>BTSX01000004.1:23940683-25298299 GCA_036245825.1 Pristionchus entomophagus
ACAGGGACTGAGGTTGCTTTCACATCATAGCTATCCGTCAAGGTGTTATAAATTGGAATGGATGAAGAATGCATCAACCGTATTCCTCATTCTGCAATCAAGAAAACTATCGTGATAAACTGCAGCAGCTAGGAATCTCCTCCTACCTCACTACCATTTTTAAATCTCTACGTTTCTTTCCGTTGCTGTTATGAGCACCTTCACTTGAGCGCCAATCACCCATCTCGAGAATTGTGTTCAGTGCAGATAATGAGCACTCTCTGTGATTCTCTAGCATTGAAGACAAGCGTTTCAATTCCAAAAAATCAGCAAATGTTTCAGGAAAGTATGTTATTCTGCGAGCACTTCAAGTGGTTCTGTATCGGAACCTGCGTTGTCTCATGGTTCCTGAATGGACTTCTCTGTTTCATCGTTCAGCGTCGACAGACTGGCGTCGGATTTTACAGGTACGAGGAATTTGTAAAGATTTCGTGCACTCTGACAGTACGGCTGGAAAATATGTACGTGAATGAGGTGTCATTTCTCATTCATAAGTATCATGCGTTTCACTCGATAGTTTTCTCTAATAACGCCTTTTCTTCAGATTCTTCACATACTCATCCGTGTTGATTGGCGTCTCGTATTCACTGTCGTTTGCAGCTGCACAGCCGGTTTGTGAAAATAGCCGCTGATGGAAGAGATATTGCAAAATTGAAAGACGATACAAGAAGCGCAAATGAAGCTTCTCATGAAGCTTGGCTGACGCAATAACCCATGCGTGATGCCTCGGTGCTGCAAATGAAGCAAATATGAGAATTAGGAAGACCTGTTTCGGTAGAACAGGTCTTCCTAAGGGGAGGAGGAACACATCAGATCTGAAGTGATTTGAGTTCTGGTACACGGGCCCGGGCATGCTGGGTGTATTCTCCATTGCACCATGGAATCATAATGAGCTACTCATTTCGGTTAGTTGACTACTCTCTGGATTTGGTAAATATAACAAAAATTTAAAGAATATTTGCAAAAAAATCTCGATTCAGTTCGCATTTCAATTCTGGTTCACTTCATTCTGCCTGGTAATCCTCTGTATGTCATGCAGCTTCGCTTATCGCTTCGGGATGTTATGCAGGTTATTCTTTGTCAACATCTACATATATTTGCATGTTCTCTTTATTTTAACATCATTCCAGTGCCCGAATCGTCTCTTGGTTCGAGGCCCCGCGTAGATTCGCCATTACTTCGTGTTTTCTGATGGTAGAAACTACAGAGAGAAAACCGAAAGAGAAATCAAGGAATATTCCAGGCTATGATTGGTCTATGGCTGTATAACGCAAACTACTTTCTGTATGCTGAATCACAGGTTAAAAATAGAAAAAGAACGTAAGATTAAGAATATTTTCAGGATGTCAGGAAGAAGATGCATGAGAAATTCGCTGGTGAATTTGACATCGATTTGCTGACTTCTTACGCACTCACTGTTAACTTGAATGTAAGCACTCCGTACTTGCAATCGACGATTAAGTTATCTATTCAGGATCGGATGTCCGCAAATCACAGTATACTGGGCACGTTCATAATCACAGCGATAATGCAGCTTCAAATATTGATGATGGTGAATGGTTAGATTTCGAAATTGATAATCGGCTATGATCTCCATATTTCGAATGACGTTTATTTCAGGTGTATTGTGGTTGGCAGATTCACAGAAGCATCAAAGTACGAACAATGAGCGAGAAATTGAAGCGACTTCATGGAAGAGCACTCAAAATGATGATTTCACAGGTATTGAACTTACTTGATACCTATTGCGATTGGGATATCTCGCAGGCTCTCAATCCGTTGCTTTTTCTCTACATCCCTTGCTTTGTAAATATGCCCGGAATGTTCGTGGAGACTGACTTTGGAGATCTTCCGAGTGTCAGTTCGGCTAAGTACAAATAGAGATAAATATTGCATTATAGAAGATTATTGTCACTTCACTAGCTCTGTTTCCCATATTCAACCCAATCATCATCATTTCTTTCACCGAAGAGTACAAGCGCTACCTTCTCAATCGACGCACAAGCAGTGTTCAGGTTCATTTAACTCTGTGATTTTTCTCAAAGACGTTACAGGTGTCATTAGTGATGGCCCCCTAATCCCGATTCGAATTTGAAATTATCAAGGCCTCTTAGATCATTCACATATTGAGCACATCCTCCTCCAGCCCTTTCTCCCGACATTCGTATTCAATAAATCATCGACCGAATTGAACGTGATGCAGAGAAAAACACAACTAAAAATGGCTTCAGAAGTATTATATCTAGACGATGCGATACAGTACCGCTGAGTAATTGTACCGTACCCTGTTATTCGAGGCGTGTGTCTCTACCGTACCCCAAGCATGTACTGTAACCAAAAGCAATCACACAGTAACCTTGCCGATCCTTTATCATGTGTGTGTTATCTCTAGACTCTGGCTGGGGGAGGGGCGAGGTGAGACAAAGGGGGTGGAAGGAAGGGGAGGGGGGAGGAGGGAAGGGGAAGAGTCCTTGGGAGATCTTCTGGGTGGTTCTTCACTCGGCCGCCGACAGCTTCACCACCGTCTCTCCAGTGATCTCTCCCTCGATCTTGTCCGGCTTGAACGGCGTCAGCGGATCCTTGCAGTCCTGCAAGAGATCAAAGATCATCGATGACATCATCATCCTCACCTGAGCCACGTCAGCGTACATGATGACGAGCTTGTCCGCCTTCGGCTTGCCTTTCTGAAATGAGAAAGATCAGAGATCACTACGATGACGTCATCAATCACTATTGGCGCGTCGGGGAGAGATGCGCGGTCTACTGGTACCAAGGATGAGGAATGCGAGATCAGAGTCATCGATCCGCAGTATACCACTAGTGATCGCTCAGGATTACGGTAGATCGGTCAGCTATCGATCGAGTCTGGGTACGGTAGGAGTGTCCACAGGGGGAACAGGGAAGATCACTCAGTTTCCGATGACCCATCGAGATTACGGTGTAGCGGCTAGCGATTACGGAACATCGCTCATCGACCCAGGGGAACGGTACTTGGCTCAGTTCTCGATCAAGCAGCGGGGGTTTACGGTAGAAGGGTGCGCGGAGGGACTACGGTAACTCACAATGCGCGTGATGATGAGGTCGGTGGTGTAGCCGATCTGGATGAGACCGTGCACGACGTTCACGGAGTAGTTCGAGTTGTTCGACGACTTGATCTGCAAGAAGGGGAGGGTTACGGTAGGTAGATCAAGGGGGGGGGGGGTGCGGTATCTACATCATCCCGTGGATCTAGGGTGGAGGGGGGGGGGGAGGGTATACCTTGAAGGCGAGCATTCGGTCGGTGTGGTTGACGATCTTGTGCTTGGAGGTGCCCCCGGCGGCGGAGATGGGGCAGGTGGGAGGATCGATCGAGAGCTCAACACCCATCGTGGAGGAGAGAAGAGGAGAAAATGAGGGGAGGAGGAGGAGGAGGAGAGGGGAGGGAGAGGGAGGGAGAGGTAAAAGGGGTATGGAAATGAGTGGATTAGGGAGGGAACAATGGAGGATTAGACTGCGATGGAGAGGGCATTTACCATTTGACTGGACTTGTTTTCGTCGTTGATTGAGTTGAGAGACGTGGGAAAGTCAAAGTAGATCGATGACGAGTGATCTCTGTTCGAACTAACTGAATGACCGCGCGGTCTTTTAGTGTGCGTACTGCAACGCAACTCTAGCTAGTGAAAAGACGACACGATGGATAGAATCTCGGAGATATTCATGTAAATGGGAGGATCAGACAGACTGCAATACAATAAAGAATTGGACTATGAGAAGTGGCGAGTGAATTAGCGTTGGAATAAAATATGGGATACAAAAGCGAGATCTTGAGGGGAACAAACGAGGTTCCAGATGAAAAAAACCTAGATTACCAGATTCCAAGGCATCGCTTACCGTTCTAGTCATTTTGGATCCGACGGGGCAAGTGGCAGTTGGCTTGCAACAGACTGATGCCTATCTCCCACTAAAGTACCACCGGAGCAGACACCGTTATATGGCTGAAAATAAACTTAAAGTTTTTTTTTACAATTCATTAAAATTGGGAAAATGTTTGCGAGATCATTTCTTACAAGAGATCATTCCATCAGAGTTGCCGACTTACAGGAAATGGATGAAGGGTGGACCCGATTGGGCAGATGCATCCAGAGTTCTGGCACGATTTCGGACAGAATCTGGAAGAGAGAGATGACCAACTAGATCAATCAAATACCGAGAATAATTCACAACAGCTTATATAATTTTTAAATCAACTGAAACTTCTGAGAAAGTGAACGAACTGCTGAATCATGTCCGAATGGTAACCATAGTTATTGCAGAATCCGTTGTTCACCCAGTTACTACAGCTGAAGACATTAATAATGTTGAAATATTATCTATAGTCGAAAATGATTCAATTTTTACTCGGGATGTTCAGCAGGCACATTTGTGCCTCTACTACAGTTGCCATCGGGAGAAGGGCAGCGAGAGATAGAAGGAATCGAGGCATCTTTGAAGAAATCGTTTACAGTACCGCAGATTCTCCGCCCCAACGAAACCGTCACTGTGAGACGGCGTGTGTCACATCATGTCACCCCGACCCTAAGACCCTGTTAAAGTGTGTGAATTTAAGTTGAATTTTTGGCTGAGGACTTTTCTCATTAGCCCTAATCGAACAAAACATATTTCCGAAATATCCATTTTGAGCTGCTTGCCGAGACGTCTTATTTTAACTCTTCTCTCCTCCCTTCCCCTCTCCATTCCTCATTCTCGCCTGGCGAGGGAGCGGTCGTCTATAGAAATTAGGGGAGGGAAGGAGAAGAGGGCTGTCTCAGAAAGCAAATCAAAATGGATATTTTGGAAATCTGTTTTCACAGTTCGATGGGGGCTAATGAGAGAGGTCCACAGCCAAAAATTCAACTAAATTCACACACTATAAAAGGGTCTTAGGGTCGGGGTGACATGATGTGACACACGCCGACTCAGAGTGACGGTTTCGTTGGGGCGGAGATTCTGCGACACTGTACAAATACTCAAAAATATGTGGGGCGAGAAATACGAGGGTGTAAAACAATTTGAAGTCAAATCTTTCGAATGTTTTAAATTTGATTTCTCTTGAGCTTAATTTTTTCTTTCGAAGGCGTGAAATTTGCTCAGCTCGATAGATGGTACGTGTCCGGAGACAGTTTAGTGTCAATTTAATTCATTCATAGCAAAAAAATAAATAATTTTCCGTCATCATCGAATAAACAGGATGTCTTCAGGATTTTAATGAATAATCTTTAAAAAAAAAAAAAAAGGGACCATCATTATTCGAACAAAACCCTCATCTGAAAATTTCTAGCACATTCACAGGATTTATTCAAAGGAAACAACTTGGCACGTGGCTTTTAGCGTGCGTTCTGAAATGAAATTATTGATGCTTTTAGGTATTTGCAGAGATTGTTCGCATCATAAGCCAATCATGGAAATCGAAGGACCAGTCAAGCGCGAAAGCAAAGGAGGGAATAAATTGATGGACTGAATTTCCACTTCTCAATCGTGCAGACCCTCTGTCGTTGATCTATTCATACATGCATACAACACCAACGAGACAAACTATGTCGGTTATTTGTTCGATTCTATAGTTGAAAACTACATTATGGACAAAAGCGATACTTGGAGGCAAATGAACGATTAGTTTCCATACTCAAAAGTTCATTCACTCAGCGTAAGTTTCATTACATTTATTTGCGTCTCCATTATCCGATCAGGTTTCCGCATAGGCATTTAGATGTTCTCGCCCCTCCCTACTCTATCCTCTGCATTCCTCAATCTCCCTTTCTAGAAACAATTATTCTCTTCTTGTTCCGAATGACGTCCTAATTCCGACTGTGTGTTTCTGATCTTGGTTGGCGCCCCTTCAGAGATATTACTTCGACAAAACTCAATTTCCGAGATTTTTTTATCGAGTGCGTGAATCTTGCAACACTGCAGTTTGCGTTTATTACCCTCACGCAGAATTCTCGTCGGATCTCTGCATTTTCCCAGGGTTTCCTGACTATTTCTGAGATTCATCTTAGAATATTGATTCATCGAAATTCAGCAGATTCTCACAGAGACAAATGATGTCTGTGAGAGCGCCCTGAGAGATCGGTAGTTCTTGAGTTCATGAGAAGTCAATTGGCCCGATCGACCATAAATCCCAATGACGGCTAATATAGTCACCGATGGCTACCTATGTATATTGTATAGTTCCCATGCTATTTATGCATAAATAACGTGTAAACATGAAGGGCAGAAATGGCGACTAAGTACAATCATTCGCTCTTTTCTAAGACCAACCAGGAAGAGATTCTGTAAAAGACCTCTCAGTAGTACCCATTAGGAATGTCTGAAAATCATGCGTTCTCGAGAGTGCTTTCATCAATTTTCGTATTTGCCGAAATATCGGAAATTTTAAAGATTTCCGACAGATAGTAGCCTTCCCGTAGGCTACTGAGAGGTCTTTTACAGAATCTCTTCCTGGTTGATCATAGAAAAGATAGCGAATGAGTGTAACCACCACTTAGTCGACATACCTGCCCTACATGTTTACGTTATGCATGCATGAATAGCTTAGGAACTATACAACCTGCATAGGTCGCCATCGGTGACAATATCAGCAGTCATTGACATTATATCGGACGATGACTTTATTAGTAGTACATACTCTATTCACCTCTTAGTCGTCGATAACCTTCAGAAGCCGACATTCCAATAGATATATCATGGGTAAGGCAGAGCTCCTCTTACTACCGTACGGTATCTCGTCTGGTGAATATTTCATCGTAAAATTATTTTCTCGAACTGGCCGATCTCCCTTCGATCCGTCAAAGAATTGTTGACATTTGGGCGACGGATGCCACCACGAATCCAATTGGCAAGATTAGGCACGTATTTCAACGCTCGTAGTAGGAATCACTTTGGTCGATTGATCCGCTAAACCCTCTGATTCCGGAAGTAGCCCTCTTCCCGATATTATTTTTTTTCTTCACAAAGTTTAGTGCAACATTTTAATGAAAGTATTGCAACTCACATTACCAGTCTGTTCAGTGTGAAAACATTTTGCTATCCCTCTTTGAATCTCTCTTCTCATTTTATGTAGTTGTGTTTTTCTTCATTGACGGAACTTTGCTGCTTCAAATTACCGCATTGAAATCTGCAAGTTGACACATCAGGTCCCAAAACAATAATCGACTAATTGTTGTTTTGATAGAGACTGAGCGAAGATCCAAAAGATTCTCAGGGCAATAAGATCGCATCGATCATATTCTCAGTGCTGTGGATGTGAATTTTGAAGATCATATATAATTTCCGTTTACTTCACTCCAGGATTGTAATTCCACTGCATCATTGAACTTATCTCTCACTTCAGGCATTCAATGTTAGATAACAACGATTTCATCGAAACAAAATTGATATTATCCCCCCCCCCCCCTCTCCCCCTCACAAGGGAACCGCAAAAGTAGGCCGCGGTCCCGGTGAAATTCGTTAACGCTGTTTCATTTAGACCCCTCAGGAGACGTCCTAACCGTTTTCAAAAGTTCCGATATTTGCTTCCTAAGTACTTTTTCGAGGTCATCAAAAATTGACGAAATTTCTCGCGCGAGGAGCTCACGAGCAACATGGAGTTTCGAGGGAGGTAGGGATGTGCTCTAGTGGCGTAGTGGATAGAGCGCTCGTTTTTCCTTTGCGGGGGCGAGCGGGTTCGGATCCCCAAACATGCAGCCCTTTTTGCCGTATTTTTCTTTGTTGTTTTTTTCTGTTCTCATTCTAGTAATCTGCCCCTGTTACTGTATTTGCATATTTTGCACAGTTTCGAAGTCGAACTTCATTGAAGATGATATCACCGGTATCTTCTCTCCATTCGGAACTTGGTGCCGAATAGAGCAATATGCAGAATATACAGTCCCAATTTGCATGACTCAATCGGCACGTCTGCATGAGCCAGAGGTTCAATTTGCATGGCTCGTTGAGTCGGCTCCTCGTAGTCCCAATCGACGTCGCTGTCCTCCCCCAGATCCTCCTTGACCGCCTCGACCTTCTCGCGCACCGACAACTCTTCCGCCTCAGCTCCCCGTAGCATCATGACAATGCGGGTCATCCACCTCTTCTCAGATGGGTTGAGGGGACAAGCAGGGAGTGGGGTGGAGGGGTCGAAGACGTTGGCGATAGCGTCCGATACAGCCTTGGCGGAAACGGGGTCGTAGTCGAAATCCATGAGACTCAACGAGAGCCACGAGCACGCGCCATCTGTGGACTAAGGAAATGGTTAGTTTTCGCACTTTTTAGTTTGTTTTGTGTGGTTCCTCGTTCTCTAATCTTCTCCTTGTCAGATCGACGACGCGCTCACCTTCTACCGAGGTGGAACAAGGAAGAGGAATAACCTCGGGGAGGGATGCAGGAGTCTCGCCGTCATGCATCACGAGTACGGCTGGATCAAGTGCGAGAAGGACATCAAGGCTCTCACTCACTATGGAAAGACAGGTACAGTACCCATTCACCGGATCTCCCTACCGTATCCAATCTTTCTGTATACCCCGATCCCCTGATACGGTACCCATCCCCGGACCGTAGTACCGTATCCTCACCTTCTCTGATAGAGCGATGAGGTTGAGGATTGGAGGCAATCTTGCGCCTTTTATGCTGGCTGGTAGCATGCAAATTGAACCTCTGGCTCATGCAGACGTGCCAATTGAGTCATGCAAATTGGGACTGTCGGCTGCATATTGCTCTATTCGGCACCAAGTTCCGAATGGAGAGAAGATACCGGTGATATCATCTTCAACGAAGTTCGACTTCGAAACTGTGCAAAATATGCAAATACAGTAACAGGGGCAGATTACTAGAATGAGAACAGAAAAAAACAACAAAGAAAAATACGGCAAAAAGGGCTGCATGTTTGGGGATCCGAACCCGCTCGCCCCCGCAAAGGAAAAACGAGCGCTCTATCCACTACGCCACTAGAGCACATCCCTACCTCCCTCGAAACTCCATGTTGCTCGTGAGCTCCTCGCGCGAGAAATTTCGTCAATTTTTGATGACCTCGAAAAAGTACTTAGGAAGCAAATATCGGAACTTTTGAAAACGGTTAGGACGTCTCCTGAGGGGTCTAAATGAAACAGCGTTAACGAATTTCACCGGGACCGCGGCCTACTTTTGCGGTTCCCTTGTCACATTAGCCCTTCTCAAGTGCATCGCTATTTAACTCCTCTTCCGATCTTCGTTTCCACCGTAATCTGGCACTTGTACAAGTCAATACGAGCACGAATAAGTTAGAAATTAGATTAGCTGGACTAGACAGTAGTCAGCCATCTCCAGGAATGTATGTGCGATAATTATCTCAACATTTGTATGTACTACTAAATAATATCTTCTGATTTCGATGATTCATTAAATCGTGTTATCAGGGATGTGAGCAACCTAAGTTCCGTGTCATACAAAACAAAACTGAATAAGAGCAGCTGATTTTGTTATTCCATCATACGTGACATATCAATTGTTCGGATGTGGAGTCCATTCTCAGTTCTATGAACATCCTCGCATTCCCAGAGTATCTATTTTCTCAGAAGCTTCTCTCCCGAGTCTACGTTACTCTCTGTGAACTTTTGCAATGCAATACCGCCTCAATGACACCTCTTTCTCATATTTCCGATTGCTGCCAGTGTCTGTATATCTCTCTTTATCTATCCATGACCATTCCCCTTCATTACTCGTTCATCTAATTATGTATGCAGTTTCTAATAACGCTCTCAATTTATATTCGGTTAGTCCAGAAAAATAACGAGATGTCCCTCATTCAGATGGCTTTCGCTCCTTCCTCAATGGGTGATGCACCGATGGTGAGACAGTGGCTGCCCATATGGCAATGGACATCCATGTATGAGTACAACTGCAGGTCAGTAATCATTCCAACAACTATTCAAAGTGGTTGGGTTTGATCCTCCTGTAGTTGATTGTCCCCCATGTGGTCCCTTCTCGAAAAAAATAATAATCGCTGTTTTCAGTCGTGTTCGACCCATTGGCCATGAGTGGACTGAGATCAGAGGCGAATCTCATCCCATCTATGGCTACTGGTCAATGTTCTGGGGAGTTGTGTGCGAGGTTCGATGTGTTGCCTGTCTAGTCAGTATACTGATCATGAACTGCTGTTCACCATCTAGAGATCTGTGACTCAAAGTTCTGGCAATGTTCATTTGTTGTAGCTGTAGTCTAGACTATGCATTTACGACTATGTTTACTACCCTTTTTCTGTTTCTTTCAGGATCTTGTTTTTGAGTTCATTCCTGGTTCACAGATCTTTGAAATTCATGCAAATAGCGGTGCCTTCTGATAGGGATATTAAATTTGCAGATCTTCTACGTTCCCTGTGTCTATGCCCTTTTCAAGGAGAGACGTGTGCCGTGCTATCGAGTACAATTTTCGAAATAATTCAAACTTGACAAAAAAGTTTAGATAATGTTCTGGTTGGCCATCGTTGATGTCATCGCCATTATGTGCAACTCACTCGGATTCGGATTCATTCTTATTGAGGGCTCTGTCTTCTGTTCTCGTCCGTGGTTCGTATGGATGGTCGGCTGTGTCGGACTGGGTACGGTAGTCGTTGGCGGTGTGATTCATGGTGCCCCTACCGTAGGAATGTGGTGCGGAGCGTGCATCGGCTGTCTGCTGCTAGTTACTTATCGAATTTTCGAGCTGATGAACATGAGCAAGAGATTCGAGGTTTGATATCGCTATTTTCCAATCGGAAAGAATTTTTTTTCAGGCCCAAACGAACATCCTCATAGTGATCGCTACGTGCTACGCTCTATATTTCGCCTTCCTGACTCCTCCGATCCTCACGAATTCTCAGTTCAACGCTATGTTCTACGATCCCTTCATCGGTGATGTTCCGACGGAAGTGGTCGGATATTTTCACTCCTTATTTTTGCCAATCAATCGACTTTTAGTACGTCAATTGGCCTCACACTGCCAACAATCTACTGATTGTCATGACTTCCGCTACGTTGTACATAATTCTCATCACAGTACTGATGACTAAGCAGGTCAGGGATGTTCTTCTCTATCAGACACAGATGTTACTGTATTGCAACACCCTGAAGTCTGAAAATTTTATAAGTTGAAATATTTTGGCAAATACCTTTTCATTCAGGGCGCCATGTCATCCGAGGCGGGTAGAGCGAGAATGTCCGCTAATTATCCGGTGATGATTAGGATCCAATTATAAAATAGGATAAATCCCTACTTATGGTCTTCTCTGGGTTGATCATCCGAAACGAACATTTGATTAATTATTTCTTAGAGATTGTTACACGATTAATGCCATTCTTTCAGATATTCATACAAGCCTCACTCATATGCGTATTTAATGTTGCTGCGTCTCTAGAGTGAGATTATTCGATAAATAATATTTAGAATAAACAAAATAATACAGATACATCTACATGAATTTCTTCCCGACGCCGCAGCTTCTGATTGAGATGGGGCACATCAGCTGGCAGATTTCTCATGGTGAAATTTCATTGTGGTAAATCTCTAAGATAAAAATTATAATTTCAGGCGTCCCTCCTTTCATTTATCTTCTCCTCAACAAAACCGTCAAACGCCATTGCATGTGAATATCCATTGGTCAATGATTCAACTGGCAATATCCACCCTTTCAGGCATCTCTTCGGTATGAAGAACAAGGTGGTCAACCGCCATTTTTCTACAATTTCACAATTTAAAACAAGAGTTAATACCTCGAAAAGCTACTAGTTCTTCATGACGATTATTTCGCAACTCACACAGCAAACACATTTCGCTTCGTGTATTCATTATTATGTCACAGTAATTTTTGTCTTCATGTCCACAAGTCGTAGATTTACATTATCTGATAAAGAGCAACGCACGGAGTGATTTTTTTCAAAATATTTTATCTTGTGAAGATGTCACATACCTACACTCACACCCTTCACTCCCCTTCCCTTACCACGCTCACATCCCTCTTCTACTTCCCCCTCACCCTAGACTTCGCCCCTCGGGGCGGAGGCGCAGCAACTTCTCTCTCTCCTCAGTCTGAACCCGGTCTCGCTTCTAGTAGTTCCCCTCCAGTAGTTTCCACAGTCGATAAAGGGATCATAAACATCTCCGTGTGAGTTCGGGTACCACACGGGATCGGGGCACTGGGCTAGACAGGATGGTGCTGCCCTCTGGACCGGAAGGGCTTAGCTTATCCCGTCTACAAAGAGTCCGGAGGTAGTTTCAGGAGCATCATGCAACTAAAACATGCACTGAACTATTGTTTATTTTCCGTGATGGGACACACAGATCAGTAAAACAGCGGGGAAATATATTTGGTAGTCATCTTTCTGTTAAATATCACCATAATGGTATCCTACACATCAAGAAACGGTAAATAGTACTTTACTTTTCATAATAGGTCTCGACGGATTAATTCTGAGATACGGTAACAGAACTTCCCCCCCCCATGTTCGCATGTCATCAGGATAAGAAAAAAAGGTGAAACAATATCAACGTGTTCACACTCGTCTAATGACGACCACGGAAGATGGGGCAGACAGAAAGAAAATAATTGTTCGTATCCTCGATGTCCAAACTGTTTCTAGATTCATTACTTTCCTAACCGCTATTATAACTGCCCTCAAAGTTTAAAAAAAAAAGGCTTGGTCTCTACCCTATTTGAGCACTGATCAAGCGGGGTTCCGAAAACGTGGAAAATTTGAGTCGAAAATAATCTCGTTGTCTCTGCATTGCCACTGATTTTCACTTTATCTGAATACTGTAGTCGAGTTTCGATCAAAAGCGTCTGTGGGTGCTATGAGATTATTGTAGCATCCGCCACTTATGATTTTGAGTAACACTCTCCGATACTCTGTCATCGACAGAATAACGGCTAGGGCATCGAGGGGAAGGAAGAAAGTGATGAGAAAAGGAGTGGCACGGGCCATCCATTGAGAGTTAACACGGAAGAGAGGAAGGACGATCATGACTCCACATGGAGAATAGAGGAAGATGAGAGGAATGATTGTCTGAAATGAGGGATAATTGTTGCTGCTGCTGCTTTCCCTTAGCCGAACACACACCTGCAAGCACAGAGTCACGAATAGTTGTCGCTGTAGACGCAAAGTGTTCTTCGAAATAAGTTTCGCAGCTTTCAAGTTATGAATAATGTTGAAAGTAGCGTAGATCATGAATCCGAAGCATAATCCCATAATGGATACGGAAATGCCTACACCACCAACTGAGACAACATTCACCGAGCCATCTTCCTGAGTGAGTCATTTTCCCAGCTTGTTTGTGTTATAATCTCACCAGGAAATAGTCTCCCATAACCATTACTGCTGATTGGGTGTCAATGCCGAAATCGATAAAAGTCGATTCCCGTAATCGTCGTCTTCCCCATTCGGTGGGGAGATAGAGATAATAGACCGAAATGAACCTACCACGGACTTGGCAGTATTTTCACTTTTTTTGGTTTCTTACCAAACAAAACACTCTAGAAGTGCTAACGAGATTAGCAGAATGATAAAAATTGGCTTAGAGAACAAGGCCACGTGCAAAGGTCTGAACAAAATTCCCAGTAAGATGTTTCAACGAGGTTCTTACGATTTTACAGCCCACATTCTATATAGAAAACTGTAGTCAATCATTACAAAAGTGATCGTGTAAAAGGAGACGTATGCGCAGAGAACTGCCTGGAATATCATTTTCAAAACTAGAATACCAGTATTGCTTTTTTTTAAATATATTTTTTTACCTTATCAGTAACAAGCGGGCTGGCCGGAACCATTCCAAATACACCTTCAGCAGTGACTATTCTCTGATTGTGAGCAATCATTTTGAACTGTATCACAACGTTTCCTAACCTCTCGAATGAACATCTGTGCAATGGTGTATGAAACATCGACAGATACCATGGTTATCTACAAAGAATAGTATCATAAATACCTGGAACACTGGCGAACCTGAAGATATCGATAAGTCCCTAGGTCGTGTCGAGTTCGGAATAAGAGACAGAAGAGAAGAAAGGAACAGAGAATGATGCCGAGGACTGAAAATGATTGCATCTATGTGTGAGATGGAAAAAAATAAATGATGGTCATGAACACGACCACTGTTTTCAGAACCAACTCGTCCATTCGGGAAGCCTCTCTAGAACTTACCAAGGTTCACTTCTTCAACAACGCTTATAAATTCCGCGTATAACATCTCACATACAACTTGATTATCACGACGATACCAATTTTATTAGACTGTTCGGCAAATATAGTGGGACTGAAAACTGCGGCAAAGCTCTGAATCATGCATCCCTTGATAACAGAAGTCCCACAAGGATTTCTAGTTCATTCGAAAAAAAGGCAGTAAGACAGAAAAACTAAGAAAGCTCGCTCAGAGAGGTTGGCACTGCGAAAATATTGATTTTGAACCAAATTTTGAACGAAAAGATCAGCTAAAGTTCTTTTTTTTTCGGCTTTCCATCTGCATAGATGAATCGTGAAATACTTAGAATGCTCCGATATACTGGAAATACAGGGTGCGCCATAATTATGGCTACTAAATTTCAAAGCATTGCATAACAAATCCTAATAGATAAAACGAGGTATTGAGTTTTTAGTTTTGTTGTGGGTTCCACATAATATAACTATTCGGGGTTTCAAGTGATCTTGTTAATTCTCGTTTGAATAGGATTTTTTAGTAACTGGCCGTTCATTGTTTTTGAGCGTTGTGTCACTGATACACTTGGTTGTGTGCATGGTACTTTCAAACCGATAGTCCATGGGCTTAATAGGATATACTATTAATGAGGTCATATGTAATTGAAGGTAGAAAGATCAATGTCAAGCTTCACTCCCACAGAACGTGAGGAAACCAGAAAGAAGACCCTACACACACGCATTTTAGTGATAATCGGAGACTATTATTCTAGCTTAAAAAAACATCAGATCTTTGAAACCTGGTAGAAGCAATGTAGAAGCAAACTAGGAATATTTCATGCACAAAAAATTAGAAGGTGGTTAGACCAAGAATTGAAGAAAAATGGCTCCTCAAAGTTGTGAGCAGATTCGCAAGTCCGCGACTTTAATTTTTTTATCGAAAAAATATTTGCTTGATCAGGTCGCATATCTTCAGTATTAAAAGTCATGGTTATCAGCCTTGATAATCTCTTCTCTAATTAGACAAGTTATTTTAACGGCTAGACTCTAAAGATAAATCACGAAATACAGATAATCGAAAAAAAATTAAAATTTAAAATCGTGAAAGAAACCGAGCGCTATTTGATTCCATCCAATAACACATATAGTGAGGTTATCATGTCCTATTAGTAATGTGTTGGCATGGATCATCTTCACGCATGTCTGTGAGAGAATGGACAAGTATTCCATTTGAATAGCGAATTCCTCGTGTACAGCCTCTCCGAAGGGCTTCGGAAAATTAATTGGTGGTCAGCACATATGAAATCAATTATCGCTTTGTCGATGCAGTTCTATAGCTGTATGGACGACCTTCCAATGTTACTAGTTTGAGAGTTGAAACATTACTAGTTTTGTAGTAGCTCTGGTCCAAACTAGTAATTCTGCCACGGACTTCACACCTTCATCTCAGTACACTTCCGATCGCTACTAGAAATGACGCAATCGATGGATAGCCAATCCATGTTATTTTTTTGTATGTATATACCTTCACAGAAACTAATACAAACATCGGAACATGGCTGTTGATTTCAGCAAAATAAATTGGCTTTGAAAAAAGTAGCTATAATTATGGCGCACCCTGTATTTTTAAAAAAGAGCTCATCTTGTGAAAGATGTCAGGCATATTTGCCATGTTCGTCATTATCTTATTTTTTCAATAAAGAGTCGATTGAAAAGACGCGTATATTCGCGTAGGAGAAAATGTGATGAGATCACTCAACAAATTCCGAGATTTCGTAAGTAAATTCAACTCATTGTTGGTAACGATTGACAACAGAAATAAACTGCTGCAGATTGTGCACGCTACAACAAGTACTCACTTATTCCCACGCTTCTTCTATGTATATCTGTGCCTCATCAAAAAACAAATGACGTCCAGACATCATCAATTAATTACCCCTGAGACTCATCACATTTCATTTTTAAAGTCATTGCTAAAAATCATCATTCAGCTTGTCAAGTTGTCCAAGATGGATGAACATGAATCTGACTTTCTTTCTTGATTCTGTTTCTCTCATCGTCGTTATCTTCAATGATGGAAGACGTCAAGATGATCAGTCAATGGCTTCCTATATGGAAATGGACAACCATGTCAGAGTACAACTGCAGGTTTGTACTTAATCATACTGCGTTTTAGATATATTTGAAAGTTTTCGCGATTGGCACAGTTATATTTTGTTCAATCTTTTCAAGTAAATATAGTGAAGCATATTGCAGTCGGGTACTGTCAATCGGCGAGGAATGGACCATTGCGAGGGGAATTCGCAATCCATTCTTCGGATACTGGTCTATTGGCTGGGGTATTCTATGCGAGGTAAGACTGGTTCTGGCTTTGCATTCTCACGGGATTATCATTTTAAAATTAAAATAAATAATATTTTTCAGATGTTCTACATCCCTTGTGCGATCGCCCTCTACAGGGAAAGTCGTCAGTCGTGCTACAGAGTAACATTCATTCACTTTTCTGAAAGACGGTTAAGTTAGCAGGATTTTGCATAATTTTTCTATTGAAACTGGGAGATCAGGTGAATCTGAATCTCTTGTTGTAGTGGACTTTCTCCAAATGGTGAAAACTTAATGTGAAATGAATAATTTGAGATAATGTTCTGGCTGGCAATTATCGATATAATCGCCCTGGTCTCTAATTCCCTCTGCTTCGGATTCCTTCTCATCGAGGGTTCAGTATTTTGTTCTCGTCCATGGTTCATCTGGATTGTTGGCTGCGTTGGCTTGGGTATGGTTCTGTCCCGAAGTGTGTTTGATCGTGTGCCTACCGTAGGAATGTGGTGCGGTGCGTGCATCGGCTGTCTTCTGCTTGTCACTTATCGACTGTTCGAAATTATGAACATGGGAAGACGATTCGAAGTGCGAAATGTCGTTTAGTGAGATCCACAAATTGTTGTTTTCAAGACACAAACGAACATACTCATAATAATCTCGACATGCTATGCATTGTATTTTTCATTTCTAACACCACCGGTTCTCACAAATTCTAAATTCAACGCCATGTTCTACGATCCTTTCATTGGAGATGTCCCGACGGAAGTGGTACGATTTGTTTTATGGTTTTGCTCTACCAATCGATTTCAGTATGTTAATTGGCCTCACACCGCCAACAATCTACTGATTGTGATGACATCAGCTACTCTGTACATTCTGCTATGTGTTGTTCTCTTTACAAAGCAGGTGAGTTTTGATCATCTAAGGATATTTTAATGAAGCATCCAAGGGAGTTTGACTCCGTTGGAAGCTTGCGTTGCTCTTTCAAAGCAAAATATCTGTCTTTACAGGGCGCAATGTCATCGGAAGCAGGACGAACGAGAATGTCAACTAATGGACCGGTGAATGAACGAAAATATTGTTTTAAAAATTATAATGAGATGAATATTTGCTAAGTTTAGTCAACGAAGCATACATTAACCTTGATGTGAGATGCCTTTATTGAAACAAATTGTGAAGAAAAAGAAGAAAAAAAGTTTCATAAAGTTAGAGACCACAGGCTCCGCCCACTTGGAGGGAATAGAGAGTTGCCCAAACAAGAGGCTTGGAGGGAATAGAGAGTTGCCCAAACCTGGCAAGAGGCCGAGCAAATCGGAGACTCAACCAAATTGAACTATCAAAAGAGTTTTCTGTAGTTCTCAGGATCCTCTATGAAATATGTGAGGCGCATCCTGATCCATTCAATATAAATCGGTCAAAATAATTTACAAAGTTTTATTTGGCGAAAAGGAAGCATTTATAGTGTATGGATCTTGTTGCGCCTCTCGTTATTTATTAATTCAATTTTTCCATTAATTCTAAAATAAAATTCGATGAAAAATATAAAGTCTCTGAATTGCTCGACCTTGGCAAAAGTTAGAGTACGCGCGTATTCATATTCCGACTTTCGTTGTTTATCTTAACAACTAGCAAAACTGCCTGCAAAGGATGGGACTCGAACCGGGGGTATCGGGATTGATTAACAAGCACGATACCAATTGAGCCACAAGACGCTACCAATTGAGCCACAAGACCATGTATTCGCTCGTCTCAGGTGCGCTACATAGTTGTGAGAGGATGGATTAGGCGAGTACTGCATAGTGGAAGTTTCGAGAGACCACCTTTTCAATTGTTTCTCGACATTGTGTTGACTTATCGAAAAACAGCCAAAAGTATGATGTTATTGAGTCCCAGAGGGGTTCTTTGGCACTACTTTAAGATTGCCTGAGTGAAATCGGCTCTCGACCCTGTGGTATCTACATAAAGTTTCAATTCTTTTCAGATCTTCATTCAAGCCTCCATCATCTGTGTTTTCAACGTAGCGGCCTCATTTGTGTAAGTCAATATTAGTCTTGAATTAATTGGAAAATTCTGCATCAGATACATTTACATGAACTTCTTTCCCACGCCTCAGATACTGATTGAATTGGGACAAATTAGCTGGCAATTTTCACACGGTAAAGATCTTGGCGCTTCTCTGTTTTGGCGCACCTTCCTCTTCCACCATTTCCATTCAAATCTTCAAATTCTTATTTGTTTGGAACGATTGAAGGATCTTTTCCAAGATGTTCCTCTCATTTTTCATGGATTCAATGTGTGCTCTTTAGGTGTTCCTCCCTTCATCTATCTTCTTCTCAATAAAACCGTCAGACGCCATTGCAGGTGAGAAAGAGTGAATCCACTTGATTCTCTAACAGCTACTCGTACCAGGAAATTGTTCAAACGCAAAGAGAACATTCTCATCAGTGGAGACACTTCATTTATGAACACTGTTATAGAAAAGAACAATGGATGGGTAAAGAGTGGATAGTTTCGCTAATCATAGCAGCTTTTCTGTGCAGATAAATACGTGACTAGAGAATTGTACGAATGAAGTTTTGGTCGTACCAAGTACTTGTGCCTATCGATTCGTCCCGTAGGAATACCAGTGAATTCATAGGATAGGTTGTCGAGAGGTTTAGTACTAAACATGAAAATCACGAAGTAACGGAATTACATATAAAAATGGATCAGAAAAAAATTTAAAAATATTTTTGTCAGTTCTCACTTCTTGTTTTTCTTATCAACGTCACAATGAACTAATTAGAGGTGAGCAGAACCGTGTCAGTGACATTCTAGGAGATTTTTTCAGTGATTACCCCAATGATCTGATCGTCGTTTGAGCGAAAAGTGTAATTAGCCCTTATCACGACGAGATATTCGTCGTGTAGTGAAAACACCGTCTTAGAAAGGACTGAGAAGGCATCTTTCGATAGAGATGACTGTGTTTCCCTCCTATTGGTTCTTCATAAGTGATCCATTCCACTCACTCTTCTATAAAACTACTGCGACAGGTACGATCTAGAGTGCGAAGTTCGGACACTCAATTGTTCATTGAAAATTTTTTTTTCTCAATTGTACATTGACAATGATTTCTCGAAAAAGTGTGAAATTAAAACATTTCCCATTTCACAGTGTTGTCAAACATAACGCCATGAAAATGTGAGGTATTTCAGTTTCGATAATCTCCAATATGATTCTGATAATCACTATCAGAACGAACAAGACAATGGCAGTGGACAACTATCGATATCTACTCTTGTGTTTCGCAGTGGGAGACATGATCTCTTCCCTCTCCCACTCTTGGATCTCACCCATTGTCCATCTAACCGAGCATGGATTCTTTTTCTTCCCCAAACATGCAAATGATCTCAAGTCGGATAATGGTAGGTTCATGAGAGCTTGCAAACCTGGGAACATGCCTATTCAGCCACACTTGGTAATGCGGTCTGCCTCTTCTACGTAATGACCTATTACGAGACCTTCAATGTTCTCGCATTCCACTTCGTCTATCGCTTTCGAGTCATCGTGCAGTAAGTTATGACTTCCCAACACAAAACAGCTGCCTCTCCAGAGGAAAGTTCCAAGAGTTGACTGCGAATTGGAAACTGGGTCATTGGCTGACTATCGCTATAATATTCACGATTTGCCACACTACTCTTCTCCTATGGGGTATCTCCTTCAGCAGTCTCACTAACGAATACAGTCTGTAAGGAGGGGAGATCCCTGGAAGGTCGAGAGATGGCATTTTTGCAGATCATTAGACCCCACGATGTACATAGATTTGTACGGAGTGAATACAAGTGATCCCACTGTGGGATACGTTGTCATTGAATTCAGAGTAAGTGGCGAGGAAGACTAGGATGACGTAGAACATCGAAAAAGGTAGAAGCTTTTAGAGACTGAATGAAGCGACGGGCCTCGAGAACTACCACTATGGAACACTGGTTTGTGATATTTTTAAGGACTACTTCCGTTACTTGGATCGGTTGATCGTTAGTAGTGAATGAGAAGGGCTCACTTATTTTTTAGAGTGCGTAACAAAAAAAGTTTTCGGGAGTGGAGAATGTTTTCTAGACACAAACGAACCAATTGATAAAGGACGAAATTCAGCTAACATTCGCTATTTGCATCGGAATGTTTGGGGTCTCAGCTACGATGATGGTGGTGTGCAGTGCATTCATCATCGAAGCACTCCAGTTAGTTTTCCTAGTCCGATATCAGAAAAATAAAATTTTACCATTCCAGAAGTATCAAAGTGTCAACTGCGAAGAAGAATCAACAACGAATGTTGTTTCGAGCTTTGCTCATTCAGGTAGGAAGATGTCCCTCTATTGTTGCCAGATTGAATAGTGCACTGAGTGCACTGCACTCTCTGTTCTGTTCAAGAGAATCTTGAATGGATATAACTTCAATTACATCCGTTAGTTGTCTAATTATCGATTTCTCCAGTCTCTTATTCCGTGCATCTTCTCATACATTCCTCTGTGTATCATCTGGCTGTTTCCGCTGATGACAGGTTCAGAGTTTCACCCGATTCCATGGTCAAATATCGATTTAGGCGTGGCTCTTGGTGCCCTCGGCAACCTTCTCACGATGACGAGTACTGTCTTCCCCTCTGTCGATGCCATTATTATTATTTGGTTCATTCCCGCTTATAAGAATGCAGTCAAGATGTGGATCCTAAACAAAATTCGCCCCTTAGATTTGGTTATCGTGAGCAGTTACTCGATGTCAGACCCGTCCAAAAACCGTACAACTGTTTGAAGTTATTTATTTCGTTATTTTAATATCTTTAAAAGATAAATTATTAAAATAATGGGATAAAATGTGGCACAATATTTTACACGCATACTGTACTTCTTCATCATACTGTATCTCGGTGTGGTGTGGATGAGCGAGGTTTACAACTGGGCAAATTGCCAAGAAAATTACGATTTTTGTTAATTTTTAATTATATCGTTAATTACCGTGTTTATTATCATAATTTTGATTCAGAAATGCTGGGAAGAGCGGCCTCTCGTATTGCTGCTTCTCAGCACCGCGCTCAGATCATCGTAAGTACCTTTATTTCACTGTTATGCGCAATCATATTTCGTGCCTTTCATTCTGGAGTGCTTGAGACCCTTCACCATACCATATTCTCTTCTTCCAGACCCAACTGCGCCAGCTCAACCTCCAGGAGTACCAGAGCAAGGTTGGTGATGCATTTTTATTATGGTAACCTCATTTGCAACTACCGAACTGTTAGTTTTCCTTGACTAATCGATTGATGTTGCATCGTGAATAACAACTCCTATCAGTTAACTGTCATAATATTCGTTGTTTAGGGTATTCTGGACAAGAATGGCTGCAGCGTCCAGAAGTTCGTCACTGCGACGAGTCTGCAAGAGGCAGAGGAGAAGCTCAAGGACTTCAGTAAGTTGGTAGACACCTCTGGTTTTGGCACTGCACACTATTCAAACGCGTTCTTTTCTTCTTCATATTATCATTCTAATTTCACTGATTGGCTTTCATTCTGCGCGGTCAAATCCTTGGTCACAAAACCTAAGAACTTCCTTGCTACCCCTGCTTGTGCATTCTAGACTATATGGTTCTCCGCATATTCAACAGTCATTTCTCATTTCAGATGTTTACGAGTACGTGGTGAAGGCGCAGATTCTAGCGGGTGGTCGTGGCAAGGGAAGATTCATCGGAGGACGGAAGGACCTCGGAGGCGTCCACATCAGCTACAAGTTAGCTTAGTTTATCTCATTTTGTTTCTTTTCTTAATTGATGGTCAATAAGGAGACATTGAGCAATTTGTCGATAACATCATCGCTGTATTTGTTCCAATACTGTGTTCTCGCTACCTCGCGCACTAGAACAAACCTCATTCATTGCAGACCAGAAGAGGCGCTCTCGGCAACGAAAGAGATGATCGGACGTCGATTGGTGACGAAGCAGACCCCCAAGGAGGGAGTTCTAGTGGAGAAGGTGCCATACTTTCTCTACTTGCTCTATTGATCAATACCGTATCACCTAATATTTTATCGTATTTCCTCTCTAGCAATACCAAATCTTATTGAAAGAACAGTGCCATGAATTACAATACTGCTTTGTAACTTAGCCTTGGTCGCCTGTCTTGCTAATTGTACTCATTGCTTGACGTTGAATCGCCTTTAACTTTCTCATTGTAGGTGATGATCGCCGAGGGAGTCACCATCAAGAGGGAGACCTACCTCGCAGTCCTCATGTGCAGAGAGACCAACGGACCCGTCGTTGTTAGTTTTATTTTTTAAATTGTTTATATTCAAAGCATTGCCGAAAATTAGCTAGTCATCTACATCCCATGCAGTCGTTGGATATGGCTACGATTGTTATGCGTTAGATTTTTGGTGTTTATTGTGTACGCTTCTAACGTCAGACGCAGTCGACAAAGTAGTTGTGAAAAAATGCTGAATCTACCCGTTAATGAGCGCACTCTGTGGGTTACGGTAGCTACGTCAAGCAGGATTAACGGTATTTCTGGTTGAGGCAGTCATTGTGGTGCTTCTGGTCATTGTGTGTCGCGCTGCAGCAGCTGCAGCTGCTATTGCTGCGTTATCAGTACTTGAATAGTCGACGAAGCGCGAACAGCAAGGAACGCCAGTGAATACACCTCGTATGGTGGTACCAATCACCGCGGAGCGAATTTGGGCTGAAAAGTATGAATTTATGGACCATAAAATATGGTGTTTAACTTGTAGCTGGTTCATTTAGTGTTTCCTTCCAAATAATACGTGCGTTTGTATTTTCGGTGCGTGCATTCATGTGCTCACCATTCGTAATCATTAGACACCAGGGATTAATTAGAGCGATGGAGAAGGAGACGACATAGTTGAGGTTACGTGTCATGTAAAATACTCCCCACTGAAAAGCGAATAGAGCTGATATTCTGACTATTTGTTCAATATGAAACAAAATTGAGAAACGCGAATACGCAACAATCGGAGTATTGTGTGAATCTTTCTAGAACTCCAAGTATTGTCGAGAATCTATTGAGCTTATTCAAAGAACTCACGTTTTCCGCGAGAAGCGTGTATTTATTTACAATGAAATACGCACACATGGCACATAGCGATAAGAACATTGCGAAGGAGGTTATCACTACAGATAGCTCGCTTCTCCATGAGCGTAGGGGCCTTAGATTACGGTAGGCTGGAGTTTTCTACTTTACTTGAGCTTACCTGTTACGCAAGGAAGCAAAGACTCGGATGTAGCAAATGGATGAAATAACGGCCCCAACAGTTGAAGTCACAATCATGACATCGGAATTGAACTGGAATATTTTTTTTAAAGAATACAATTTAATTTTTTTTACCGAAATACTCCATGCGTCTCCAATTCTAGTCATCGTTCCTGCATTAACATCGTACTCATAGCGTCGATACTGTTGAAAGAAGAGCACGTATCTGCACAATTTGTTTTCGTTAATGCTCGCGGAATCTTGGTTAGGTTACTGTAGAGACCACACCACATTTGCTTACAGTGCATATAAAAGCGGCGGGACTCCATGAAATATAATTATCTTTCTGGTTGACATATCAGTCACGATCTTAGTCAATCTGGCCAAGGGATGACACACAAGCAGCATCCTTGAAAGGGAGATCAATGTCACACCATAGAACTGCAACATACATCATGTTTTGATCCTTTGAGTAAGTCGAGTAATACCTGTGCAAGATAGCATTGCCATTGATGTGCATAGTGAAACTGGGGGAAGATAGTGCCATTTGTGGAATAGAAAAACCCGTAGAGATTGGGCCAATCCTGAATTTATATTATTGATAATTGCTATGCATTTCTGTTTTTTTTCCGAAGCTGAACAATAAAAAATTGACTGTGTCAAGTTGCAAAGTGTTCCACAACAATCAGAATGAACGATAGACAAGTTACTGCAGAAGAACCTTGATTTAGACTAAACTACCTGTGGAATCTCCATAATAAAGTAGACAATGACGTAGGAAATGTCGTAGATTGCCTGAATAAGTCGTGCTTGTTTCTAACAATTGACGCTGAAATGAGACGTTATACCTACCAAACTCCATGTCATCCTGTAGAAAAATGTGGCATAAGTGGAATTGCGGCGACGGATAAATATCTAAATTTGTTTGTTACAAATAATCACAGATGAAATAGGGGTGCTAAAATAACGTCTGGGATCCATGGCCAAGTGGTTAACGCGCAGACAAGGTATGATCGTGAGGTTGGGGGTTCGAGTCCCGCAATGTGCAAACACTTTTGCCAAGTACTGAGGGTTGAGCAAAAGCCTAGGATAACCCAAGCACACCCCCTCATGTCTTGGCAAAAGTGTTTGCACATGGTGGGATTCGAACCCCCAACCTCGCGATCATACCTTGTATGCGCCTTAATCGCTCGGCCATCGATTCTAGCACCCTGTATTTCATCTGTGCAAATAATGTATAACATTCGTAGTAGTACCGCTAGAAGCATCCGGTAGTAGATTAGGAGACTAACAATAGTGAAGGGAAGGAGAAAGAAGTAAAGTTCGGGTCGGGGCATCCCAGACAGACGGATTATACTCTCGATCATTGGGGCGGGCTTTAGGATGTTGAAGCAAATATCGAAGCGTGTGAAGGTGGTCTTTGTTCCGTGTGGGAATTCTCACAACTGATTCAAAACACTTCCGAGACTGAGATGTCAGAAGATTATTCGAAACGTAGAGTATAAACGATGATGTGTTGCCTTGATCAATGTTAGGTTAGGGCAGATGCCCTATAGTTCATCTCTCACGAGTTTTCTGTGCTCCACATTACATCCTTTGACAGAAGCGTCTGACGGGGATATTTACTCATGCGTGACCTTCTGAAGATGTCGTAGCGTGGGTATCCTGGTTTGAAGGTTTCCGGATCTTTAACGATTGTTTGTGATATTTTCATTCCCGTCTAGAAACGTAGCATCACTCGTTGCGTAGCCTATTTAGACAAATTCTCCTAATGAATGTGATCACCACTAATGTAGTAGTATGGGAATGGAAATGTTATGGGAAATGCGGAAAAGGAAGTACCTACATTTCCTAGAATTTAAACACCACAGAACTCTGACTAGTCTCTATTTTCTCTTCTCCAGGTCGCTTCTCCCGCCGGTGGCGTCGACATCGAGCACACAGCCGAGGTTTCACCCGAACTCATCTTCAAGGTTATCAATTTTATCGGGGCTTGGATTAGGGTAGCTGTCGGTCAGCTTCCGGTTCACTACAGTAATCTTGCGGTAGTCGATAACCTTTTGTGAAATAATATCGATTGTTGCAGGAGCCGATCAACATACGTGAGGGAATGACGGACAAGCAGGCGAGACGCATCGCGAGAAATCTCCAGTTCAAGGGAGATCTAGAGGAGAAGGTGCGGCTGGAGTAAGGTTACGGTAGCAAACTCGAGTTTATTGGGACAGATTAGCATACTCTCTCGAGTATCATCTGTGCCTATCAGAGAGTTTTTCTGAGTCTACAAATTGGGATTACGGTTGACGATGTGTTAGTTGAGACGTTTTCCTATTTCCAGGCGGCAGTGGAGATTCGTCGTCTGTACGAGTTGTTCCTGAAGGTGGATGCGACCCAAGTGGAGATCAATCCATTCGTCGAGACTGATGATGGAAGAGGTGGGCGAATGTTATTTTATTTTAATTTTTTGGCGATTTATTATTAACTAATCGAAGTTAGTTACTCGTGTTTTCTTGGAATGGGATCTAGGGGTTCTGGGTGTCGTCCTCGAATGGAATCTTGGTACTCTAGTACGATCTGAGTTCAAGTCAAGACGTCTTTTACATGAGTGAACCTAGTGATCCGCGTGAGAATTTGTTATTCTACCTGGTCTATTGTTATTCAACGCGCACTCGCGTGACTTCCGTCTGTAGATCTTGTGTACCACACTCTGCGAGACATGACTGTTTCAGTTTTCTGCGTGGATGCGAAGATGAACTTCGACGATAACGCGGCCTTCAGACAACGAGAGATCTTCGAGATGGAAGACACATCGGATAAGGTATGGTGGAAGGAGACCACTCACAACTGTGGTTGGCATGTGACAGAGAGTGTGATGCATCAGTCATATCTATCGATCATTATACATCTTGAATATTACAGGATCCTCGCGAGGTTGCCGCTAACAAGCTCAACCTCAACTACATAGGCATGGATGGAAATATCGCCTGCATGGGTGAGCAGAATTAATATAATCGAATGAAATGACGTCCTAGTAGACGGGTTTCGGAGAGCCCGGACCTCAATTTGGAGGCAGTCCTGTCCAATCCCCCTTCTGAGCTCATCAATGATTCTTCAGTGAACGGCGCTGGTCTGGCGATGGCGACGATGGACGCCATCAAATTGAATGGAGGAGAACCAGCCAACTTCCTCGATGTAGGAGGATCAGTCAGTGATGAGCAGGTATGGTGAGGGGATTACTGTAATGATTGATTACGGTAGATATGCAAGACAGCTAGCCAGAAATTGATCTATCGAGGCTTGCTGGTAGTCGTTATTGTCGGGTTTCTGGTGGTTTACGTTAGCGTTCGAAGGAGGTGTCGGTCATGAAGCATTCCTATTGCAGATCATGAAGGCGTTCGAAATAATCACCCAAGATGCCAATGTAAGTGATCCTGATTTTATAATTAACTTTATTAATATTAGTTGATTTGTCATAAAATGGTGTAGTTTTCGTTCATGTTCGGAGATGGGAGATAACTAGAGTGGAGCTCATTTTAGATCTCTTTCTTCATGCAAAGCTTCATGCGTTATTTTTGAACGACTGGTATAGTTCTGCATGATATAGCTATGAATACCGTATCGTACCGTAACCCTCTCCTTCCTTCACAGGTCAAATGCGTGCTCGTCAATGTCTTCTGTGGTATTCTCAACTGCGCGACCTTCGCTCGTGGTGCCATCGCTGCCTTCAAGAACGCCACCATCCCCGTTGTTGTGAGACTAGAAGGTGAGGGATTACGGTAGTTGGAGGGACATCTACTGAATAGGAGCAAAAAAATACGTATTTTGTGTATAAAATGCCTAGGTTCACACATCCTCCTTCTGATCTTTGCTTACAACGAATCATCATCGAAGTTAGACGTGGGGATAAAAGAGATGCAGAACATGGCTAATCTCCTTGAGGGGAAGTGTACATGAAGATGGCAAGGATTGTCGCTCTTGTTCGGAGCTAATCTAGCTGGTTCTTTGACCTTTTCTCTAACTGGATTGGCAAAGTGGGAAGGAGCAGCCCTTACAATTAGATCATATCGAGCGGGGCGCGTCTTTCCTGAGTTGCAATTCAATAACATGGCGCGCCTATTAGCTCATATTCTACTGGCATTTATGTTGATGATGAATGGCGCAGCCCAGGTACGTGTTTTCTATCTGGAACCTGTCTGCAACTTACCACAACCAGGCTGGGTGCAACTCTCCTCTCGCTATCGCTAATAGACCGCCGCCTTCTCAACAGGAGTATTCCTCATTGGCGGATCTATTGGCTGTCGAGTCTCGTCTCCCTACCGTGTTCAATCCCAATGCATTCGGACCCAGAGAAGTGTGATTGTCTTCTCTTCCCTCTAGAAAGGTGGTACCCTTGCAGACCAGATTCGTTGTAAGCAGAGACAAACGCGCTGCGAGTGGCGAGGGAATGGGTAATTAGCTATTCCTTGACCTTGTTTCTTAGTGGTTACTAGATTCGGTGATTATGCAATTATGTTATGGTCGACATCGGGAAGCTGTTATTTGTGACGAACACAAACGCAATGTTGATCACAAGTAAAATCAAATAATAAATAAAACTTACCGCCTTACCTTCGCCCTTACCGTAACCCGATAATCTCTTTCCTTCCAGGAACCAATGTTGACGAGGGACGTCGTCTCCTGCGTGAGTCTGGTCTCTCAGTGATCACTGCCGATGGACTGGACGACGCTGCAGCCAAGGCGGTCGCTGCTGCTGCAAAACTGTGAGAGATGCAGCCGGTGTTGCTGCAGATCGATGAGATCTCGAGGAGTACCGTAACCGAGTACGGTAACCATTATTCCCCCAATTAATATCATCTTTGACCACTCCGAATTATGATGATAGGTAGCGCACCATTAGATTGCATAGTTTGAATTCCCGTTTCTTTTGTTGTTGATCTGTTTTTCGTTACAAGTTATTAGCCTGATTTTACGCGAATGAGAAGAGTTGTTTTTGCAGAGATTGTCATTAGATGCCCAATAATAAATATTAAAAAGTAAGCATTGGCCTGGACCAATTTTTATCATCGTATAATATTGCACATAATTTGCATAATCAATAAGGGGATAATGTAGGATACTTCCGTGGGACCCGGCAAGGCTGATAGAGGCCTTATTTCTGGTCGTAGAAGTAGGACATGGCCTTGGCGGCGATGGTGGAACGGAAGCACCTCAAGGGATGGAATTGATTATCGATCCATTCCAAATTAAACTCACTGCTTCATCTCGTCGAACTTTCCGAAGCAAGCAGCGTACGTGTAGTCGATGGGGGTGAACTTGTCGGGGACCTGATCGCAGAACACGAGGCACTTGTCGCCAGCAACGGTCGAGTCGACTCCCTGAATCGGGGTTAGTGTAGGTAATACGGTAGGATAGCGAGGTAGATCGATAATCTGAGAATAGATCACAGACTCTGGACTGGCAGCAAGTGGAGTGGTCACGGCCCTGGGCAGCGCAGAAGTGCATCTCGGGGAGGGAATCGAGAGGGCACTCGTCGGCTCCAATGAGCATCTTCTGGAGAAGATCCTGGTTGTAGATGTCGTAGTCGCAACGGGCCTGCAATGGGATACGGTAGGTCAGGCGGTGGTAGTACGGTAGACTACTGTAGATCAGTTGGTACGGTGGGTGGAAAGAGGAGGGAGTACGGTAGATCAGAATGGATGCTGTGGTGCGCCAGAACCACTGTAGGCCAGATTAGGGGACTACTGTACGCCATAAAGGCGCCTATCGATCGCTAACCTGGCAGGCGGTAGGGAGTCCACGACCGGTGCAGCAGCTTTTGAAGAGGAAGTTGGGGTCATGGGCCTGATGGAGGGAGACATTGGAGGGAATCTTGGCATCCTTCCACATCGAGAGACCGAAGATCTCGCCGAAATCCTTGTCGATGGGAGTATCTCCGTCGAGTTTGAGCACACCTCGGGCCTGAGAATGGTGGGAATGTTAGAACCGAACTTTCTTTTTGTTATTCACTATTCGACCGTTTTGAACAAAAGGAGACAGAATGAGTGCGAATTGAGATAGGGAAGGAAAAGGGAGTATAGAAAATTTGAAGTATGCGTACCTTGACCCTGCATCCGCATCCTCCTCCTCCCCCGCCCCCTCCGCCACCTCCACATCCACAACCTCCGGATTGCTGACTGGAGCAGCCGAAGACAGTCGCCACTCCGACGAGGGCCAGAAGAAGGATGAGACGGTTCATGATGAACTGGTGATTGGAGGGGGGAAGGGATGGCCTTTTATACCAGAGAGAGAGATCACAGAAGTAGGACAGGGTTGATGGGCGAAGTGACTGAGAACACAGAGATCACTCATAATTGGTGGAAGGTTTCGTGTGAAAGCAGAGACAATGATGGTTGTGAATTAGTCTCTGCAAAACAGCAATTATCCACTGACCACAGTGAGTTTTGCAAACCCGTCGTCTCAGATATCCAATTTCGACCGTGAAAAAGCCATTGAGTGAGAGATCGGGAAATACAGTGAAAGGGACACTGACATTTGTTCCCCTTCTCTCCCTTCGTCATCAAAGGCAACAAGGAGCACTTTGAAAAGGACAACTGATTATCGAGAAGGAAGGAGAGGAAATGATTTTCATTTCAATAATTGGTTAGTTGCTTGCCTCAATAGACAATTTGGGACATTGGTTCAATGGATGAGATTCGATGTGGAAATAATACTATCGATTACAATGTTGTTAATATATTTCAACGATCAAGATTCAGAAGTATTGGGTTGAGGAATAAGTAACGCTCGTTTTTGAGCATCGTGTTTGGGCTCATATATCTCCCGCCAATCAAATCTAAACGAGCTGACTTTATAGCATTTTTTCAGGGTATGCTCGAGTATCATAGCCGTTATTATTAGTAATATCACGCTTCCTGTGTAGGAGAGAAATTTAGATTTCAATGTACCTGATAATTTTCGAAAATTTTAGATTTTTTTCGAAATTGTGTAATTTAACGTGGAAACTGTTCGGTAAATTCACATCCTACACCTCTTTCATGGTGAAGTGAGAATGGTGCTCGATTCATTGTTGTATTTTTATAGACGCTTCAAGGGGAACGTTCGTGAAAAATTGCAGCTCACTTAACTTATTTGTCTACCTTGAGGATCGAAGGTGCTGGCCTATACACTAGTGCGCTCCAGTCACTCACTATGGAGCTATATTATCACTATAAACATTTGGTGCTACTTATGCTCCTATTTGAAAAATAACAGTTTTCCAAAAATATTATTTTGTGACGGAATCAAAAGAAATGCGTGTTTTGAGGACTTTGGATTGAACCATACACAAGACATAGTAGCCATTCTATAATTGTGGCCACTTGGTGGATGATAGTGCAAAAGTTGCTCGTCCATTTAACCATCTAAGGCCTTACATTCAATTAGTACGGTTTACAGGAAATAGCAATAAATGTCGATTTCGAGGCTTGTTTTTCTATATCGGACTTACGAGCAATTTAACTCATAAAGAGAATGCTCCACACTTAGCAAAATTCGTCCATATTTTCAACAGGAAAGGTACTCCACATTCAAGCATAATTGAGGTCTTTAGATCTATTGCTAAGAAAACGCGGCTAGCAAAACTTCTTTCGGTCAGTAACTGAAAATCCTACACTCTTGTTAGGCGCATATCTCACATAGGCCTTTACTTGGATATTCATCTGAATATCATCAGTGTAATGTATAACCATGATACTTTACTACTGCAGCTTAATTGTGGCTCAATAACTCTTCTTCCCTCAGTGCTGACCTGTCAAAATCTCAGGGTGAGGTGCGACAACTTTGAATTGAGCCAGCCATTGTGATCGCCTAAATGATCGGAGATATATGATATAGTGTGCGCTAAAGAGAGTATACAATCCCTTATCGATCATCAAAAACCGGAATATAATTGCACAATTTAGAAAGACGGGAGAGGTCATAATCTGAAATTGGAAAAACGAGCGTTACTTATTCCTCAACCCGATAGTTGAGAGAAATAACAGGATGTTACAAGTGTTCTAATGGAAAGGGATAGTGGAATCGAATGACTGCCATTCTCGATTGTCTATCACATCGGCTTGACCCTTCTCATCACCATTAGTCGCTCGTATCTTCCACTCCGCACCAGATGCACATAATTTCAACCTTTTCCCCGAGAGAAATTAGAGGTAGATCAAGACTGGGGTCTCTAGTTTGCTCAATCTCTAGTTTGATCGCCAACGTGCCTCACTCCCCGTGACCTCTCGGGTAGATCAGTTGTTGTCGTGTCGTCCCTCCTCCCTACCTATATCGATCGTTCCTCTCCCTTCCCCCTTCTCTGGTCAGTCAGTCAGTCCTCACTCCACTAACCCTTCCCCATCTCTCCTCCAATCGATCAATCGCCATGGAACATGTGAGTTGCCCCTGATTCTTCCTCTTTGTCGACGATTTTATCGTTGGATAATCTCTAGCCCATTCCCTCATTTGGTTTCTGGTTTAAAGGAGGTGTCCCACGACCATTTGGCTGTATGAGTTCTCGACGTGAGATTGTGGGGATCTGGTACCCGACCAGACTTCCGAAACTCCCATCTTTTGAGGTCTCGTTTAAACTGAGCTATGATATATTGGCTGTGTGCCAAGCGGGCCTGACAATGCAGGCAACGAGAGAGGGATAAGGGGACAATGAAGAGACCGCGCATGCAAATCGTTTCGCTCATCTCGGTCTTGCGATTTGCATGCGCGGTCGTGGGACGCCTCCTTTAATCCCACCATGAGGGGAGGGAGACTCCTTCTGAACCCCCTGAGAGTAGAGACGCATGTGGTATTCCAATCGATGTTATCACTGCTTCTCACCTCTCCAATCCCTTCCATCCAGGTCCATTCCCTCCCCTCGTCGTCCATCGAGGCAGCCGACCCTCCGACCGACTCTGCTGCAGCTGCTGCAGAAACCGTCGAGACCAGCCCGAGGCCCAATCAGGTACTTCTAGAGTCTTCTCTGGGAATTTCATGTGGTTCCTTCTCAGGCGCCAACCCTATAGTAGGATCTTAGAGAGTAGTAGTCTAGAATCGTCCATGCTTTTGCATCTTTGTATCTAATCCTTGATTAATGAGCATCCTTACTGATGGCTGATCTTGGATCTCTCCCTTTCAGGACAGTAACCAACCCCGTCGGTCGTACGAGGCCATCCAGGTCGAGGACCTTCCGACCGACGCTGCAGTTGCTGCACTGCAAGTCGTGAGCAACGTCGAGCCGAGAGACACACATCCGGTACGTCTCCCCTACCCAACCCAGAGCCAAACCAGACGTTATTGGCATGAGATTGAACTTTGACCTCTCTATTTGAGCTTTTTTCAACGATTGATCTTTGATCTCTCCTTTTTCAGTCCTCTTCTCGCCATGGTTCCCATCCGGATCTCGGCAACTGCTTCGGCCTGATCAACATGATGTGAGTGATCCTCGTATATCTTCATTATGACATTGAGGACTCTGACGGATGGTTTGCCCCACCAGCTTCCTTCAAACAACCCCATTGACAAGATTGTGAGAATGCCTCGAATCATTGTAGAGCTTATTCTCATCTTTCTCCTTTGAGTGAGAGAGACACTCGCATCGGTTCTATCTTCGATCTCTTCGAATGGACGATCACTCGGTCTCCGAAGACGACTCCCCTCGCCTTCCCCCGACTCAAGAGGGAATTGTGCAGCAAGCAACTGCCGGACGAGTCTGCTGCTCCTGCTGCAGAGGTCGCTACTTTGCAGTATCCTTTTTGGTCTTTTGTCTGGTTAGAGTATCAATAATATTCTATCTCTGATTGAACTTTGAGACTAGAAGACTAAAAAGGGGCGGAGCTTGACTTTTTAATTTGAGAAGTCACCGAAGGTGGACGCCCGTCTGGTGCTGCCTCTCGAGGATCGTCGTAGTATCTCTGCCCTCCATCAGGCACTCCAGCAAAGAACCAAGAACTTCATGGAGGAGCGAAAGGAGGTATCCCCTAGTGATGACATTGGAACTGACCCTCCTCAATTCGCACTTCGGTACTCTTACCAGCGAGAGAGCATGCAAATGAAGGAGAGTCATTTCCGTTTCGTCATCAGTAGTATCGCCCTTCCCTCCATGTCGCATGGTCCATGACTTGAGCCACATCCTCCATACAATCGCACATTACGCTGTTACCGTTTCGCTGGCTAAGATATATTACGGTAGGGTACGGTTGGGAATACTGTAGGGCACCGGAAATCACGCTTAATTGTGAATATTGGAGGAGGAACCGGTTGAGAAGACGAGATACCGGCCGATGACCTGGAAGCAGCGCATGTTCCCTTGCTTCTTCCAGAAGGAACCCCGAAGGGAGGAGAAACGATTGCTGATGGAGGAGGAGGAGGGGTACGGTAGGGGAGAGGGGGTTAGGGGTTACGGTAGTTGGTTCTTCATTGTCAAGGCGAAGTACGGTGCTTGGTACTGTGGGAGACCGGGTACGGTATGCAATCTATGGTACTGATCGATTGTCATTTCAGTGTGTCTGATGCTTCTCTTCTCGTGAACGAGGACAAGAAGAAGAATCGAGTGGTGGAGGAGCAGAATCCTATGGGGTACGGTAGTGGTTGCTGTAGGTTACGGTAGGGGTGGGAAAGGGATGGTCTCGCATACTGTAGGCCTAGTTATCTTATCGATTCATTTTGATTTTAGACCTTTGAAACAGATCGAAGTAGGAATCTTCCCTAATTATTTTATTTTCAGGCATTATCAAAACATCGATCTCGGCTAAACAACGCACGAATACGATATTCATCGATTGATTGATTTCTGAAATTCACAATAATTATTCTCATTTGTATCTCATACAACCACGTACTGTACCATTCCATGTATTGAATGAAGAAATTGCGAATATCCAGAATTGTGCATAATCGAGACCGATTATTGGGAGGAGGGGGAGGGGAATTCATCGTTATCTCATTATGCGTTTGAATCGTAAGAGGTTTTCAGTTTCGCTCATCATTATTACGTCGGATTGATAGACTGGACTGGGACTGGGACTGGACTGGACTGGACGTAGAACTGGGGGTTCCATACCAACATTCCTTCTACGATTCATTCGTTAACTTTTCCGTAGACTTCTCACTTGCTCTGCGCATCATCCATTGATCTCTCTGTGATATTCTGACAATGGAACCGTCTCAGTATCGGCCCCATTATATTCGGGCATCCTTCCCTCATTGCTCACTTCGTTCCCACAAAATATCGAATTCATTCTGATTCGTGTAAAATAATCTATTGAATATTTCATGAACCTTTGAAAATGGGGAAGACAGTTTCGGATGAGAGGATTCAGAGCGCTAATGCCCAAAAGCGTTTGAGACTGTGGCGGTCCTTGACTCAAACAACATTGATTTCTTCTTGAAAAGAAATGCTTTGAGAGCTGAACGGTAGTCGGAACTAAACAAGAGATGGACGTTGGAATACAAAGTACTGCTCACCTTGTAGAATAATAGATGGGAAGCTTGATGGAAAGCGCTACATTTATGAAAATCTTGTTGAAAAATGCCCATGCGAAGATTTGTTGAGCTTGAAAAGTGGTTGAACCAAGACTCGCTCGATATAAGTTACCATTGAGATTAAGATGCTCATAGAGAGCGAATAATGCAGGAGTGATCACCCATCCACTGACGTCAACAGCCACAATGATAAAGAGCGATTTGACTATACGCTTCATGACAGTCGAATCTGGAGAAATTTCCTTTTTGAATCCATGAAAAAATAATGATACGCGTACCAGCATGCGATCGCAATCCCAACCAGGTGATGAAATACACGACTGAGCTCACGAAATTGATAATGAGAATGGATTGAGCGAGCGTTGCTACTCCTCCATTTGGATAAGGAGTGAGCAATTCACATGAGACTTGACTGAATCATCCGGATTGACTTGCATTAGCTTTCATTCAAGATAGCACAATCACAGAAATGAAATTTCCTCATCACACCGTTCCTCATAGAAAACTATCATGAGATAACAGATCCATACGCAACATCCAACATTGATTGAAACGAGAAACTGAAGGATAGCTTTAAATAAATATATTTCAGAATCCTACCCACAGCATGGAAGTAGATTTTGTTGAGTCCACGATACCGAGTTGAGAAAATAACGGAGAGCATCCTGTCCAAGCCAATGCACAAAATGCAAGCGCAGCCTATTGCGATGCCAATCCCAGGGAGGAACTGAAAGTAATAATTTCCATTAATTCAATAAAAGGTTTACCATAATCACAGCGCAAGTTAGACTGTCCATTTCGGTGTAATAATCGAAGAAAAACGGTAGTTGAGACAGGAAGCTGCCCTGAAAACATGCTCTACTTCAGAAAATTGCGCTAATTACAAACTTGATGAAAAACGTCTGCGATCGCACAGATGGCAATGAGAACATTGCAAGTCGCCCGCAGCGATCTGTAAAAGAACTGACAATTTGTAAACATCATCAAGAATCGGTCTCAAGAGATGCGTTCTAGCAGAGATAAGTGATCCATACTCAAATCTGACAACTCAGCTCGTCTAGTTCCTTACATTGTCTTGACTGTTGTCAGAAACAAGAGTAAGTTACAGATTATTCCGAAAGTCGCCGATAGACAAACGATGCAGAAAAATGCACGTGCGAGATTCCAGTGAAAGCGATCGATTCCAATCATTTGATGGACGATTCTGACAAGAAGGAATGAAGAGAGAGCAAAGAGAGGGACATCAACAGGAAATGTTTTGTCATTCTAACAAGAACGAAAGCAACGCGTTTTTCCTTGATGAAAAAGACTCGTGATTGATATTTGTGGAAGATGGAAAGCAAACATAAATTTCGCACGATTATTCGACAACTCACAATGAGAAAATTATAACAATGAGAAGACAACAAAATGAATGAGAAATACAAGGATCAGAATCTACAGTATTTATCGAACTTTTATCTTACAAAGCCTATTCTACACGACTTCTTGACATTGTGCCTCGTGGTGTGACCATACTTGCTTCCTTCTTGAAAAGGAATGCATCGAGTGCAGATCGATATTCAGAACTAAAAAAAGAAAGTAAGATCCAGTATTTTCGAGATTCCAGAATACTTCGTCGCATAATAAATAAAAATCTTTACGGAGAGTGCGATATTTATGAAAATTTTGCTGAAAAATCCCCAAGAAAATACTGTGTTAAAATTCATGAAAATAAAATACTTTTTTTTACAATTAAATCCAAATTTTTCGAATATTGTGAACATTCCAGGAGTGACAATCCATCCACTGACATCCACTGTGACAATAATGAACAGGGCTTTTATTATTTTCTTCATCGAAGTTGACGCTGAAATGAATTGATTTTCAGTGATCACTGATTTTTTGGAATACTTCTTCTGAAACATTTGTCGCCTTTTCCGAGTATTCACTCACCAGCTTGTGAGCGCAGTCCAACCCAAACCATGAAATACACGAGGGCACTGGCCATATTGATGGCGAGAGTTGCCTGGGCGAATAAATCGATGCCCTTGTCAAGGAATGGTGTCAGGATCTCGCACGTTGCTACTCTGAAGAGATTACACGAATGGTACACTTATCTTCAGGGCTAGTCTTTCTGATTTGACAAATTGAATAAAAACTGACCGTTCCTGATAAGAAGCGACCATCAGCCAGGCGACGAATATACACGATCCGATAATGAGAGATGAGAGGAACTGGAGAGCCGTGAATACAATAACATAAAAAGAGTTACAACTAACAAGATGATAGTAAAATTTGTTCAGCCTACGATATTTCGTAGAGAACACAACCGAAATCATTCTATCCAGGCCGATACAAAAAATGCACGTGCAACCAATTGCAATGCCCATTTCAGGAAGGAACTGAAAGAAGATATAATATGATAGCTAGCACGAGATCTTGCCATGATGTAGTCACAGAGATCGCTGCAGATTTCAACGTAGACATTAAAGAGAAGTGGAAATTGAGCAACAGTTCCGAACTGCAGCTGTTGTATGTAATAACAAATGATTTATAAAACAAACCTCGTGGAATATGTCTATAATTGCACAAATAGCTAGAGAATATTGCATGTAGCACGCATCGTTCTGTGAAAAAAACCCATCAAAATACCTCGCATTCTACTTACTTTGTTTTGACAGTAGTAACACAGCTTCATTATAATTGTTTGCATTTTTGACAACGAATAGATTAGACACCGTCTCCACCCCATCCACTCAACTTCCCTTCCCACCTTCATCACAAATTGGAAACGGAAAATCATATTATTCAAGATTTTGAAATTATCAAGAATCAAATAACAACTTGCTTTCCGTTATGTAATCAGATGAAACGATCTCAAATTACGATTCAGCTGTTCAGAAACTCAGTTTTCTTTTCTTTTAAAAAAAATATATATAATGATAAACGCTTTTTCAGCTGTTGACGTAGATTGTGTCCCTCATATCTCAGATTTCCCACAATATATAATGAGAGTTCGCTAGCTATTCAAAACCATCGATTATCTGAGTACGACGTAACAAGCAGAAAATATGCACTTATTCGAAGAGAATGACCAGTCGTTGACAGATTGATGCAAGCACACATAGAGATATCTCTAGATCACTATGGAAAGGCTTCATAATATTCACTGGGGACGGTTTACAACAGAAACATAAGAGGCGGTGTTCTTATTTCACTTGTGTTCTCTGTTCGGATCTGTTCTCTCGAGCTACCGATGCACCCATTCCATCAACGGGACGAGGAATGAAGAAAAATAGAGAAAAAAGATAGCGACTTGACTTGAAGCTAATCTAGTAGCCGTCGTAGCAGCTTATTTTCAGATCTACTTACTTCATCCGCTTTCGTTGATATTCGCTGGCAAAGTCGAAAAATAAAAATGCAAGCACTAACAGATAATAAGCATCCTTGCATTGTTGGATTGGGAAAAACATCATTATGGTTGGAAATAACTGTTTTCTGCATATTTTTTCACACTTTCTAATCTCTAGGAGCTTTCGAAATCGTGACTGTGATTGTTCTCGTAATCGTGCTCCAAGTCATTGGTTTCTTCTTGAAAATGAACGCGTTGATCGCGGAACGATATTCTGAACTGGAAAAAGCAACAATGATTCGCTCGCAGACTCATCTCACCTTGTTGAATAGTAAATGAAGAGCTTGACTGAAAGAGCAATATTTATGAAGATCTTGCTGAAAAATCCCCACGAAAACACTGCAAAGGGGGTTATGTATTCTAAATCGAATTTTGTTTACAGTTGAATCCGAGCTTTTGGAAAATGGTGAACAATCCAGGAGTGACGAGCCAACCACTGACGTCAACTGTGACAATGATGAACAATGCTCGGTTGATTTTCTTCATCGAGGCTGAAGCTGAAATGCATACACTTCTGATGTTTCAATTATCCTGCAACGTATTTAAGGTTTGATGATGAACGGGTATGTGCGAAAGAAGACACTCGTCTTTGAAACACAACAGAAAACCTTCCTACCTGCTTGAGATCTCAATCCAATCCATGTCGAAAAATAGACGAGGGCACTAGCCATATTGATGGTTAGTGTTGCTTGAGCGAATAAATCGATGCCTTTGTCAAGGAATGGCGTAAGTATCTCACAAGTTGCTTTACTGAAAGGATTCACCATTAGCATCGGATGAATTAGGCCAGCGAATTCTTGAGCTTTGTGTGTTGAAATATTAGTAAATTTTCCAATATATGGTCATTAATGAGTAGATAATCCGACCGTTCCTGATAAGAAGCAACCATGAGCCAGGCAACGAATACACAAGATCCGATAATGAGAGAAGAGAGGAACTAAATAAACAATTAGATTCCTTTTCTACGACTAACTAAATGGTAGTAGAGTTTGTTGAGTGACAGATATCGGGCCGCGAACACAACAGAGAGCATTCTATCCAGCCCAACACACAGAATGCAAGAACAACCGATTGATATTCCCATTTCTGGTAGGAACTGGAAGGAAATAATGTATAGCATTTTTAATGGAGTGTGGAATAATGAGGAAATTTGTTCTACCAACGCACGAAAGCACATGAGTTACAGTGATCAAAGGGAATTGAAGAAGTATCATGATAGTACCATGATGTAGTCGCAGAGAGCACTGTCGATCTCGAGATATATATTGAAGAGAAGGGGAAACTGAGCAAGAGTCCCGAACTGAAAATATCAAATATCAGAGCAAAATTTGTGACTCAAACTTCGTGAAGAATATCGCCAACAGCACAAATTGCGATGAGAAGATTGCATGTGGACCGCAGCGTTCTGTTGGGTTAATGTTGTATTTTTTTTTTAAAGAAAGAATAAAGATTAGATTAAAATTTTGCAACCTATTACTTGGTTCTGACAGTTGTGAGAAAAAGTAGGAAGTTGCTGATTATTCCAAGGATAGTCCAAAAGCTTGTGATTCCGAAAAATAGTCGGGCTAGATTCCAGTTGAACTTATCGATGTCTATCATTTATCTGGAATTTCACTAGATGGAGGGAGAATTAGATGTCGGACGGTGGAGTGTGCTAGAAAATCAACACTCTATTATTGAAAATCACATGCAACGATAACTTCAACGACAAATTTATCATCCAACTGATTTATGATTTGTATGCATTTTTTATGAGAATAGCGGAACAAACTCCGTAGATGGAAGAATGAAAGCAACACAAGCTTCACAAGATATTTTTTCTCAAAAATGCTTCTTCGCGATTATGCAATGATAAGCCGTTGTAGCGTGCTATATTATCATGAATAAATATTGAATAATTTTCTCTAGTCTCTTCACAATCCACATCCGTCTCCAATTCCAGCATTGTATCCTGGAAATAGTCTGTGTTGTTATAGTAGCAATCACATGCTGTAATTATACAATACCACCAAACATCAACCAGAAATCGGATGAGAAGAAACGTGCCATAGAAAATAAACAACACGCAACATCGGCGATCCCAAATGTAATTGAGGAACTTATCCCCATTGGTTTATACAGTCTACACTGAGATGTAGGATGGAATTGAAATCTGCTTGTTCGCACTAAGGACGATATCGTAGAATGGTTATCCGTGGAAATAATCAATTATTGCGACTGGTGTAACAGGCGACACCCGAAGGAAAAAGTTTCAATGGCACTAGGTCGGATGAGAACCGTTGGATGAGAACCAACCGGATGAGAACCGAAAAAAATGTCCACTCTCAGTATTTTCTCAGACGGTTCTCTGTACCATATTGAACTTACCGAGAGAATACTGGAAGACAACATTTTTTCGGTTCTCATCCGGTTGGTTCTCATCCGACGGTTCTCATCCGATCTAGCGCCGTTTCAATGGAACTCTATAGCTCCCCATCTTACATTGTAAGATTGATAGAGAAAGAGAGTGAGAACAGGGGACGAAAGAGATATCGGAGGGTTCCTTTTTCGCACAGCGATGAGAGGTGGATTGTGAGAGGAAAAAGAGAGGGAATTGGCCTATCATGGAAGCTGAGCTGTCCATAAAGATAAAACTGGGAAAGAGCAGAGGTCCAAGGCCAGTGATGAAAGATATTTCGCTAACACAAGCGAGGGACCATTGATTGTATCTGCTAGTCACTCTATCGTTGAGGAGTACTGTAGTCTGTTCGAATTCTATGTATAAGGTCCACTCCAAAAATAGATAGCACTGAATCTTTGCTATGACACAAAACGAACACAGGAACTTCGAAGGCATCATTCATTGATTGCCACACAACAAGATAAAATAATGTTAGAATAAATTAATAATGATTGCACTTGTAAAGAGTATCATCAGACGGGCGAGTAAACGTGAATGAAATAATGTTTCAGACAGGAATTTACAGCTGATAAGGATATTACAAGCGATAATAGACAGTAGAGTACCCTGGGGAAGAACAATTATGGGAGGTTATCAGAGATCCTGAGCTCTGGAGTATCATAGTCAATCTCTCATAAGGTAGTAGATAGAGATACTCCAACCCGTGGATGGAACAAGGCCTATATTGGGATACGGGAAGTAGAAACATGTGTAATAGTGAGATAAAGATGAACCGAGATTGGAGGAAATGAGATACAATTATAGAATGCACAATCACACGATAATTAAGCAACAGGGAGGGATTCTGGTCGAGGTAAAGCGAAAATCGAAAATCATCATCGGGATAAATTAAATGACGAAAGGGGAATCATTGGGCAACAACAAGTAATCTACAGGCAATGGATACGGGAGATCTAGGGAGGGGATGGGAATAGGTTACCTACTAGTCGAGGATTATCGTCTCATCCAGTTGGACAGTCGTGTTGGCTGCCTCGAAGGAACGTCGATTCCTTTTCGACGAGGGAGCGTCGTCCGACTGAAATCAATAATCAATACCCACCGTAATGAGCACGAGACAATCAATCATGAACAATACAGGGTCCCAATGTAAAAGGCAATCTTGGCTGTCTATCGTGACCCTTGGCATTCTGACTACCGTAACCCCTCCCCCCCTCCTCACCAGATTGTCTCCGCTCTTTCTCGTTGGTCCTTTCTTGGCTGCTGCTGCATCCATTTTTGGCCGGGCAGTGGGCACCTGATGAGTTAAATCGAATATAAATTAACACATTTTTTGTTATCCTAATGAGCGAGAAGGGATCGACACATATAATTTGAGACAAATGTTCAATCGCAGCCTTTTCTTCTTGCAAGCATAATCCCTATCCTCTCTCGTATCCTCTCATCAACACTAGGGGTCACTGATAGATTGCGGCCCTCATTCTCAGTGGAGATGAGAGGGAGAGGAATCACAGTTCTAAAAATCGACATGAATCTCCTACCTTGAATGCGGGTCCTTTCTCCGGAGTCGCCACCTCGAAGACGTCATCATCGTCGTCATCTGAATCGACGTCCATCAGCTTCGACGACTCCGACTTATTTCCAGTCTATCTTTCAACCACTGCTCCTTTCGCACCCGCAAGCATACAGTTTCACGAGTATTTTTCATTCGACCGTTACTGATTGAGTCGATGACTGTTCCTTGAGCAATTTCCACTACCAATTATTTTACCGTACTCGCCTAACACCATCAAACTACCGTACCCTATCCCCCTTCCCTCTCAACCTCCCTCCTCACCCCTTTTGCCGGCTCCATTTGCCTTCTTGGCCCTCTCTTCTGCCTCTTTCTTCTGTTTCGCCGCCATTTCGGCCAACATCTGAAAAATTGAATTATTTAGTTAATCTTGCCGTTCAGTTTGTTGCCAACTTTTTATTTATATTCGATACAAATGCTAACTTCTCGATCAATTCATCGTGGGGATGACAAAAGCGCAACGACAAGAGCGCAAAAAGCAAAAAGTGCAAATAGTAATAACTCAGTCCCGGGTGATGCTAGAGATCTCTGGTTTGGATCATTGGAAAGCTGGTGATATGGGCTATACTTTCAATTTTTATCACTGATAAGACCGTTATCAGTGGGTCTGATAGCCCTAATCACCAGCTATCATATGAACCTAACCATAGATCTCTAGCATCACTCTGGACTGAGCTATGATCATTTGCGCTTATGTCATTCCCACAATTCATCTCACATTCCAGAGGTTTCTCACGATACCTCTTGAAGGGAAACACCCCCCCCCCTCCCCCTCCCCCCTCACCTTATCCGTCTCTTTCTGTCTCTTCTCCACATCACTGGCGTCTTCATCGGCCGACAGTTGAGTGAGCACCTCCATCGGCTTTGAGACGCGTCTGGAGGGAACGATTAGCTAGTTATGAAGGACCTTCCGGAGATAAACTCAAACGGTTACACATATCTGAGCTAATATCATGCCTCCGGTGTCCCGCATCTGTACTACTGTAAGGTCTACCGTAACCTAGTAGAGGGGAGATTCATTCAACTCACGGTGATCCATTGGCTCTCTTCAATCCGTCAGCATCGTCCAGACAGTACACCTTAGTGATCTAATTGACACCAAGATTGTTGTCCTCCTTTACTTTTCAATGGAAGCACGGCACAAAACGACAATGAGAAGGAGTCGAATCAAGTCTGTTTCAGTTTCAAATCCATGGTTGATAAGGATTCTCTTCATGAGCTCTCATATCGAAATTCGGAATCAGCGTGCAAAAATACACCTAAGCATGCCAGTCAGACATGCCCATTCGACAGCTCTCAACATTAATCTCTGATGAAAAGCACCGACTAAACTACTCAAGCACTGCCACCATAGAGTGAGAGGGAGTAGACAGGCACATGATTAATATTGAGGAGAGGTAATAAGAAACAATGATGACACGAGATGGACGAGGCTAGATTGTAATGGACACTCTGGCTACCTTTCATCTTTTCTACCAGTATTATTCACATTTCACTAAGACATTCCCCGTTAAGGTTTCAAACACTTAGCTATGGACCATCCATGTGCTTACGCCATACTCCTTTATAATTCCATCTTCTCGAGTTCCATCAACCATCTTACACCATCCGTATCATGTGCCATCCCCCTCCCCCTCCACTCACTGCAAAATCATTCATCCAATCTCCCATGGTGGTGGTAGTGTTACCATCAGCATCCATTCCCTCCACATCCTGCCCCTCCTGGTTGAGGATCAGATTCTGAAATGGAGGACGCTTTTTCTTCAAGTGGAAGTGACAATTTTCTATTGGCCATTGAGTACAATGCACCATCCACTTTCAGGCTCCACTACCGAATTCCAGATTCACACAAACAACGAAAAAGCGATCAGTAAGGACGAATGGCAAGTGATAAATGACTCTGCCATAGCTTTCCACCATCAACGCTCACTAATGTGCGGCTTCGGCGCAAAAATCGCGCGTCGTTCGCGTCCCCACTCTTCCTCCACTCACATTCTCATTGGCCAGATGGAGGATCATGGCGATGGTGGAGGCGACGGTGACGTCAGAAGTGGAACTAAGGGGCATGCGGGCAGGGAGACAAGTGAAGGTCGATTTGAGGGTGTGAAGACCTGAGATGGAGAGGGATTGGAGAGACAAATGACTATCTCTCAATCGAGGATAGACGTACAACGATAGAGTATAGTGTATGGGAACAGTGATGAGAGCACTCTTCGCACCACTTTATTCTGGACGGAATATCGAGGCTCTCGTGACTTGTGTCAGAAAGGAAGTAGTGCAAGTGGATAGACAGTACCCTATCTTTAACAGTGAAGTGCGAGAATGTGTACACAGCACAATATCACGCCTCCGAGTATTTAAAGTACTACATCAAAGTGGCCAGTTCAAGAGTCGATCAAGGAAGAAACATCTGCAGCCATTCTATAGCACCATACGCCGATCGAACATAATGATGTATTCCCTGCACGCTTTCGATGAGTCTCCAACCTACTAACCTTATAGTTTTCATGAGTCTCCATGGAAAGGGGAACTATTTTAATATTTAAATCGAATCTCACCCTGCAGCTCGATATGCGATGTCTGCGATGCGTTGGCGTGGCTCTGAGAGGAATTCCCCTGCAAGAAAGGGAAGTCAGCATTTAGTGCACGAGATTGAATTGCTTCATTGCAACGACAGTTGGGTTTCATCAGATAGCCATTAACTACCGTAGTCTACCGTAATACACAACAGTGTCATTTGAATGCCCCCTTATAAGCCACCGTAACCCTTCTGACCTCTGCTCCGAACACAATCGTCCTATTCGACTTCGCCTTCTCTTTCGGCGGCGCGAAGAGAGCACGAGTCACGTTGAGAGCGTCTGAAAACATTTAAATATTTAAACATATTAATTTATTCAGGTGTCATGCCGTTTTTAAAAATGTCCTAACCTCTTCATCACCTCCTTTCACCATCATATTTCGAATGAACTTCCGTTATTGTAATCCCCAGTAGCTACCTTATCTCTCGACAGTCACTACCCCAGCAATGGGGTGCCGATACCAAACCTGGCGCCTCCATCATGGTGGCCTCGATGTCTACATCGGGCTGAGTGCTTTCTCCGGTGGTGTCGAGCGTGCTGTCTCTCAGCAACAATTCCAATTCCTCGTCCTCGTTGATGGCCTGGAAAACAATAACTATTTGGAAAGATTTTGGTTTTATCCATTCCAAAATGGCGCTTGTCCATTCCAAAATTCCGGCTCCTACCGTAACCTTCAACTATCGTATCCCTCTCGCTTCCTTCTCACCGTCAAATTACTCTTCGCCTTCTTCTTCTTTCCCATCGTCGGGGGTGGCATGTTTCGACCAAATGCACTCAATGTCTCGTCCAGTTTATCTGCCACCATCTGCAATCAATCTATTAGAATAAAAAAAACGATGTCAGAGAAGTTTGAGAACAACGACCAAATAAATATATTCTAAAAGAGTTACTTAGCATCAATCATAACCGTCCCAATCCAACGCTCTGCTTCTTTCGCATTCGTCAAAATAATAGTCCCTTTTCAAGCCATAACTCATCATAATTGCTCACCAATGGATTGGTGAGTACATCAGAGAGAGCAGTCTTCATGGCCACTGTGTCCAATTTGATGAGACGGAGATGGTACTGTTGGTCACCCACCTAAAATCAAATTAGTTTATATTTATTGTTATTTATTTGAATTTACTTTGTTCTATTTTGTTTGTGCTAGGAACACATCCAATGCAAAAAAATGCACAACCATTCTCCCCACATTTAGACATCCGAAAAGAAAAATAAAATAAAAAAGAATCCTGAAGCTCTTTTCACAATTGTGAGAAATAATAGTACCTGTGCGATGGCGTCTCCCTCATCATCTCCTCCGTCCGAGCTCACTCGCATACCATACCCAGATGCAGCTGCGATCGATCTGTAACAAATATCGTACTTTGATTTTAGTAAGGCAGAATTGCTATGCTTGATCTTTTGATTTGAAGATATGTGCACGGACTCATTACCAACATATAAAAACTATTCCGATATAGTCAATTCCCCCTACCGTATCCAATATCTACAGTACCTGGCAATGCTGTCTATACTTCCATCTCGATGGACGATTGGCTCTTGATCAGGGGCCAGCACTGGGTCTCTTCCCTCATCACCATCGTCTCCTCCTCCACCTCCGTAGTTATCGTCATCGTCGAAGCCACCACCCATATCCACCATGCCTGCAATGCAATTATCCATCATTTATTAAGAAAAAAGCTGCACAACTGCATGCCATTAAAGTGTCTCGTCTATCCTTGCATAGTACAAGTATTTCTCCTACTAATTTGACCGACCCCCCCCCCCCCCCCCTTCAACCCACCATTCTCCTCATTTGCCATCTCCACCGCAGCCTCATCCTCCTCCATCACTCCACTGCGAATGGGTTGTTCCGTTCTGAAGTCGACAAATATTTTCCGAATATAATAAATGAAGAAATAGCAGTATTTTCCTCCATCCTCAATTTACCACTTCCTAACAGTATCCGACTCACTCGATCCACCCCCCCCCCCCCCGTGCCCACTCACTCAATCTCCTTCTCGCAGACGGTATCCTGATAGTACTTGAATGTGGTCATGAATGCCAGATACGCGTCCTCCTTGTCCTCATTCAACGTCGACTTCAGCATATTCGTGTAGTGGTCCAGTCGGCCTGCCAATAGTTTCCATTCACACACTAGGTTACATCACATATCGACAAAAAACATGAGCTTGGTCCCACTTTGCGTAGACAAAATCCATACGAAACTTTTTTTTTACTATAAAACATTTTCATTTCAACAATGAACACGCACCATGGAAATCGGTGTCATTGGTTCCATCGTCGTCATCATCCGAATCCGGTGTCTTACGAGTGTGACGAATCTGGAATGAATGAGATAAGATGATGAGAATGACCCACGGATACTCCCAACCGCTAGTCCTTAATGACCAACCTATCCCATATTCTCTTTTCAGTCAGTGATCTATCAAAAATACTAAAGATGTTCAAAAAAACAACTTCTGAAGTGAGCCGAAGGATAGACTAATTTTATTTACAAGTTTCCCTTGTCGCACCAGCCAAAACCAAGTTTCGCATAAGAAACAATTTAATCTCGGAACCAATCCGCTGACATTCGGGAGGAGGAAGGAGCTGTAGAAGTGCTCGCAGCCGTAGTCCAATTGGGGGACGACGTTTACTTGAACGGGCATCAATAGCTGATCTGTCTGAAATAAGGGATCAATCAATGACAATCAAAGTATCATCAACCAACAAATGATGGAATCATATCAATTGCTAATGTGATCAATTACACTTTCATTTCAAAGATCGATAAATGAAATAACCAATTCGAAGGACGAACCTCCTTCATCAGTTCAATGTTCTTCGTACACTGCTTGAACCGACGAATCTTCGATCGCTCGCTCATGTTCTCATGGATATCGAAGTACCTCAAGATTCTCCATCAATTCCAACAATACAATATCAAAAGCTTTCAACGTAAGTATCAACAAAAGTGGGCAAATATTCAACAAATAACTAAACGCAAACATACGATCTCGTGTTGACTTCTTCTCCCTCCTCCTTCACCTTCTTCTTCTTCTCCTTCTTCACTTCTGCATTCTCCGCAACACCTGAGATTCAGTTATTGGAATGGAATAACACGCTTCTCCTTTCCCTTTAACTATTGTTAGCTTCGGAACTCACTCCAGCTTCTACTAAGAGAAAATAATGCAAAAAAAAGAGAAAGTAAGCGCCCGCAAATCTGGAAGCCGGATAAAGCTCTCATCCCTCCTACCGTACCCCCTCCCCTTCTGACCTCCCTTCCAGTGACTATCATCTGCCTTGCCAGTGGCGCGCACCGCAGCAGACGGAAGAACGTCGCCCGTGAATAACTGAAAGACCAATCGATAACTGCCATTCTCGAGTACCGTAATCACGGAAAATTAATCGACCAACACTGAAGAAAAAGGGTGCGTCCAACTACCGGTATACTAACTTGCTCCGCGAAATGTCAACGAACCAAAATGAGGTTTGGTGCGATAAAGATAAGGATTTCATAGGGGGACTACCGTAATCCGGCATGATCGATCACCACTCACTACCGTACTCCAGCTACCGTACCGGATCGAGCATTCCGTTGATGTCTGGCTGCTCGCCGGTTCGCTGATCGTCGCCAGCCGTGAAGTCGTACCTGGAAGGAACACGGGCGGTTATTTAAATTATTTTAATATCATATTAATAATAATAAATATTTAAACAAATAAACAAATAGCTGACGGCGCTGGTCGGGAGCTGCTGGTAGCTTCTTCGTCCATCTCACTCATCCCAAAGTCGATCTGAAGAAGAAGATCCAATTAATGAATCAGTCGCCATTTATACCAGTCACTGTTGTATTTCTAGTTCCAATCGATATCTCTCCTTCGACTATCGTAATCTCCGTAGATCAATCGATACTCACATCGTCATCATCAGTCTGATTCTCGATCTCGACGGGAGCCTCCGGATCGATGTGAATCCTCTCATCGTCGTCTTCCGGAGGAGCATCTCAAGTAGGTAGTGATAGATGATTGAACAGATATTTAAAAACAAATAGTGACAAACAACGTCAAATGCTCTGTGTGTATACTCGCACCAATAAGGCAAACATGAAAAGAGGGTGCCTACTTCCCTCCCCTCACTCCCATCATACATTTTCAGTATCATCAATGGATCAACAATATGTAGTAACAGGACTGAGTGGGAACGGACTAGGAAGTGACTCGACAGATGGATAAACCATATAAGTGGTGACTCTACCGTCGGGCATATACGGTGTCAAAATATATCTTCTCTCACCATTGCCCTCATCTTCACTCATTGCTGCTTCCTTCTCCAGTATAATAGCCATCTCCTTCTCCTCCTTCGAATCATTCAATTTCCTCATCAGTGGCTCATTATCCATTGCCATCTCGTCGGGAGGAATCTCCGGCTGCAATCATATCCATTTGTAATCAATCATTTAACGCTAAGTCATGATTTCATCCAACGAAAACCTCGAAATGTACAGCCAATCGCAGCCAGATCGAATCGGCCGTAACCTTCCCATGAACCAATGATTTGTCAGCATTTTGCAAACCTTAATTATAAATAAATATGCTCACATTGGTCCAGCTATCATCCTCCCCGAGGAACTCGTACTCTCCTGGCTTGAAGTAGAGGGAGATCTTCTTGTACGACTCCGACGTCTCGTCCATTACGCTCCTCCTGAAAGGGAGGGTTTCAAGAATCGATCGCGACATAACTCGTTCGAATACAGAAAAATAAGTACGACTCGTGGGCAAATTGGAAGGGGATAAACCCATAGTTGGAGATAGTTCCGAATAGTTCACAGGTTGACACGACAAGACGATAGAAGCTGCTCACATCTTCTCCTTGATGGCCTTCACTTCTGCTTGGGTGAATGTTCTCGTGTAGTACTTGGATGTCCACACCTTATCCAGATGCATCAGATCCATGTCAATCGAGCATTTCTCCACGAAGATTGACTCGTCCGTAATCTGCAAAGAGAAAATCGATATTCAACATTGACAACATTTGCTTGTGATTTGCAAGCTACTATTTCTAGTGCTTAGATATGTTGGATTGTTTTGGCACTCGCTTCTCAAACTCTTCCAGATGGACTAATGCCAAATACGTGGTCAATGAGCAATAAATAAATAAAACCATTTGTAAAATAAATCGTACAGTCTTGGCGTCAGTCTCTATCTCTTCGGCCTGGGCGCCCTGCTGCCATTCCACTTTGCTGCCCTGAAAATCAGGCTCGATTATCGATCCAGCTCCCGATCAGGATACGGAAAGGAGCAGTAGATAGGGAGACGTGTTACTCGATCGGATCTATCTTCGCTATCGGCGAGAGTGAAAATGTATTGAATGTAGAAATATATTTTTTATTTGATCCGACCACACTAATAGGAGATACCGTAACCCACCATGGATACTTTATCAATGAGAATCTTCTGGAAATGCGATGCGAGACCATCCTCAGCCAGCACTGGACCACACTTGATCTCGTCATCCACCATTATCTGCAATTATCGATTGATGAACGAGTACCGTATATTGAAGTATCGATTGGTGTGGTTGTTTCTGCTACAAGAGCCGTCACTAGATTGGGTACGGTAAGAATATCGATTCCTCATACTCCCGCATCATCATTTGCTCACCGCAGAGAGAGTGGCGGCCTTTCGTGATTTCCTCTTGCGGGAGAGGGCATTTGCAGCATCGAGCAATTCTAGAACACGACTAATTTATAACAGGAGTTTCCAGAGCAGACCATGAATATCTTATGAGAATGCACAAATAGAGATGACCTACCCTCTTTCTCCGCCTGACTCAGCACTCCCAAGTCCTCCTGGATGTTCTCATCTTCCTGCAAAATAGTTTATTTGTATTTCGAAAAAAAGATCAAACACCATAGTTCAAGTACTATTTGACCACGCATGGGGCTCATTCATCACCAGGGCTGTCATAGTGAAGAGATCGTATCCATTCTGAACACTCTAGACCGGTAGAGAGACGCGAGAGTGTGTAGAATGAAGGCACAAACTTTTCACTCGGACACCCCATCCATCACTAACCCCCCCCCCCCCCCCCCTTCCCTCCTCACCTTATCATTGGCTGCTTTGGGAGTAGTCCTTGCAGATGCCTCTGATGGCTCAGTCTCGGACGGATGGAGAGTGGATGGATTGAGGGACACATTCGACTCGGGATAGCTCCCTCCTCCTGCCTGACTCGTCTCTCCCGGTCCCTCTCCTCCTCCTCCTCCTCCTTCCATCGTCTTCTTCGTCGAAGGAACGGGAGGATCATCCTCGTCGTCATCTTCGATGATCTGCAGGAAAAGATGGAAATGATTCGATAACCAGAGAGACAATGCATCATACATCCATCATGTTTCTCTCTCATATTCGTGGCACTACGCCCCTATCTTCTCCCACATTCATCTTTCAAACTAATTTTCCAGTAATTTGGAGTGATCTAGACTTGACTGTTTGGAAAGTCGAAAATTATCAGAGCAAAGGATATTCCGGATCGATCTGGGAAAGATCTTTGTATGAAACACATTTCAAACAAAGGAGTTTTCCGTCCGGTTGACCGTCCTTGCTGTCCTCTTGTCTCAATGAGATTCATTCATCAATCACCTGATCATCCTTATCCAGCAGATCAAAATCGTCCGTTTGCGCGAGGATCTTCTCTCTGGAAAAGAAAGCAATCACTAACGCTTTTCATTGGCTCATTATCCTGTTTTCTAGGTGCTCAATCGATTGATACCGTACTCCCCTACCGTACCTTGTCTTCTTCTCTAGATTAGCCAGTTCTTCTCCAGTCGTCAGTTTTATCTGTCCTCTCTCTGGAATATCCTTGGGATCGAAGAGATAGCCGCCCATTGGCTGAGGCTTCGCTCGCAGCGAATTGTCCACCAGACCTGAATCCAAACGTTCAGAATTGTAGTCTTTCACTATGGATCAGGGATGAGCTCCTCTCTCCCTAACCAAGTTCCATGAAAACCCTGTAACGATGGAGTAGTGAGAACTCTTGGAAAATTAATTAACGAGAGAAAAACAAATTGCTCGATTTCTTTCAATGACTCAATGAGCTACCAAACCCCTATCAATCAATCGATATGGGGATCTACCGTACCCGCGAGCGCCGATCTGAATTCCTTGGTGGGCGGGGCCAGATCATAGGCGTCTCCGTCCTTCCACGTATCCATTCTCTTGTGCATCAACGTCATTCTACCGTTGTGAGTCACCTGCCAATGGGAGTGGATGGAAATCAACCCATGATAAACAAACCAATTAACAACAAAATCAATCAAACGAGATGAGAACGTTTGCAAACAATTGAGTAGAAAAATAAATGGGCATACAAATATTCAACAAACCTTGGCATTGTAGGAGAGCATGCCCGAGGCGTTGAGGTCCTTGTAGCGGGATGTGGCCTGTGAGAATCAATTCAATCGATACAGCAACTACCGTATCCCTCCACCGTTCAGCATACGGTAACTCACAATCTGGTAGTACTCGTTGGTGAGGATGGAGGTGGGCGCCATCCGGAACTTAGCCTCGTCGTCCATCAGCATCGGATTCTGGAATGTTCCTTATTCTGATCTATCTACTAACTAAGATAGTATGAAGGTGAAACATCAAATTACGGCTGTGTTGTTCCTCATAAGCTCAGACTGAGAACGAAATTTTAATGTATCCATGAAGAGAGCACTGTCAAAACATCACACCCACAAAGAAGGGTAGACTAGAAATGCGTTTTTACGCTTCCTCCAATAGCAAAGGGGCAACGTACCATATCGCACTTCCTATCCAGATTACGAGTCCGTCTGCTGTACTCAGCGGTGATGAGATCACTGATGACCTGCCATGGGAAGATTGAGGAGACAAAGATATACCCAACCAACTCCTTCCAAGATATGTCTGAGATAATATCCATTAACAGTACAACTTTATCGTAAATTGTATGGCTTTACCTACCGTATTACTGAAGGTGACCTCACTCGTATCGATCGGATTCGCGTCTTTCTCCCTTTCCTGAACGATTATACTGTTATCCGTCTCCTTCTCTCTGGTTACCGTACCTTCTGCTCCTCAGTCAACTCGGCTCGTCTCTCTTCCTCATCATCACTTCCTCCTTCTCCATCCTCGTCGTTCTCCTTATTCTTCCGAGTACCATCGGTGAAGACGTCCGGAGTGGAACCTCAAGTGATGAGGTTGAAAGAAGGGGCGAGTCACCACAGGAATTGATTGGAACTCAACAAGGCAAGGGAAAATGAAACAAAACAGTAAAGGTCAAGGGCGACTTACAGTTGGTTCGATCTCCCTCTGGCACATCTCGAGCCATTGCGGACTCGAGTCTCTGGAGATTGAGAGACTGCGTTGCTGCAAGAAACCAAGATGATCAACCCCATCGATTAGATTCAATTTCCAACGTTCAGCTCAACGCTTGTGATCAAATTTTGGTAGTGCCGTTAGTCCACAGTGAAAATGCAGAATAATCTGACCAGTAGACCGCTGCATCTTCTGTTCCGCCTTCGACTTCTTCTCATCGGCCTTCGTGTTGGCTGAAAGAAGAGGGATGTTGATCGAAATAATGTTTCGCCGCCAGTTGCACTACTGTGTGAATCAATTACGCTGCAAAATCCTCTTCATGACAAGAATAACGGGGTCTGGGGATTGCAGCATTATAGCAAAGCGTATCTGTCCATTCCCATAGTACCTCCCTTCATCCCCAATCCTTTTAGTAGACGTGAAAGATAAGGCGGAAAAGCGTGGCACTACTGCCTCACTGACAGGGCTGCAGCTGCGTATTTGCGAGGATGGCATCATTGTAGGTGGTGTCCACTCGTAGACCGTATACTTTGGAGGAGTACATTATGAGTTCGCCCGTCTCCTGAAAAGGACAATCGTCCATTGAGAGATATGTAGATAAGATGAACAGCGCAACAAATGCTTCCGATGGAACACAACTACAACAGCATGTGTCATATTGCGAGAAAATTAAGGTTCAAGAATTTAGAAAAGGGGTTCGAATGAGAAAATAACGAACCGATAGCTCGAGGTAACCGGCGACATCGGACAAGTTGTCGAGAATTTGGTTGTTGAAGCAATCTTTCTTCGATAGTGCCTGAACAGAATGGATGAGTTTAGGAGTATTACATCATTAACGAGCAAGTTTAGCTTAGATATCGCCAATGATTTCGTTTTAGAGGCAGTGTAAATCTCTCATCGTGCTCTCTCGCCTCTCTCACTGACGAGAGATCACGCGAAATTAGGAGTCGTGTTCCGATTTGACATCAATACTCCTCACCTGCTTCAGTCCCTCCAGCAGTTGTTTCTTCTTCTTCGTTATGTTCACTGAAAGAGATTGGCTATTGATCAATGATGTACGGTATTGATTTATCAATAGAGGAACGTGCAAGGGGACGCTACAAAAATCTAAACATTATATGGAACAAAGTCGTTTCCTTCTCAGGCAGAGCACATCTAACCTGGTCCATCACCGAATCCCGGTTCGACAGCCTTTCTCTCCTTCTCTCCTTTTGCCGCAACGTCAACACGACGATTGCGACGATTTCCCACCTGGAAATGCACTTTCAATAATGAAATGAAACTAAACTTCTTCGGTTTCTCGCCAAGAACATTGAGGAAAACGCTATCTTGCACATCGGCATTACTTTCCCTTTCACTCCGAACGGTCGCAATGGTAGCCGAGACCCGAGAACAAGTGGGGGAAACGAACATTCGACTGGGGGATGGGAAGAGGCCCCGACGACGAGGGAGCACTCAATCGCTGTGAACTCTGCAAAATAGAATTATTTTAAATTATAAACTAGCAGCATTGTTCTTGAATGACCGTATACAGATAAGGCGAGTTTCCCGCCAAAACCGTACGTAATTTCCCTATCAGAAATCAATCTTCGGGATTGCTCAGGAATAATTTAAGCCGAATGGACTTGTGCAGAAGAAGAAATAAGACATATCTTGAAGATGAAACACAAGTAAAATAGTACCTGTGACTGACTGAGCTGCTCGAAAGCATGGTCGATCTCGTCTCTCTCCTCGTCCACTTCCATTTTACCGCCGCCCGAGCTGCTGCTAGGAGCCTGACAAACGTATTTAATGAACCATTGAAACAAATAAAGATGTAATAGCCGCGAAATGATAGCGAAATCTAGGTGAAACAGGTACCCGGGTACTAATTTGAAGACAGAGGGCTGCGACGCACACACATCGCAAATTTGATTTTATCGCGAGAGGTCAATAGCGCGGGGAACGAAATAGGATCATTCATCAAGGCTTATAAATCAATTTAAAATAAATATAGGTAGAATTACAAGTTCCGCCAAAAATTATTTGAAAATTTTCATACTTCGACGCAGAATAGTGTTTTCGAACTCAAGTAATGAATCGTTTATCATGATGAGCCCACCCAATTGACAGTCGCGAATTTAACAGAAAGAGGAAAACAATGATATCCAACATAATAATACAAATAACACGTTTTTACGAAATATTTTCCCGCTGGCTGCTGGCTACAAACTACAAACTACCGTACTTTGAGTATTTTTGAGCTGATTCACAGAGTTGGGTCATATAATTTATTAAATAAGTGGTTATTTTTTTAATCGATCCGCATATGCAATTCCAGTTTAAATAAATAAATAAATTCAATAAATATCCGACGGCTACCGCATAGCGGTTGTAACAATGTTCAAATGAGCGTATCCTTCAAATATTTTTCTCGTCATTCTAGAGTATCATTGATGAATGTGTTCATACTTTTATACTTTGCACATTCTGATATTGCATACGCTTTATTATACAGAAAGATTTCAATTGAAGAGAAGCAAAATAGAATCATTCAACGCTGACGTCGTCACTCCGAGTCGCTGTCAGAAGACGAGCTAGAAGTCATCCTCGATGCGAAAGAAGACGTCGACGCAGACGAAGCAGACGAGATTGAATGATCACTCTCCTCACTGATCTCTCTTTCCGAATCGCTACTATCTTCGTAGAAGTCTCTTCCCCCACTAGGTCCCATCATCCAATCCATGCAACGAGACCACGACCTTCGCCGTCTCCAAAAGCCATTGGGTGACCTGCTTCTGTCTCGCCAGCAACGTCTCCTCTCTCGATATGCCCGATCACTTTCACATTCGCACCCTTCTTCTCCACAATGACGACATTCATACCATCGTCGTCGTCTTCGAGGAACTTCTGGCTTGTTCTCGGCTAGCGAGTTTGAGGAATCGGTAGGGAACCCGGGACAACGCTGTCTTCTTCTTCCCATCTCACGTCAATCCGCCAGTTCACCCAGAAACGAGGGATCGTAAGAGTGAAGTCGAATCCAGAGTTGACGGAACAAATCGCGATAGCTATCTGAGGCTAGGGAGAAGGGAGCGGATCCATCGGAGAAAATGAAGAGGGCTCTGTGAGAACCGAAAAGAGATTGGCCAGGAAAGAAGTGAGGAGGAGAATGATCTCGATCATCATGCTCTAATCGATTGGGAGAACTACGGTCATGAATTCGTCGATATAGACTACGTCCCAGATCTCCGTAAGTTTCTGACTCGATGGAGAAGGGAGAACGCTCACTGTCGGTGAAAGAGAAATAGGCACGGATGGGCATTGTTAGTGGGTTGAGAAGGTGGAAACAAGACGTTTGGGATTGAAAATAAATGATAAGCACACACTCGGTTGGTTTTATGTCGAAGTATTCGAAAATCTTCACAATTTTATGAGTGGAAGATCACGATTTTCGAATCTATTGGATATTGAGAGGAGGCCGGTTAGAGAGAAAAAGTGGAAACTTCGGTGATTTCAATTTCTGAATCAGAGATCGCACTAATATAGGGAGCGAATGATGGGAAGGTCGACGAGAAGGCGATAAATACTTTTTCTTGACATTCTGCAAATGAATACAACGCTTGCATGAGAAAGATCAAAGATCAAGTGAATCGTAGATGGAATTGTACAGTCTGTTCCACGTGCGACACATCTCACCCATAGCAGTCTGGAAGGAAAGAGAGGCCAAAGAAGAATCTAAACGTTCCCCGTCCCCCTCCCAACCTTACCTTGAGTGCATTATTAGTGTATCCGACTGCGATTCCATTCCCGAAATCGACCATCACTTGCTGGCATCCGTGACCCGAATGGCCAATGTAGTAACCAGACTGCAACTATTCAGAGATTACGGTATCCTTCTGGACTACGGTACCTCTCCCCTATTGAGTGGAGTGTAGAACAGTCCGTTGCCTTTGATGATAGGAGCTCCCATCATCAGATCAACATCCTTGTAGTGGGATACTTTGAGTAGATCAATCGTCTTCTGGGACACTAGCTTCTTCTCTCCCAACTGCAATAAGTCCATTGATCTATATCCCTGTCTACCGTAATCTTACAAGTGAGAAAATCTGGGCGAGACCCCGTGCATTTCCCACTCCGAGTGCCGCAGCCTGTTCGATCTTCCAGTAGTCAGGATTGTTGACTGTCATTTGGTAGACTGATTCAAGCCAGGGCAGATTGCCCAGGGCACGGGACAGCATCGAGTCCTGAAGGGGAGAAAATGGGTTACGGTAGTCCATCGATTCACTCACCGTCATCAGGTTTTTGGCTGCCCACAGGATCTTGAAGAGACGGTAGTCGGTGAGAAACTCGCTCACTCTGCAATTATCGATTAACTATTTGAGCTCGGGAGGCTACCGTATACCTGTCGAGAACACTGGGAGCAGTGAGTCTGGCCACTCTGACCACCTCCTCATTGGGGAGCCCAACGTGGAAGTCGACACCGTGAGCGTCGTGAAGCTCTTCCCTGATATCGCTTGATTGATTTGTTGTGGAATACAGTACATTTATCGGATACGGTATATCAATCAAATTGAACAGTAGATGTGGAGGAGAGTTTCAGAGAAAATACTCACCTTACGAACTGCCCGATTCCTCTGTGCTTGGTGTCGACTCGTCTGATCAATTGATCCAACAGCCATCCGTGACTGTAGATGTGATAACCAGTTTGTGTACCTGAGATCAAAGATCAATTTTCCTCCTCATAATTACCGTGTACCAACCGGGGGGCCAATGAGGCTTCTGGTTCTCGATCATAGCAGAGATTTTCTTGTGATCCATTGCATCCTCCACTGAGAGATTCTCATCGAGATACGAGAGGCCAGACTGGAACAGAGAGATAAACGATCAACTAGGGTTCAAAGATCAAAGATCACTCACAGCGTGACTCATCAACATCTGAACAGTCACATTGTCCTTTCCATTCTGTCCGAATTCAGGCCAGTGCTTGATCACCAGATCATCGTAGGAGACGAGTCCTCTGCAAATCGACTACAGTAACCCAGAGATTCCGTGTGGGACTGACCTATCGACCAGCATTGCTACACACACTGCCCCGACTCCCTTAGTGGTTGAGAAGACGACTTGTAGGGTATCCTGATAAAACGGTAGGTAATTGATTAATCAGTATGATATGTGTGCCTATTTGGTATATTAAAAAAATCATACATGTAGATTTGTTTTGAAACGACCGTTGTTATCTGTCTTACCTCCTTCCATTTCCTGAGCGAGGCTCTATCCGCATACCCACCCCATACATCTACGACCTTCTTTCCATGGTGGTAGACTGTTAGAGAAGCGCCTCCCCTCTCCCATCCGTCATTGAAGTTCTGTCTGCAATTCTGAGGGATATCATTCTGGAAGGTAAGTCTTGTAGTCTAGTAGGAGGGGCCGGCGTCAATCCCTCTCTCCAAGGAAATTTTATTGGATGATAGAGATTCTCTCTATTAGAGAACACCTACTACAGATCTCAGACACACTCTCAGCTCAAAAAGCTACAAATGCTTTTAGTAACACAAGCTCAAGCTCGACGACTAAAGTTTCGTATTCGCCCCACAGAAGACTCCGAATCTTAGTCAACGCTCAAAAATCTCGTCTGCTCACAGAATATCTCGCTAAAAGCAAGGCAATACTTGAGAGGTACAAACTACGCATGTGCCAGAACGAGAGGAACTCACGTGAAAACCTGCTTGACTCTCTCGAATCTCTCATCGACATGGCCATCGATGAGGACTGGAAGACGGATGGGGCCATTCTCGAAGATAATGAAGACTACGAAGGCTAGAACTCCAACTATTAAGGCACGCTTCGTGTAGAGGGGAATCGATACCATCTTACCTATGGACACAGAGCAATCTCTTCTCTACTTCTTATCTGCCACGAATCTACTCTCTGAGTGTGCATTTGTGTGTCTCTCGTGTGATGAAACACAAATTTACTCCTATAAACAAGGCCAACAGCTGTTCCAAATGAGCACCAGAAGCATCACCACAAAGAAATGAACAGGTTAATTTTCTTGGATACAAAGATTTACCATAAGAGAGGAATCGCGAGAGATTCGAGAGTTTCGGGGTATTGCGGACTTAGGAAATAGTTTCCCCGAATCCGCTGAAAAGTAAACCTTAAGTACTTCAAATGATACTCTTTCAAACTACGTTTGCCGATTTTCGATATCTGGTTACATCTTCGAGTATTCTAAGGTCAAATTAGGGACACTACGAAATTTTCGACCAAAATTGCCTCAGTAAAAGAGTCATAACTCGCTTTAAAATGCTAGAGACAATTATAAAAAAAGAATTCGAATGAGGAGGCAAAGTGGAACATTTCTTATGTTGATGATGTCATTCTTCGTCCATGCGCTGGATCGGGGTGGTCGGTTTTTCAAAAAAATAATGTAACTTTCCTAATCGGAATTACCGCAACAATCCCCGCAGAGTGATTTGAGAAAAACCATGTACCAAACACCACCTCTTTAATCAGACAGATCGGAGGTTAGGAAAAAAAAAGCCCGCACTTTATCCAAAAAATTGTTGTTTGACGAGTACGGTATCGGCTTTGAATTCCCGCGCGTCGCTAGCCGCGACGCGTGCCTACCGGCTTATCATTTCGCCTCTTCGGCATCGCTCGCGTCATCTCACCATTCTAGGCTTTTCTGGGGAATTTTCGGCTGTTTTTATCGATTTATTTATTGTTTATCGATTCCATTAACGCTGGTTTACACGCGAGCAGTCGATTACACCCATTGCAGGCTAGTAATGGGCGACACCGGCGATTCTAGCCCCGTGGCGGCGGATCTTTCCACCATGGAAGTTCTTCTCAAGGAGCTTCTCGAGAAGGTCACTCCCGCCACCACTCATTCCATCCCCATGCTCACCCGCACCGGTTTCCAACGTCAAATTGAGTTTAACTGCTCCCTGTTGAACGAGCTGGAGCTCGCGAAGCGCGACCCATCCCGAATCGACTCGATTCTCGAGACGATAAAGGAGCGCAACCAGCTTCTCACCATGGCCGACAAGAATCCGCAGGTGCTGGAACTGGCGGGCAAGGCCAAGACCCTCGAAGCCCTTTCCATCGGTTCCTCCTCTGGTGGATCGGCGCTCATGCAACTCATGATGCTCCAGTCCCTCAACCAGACCACCGATCGCAAGAGACGCGCGGCCTCCCCTCCTTCCCATCAGCCCTTTCGCCAGAGGGCGTCCGCCTAAGTCCCGGCTGGCGCCCATCCCTACTACAGACCCCCTTCCCTCCTCTCGTCCAACTACGGCTTCTCTGGTGCGGGCGGCTCTCGCGGCAGCAACGGCGCGCCTCCCTCTCAAGGCGCTTGCCACAACTGCGGCCAGTGGGGCCACTTCAAGGACAGTTGCCCATTCCCACCAAGAAGGTAATCCTAGTCCCGCCCCATTCCTGGTTATTCGCACTAAGTTGGAGTTTTGGCGCAATATCGGAGCTACTCCATTCACTTTAGCAGTAATTGATTCAGGGTATAGGCTAATTTTCGACAGCATTAATATTCCCATCGCAGATAATCGATTGAGCGCCAGGCGAGAAGCGGCGTTTGTGAGTGGGGAAGTGGAGAGGCTACTGAGTACGAAGGCCATTGAGAAGGCGACCTCTCCTCGGGTCATCTCTCCCCTGTCCGTCGTTCCCGGTAAGAAACCTCGTCTAATCCATGACCTGAGTGCCCTTAACCTGTTCCTCTCCAAGACCAAATTTCGCCTCGAGAACCTTTCCACCGTATGGTATTCCCTTCCTCCAAATGGGTTCTTGGCCACCTTTGATCTCCGTAGCGGATATCATCATCTGTCTATCCACCAGGAGGATCGCCCTTTCATGGCATTCACCTGGGAGGGTGTGACCTACCAGTTCGCAGCCATGCCCTTTGGCCTCTCCCCTGCCCCTTATGTTTTCACTAAGGTATTTCGTTCGCTTGTGAGAGTGTGGAGAGAGAAGGGCATCAATATCACCCTCTATTTGGATGACGGGTTAATCCTGGCTCAGACAGAAGAGGAACTTCAGAACTCAGTGAGAGTGGTGAGAGAGGACTTGGAGAGAGCGGGTGTCTCGACGGCCGACGAAAAGTGCCAATGGTCCCCTTCCCAACGTGGTTCCTGGCTCGGATATGAGATAGACCTGAGAGAAGGAACCGTCCGAGTATCCCTGGAAAGAGTTTCCAACGCCTTAGAGAGGCTGAGACACCTTAGAGAGGTGGATATCCCTACGGTTGGAGACCGGTCCCGTGCAGTTGGTACCCTGAGTTCAGCTTCCCTCATTCTAGGAGACCCGGCCTCTCTTCTCTCCCGAGCCATCCTCCATTCCATCGCCGAAGCCCAGAAGTCCTTCCTTCCCCCATCGACCCGAATCCCGCTCTCCCCGTCCGAGAAAGGTGAGATTGACCAATGGCGTAGAGAGCTGAGAGACAGATCGGTAAAGAATTTCGTGGTTCCCCCATGGCAGTTTGATGTGATAGTGGAAACGGATGCATCCGCAATTGGCCTGGGAGTGGTCATCAGAAGGGCAGATGACCAAGTGGTCTCCACGTCACGGAACCTTATTCCATCTGAGAGAGAAGAATCGAGTACTCTGAGGGAGCTGAGGGCTATCGATTTCGCAGTGCACACTTTTGAGAGAGAGTGGCGGGACTCGAATGTTCTGTTCTTCGGGGATAATCAGAGTGCCATGTCCATACTGAGGAAGGGATCGATGAAACCAGAACTGCATGAGGTGGCTAAGAGAGTCGAGACCATGGGAGTAAGAATGAACGCTAGTTTCAAGTTTCACTGGATACCGAGAGACATGAACGTGGAGGCAGACCGAGCAAGTAGAGACTTCGATGGGGATGATTGGGCCCTAGAGAGATGGGTGTTTGATCAGGCGGTGAAAAGATGGGGAAGACCTGATGTGGACATGTTTGCGGACGAGCAGAACGCAAAATGTGAACGATTCGTTTCCAGAGTCCCCTCCCAAGGCGCCCTCTCAATCGACGCTTTCTCCGACCCGAGACTATGGAGATCTCACTCTCTTCTCTGGTGCGTTCCTCCCCCCTCCCTACTATGCCAAACACTAGCTTGGATGAGAAGAGCAAGGGCAAGAGGAGTGTTAGGCCTGCCCTATTGGACATCCCACCCGGTGTTCCCTACACTTTTTCCACCGAACCATACCCCCTCGTTTGTAAAGGACTTCATCATGTACCCCGAGGGCAATTCCATCCTTATCCTGAGCACACTCCAACAGGGTCCGTTCTCGCGTCTTTTCTTGGATTCCCCCGTCACTCTTCTGCTCCTGGACTTCAACTTTATTTAATTCTAGCTCCCCAGCCCGATAAAGCCGATACCTATCAAGCCAAACAGTAGTTATCACGTATAGAGCGAGTTTACGAGCGAAAGAAGTGATAACCTTCGTTTTTTACAAATTTTCGCAGTTTTTCAAGCATAACTTTTTTCATTCATGTTTTCATGTGCTCTTATATCGAAATTCGGAATCAGTGTGCAAAAATACACCAAAATGTCCTATAGCCATATATTTTGGAAATAAAATTGTTTTCGACTCACTTTTTCCCTTTGGTCCGATTTTGGTCGAAAAAATGTTGTCTCAGAATCATGTCTCTATAGGAATTTCTGGAGTATTTTTGAGCGTAGAAAACGAATTTGCGAACTAGGGCTTATGAAACCTCGACATAAGAAAGTTATGACCAAAATCCAGGACAATTTTTTTTTGGGATTTGCTTTATAGCATAACTTTTTTATTTCGATGTTTAATGAGCTCTAGTTAGCTAATTCGTTTTCTACGCTCAAAAATATGACTATAGGAAATTTTGGTGTGTTTTTGCACGCTGATTCTGAATTTCGATATGAGAGCTCATGAAAACATGAATGAAAAAAAGTTATACTTGAAAAACTACGAAAATTTGTAAAAATCGCAGGTTTTTTGGACAAGTGTAGGGCTTTTTTTATCCTAACCTCCGATCTTTCTGATTAAAGAGGTCGTGTTTGGTACATGGGTTTTCTCAAATCACTCGGCGGGATTGTTGCGGTAATTCCGATTAGGAAAGTTACATTATGTTTTTGAAAAACCGACCACCCCGATCCAGCGCATAGGCGACGAATGAAATCATCAACATAAGAAATGTTCCCCTTTGCCTCCTCACTCGCATTATTTTCTCGAATTGTCTCTAGCATTATTTTAAAGCGAGTTATGGCTCTTTCCCTGAAGCAATTTTGGTCGAAAATTTTGTAGTGTCCCTAATTTTACCTTAGAATACTCCAAGATGTGACCAGATATCGAAAATAAGCAAACGCAGTTTAAAAGAGCATCATTTGAAGTACTTACGGTTTCGTTTTCAGCGGAATCCGGAAAACGTTTTCCTAAGTCCGCAGTGCTCTCGAAACTCTGGCGATTCCTCTCATAATGACAAAGGAAAAAGATAAAGACTAATAAATAAATAAAACAACGACAGAATATCGGATTACTCAACGCCGACGTCGCCTCTCCGATTCCATCGATGACCGTGACGATTCAGAAGACGTCGATGACGAGGTAGAATCCTCATCGTGACTATCCTGGTCTGATCCATTGCTTAGTTCTTCTCCATAAAAGTCGACGGCTCCTCTGAGGTTTACCATCCAATCCATATTGCGAGACAACGACCTATTCTGTCTTCCAGGTGATCTACTCCTCGTTCTCGCCCTTCCTCTCTCCGTCTCTCCCTCTTCACACATCTCGCATCTCTCTCCTCTTCGATGACGACATCCCGATCTATCTCGATTTCCTCTTGAAGGGCACGGCGAGAGTCTGACGTATCTCATCCTCCGATCAGCCAGATCTCCCAGAATGGCCGGATCATAAGCGTGTAGTCGTGTCCACAGCTTGCGAAGTAGATCACGAAAATCACGCGACGCAATGGAGAAAGACGACGATCCATCAGCAAAGGATACCGACGCCTGACAATCCCGTCTGTTGGAATGGGGTTGAGAAGGAGAAGGGATGGGGCCGGTCCATGACTGACGGGATCGGCCAGAAAGACGAGGAATTAGCTCGTAGGTGTCTGCGTCAGTCGTGAAATAATCATCGTCCTTGTACCAGAACTGGGCACGCATAGCCATTGTGGAGAAGACAGGACAACGAGAATATGGAAATAGAGAAATTCAGCGCGTAAACAATAGCAGAGACCGAGCCGTTTTGTATGGCGATTTTCGAAAACCTTCGCAGTGTTATGCAATGCAGAATCGGAAATGTGGAGAGTGAGAGAAGGCGAGACGGTTAGAGGGTGAGTCAGAAGTATCGGGTTGATGAATAAGTAACGCTCGTTTTTGAATTTTTATTCACTTTATCATAAAAACTTTACAAAGCACGATAGAATCTAAAAATATTCTCCATGCGCATCGATGACCTTCTGCCGTCTACCAGGCAGCTTGTGGATGCCCTCGTGATAGAAGGACTGGGGCTGGTTCTTGAAATAGTTGGTCAGTACGGTCTGGATAGTGGCTCGGTCTTTGAAGCTCTGTCCCTTGAGGAAACGCTGGAGGTCTGAGAAGAGGTGGTAATCGGAGGGGGCAAGGTCGGGTGAGTAGGGAGGGTGGGGGAGGACAGTCCAGCTGTAGCCCGCCAGCTCAGCCTTGGTCTTTCTTGCGACATGCGGGCGGGCGTTGTCGTGCTGAAAGTAGATTCGAGCGTCCTTCCCGCATGTTTGTTCGACAGCGAGTCTCAGCTTCCGTTGCTGAAGAGTGTAGACCTCTGCCGTGATAGTCGTCCCCTCGGGTAGGAGTTCCCAGAACTCCACTCCCCGCACTGACCACCAGATGCACAACATCACTTTTTTGGGGTGCAAATCGGGTTTGGGGACATCTGCTGGCTTTTGGTCCTCTCCGACCCACTGTCTCATGCGCTCATGGTTGTCGTAGAGCACAAAAAAAAGAACGAGCACGAGGGTTCTAAAGTCAGAGAGAAAAAACGAGCGTTACTTATTCCTCAACCCAATACGTTGAATGCACAACCACTATCTTCATACGAAAAAAGCAAGAGGCAGAAAAAGAGAAAAGCAGTTGGAAGGCGTCAAGCTTACGCATAAATTGTTTTGTTACCTTCGATAACATAAAACAGTATTGTTTTATGTTGTGAGCAAATGGATGCTTGCGCCAGTGTGAATGAATAACGCGTCATTCTACAAATTCCTCGATATTGACACTCTGTACGCGATTGTTTGAGCATTCTTTCTTTTCTGCTCGCAGTTCTTCGATCGTGCAACCATTCAAAGTAGCATATCGATCAAAGTAGCACTATCGGTCTCAACAGCTCTGAAGAGAATGGTGACTTTTTAGTGTATTTCATTAGAGTATGTACAATGAAATTCTCGCGAGCAATTGCTTTATCAATAATTCTTCAGCAACAACATGATAAGGACTGAGACAACGCTGAAATTGTCTCTCCGGTGAACTCGAAGACGAAGTCTAAGATGACGTGCTCGATTCATCCCCCGTTTCACTCCTTTCCCGTTCTGAATAGCTTCTATCTTGATAGAAGTATCTCGCCCCACTCGGGCCCATCATCCACCTCATGTTTCGTGACCAAGATCGATCTCTTCGGTTTCCTCTCGGTGATCTACTCCTCGTTCTCGCTCTTCCTCTCTCCGTCTCTCTCTCCACGTACGAAGAGCAGATTCCGAAGTGTAGTTCGTTTTATGCGTGATTTTCGAAAACATTCGCAGTTTTATGTGTCTAGTATGATAGCGATTGCGAAAAGGGTGATTCCTAACCGCGTGCAATTTTCGTGTGCAAACACATTTTTCTCCAACTCGTGTGGGAAGAGGGCATATAACAGCAGAGAATCGCGAGCCCCAAGAACGTCTCGAGTTCAAATGTGCAATGAGGAAATCAAACGAAGGGTCTGAAAGGGGAAGACAAGGTGATGTACACAGGAGAATATGAATTGGGGCACAACGTTCCATTTGCGATGTTGATGGTGTAGCCGTGATCGAGATACTGTCTGAAGCTAGTAACATTCTATTAGTTTGACAAGTTGTGAGAAAGTAAAAAAGAAGTCGCTCAGAAGGCACATCATTCTTGGCATATTTCTATACAGTAGCATACACGTTCCTCCAAATCTATCATAATCAAATTAATCGAATGATAGTTCTCACATCTTTATTCAAGGCCGATCACTCGAGGTAGGCGACTGCTCCAATCATCTTTGGTATAGTTCTTCCTTCCTCGACATTCAACTGCACAAGCTTCAGCGTGGAGATAACATAATTTATACTTTCTTTAATTTGAATGAATTCTTGATTGTCTATTCGAAGTACGCTTCAAATTGGATTCTATTCTCTTCAATATTCCTTTACCTGTATTCCTCGACTTATCGTTCCCTATTCCCTATGGTACCATTCCAATCTAGCATACTTCTTCATTTTGACCTACTCAACTCTTCACTCTTCTATGGCCATTTTGTTTACTCTGTAAGATCCAGAAATTTGGTTATTAAAAAGACAATGAGCAATATGATTGAGCTATTGATTGGATTCCCGTGTCTTCTCGATTCCTTTCTCTCGTCTTCTAATCCCTCATTTGACTGTTCTCCCATCGTCTATATAAACCCTCCATCTCCCTTCACCCTTTCACTCAGTCGTCAATCGGTCGATCGATCATTCGTCAATGAAGCTCCTTCTCCTCTTGCTCGCCCTCCTCGGATTAGTTACCGTACCACTGCCAGACCCTCACCACCGACCGTACCCCTCCCCCACCTTCATCTACCTCCTACCATAACCCCCGCCCACCTTCACCCCTACCGTACCCTCCTCCTCGGTCAAACGTGCCAATTCCGAACAGTCCTCCACACTTTGATCTACCATACCTCTACATCTGTATCTACCACATCCCTCCTTTCCGGTCTACCACATCCCTCCTCTATCTACCAATACATTCAGTACCTAAGGTCGTGATCTATCGTCCTTTCTAACGTCCATCTACCGAGCCCATACCTTTGTCTAGAAGACCCTACCGTACCCTCATTTCCTACCGTACTCTTCCCTCTCGGTCCTACAGTACCCCTTGTTCTTATTATACAGCACTCCTACCTTACCCACACTTCCAACCACAATAACTCTTCTCTTTTCAGGTGCTCGTGTGCTTACATTCTTCAGCCCAATTCCAACAGCGCTTCATCTGAGAACATCATCGAGATCGGCAAGAGAGAAGCTGGCGAGGAGGTTGGTCTAGAGATCAAAGATCAGGAAAATAATGACCACCACTTCAGTACCCTGGACGTAAAACATGCGCCTGTGCTTTCACTGGAGGTTTATGTCGGGAGTGCATCTGGCGAGGATATAAGGAAGCTGACGGAAAAGATTGCATACATGGTGAGAAGGGTCAGAGGAAATGAGGAGAACTAAGGGAATGACCTGTCTTTAATGTTTGACCTTTCAGTCGACAGATGCATCGGCAAGCGCGACGTTTCTGTCATCGAGAAGAGAGAGGCGAGGGTGAGAGATCGGAGATCAAAGATCAGTTGATTACGGTATCATTGCAGGAGCCAATCATCGAGTCGGACACTTCCATCGACAAGAGGGAGGCTGGCGAGAAATCTCTCCGATCTGCTCGGTGTATTTGCATCAGAGGAAGGTGCAACTGCTGAGAGTGAGCAGCCGTCCATCGATTCCGGATGCACCGACTACCGTAATCGGCTGCGCAATCGAACGGTAGCGGCCTTTTTACATTTCAAATTGTAAATCACAGTTACGCTTGGTGTGCGATAGTATTCTCAAGGATGGATATGGAATTGGATGGAAAGACCTTGGGAGAAGAGCCGGATCGGCTTCGGGCTTATTGGATAGTGCACTTGCTCTTCTTTTTCTTGGGAAGAGCAGCCCGAGTCGCTCCCTCGAACACCTCGCGAACTCCCTGAAATCCAAGATGTGAGGAAGCCAAAAATAGTCGGTCATTGTTGGCATATTTCAATTGTATCACATAGGTTATCAATTATCAACCGTTGCCAAAAAATAATCAAAATATTCAGCTCACGTCATTAGTCAAGGGAGAGCACTCGAGGTAGGCGGCTGCTCCAATCTTCTTTGCCATGGCTCTTCCTTCCTCGACCTTCACTGGCTCCTCATTCCTCTTTTGCAGCTCGCTGATCTGAGAATATAAAAAAACGATTTGTGAACGATTCCTTCATCGGATCTCATCACATTCCGATACCGGATCGTTTTTCTATCCCAATTTGAGAATAATAGAGGTCGTGCTAATAGTTTGCAAGTCAAAAAAGCAAATTCACCTGCTTGGGGTTGTTTCGTATATCGCTCTTGTTGCCAACAAGGACGATCGGAACTTTCGGACAGAAGTGACGGATCTTCAATGTACGCTAGTAACGTTCGACATATGCCATTCAGAGAGACAATGTCTTCCGTTTTATCAAAGAGTGTAAAATTCGAAAAAAATAATCTCTAGCCATGTATCTTGTTCATATTTTTCGTCACACCTCCACCCACCTCAGGCGTCCACTTCTTATGAATGTTCTCTAGTGTGTGTGGCTGGTCAATGGAGAAGCACATGATGATCGCATCCGCGTCGGGGTAGGAGAGAGGTCGCAGTTTGTCGTAGTCGTCCAGGCCCACCGTGTCCCATAGAGAAAGATCCACCTAGTGAAGGGAATATCAGGAATATAATCACTAAAAGTGACAATATATGAGAGGAATCGCGAGAGATTCAAGAGCCCCGTGGCGGTAGGAATTTATATCACCGATCCTGCTGAAAAGTGAAACTTAAGTACTTTCGATGATTCTCTTTCAAACTACGTTTGCGGAATTTTGATATCTAATCTCATCTCCGAGTATTGTTAGGTCAAAATTGGTACACTATGGAATTTTATACCAAATTCGACTCACAAAAATGATCATAACTCGCTTCAAAATTATGCTAGAGAGATTTCCAAAATGCGTTCGAACGAGAAAGCAGTGGGCTAGATTCGATATGTTGATGATGTTATTCCTCGTTTATGCGCTGGATCAGGGCTGTCAGTTTTCCAATAAAGTGATGTAACTTTTCTAATACCGATTTCTACAAGAAGCGCCGAAAAGTGATTTGAGCAACTACTATCTCAAAACTACAGTCCAAAAATCAGCAAGATCGGAGTATAGGAAAAAAAATGGCAGGCATTTTTGTCCAAAAAACTTGCGATTTTGGCATTTTTTCGAGGTTTTTTGAGCATAACTTTTTAAAATTTTATGGTTTCATGAGCTCTCATATCGAAATTCGGATTCAGCATGAAAAATTACGCCAAGAACTCCTAGAGATATATTTTTTCGAGAAAATCTTTATTTCGACTCTGACCACTTTTTCACCATGTGGTTCCCCCCTTAGGTCCGAATTTGGTCGAAATTTTTTTGTGTCAGAATCATGCCCCTATAGGATTTTCCAATTTATTTTAAGCGTAGAAAACGAATTTGCTAACTAGAGCTCATGAAACGTCGAAAGAAAAAAGTTATGACCAAAATTCAAAGCAAAATTTTTTTGAGATATTCTTTATGACATAACTTTTTTGTTTCGATGTTTCATGAACTATAGTTAGCAAATTTCTTTTCTACGGTTAAAAATAAGCCAGAAAATCCTATAGGGACATGATTCTGAGACAAAAAATATTGGCCAAATTCGGACCTATGGGGGGACCACATGGTGAAAAAGTGGTCAGTCGAAAAAAAAATTTCTCGAAAAAATACAGGGTGCGCCATAATTATAGCTACTTTTTTCAAACGATCTTAGCTCCGTCCAAAACCATTGATTCATTCCTAAGTTATGAATTTTTTTAAGTTCGACCAATTGCAATCTAAAAATAGCATATGATTGAGTCCGCATCGACTGATTGATTTTGGACAGCGATTTGAAGAGAAATGATTCAGAGACCCGAGGTCCACAGACAATCTTGACTTTGAGGGAATGGTACTCCTAAACTAGAAGTGGTTCAGCTTTGAAATTGTCAACATAGAGAGAGCATACATACCTTTATATAATTATCGATTCGAACGTATGTTAAAGCGATAGTGCATTTTACACCAATCGAGTTCCCAAGCTTCCTTCGAGAAGGCGAAACGCAAGGTTCAGAAATGCTCAACGATTCTGCCACAGCTTTTCTTAGGTTCATGCAAAAACAACTATTCTGTCAACTCATTGACTAGAATGGACCTTCCACTTTCCTATCGCACAATGGAATAGGGTCGATATGTTTTCGATTTCAATAGTGATGAGAAAGTGTGTATCTCGGTCAGATTTCCACGTTTTGTTCCTCATATTTCCCAGATGGAGAGCGTTCGGTCTAACAACCACACATATTATTGAAGAACCTATGAGTAATACTTCGACAAGTCAATACGGCGGAAATAGGTGCATAGTTTGGCGAATTGATTTTTTTGGATGAAGCAAGTTGGAATTGCGGATCTGATGATTTATTGTCATACTTGATCCATCCATTATCAGCGATGCTTGATGTAGGAACCATCCTACATATAGACGTTAAAGTATTCCTTGAAAAAAGTGTGCGCACGGATTTTTACATGTCTAGCTAGGATGATTGCTGAGATACTAGAGCCCTTATTTCTCAAATATGCTTATGAAATGGGTCACATTGTTGCTGACATCTCTGTGTTAGGGCGTAACAAGTGGGATGGCTATTTTTATCGTCGCTTGATATTTATTCGTGCTACCTTCTGATATAATGAGCGTGTCTTATGGACACTCGGTTCATAAGTAGCAAGTGATTTTTCAATAATGTTAGTGATCTGTAAATACACTCAAAATATGCGATAGTCAGATTGTATACCTCTTCCTAGTAAGAGACTCAATCTACCGATTGTCATCAATTATGGAATATGCATTGAATGAGGGATAAAATACAAAATAAAAAGTTCAACACCTCATGATCACTATTAACGGAGAAGCTATGGCCTCACCAATATTAGTAGCCATAATTATGGCGCACCCTGTATATCTAGGAGTTTTTGGCGTACTTTTTCATGCTGAATCCGAATTTCCATATGAGATCTCATGAAACCATGAATGGAAAAAGTTATGCTCAAAACCCATCAAAAAATGCCAAAATTTTTTTTTCTAAACTCCGATCTTGCTGATTTTGGACTGTAGTTTGGAGTCAGTATTTTCTCAAATCACTTTTCGGTGCTAATTTTCACTTTTCAGCAGGATCGGTGATATAAATTCCTACCGCCGCAGTATGGCCATTTCTCTCGAATCTCTCGCGATTCCTCTCATATTTTACGAAATTTTAAACCAATAGATTAAATTTTTGTACTTGTACAGAGGCTATGTCTTGCACAACTCTGACAAAAAAGGAGCAATGTAGCAATGTATAAAACGTCTATTTAGATGATATATTTTTGTCTCTCAAAGTACCTGAATGCCATCAATATCGATGCCCGCGGAGTGAGTATCGAAGACAGTGGGAACGTACCTGAAATTTATTTCATTCGATGAGTCACTCCCAAAATGAAAATGACCTTCCTGTACCTTTTCGGCACAAAGCCTGATTAGCAATGGAAAAGAAAATGGGTTTGATTGACCAAAGTTATCTCTTACACTGAAGAGAATTTATTCGTGAGAAGTGATGTATGAGACACGTCTTTCCGACCGCACCGTCTCCGACGATAACTACCTGAAGATTCGTAATAAAAATGAGAGCATTTCGATATTGCTTACAGCTTCAGAAGTAAAGACGTAAAAAATCATCAATGCAATTAGTTTCTACGGAATCCCTCTTTAAAATGTCCCCCCCCTCTCTAAAATGTTCCAAATCATCCTGAAACAAACAGTACGAACCTTTACATTTAGCTAACGATCATCATGACTCCTATATGAAGCGATTTCTGACATTTCCGACTCTTCTGGCACAGCTCCGAAATGGAATCCTCTTATATTCTGGCTACAGATAGCACTCGATGAGTGTAAGTGGGGGATATTTCGGAAATTTTGTCCTGGTGCGTTTTAGCCTCAGGGCATGAAGTGATGGGGGTGATGACGTCATCAACCAAAATCCGTAAATCGAATCCAATCGATTTGAGAGTGGGTTCGATGGATTCCTCATAGAATTCTAAGACTCTTTTACTCTCGGTTATTTTTCTATCCCTCTCCTTCAAAACCTGAAAATCGATAAAAACCAAAATTTCGTCACACTTATACAATTCTCATTAACTTCCCACCGCGTTGCCAGTTTTTTTATTTGCGTAATCAATGCGCTATATAGGGACACTCAACCTGTGAAAGGGGCGAATTTGGATCGGGATACAAAGGATGTTCAGTAAGCCAAAAACCGAGCCTGTCTGAGGGTATGAATTCGAATTTATTTTACTATGTCGAGGTATTCGCGCAAATTGGAATGTTATGCACATATATCAATGTATCAACATTTACTGATTCAGGTTATGGGTGGCACAATACGATTTTACTCGATCTTGTGAAAAAGTGTTTTTCGACCATCATGATTTATGATTTTCGCCACACTTTATTTAACCAACGCAGTAATGGTGCAAACTTTTACTAGTAATAGTTTGTAGTCCCTATGCTTCTGTATCGAATCCATGTGGTATGGGGCTCTAGTACTCACGTGCTCACTCTCATTTATTCGTTCAGAAAACGCGATTTGCAAAGTTTGCAATGTTAAAATAGCTGCAAACTTCCACTTGTTAGTGCTCATTATGTTTGTAATTTATTGTGAAAAACATTGGATTATAGACGAACTTAATGAGCCCTAACAAGTGGAAGTTTGCGGCTTTTTGAAAATTGCAAACTTTGCAGATCGCGTTTTCTGAACGAATAAATGAGAGTGAGCACGTGAGTACCAGAGCCCCATACCACATGGATTCGATACAGAAGCATAGGGACTACAAACTATTACTAGTAAAAGTTTGCACCATTACTGCGTTGGTTAAATAAAGTGTGGCGAAAATCATAAATCATGATGGTCGAAAAACACTTTTTCACAAGATCGAGTAAAATCGTATTGTGCCACCCATAACCTGAATCAGTAAATGTTGATACATTGATATATGTGCATAACATTCCAATTTGCGCGAATACCTCGACATAGTAAAATAAATTCGAATTCATACCCTCAGACAGGCTCGGTTTTTGGCTTACTGAACATCCTTTGTATCCCGATCCAAATTCGCCCCTTTCACAGGTTGAGTGTCCCTATATAGCGCATTGATTACACAAATAAAAAAAACTGTCAACGCGGTGGGAAATTAATGAGAATTGTATAAGTGTGACGAAATTTTGGTTTTTATCGATTTTCAGGTTTTGAAGGAGAGGGATAGAAAAATATCCGAGAGTAAAAGAGTCTTAGAATTCTATGAGGAATCCATCGAACCCACTCTCAAATCGATTGGATTCGATTTACGGATTTTGGTTGATGACGTCATCACCCCCATCACTTATGCCCTGAGGCTAAAACGCACCAGGACAAAATTTCCGAAATATCCCCCACTTACACTCATCGAGTGCTATCTGTAGCCAGAATATACGAGGATTCCATTTTTTCACTGTGCCAAGTATCTGAATGAGAAAGTCGGAAATGTCAGATATCGTCTCATATAACACGTGTATTCTGAGAGATTGCAGGAAACTGACCCCCCTGAGGAACTGGGAGCCCCAAGTTTGGACAATAATAATAAGATAATTATCATAGAGTATATTGGAGACGAGAAAAACTTTGACTTCGACGACTTGTCACAGAACTGGCTTTTAGGCATTTTCCGGTTCTGGGTCCGGCTATATCGTATCTTAGCTCCTAGATAAGCTCCAAGGAAGGCGTCGACCTCAAAATGTTCGGAAAAATATTGTAAGAAACTTTTCTGTTGACTCAAAAAAGCCACGAGGTCATCTTCACTTAGCAAAATTTGAAAAACTTACAGGAAAATCAGAAAATAAATCGCGCCGGTTTCCCAACCCCCCCCCCATTTCGGCGAGGTAAGAACAGATGCAGATTCGTCGTACAAATTTTGTATATTTAGAAGGAGTACTTTTTTCGGGAGGCGTGGCGATTTGTTTTCCTATACCAACAATTACGAAAAAGTCGTGAAACAAACAGTTTCTAAGACTTAACATTTTTCTTTGATGATTGCATGAGCTCTAGTGCTGAAATTCGGATTCTACGCAGAATCACCTATAGTTAAAATCTTCTGAGTCAAAAAAATTAACTTTTCCATGGCCTCAGTCAGACACCATAACCACTAGGCCAGGGCGGCCTACCGCCTACCGCCGGGAGCGCATGGCGGAGAGGTTCATGGTCATTTTTGGGTCAAAAAGTCGTAATCTTAAAACTAAATCACAATAGGAGTTTTCGGTGTATTTTCACCTGTAGAAAACTAATTTCGATACTAGAGGTCACTAAATGAAAAAAAAAGTAAAAAAAGAAAAAAGTTATGCTGGAAAAACCTAAAAATTGTAATTCTTTCGGCGTAACTTATTTCTTTTACTTTTTAGTGAGCACTAGTATCGAAATTCGGCTTCTACGTGCGAAAATACACCAGAAACTGTTACCGTGAGGTTGTTTTGAGATTTCGACTTTTTGATCCAAAAATTAACATGAAATTTTTGTCTCAGAAGATTTTGACTATAGGTGATTCTGGTGTATTTTTCGGCGTAGAATCCGAATTTCAGCACTAGAGCTCATGCAATCATCAAAGAAAAATGTTAAGTCTTAAAAACTGTTTGTTTCACGACTTTTTCGTAATTGTTGGCATAGTATAATAATTTATCTACACACTTGGCGCAACAAGAAAATGAATATAATAATATTATGGAGATGATTAGTGTTGTGATTGAGAGAGGTCATTAATGAGGGGGTGCTTTTCTAAACGACGTTTAAAAATCTTGACATTTGGTGCGGTACGAATAAAGTCGGGTAATTGAGAGTACATTCGAGATAAGAGTACATTCGAGATGAGAGTACATTCGAGATGAGAGTACATTCGAGAGGGGAAAACAAATTGCCACGCCTCCCGAAAAAAGTACCCCCTCTAAATATACTAATTTTGGTACGAGGAATCTGCATCTGTTCTTACCTCGCCGAAATGGGGGGTTGGGAAACCGGCGCGATTTATTTTCTGATTTTCCGGTCAGTTTTTCAAATTTTGCTAAGTGAACATGACCTCGTGGCTTTTTTGAGTCAACAGAAAAGTTTCTTACAATATTTTTCCGAACATTTTGAGGTCGACGCCTTCCATGTAGCTTATCTGGGAGCTAAGATACGATATAGCCGGACCCAGAACCGGAAAATGCCTAAAAGCCGGTTCTGTGACAAATCGTCGACGTCAAAGTTTTTCTCGTCTCCAATATACTCTATGATAATTATCTTATTATGATTGTCCAAACGTGGGGCTCCCAGTTCCTAGGGGTCATGCAATCTCTCAGAATACACGTGATAAACAAACCGATTTCTTGACAAACAGGATTCTCAATTTTGTCATTCAATCGTCAGATTACGATTTCGGTCTGTCATTTGTCATTTTTCTTCATTATTATTTTTTTTGATCTTTCAACTCCGGCGTTCCCTGCATTAAAAAACACAAAACATTGCTTACTCAAACACATTTCGAAATTTCATCCTAATTATTTCCTAAGACGTTAATTTGTCTCTTTCTCTTTTGTTCTACAAATAAATTGCTTTGAGATCAGGTAAATACTCACCTTTTTACTTACTGCAGCCATTTTGATCAACAAAAACAGTCAGAAAATTGAGAGAATGAGGTATCAGTGTAGATGGGAGAAAGACTGCGATATCGAAATATAAATAAATCTACTATTCAGCGATTCGATCAGATTACAATAGAAAGTAACGAAGCGAAATACTTTCTCGGAAACACAGAATACTCGAGAAGAGTCCTCCGAGTGGTGTGCTTCAATGTGTCATCGGAAACATGATAGCGAGAGATTTCGAAAAAAGTGAATCATTAATACGAGTGACGTTGAAAACATTTCCCTCAAAATATTGGGAAAGAAAAAGGTGACATCGAAGCATGTAACTTAGTACAAGTTGTATTAGGAATGGACAATACCGGCATAAAATCAATCGTTTATCGTAATTACGAACATACATCCTTGAGTGAAAGTCTTCAATGATATAATTTGATCGGAAGAGGGGTTCGAGCCAGGTCAACATCGAGTACAGCAGCCTGCTTATAAAATTGTACACTTCCTATTCCTTCTCATCATCGATAGAGCCGCTCTCGTCACTTTCTCGAAAACGTCATGGACACCCTGAAATGACGCCAGTTTAACCTCGTCGCTTTCTATTGAAATTATACTTTCTTCTAATCTATAGACGATGTGTGAAATTCAAACAAACACAGACAAATAGATTGCAGACCAGCCGATCAAGCAATCGATATTGCTTACATCTTTATTTTTGGCTGAGCACTCGAGGTATGCGATTGATCCGATTTTCTTCGCCATGGCTCGCCCTTCCTCGCTTTTCACCGGCTTCTCCTTCAGGCCGAAGAACTACAGGAATAAATATGTTACGAAAGGAAAAAGCAAGAAATCGACATCTGTCATGCGCGTATTTGGAATTTGCCAGGGAACCGAGTATTCGATCCTTCCCGTTGTTCATTTGGTCTCGCCACTTCAGACGATCATTGGTCATGCATTTACGAAAATGAAAATGCGAACGTACAGAAAGTGGATCGTTGCGGAGATCTTTCTTGGTGCCGACGAGGACAATTGGAACATTCGGACAGTAGTGATCCACCTTCAAAGCACACAATTCATATAAAAAGTCGAATTTCCAAATCGATTTTTCTGTGGGGCAATAACTCTTCAACTCCTGATATCGTATTTCCATATCTGTTATTCCATCTTACTCACCTCTGGTGCCCACTTGTCCGATACGTTTCGGAATGAGACTGGCGAATCGACGGAGAAACAAATAAGGACGACATGAGTGCCAGGGTACTCGTGCAGGAAACGATAATCGGCACATTCATCATAGTCCTTCGTATCGGTAATGGAAAGCTCAACCTGTAAAAGGAATTTGAAGAGATGTTGGATTGACAAATGTTAGTTCCATTTTTTTTTTTTTTAAAGGGAAACTCTGGAAGAACATCAGCAATAGTAACTCCTTTTTTGGAAATAAAATAATATTCACAAAAACTCCATCAACTTCGACGTCTATGAGCCAGGGCCAATATGCGATGGGAAGCAGCCTGAAACCGCCACCACTTCATTCCAAAATGGTATTCATGTGGTAGCTCCTCATCTAGCAAGGCACCTTACCCGATAGGGAAGCAGTTCTCTCTTACGACTGGCAGGAGACTGGACTTTCCACATCCTTTGTCGCCAACAATCACTAGCTGAAGAGAAAAGAATTTTTTTTTTGATATTTGGAAATTGCGATATGATCTAAAAAAAATGTTTTGGATGAAGGACTCGCCTTCTTCCAGAGAACCATTTTGAGGTTATATCACCCGAGTGCGGAAATGTCCACGGCTTCCTAGGTAAACTGCAATTTCAGAACAATAACTAGTGATTGTTCTTCGTGACAACGAACACCGGAAATGGAGGATGAAATCGAAATGATGAGAAAAAACAATATTAATTTAAGGAAAAAAAACGAATATGTTTGCAATATTAAACGTGAGCAACGGGAGCGGAAGGAGTAGTGTGATGGATTTGGGAGGAGTAGAGAATGAGTAATAGATGCACTTTATTCTCACGTGCAAACACTTCTCTATCCGGTCTGGGGAAGACGGAAGGGAGAAGCAGAGAGAGAAGAAATATCTCCAGTTAGAAGAAGCATTGGGAAGGAGATACATTAATATGGGAAGTTGACAAAGAGAGAGACATGCACGCGAGAAAATTTTCTTGTCACGCATCAAACATATATTCGAATTAGCGAACTTTCAAATGCCCATATTTATTCTTGGTTTCTGCACAGTCGGGATTTATTCGTATCAAATATCACAATGATATAAATGGAATGTGATCAGAAGATTCGGAGAGGAGAGGATTGCAGCCGTTTTATAATATGGTGCACCTCTTCCGTTTTTTCTTCGTTGGAAGAGTCGATCGCGTTGCTTTATCGAACACTTCTCGGACACCCTGCAATATAGAGACTGCGCTAATGACCACAAGTTTCCCTGGATGATATGTACAAGAATTGAACGAAAATTGAAAATTGAAAATTGAAAAAACAAAATTGCTCAACTGAGCTCCACAACAAGACACAACCCTTCTATCCATCGATGAATCCCTAACCTCTTTATTCTTCGCCGAACACTCTATGTAAGCGTATGCTCCAATCTGCTCTGATATGGATCGTCCCTCTTCCACCTTCACCGGTTCCTCTTTCATCTTCTGCAGCTCTTCAATCTGTAAAAGTAAATGATATGATCAATAATAAAACGAGCGAAAGAATTTACTTACCCGGTCGATTTCCATAACGTGAATGAGTATGCCAGCCAACATTATTTCTCCATCACCTCTTTTCCTATGTTTTTTCTTCATCAAAAGAACCATGAACGTATTGAGATAAACGTAATGCTTTTTCGAAAATCAGAATGCAAAATTAACCGTTTGGGAGTCGTTGCGGAGATCTTTCTTGTTGCCGACGAGGACGATTGGGACGTCCGGACAGAAGTGGCGCACCTCAACGCACGCAGTTTAAAAAAAAATTGAATTCAAACCAAAAGAAAATCATCCGAAAGAGTGCAATTCCGTTCCAAAAACAACAACAAAAAACGGGATAAATTACCTCAGGAGCCCACTTTTCGGTTATGTTCAGGAAGGAATCAGGTGAGTCGATGGAGAAGCAGATGAGGACAACATCAGTATCGGGGTAGGAGAGGGGTCGCAGTCGATCGTAGTCCTCTTGACCCGCTGTATCCCAGAGAGCTAGTTCCACCTGGAGCAAACGAATGAATAAAGATTTTACATGGGCTTCAGTTTCATGTGTTCAAATGGGAAAAACTGGGAGCAAAAGTTCCACATCTATCCCGATGCCGTATGTTAAATGTTAAAAAAAAAAAACTAAAATAATGCTAACCTGCTGTCCATCCACTTCAATATCCACTACCCAGCTCTCGAAGACAGTGGGAATGTATCTGTAATTGGAATATGTGCATTCTAACACTGTTCTCCACTCTCTCACAATTAAATGGGCTTTTCGTTGGCTTCAGTTTGAATTTCGCGCAATGCATTTGTCAGCATTGGTCATCACACTGTCCACAACACCTTACGTGTCAGGGAAGCGATCCTTGGAGAAAACAGTTAGGAGACACGTCTTTCCGCACGCTCCGTCCCCTACTATCACAAGCTGAAGACAATAATTTAATAAATTAGACAATAATAATATATTGAAAGACATCGAGAGTTGTTCAGCTCACCTTCTTTCGGAGAGCCGCCATTCTGTGTCACTCGGTTGTGGAAAGTGATGAAGGGGGAAGTGTAAGTAGCAGAAAGACTGAAATTTCACAAAATAAATGATTGCTAAAGGGCGATTCACACTGTAAATAACGGCGAAAACTGAATAACCAAACAAAAACAGTCAAAACGCACCAAAATAACCCGGGAAGGTGAAGAGTGAAAGGGAGAGATTGCGAAAGGATGACTAATAGACGCGCCCTCTCTCTATGTCTAAACCCCCCTCTCACCACTTGTGCCCATGAGAGAGTGGAGAGAACAACAGAGAGTGGCAGTAAATGCACGTATCCTGCACAAACATGCAGAGTGAGAACAAAAATGCATGAAAATATGAGATAAAGATAATACGAACACAATTCTTAATTTTCAATGCCCTGCGACGGCATCGGACAGTCTGATGTTGCAGTAAATATTTATTTAGAGCAGGCTTCGTTTCTATGCAGAGAAAGGGTCGATTCTGAGCTTCTGCTCCTTAGGAACGAAGATGAAATTCATAGTGGGCGTGAGATCGATCGGACCATCTGATGAGGGAGAGATACGGTAGTGTTGGAGAGTCGTGGCGAGACCGAGGAACAACTCGACTCGAGCGAGACCTGCAGTGGATCGATAACTACCGTATCCCACTTATCGATTACCTTCTCCTGCACACTGCCTTCTTCCCATTGAGAATGGCACAGTTCTCTCGACAACTTCCTTATTGAGAGTCTTCCCATCAGCTAGAAGATATCTCTCGGGTCGGAATTCCATTGATTATCGAAGATGGGATCCTGGCCCATGATCTGGTGAATATTCCCGTCTATGTAGGTATTCGCAGGGATCTTGAAACCCTGAAATGAATGGAATTATGGTCCGAAAAAATAGATCAAATCAAAGGAATAGATCAAAGATCAACTGTTAAATATCACTTCTTAACAATACTTCATTGTCCACAACAGTCTTCCTCGCTACATTCATCATGAGGATATTTGCTCTCCTCTGTATTTCATAAACTGCTGCCATTGTGTATGGCATGTCTAGCTTATCGGCCATCGATGGACGACGAGATGACCCGATCACTCGGAGAATCTCTTCACGGATCTTGTCCTGGATTTAAAGATCATTTGCCATTGCGCATATTGATTCATTACAGATTGTGGATAGTACAGATAATGAAAACTAACCTGTTTATCCTGATTGGCAGCCATCAGGAGCATGGCCCATCTCAACGTTGTCGTCGTCGTTTCTTGACCAGCAACGAAGAAGTCAGCGCATGTGGCATACAGTTGCTCTTTGCTGAAAGATATTTCATCATAGGAACGCTCTACAGGGGAAATTCGAATGCACTTACGTCAGATATGGACTCGTTCCCAGTTTCTTCGCGTATGCATGCACGAAACATTCCGGCTCCTGGTCTGCATCGAATTTATCTAGTGCATTGTCAACATTGGTAAGAATGTATCCTTGGAGCTGGAGTGATCGTTTCGACAAAAAAACGATGTTGAATTACTTGATTGACATTCTCGATGTGCCTCTCGACCGCATAGTACTTGATGATGGGAATATATCGAATCCACTTGAATTTGGATGCGAAGAATCGAAAAAGGGACGAAGAATGATCAGTGATCAGCTGAAGATGAAATGATTAGTCCTCTCCTAGAACGTATCCCCACTTTGGCAAATGCCTCGACATAGTTGATGAGAGGATCGCAGTTATCGTAATCATATCGATACCCGAAGAGAGTCTCGTTGATGATATTAGCCACCATCAACTGAACAATGATTACTAGAATGGCAATTCCACTCCCATGAATACCTGAATGGGCCATCGCATATCCACTTTTGTCTTGTCTTCGATCTTGGACAGACATCGAAGATACTCAAAGATAGATAGCTTGACCTGACACTTATTGGATCTCATTGGATCCCAAATTCTATTGCAACCTTCTCTTCCATTAAGTTTTTACCCATTCCGAAATCGCGAAGAATTGAGATTGATGGGCGTCTGAATAATGAATTTCGCGTGTTTGTTCAAGAGATCCTCTATATCGTGTCTCGTTCAATCCCTCCCTGCTCACTACCTTGTTACCTGTTCTCCCTCCAACTATTCCCATTCGAATTGATCACTCCCTGGTTATCACAGAAGAATCCTTTCTCGATAACTGGGTCGGGACGAGCGATGAAATCGTCGCCTGGTGAAGAAATTAGTTGTATCCTGACTCAAAGTGTTTCTCACCTTTGACAATGACTCCTTCATAATCAGCGAGGACCACCATAGGAATGAGCATGAAAAGAGTGAAAACGGGTCCATACTGGAGGGAGAGATCACGGATATCATCGTGCAGATTACGAGCTCGTAACTGAATATTGCATTATTTGTTTGTGAAAAAACCGCATGGTTTATCATGTTTGTTTCCATTTTTACAACAAAAATAAATAAACTGGAGAACACAGACCTGGTACATGTTTCCAACGATAGGAAGAGGAAAGGGACCCTTGGGGTATCGAGAAACATTACGATAATATGAAAAGATGCTGTAGAACAGTCCGATGAGAGCAGCGACGCCGATGAGAACAACCAGTCCCATCTGAGAGATCGTGAATGAGTACATGGAAATTGGCAAAAACGACGTTGTCGAGACAAGATTGTTCGAGCAAAGCGAAATATAAACGTAAAGGAAGAACATTATTATCTTTGAAAGGGGCAAATTTGCTCACGTGATCGTTTGTCTATCGATATCCCATCCCCTGTCAACTATAGTTCGAGTGAGAGCGATGATCTCTTTCTCTCTCTTTTCACTTTTTGCTCTCTTGCGGAAAGAACGAGAGAACGTCTGAAATCTTTATTTCGGCTCTCATACGTCGTCGTGTTCGAAACTTTCAAAGCAAGAGCAATAGTGATTGATATCATAATTACTAATCCTTTGAAAACCGATTCAGGGAACAAGCGCATTAATGATGTGTCAAAAGGGCGATTGGGCAGATGATATTCAGTTCCGTTCTTATGTTCTTCTTATTTCAACTCACCTCAACGTAAGAATTCTCAGTCCCTTCCCTTTTTCACTTGAGCGTCATCAAATATTGTAGAGGCCTGCTAGTTACGTGGAGCGTGATCCTGTGCTCAGCTATATAATTATCGGTCAGGTGTCGCTAACATGCTCATTCGCATCCTTTGTGCATAATGACGGCAGCTGTTCCACTGGGAGAGCTCGTGCAATAACAAAAAGGTGATTTTATTCAGTCATTCCAATATCGGTTCTCAAAGGTTTTTGAGAATGATTATTCTCGCGGAGATACGAAACTTATTTGAAGTGCATCCAGTAACACCCGTGATACAGGTAAGATCAAAATTTATATATGTGATGATCGTTATCAAACAGATTATCTGTGCTTTTGTCTGCGTCTTCCCGTCTCTCCTTCTGCTCATTGCTGTACTCCGATCCTCCATCCATTCGAACTGCCGGTACGACTATCAAAAAATAGTTTTAAAAGAAGAAAAAAACGCGGTATTTTGTCGTGCAGATTATTCAATACGCCTTTTTAGGGTTCTTCTGTGTTTATGGGTCATTGCTCAGCTGTTAGTGTACACTACGTCCTGTTGGTTGTCCGTTCATTACATCTCCTCCGAAGAAACATACTTCAATGAATCGTTCAATCCCAGTGGTGCAACGCAAAGATCAAAGACTTGAATCAACCATATCCTTGCTCAGAGAAAACAATATTTATCCTACGCTGCTACGTGCCTTGCTGGATTGTGTGCACTTGTTTTGAGCTCGGTATCAGTCTGGAGCGAGGTCGAGTCTGAGATGTCAAATCCAGAGGCAAACAGCGACAAATTCAGGCTATTCAATTATGAATCCCTCGAAATACTACAGAAGCTCTACTGCCCACATTATGCTTTTGATTTTTCTTATTTTATCGGTAATTATAATTCGAGCAAGGCGCAGTATTTAAAATGATTTCAGTTGCTGTTCACCTATCTACTGTCCGATTTGTTATTATCAGGTTTCGTTTTACGAAAACAGCCTGAATTTCGAATATTTCAGACCCGCAAACAATAGGGGCTAAAGTCGGTTCGGCCTTGAGCAATTTGTTGGACATTGGATCGTTTTCGGTAAGAGTGGATAAATATTTTTATTTACAAAATATATTTTAGACAAACATGATCGTATTGCTCTTTGCTCGACGGAAGAACAAAGACCAGCACAAGCAACTCAATGAGAGATATCAGGCGAGTTCCAACTACTATATTCGCACAATTACTCTGTTGATAGGATAGAAAAGAGAGACGCTGTTTACCAATGTCCCTCCTACGTTAGCTACATCATTTACTGATGTTTCATATTTTTGAATTCATGTCTCAAATAATAACAGTCATGACATCTCAAGGGGAAAATAAAATTATAAAGACGGATAGGATCAGTAAAAGCAATGAGTAACATTTAGATTCGTGAGGCGTATTCAATCGCTCGTGCAATGCTCCCCGTCTACTGTCTCAGTACGGCACTCAAGGTTACGATTATGAGAAAATAGCTAGACAATTCAAGATCCACAGTAGCACACTGACTGAGAAACGAGTTTTCGTAGCGATTGCTTTTATTCAGCGCTAGTCTTCTCTCGAATTACATGCTTTCGAAATATTTCGGTTCATGGTGAATAAGTTGTGAACTCGATGATCAACTGAGCTAGATAGATAATAAGTGATTATCCTCATCTAGTTATCCAGTTATCCTCCCCCCCCCCCTTGTATCTCTCATGGGAGTAATCTCCTTCTTCTCAGATCGGAATAATCATCTTCAATTGGCTGTACGTAACTAGCACTGTGCCACACACCCTATGCGAATTGGTTTATATTTGTGTATGTTTTTTTCTCATCTTTATTCCGCACTAATATTGTCCATATCAGTTCTCAGAATTGAGTTGCGGTCTCACATCTCTGATGTTCCTTCTCCATCATGTCCGATTGCGATCCAGACTTTGTACAATGTTTGGAAGGTGAGCGACTCTTCTCAAAACATTTGTTTTCCTATTATTTTTCAAAATCATAATTTTATCTTTTTTTTTTTTAGATACAGTACAGTATCCATAATAGACAAAACGATGTCAAGAGAAGATGCGATGGACAATTACTTCCAAATGATGACTGCAGCATGGAGTTAATGATAGAATGTTGATCGGAATTCGATCTCCTGGCGGGCCGTCTTATATATTTATTTCGTTCAGTTGTTTTTGTTTAAATTGTGAACATTGCACGTCATTGATTGCAGACTAACTGTTTATCGAACGTATTTTCCATTGAGACCTTTGACAAGAAATTTGATAAAAAAGACTTGGCATACTTGTGATCAAAGAGTTGAGCAAAAACAGTAAGGAAATATGGGGCAACAATACTCTTATGGGTCTCACAATGTGAATGGGTACTGTATCAAGGGAGTTGGTTCATCAATCGGCACTCCATCTATGTCTTCATCGTCAATGGAGGAAGTCGGTAGGAATACTTCCTGAACAAGGAGAAAATAAATGGGTGATATAACAAGGAAAGCTGGCGTGCTTTTACAGCCCTCCTGATGATATCCCTCCTAAGTTCTCACCTTGGTTCTCAGATCGACATCCTTAGGAACTTCCTCTCTTTGGCTCATATAACGATTCATGTTTCTCCTCGATGGCGGAGATCTGAGGAGATCCGAATAATGTACAAGTTTTAAAAATGTTTGAATAGTGAAGCTTCTGTATCTTTTAATTGTTTTTACCTGCTTATCCTCTTCTCTCTTCTGTCGTCTCTCCTGTCTTCCCTCCAGCTACCTCCTCTTCTCAAATCCACATCTCTGGACGAACGATTGTCGTTAGTACCGAAATTTCCATGCATCGGAAACGGTCTGTTAAATCCTGAAAAAATAAAATAAGTTATTCCACTAAAAAGTCGGTTTTAGATGGATTACTGTGGAAAATCAACCGTACCTCCTTCTCGTCCTCTGAATACTTCTCTGGGAGGACCTCTACGGAAGTTTCCTCTCATCTCGCACATGACACCATTCATGATCTGTAAAAAGACTTTTATTTCTACCGTATTTTTCACTTTTTCGTCGTCGAGTGCCTACTAACAAATGCGATCTCCCTGCAGCACTTGAAAAAAACTGCACTCTAGATAAATCTCCCAACCAGTGGATACCGTACCTGGCCGATGGGGATGTGGGCGAATCCACATTTGTCGCCGTTCTTGCAGCCTCGCGGGCCATTGTAGTAGGAGCAGGGCTTCTTCTGGTCATTTAAAGCTGCAATACAGATAGTTGAAAACGAATCTACAATGGATCAATCTTGCATTCCCCACTCACTTCTTACTGGTTGAAGGTAGCGTGCCGGTGCATCGTGCACATCCATGTTCGCCACTAAAAAGAGGAAAAAATTGATAATTCTACAGTACTCATTAATGCGACCGTAATCACAATCGACAAGGCTACCGTACACTGAATGCCGGATGACTTGATAACGGCCATCTGAGGAGGAGCCTGACCAGGAAACGGGATAGGACGCATCTGGAAAAGAAAGGCCTTATTACAATTGCATGGGAATGAGAGGATGAGTTTCAATAAAAAATAAGGAGATATCAGAAGTCGACTAGCAATGAAGCAATACCTCACCCTACTGGACGGTAATCTGTTGATCGGATGATGGGGTTGCTCCTGGAAGAAGGCGCTGCTGGTGGGAATCATCACTGGCTGCAATCTAGGAGGATGCACGCTATACGGATTGACGAGAGGAGGATCTTCTGATCCCTCGTGCAACAGACCCTTCGTCTTCAAACCTGCAATCGTGATTGGTGTATGTATAAAATAGTAACCTTTATCAAAAGAGAATTGACAAATGACTTTTGTTGCAACGAACCATTCAGGAGTGCTTTGAGATGGTCATTGATGACAGGCTCAGCTCCTCCTTCTTCGATCGAATCTGGCTCTGCGGGAGAATCAGGGCTGGGAGGTTCGGTGGGAATGATGACCGGTAAGACGACTAGATTAGACGGCTCCTCATCCATTGGAACTCCGTCGATCTAAAAAAATAGACTTATTTATATTTCTCAATCAAATGTTTTTTGCCTTTAGATGATATTGTGGAACAAGTAACATATATTCTCAAATATTCGATGAATACTTACATCTTCTTCCTCTTCCTCATACGGTACTGGTTCAATGGGAATGATGATAGGTTCCAGTCTGAGTCCCACATCGGAGGCTTCGGGCTCCACGTCAGTCAGGAAATCTGGCTCGTCGAAGTGAGATGATGGTCTGAAAATGACAGATAATGATAGACTACTAAAACCTCAAAGTTGAAAATAATAATTAAATATGTTTCAGCCTCTTTTGCTTTCTAGAATTTACGATCGATATTGTAGTTTTTGATTTTTTATAATAAAAAGGTCGAAGACGAAAGGTGTTCGATTCACTCACTCGTATGGATTGTAGAATGCTCTCATTGAAGTAGACTGTCTTCTTTCCTGGATATCCTTCATCTGTGACTGACAACCGTATGCCATATCAGGATGATCTACCGATTCCACGGGTGTGACGCGCCACTGCAAAATAATATTTCCATTTTACTGAAATAATTAAAATAATTAATTCAATAAACGCCATCTCTGAAAACCGGAAAAAACGAGCAAAATTAATCAATCACTAAATATCTTACCTTAGGAAGAGCGATGACTGTGTCGGTATTCTGTTCAGGCATCAACCATGGATTGGTTACTTCCTCAGATTTCTCTCCCTCCTCCAAGAGCCTCATCTGTTCGGGTGTGCACTGGTGCACATTAACTGCAATGTGATTGATTGGTGGATAGCTATCGTACTTCGTGAACAAACCGTGACAGGCTATTTTTGACTTTTTTGAAATCCAGCCATTACATAATTATAAATTCCAATTTTACTTTCTTATTTTTTGTCCACACTTGTTTACTGGAATTGGCCTGGAATGTTCTGGTGAAATATTTCTCTAATATGGAGAAAAATGAGTGTATAGTGATTACGAATATTAGTGATTACGGTAAAATCGAATATAGCTCCTGGTCCTACCGTTATCCTTTGTTATTTTCATTTTCATATTTATTGCTCTCGTTTTTCTCCATGTTCTAGGAATATTTCACAAGGACATTCCACGCAAATTCCAGAAAACAAGGGTGGACAAAAACTAAGAAAGTATAATTGGAATTTATAATTGTGTATTAGCTGGATGTCAAAAAAGTCAAAAATAGCCAAAAAAAAAGTTCATCTGTTACGGTTTGTTCACGAAGTACGATATAAATGATCTACCACCACACTTTCGAACTTGATCAGTTTCTGAAACTTATCCCAATCCGAACTGGTTCGTGCGCCGAACTCGTTCGAGTCTGTTCCCACTCATTTCCCCCTCCCTGTCTCCAGGCGTTCGGTCATATTGTGCACCCATCATGTGCTAGTTACCCCACAAACTCACATCTTTCTCCAACTTCGATCAATCTAGTCTGAACCAATTCTCCTCCATGCTCGTCCGCGAAGCGAATCTTCCTTCTGCTCACTTCCGTCCCCGTTTCTTCCGCCACGAACATCGCTAAATGATGATCAGTACCGATTCATTCCTTCACATTACTATTCCGATTTCGTGCACAGATTTCTTTCTCGCTCATTCTTCTCACCTTGTACACTCGTTGCCTTGGGCCGCGGGGATGAACTCCGATGATGGAGAGAGTGTGATGTGTCCGAGAAGAGTCCTTCCTGCACAATTACCAAAGCTTTTAAAAAAAGTATACTCCGATCATCTCTCTTGATCAACAGTCAAGTCTTACACAGACATACAAGACCAAATGAACCAATGACTCCTACTGATCAGATTCTTATCAGTATTATGACAAATACCTGGACCCATCACAATAGCAATACAGTGCTGTCAATACTCACCATTTTAACTTTTTGCGGGCTCAGCAGTATGTCTAGCACTCCTCTTTGCACCTCCGGATGCTTCTCACCTGAAAAGTAACTTCTTATCGCTGATCTACTTCCTATGATAATACTGTATCTCGCCATGCGCCAAATGTAATCTCCTTGATATCATACCTCCGACTCCTTTGGATCTAGAGAACTTCTCTTCTGGTCTCGGAATGGGTTTATTCGGCAGTACTTTCTTCTTTGCCTGAGTAACGGGTCTGGGACCCAGCAGCGAGCCCATGAACGAGGGAAACACCCGGTTTCCTGTGAAAATAGAATGATTCTCGTGCTCTTTACTTATAGATTGATTTCGTAATGAAGATAACTCACTGTTCTCAGAAGCCGACTTCGAAGCCATTGTTGTTTCTGCACTGGAATCCTTCTCAGGGGATCTCTTTTTACAGAGAGGAGCCTAAAATATTTCATAATTAGTAAACTATTCCAATCCCAAATACAACTTACTCCAATGTTAGGCGAATTCTCACAAATCCTGCGCTTCTTAGTAGGATTTGTTGCGTCATTTACATCGAGACCTACAAATAAATTTATAATCACTTACATGTAACATGTATCTACAAGCTCAAATTGATCATTGTATTCTATTTTCCTGAGTATGTGAACGAACAAAATACTGATGGGGTTCATATTGATGGACAAGAGCGAAAAGAAAAAAACTGCACTGCAATCATAATTTTCACGAAATTGCGAGAAAAAATTTGTATCTCAGAAAAATCTGACTATAATTTTTTCCTGCGTAGTTTTGCGTGCTGAATCCGAATTTCAATATTAGTGCTCATGAAAAAATTGAATAAAAAAGTTGTGCTCCAAAAATGGTCGAAATCGAGGATTTTTCGGCTACAAAGTACATTTTCGTGGCGTCTGCCAAAGTGTGTTGATTAGTACTGTATACCGATCGACGCAGAATTGCATTTGCTACATCGTGCGATCAGTGGCTGTCCCCCCCCCCTCGCGAAAAGTGAGAAAATGTGTCGAAAAAATGATTTTGACATCGCGAAAATTAATTCAAAATTGACCTGAACCAGATCTCTATAGTGTTTCCATGCACTCTCGACATGTCTATGACGATGCAAAAGAAAAATTGATTCCAACTTGTCCGGCTGAGAAAATATGAAAAACAAATTTTAAAACTTGGCGCCCACCTGGCGCGCCGCTTTCTAGACTCGGCGCCCTAATTTGACCACTTTTGTAAACAAGTACCCAATATGCACCCATGGTATGCGTATGGAGGTCTGAATCGAAAATCCTCGCGGCATGTCCGGGCAGGTGTAAAAAATTCAGAGTTGCTTTCTTAAAAATATATCGCTCTCGTTTAATCTATCAAGGAATTATGGATGAGGCACACCACACTTTTGTCCTCATGACAATATTACATCAACACTTCTTCAGAAACCATATCACAATAATCGTCTGTGTACTGTATTCTGTGTGTCTTTCGGTGTAATTGCATTGCTCTTCCATCTCCTTCGCTTGATTTCCCTTCATCAGAATCAATGAGCGGGTTCAATGTTTCGCCATCCAAACACAATTGAATCAGATGCGACAAAATTTGTTTCGGTCGATTGAAATTTGCAGATTCATCGCAGACAAATCATTCACTCTACCTGTGGATCTTCCCTTGCTCTGGTAAACCTCAGTCTTGTCCTGAAGATCCTTCATTTTCTTCCGATCAGCCTTCATTTCTCAACCCACTATCGGACCACTCAATCTATGATTTACCACGAACAACGATTGCAGCTTGATCTGAAACGCTTATGGAAATGTTTGAATTTAAAAAAAGAGAAGCGCATATTATAAACATAATGATTTAAAAATATAAGATCAGCAATTTCTGATGTAATTAACTGAGCTGGGCAATTTCAGGTACGATAGTAGACAAATGATATTATCAGGAGGTGAGGGCGATAAACCAATCAGATAACACGAAGACAAAAAGAGAAGAAGGTTTATAGAACCGACCATACTACTCAATGACGATCAATGGATACTGAATGACCTCGTTTCTTCTACTCCCTCAAGACTCTTCTGCTTCTACAGATCGGATGCCCCATTAACCAGTGAACGGACGCCAATTAGTGTAATGGGAGGAGGAGAGGAGAGGGAAGCGAATCTGGAGAATGGGGGCGTCCATCTTGAGGAATGCCACAGGGAAGAAAATTCTCGAATGGACGCCATTGGCGAGCAATTAATCAATAGTCAATGATCTGCCCTCGGGAATTCTCTCAGAACTCAGAAATAAAGTGATTCATCATCGATGTGCCTCCATTACTCGGAACGAATCTAACGATCTAATAATACAATGTGATAAAACTTCCTGAGTCATTATCATCAATACTTGGATATCTTGAATATACATAGGTAGAATAATGATCGCTGGCTAATGAGTGTACCACTCTCCCGAGAGAGTTTCGCATTACGAAAACGAGCGAATTTATATTCATCCAGCTCCTTCAAGGCGTGTGTATATGTATGGGAGTTCTCACTGAGCTCCGACACGTCTCTGAAATTTACCCTGTCGCATCCTTCCTCCAGGTAACGTCAAGCAAAGAATTGAGAACAGTCTCGAAATCAGGTAATATGCGCGATCGTTTGTATCATCCCGTCTATCCTTTTTCTCATTGCGGTTCTTCGATCTTCTATCCACTCAAATTGCCGGTATTACTAAATAATAGGGAACAATCAAACAGAGTTTGTATCATTCAGAATCTTGCTCTGTAGCTTCTTGTCTGTGCTACAGTAATCTGGAATTCTGCTCACCACTTCGTCGCCGACCAAATATACTTTACCGACAGCAAACAAATGGATTGTGCGAGACTGAATGATTCATAAATGTCTATCAAAAGGTTACAGAAATTTCTGTGCTCACTTTACGATGCTACCTACCATGTTGGATCATTTCTACTTGTTTTGAACTTGGAATAAGTTTGGAAAGAGGTATCCTTTCTTCCATAATTTGGTGAACAATAATTCCAGGATTTTCAATATTGAATCCGTCGAAATATCACGGTAGCTCCATTGCATATACGTGGATACTTTTATTCCTTATTTTTTCGGTAACTTTAGCAAACATAATAAAGTTAGATTCCTTATCATGTTTAGTTGTTCTTCAGCTATAATGTATCCGAGTTGCTCCTATCAGGTATATTTTTCAATATTATTTTTTTCAAAATAAAAAATAAATAAAATAAATATCCTTCATTATGCTATTTTAAGACGGCGTCTCGGTAATTTGAGACCACTCCCCGGACACGTTTCTCTAGCAATGAGAACCAGAAGCCCATACTGGGTTGCTGGAAGGGTCTTGGTACCATGATGCACAATCCACGACTTATTTGTTGCTATAGCCGTGGCACAGGGAGAAACATGATTTTAAAGGTAAAATGGTCGAAAAATCAAATTTTCACAACAGCTCGATATAGACCCAATTTCTCTTTAGCATTAATTTAGGGGTGCCCTAAGAGTCTTAAATACATGTTCTGATCGATTACTGCTCATTGCGAAATTCACTTTTTAGACATGATTTTTGTTTTTCTTTACCATGATGCCCATTTTCGGAAAAAGTCCCAAAGGCCACTATATACGTTTTGTAGCCCTTTAAATTCTACATTGAATCCTACTTTTGAAATGTTCTGGCAGGGCGGCCGAAGATGTACTTTTTCGATTGAATCCAAAAAAGTGCCAATTTTGAAGGTTTTTCGCGCATATCTTTTTTATTTTGAGTTAAAATGAGCTCTAATAGCAAAATTCGGATTCTACTTGTCAAAATACACCAGAATCACGTATAGTCAGATTTTTCCGAGATAAATTTTTTTCGACTTTTTCATGACCTTTTTCATGATATCATGGTCATTTTTTGGGTCAAACAGTCAAAATTTCAGAACTATCTTACTATAGATGTTCAGGCGTATTTTTGCGCGTAGATGCCGATTTTGCATGTTAGAGCTCACGAAATTGTGAAAGAAAAAAGTTAAGGCCAGAAAACCTGAATCTCGCTGTTTTTCGAGCGTAACTTTTTTCTTTCACAATTTCGTGAGTTCTAACATGCAAAATCGGCATCTACGCGCAAAAATACGCCTGAACACCTATAGTAAGATAGTTCTGAAATTTCGACTGTTTGACCCAAAAAATGACCATGATACACCATGCCCATTACACCGACACCATCTCGATTCTAACTATTCGTCTCCCCACTTTCCACTCTCGAGCTAAGAGAGAAAGGCGGATAAGTCGCTCATTATTTCTCATTTATGTCTGTGTACACCCCACAAGTATAGCGAGTGGAGTATTTTAACAAATATTCGAACTAGAAACGCTCAAAGAAACGCCTGGGGCGCGCGCCTTTCTCTACCTCTCTACCCCTAATGGGCATGGTGTCTGACTGGCATGCCGACGCAGGCAGGTTCGACTCCCGTGGTTGTGGCGCGTGGTTGGGGCGAGCGGTCATGAAAAAGTCGAAAAAATTTTATCTCGGAAAAATCTGACTATACGTGATTCTGGTGTATTTTGACGAGTAGAATCCGAATTTTGCTATTACAGCTCATTTTAACTCAAAAGAAAAAAAGATATGCGCAAAAAACCTTCAAAATTGGCACTTTTTTGGATTCAATCGAAAAAGTACATCTTCGGCGGCCCTGCCAGAACATTTCAAAAGTAGGATTCAATGTAGAATTTAAAGGGCTACAAAACGTATATAGTGGCCTTTGGGACTTTTTCCGAAAATCGGCATCATGGTAAAGAAAAACAAAAATCATGTCTAAAAAGTGAATTTCGCAATGAGCAGTAATCGATCAGAACAAGTATTTAAGACTCTTAGGGCACCCCTAAATTAACGCAAAAGAGAAATTGGGTCTATCTCGATCGGTTGTGAAAATTTGATTTTTCGACCATTTTACCTTTAAAATCATGTCTCTCCCTCTGCCACGGCTGTAACAACAAATAAGTCATGGATTGTGCATCATGGTACCAAGACCCTTCCAGCAACCCAGTATGGGCTTCTGGTTCTCATTGCTAGAGAAACGTGTCCGGCCAGGGGCCAAAATGCTTGCAAATTACCGAGACGTCGTCTTAAGAGAGCAGATACGTTATTTTGGACCACCCCCCGGAACCGTTGAGCTAGCAATGAGAACCACAAGCCCATACTCGGGTACTAGGAGAGTGTTGGTTCCGTATTTGACAATTGGTCACTTATTTATTGTTACTGCCGTGCGGCAGGGAGAAAAGTGAATTACAAGGTAAAAAGGTCGAAAAATCATTTTTTCTCAACCATTCGGGATAGATCCAATTTCTCTTTTGCATTACTCTAGACGTGCCCTGGGACTCAGGAAAAGCTGTTCTGATTGATTTTTTAGTCGTTTCCAAACTGGAGTTTTTGACTTTGAATTTCAGTTTTTCAGATAAAGTTGTACATTTTTGGCCGATTGGAAAGTAGTCACTAAACGCGTTTTGTAGCTTTTGCCTGTGTGCATCATAATCATTATTAGAACTGTTCTTTCAGGGATGCAGAAGTCGGATATATTTTATCAAATCCAATAAAATCTCGATTTTGGAGGTTTTCCGATCATAACTGTTTTAGTTCTTGTTTTCTAATAGCGAAATTCGTATTCTACGCTCAGAAATATGTCTGAAATACCTATGGTCATATTTATCTGAATTTAATATTTTCAAAACTTTTCCATGACCCTGGGTTCATGGTCATTTTTTGGGTCAAAAAGTCGAAATCTCAGAACTATCTGACCATAGGTGTTTCTGACGTATTTTTACCCGTAGAAATCGAATTTTCATACTAGAGCTCACCAAAATGCTAAAGAAAAAAGTTATGACCATGAAAATTCGATTTCTACGGGTAAAAATACGACAGAAACACCTATAGTCAGATAGTTCTGAGATTTCGACTTTTTGACCCAAAAATGACCATGAACATGGAAAATGGAAAAGTTTAAAAAATATTAATTTCAGATAAATATGACTATAGGTGCTTCAGACGTATTTTTGAGCGTAGAATACGAATTTCGCTATTAGAGCTCATGAAAACAAGAACTAAAAAAGTTATGATCGAAAAACCTCCAAAATCGAGACTTTTTTGGATTTGATAAAAAATATCCGGCTTCTGCCTCCCTGAAAGAACAGTTCTAATAATGATTATGATACACACAGGCAAGAGCTACAAAACGCGCATAGTGACTACTTTCCAATCGGCCAAAAATTTACAACTTTATCTGAAAAACTGAAATTCAAAGTCAAAAACTCCAGTTTGGAAACGACTAGAAATCAATCAGAACAGCTTTTCCTGAGTCCCAGGGCACGTCTAGAGTAATGCAAAAGAGAAATTGGATCTATCCCGAATTCACTTTTCTCCCTACTGCACGGCTGTAACAACAAATAAGTGACCGTTTGTCAAATACGGGACCAAGACCCTCCTAGTACCCAAGTATGAGCCTGTGATTCTCATTGCTAGCTCAACGGTTCCAGCCAGGGTCCGAAATGCTCCAAAAATAACGGAGCCGGTCTCTTAAAGAAGGGGGAACACGACCGCTGATGCAAATCGCACGGCCGCGACGCGCGCGCCGATTTGCATGCGGACTCTCTCAATTATCCCTTCTCTCTCCCCCTCTCGGATTAGGGCCTGAGCGATCAGGCCCGATTGGCACACAGCCAATCGCTCATAACTCGGTTCAAACGAAAATTAGTAACATGCGTCTTTTGAAAAGTGTGGTGGAGACCCGTTAGCTCACGTCGAGAACTCATCAACCCAGATGGTCGTGTTCCCCCTTCTTTAAAGGGGCTCAGACAGTGAGTGCAATGACCGGTGTGGTGCTGAACAATCTGATGGATATCGTATCATTTCTGGTGAAAGACGCGTTACTGAATCGTCTTCATGTATTCCCTTTGGTAGATCAATCTCATCGTGTTGTTATTTGCACAGCGAAAGAACAAAGAGGAACACCGACAACTCAATGAGCGATATCAGGTAAGCCAAAGCAATTCTCGAACTTGTTCAAAACAACGCACAATTTTTCATAGATTCACGAAACATACACTATTGCTCAAGCGATGCTTCCCGTTTACTGCCTCAGCACAGTACTCAAGGTTTGAATTCAAATTATTTTTTAAGATTGAAAAAAAATACAGTACTAGCAAAGCGCCCCACAGAACAAAAAGCAAAGAGAATTACCTTTTGGTCTGTGAACTAACATGTGTGTAAGAGAGTTTATCCCCCTTCAAAGCTCTCTAATCATCATCGCGACTAACAGGTCGGCATCATTGTCATCAATTGGCTTTACGTCACTAATAGTGTACCGCACACCTTTAGCGAAGTCTCCTATCTATGTGTATGTCACATATCAAACAACATAACATATCTGATCAAAGCTTTCCGAACTGAGCTGCGGTCTCACATCTACGATGTTCCTTTATCATCACGTGCGATTACGATCGAAGCTGTGCACAATCTTTGGACGGTGAACATGATTTCATGAAATTATTTAACGTGAAATTGTTTAGATCGACAGGCACGTCAACTGCCATCGACAAGATAGAAGAATTCACCGTTGACAATCATTTTCAGATGTTATCCGTGGCGTGGAATTGATGATAAAATGAATGATTTATCACAAAAATGAGTAAACTATGCTGCACAAGGTTCATTCTAGTTTCGTCTTGCTTGTGAATGACCCAATGATACATCTGAGACACGTTCTGATGAGAATCAATAGGATTATTAGACCAGTTAGAGCAGTCACAGTTATGAATGCAATCACGTCGATGAGATAATACTGGAATACATTGAGATGTCTGCCGTAGTGATCCAATTGACGGAGAGGACCGTGCTTAGCGAGGAATTCCATGTTACGAACGAAGATCTGAAGAGTAGAAGTTGCACATTTTAATGTTCATAAATTGTTCATTCTGACCTCACTCATCGAGAAGGGCCTATCCTTGAGCATCTTCTGAATCTTCCTCGCATTTGAGCCGTACCTCGAAAGTAATGATTTCAGTGAATAATATTCCCACTCACTTTGTATTCGTCAGAATCTCTCTGATCGCTCCTTCCAGCTTCTCTGAATTGACGAGATTCGTCTTCTCCACTACTAATCCCACTCCATTTCTCAGCACTTGTGCAGCATTTCTAAGCTGATCGAAGCAAATGGGTATGACGATGAGAGGAACGCCTGAATTCCATCATTCGAATGGTAAATCATAATCGATATAACACCGGCATAGTATGATTCCGTCACACTCGCTTGTCCTCCATGACTGACGAAAGCCGAGAGACGGGGATCATCTGAAAAATCACTGTAAGAATTGGTTTTGTTTATCCGATATTGGCACTTACCCAAAATATCACTCTGTGGCATCCAAGTTGTTTCAACCAGGTTATCGACGCCCTCGGAAAGCTTGTGCTCCGGGATCTGAAATATCAGATGTTAACTTCATTTTCAAGGAAAGTCCTCATATTTATTACCTCATATTTCCAAATGAAAGTCACTTCGGGAAACTTCTTCGCTGTCTCAACGATCGATTTCTTGTACTCGTCAAGCATGAGATGAGCCTTGGCGAAGGTTCCGAACGAGATCAAGACTGTTTGAGGGCGGAGATCCATGATGCCCGACCATGTCTAAGATTTGATATAGTGATTCTTCTGCATACCGTATGCCTGTCTACCGTATCCAGCTTCTTCGCCCCATCGGAGACTGCGATTCCTCCGATATCGATTATCCTCGCTGCTGAGGGACGAGGAAAATCGACCAGAGGATCGGAATTCATGAACACAAGAGAGTTACGAACTGTCAACTCCTGAAATTCCAGAGATGAGTGTAGTGTTTTGAAGTGATCAATTCAAAAACAAGAATGATAATACCGAGAGTCAAATCACCTTGAGAGAAGGGAAATCGGGCTGATAGGCGCGGAATACTTTCTGCCATTGGTCAAGGAACGATTCCTTCGACATTCCAGTCATGACCGTAATCAGCAAATTGGCGGTTCTCTCGAGGAAGGTCATATTCTCGCCCGCGAAACCGGATGTGAAGCCTGACGAGAACCACAATGTTACATAATTCATTTTGAATCTGACTTGGCACATATGCGGGGTTGGACGGAATCTGTGAGTAGAAGAAATTGCCATCGACCATTGCGAGGGATTCAGTTATGGCGTACTTGTCGATTCCAGCGAGGTGAAAAAGTCCTGAAACAAAGTTCGTTCAGTGTCAAAGGAGGCCGATACTCACCCATCGAACAGAAGTCGATCGACTCCGTGTAGCCCACATCGAACTTCTCCTTTCTCAGAAGCTCAACGATTCCAGGATGATAAAGAGTGGCTGAAAGACGAAATGAGCTTCAGAATCCGAGTAGACTTGTCACAACTATTTTTTTACACGATTGTTGTCGCTCAGATTACTCTAAATTATTCTGACAGCCCTAATAGGCAGGCAAATTGACCATTGCACTGCGCAATATTGGCCTCCATGATGACCTCGGCGCCCTAGAAACCAGAAATTGTTGATGATTTCCGAAAGTGGCGAATAATTGAATCAGAACTGACATCCATCATCTTGAACATGCTCGATTCTCTCCAGATATTCTTCACCATTTTATTATTTACGAATTCCTCGAACACTTGAGCGCCCGGCGCCTGAGGGATCTAGAAACGAGTAAATCATATTTTGAAGAATTTTTTTCATCCATGAACTATTCCTGGCGTGAAACATCAGATTCGACGTAAAAAATTGGAGAAAATGAGAAGGGTATGTTTGATTGTCGCTCACTGTCTCGAGAAAGAGATCGAAAATTTGGCAACGACAAACTACCACAGCCTCTCAAAACGTACCTCAATCACTCTTGCTTTCTTTGTTCCCGCTCCTTTGATGAGAGTGTCCATTTGAGGAGAGATCATGACCTGATAGATGGAAATTTAATGAAAGAGAGGGAGCGTAATAAAAGAGGAATAACTCTTTGAACTGACCACTTCATGGCCAGCCTCCACTAGCACATCGCTGATTTTCCCCATGAACTGCACGTGACTGGACCCGAATTTGGGAGAATAGGCCAGGAATTTGAGTGAGTTACAAAATGGAAAAAATAGAACGATGAGAATGTGGAGCTGCCGCATTGTGGAACTGTAAGGAGGCTAATTGTAATTATTATTACGGGAGTAGCCAGGCAAACTCACGTGCACGAGAACAAAATGAGTGCAGGCAAACGAGTGAAAGAAACGGGAAGGGAGAGAGAGGGAAACGTGAGATTTGGCGGGAATTGCGAAAGCATAGGAGAGAAGGAGGAGAGGTGGAAGAGAGCGAAAGCAAACAAGATACACAGATGATCAGAGAAACTCAGGCTACTCTCTAGCCACCACTAGCTGGAGATCGCTATTGCTCATGTTTCGTAAGAGACCCACAGACAATACAAGAGAAGAGCCCCCCTCCTGTTCTCAGTTTCTGCTCCGATTAGATCATTAGGGTGAATATATATTTATCACAGTTTACAGTAAATAATTATTTATAATAAGCAGGCACATGAAAACACCAACACATATGTAAACGCACATAAGTAGTAGAATCATTACATCATGTTATTTTTCGATGAATTGTGCAACAACAGTATCTATGTCATCTTGGTTTTCCCAGTCCATCCTCAAAGATATCTTGGCCTTCCTTCGATTATTGCCGTCAGTCCTTCTTCTCTCTCGATCCTCCGCTAATCGAACACTCGATATATTCATGCTTTTATTCCTCGTCTGTAATTTTGAAGTTTTTGATATCTCGATAGCCTTCCCACAGCATTATCTCAGGCCTATATTAACAGCAATTAATTTATTGCATCACTTGAACTATTTTTACGAATCTCAAGAGCAAATTGAGTAACATCTTGGGGACATTACCGAGACGATTTCCCAGTCAATGCAGCATGCATACGCTTGGTCTTCAGCACCATCGAGAACCCCAATACATAGAAATTCAGAAAATAGACTCTTTTGAACCGTGAAGCATATTTGAATCGAACCCCACTCGCCTAGAAGAATAGAAAAAAATTTAAACTGAAAATTTCAATAAATTATGATTTTCGGTATGCACTTCCAATATCTGCCTATTCAAAAACTTGTAATCACTAAGATCTACCCAGCTAAGAAAAGATAAAGTAAGAGTTGCTTATTCGATTAGCTCCGAAATTTACGGACTTCTGACTATAAGGGAAAGATAGAGCATCAAGATGTATCGTTTTCGATCTTCGAATCTCGATACTGAAGTGCTAGAAAATTCCGTCATTTTCGGGATGGTCTGATCGTCTCCCAAATAATATTGTAGACTTTCGAGGCATGTAACTTTGCTGTGCACCATATTTCGGATTTGTAAAATTATCGGATGGAGAAGACAGTGATTGAATGTGTTTATGATAAATTTCAACATCACCTGATTTTGGTTTGGGCACATATCTCTTCTTTGCCTGAATTGGCTCACCCCTCGCACTACCTCTATTATAATCACCAGTCATCATACTTTAGAAATGTGACACCAATTGGGCCTTGATACCCCTTCCCGCTGCGCACTGAGCTGAGAAAACAACGTATCTCTTATCCGACTACCGCGACTTTTGCATTAAATTAAGATCGTCTTACTGAACGGCAAGCCCTGATATAGTGTGCATTATAACGAGCACACATGCCCTCATCGATCATGAAAAACCATTCGCTGATCGATCAATTGAGAAGAATATTACAGGTCAGAATCCATGTCCGTAAAAAAAGAAAGAAACTTTCTTATCAACCTAATACTTTATAAAATAAATAAATTCTACATTTCAAACTCTTCATATTTCAGACGTCGTTCCATGAGCAATGACAATGAGTGAATTGCAGACTCTGAGAATGGATGAGATAACTGCACGCAGCCGGGGGGAAAGAGAGGGGGAAGCGAATAAGAGTTTGTAGTTTGTGTGCTGACGGCTGTTGAAATGGAAGGATGATGCAAGCAGCAAAATGTTGGTTCTGATGATCTTTCGTTCTCTCAAATTGGATATAAAAGCTAGTCATCATTCAAGATTGCGACTCTCCCTCAAGGATGACTCGAGCTTCAGTCCTTGCATTTCATCTTTCAAGAGTTCCCACTGTTTATTTGTCCCTTTCCATCGTCTTGAGTTATCAGATAGTGATCAGAAGGGTCAAGAATGGGTGGTTCCCCTCAATTTCTGTGTCCATTTCACCCGTCGCATTGGCTATTCCGTACTGATTCTACTAGAGTGTTATTTAATTCTTTCTGATTACACCGCACATTTTTCTCACCAATTGCTCTAATGAGATTTTTTTTCTCACTGAGAACGACCGATCCTTTCTCGACTGAGAATTCTCGAATGAGAATGATTTCTTGGTGAGAAATCGATCCTCTCTCACGAGAAATTTTCTCATTTGAGGAAGCGTACACCGCACACACTCCTGTCTCCATATTCGTCTCAGTGAAAGTTATTTTTTTTGTTGTTGTTCAAAACCACTATTTAATATTCGGAATATTAAATTATCACCGGGTTCCCATCTTTTCTTCGCCCGTGTAAAATTAACGAGATGATTCTACTATACAAGAAAACAATTGTTTCCATATCTTACCTACTCGGTTTTAAACATTGGATGAGACGCGCAACTCTCGAGAGATATCCGACCCCCATCCCTTATTTAAGAGAGCAACTCTGAATTTTTTTACACCTGCCTGGACATGCCGCGAGGATTTTCGATTCAGACCTCCATACGCATACCATGGGTGCATATTGGGTACTTGTTTACAAAAGTGGTCAAATTAGGGCGCCGAGTCTAGAAAGCGGCGCGCCAGGTGGGCGCCAAGTTTTAAAATTTGTTTTTCATATTTTCTCAGCCGGGAAAGTTGGAATCAATTTTTCTTTTGCATCGTCATAGACATGTCGAGAGTGCATGGAAACACTATAGAGATCTGGTTCAGGTCAATTTTGAATTAATTTTCGCGATGTCAAAATCATGAGCTCTAATATTGAAATTCGGATTCAGCACGCAAAACTACGCAGGAAAAAATTATAGCCAGATTTTTCTGAGATACAAATTTTTTCGACTTACCCAGGGTCGAGGTCACTTTTTCGATAGAAAAATCGAATTCTGACATTATCTGATTATACACTTATGACATGTAATTGGGTGCGTAGAATTCGAATTTGTAAACTAGAGCTCACGAAAACGGGAAAGAAACAAGGTATGCTCGAAAATTCCAAAAATAGTGGACATCTTCAGTTTTTCGAAGATAACTTGTTTCTTTCGAGTTTTCGTGAGCTCTAGTTTACGAATTCGTATTCTACGCACCCAATTACATGTCATAAGCGTATAATCAGATAATGTCAGAATTCGATTTTTCTATCGAAAAAGTGAAAGTCGAAAAAATTTGTATCACAGAAAAATCTGACTATAATTTTTTCCTGCGTAGTTTTGCGTTCTGAATCCGAATTTCAATATTAGAGCACATGAAAAAATTGAATAAAAAAGTTGTGCTCGAAAAATGGTCGAAATCGAGGATTTTTCGGCTACAAAGTACATTTTCGTGGGGTCTGCCAAAGTGTGTTGATTAGTACTGTATACCGATCGACGCAGAATTGCATGGGCTACATCGTGCGATGAGTGGCTGTGCGCCCCCCTCGCGAAAAGTGAGTCAATGTGTCGAAAAAATTATTTTGACATCGCGAAAAATAATTCAAAATTGACCTGAACCAGATCTCTATAGTGTTTCCATGCACTCTCGACATGTCTATGACGATGCAAAAGAAAAATTGATTCGAACTTGTCAGGCTGAGAAAATATGAAAAACCAATTTTCAAACTTGGCGCCCACCTGGCGCGCCGCTTTCTGGACTCGGCGCCCTAATTTGACCACTTTTGTAAACAAGTACCCAACATGCACACATGGTATGCGTATGGAGGTCTGAATCGAAAATCCTCGCGGCATGTCCGGAAATCCGCGGAAAGGTTAAAAAATTTCAGAGGGGCTCTCGTAATAATATATTGGGTGTAGCCTCTACCTTTCAGTATGTGGCCGGACATTCTTTCCCAGGAGGGGAAAGTCTCAGTGGAAGGAATGACTTGTATGTCTTGTGTGAATCGAATCCAAGACACAATGGGAGCCAAGGATGGAATCCTCAAGTGTATTGTTTCCCTGGAAGAGAAGACAGGTCAGATCAGAAGAGCAATCACGTACCAACGGTGTGAGAAATCTGTGTGGAGATTGCATGATATGTCTTCCAGATTGTATTTATCATCTTATAGTATGTAGTCCCATGTTTTCCTTCTTCACTTGACTCCCTAACCAAACAATATCATTACAGCTACCGTAATCTTCGATGGATCATTGTGGAATGGAGAAAAAATGGCGGAAGCTATCAATGATATGGGATTCAAGTCTAAACTAATCTCGATCAGAGAAACCACCATGGAAGGTGAGATTGAGAGTATGAATGTGGATGAATCTACAGACTTTTTTCTTTCAGAAGTGAACAAAAATCGAGAGAAACGTCGAACGAAGGTTTCCATCAAGGGAATGACCTGCATTTCGTGTGTCCAGACTATTCAGGCAAGTCATTCGAAAGAACAGGGAGGGAGGATCTGTAGGTTATTAACCCACAAAATTCTGAATGTGACTATTGCAGAATAAAATGAAGGGAGTTTCTGGAGTACTCTCTATAAATGTGGATCTGAAGAAGGAAGAAGGTGAGTCAGCACTCAGGCCTGCACAATATTTATAAAGTTGTTAAAATTCATAGAAATGGATCAATAAATGGGCATTCTGAAAAGTCAATGATCAAAGTTCTGGGGTTCGGCAATGCATCCGGGATTCCCCTCCTTTTTGAGATAATCAGATGACCACAACTTGATCACGGATCGTGCCCACCACTGATAAATATTTTAAATGTATTTTTTGCAGGTGACATAATCTACATGAATCCTCCTCTCACAGGGGGCAAAGTCGTGCAAGCAATCGATGACTGTGGATTCGATGCGTCTCTCATCAGCGATGAAGGTACGGTAGATTGATCGATGAATGAAAGCAGTCTCAATAGGGACTAGAGAAAGAGGAAGTTCGTTTAGTGTGTCTCGATATGCCTTCCTCTTCGTTCTCTCTTCCTTCACCAGAAGTGAAGATATCGAATGGAATATCTTCCCACAAAAGAACCAAAAGGAATCCTAAGGCCTCCGTCAAATTCAACCCGGTCAAGGTTGATAAATACGTATGTTATTTCTTTATTTTTTTGATTCTCTAATAATATTTGAAAAATATTGAATGGTGATATTATTGCAGAGTGGAACAGGGGAATCAACTGAGAAATGTTCTATTGCCATCAATGGAATGACTTGTGCATCGTGCGTGCGGAATATCGAGATGAGAATAGGAAAGATGAAGGGTCAGTACCGTACTATTTCTTTCCATAAATCGATATTACCTCAAGGTGTCAACTCTATCGTAGTCGCATTGATCGCAGCGAAAGCTGAGATAGTCTACGAACCATCATTAGTCAATGTGAATGATCTTGTCAATGCAATCAACGATCTCGGATATTCGTTAGTTTTTGATCGTTGATTTCTTGCCATTTTTCGTTCTCTTCGTGATAGAAGCATCAGCAACTAACTTATTTCAGCGCAGTATTCTTGGAACACGGCGGGTCGAATTATTCGAATATTCATATCATTGTGAGTTTAAAGTTTAAAATTTTTGTGTAATTATTTATTATTATTATTATGAATGTATGAATTGAAGATATGCAGGAAGAATGAACTAGATGATTATATTTCATGTCGGGGGATTGGACTCAGAATCGGCAGTGAATCGTCTCGAGTCACACGTTATGTCACGAAAGGGAGTGGAATCATGCTCAGCCAGCTTGGCCAATTCCATTCTCACGGTCGAATATTCATCTCATTATATTGGACCAAGGGATATCATGAACACTGTCGAGGTCAGTCACCTATACTCCCATTTTGTATGATCTATGCAATTGTATTAATATGAAAATTGCAGAGTCTGGGGTTCACTGCAGAATTGGCAACGAAGGAAGATCAAGTAAAGAGATTAGATCATTCAGAAGAAGTGGCTAAGTGAGTTGCTTATCTCATTATTGAGAGCAATTTATAGATTGTTCCTACATCAATCGAACATAGAATGTATATCTGTCTGACTACCTAACTTGTTCTCCATCAGATGGTGGAATACATTCCTTTGGTCTCTCGCTTGTGGAATTCCAGTAATGCTAACCATGATTGTATTCCATTGGATTCTCATGACTCCCATGCATCCAGAGAGACAGGTACTACAATGAGAGAATGAGTCTAGTGAATGATAATCTGATCAGACTACTATCTTCTCTCCCGCTCTATCACTTGACAATCTCATTCTACTGGTCTTGAGCACTCCCATCCAGGTATCATACATCCCCTCTCAATCAATAATTGTTCCTCCCTCAGTTATGGTGTGGTCGTCATTTCTACTCAGCCGCATGGAAGTCAGTGAAGCATGGGACGATGAACATGGATGTACTCATTGTACTCGCTACTTCCATCGCATATATCTACTCGGTCGGAGGTGAGATGAATGGGAGAGATGGGATGAAAACGAAAGCGTTGCAGTGTTGGTTGCTGCTCTCGTGTTGAATTGGCCCTCCTCTCCGATGACATTCTTCGACGTTCCTCCCATGCTCATCGTCTTCATCGCACTAGGAAGATACCTAGAACACAAGGCCAAAGTGAGGAAGGATGAAAGGGGAGGGATTGAGAGTGTATCTCTGTAGGGAAAGACGTCCGAAGCACTGAGTCGACTGATGTCACTTCAAGCGAAGGAAGCAACGATTGTGACTCTTGATGCGAATGGAAGAGAAGAGACGGAGAGAGGAATATCCATTGAATTGGTAAGGAGATAAGATGTTGGAATGTGATGTGATTGAATGGATGGATTGAAGGTACAACGAGGAGATATCATCAAAGTGTTGGGAGGGAGCAAGATCCCTGTGGATGGAGTGGTCATTCAGGGACATTCCAGCGTCGACGAATCATTCATTACTGGTCAGTGTCCCTCCCCCTCTTCTTCCACTCATTAGACTCCGTTCAGGCGAATCGATGCCCATAGTGAAGAAGGTGGGAGATAGTGTAGTGGGAGGCAGTCTCAATACCAAGGGAACCATCCTCATACAGGTATCACCCCCATCCCTCCCTAATTCTCATCACTATCTCTTAATCTTCAGGCTACTCATGTGGGAAACGAAAGCACTCTTGCTCAGATCGTCAAACTAGTCGAGGAGGCTCAGACTAGCAAGGTTATCTCTAGAGTATGTAATAATCTTTGATCTTTGTTCTCTTCACAGGCCCCAATCCAACAACTCGCCGATAAGATCGCAGGGATGTTCGTTCCCCTGGTCATTGTAGTGTCCATTGCCACTCTGATCGGTTGGATTCTGATTGGATACTTTGATGATTCAATCCAAGGGGTCAGTTCCGCATTCCTCTCCATCTTACCGTATGCCTCTCTTTCCTTGCAGGATTCACGGACCGAATTGATCATTCGAGTAGCACTGGAGGCATCGATCACAGTGCTGGCCATTGCCTGTCCTTGTTCCCTTGGCTTGGCCACTCCGACTGCAGTGATGGTGGCAACTGGAATGGGAGCAACCAATGGGATACTCATTAAAGGAGGAGAACCATTGGAGAGAGTCCATAAGGTGAGGAGGGAAGGAGGGGGGGGGAGGAGAAGGACGAAGAGACTCTCAGGTCACAACGGTCGTCTTCGACAAGACGGGCACGATCACAGAGGGAAAGCCACGAGTTGTCTCCATTGTGTCGCTCAGATCCACCTCCAGTCTACCTATACCCACACTCGTGAGTTTCCCCCTCATCCCCCCTCCCCCTTGAATGGAAGGAATCTTCCCTCTGCAGATGAGTGTCATTGGATCAGCAGAATCGTTCTCTGAACATCCGATTGGAAATGCTATCACTGCCTTCACTCAGTCGTATCTGGGGACTGAACAGAAAGCTTCCGTGTCTAAGTTCTATGCGTCACCCGGTGAGTGGAGGATCCATGCAACGGAGGAGATACCGTCGAGTGACAGGGAATGGAATCTCGTGTCGAGTGGAGGGAGCACGCCAAGTGTCCATCACTAATGGAATCCTCCCATCCCCGTCTCTAAATGAAGGAGAGTCAACCACTCTCGCACCTGCAGATGTTCTCTATGTACAGGCTGATAATGATAACGGTGAGGGAAGAAAGAAGATCGGGAAGATGAGTATGTCGATTTAAGTGAAATGGAGCGAGTTGAACGATTCATTCGATGTCCTTATCGGCAATGAGAGATTATTGGAGAGAAGAGGAGTATCAGTCGATGAGAAGACGAAGGCTTTCTTGAAGGAAGAGAGGGCCAAAGCACGCATATCTGTAGTCGCTGCTATCGATGGTACGGGTTTAGCTTCTCTATTTTATCCTAGTCTTAAGAATAATGATGTAGATAGTGGATGTATATGCTCAATGGGAGAGGTGGTGGTGGAATGATCTATAATATATTTTTACTGCAGGGGAGGTGGTGGCGATCGTGTCAATCGCAGACAAAGTGAAGAAGGAGGCTGCATTATGCGTGTTCAGTCTGAGACAAAGAGGAAAGAGAGTCATCCTACTCACTGGAGACAATGTTACCACTGCTGAAGCCACTGCCAGACAGGTTAGAGGAGAGGAGGAGGGGAGGGGGGGGGGGAGTGGCAAGAGAGGGGAGAGGGGGGGGGGAGAGGGATGGGAAGGGAGGGGAAAGGGGGGGGGAGGAGAATGGAGTGATTGCAGGTGGGCATCAGTGAGGTGTTCGCTCAAGTCCTTCCCAATCAGAAGCAGGCCAAGGCAAGTGAAGGGAAAGAAGAGGAGATGGAGGAGTAATGAGTATCTCTTTTTAGGTGGAGGCTCTTCAAGATGCGGGAGAAAGTGTTGCCATGGTGGGAGATGGAGTGAATGACTCCCCTGCTCTGGCCTCAGCCCATGTGGGAATAGCCATCGCAGCTGGAAGTGAAGTGGCCATAGAGAGTGCAAGGATTGTACTCGTAAAGGTGAGGCGAATGATTGGAAGAAGGGATGGGTAGGGAAGATTCCCAGATAGATTCAGTAGACGAATGATTTGTAAAGCTTGGTAGATAAATGAAAAAAAATATTAAGAAAATAAGAGACCGATGAGCAGAGAGGTATCAGTGGCTCATTTCTCTCTTTCATCCATCCCGAATAGGATGGATTAATGTTGATTGATTATTTCTCAAGTATACTTTCCTTACTATTCAGAGTGATCTGCTGGATGTAGTGGCAGCGATGGATTTGAGTAAAGAAACGACGAAGAGAATCAGACTGAACTTCCTTTTCGCCATCATCTACAATGTCATCGGAATACCAATTGCTGCAGGTGAGGGAGAATGAATGACAAATATTACTGACCAGATATGGGCAGATTGAATCCTTCCGTCCCTTTCTTCTAGAAATATAGGAGGAATCGGAGGGGAGCGGTTTGGGGGTATCCATTCCTATCCAGTGTATTGGAATGACAACGCTTGTTATTTTCCTTCTCTCATTTAAGTTCCGAAGAGAACAACGATTGAGAGTGGAAAAGAGAGGGAATTCATGGGAAGAAAGGAAGGGATGGGAGCGGATGATTTCATATGGATGAGGCAATATGTGTGTTGCAGGAGTATTCCGTCCTCTTGGTTTCTATCTCCAGCCATGGATGGCAGCAGCAGCAATGGCCCTGTCGAGCGTATCTGTCGTCACTTCGTCCCTCCTTCTCAAACGATGGAAGTCAGTATCTACTGCATCTTTATTATCTTTCTACAAATTATTTTTTATTATTATTATCATTTATTTTTCGTATATCCAAGTTAAATTACACTGTGACCGAGGTGATGGGGATAGCAATGGTAATGCTTCCCTTCAAGGAAACCGACTACCCACACTCTGAAGACAGCAGAATTCAATAGATTCGTCTCTGAAGAATTGACTACGGGCCGGTTCCCAGTGAGTTATTCACCTCTTCAGCCGATTGATGATTGTACTATCACCAGTTTATCCTCTTGGGATGCCAGACATGATCAGAGGGGAGGATAGATGAGATGGAAGAATCAATCATTGCAGGTTCACGTCAACGAGGGCGTGAATGGTCTAGGAAAGAGAGGAAAGAAGAATGAATCTTCTCTCTCCCTTGCATCCAGCAACCTCTCTTCCTTCTTCGGCGGATCTACTGCATCCATTAGTGATGATAAGGAGAAACTTCTCGTTGTTTGAGTGGATTGGATTGTAGGGAGAAAAGTTCTCTGTCCTATTCATTCTCCCTCCTATGGTGACGAAACAGTTTTGTTCAGTCAGTCATATGATCCATCTCTTTCTTCATTCAACTCCCATATTTATCGTGATTTTCTATACGTTTGCTTATTCTTTACATACTTGGCTGCATTTTGTTTTTTTAGTTTTCAATTGTTCGCCGATAAAATTAACAATTTAAACAAATGAAAAGTACGAGAAGATGAAGGGGTTCGAAGACTGCGTACTTAATTGGGTATGTCTGAGTGGTTTCGCTCTTTCTCGATCACGATATCAATAGAACCTGCGCAATCTTTGCTTTCGACAGTAAACAAAAGAACGCGCGAGCTTTCCAGAAATAACAGTTCCCGCGTAAAAAATGAAGTGGTTAATAAAATTTACAAATGGAACATGTGTGTTCGTGCATAGTTCTTAGTAATTCCCTCTTCTCTTTTTGTTTACTATACTTCAGCTCCGGTACGAAAGGTTTGATAGAAAATAGTGCTACTTGGAAAACTACCCACTCGAACGGAGAGCTACATCGCGTAGTCTGAAGTACTTTCTCATTTCATTAATATTCTTGAAACACTACACCGGGAGTACTTTTTTATTGTCACAAAAAGATATGTCGTAAATACTAGCATAATTACATTAGGAACTCAGGGAAACAACTCTACGATTGAAATATAGTTGAATGAAAGCTCCATCGTTGACGATTTTGAGCAACGTGTTTATGTGCGGCTGATCGTGATTCAACTATGGAACGCTACTTGATTTTCCTGACAAGAAATGACATTTCTGGTCATGAATCTATCTTCCAACTGCTCTACTCCATTGAAGTTCATCTCATTTATTGCGAACTTTTAAATATAAAATTTAGGACGATTATATGTATCCACATTTGCATGATATCTCCTATCACTATGTACGTCCTTTTCAATGCTGAACCACTCCATCGAAACGTATCACATCGGGGACGAATATTCAAAACATTAACATGATTTTAGCTTAGTCTTGATGTGTCTTGATGTTCTGCGTCTCACACGGTTTCACAGCATTTCTCCCTCGAATAGTGCTTATTTATGCTCTTTATTCGGCGAAGAGCTCGCAGGTACGGAGTAAACGCCATCATGCAAACGTAATGATAATTGTAAAGATTAGGAGAAACCTCAACATTTCAGAATTTGATACAGTTCGTTGTGCATGCGCAATTTTCCGAAGAACAATGTTTGCATTTTTATGAGCATGTACGACGTTTTCTTTTTGTATTAATATGCGTACGCACCTTGTTTTTAGAATTTTATGGTTCACAATTGATCGATTGATAGCAACTTTCTATTGGTCTTGGTGAGCACATTCTTTTAGACGATTGACATACACGTTTCTTATTTATTTGTGTTTATTTCGATGCTCAGCACTGTGTACAAAAACAAATTACACTGCATTTATTCCGATTCTATTATCAAGTTGAGATTTCAGGTACGAAAAAGAAACTGCTTCAACTCTCATAAGCGCCTTCATAATGGTCGTTATACCGCAATCATTTGCAATGTGGACGGCTAAGATTTCTACTATTGACTATGTATACGATGATGATGAACTGTAAGAATTAATGTGAGAAAAAAATCATGCATCTAATTTTCAGCAACATTTGCAAAGTGGTTCTTCAGTTTTTTCTTTGCATGCTCGATCAGTTGTGGATTCTTTGTGAGTTGAGGGCCCTTATATAATTACCCTACTTAGAAAGGTGGAGCTTCCCTTAGGCTTCAAACTGTCCAATAAAAAATAAAGTAATCTTATTTGAAGCTCTACGTCTATCTAATCCGCTACAATCAGCGTGAGCTGCGCAGTTTTCAGCGTCGATCTCATTTCACGAATTACTCACTCAATCGAACATACCAGCTGAGGGAGAATCTTTTGATCATGAAGGTGATACATGATGATTATTGAAAAATAGAAATAAAACATTCGCAATCTGTACAATTGATAATATGCAAATTATAGGATTTTTTTTATTAGAAGCCAGATATTTCAGCTAATCATGAATGCTGCGGCTCCCGCATTCTTGTTGGTTTCGCCTTCATTTCTCTTCCTTGCATTTCATCGACTGTGCCCCGAGCATTTCAAACTCACGAGACAGATTTTGATTGCGATGTTTGACATCTGGATTGGAGTGTGCGTTATGGAGAGAAAGACTTTTATCGAAAACCGAAAACCTTTCTTCGTACATGTGCACTTCTTTGCTCCACGTAGTACACAGTGTTATGTAATTATTTGGCTGAATTTTTCAATAACGTTATAAACTACGCGGTGCCAAGGGGTGCATACGTACGTAGACTAGCGTACTAGCGCACTTGCGGTTCTACTTCCCAACTGAACGCATAGGTAATAATCGGAAAGAGGTGGAAACTGTCGATCCGGTACGTTAGCCGTTCGTTAAAAAAATCGGAATTTATGCAAGCCGTGTTTCAAGGAATAAAAAAACAGATCAAAATATAATTACAATACTTTGTGTTTCCAGAACAGCCGCAACAACTGTAAGCGTATTTCCGTTCATCGATCACCGCTTCCGCAAGGCAGTTGCGCGTATTCCATTAGTAAGACGTCTCCTTCCCAAAGAGTATCACCATGTTACACTTGTCAAGTGAGTTCATTCTAGGGATGCTCACAATAAATCTTGTTCAGGGCAGTGTCGGAGATTCAGAAGGTCAAACAAGATGACTCCGAAGCATACTTCAGCATGCTCAGTAGAGATCTTGCAGGCTACAAATAAAGTGTTGTGTAATATATTCAAAGATGTGAATAACCGTAATTGTAATACTTCATTTATCACATCTACTGTAAATGCACATCTGAACCCGTAAGCGATTGAGCGATTCGGTAAATACAATTGGAGAATACAATCTGAATTAGAAGACTTCGCCCATCGCGGGAGAATTGAGAAGGTTTCTCTGACTAGAGAATGATCACTCGAAAGCTACGGTGAAAAGTAATTGACACTATAATAATTGAAATAGGCAATTGTACGGAACATCATTATTTGATCTACTCCTTCTTCTTCTTCTCATCGACTGCCTTCTTGCAGAATCCACAGCATCTCAGAGAGCAACGAACGATGAGGAAAAGAAGAGTGAGAAGGGCGAGAATAATGGCGGAGAGGAAACAGATGACATCTAGAGAGTGATACACGAAGAAGTTGAGAGAGGTGCCATAGGGAACCAGATTGTCCAGTTTCCTGCAACAGAAATATTATACAATCTTGGTACTTTCTCTGAACACCCCAGCTTTTTTTTATTTACGAGGCTGAAAAGATACAATAAAATTTCAACTGGAAAACTACTTACTTATGCTGAGCGAGGAACTCAGTCCATCTGACAAGGAGAGTCTCAGCCGAGACGGGCTTAGTGGCGATCATCGACTTGATTCGCTGTGCGTTCGCCTTCAGACTGAAATCAGAATATTTCTCATTTTGGTTTCGCAAAGAGAAGATCGGGTTCCTTTATTCTTCTGATGCATTGCTGTATCATACGATAGCAGCTCTCTTGCAAATCTTCACGGTACAGACAGGCTCTGCTCCATCTTCTCACCTCTTGTCCTCAACGATTTTCCTGAGTGCGTTCGTCACGGTTTCCTTGCTGACTTTCGTCTTATGCACATTGATTCCCATTCCAAGACGTTCCACGAGATGCGCGTTTCTGAATATAACTCATTTTGAGAACTGTTCGCATCTGCTATTATATTCTTTATTTTTATCGTTTGATGTCTCCGAATGCTACGATTGAACGCGCTTACTCTTCCTACCTCGGCTGGTCTCCGAACAGTCCGGTTGCGAGGATGGGCACTCCCGCGAAGAGAACATCCTGTACACTGTTGTAGCCACCGTGAGAGATGAGTCCGAGGGTCTTGGGGTGCACTGAATAGAGAGAATCAAATATCAAAACAAGCGTAATTGCTTATTGCCAACATGATTTTTCAATATTTCTCTCAAGAAACAAAGAGAACCCGTGTGTTTTACGTGAGTTCTAATGGCACACAAATCGATGTATTTACTCACGCAGAAGATCGGTCTGTGGCAGCCACTTGGCCGCGTATGCATTGGGTGGGAGAATATCAGCAATCTCTTCCGGCTTTTCGTAACGAAGGAAGAATTGAACATCGGGGAACTGGGTGAACGCGTGGAAATATGCCTCCCTCCAACTGAAAATATACGGGTTTATTTTGGAAACAATGTATAGGGGTGATCCGAAAGTATCTTCCGCGTTTTTGAGAAATATTTTTCCCAGGTTCTAGGAAAGTTATCAAGTCATACTAAAGTGCGCTAGCTCTAGCAACCATTACTCTAATATTTCAGCTCTTGAGCACTGTATGTCCTCATGTTATTGACAAACGGCGCTAATTAGACCAACCCTCATCAAAATTATCGAGTCTCAATTTTCATTTTAAAAAATCCGTTCTCTGTTTTGCGTTTAGATAAAAGTCATGTTTTCATCTCAAGGGAGTTTGGTATGGACAACGCTCAAATTGCGCGCTACCTGATCTTTTCATTATCGATTACATCATCACAACGAAACTCGAAATTCCCCACACATTTTTCTGAAAATGTGCGAATTTCTTAGCAACAACATTTTGAAAATATTAGACATAAATCTTAACTGAGATTTATCAGAATTTGAAGGAAATTCACTGCTAAGAAAGGTAAAATTCGAAAAATCGACCATCAAAAGAGGCATAAAAACGAAAGATTTCGTCCTAGTTCAACCATCGTTTAAGGTATTTTATATTAACAATTTTAATTTGATACTACAGACCCCTCTTTATCTTTGTTTCCAATCCGGTGATCCCAACGAAATCCTCCAGTGAGATGGAAAATTTCAAAGATGTAGCCCGAAAACACACATTTGACCCTATTTCGTCATCATTACGCAATAGATTTGCAATCTTAAGAAGGAACATTTTAGATCATCTGTACCTTCAATTAATACTAAATAGATTTCGGGAATTCGACTTATAGTTTGCAAGAAATAAAAGTTTTAAAAACTTTCGGATACTTTCGGATCACCCCTATAGAATTATTGAAAATCCATTTTTTTTCATAAAAAATGTCAGCTCTAGGCAAAGAACATGCATGAACAAAACTAACTGTTCGGGCATGAGGTACATGGGGGCGATTGATCCAAAGGACATCACTACCACTGCCTTCGCTTTCTCGACTCGACTGGCGAATTCCTGATATATGATTTATGATTAATTGAGGCAATTGCAATTCCCAGATTTTCTAACATCAATCACTATGAAATTTTGGCACGTTATCTTTGTCAGAAAGCTAGTGATTATTTCGACCCACCGGCTTGAGCGGCTTAGCGTCTTTGCTCTTGATTCCGACTCCTCCGATATTGACGATCTTGGAGAGAGTGGGGCGGGGGAAGTCGTAGAGCTCGTTTGAGTTCACCATCACCAGTGGAGCCTGAGAACAATATTTCAAAAATGAGTTTAAAAAAAGGAAATGCGTCAAAACTCTACCAAAACGTGAAAAAAAAACGTTAAAAAAAAAAATTTTACCAACCGCTGCAGCGAGATCGGCGATATCTGGGAAGTCCTGGCCGAATTCCTCACGGAACACTCCCGTTTCCTTGTCAGCCGTCATTCTGAGACGTTGATCGTTATTTCGATTATGAACAGTTCATTATAAAGGAGAGATCAATGATGAGTGAAATACGTACCCCTTCCACATGAATTTGAAGATGAGGTGCCCGACGACTGATTTGACTCGCTCGACGAAGGTCAATTTGTCTCCAGCATCCATCATCATTGCTGTAATTTGAAAAAAATCTTCTTACTCTATCCACTTTCCGCACATCAAATAGTTCTGAACGGATTTTTCTTCGGCGAGTTAGATTCGTTCTGCTACAACAAGAACATTTAATACAAAGAACATTCATTCTTCTAATAAAGAACATTCTTGCAAGAGCTCACGCGTGCAATAGGAAGGAGGGAGAGGCACTCCCATAAGATCGGCCACGTTGTCCATGAGAGCACCAGAGTTGAGCCACACCCATGTGGGAATCTCTGGAAATATACCATCAGAAACGTAATATTTTATCACTTGGTTATCGCCTGATTCTCACTGGTCTGATGGATGATTCCGATGGGGCAGAAGTTGTACATGTGAGTGAAGGCGATGTCGAACTTGCTGTTCTCGATATCGGCCAGGAACTCCTTGTTCTTCACGAACACTGTAATTCGTTTGGTTACTGAAAACCTTTGGAACGCATAAAGAAGAAACAGAGACTAAAGAGCTATTAGCAATGATTCACCCTCACACGACTTGTACATCATTCCGAATTTGGCCATCATCTTCCTGAATTCGGCGTCCCAGATGGGAACGTCGTTGAAAGCGAATTTGGCCTGATCCTTCATCATTGCCTCACCGTCCAGTCCAAAGGAGCCATTCACAGAAACAACTGAAAAAAAAAGAAAATTTGAGTTTGAGTAACAGAGATCATAAGGCCTTTTGGGTACATCTGGTCACTAGAGACGGGAAAATATGAGATATGTTTCTCTTGTGCGGTGAATGACATAAACCCAGTAAGACATCGGACCTCTTATTCTTTCGTCGATGTCCACCTTCGGATTCTTCATCTCGAACATGTGCATCATGTAGATAGTGACATCATGGCCGGCCTTCACCAACTCCTCTCCCACTCGCTTGTTCCAGATAACCTGAGATGAAGTGATCAACCAGTGTCCCTTTGTAACTACTGTTCATGCGAGATAAATATTTGGCGAACACCGTACTGAATACCACAGAAAGCGATAGAAAATAATTAGCTGCTCACCTGACTGTTGGCCATGTAGGGAGCGAAGATGGCGATCTTGTACTTCTGCTTGTCATCTTTCTTCTGCTCTGTAACAATCTTGACTGCTTCTTCAGGCGAAGAAGCGACCGAAGGAGAAACCCTGAGAAGAAATATAAGAGTTTTTGGCCTTGCATCGATGATGCAGTGATTGGTTGTAGAATTCATGGATGCTATCAACACGGGTGAGTGGTTTTGATCGACGAAGCCTATGAAACTCACTTTGCGGTTGCAGCTTTCGGGGGAGGAGGCGCCTCGGTCTTGGAAGCAGCAGATCTGTAATTAATTTATATTTTCTATGCATTCGTGCACGGAACACTATCACTTTGGCTGAACTGCGAACTTCTAGGATGAATAAATAATGGGAACATACTTGGATCCGCTGGATGCCGTATTGCCGGCTCCAGCTGCTGCTGTGAAGAGTGCAATGCCCAACAACGAGAAGATAATCCGCATCTAGAAATGATGTTGATATTGAGAGTGGAGAGATGAAAATACTCTCGGATGAAAGCAAACAATGAGCAAAGAGTAGAGAAATTTCATGCGTAGGCATCACCATTATCTACACGAAGGCCCGGCCCTTTTTATAGGCATCGCTAACACAAACCTCGCGTACGTGGGCAGGGGAGAGAAAAGAGATGGAGAGTAAGAGAGACAAGGGAAATAGAGGAGAAGACAGAGAAGCAGAGCGATCAGCGATTGCGAAAGAGACGGGTGTTTGGAGTGCGCCCGAGAGAAATAGAGAGAAGAGTAGTGGAGAGAGTTATGAAAGAACGAGAGATCACTAGAGTAGATTAGACGGAAAAGAAAAGAAGCACCAATGAAACGAACACGAGTTTTATCACTGGGAGACGTTGAATGATTTCTAGAAAATAAGGAAAGCCACTGCGAACGAATTCAGGGGAAAGATGCTAGTTGAGAACGGATGCTCTTTTGTCCATCTCGTTGTTTGATCTTTGCTCAATAGAAATCAATTATGATGCCTTCATCAACATTCCAAAGGTTGTTGTAGAATTGTGCCCACGGAGGCTCGAAATCGTGCGTCATTCGATTCTAAACGGAGTTTCTTATCAATTTTGATGTGAAAGAGCTTTGCGAGGAGAATCTTAGGAAGCGAGGGAGTGAGGGGAATAAAGAGAGTATCTTTGTCTCTTTCTTTATCTGCACAAAGCGAGCGCGCAAAAGTGGTCCATCCGTTGCACAATGTAGTGAACGAGAGAGAAGAGAACAAATGTGTCTCATAGAAAAAGACTACTCGTGAGACGATGAATCGCAATGATGAAAATCCAGGGAGAAAGGGATCGGGAGCGAAACGGCGTCGGGCATTCGCAATTTGGCGGATACATCGACGTGAGATTTTTAATATTGCGGTTTCTAAAACCCGATAAGGAACAAAAAGTCAAGAAATTTCAACGCAACATTGTGAACAAAATTGTTCATATTTTGCTAAGCAGGCATCATATTTTGCTTCATGTAGTGTGAAGGTTTAATTCCGATCGTTCATTGCACGGAAAATTCAATAATACAAAGGCATCCGAAACTGCTAATGATTGGTAATTGTATTACTTGATTTATCATTTGATCTTCACTGCAGTAAATGTACCCGAAAGCGATTGAATGATTCCATCATCACAATAGAAGTTGTAATCTAATCACTAGCCAAATTTGACATCAATGCACGAACACTCGGATTTCTAACTAAAGAATGGTTACTCGGAAAAACAACACTAAAATCATCGAACGGGGGAATTGAGGAATTGAGGAATTGGTGATTTTGCAATAAAAAAGGTTTAGTTTACTGCTTCTTCTTCTTAATATCGACTGTTTTCTTACAGAATCCGCACATTCGCAGTGAACAGCGAACAATCAGGGCGAGAAGAATAAGAACCGCGAAAACGATAGCGGAGAGGAAACACAGAACATCCAGAGAGTGGTACACAAAGAAATTGAGGGAAGTCCCGTATGGAACGAGGTTGTCCAATTGCCTGTAATAAAGGGATGCTCCTGTCATTGAATTATGATTTTCTCAATGAAATCACACGGTTCTGGCATTGTTTGATGATACATTTGATACAGAAGAGGAGGACCGATTTTTCTGGATAGATTGAGAATGCTCACTTGTGCTGAGCGACGAACTCAGTCCATCTCACAAGAAGAGTCTCTGCTGACACTGGCTTGGTAGCGATCATCGACTTGAGTCGCTGTGCGTTTGCCTTCAGGCTGAAATTTTTTTAAAAAAATGCCTCAAGTTCCTCTACTGAAGACCATCAAAATACGGGATGAGTCGCTTAGAAATCGTTATAAAATGTATTTGACGCTTTTGTGCTTCCACCTATCAACTCACCTCTTGTCCTCGACGAGTCTTCTTATTGCGGCAGTCATTGTTTCTTTGCTGATCGTCGTCTTGTGGACGTTGATGCCCATTCCGAGTCGCTCCACAAGATGGGCGTTTTTGAAATTGAGTCATGTTCTGATGTTTCACATTAGGGTATGAGTAATTGAAAAATCACTTTCGGCCTACCTCATCTGAAATCGAATATTTCCTTTTAGACTTTTGTGAGACTTTTTAAAAGCCTTAAAACCGCGACGAAGTTCGAAGATCGGTGAAACATAGTTTCTCCTCCTCTACCCCATAGCTCAACTAATCTTCTCACTTCGGCTGATCTCCAAACAATCCGGTTGCGAGCATGGGCACTCCAGCATGCAGAACGTCATGTACACTGTTGTATCCACCGTGAGAGATCAGACCAAGAGCCTTAGGATGCTCTGAAAATTACGAAAACTGTTCTCAATTGATAGAAAAAGAGGTATCATCAGCATCGTAAAGAGTTGTCAGTTGAACACCACTTCCAATTCTAGAAACTAACGCAACTCGTTCCATGTGTCATGATACAGTTTAACAAACTCACGCAAAAGATCCGTCTGTGGCAACCACTTGGCAGCGTATGCATTGGGTGGGAGATCATCAGCGATTTCTTCTGGTTTCTCATACCGGAGGAAGAATTGGACGTCTGGGAACTGGGCGAAAGCGTGGAAATACGCCTCCTTCCAACTGAAATACTTGAGATTTCGATGTAATTGTTTGGGAAATGCATGCTAAAATCTTCCAATCTTAGTGAATACAATAATGGATGGAACTGACTGATCGGGCATGAGATACACGGGTGCGATAGATCCGAATGACATTACGATGACTCCCTTCGCTTTATCGACCCGACTAGCGTACTCCTGAATTGGCAATCTGGTTATTCAGAAATCTTCAGACTAGATATTTTTTTTAAAAATCATACTGAATCGCTAATAGTTTTTCAGTTGATAGTGTAAGTATAAAAATTACCGACAGGCTTGAGTGGCTCAGCGTCCTTTGTCTTGATTCCAACTCCTCCGATATTCACGATCTTTGAGAGAGTTGGACGGGCAAAGTCAAAGATCTCATTCGTATTCACCATAACCAGAGGTGCCTGAAAGGGAAGTTGAGGTTAATGAACAATCTCGAAATTGTTCTGAGAGCACAATGCATGAGCATGTTGTGCTACTTAGAACTCATTTCATTAGACGTTAGACCAACCGCGGCTGCGAGCTCAGCGAGATCGGGAAAATCCTGGCCGAATTGTGCGCGGAAAACGGCAGTCTCCTTGTCCGCCGTCATTCTGAATGATTAGTGGTTGCCCAAATGAAATGTCTCCGATCTGATCGATCGATTTTTTTCGAGCAGAAAAATAAGTACCCCTTCCAGAGTAGATTGAAGATGAGGTGACCGGCGAACGATTTGACTCGATCAACGAAGCTCAGTTTGTCACCAGCATCCATCATCATCGCTAGAAAAAATCGTTTATCAACTTTTTTGTCTTTTCATTGATCTCATAGTCATGGCTATTTTTTCGTTCAATGGGAAAGGGAAAACCACACAAAATCTATAAGATAGATTCACTCTGTTTACAATATCTAAAAATATAGATATCGTTTATACACTCACGAGTGCAGTATGAGGGAGGAAGAGGCACGCCCATCAGATGAGCGACGTTGTCCACGAGAGCACCAGAGTTGAGCCAGATCCATGTGGGGATTTCTGCAACAATTCTATGAAAGCTTTCTTGTTGTAATTTAGCATCCATTATTGTTCTTTACAATCTATCATACAAAGCTGGTACAGTAAAATCGACATTATTTCATAAATTATTTCAATATAATACTGCTGCTTTTGATCTGAATAAACAGAGCTGTAAGTGTAAGTCGCTCACTGGTCTGATGAATGATTCCGATGGGACAGAAGTTGTACATGTGAGTGAAGGCGATGTCATACTTGTTCGATTCAATGTGCGCGAGGAAATTTTTGTCCTTCACGAACACTGAAATTTATTATTTTATTCCGGAAATATCAATTTCTTTTGTTCAGCGAAACAAAATTTTACACAATAAATATCTCCCCGGGAGTTTTTCACTTACCATCGCACGACTTGTACATCTCTCCGAACATCGACATCAACTTGCGGAAATCTGGATGCCAGATAGGAACGTCGTTGAATGAGAATTTGGCCTGGTCGTTTATCATTGCCTCGCCATCCAAACCGAAGGAACCGTTGACGGGGATCACTGAAAATGTAGTTGGCTGGTTCAGATCGTTTCTGTTTTCAACATTGTCAAATTTCGTATGTATGGTGATTTTCGGCCAGCGATCTGTCATTTTATTCCACGTTTCCAGCGAACAGAATTCAGTGAACCATCTCATCGACTCTTCCCCACCTCTGATCCTCGGATCTATGTCCACTTTAGAATACTTCATCTCAAACATGTACATCATGTAGATCGTCACGTCATGACCAGCGTTAATCAATTCCTCTCCCACGCGTTTGTTCCACAGCACCTGAGAGATGAGCACTGATCTACCACAATCTTTGAGGCAAATCTCCTGCTAGAAGAGCGGCTCACCTGACTGTTGGACATGTAGGGAGCAAAGATGACGATCTTGTACTTCTTCTTGTTTTCCATTTTCTGATCAGAAACCACTTTCACTGCTTCTTCTGGAGTGGAAACCACGGTTGGGGAGCCCCTGAAAAGAGATGTCTTGATCTTTGATCTCATTCAACAAGTTGTTTTCTTTCAGTTGGCAGTAATTTTGAAGGAGGAATGGACACGGGACACACACATGCGATCAACACGCTGTTATGTTGATCGAAAGGAAGAATGTTTGCAGAACCTAGAGAAATAGAGATCCTCACTTTGCATGGTTGGGAGGGAGAGGCGTCTCAGTCTTTTCGCCGGCTGGTCTAAAAAACACTTTTATGGAAGCAAAAGTGTCTTGAGACTAATTCCTGTGAACCGATCAAGCAATTAAATGTCAGAATGATCATAGGACTGACTTTGCACCACTTGACGCCGTATTTCCCGCTGCAGCAACGTGAACGACATACAGAAGGAAAAGTAGAGTCCGCATCTGGAAGAATTGAGAAATACCCAATGAAAAATGACGAAAATATGCAAATGATAGGAATTATAATGCCATCCGTTCTAGTAATTTCGAACGGAATGCACTGGGATTGTGAACGGAATGCAATGGGATTGTGAACGGAATGCAATGGGATTGTGAACGGAATGCAATGGGATTGTCGGCCACAGCATTCACTGCGCATAGGTCGGGCTCTTATACTCATGGCTACCAGCACACATCGGAAACAGTGGTCATGAATGATGGAGGTTAGATGGAAACAGTCGAGAAGAGGAGAAGAGACAAGGGCGACAGGAGAGGGAGCAGAGAACTAAAGAGTTGTGCCGAGTGTGAACAGATGATCATTGTGTACACCCGAGGAAGAGAGACGATGAGAAAAAAAGTAGATACGAGAAAAAATCGCACACGTTGCACAGTGCAGTGAGAGAAATTGGCATTGCACGTAATTGTTTTATTGCCAACCAGCCGAAGCCAATTGGGAGAGGTCAAATGTAATGAGGAAATTGTCAAAGCTAAATAAGGGATCGGGAGTGAATAGGAGCTTCGTATTGTTTTCACTATGTGTTTAGGAATGATATAATTGCGAGCTTAATTAACACTTTTTTATCAGTTATGTCAAGAGCGTGAATTCGCTCTTGGAGTGTCCTGAATATTCATCCGAAGTTTGCCCCGCAGCAGACAAATCCATTGGCTGTAGTGGAATGAACACACACACGGCCAGAGGCGCATGCTTGCTGCAGACAATTCTTGGGGGAACCCGAGGGAAGGAGCTCGACGATCTGACCAGAGGGGCAGTATCCTGAGAGGTGAGAACAGTAGAGGGGGTTGGGAGAGGAGACCTGTGACACATGTTTTACCTGTGACACCTCCGTTCGAATTACGTGGGCGACAGCACACGAATTGTTGTTGAGCCATCTGGAAAAACGTTTTGAATAAAAAAAACTAATGCATTGAATCGGCGTACATAACTACAATATTGATCTAACCTCGCATTGCGCATCGGCTGGACACAATTGTACTGGGCAGTAGATGGGCTGGCCATTGGCCATGGCCACTTCCTTAGTCGGGTCACGGCACGATAAACTGCCCGACGCATCTGAGAAAAAGATTATTGGCTCACTGATGGATGCAATAATTTGCAAATTCAACCTTGAGTGCATCGTCCAAGTGCACAACTCGTTCCTGGGGGGCACTGCTCGCTGGCCTGACAGGTTCCACCAATTCCCACCTGGAATAAGGAAGGATACGGTAGGGAAGGCTGATAAATCAATAACTGACCATGCTGAGACATGCTCCGCTTTGGGACATCACTTGACCAGTGGGGCAGAAGTTCACTGACGTCTGGAAGATCGAATCATTCGATAATCATAGGCCACCACAAATCGTTTGCAGAATGAATTCTTACACTCCTTCTGCAGACTCCATTCACTTCCTGGTATGCATAGGGACATTGGCAGATAGAGTTAGAACACACTGAGAATCCCATGCACTGCTGGAAAATGAACGAAGAGCTTCACGTTACATCCGTTTTGAGAATATAATAGTCTCGATTTGAATCATTTGAAATAACTCACCAGGACTGCACTGCATTGCTGATTCATGGAGGCAAGTGGCAGACACTGTCCATTGGCAGATCTGGAGACGAGAAAGAGGAATAAAAATAAATAAATAAATAAATCAAATTCAGCTCCATGGACGCTCACACAGTGAATCCAGTGCAAGTCGGAGTGATTCCAGATGAGAGACAGGCTTGGCCATTGAAAGTGAAGCCATTGTTGCACTGACATCGATTGGATTTGCAGTTTGCGTTGTCTGCGATTGTGATCTTTGATCTCTGGGCGAAGGGAGTGACTGACTGATGCACTGCTGTTGCCATGTACACTGCTGACCGATGGAGACTGTGTCGAGGCACTGGCCGGACACGGATACCTGTATGGGAACTCGTAAACCCCTTAGATTTTGATCTACCACCGAAATACGGTATCTATTTTCCGATTGTTCGATGTACCTGGTATGTTTTGCACTGTCCATTTCCGTTCCCCGACTGGCAGAAGGAATTGAGGCACTGTCCACCTCCAATGCACTGTTGCGAGATCTGAGAGATTGGAGATGAGGCGATAATGTGGAGATCAATTATTCAACCTGGCACTGTTGACCGGCCTGCACGAGGTTGTAGCAGACGCCGTTCACTAGCACCTGCAAAGAGAGTGTAAAATATCGGTCAAATAAATTTTTCATGCAATTCTCATGCAAAATGCAATTCTCATGTACTTCAGTTAAGTGATACCTGAGTCATGGCATTGCAATTTCCTCCCACCGTGGCCGCATTCACCAGGCAATATCCTTTAATTGAGTATCGACCCACAGGACATGTACATTGCTGGAGGAAGAGAGATATAGATCAAAGATCAGCGAGGGACTCACTTGGTTTATACACGTTGATCCTCCCAGGCACTGCTCCGATCCCACACACACATCGTCAATGTAGGAATACGCTACGCATACACCATTCACCCGAGTCTAAGAAATTACAAGACTATGGTCGAGAAATATTCCAATCAGGTTGAGTTGCCTGAGTCTGACTGCAGCCCATCGCTGTTCCTGGTTGCACGCAGTATCCAAAAAGCGCTTGCCTGTGCGGTAAATTATTTGACGAATATGGGGGAAAGCGTACGCGTTGGGTGCAGTACACGTGCAAATTCCATTGACACAATTGGAATTGTCGATGCATTGGAGGGGAGAAACGCATTGGTTTCCAGGAGAGACGAGAGACACACATTGACCATTCACGGAGACCTAGAGATCAATTGATGAAGGTTCTCCATGGTATCCATCACTTGTCCTCTAGGGCAACTGAAATCTCCCGATCGAACACAATTCGACTGCACTTGCTGGTATCCCAACGCACACGAGCAGATCTGAGAGAGGATAAAAGATCAAAGATCATCCATGATGACAGTCTCACCCCATTGTTGCATTGCGTGTTGTCTCCACACTGGGCGGCCTATTGGCATTGACCTCCGAGAGGAGACTTGACAACACAGTTTCCATTAACAAGCGCCTGTAGAGCGATAGAAGGAGAGGTCAGTGAGGTAACAGACCTGTCCATCGGGGCAACTGATACAGTACTGGTTCATCTCAATCTGACCAGAAGGGCACGTGCACATCTGAAGAGATAGGGGTTATGACTGCGAAGCAACGAGATCAGCTTACATTACTGATACAAGTCGATCCAGATAAGCACTGCTCATTAACTTGGCAGGGAGTACCAGGCAAGGTAAATGCGATACACACACCATTCAGTTGAGTCTGAAATGCTATTTGGCCAATTTTTGTCGATTCTCACTGAGCACCTGCGTCTGTGAGCATCTGTTGTCGGGAGCGAGACAATGATTTTGGACTATCTGACTGAAATTGAGCTATGATAAGTGAGTCCTCAAGAGCGGAAAGATATTTCTCACTTCGCGCGCGGAATTACAACACTAGTGCTAAGGAGACTATTACGCTGCGAAACTGAACGAACTGTGCAGAGCTAGAGCAAGCACATCTTCCATTGAAGCAAGTGGAACGGTCGATGCATTGAAGAGAAGACTGGAATAGGAATCGAATATAGACCAGTTTCCTGGCGTTATAATAACCGTTATAATATTGTAATTACCCGAATCGGTCACTATGCAATGCTCACTTGACATGGACTGCCTGGTGCCGCGAGAGATATGCAATTCCCGTTCACTTGTACCTTAATAGATAGCGTCTCTAGCCACTCAGTGATCAGAACATACCTGCCCGAGTTGACATACTCCAGGCTGTTGCTGCAGCAACGTCGGCTTCATGCGACATCCCACCGACCCATCCGACTCGTTATTCTGCTGCTGACCAAAGGGACAAACACGCGTGGAGTTGAAGGAGCCAGCGGAGGCTTAATTTAGAAAAAAATGAAAGACAATTAATGAGCCAAATAACCTGTCGATACAAGAAGCGAAATCAAGAGAAAGCTCCACATTGGTGCTTCACTCTCCAGGATTCGCCGCAACGAATTTATGATGCAGCATATAAAATGAATGGAAGTTTATAAGTCGTCTTTCCTTCCTAGTCTTTCGTTTATTCAGATGTTTCCTCAATTTCATGATCCAAGCCACTTTAAAATAGGCACAGCTTGATCACCACGTCATTCCAAGATATGAGAAATCAATTACTGATATTGCCTGATTTCCCTTCAATGACAGTACTCCGGACTAGTAACTGGTTATTTGAGAATTTTCTCAGACCGATCCCAGAATTGTGAACGGTACTCATGAAAGAGTTGAGACCATCAACTTGGATTGAAATTATCAGAGCTTGTGATGCCACTGTGCATTCTCAACTATCCAGTTTCATCGTTTATCCGTGCAGGTGTAAAAATTTCATCCCAACTCTCTCTCGTTCTTTCTAGAATTCTCACTGTTGCACAATAGATACAACCAAACAATCATGAGATCAACGCCGTGACTCATTCCAACCTCATATTCGAATCACAACATCCGAAGTAGCAGGGATTTCTTCACTTTTTTCAACGATCTATGGTGCACGATGCTAGGAGTTGCTTTCAGAGAGAAAACCAAAAGACGAAAAAAAATGCACTCAGATTATTGAATGCTATTTTAGCGGAATTGTTAGTTGGCTTCCTTTGATGAGTCACAACTTTGAGTGGTCAAAGCAATCTTTCTTTGATAGAAAAAAGTCGGAAACGAGATAGTGATCACACATGTGTGAGAGATTTTTCTTCGACTTCGATTTTCGCCCAAGTATAAGAGTATGTGTGATTATTTCTATCACATATCTACACTTCACTTTCATAATGCTTCTCCACGTCGTCTGCACTCTTTCACTATTTTTTCATTATTTCTCATTCACTTGGCTCACGGTTGGAGCAGACAATCAAAGTCTAGTTACTGAACTCTTTGGTGAGCACTCTCTCAAGTCGATACATGGAACTTTTCTTCGTGCCCACAAATCCAATGGCACATGGACGGTGGACATGGCTCCGCACAACAGGGAATGCGAACAGTGGGATATCGAGAGCAGTGACGGAATGGTCAGTTACATTCGACCAGCGGTATTTCCATGTAAGCAAGTTGGAATGGCATTGCAAAACAACCAATTGCACATACCTCACTTTATTTGAGTTCAGGTCGCATTTCGATCATTTTGCTCGTCGAGCAAGTACCTGAGTGCAAACGTGGAGCTCACATATATTCGTACATTGTTGTGGATTCCATTCAAGAATGATGAAGGATCGTGGTCGTTCAAATTCTCCAAATTTGGGGGATGGCTGACCTTCAATGGCAATGGTCTAGTATACACAGACACGCAAGGGAAAAGCCCATGGAATAACTTCTGGCTTGATTCTACAGAAGGAACTGTATCAGGAGAAGGCGAAGATGATGACAAGGTCAGTTTCAGCGCGACGTCTCTACCCCATTAACACACTATCCCTCCAGGACATCGGTAACGCTGACTATGAAGCGAATACACTACCGACGACCAATGTTCCAGTGTACAACGGGTATGGTATTAGTTCATAAATACTGTGATATGCCACACTATCGCATTATAGAACTGAGGCTCCAAAGGACGATGGCAACTCTACATTTTCGACAGAGATAGCTGGACAGTGGTGTCTCAAGTCGGTCTATAACAGTTTTCTTAGAGGCTGGAGAACAAAAGAAGACGAAGAAACAGCGAAGACGACCGGTCAAGAAGCGTGGAAAGTGGACATGGCTCCACATTGCGACACATGAGAGCATTGGAATATTGAGGCTCGAAATGGAAAGGTTTGTAATTTTTCGGATTCTATCACAGCATTCCTTTCAGTGGCGTGTGAGGAGAAAACGGAATTTTCTGCCTTTTCCTAATCGTGCTGAGTTCTTAGGTCTTGACACGAAAACGCATGATTGTTAGACGGAGATTACGGTAGTTTCACCATCCCCAGAAGTCCGGTGAGCACGAGCGGTGCCCTGGGAATGGGTAGGCGTTATCTATGGTTGAACAATATGGCCTTAATGGCGCAAAGGTAAGTTTCTAAGTTGGTTTCCGGAGGTCGGGGTTCGATCCCCCGGCCTATGCCGTTTGTCTTGCCAGACTTCGAGGAAGCGTGGTGTGAGCGCACACTATGGGTGCATTTTCTTGAATTCCGTTTTCTATTGCTTTGGAATACTGTGCTATCATACAAGAGAAAAAATCTTTACAGAATTTTCACAAAAACAATGTTTTTCTAAAATGGTTTTTTTCAGAGTGAAAAAGTGACAAATGGCTTTTATGTTAAAATTGCAATTCCAGGTTTTACTGAGGGCGAACTGCGCTCCCGGCAAATACCTTCGTGCCAATAGTGATGGTTCTGTGGATCTCACATCCAAATATGGAGAATTTTGGACGCCATTCAAGGATGTCGAACGCTCGTGGTCACTGAGAAGCAAACACGGCACGTGGCTGAGAGCCCAGCAAAACGATCGGGTATCGCTACAAGATCATCGAGGAGCAGATGAAAAGTTCCGGCTTGAATCGCCGTTGGAAGATGATTCAGAGGAAGAGGAAGACGAGGCCATTACTTCTTCGATTGCGACCTCATCGACCACCGTTTCTATCCCTTTGATCAATGAGGAGGCCGGAGATCCCCGACACTCGGCCGCAATCGCGGGTCAGCACTGTCCATCGAATGTATCTTCAGGCATCCAGTAACTCATCAGCCTGGAGAGTGGACATGGCTCCATACGGCAAGGGTTGCACGCACCTTTGGAGCATTGAGGACCATCATGGAATGGTGGGCGTATTTTTCTTAACCCTGGCTCTTTTGTGTTTTGGCAGTTGGACAACAATTGAAAATCCATATGTTAAAAAAATATATTTCAGGTTGCGCTCAAAGCAACTGAACCTGGTTTGTTCTTGTGCGCTACTCCGGACGGGAAAGTCGATCTGGCCGAGTGGGGGAAGGAGGGAGTGTTATGGACGCCATTCAAGAATGATGATACGTGGACTCCAGTCAACAAGGGCGGATCGTGGGGTGCATGGTCACTGAGGAGTGTCCATGGCTCGTGGCTACGTGGCCATGCTCATGAAGGAGTATCGCTGAAAGATCACCGGAAAGCGGAAGAGAAGTTCCGGCTCGAATCACCCGTAGTCAGCCTTCCGGTGTTTCTGCAGCGATACTCGACCATGGCCAGGTTGGGCGCGTAGCCAAGTGCCGTAGACACTTCTCAGTGACCACGACTCATCCTCGTTCATGAATGGAGACCACAGCACTCCCTCCTTCATCGACTCGGAGAGATCGATGGATCCGTCCGGATGAGCGCGCAGAAACGAGCCATGGCCATCGGCCTTCACCCCCACCTGTAATCGCAGTGTGCAATACCGTTGAAGAATTCGTTATGTGTATTGAAAAAAAACACATCTAATTTTATTTGAATGTTCTTCTCAACCTTTCCATCGTGATTCTCAATATTCCAGTGTTGCTCGCATTCCTGGCCGTAGGGCCATGTCCACACTCGCATCCTTGACCACGCGAAGATACATCTGGTGGACTCCCCTGACACAATGCTGACCAGCCAAATCTGCCGCGTGTCTAGGATCTGGCACCTCCTCTTCAATGGACGAACATACGGTAGTCGTGGAAGAATCAGTCGATCGATTGGCCTTTTCTTCTGAGTCTTCTGACGTTTTCACGTATTGTGTCATTCTGGGATAAAAATAGTAGACCACAAGCATTATAGCTAGAGACCGCAGGTTGATCTGCCAAATTTGTGCTCAATACCTTGGTCTCGGTCTGAATAACATTTTTTTTAGAGTTAGTCTCTAACTCATCTCCGAGTCGAGTTATTCCATGAAAACCATTTCCGCGTGGGCAATGGAGAGGAGAGGGAAATCAGGCGAGAGAGAAAAGGGGCGGAGCCTCTCTCGCGTGTGTCTCTCTCGCTCCCCCCACTCTCTCATCGCTCTCCTCTCGCGCTCGCGTGACAATTCAGAGAAAATTATTAAAAATCTAGTAAAATGCTTAAAAATCCTCTAAAATTTAAATTAAACGATGACGAGTGGCGGAGCTGCGTTTGACCACTAGAAGCCCATGAAACTCCAATTTTCAAACTTAAATGGCCATTTTGACCTACTTATAATTGAGATTGCAAGCTCCGCCTCACATATTTTGTAGAGGCTACTGTTAGCTACAGAAAATGCTTTAGAAAGCCCTTATTGATTGCGAACTAGAATTGTCACCTCGATGCGCAGGTTTTGAATGAGTTTTGTTCCCCTCAAAGTGGGCGGAGCTTGCGGTCTCTAATTATAGCGTGTTCACATGAGCATACGAATACAGAAGTGATTCTGACATATTACTCAAGGAAAATGTTATGCAAATATGAAGCTTTTTAAAATTTTACTTAAGTTTTACTCGCCCTGAATAATTAATCGCCTGAAAGCGTCCCAAGAAAATATATGCAGACGTTTTCAAAAATTATTTTCTCTGTCTATTTACTTTTTCCAATTGATTCAAGAATACCATTACAATGGTTTCTTAAATGTATGAAAACATTCACTAATTTATCGTTTGGCCTATACAGTGATAACGCTGCAATATCTTTCTTTTTTCATTTGAAAAAGGAATACAAGGGGGGGGGGGGGGAATGAAATTGTCATCTGAAGGCGCGTGCATCATATCGAAGTTTCAATGGATTACGTTTATGAGAGGATCAATTCACAATTTTAGATGTACATGTTTTACTTCATGATTACTTCATGCGACAAAAATATCAACAGATTACTCAAACACTGCAGTTTCTTTTTTGTACGAGAAGGAAAATAGATAGATTACGATCGCATGCATGACTAACCATGAAGAACTTTTCATTACTAACCATGAAAAATGTTCACAAAAATTGCTTCGATATATAAGTCTGTCCCGTTCTCCATAATGCATTGCATGACGTCCTTCTCGATCTTCTCTTCAACAATGCGACGAGTCTTCCTCTTGGCTCTCTTTCCTCTTCTACTGCTCATGGTGCAAGCAAACGAGCACAGCCAATCCAAGGACACTGTCCTGAATTTACTCGTGTCTTTAGCATCCAAGGAACTCTCGGAGCCGGACGTTGTGAGTCCATGATGGAAAGAGTCTTGTCTATCTATCCGAACTCTCTACAGATCGAAAAGGATGACGTCGATGATGATAACTCCACAGTGGACAGCGTGACTCATCTTCTCTCCCTCAACGGGTACGATCTATAAATCAACTTTTATATTCTCAATTCAGTTATCGAACCTCTTTCAGAACATCAGAGGAGCAATCAGAGGAGCAGGATAGAGAGGAATTGATGGCGGATCCTAGCCTGGCTAGATATATCGAAGAACGTTACTGTCTTCAGTCGGTCCACGACACTTTACTTCGTGCATCGGAGCAGAATGGAGTGTGGATGGTGGATAAGGCCCCTCACTGCCGACTGTGTGAACAGTGGGGTATAGAGGAGCATTCAGGACTGGTGAGATATACTCATTGCATGTTGCCAGTTCGACAAAACATGAACAAATCTAATACTCGGAATGAAAAGCGTGGGCTATTCTAAGATTTAGCTAGCTCTCTCCTCTTGCCTAACTTCGCAATAGGCGAAGGGAGGTAGGTAGTGAAATCGCTATGACGATAGAATCGTAGTTTAAAATATACATTTTTAGATATCGTTGAAGGGGAAGTGCCCACCGTTCGATCGTTCCAATTTACACGCTAATCTCGATGATTCAGTCAATCTCGCAGCACGGCATGAGAACGGCATCATGTTCACGCCTTTCAGGAACGAGACTGATGGGTCATGGTCACTGAGAAGTGAACATGGAACATGGCTACGAGCACTACCAAGTGGAGGAGTCTCACTGGAAGATCATCGTAGTGCAGATACTCAATTCCGGAAAATAGTGCCATCAGATAATCTCAGAAGGGATCCGCCTCAGAAAGCAGAGGTCAGATAATATATCACTCGAGTTACGTGTATTTCCAGGAGAGCGATAACAATGCTGATGTCGCCGAGGAGAAATCTTCACCTCCTCCTATCAATGACACACGTATCGGGTAGGTCGATCGATGAATGGAAACGGTGGATTCAGTTAATTGCACTCAATTTCAGAACAGATTCATCCGAAACTGAGACCGTTGAAGACTCTGGGTATTCCAGTCTCTCCGTCGAGATTGCAGGGCAACGCTGTATCAAGTCCTTCTACAACTCCTTCCTTCGAGCATGGGCAGGAAAGGAAGGCGATGTAGAGGGAACAGTGGACATGGCATCTAAGTGCACGGACTGTGAGCATTGGACTATCGAGAGCATTCACGGAAAGGTGAGATAGATAGATTATGTCATTTCGATCAGCCTTAGTAATTCAAGGACAATAAATTAATCTTTCATTCACACTCAGAGCATTCGAAACAGAGCGTTTTGAGTTAGAGTGACAATAATTAAAGTGGACTATCATCAATTCATTTATTGATAAATTCTCAGGTTGCGTTGAAGTCGAATTGCTTGTCTGACAAGTATCTTCGAGGAAATGCAGATGCCTCTGTCGACCTCGTAGAAACTCAAGAGTTGTGGACTCCATTCAAGAACGAGGACGGGTCATATTCACTGAAAAGTGTTCACGGCACCTGGCTACGTGCCCAGCCCCACGGAATAGTCTCACTGCAAGATCATATCAGAGGCGACGAGCAGTTTCGTATTATATTGCCATCGGAAAGCTTGATTGTATCAGAGGAAGTGTCAGAGGAAGAAGAGGTCAGTTATATATTGATTTCTTCTGAGAATACTGTAAGAAGTCCAAAGCGAGTAGATATTTGTGCATGCGCATGTTTACATCGATTGTGAAATTTGGTGAATTATAAAACAACCATGGTTATCGTTTTTAGGACGATGAGAGAAATGGCGATTCGATCCTCTCAGCCGAAGTCGCAGGAAAGCGCTGTATCAAGTCATTCTACAAGATGTTCCTTCAAGCTAAGAAGGGATTAGAGGAGGACGAATGGATTGTGGAAACAAAACCTTCAGGAGAAGAATGCATGCATTCCTGGCTGATAGAAGATCATGCCGGAAAGTTTCTTCAACCCTTCTTACGATTAAAATCATGCTGATCAGTGGAAAAGTCGACCGTGTTCTACAGAAACAGCACTATTCAACGATTTGATTGAGGTTGCGCTGAAAGCGGAAGAATCTGGTAAATACCTGCACGCTCGGAGCGACGGGTCCGTCGATCTCGCCGATTATGGGCCATCCGTGCTGTGGACACCAGTGAAGGACAACGATGGGTCATGGTCACTGAGGAGTAATCGTGACACTTGGCTTAGGGCCCAACCTCATGGAAGAGTGTCTCAACAGGACCATCGACTAGGAGACGAACACTTCTCGATCGAAGAATGGAAAGGTAGAGAAGGAACCTAGCTGGCTATGATATCGTAATTGTTCAGAGCCCGTTGCCAAGACAAGTACTTCACCTTTGACGTCTACCACCGAAGTTCCAGAGCCAACTACGACGACCGAGACACTCTCATCCACTATCATCGAAGTGAGTATAGTCCGTACTTCATTCGATGAAATTTGTAAACAATTTTTGCAGATCACTCACCCAAATGGCACGACCACAAGCGAGCATTGTGGACCGGAGAAACACAACTTCTCAGTTACTCATATTGTCGCGATCGTTCTTCTCTTATCTCTGCTTGTAATCAGTACTGCGATGTTTGTGATCCTCCGAAATCTCAGATCGGTCAGAATATTCCAGTCATACACGAAATAATCATATTCAATTCTAGAGTCTCAAGAGAGCCAGGTCTTCATACGATCGTCAGGTTGAGGTGAGTAATTAAAATTTGATAATCTTAATCGCTTTTTATTTAGGCCACGTTTAAATTTGTAGAGGAAGGAGCTGAACTTCCCAATATTTAACCAAGATTTCTTTATTGATTGCAAGAATCATCAGACATTATTTTTCTTCAATTCTTCAATTCTTCAATCACTTGTGCACAAGATATTCACCTTTATTATCTCATACTTCGACTCTTGTCTGAGGGACATCTTACGTTCACAGTGCCTTCAGTCTCATCGGATCCTCCCGTCGTACTCAGCACCCCGTGTCTTTCTAGCGCTCTGAGGCAACGGACGATGTATAGTCGGAAAAGCGAAATCCAAGTATCTTGCATAACAATAGAGTATGATATACGTCCTATCACGAGATAAAATGGTAAATGTCACCCGTACTCTAGACCTGCGGGATATCACGATATAACGTAAACAATTGACATGTCTCTCATGCGGGTTGATAGACCTAAAAAAATAGTTTGCTCAGAGGTAAACGTCATGCAACGTGCGCCTATCTCTCTTCATCTCGCATGTTGTTTACTACTGTGGATAATTCCATCCTGAATTCTTCCCGGTACTCGCAGACCGAGAATCGCTCTATGTATTTATCTGAACAAAAACTTTCTGAGATACAGTATCGTCCATAAGTCATCGTCCTTTTTTTCATTCTTTCATAACTTTTGACTCGTATGAGATTTCTTGCTCATACTTGGTCATGACATTACACACTCACCGAGTGTTCGGGATATGCCATTGGGATATCACAGAACGCCCTGGTTGTTGTGCAGTGATGACGCAATCAAGGAATACTTTTTCAAACAATCACAATTCTTGGATGGATTTTTCCTCAGCCTTGCTACTCGGTGTGATAATAGAAGGCCTCAATATCTTTTCGATGAAAACATGTACTCTTGGGAGGATGACGTACAGTAACTTTAGACTGTCTCAAACTAGGGTCCCGGGAAAATGGATTTTCGTTTATAGACATGCTACAGACTCGTTCAAAAGCTCAAAATGATCCTTACCACAATTCCTGATGTTCAGCAAAGATTGATAACGATAGCTAATTTGACCTCAGGGCACGAATTTTTCACTTTTTCACTTATTTTTTTTCTCCCTATGTTGGATGATCACAGTTCCAAGGCCGATTTTCGTTCAAATGTCTTTCCTGGACAAGTTAGTTGCAAATCCATGGAATATACGACTCCCAAATTTTTAGAGCATTTGGATAACTTTCCCGCCCGCGGCAACCAAAAATCCAAGGTACATCGATTTTCAACTCAAAAAATTACCATGACTAAATTTTTCTGGTATATCTTTGTGTGCTGAATCCGAATTTCAATATGAGAGGCCATGATATCCTTAATGAAAAAAGTTAAAATTCATTATGTCAAAAAATAGGAAATTTTTGAAAATCTTATGACCTCGGATTTACGGTTGCCGTGGGCGGGAAAGTTATCCAAATGCTATCTAAAAAGTTGGGAATCGTATATTACATGGATATGCTACCATAATGTCTTGGAATGACCTTTGAACGAAAATGACCCTCAGAACTGGAAACATCCAAATTTGGGTAATGTGAAAAAGTGAAAATTTCGTTTTTTTCGCGCCATGAGGGCAAATTAAGAGCCATCGTTACCAAACTTTGGGGATCAACAGGAATTATGGTGAGGATCATTTTAAGCTTTTGAACGAGTCTCTAGCATCTCTATGAACGAAAATTCATTTTTTTCGGGACTCTACTTTGAGACAGTCTACACTTTACGTCATTCTCCCATGAGTACATATTTTCATCAAAAAGATATTGAGGCCTTCTATTATCACATTGAGTAGGAAGGCTGAGGAAAAATCCATCCAAGATTTGTGATTGTTTGAAAAAGTATTCCTTGATTGCGTCATCACTGCACAACAACCAGGGAATTCTGTGATATCCCAATGGCATATCCCGAACACTCGGTGAGTGTGTAATGTCATGACCAAGTATGAGCAAGAAATCTCATACGAGTCAAAAGTTATGAAAGAATGAAAAAAAGGACGATGACTTATGGACGATACTGTACGTAGACATCTTGAATCATGGTAAACACAAGGTTTTTGCAATGACATTCCCTTCCGCCGTTCGGTTTTTACGTGTGAGGTATCGACGTGTGAAATAATATAAAGCCTGAAAGATAGTGTTCCTTGCTGTTCAATGTGCGAGTCTCCATTATCATCTTTATTTATTGCCACTGCGTGTTTACATTTGCGACGATTCATTATCCAGATTCTACATGACTCGAGACAACATCATCTTCGTTTCATATGGAATTCCGCTTGTCGTTCTGAACATACTTACGGTGGTTAGTCTCGTGTCGATCCGGAAGAGGCTCAGTACGACGTTCTTCATCATCTTCATGCTGACTTTGGGAGTGGTTAGTCAAAACTTGAGGGGCGATCATTCAAATAGGGAAGAGTCAGCTAATTATTGATATCATCTAGAACCTGGTGACCTACATAAACGCGTGGATTGTCCTGCGTCTCCATCTAGAACAAGCCTTCAATTTCTACTATCACTTCGTCAATTGGACCGGATTTCTTTCGTAATTTCCCCATCGGTTTGTATCTCGTGAACGTCCATTTTCTAGTACCATCCACGGGTTTCTCGTTGGATTCTTCTATTATATTCAAAATATCAACTCCGCTCTATTGACAATCGACCGATTCGTCGCTATTGCAGCTCTGGATTGGATGGAGGTAAACAACATAACGTAGTACTAACAATAAACTTTCTCTCATCGATTAGTAAACGTCTCAAGGGCAATGTGATATTTCTAGATATGGAAGAAGCGTTGGCTACTGGTCTCTGTAGTTCTCTATATTTCGGCTGGAGTCACGCATTTCTTTGCAGCAGGGTAGGCTCCAACTAACTTAGAACTTCGAAAACGGTCTATCTACTAGTTATTATGACTCTAACTTTCGTGCTACTTACGTTTACGATGATGCAGCCGATAAGTTCAATAGAGTTGGAAGAGGCACTCCGGTCAGATATCCTTTCTATTAGCGGCTGTTATTGCATTCGTATTTTTTGCAACTAATACCGACATCAATTCCTTTTCAGCGAATGCCTATCTCTTTTGGCGCGCAAGTTATCTTTGGACTTTTCTTCATTTTCCTGTGTTCATTTCTGAATGTGAGATGCACTCAATTATACAGTACCGCAGAGTCTCCTCCCTTACAAGAGTGCCGCGGAGAGTTGCGGAGAGTTGTATCAGGTCGCATCTAGTATCACACCCCTTCAAAGTGCGAATCCGACCGACTATTTTTGGCTAGCGCGTCCTCTCGTTAGGTAACGGAACGAATACGATCGGGAACGAATTGCGGAACGAATAATAGAGACCTAAAAACCGATAACCTGTCAAAAAATGGTCTATTCTCCGAATATCGTACTTCGTAAACTTTTTTTTTTCTCAGCAGTAGCGACCTCTCCATTGTTCACGAATGACCTGCGGGCGGGAGTCGAACCTGCCTGCGTCGGCATGCCAGTCAGACACCATGCCCATTATTAGTTCCCGATCGTTCCGCAAAAACAGATTTCAGAAATTTGCATTTTGAGCTGCTTTCGATGACGCCTCTTGTTCGCTTCCCCTCTCCTTCCCTCCTCTCCCCATTCCTCACTCTCATCTCTCGATGAAGCTGCCGTTTATGGAAATGAGCTGAAGGGAGGAGAGGAGGGCTAAATGATGACGTCTCAGAAAACAGCTCAAAATGCAAATTTCGGAAATCTGCTTTCGCAGAATGATCGGGGCTAACAAGAGGACGCGCTAGCCAAAAATTGTAGGTCGGATTCGCACTTTGAAGGGGTCTGAGATTAGATGCGACCTTATGCGACTCTCCGCGACTCTCCGCGGCGCTCTTCTTAGGGCGGAGACTCTGCGGTACTGTAATTGAAAAAAACATCTAAGGTGATCGCCTGGATTCGACTCAGACGCATCAAAACAGCCAAGAAAGCGGTAGGAACTCATTGGCAACAGGCGCGCAAATCTCTCTCACAGGACCGCTCGTTCTTCTTCATTTCTCTCATAATTTTCCTCTCGCAATCCATCAACGTCATAATTCTCGTTAGTTGTATTGAAAAGGCTTGGAAGTAATAATATTTCGAATAATGACGATTTCCAAAAAGATGTGGGAGACGTCGCTTTTGCATGATTGAAGAAGCAAACAAAAAATAGGTCTTCATTCTCAAAGCATAATTTTCGTTATGACTACAGATACAGATACAGATTTATCAGGGGTCGCAAAGTTACGCTGATCCTACATAAACATTATGAGTGTTTATTAGTTCATTACAATTTTGAGGTGTTGTACTACTATTTTTACGTCATCTCCTACAATCAAGCGGTTCTCAACGTTATCTTCTTTGCCATGAACTACACTTCGGACGTTTTCTCGCTCGGCCCCGGATTGTGGGTCCTCCTTACGCAATAATAATCATGCGACAGACGCTTTACCACACTTTTATGGTTTCGTCACTTATACAAGTGAAACTTCTTCCCCCTTTTCGATACGTGCAAACATAATTGTATTGCATGATCGATATTTGGAAAAATCAGTAAAGTCGTTGCAGGTATATGCTGCTGGTTCCTGGCCCAATCAGAAGAGGATCTCTGAAGATTCTTGGTGCCTGCACAAAAATAGGAAAACAGTCACTGAATTCGGAAACCCACTCGAGTGCGAACACAATTCTCGTCAAATAATTGTTTTTTATCGCAGAATAATAAATTGAAAAATAATGGAATTCACGAGGGATCGTTTGGTCCACGACTTGTCCTTGTCCGATCACGTTTGTACCGATTTTTGCGATTTTGAGTAAGCATGACTGACAGACTGACAGACGAACGGACATTAAGTTTTGGTTTTAACAGTAATGATAATGATGCACATCGTGATCGTAACAGAGTGTGTTATCGGTGTTGCAAATGTGTTCCAGAGATGAGATAACAATTATGCTCCGTTACTTCGAGGACCGCCGGAATGTTTCCGGACAATTTTCTGCGTTTCAAGGAAAACAAAAGTGGTGTTCAACCCGTCGAGGCCCATTGCGATGTATTGTCCTGTCTGATTTTTTTGAATTTGAGTCGAAGCAATTTCTTCGCAAATCTGGAACAACAACACCATTGAGTGAACTGGTTGAAAGAAGAAGCCATTACTCACTCTCGGTACGGTCTCACGAAGTAGAGAGTGATTAATGGGGCAACAAGTGGCATGAAGGAAACTGACTGAAACATCGCTATTTGATCAAATATCTATTTCTGAATATTTATTCAAAATTTATGCGAAAAAAGTTGTTTTGAAACTCTTGTAAGTCAAGCTAGTAGCCTCTTCGTTTCTCTAAAATTACGATCGCTCACCTCCAAAATTAAGTGTTCTTGAGTGGGCGAGCACACAATGTCTAGTTGGCACGTCACGTAGCTGCCAACGGCGAGGAGGCAGAATGCAGGTAGCATCGCTTGGAATGTCAGCACCTCAAATTTAACCTTTTTTTTAAAACATTTTTTATCCTTTAAAAGCTCTTCACACTCCTAAAGACCATAACTACAAGTAGACGCGTACCCGAATGAGTGAGGAATGCATCGCAACCGTCTTTCGGCTCATCGTAGAAGCAGTCTCATTCAGCTTGTTCAGCACCTGTAACATCTCTTCTTCAGATAATCTCCCTAATACCCTTAATGGATGGAATACATATTTGTATTTGTATTTGTATAACTGCAACTATGTGTCCTAAATATAATTTTATGTCCTTTCAATGGTATTGTTCTGTATAATTTGCACGGTAATTCTTACCTTCCTTCTCATGGTAAAGATTGCAACTGTCACAGGCCCAATGGGCATTGTAATCACTCCGACAGTGAACATGGTAAGCGGCTTGTAGATGGACGCGTGCCCTGCGAAACATGATCTGTGATTGAAGATGCAGTCGTTCTTTTCAAACTTACCGGTGAAAAGATATTCGTCCAGATCGTATTCCGGATGCACAGTTTTAAGTTGCGCTCTCACTTCTGCCTCATCGTCAAGCGTAAAGCAGAATGTTGTCTAGATGAAAAGAAAATTCCAAGCGGAGTAATATGTCGCAGGTTGGGATACCACGACAGCATTAGGCGTCTCACACCAATTTTCATGTTCTTAGTAATTTAATTGCGTAATGTTCATTATTGTATTGTCCTCTTTTAATTTCATCCTGACCAGCATTATGAGGTTCGGAATCGAGAGCAGCAAGCACATCAATGTCACCGTACGGACGCTCGGAGCCGGTCTGTAAGCACTGGTTTTCAGTGTTCGGTACAATTTGCATGAGCAATATTTTTTATTATTTTATTTCTCTTCTGTCCCTTCCCGCGGATTTCTACCTCACAGGCTCGTTTGACACACAGGCAAAACTGCTCACTGCTCAATTCGACCAAAAATTGAAAAAAACTGGAGTTAGGTAGGTTTGATAGGATGGTAGATTTCAACATCACACGTCGAGCCTTAGCGTAATTTTTGAGCAACGGCTGTCAGAGCTCAAAAAATCGAATTATTGAGACACCGCACGCTATTCTTAAACTCTTTTTAACATTTTACCTTATATATCAATGTAATCACCTGTTAATGACGTAGTATCGATAGGCAAAAGCAGCTGCGATGAGAAATTCGGATTGTGAGAATGTGGATATCGACGCAGTGTACAACACGTGACAGAAGAGGCCTGTACTGTTACTAGTTATGCCATCCTATGGTTCGTTCCTTGTGGTTAAAGAAGGAGTGGCACGAATATTTACTCACCCAAACTGACAACGTTAGAGTGTAGGGAACGCTCACCCGATCAGAAAACCTTCTTGTCCGATGTGTCAAAAACGCTTCCCAAGCCCGCTAATGAATTTACAAGTTTCCCTGATCGCTCAGGCAATATTGAGCATACTGTAGGATTCTCTCCATTGATTGATTCATGGTAACGATCGAAAAAGAGTGAAGAAACAGCCGGCATAGGGCGGGAGTCGAACCACCATTCTTCCGTTCTTGAGACACGCTCACATCCAAAGAGCTATGAAAGCTGTTGGGTGGAGGATTATGCAGGCTGCCTATCATTAGCGCGCACTAGCCTCAACAAAAAAGAGCTGCACCTAACTCTACTTGATCATTATGAAGGATAAAACGAGTGAGGAATAATAGACAACAAATCTAGAGTGCAAATGAATTGGTCAACAATAGGTAAACAAAGCGGTTGATTTTATCGCAGATCAGATCAATTTTAGACCGCACCTCTTTCCAATTCTTTTGCGACAAAATCCATAATCGATTGATGTTATTGTGATAATGATAGAAGTAGCATACTGTATCCGAACCCTGACTCGCTACAGTACACCCTGATCCCGCCCATATTCACTCGCCTACCGTAATCCGTTATCCGTTCCCTGTGCCCATTGCGAGTAAAACAATTGATTGAAAAAAAACAAAGATTTATCATATTTACAATAAATATACAGCACCTACCAGCTTTGAGCTGTGATATTAATGCAGTCAGAACGTTTACCGTCGACTAACTTAATTATTATCGTGCAAAAAAAACAAGCATAGCCTTCGGTGGAGCTAAGGATAATAGTACTCACAACAAACACAATAATGATATAACAAATGAATACCTCTTTCGTCTATCTGGTGAGTGTTGCCCATCAAGGGAGCATCGTCCATGGGGATTGTGGCCATCCCGTCGTTGATGTCCCGCCCATTCTGGATAATCTCCTCCACTATCCCTTCTTGTCCCCAGGTCTTGTCGGATCAGCGACGATAATGAGAGAAAAAAAAATAGTTTATTACAGCGGTTATCAAAGTAAAGGTAGCGATAACTCGCGCAATATCTATTTCTCAGTTGAAATATCGATAGTAGAGAACAGTTGGTTAATGGAGTATGGATATTCAACACGCAAAAGGTCGTATAAATGAACGGAAGGAGTGTAAACGGTAGAGGCAAGGGAAAGCTAGCTGAGATGTAGTTCCTGATCGTGGAGCTAGTTGAGCGGGTGCAAGAAGTGATAAGTTGGTACGTACTCGATAATAAGATAGCTGTCAGGAAATATAACACGACAGTCTATGCAAAAAACGAGAGACTCGAATGGAAATGACTAGGATAGAGGAATGAGAGGAATACAAATAGAACATCATCGATTATCAGACCACGGCTAGACTAACGCCGTTTCCAGCATTTACAAACGATTCACGCTCGAATGGCAGCGATTTAGCACAAACAATAGCTACGTGGCACAACTCGAGAAATAATGCCATTTGGGTGAACAATCGACGCTACTTTTTACCAGAGCGATTCGCGAGCGATATAGAGGATGAGCCGGCGCCAGAACACGTTCAGGTGATTGAAATGCATCGTCAGCAAGGTTTAGCATACTTTTCAAATATATAGAACACGCGAAAACAACCAAAAACACGAGAAAAGTGAATCAAAATCGAGCGAGGCAAAATTGGCGCCGTTTGACCAGCGACTTACAGTATATTTACGTGCGCGATTCGGCATTTTCGTGGTGAGAGTCGCTAACCTCGATTCGAGTCATCGGTTCTTTAAGCTCATGGTTTTTATTTTTTAAAGCTTTTTTTATTGCATGTACATGCAATGTACCAATAAATTCCGTGAAAACAAAGCATATCAACCTGAGTTGGTGAACACACACGGGCCGTCGTAAGTGTAAGCAAGGACGTGTTGAGCAGGGATGATCCTGTGTAGGATGATCTTTGATCTCTTGAAGATCATCGAAAAAGCACAAAGTTGACCAACCGGGGCATGACGAGGAAGGCTGTGAGCGCTGCTATGCAATCGATCACCACTGCGTTCATCAGGAGTACGGTATACGATCTTAAAATGTTTGATTAGCATTGCATCGTTGTATTAGGATATTTTCACATTTAATTATCACGTTATTCACAACGAGTGATCATTTTTGTGGATTTTATTACTGGATTGACTGAGAATATCAATCCCACCGCATACTCGATGGCGATTTGAGAAGAATCGCTGATAATAGGATAACATTGTTGATGAGGGCAATTGGATCAACTATTGAGTGATAGATGATGGTGATGAGGTCGTGGAGAGGTAATGGAGAGGGGAGATACCCCATGAAGATTCTCAAGAAAACATTTAGGAAATTTTGAAGCATCGTGCGTGTGTGCTCCAGAAAAATAACATAGCAACAATGGAGCAATTGAAGTTATCATATCATAGATAGCTATTTGAAAGGTAAATGAATGCGATAGTACAAAGTATTCACAACCTCAAATGAGATTACTCCAATTATAATAAAGAAATAAAGCCAACACATACAATTAGTAGATCAGGGTGCAAGAATGCAAAAAAAGTGAATATATTTCAGAACCAGTTTGTCAATGACAATTGTTCACTCAGAGGCAATTCAATAAGAGCCCGTTCGCCTAAGACTCTGCAAAGATTAGACAGGGTCTGGAACATGAAAAACATAGTACATGCTCAAAATTTTGTCCTAGGGGTAACTTTTGATTCTGAATCGTATGGCCTTTTCCGTTTTTTGATCAGAAGCTTCTGAATCCCGGTACGTCACGACATCAATTTGGCCAAATTCTTATTCTGCGATAAAAAAAACTACCCCCGGATGGGCCAAATTGGCTGAAATCTCGCGAACCCGACTAGAATTTGAAGCTCTACAAAATGAAAAAAAATCGAGATTTTTTCATTCTCGAGAAAAAGTCATTTTTTTGATCCAGGAAGTGGTGTGCGAATGAGCAACGCTATTTTGTAGAGAATGTTTTCCTGATCATTTTGGTATGTGGGGTGAGGCAATGGACTGACCGCAACATGTTATTGTATTGATTTTTCGGATTTTTTGGCGGGTTTTGAATTTTTTTATTTCGTAACTTTTTTATTTCGTAGTTTCATGATCTCTAACAAAAAAATTCGTTTTCTACGTGCAAAAATACGTCACAAACTTATATAGTAGTGTTATTCCGATAAAATGACTTTTTTGACCTGAAAATCCTCATCGACGTCGACGTCAGAGTCGAAAAAGTAATATTTTCAAAAAGACATTAGCATAGGAGTTTCTGGCGTATTTTTGCACGTAGAAAACGAATTTTTATGTTAGAGATCATGAAACTACGAAATAAAAAAGTTATAATCCAAAACCCGACAAAAAATCCGAAAAATCGCCTCATCCCAAATACTAAAATGATCAGGAAAACATTCTCTACAAAATGGCGTTGCTCATTCGCACACCACTTCCTGGATCAAAAAATGACTTTCTCTCGAGACGGAAAAAACATAGAATCTCGAATTTTTTTCATTTTGTAGAGCTTCAAATTCTGGTCGGGTACGCGAGATTTCAGCCAATTTGGCCCAGTTTTTATCGCAGAATAAGAATTTGGCCAAATTGACGTCGTGACGTACCGGGATTCAGAAGCTTCTGATAAAAAAACGGAAAAGGCCATTCGATTCAGAATCAAAAGTTACCCCTAGGACAAAATTTTGAGCATGTACTATGTTTTTCATGTTCCAGACATTGTTCGACTCTTACGCGAACGGGCTCATAAGTGGGAGCGAAGGGGAGATAGGGAGGGGTAGATCGAGGGAAAATTCAATAGGCTGGGAATGCAAATATAATTTACTATCATATTTTCTTAGAGGCTGCGCTAACAGTTTTGGAGTCGAGAATACAATCGGAATAGCATTGTTATGAGTACATCAGGCCAAATAGCAATCCGCATGTTACCGACTTCACTTCGACAACCGAGATGTTTATACTTCAATGTTTAATACTGATAAGTGTTCGACTTCCCACGTGTTTTGTTTTTCCAGCTAACTGATCATTTCGCCATCATCTTTCTTCCCACAAGAAAGCTCGCATAGACAACAAATCATGAGAATATGTCATATGATATGCCGTGTATTATGCATATTTCATGTGAAACTTATTTGTTTTACAGGTGATGGAAAATATTTATTTACTTGTTAGAATCCACTCAAAGGTTAACAGAAGATATCATTGATTGTTGTGGTTGCAGGGGATACACTAAAAGGCGGCCCGCCCAATATTTCACTTTTAAAATGAAGCTAGGAACAAAACTATACCACCATTCGAAAGATAATTCGGAGGAGAAGTTTTTCTATGTTGATCATGTTATAGCACATCTATGCGCTGGAGCAGGGTGGACAGTTTTGTGAAAAAGTTCCAAAAAACGCAGGCGGCCCGCCGCGGCCCGTCCATATCTCGCTTCAAAATGATGCCAGAGACAAACCGAGACATGCATTCGAAAGAATACAGCTTTTGCAGTTCTTTTTATGTTGATGATTTTATTCTATATCTTTGCGTTGGAGCAGGGCGGTCGCTTATGGAAAAAGTCATTTTTACTAAAAGGCGGCCCGCGGCCCAAAAAAACACTAAAAGGCGGCCCGTCCAATATTTCACCTTCAAAATGAAGTTAGGAACAAAATTAGTTTATCATTCCAAAGAGAATTTTTGCTATGTTGATCATGTTATAGCACATCTATGCGCTGGAGCAGGGTGGACGGTTTTATAAAAAAAATTCAAAAAAAAGGAAGCGGCCCGCCGCGGCCCGTCCATATCTCGCTTCAAAATGATGCCAGAGACAAACCGAGACCTTCATTCGAAAGAATACAGCTTTTGCAGTTCTTTTTATGTTGATGATTTTATTCTATATCTTTGCGTTGGAGCAGGGCGGTCGCTTATGGAAAAAGTCATTTTTACTAAAAGGCGACCCGCGGCCCAAAAAAACACTAAAATGCGGCCCGCCCAATATTTCACTTTCAAAATGAAGTTAGGAACAAAATTAGTTTATCATTCCAAAGAGAATTTAAAGGAGACTTTTTGCTATGTTGATCATGTTATAGCACATCTATGCGCTGGAGCAGGGTGGACGGTTTTGTGAAAAAAATTCCAAAAAACGCAGGCGGCCCGTCCATATCTCGCTTCAAAATGATGCCAGATACAAACTGAGACCTGCATTCGAAAGAATACAGCTTTTTCAGTTCTTTTGATGTTGATGATTTCTTTCTATCTCTATGCGTTGGAACAGGGCTGTCGATCTTCTAATAAATATGTGCGATTTCCACTGTTTTCCGAGCATAACTTTTTTCTTTCCTGATGTCATGAGCTCTAATGTTGATATTCGAAATCTACGAGCGAAATTACACCATAAAAATTTTTTTCAGATTTTTAGGAGACATTTTTTGTTCGATTCTACCATGACCCCCGGGTCAGGGTCATTTTTGGGTCGAAAAAAGTCGAAATCTCAGAATATTATGACTATAGAATTATCGGGTGTGTTTTGCCCCGTAGAAACCGAATTTGTACACTACAGCTCACCAAAACGCGAGAGAAAAAAGTTATGCTCGGATAACAGTGGAAATCGCACGTATTTGTTACAAAATCGGCAGCCCTGCTGCATCGCATGAAGATTGAAAGGAATCATCAACATCAAAAGAACTGAAAAAGCTGTATTCTTTCGAATGCAGGTCTCAGTTTGTATCTGGCATCATTTTGAAGCGAGATATGGACGGGCCGCTGCGGGCCGCCTGCGTTTTTTGGAATTTTTTTCACAAAACCGTCCACCCTGCTCCAGCGCATAGATGTGCAATAAAATGATCAACATAGAAAAACTTCTCCTCCGAATTCTCTTTCGAATGGTTGTATAGTTTTGTTCCTAGCTTCATTTTGAAGGTGCAATATTGGGCAGGCCGCCTTTTAGTGTTTTTTTGGGCCGCGGGCCACAAGCCGCCTTTTAGTGTATCCCGTGGTTGCAGTTCACTTCTTGCACGAGACTTCTGTTGACTCCTAAAAAAATATGTCCGCAATACAAAATAATGTGCGGTATCCGACTAATTATATTGAATTAAGAATACCTTTCTTTAAATGTTGTAGACGACGAATCCCTTATCGAAGCCAATAGCAACAGTATCACTATGTGTCTGAATGCACCACGAACTACCCAGATCTTCGATGAGGCCCGTCTCAAGTCTGCAAGATATAGTTAAATTCTGAGTTCGAGGCATCTGCAAGGAAATTTCGGTTTCATACATATGCTTCATATCAGTGCAATTTACGTTGAACTCTCTCGAATTTGTGATCTCTCACAAAGTTTTGTTTTGCAGATTTCTTCTCTTCCCATATTTCATACCTGTAAGTTTCCGTATTCCACATCTTCACGGCGTCTCCTCCTTCGCTCTCCGAAGTGCTGATGATGAGAGGCAGATGTGAAAGAAAGTGAACCGACGTCACATTGGCTGTGTTTCCTTCGAGGGCCCGCACGCATCTGTATTACAATAATGCTTTCAATTGATATTGGAATTTTACTGAACTCGATCATAAATTAGAGCGGAAGGGCACAATTCCTGCCGAATTACACTTTTTGATTCAATGAATCTCACTCACTCCTTGCTCTGGTAGTCCCAGACTTTCGGACTGATCGTCGGATCCAGATAAGAGATACGATTTGTTCGCGTCGTGATGATACCTTTCGCAGTTTACCTGATAAATTAATTGAATCAGTGTTAAAGATATCCAGCACAAAAATGTTTAAAGTTAGACTCAGCCAGTTCAAATGCAACGGAATGTTTTTTTTGTGTAAATTTGAATCACAGCTCAACTCACGCCCTTTTTGTGCCCCTCGAGGGTGGACGTGGCGGAAGCGCTACCGAAGTTCCACAACTGTAACGACCAGTTGAAACGCGAGAATCGAGCATTTGTCGAATTGGAACAAAAAGTGTCACAAAGGCTTACATTTACGTTTTTGTCGAGTGAAGCCGATGCGAATGAGTTGGTATCATTGGGATTGATGCGATCTGCATCACGTAGTGGTCATGGCCCCCGAATGTCTGCTGAAGAGCCCACTCGTTGTCCCAATTCCATTGTTTGATCTGCAAGGAGGAACGAAAACATTCTGAGCGATACAATAAATTCAAAATAAAAATGAATACTTGAAATTGGAGAATAGCTGTGATTGAAATCCCAAAAATAGAAGGTAACACAGCTCACAAGTTTATCATCACCGCACGTGAGGATGAAGGACTGTGTGGGGTGGACGGCGATGCATCTGAATGCAAAAGGGCGCTAGTTCTCGTAATATTAGCTCGCCTATTGTAATTCTCATGGAAATCATGAACCCAGAAAATTTCGTAGGGTGAAATATCAATGATGCAATTTAGTAAGAAATAACTCACCTGACGAAGTCCTCATGGGCTTGGAACTGGTGAAGGAACTCTCCAGTGATGTAGTTGTAGACACGAACGAGTTTGTCGTCTGATCCCGTCACCACCCATCCCTCACGAGGGACGAAGACAGCAGCACGCACTGGGGCATCGCACACCTAGAGGGAGATACATGTTTTGACCAAGAAAAAAAAGCCTATACTGCACTGTTTTGCAGATTCTCAGTGCTATCTTACCTTGAAGGTGCGAACATTCTCCTTCGTCTGATGATTCCAGATGGCGACTTCTCCATTGAGAAGACTAACTAGAAGCCATGGCTCGGTCGGATGAAGATCGAGAGATTTCACTCTATCTGAGTGCTGGATGAATAGACGCTTGGCTTCCATTTCGAGTTGAAGAGTATCAGCTGAATCGAGAAGACTGGTGAGGAATAACTTATCCTCTTCATTATATCGCGAGAAGGAGACGACGTGGCCTGTAGCGACGTGGAGGAAGTAACGGAGAAGTAGAAGGAAAGACATAGAAACCGCACGCGATGAGTCACACAATGGACAAGCAAAGATAAGTGGGTGAAATAGAGAGAACAAACCATGCCAGATCCAAATGAACGAGATAGTGTTCGGTGTGGGGGCATTCATAATAAGGTTCCGAATCGGTTCAAGCATTTTTTTTCATTTTCAAGTACACAATTATCGCTGGATCGGAAGAGCTATTGCTCGTTCACCATTCCATCGTATTCTGTGATCCTGTCAGGGAATCCGTTGTTCCCTTGATCCACTTTCATTCTCAGTCCACTCTCAACTGCATGAACAAATGGGTTCGGCGCATGGATAATCTGAGTTGAAGCTCATCCGTCACAACATCATTCGCAGTGCGTTCTCAGTGCCTTTGTGGTGCAGAGAGCACACATAAAGCGAGGAAGGAATGGGGAGGGCGGAAGAGACGAGAAAAGGAAACGAGAGAACATTTTGCTGAGTAGATACACAGAGAAGCAGATAATCTCTCGCACACGTGGGAACTTTGAAATTGTGATGCCACTCCCTGGGTTCATTTTCACTAGAGCCTTGTAAAGGTTGTAAAATAAAACATCACTTTTATCCTGCGCCTCGTTCTTTTTCGATCACCTCTGCTCCTCGTAACTACAATAATAATTGACTATTTTTTGAATAAGTTCCATATTTATTTCGACTATTCATGGCATGAAAATTCTCTACAGATACTCAACGTGAAGATGCCTCACTACAAGCTCACCTATCTAGATGCGCGCGCAAGGTAAGCGAATATTTCTTTTCATTAGAGAAATATTCACCACCAAATGTAGTGAATGGACGCAGGTAATAACACTTCATACTTTATATTTGCGGATTTTATGTTACTTCTTCGGTTCTAGAAAATGTACACATTGCAAATAACGTGGCTTGATTTCAGTACTTCCTATTTAGAGCCGAGCCGATACGGATGATGCTCGCTATCGCCGGCGTCGAATTCGAAGACGTTCGTCTTCCATTCTCAACTTGGAAGGAGAGTCTGAAGGGTTAGGTCTAATCACGCATTTTTGTGTAAAACATGCTCTCTTAGACACACCTTTCCACGCCCTTCCCACACTCGAAGTGGATGGTGTCAAATTCGGGCAGTCTCTTGCGATCCTTCGATACATCGCCAAAGAGTTTGGTAAGAACAAGTTACTTGCAGGCTCAGGAAGATTTGAATCGAATAGTAGGCCTTGCCCCATTCTATCATCCACGATCAGGCTTCGCCGGCGCTGATAATCTCACGTGCGCACTCGCTGATGCTCTGTGTGATCAGTACGCCGACTTCATAATATCCTGGTACAACTGGCATATGAGTAGCATGGGACCGAAGAAGGCGGAAAAACAGACTGTGGTCAGCAGGAATCCAATGATATTCGGACCTCGGACGCTACTCAGGATGAACTTTACGCGAAGGAATTCCTGCCTGCTCGCGAAAAGAATCTACCCTTCTTTGAAGAAGCACTGCGCAAGGTTAGTTCATACAATAATAATACTGGATTCATGACTTTAGTCGACGACTGGCTGGTTAGTCAACACTCCCGATGTCACTCATGCCGATGTCTTCATTGCTGCGAATATCGAGTGTCTCCTCAGACTCCTTCCTGACTCATCCTCCCTTCTAGACGGATTTCCCCTCGTGCTGGCTCATCAGAAGAAGTTCTTCGCCCATCCTAAACTGCAGAAACACCTTGACGAAAGACCTCCCGCTGCTTTTTGAACTAAAAGATGTGTTTGCCCCATGTACGCTGTGATGTTTGGATTATGTGATATCATGCGTTATTGTAAAATAGGGGGAGAATGTGAAGAGAGAAAAACGATAAAACTTATTTTTTGGAACAACAAGTTCTTCTAGTCTATCTCAGAGCTGGGCGCGATACTTTTCCTCGTATTCCACAGGAAAGCTCAATCACAACACACAAAATCACATTCAGGGCCGATGGAAAGGAGAGAAGGAATACGAGAGATTAATCGAGTAGTGCAAACACAGAGAAAAAGAGACATCGCTCTCATGTGAGCGTGTTGAAATCGGCCATAGCACGCTGGTTGCTAACTTTTTTTTTCGTGCTCGCTGACTTTCTTGTTCAATCAACTGTTGTCATTATTTTCAGGGATTTGATTGCAGACAGTTCATTAGCATTCTTACCCTTCTTTTTTCAATGTATCGGGTCTCTGCGGGCGTCGAGGAGTTCAGGGCGTGTTTAGTATGCGAAGACAGGATTACCGCCATGCATCTGGGAATGGACACATGTAGGTCAGTGTCTTTCTAGCAAAAGGTTTGTTGAGGGCTGCATACATATTTCTCCCCTACTCCCTAGTGTATTCTACCATTCCTATTGAACGCAAGCGTGTGTTCAGGGCATGTTCCTCCTTTTTCAAGCGCACTAAAACCCTTGACCGAGAGTATCCGTGTCGACAGGGCGATCGAAGATGTGTGGTTTCCAAAGGTTAGCAAATTTCGAGATCGAGAAAAAAGGTCGTTGTATTTAGAAGAGAAGTTCACCTGTCGTGGTTGTCGATTCGATAAGTGTCTTGCTGTGGGAATGCAGTATGAAGGGCCGATGAGGATTCGGACTAAACGACCTGTACCACTACTGGAGAGAATAGAACTGGAGTACAGGTGAGAAAGTGATCTCGATTTTTTTTTGAAATGCTGATTTCTCAAGAAAAACTTTGAAGCGCTTATGAGACGAATCGCGAGAGAATCGAGAGTATTGAGGACCCCGCGGCATTAGAAAATTAGTATCTCCAATCTTGCTGAAAAGTGTAAATGAAGTACTTCAAATGGTGCTCTATCAAACTACGTTTGCAGAATTTTGATATCGGATTTCATCTCCGAGTATTGGTAGGTCAAAGTGGGGACACTTAGGAATTTTTGATAATTTCACTATTATTCACTTCAGGAAAACGACCATAACATGCTTAAAAATCAAGCTAGAGGAAAATTCAAAAAAGCATTCGAATGAGGAGGAAGCGGGTAAAATTTGATGTGTTGGTGATCTCATTCAATGTCCACGCGCTGTAGCGGGGCAGTCAGTTTTTCAAAAAAAATTAAAAAGCGCTATAACTTTCTTAGAAGTAATTTCTGAAAAAAGTTCCCGAGAGTGTTTTTAGTACTTACTGTCACCCACTACATATCCAAAAATCAGAGGAATCGGAGAATGGAAAAAAAGGGCGCGGCCTTTTGTCCGAAAAACTGCCGATTTTGACTGTTTTTCAAGCATAACTTTTTTCATTCATTTTTTCATGAACTCTCATATTGAAATTCGGAATCAGCGTGCAAAAATACACCAAAATTTTCTATAGTCATATATTTCGAAGATAAAAATTTTTTCGATTCTGACCACTTTTTCACCACGGTCCGATTTAAAAAAAATAAAATAAAAAGGTTATGACTAAAATAAAGAAGAAATTTTTTTTAAGGATTTTCATCAGAGCATAACTTTATTATTTCGATGTTTCACGAGCTCTAGTTAGCAAATTCGTTTTCTACGCTCAAACATAAGCTAGAAAATCCTAAAGGGACATGATTCTGGGACAAACAGTTTTCGACCAAAATCGGACCAAGGGAGGAAAATCGGACCATGGTGAAAAAGTGGTCGAAATCGAAAAAAATTTTATCTTCGAAATATATGACTATAGAAAATTTTGGTGTATTTTTGCACGATGATTCCGAATTTCGATATGAGAGTTCATGAAATCATGAATGAAATAAGTTATGCTTGAAAAACAGTCAAAATCGGCAGTTTATCGGACAAAAGGCCGCGTCCTTTTTTTTCATTCTCCGATTCCTCTGATTTTTGGATATGTAGTGGGTGACAGTAAGTACTAAAATCACTCTCGGGAATTTTTTTTCAGAAATCACTTCTAAGAAAGTTATAGCGCTTTTTAATTTTTTTGAAAAACCGACCGCCCCGCTCCAGCGCGTGGACATTGAATGAGATCACCAACACATCAAATTTTACCCGCTTCCTCCTCATTCGAATGCTTTTTTGAATTTTCCTCTAGCTTGATTTTTAAGCATGTTATGGTCGTTTTCCTGAAGTGAATAATAGTGAAATTATCAAAAATTCCTAAGTGTCCCCACTTTGACCTACCAATACTCGGAGATGAAATCCGTTATCAAAATTCTGCAAACGTAGTTTGATAGAGCACCATTTGAAGTACTTCATTTACACTTTTCAGCAAGATTGGAGATACTAATTTTCTAATGCCACGGGGCTCTCGAATACCTCGCGATTCGTCTCTTATGCAGTTTGCAAGTGGTGTTTATTTAGAAAACACTTTACTAGATCGTTCCTTGATCGTCGAAAGGTTCGAGAACTATTGTTGATAGAGTCCAGTGGTAACTTATCGCGTATTCCCCATGAGAGAGAGGTGAGGATCGCGTCAATTACGTTGTTGTAATGTAGTTTAGGTGCTATATCTGTTCAAAGAAGATGTCACAAATACGCCGATGTTCACCATCACTGTCGAAGAAACATATCACTTTTTCAAGCGAGTTTTCACTTCCACATTCGATCCCACGGATGAGGTATTTATTAATACATTTATGTTGGGTATTTTACACTTTCACGCACTCAGGAGCTAATATTCAAAGAATTCGTTGGAAAGTTCATAATGATAGAGGCTTATCAGAGAACAATGCGTATCTTCGGTGAAATCAATCAATAGTGAGCAACATCTGTTTCACAAGTGAAGGATTCTGTTATTCAGTGGGATGTGCTCTCAAATTACTTGCATTGAAGTGAATAATTTTCTGGATGAAATGAAAGGGGACAGTTTCGATGATAAACTGATCAAAAGGTGATTATTTACCGATTGAAAATCAATAAGAAAATGACCATCGTTCAGTTCCGCTCGTTCCTACGTAAACGACGAAACTTCAGTGTTTCTCCCCATTTTTCTAAAATCTGATATTTCGGATAAAGAGTTTTTCACGCTGACTGTTCTTCTAATGTGTGAAATAGGTTAGATCCATATTTATTTTCTAATTGCTGTCAAAAAAAACAAAAAAAAAAGATTTTCTTTCCAGAGGATGACTGTTCACTATCCGATGAAGCCTTGCGCATACTGGAGGATATTAGAAAGTCGACTTTCCAGGAACTCCAAATCTACTATAGATTAGAATTGGGAATATCCGAATTCTCAGTTCGCGTCGGCAACTTAATGAGCTTGAATCACGCCATGCAGGTTTGTTTCAGTTGTGAGTGAAAGAGTTATCTATACGTTTCAAAATATCCAGCTACAAGTATCCAGAGATTTAGAATCAAATATTACTACTACAATATAAGTGTTCCCATTGAAGCATAACTACTGCGAGAGTATAATTATTTCAGGAATGCAAATCACTATTTCAAGTGCATTTTCGTTTCTTCACTACTATCTTCGACGATTGTCAATTGGATGATAAAATGCAGAACCTATTCATGTAGAAATGATGATCGGTCCTTACTCAAACGTGTTATGTCTCACGAAAATTGTGGCATTTACAACTAAAACTGATTATGGGAAAATGTAGAACTAATTTTGATGCATATAATTTGTCTGCCATCTCAATTGTTTGTGGATGAACAAATTTTTTTTTTAAAACAGTATAAGCGTAAAGCACAAGCGAAAATACAAATCTTAGCGGAAACACATAATTAATAAGGTTGAAATTGCGAGGTTCCATCATCTTCATGCCTTCCTTGAAGGTAATGTTTCGAAACCTTTCAATTGTGATTGAAAGCTAATTAAATTGTGATTCTCACGACGCAAATGGCCTAACAGATTTCTCAGTAGTGTTCAGTAACCCTTTCCGCATTTTATCCAGCTTTTATTCACCGATAATAGCACTCTTAATTTTATTTCATTGAATGGCTCCTACAAAAAAGTACATCGTTTATCGACTATGACCGCTTTCTTGTTATAGAAGCCACACCTTGTCAATAGCTGTTATAGTAGATAAAAGATCGTACTTATGCTGTTTTTTATTGTGTGACTGGTCATATAACTTAAAAGGCCGATCGATTCGTTGTGACGTTCTCCTATTGCTCGATGCACGTGTTTGTCTCAGTGGCTGAAGAGCGTGGAATCGTGCGGGGGCAACAATACCTCTTCCTCGCTTCTACTTTACTCAACGTAATCGCACTAGTCTGTGTGCTGAAATACACACCACCACAGATGGCAACAATGCGCAATTATTTCCTCCTAATACAGGTAATCTGGTTTAATCAAAGCTCTGATATTCAAGTTGATTGAAGGATAAATATGAGTTTAGCCTAATTTATTCGGATGTGTCATCATGTAGTAGTTTTCAACAGTAAAAGATCGCCTTGCACAGGTGCTTCTGCTACTGAGTGATATTAACTAAGATCTTCTACTGACACTGATAACTCTCTTACCTCTGCCCTCCGTCTATTGCGTCGGTCTCCTCTGTCAGCTGGGAGTGCCGATACACCCGCAACTTGTGAGTGAATTGAATATATGCCTGTCACGTCATTTCCATACTTCTCGCATTCCACTAATATCAAGAGTTCTGAAAGTAATAAAGAGATACTGATATATCTTGAGCAATTTCGGTAGCAAACCCCCTCAGGTAATTAATACGTACTTGCTATTAAACGTAGCTAACGCTATCATAATCTGCGTCTTCTTCCGACATCAATCAGTTCTCCTGTCCCACCATCCGCTCAAGCTGAAGCCGGTAACTAGAATCTAGTAACTTATAATTCTATCTTTCTTGATCCATTTGATCGTATAATTTGCATTCTGAATTCTAGCGAACACGAATGGCTATGCGACAGTGTTTCAGGGCTAGTGTCGTAGTGTTGGTTTTCAGGCTATCTGAAATACAGACACCATGGACTGAGCAACAATGGTACTAGGTCGGATGATAACCGACTGGATGAGAACCAAAACAATTTTTGTCTCGCAGTATTTTGTGAGCATGGTCAATATGATGCACTGAACCATCTGAGAAAATACTTGGAGACGACATTTTTTTGGTTCTCATCCAGTCGGCTATCATCCGACAGTGATCATCCGACCTAGTGCCGCAACAATTTTGCAATTATGATAATGAATATATTTTTGTTGCTGTTCGAAACGTAGAATCCTTATCTTCGAAGCCCCCTTTTACGTGGAACACTTCTCATTGCCACCAATTGTATGGGATCATTTACCGCGTGAACTGTTCACAGAAAGTTTACTCTAGTAGTAACCTGTCGGGTTAGATTTTGCAAAGTCGTTGTGCGGACGTGAAATATCTCGAAAACACGGCGTTAAATCTTTCTCACAGTCAGCATAATCATAATTGACATCTAATATTTTTGAGGAAAACAACATAGCGTCTTACATTTGATTTCGTGCAATACAAAAATCTCATGTCTCTTCTTGAACTCACATCAGTTATAGTGCACTGGTCGACTCATACGAATTTCATTCTTCGCGTTCACAGCGGTTGTGACCGTTGTCTATATCTTGATGGTAGAGACAGGAGCCGATACCGAACGGCAACTGGATGTTGTGAGTTGAATAAATTGTCATAATTGGTAGTTTTCTCTACGTGAATTACCCCCTCCCCTTCCTTTTAAGGGGAGCGCGCTGATGGTCCATTCGATTAGCATGCGCGTCCGTGAGGCGCCTTCTTTTTTTTTTTTAAAAAGAAGGCGAATCACGGACGCGCAAATTGAATGGACGAGTTTTGCATGCGCGCTCTCCCCAATATTCCCCCTCTTCCCCTCATTTCGGGCAAAGCTTTTTAGACGAGAGCTTCAGGCCCGATTGACACACATCCAATCACTCATTTCTAGGCTCGAACAACATAGAAGTTTCGAAATCTATATTTTCGACAGTGATGTGACATTGTAACGTCTCCCCACCACAGCCTTACCTATAGAACTTATCTAGCAGAATATTCTTGACACCCCTCTTTTTATGAATCTCAGAAACACATAATTGGACGTAACTTGTAACTACATCTGCCAACTTAAGTAAAATATTTCGTGGGTCCGAGAGCGCGTTCACTCTCAAAGTCAATACATTGCCATTGAATTGGACCAGGATATGCAGATTTTCAATGCAGTCATGTTCTCAGTATGTGTATACGCAAACTGTACTCTACAAATACTCTGTTAAGTTCACAATCGTGGCACTTTTATTTGTCGTATCAATGTTTCTGCACATTTTTTATACTTTGGATTCAAAGGATTTTATATGTATTTTTAAATAATGAAAATCGGTTACTGTGAAGTAATAGACTTACAATCAATGCAACGCAACACGACGTCGCATAAGAAGCGCTGCCGTAATCCTTCTCGTCCAGGTTACTGTCATAAATTGTACCAGAAAAGCTAATGATTATGTTCAGTTGATAATTCCGCTAAATCTCATAGTTTTTCCTGAATTGGTTATTTCCTTCGGAACCATCTTCAAGGATAGTGTCAGCTTTGGTGGGTCAGTTTACCCAATTGGACCGTGATAATATTACACAACGGATCGAAAAAAGAGAACAAATAATTATGTCGAGTGTTTTTTTTTCGTATGTCCGCGACAACTACAATCGGACTTCAGAGGTTGCCACTACCATGTTCCGCGTAATTTCCCTTCACTCTATCGGTCACAATATAATTCTACTCATAAGTACGACAGCCTACCGCGAGTTCATCATTGAAACCATTAAGGTATGTTTTCCAAAATTTCGAAACAAATTTTGCATATTTCCTAGCAGCGGATTAGCGTCTCCATGATGCCAAGCATATTCCGTCCTTTGACTCTTTTTTGAAGGAGGAGTGTTTCACATCGAGAAGGCCGTTGAGACGTCGTAATTATGATAATCTTACTAGTTAATTTATTTCTAATTTAACGAACGGTTGAATGCATTGCACACAAATGTTTCGCGTCGCAGTAGTAATAAAATACGAAGAAATGTCAGTGTTCCTCGTTTCATAATACCTAACATCGCTTGAGTGCGCAAGCATGTGATATTCATCACTATATCTTATAAAGTCAAAATGTCTCTTTGTCTGTTCGTCCGTCCGTTTTTCTGCGTGTCACACTTTTCAAACCCTAATAACTCGCTTTCTACGCATCGCCCAAGGACAAGTCTTTGACCAATCCGACCACCGTAAACTCCTTTTTTAAAAATCGATAATAAATGCATCATCATTACGAAATATTTCATCATCCATACGCAAGAAGTTCTTCGACCATCCGAAACTGCAAAAAACACCTCAGCGAAAGACCTACCGCTGTTTTTTTTAACTAGGCGAAGTGATTGCAGTGATTGCAAGCTATGCGGGTTGGTTGAAGTTGAGAGTGAAAGAGATTCCATTGTTTCAAAATATCTAGCTTAAAATATAAGTATACAGAGGATTAAATCAGTACAATTACGGCGAAAATATTATTTCAGGAATGCAAATCGCTGTTTCAAGTACATTTCCGTTTCTTCACTTCTATCTTCGACGACTGCCGTTTGGATGAGAACATGAAGAACCTATTCATGTAGCCGTCAAATGTTGTTCGCCATAGATCGATCTCAAACGTGCTCTGTTTCAAAATTACTATCGCACGAAAAAATATAACTGATGATGGGAATATCGAGAACTACAAAATAGTACTCCTGTCATTCGACTTCGGACTTCTGTCTTCAGAAATTTAACTTATCTTTCTATTCGAATCTTATATAGCGTCTGCTATTTCTATTCGCATATTATATAGAGCCATATTTAGCGTAAAATGCACTCTTAGTCTTTTCCCGTGTATTATTCTTATGAAATAGTCCATCGTTCATCTACTACAATCGCTTGCCGGTCATGTGAAGGAGCGTACTTTTGTTGTTTGTATTGCGTAACTGATCAAATTACACCTGTAAAAGCAAGCAAGAGTCGTTGCGACGACGTTATCCTATTATTTGATGCACGTATTCATCTCAGTTGACGAAGAGCAAGCTATAGTGCGCGCCCAACACTACATATTTCTCCCCTCTTCTGTACTCAACGTAATCGCACTAGTCTGTGTGCTTAAGATACCGGCTCCGTTATTCTGGAGCATATCGGCCCCTGCCCGGAACCGTTCCTCTAGCAATGAGAATCCCCAATCCATACTCGGGTGGTAGGTGGGTCTTGGTCCCGTAATAGACACCATAGCACTTATTTGTCATTGCTGCCTCGGAACAGGGAGAAACACGATTTTGAAGTAAAAACGGTCGAAAAATCATAATTTTTCAACCATTCAAGATCGATCCAATTTCTCTTTTGTGTTAACTTGGGGATGCCTTGAGGCTAATGGGCATGGTGTCTGACTGGCATGCCGACGCAGGCAGGTTCGACTCCCGCCCGCAGGTGATGTTTTGCAAGAGGTAATGGGCATGGTGTCTGACTGGCATGCCGACGCAGGCAGGTTCGACTCCCGCCCGCAGGTGACTCCATATCAACTAAAACATTACGGAGCAGAGCCTATCAAGATGACCGCATGTTTCAAAATGATCGTATAGCACGGCAGCATCCATGGCCTGTGCATTAGCACTCCACTAGACTACCACTATGCTCTGGAGTCGAAGCAAAGGAAGGTCCAAATTTCTCAGTTTGTTTATTTATTATTCCTCAAGGCTTCTGATCGATAATTGGTCATTGAGATGATGACTTTTTTTACTTCAAATTTTCATTTTTTCGATCAAGTTGCCGATGTTTGCCAAAACTCAGAGGCTCCACTATATACATTTTGTTGCCCGTGCATTTCTGTATCGGATCTACGCAAAATCGAATCGATTGATAAATGAACTTTTCTAAGCCTTTCGTTCAAAACCAAAAAATGCACGATTTTGACCTTTTTTTGAACATAACTTTTTTCTTCCGTAGTTTTATGAGCTCTAATACCGAAATTCGAATTCTACACCCAAACCTACGCCAGAAACTCCTATAGTCAGATTTTACTGAGACGAAAAATTTTCAACTTTTTCTGGGTCATTTTTGGGTCAAAAAGTTGAAATCTCAGAACTATCTGACTATAGATGTTTCTTGTGTACTTTCACTCGTAGAAATCGAATTTTCATGCTAGAGCTCACCAAAATGGGAAAGGAAAAAGTTATGCTCGAATTCTAAAGAAAAATCATTTAACAGGATTTAATTTTTTTCTTTCTCATTTTGGTGAGCTCTAGCATGAAAATTCGATTTCTCCGAGTGAAATTACACCAGAAACATCTATAGTCAGATAGTTCTGAGATTTCGACTTTTTGACCCAAAAATTACCATGAACCCGGGGTCAAGAAAAAGTTGAAAATTTTTCGTCTCAGTAAAATCTGACTATAGAAGTTTCTGGCGTAGTTTTGGGTGTAAAATTCGAATTTCGGTATTAGAGCTCATAAAACTACGGAAGAAAAAAGTTATGTTCAAAAAAAGGTCAAAAACCAGCATTTTTTGGTTTTGAACGAAAGGTTTAGAAAAGTTCATTTATCTATCGATTCGATTTTGCGTAAATCCGATACAGAAATGCACGGGCAACAAAATGTATATAGTGGAGCCTCTGAGTTTTGGCAAAAATCGGCAACTTAAAAAAATGAAAATTTGAAGTCAAAAAAGTCATCATCTCAATGACCAATTATCGATCAGAACAGATATTTCAGAGCCTCAAGGCATCCCCAAGTTAACACAAAAGAGAAATTGGATCGATCTTGAATGGTTGAAAAATTATGATTTTTCTACCGTTTTTACTTCAAAATCGTGTTTCTCCCTGTTCCGAGGCAGCAATGACAAATAAGTGCTATGGTGTCTATTACGGGACCAAGACCCACCTACCACCCGAGTATGGATTGGGGATTCTCATTGCTAGAGGAACGGTTCCGGGGGGTAGTCCAAAATAACCGATCTGCTCTCTTAAACACACACCCCTGCAGATGGCAGCAATGCGAAAGTATCTCCTACTAATACAGGTATTGTTTTTAATGTAAAATTTGATGAATGGAAGATCATTATGTGTTTAGTCTAGTTTCATCGGAAAAGTCATCAAATAGTTTTCAACAGATAAAAGGTAGTCTAGCACAGGTGCTTCTGCTACTCAGTGACATTAACCAAGATCTTCTTCTGACACCCATAGTCCTCTTTTCTCTGCCTCTGCCAGCTGGGAGTGCCGATACACTGTCAACTTGTCAGTGCGTTGCATGCATGTCGGTCATGGTATCTCCATTCTGCTTGTGGTGAACTATCAACAAACAATAAAGATATCGTGAACAATTGCGACATATAGAGTATATTTGATACCAAACCCCTCTCAGGCAATTAACACGTTCTTGCAATTCAACGTAGCTAATGCTATCATAAACTGCGTCTTCTTCCGCCATCAATTAAGCCTCTTGTCCCACCACCCGCTCAAACTGAAGCCGCCATCAATTAAGCCTCTTGTCCCACCACCCGCTCAAACTGAAGCCGGTAACTAGATCTATCTGATTTTATAATTCGGAGTAACTGGTCCAGTCTCGCGGTGTTTTTTTATTAGCTATCTCAAATAAATCCATTATGGACTTTTTCATAATCCACGTCACTACAGAACACAGCTCAACTCATAAGAATGTCGTTCTTCGCAATCACAGCTGTTGTGACTGTTGTATTCTTGTTGGTAGGAGAGGCAGGAGCCGATAATGAACGGCAACTGAATGTTTTGAGAAGAACAAGTTATTTGACAGTTCTCTCTACGTGATACGCTGAATAATGCCTGATTGACATTGAACATAAATTCTAACTTTGTATTTCAGCAAAATATTTCGTGGGTCCGAGAACGTGTTCGTTCACGCAGTCAATACATTGCCTATGAATGGAACCAAAATATGCAGATTTTAAACGCAATTATGTTCTCAGTATGCGAAACATACGCGTAAAATACTCTACAAACACTGTTAAGTTCACAATCGTGACAGTTTTAATTGTCGTCTCAATGTTTCTGCACATCTTTTATACTTTAAACTCACAATCAAATGTACGCATTTTGAATATAGAAAAAAATCGATTACTCTTTAGTAATAGACTAAGAAGCAAAGCAACGCGACTCGAGGTCGCATCTGAAGCTCGGTGACAATTCTTCTCTTTCAGGTGTCTATCATTAATTATTCCAGAAACGCTAATGATCATGTTCAGTTGGTGATTCCGCTGAATCTCATTGTTATTCCTGAATTGTTTATTACCTTCGGGACTGTCCTCAAGGGCAGTGTGAGCTTTGGTACACTAGGATACTCAATTTCATCGGCATAGCACTATAAAACTTTTTTTTTAAACGAATTCTCTCGGTGGTTTTGTTTGTCCTCGACAACAACACTCGAACTTCGGAGGTTGCCTCAACCATGTTCCGCGTAATTTCCCTTCACTCTATCGGTCATAATCTCATTCTGCTTAGTAGCACATCCGCATACCGTGCGTTCATCATCAAAACCATTTGTTTCAGTACACATGAAGTATGTTTTCAAGATATTTCGATACATTATTCACACACATATATTAGGGGCGGATTAGCGTTTTGACATATCCCTTCCTTTGACGCTTTTTTGAAGAAGGCGTGTTTCACATCGAGATTGCCGTTGATACGTCGTAATTATGATACATAATATATTATTTTCGACTTCTCACATAACGTGCTGTTGGATGCATTGTACTGAAATGTTTCGCATCGCAGTAGATATAAAATACGAAGAAATGTCAGTGTTCCTCGTTTCATAATACCTAACATCGCTTGAGTGCGCAAGCATGTGATATTTGATATTCATTCATAATAATTATTTAAATGTTTGTGCTTATTTTTATCCTTTATGTTATACTGCCTTATTGCTAACCTTAGAAAATAGAATACAACATTTCATGAACAAATGCTTCTCAGATGATCATCTATAAACAAGAGATAAGAGAACTCGCTGCCGCATGTTATCGCCATGATCGCTAGCGAAATCTTCGAAATCGTCAATAATGGTATAATTTCTTTGTTTTCATATTTATTGTTTGCACCAATGGTTGATTCAGCTATAGGAGCTTTTTCCAACGCATTGCTGATGTATCTGATAGTACGCTATTCGAGAAAGGAACTTGGAACTTACAAGATCTTCTCTTCGTTTTCGCTGCAGTTGATATATTTCTTTGTGCACTCCATTCTTTTGTCAAGCCCGTAACAATAATTTAAATTGAATGCAATGTATTTTGTTAAAGGAGCCCTCCCCATGAACCAACCTGACCGACTCCCACCACGACAGTGCTTTCGCTTTAGCGCAATTATACTGTATGCAAGTCCGTAAACAGAAGCCGTCGAATCGCAAACTGATACCGCGCCGATATATTTTTTTTTCTCAGTCCATTTCTTGTTTCTCATGAGTTTTATTGATGTATTTCGAGTACTTATCTTCCTAATACAAGGGCAGCCCCTATCTCTGTCATTTGAACCTATTTGGACCCTTGGCCGCGCTCACAATCGTTCGCGGATCGTATTCGCATGAAATAGAGCGCATAGTTCGGCCAAGTAGCTTCATTTGTTCTTATTTAGCTTGTAATAGGTAAATATCATGTGAATCTAACTCATTTAGTGCGCGTAGCCGACTTCGAACTACTTTGAAACGCTATTTTCACTGTCTGCGGGCTGCCAAAGCGGCGTTCATCCTCCCCATTCCACTCGTGTCGTATTTCCCGTTCACTCCAACGTTTTGTTCTCCTTTGTCCTGTTTATTAGTTCCGTCGTGTCTTATTCTTCGCTAGACTGTCAAATCACTAATCATCGATAATATACTGTTGATACCGACCTCATTCAATCTGAACTGGCGCATTACCAGTTGTTTGTCACGCGTGTATTCGTTGCGCCAGCTATATTCATCGAATATCGTGCTCATTTTAGTTATTTTATCAATCTAAATATACCATCAGGTCTACGCCAAAAAGGTCTCCAACCTCTGTCCATTCGCCTTCGCTCAGTGCAATTTCTTCGCTTCAAATTTGAGCTAAGGTTGGCTATTGTTATTATTTTTAAAAATCAATTTCGTGTGTTTCTCATGTGGTAACAGCCGTACGATCCGCCGGAGGCCATCGTAATTATTATTCTAATTTATTTATGTTAGGTTTGCACTACAAATAGCACTACGCCAGGGATTCTTGCTTAAAATATCACTGTGAAATCGCAATGTTCGCAGGCCTACCACTCCTTCTCCCTCCTCACACTCTGATCATGGGCCTCTTCCGTCGTGTCTTCATGAATTCGTCCCCGCTCCAGGAGCGAAGGATGAGCCAAGAAGAGTGGGTGAGTCATACTAAATAACGGTAAATTGACAAAAGGTCATGGATGACGATTGGATTGTTTCGTGAGTGTAAATAGAAGGTTGACTCTAGGTGGATGCCGATGTCCCAGCTACTAGTGATCCCTAGAAAGTTCACGGTGTATCTTGTCAACGTTTGTGTCCCTCGATTATACTTTGGATATCATATCAATTATGAGTTCCCTCTCAGTTTCCGGCGATGCCCGTGGACATCTGATACAAGGCAGGCAAGGATACGAAGGGAGCCAAGAAGAGCGGCGTCCTCTCTCAGGCAGTCAACAATCCTTGAGTGAGTCATGGGGTTCAATTTATCAATCGGATTGAAAGGACACTGCTTTGATGAAGATACAGCATCAATACTGTTTCATCAATATTTTACTATAGACTTGTTTTTAAAAAACTACACTAGAAATCAGCAGACTTATGCCGTTTTTAAAACGCGTATTGAGAGTCATGTCAGACTAGAACGCATGACGATTGTATGAACTTCACTTTTAGAGGATGTTCCTTCCTATACTATTGATACAGTAACCTGTGATTGATTGAAGGTGGTGCTGGGTCATGGTCTGGCGACATTGGTCCTGCTCGGAATGCTGTGTAAGTATAGCATCATCAGCTTATTGAACATTAGACACTTATACATTCTCATAAAACATTGATGCGACTTGTCCTATTTTCACTCTAAATAACATTGATTTTCATTTTTAGTTAGAACTTTTCTTCATTTATCACGTGCTGATTAGGTTCAAATGAGTCAGCAATATTAGAGTGAGTCAGGATGGATGGGTAGGTAGACGAATATAATAGGGTTACTGTATAAATTCCAGTTTTGTTCTAGTTTGATTATACTATTAGAAATGATGTGAACTAGTGTGCCTAAAACGCAGGAATTGTAAACGAATTGTCTGGCAATACATTTATCGAGATTTTGTCATCGGTGAAATATAATGCCTTAGTATTCCATGCAAAATAGATTTCAACAACAATATAATTGTAAGACTATGACATATTTACTCTTCCATGCCTTCTTCCTTCCTTCTGTATTCATCATCTTCTTCCAGAAGCCGCCGAGTCTCCTCGAGAAGGGCATCAATCCGGTCTCCGTCGAATGGAAGAGGTACGTCATCTTCATCTTCTGACTCGTCCAGGTTACGGTCACCGCGGAGAGGCACAGTGGGAGTGTTGAGGAAGTTCCAGTGGTCCTGGAAAGAAAATATTAGGAGAGGTTCGCTTAGTGTTTCAAACCTTTTTCTTTCTCATCTCTTCCTGTTCCTTCTTGATGGCAGCATAGGGAGTAGATTGCGCAGTGGCACGAATCTAAGTAATGGGGTTACGGCGGTTTAATTAATAAGCGAACCTGATAGGCCTTGGACTTGACCAATCTTCTCCAGACGTTCTTGGCAGGCGTCTTGACATTGCGGTAAACGGGCTTCTTGAGGGTATTATTGGAATACGGTTTTTGTCCCATCTGAAAAGTGCTTCAGTAAGAATTAGTAAGGAATGCGATTAGGAAACAATATGACCGAGAAAGCTTACTATGTTTCGTGTTCCCTCGGCCTCATCCTGCTTCAACTCATTCCAATGTAGCATAGTCATCTTGGTTCTCAGTTCATGACCCTTCCTGGGAATGAATAGGATAGGAACTCAATAGGGGAACGGGGTTCTTACCTATCGAAATAGAAATTTTTAGGAGCATTGCGCCAGGCGAGTGCATTGAGGCTCTCGACTGTGTTAGTCTTGAGGATCCATGAGACATTCATGATGTCCTGGATGTTCTTCTCCGTGTAGATAACTGACTGCAGTCTATTGTATGGGCGAGAATCTTTGGCAATGAAGAGGATCTTGTCGGATGCGGGAGGATGGAGGCTTTTTTTTTGAATACCGTGAAGCTGCGATCCTGTTAGTAGAGCATTGGTTACTAGAAAAATATATCAATAGGACTCACATTGCTGAAATCATGAATCCCTGAGATGCAGAGTAGAGAGGATCTGAACATCTCCGAGGCGAGTACCCCGTTCCCTTCAGCTCGCACGACTGCGTCGTAAGCCTTGAGTGTACGGTGCCATGCCTTCACAGTGACCATATAGTTGGGCTTGATTATCTGAAAAGATAGTGGATTAGATAATTATATTTCATGAAAAAAATGTAAGGAATTTAGAGAGAATCATAAAGTCAGAAATATGTATCACGCATACCTTGAGCAGATTGAGGGTCAGATTCCGGAAATAGTGCCCTGGGTCGAAGAAGTGGCGTACGGTAGGGAATCGATCCTTCATCATCTTGATCGCAGCAGAATGCCGGTCGGTGACAAGAGTGGAGATGTGATGCACTCCTCCGATCTTGGCAGCTAGCGCATTGAGAGCCTTCTCCAGACATGCAACATTAGAATAGTCAAGTTATTTTGTTTTTATCCATAGTAATTATTTTAATTTTATGTATTTGGCTGTGAAACACAGAAAGTGGAGGTCAGAAACTGCGAATAATCTTTATTTCTATACTTACTTCTAGAGTCCCACTGCTGCCAGTTTCCTTCTTATTCATGAGCACGTGAATTAGTGCTTCACCGGTATCCGCGTCCACGAGAAAATATCGACACCACTCGGCAGAGTAACCTCTTGAATCGAAACTGCCATCACCCGCCACATGCAGCTTCTCTCCCTAGGATAGTCCCAGGGTTATCAGATTCCTTAGCATAATAAATATTTAATATGAATTACCTTGCTGATTCGCTCGTTGAGTCGCTTGAATACTTCCTCCTGGGCTTGAGAGAACACTTGGCTGACTGCGGGATAGAGATAGTCGCTCTTGAGACGGTGATACGATGTCTTAGAGACGACGTTGAGGCCCACAGCATTGAGGAAGTGGTTGAGGCGCTAAAAGAAAGGAAATATTTTTTCTGATCTTTGATCTTTATAAGATCTCACTCCCCCATCACTATCAAGATGTCACTCACTGATGTTCCCACTGCAGTGATCGTTGATCCCACCACCATATCCACATTCACCTTCCTTAGCTTTTCCTTCGAGGAATCATTTGCTGTCTTTAGCACGGGGCTATTCGACCAGACAAACAACTCCCCACAGCTAGTGCATACAGACTTGCACGAGAGTGCATGTGCGTCCTCTGAGAAAGTCAGACTATTCTGACCATCTCTGCACTTTCTGCATCGAGACAACAACTGCACTAGGCTAGCTTTGTCGACGATGAAGTAGTCTGACTTCGGAAGATTATGAATGGTGGGGGAGGGGGCTGCCAGCTCGGGTCCTTCTTCATCTCGAGACTCTGAAACATAGATGAAACGGGATGAGGAAAACATATAATCCGCAGGGTATTCAACAATTACTGTAGATGAGACGAGGTTACGGTAGTTTTAGAATACGAAATTATCAAGGTTACGGCAGTTTCAGAATACGGAATGATCGAGGTTACGGTAGTCACCTACTGTAGTAGATATGGGGTTACGGTATGATTGGGATTATCGTTATATAAATTCCAAGAATATTGAAAACGTGAAACTAACTGTCTCTTTCTTGCAGCAGCACCTGCAACACGGTGGGATCCGCGCGTCGGCCAAACGGAAGGAAGGAGGAGGAGGAAGAAGAGAAAATGAAGATGGAAGTCCAGCCTTGAGAGTGGTTGCAGGATGAGGAGTAGGAGAGGGAGAAGGAGGTACGGTAGGTACATCGTAGTCGATCGGCGAAGCTCTCTGAAAAGAGTACCAAGTCGAATGATTTGTAAACTATTTATGTAGATAAAACTATGATTTACCAATAAATGGCTGTGCTCACCTGGGACAAGGGAACAGCATCCGCTCGAAGGAAACGATTTCCAGTTGTAGAACGGTTGTAGCAAGAATCAGAGAAGTGGCTAGCACAGACATACTGCTTAGACGAAGTGTTCTTCAGCTTCCAATCGAGTCTCGCTTTGGCACTGTCGTTTTTGGTGAGAGCCGTCAACCAGAGGTCATACAGATCCGCTTTGTTGGCCGAAACGAACATGTGCATGAGCCTCTTGTCTGGTTGGAAGATCTCGCACGAAACGCATAGCGGCATTTCTGATTGAGATAGGGAGATGAATCAATGCAAGGGCATAGGTGATTTAGATATGATATATACCGAAATCAACGTATTGTTCATCGATTAATAGCTAGTCATTGTATAGTAACAAATTTATGCATTCACATATCAATAATATCAGAAGCCATGAAGCCGGTATAATTGGCACTAGGCCAGAGCTGTCTAACGGCGTTGATGAAACATGAAGGGAGACGGATGCGCATTCCCGCACCGAGATGTCCCTTCATGGCAGTTGCTACGAAGAGACGATAGGCACCGTACCGGTAGGACCTAAATCGTATCAGTCACAGAAGTAGGAGAATAGAAGTTCTTACTTGTTGAGATCCGTGATTTCTTCTCCCGAAATCATGACGAACGTTAGTGCGGATGATCGGGCTGCCTGAAGTTTATTTGATTGTTGATCTATCGGGTTGAGGAATAAGTAACGCTCGTTTTTCCAATTTCAGATTATGACCTCTCCCGTCTTTCTAAATTGTGAATTATATTCCGGTTTTTGATGATCGATAAGGGCTTGTATACTCTCCTTAGCGCACGCTATATCATATATCTCCGATCATTTAGGCGATCACAATGGCTGGCTCAATTCAAAGTTGTCGCACCTCACCCTGAGATTTTGACAGGTCAGCACTGAGGGAAGAAGAATTATTGAGCCACAATTAAGCTGCAGTAGTAAAGTATCATGGTTATACATTACACTGATGATATTCAGAGGAATATCCAAGTAAAGGCCTGTGTGAGATATGCGCCTAACGAGAGTGTAGGATTTTCAGTTACTGACCGAAAGAAGTTTTGCTAGCCGCGTTTTCTTAGCAATAGATCTAAAGACCTCAATTATGCTTGAATGTGGAGTACCTTTCCTGTTGGAAATATGGACGAATTTTGCTAAGTGTGGAGCATTCTCTTTATGAGTTAAATTGCTCGTAAGTCCGATATAGAAAAACAAGCCTCGAAATCGACATTTATTGCTATTTCCTGTAAACCGTACTAATTGAATGTAAGGCCTTAGATGGTTAAATGGATGAGCAACTTTTGCACTATCATCCACCAAGTGGCCACAATTATAGAATGGCTACTATGTCTTGGGTATGGTTTAATCCAAAGTCCTCAAAACACGCATTTCTTTTGATTCCGTCACAAAATAATATTTTTGGAAAACTGTTATTTTTCAAATAGGAGCATAAGTAGCACCAAATGTTTATAGTGATAATATAGCTCCATAGTGAGTGACTGTAGCCCACTAGTGTATAGGCCAGCACCTTCGATCTTCAAGGTAGACAAATAAGTTAAGTGAACTGCAATTTTTCACGAACGTTCCCCTTGAAACGTCTATAAAAATACAACAATGAATCGAGCACCATTCTCACTTCACCATGAAAGAGGTGTAGTATCGGGCTGCTCACCTGAGAATGTGTGAATTTACCGAACAGTTTCCACGTTAAATTACACAATTTCGAAAAAAATCTAAAATTTTCGAAAATTATCAGGTACATTGAAATCTAAATTTCTCTCCTACACAGGAAGCGTGATATTTCTAATAATAACGGCTATGATACTCGAGCATACCCTGAAAAAATGCTATAAAGTCAGCTCGTTTAGATTTGATTGGCGGGAGATATATGAGCCCAAACACGATGCTCAAAAACGAGCGTTACTTATTCCTCAACCCAATAGTTACTAAACAAGTCATTTCAGTTTTCGGCTAACGACATATTGTCTTACGGTAGCTGAGTATGGTAGATCAACTACGGTAGCTAGGGATACGGTAGATCAGCGATTACGGTAGTTCAATTACGGTAGCTAGGGATACGGTAGATCAGCGGCAGTAGCTAGGGATACGGTAGCTTATCGATTATGGTAGATCAACTACGGTAGCTAGGGATACGGTAGATCAGCGATTACGGTAGATCAATTACGGTAGCTAGGGATACGGTAGCTTATTGACTATGGTAAATCAGCGGCAGTAGCTAGGGATACGGTATCTTATCGATTATGGTAGATCAGCGGCAGTAGCTAGGGATACGGTAGCTCAATGACATTCAGATAAGATAAAAGACTCACTGCTTCCGTAAGGATGAAGTTGGTGAAGAGGGAGTCCTTGCAGATGCATGAGTGAGTACCGTATCCCTCATTGAGTTGTCCGAGGATCTCATCACGAAGTTTGATTCCCTTCGAGAGAGGGGAAAGGAGGAAAAGGGACGAGCGTAGTGTTTTTTTTCTTTTTCGCATATTGCTCTCAATCAATCGATCAAGGAATCGGATACAGTATGCAATATTTCGCCTGCGCTATCAGGGAAACTTCTAAATTCCATAGCGGGGCTTAGAGGCATCTGTGTCACTTCGGACAAAGTGATCTCTGATCGGGTAAGCGTCCCCTATGTTCGTACGTTGCCAGTTTATGTACCCAAATATTCGTGGGAGGGCTCCTTTAAATTAGAAAATCATCACAGTCGGTTCGGTATTTAGTGCTGTGGGACATTCAATAATTGAGAGCCGGGTGAGCTCTTTATTTCTCGTTTAAAAAAAATATTTTCAAGTATATATCCGCAAGTTTCACTTCGTCCTTCACAGTTCCATTTTCACTTATGAACATTCATTTCCTCTATCGATTCATCGCTATCAGACAGTGAGTGCCCATGCAACATTGAGCCCAAAAAATCTTTATTTAGTCCGACAAAGATCACTCTATTCTCTGACATACGCGTTATCGCACTCCTTGTAGCCTATCCCACAGTTCAAGTTATGATCTGGTAAGATATCACTGCTTTAGCCGTACAAATGTCACTGAAACGGACGGATTGTCCTGGGCCGGCTATACCCCCATAAAAACATACTAATTCTACGGGTCTTTTCAGGATGATTTTGAGTATAGAGTTCACGGCCGTTGACGATTTCGAAGCACTTGAAATTGTTAGAAATGGAATGAAAGAACAATACAATTTGACTGTGATGGATAGATATCTCATTCTGAATCACTTGGCATGAGCTGAAATTCTGAATTAATGCTTCAAGAAATCATGACGTTCAGAGAAACGGTTCTCTCAACGTCATGCCTACCTTCATTCTCTCAATAACTACAGTGATTATTGTATTCAATTTTACAACGGCAACATCGTTTGTAGCGCTCACTTATTATTACATCAACACAACGAAGGAAATCTCGTTCAGCTTCAAATAATTTCAGAGGAGCGTGCTCGTCGCAGTTTGTGCCCAGGTGAACCTTCTTGATAAATAAACAAAAGCGGTTAGTTGTTGGATGAAAACATTAATATAAGGAAATTATTATCACGAAATGACCAGATAAACAATTGAAAAGCTTAACATATTTTCAGACCTTCGTCCCAGTAGTTTTCGTGTACATTCCTTATGTGTGCGTGCTCTACTTTCCATTCTTTGATTTCCCTCCTCTCTACATGCCTCAACTCTTCCCCATCCTCACATCAATCTTCCCTGAATTGGATGCCCTTGTCATAATTCTTCTCATTCGTGATTATCGCGAGGGATTGGCAAGGATGACACTTCGCACTTCGCAAGACAGAAGTCACGCAATCAACTGTATGGAAGACAGAAACGTCCATGATTCCTAGCGGTGCGCACAGAAGCACTCAATTGAGCAGCACGAATGAATGAAATGTTTGATGGAATACTTTTTGTTTGCCTATTACCTGCTCTCACTGAATCATCGGATGAATTGTAATCACTCTTTTTTTTTATCATCGTACAGATTATTGTACATGCGGATATAATCTACTGAACCGGCGTCATCTCGTCGTGGAGACACTTCCAATATCCAGCCTCTTTGCGCCAGATCTGCTCTGTCTTTCCTGTAAAACCAGATATTTTGTTTAACAGAATACCAATAAAAAAATAATCCTTTGCGAAAGGTCATGCCGAGCGATCTAATCGAAACATTCTTTGCATTTGTTATATGGAGCTTACCTTGAAAGACCATTCCACTGGCCTTGAACGTAGACTGAATGTGGGCCCTATAGATGATGTGCTCGGAAGTGGCTTCGAAGTGATCGTTAGAGATCTGAAATTGAATTTTTTTTCAAAGTGATGCCATCGGAAACGCACCTTGACGTCGGCAGGAGCAGTGTGAGGAGCGATAGCCTGCTTGATCTCTGCAGGAAACGGGAAGGTTTATAAATTCTTAGGGTTCCTGAGTCAGGAAACGCAAGAGTATATCCTGAATCGTGTGTAGCCTATGCCATACTCGTCAGAAATCAGATAACATGCGACGCACGCAATATAAAAAAAGCTTACTTTCCTTAATCTCAGAAATGGGAAAACTAACGATCTTTCCCATACGCGCAGGGTCCGCCCTTCATGACGAGAACTGCATCGGGACTGTAGAACTTGAGAACCTCGTCGACGTTACCCTGCAATACTTCACTGATTATTTATGCTTTCTGATACCAGAGATGGAAGGAACAAACAATGAAAGGAAGAAAAAGATGAGAACAGTCTCTCACCGACTGCATTGTTTGACTGAATTTAGCGAGAATGGGGCCGAGAGTAGCACGGGCTTCTGTTATGAGAGCATTGCGATTGAGAAGGAAACTGTGAATCAAATTTGCACTTACACCGTAAGTTACACGATTATCTCAGCGATAACTTCCGAAAAGCACACCATCGGAAATAGTAATACGACGAACTACTCACGTTCCTGAGAATTGGTCATGGTCAGAGGTCGAGAGTGTTTCACAGCTTGTTGTCACTTTCGTCGCCACTCCTCTTTTATATGGATCCAGGGCTGTAATCTGTCACTCTCACTCCATAATTGCACCGCTCTCTCACGGTCGCTGAAAATTGGGCGCTAATCTCCCTGGCCATACAATTAAATAGGCACACGAAAGACACACGAGAGGACCGCGGAAAGAACACATATCGTCAGACTCCATCAATATGACCTTTGATTTTTCCGAGACAAAAAGAACCGTGTGCAGAGAAAAAACAAATGCACTGTTCTACAGTTAGCAAGAGTATCGTAAAATTTACCAGCATTAGACCTTGGCAATAGTTCTCGTCAGCGTAGACGTTTGTCGATGAAGAAATGTTTGATTATGGTTGGACCTTTTTTCTTTTTATTTAGATTGTTTCTTCAAAATTTTCGAAAGAGCTGTCAAACTCATAGCCGAATGATTTTATCCTTCCTCGTACCACGGATATCGCATCATGTATTAAAAAAATCATAAATATCTTCAAGACCGGCTTAATGAGGGAAATCTCATGGCGAAATTTTTGAATAGCCGCAATCCGGGACGTGTCTGATCGACAGCTGGATAGAATCTGTCATAAAAGTGCATACCAAGGCTAGCGCAGTTCTAAAAGGCCAATGATAATACAAGGCTCGGGAAAAATAGCATGTCATATGCTTCAAAAATCTGATTCCTCTTGAGGGTATATTTCACATTAGAAATTACGCGCACAACTCTTTCGCATCTATTATTATTTTCTGATGGTGCAAGCATTGAACAGTGCCACTACATACTTACTCGCTTTTTTCAGTGAGAAAAAACTTCGGAGGCTCTTCTCCGACTGGAATACGAAGAAAACGATCTCTGTGTAATTATTGCTTGTCTCCCTCTCCACGATCACTTGTTTATCTCTATCCAGGACTATGTCTCGAGGTCTAGGGTATTGTGGGTACCTTTTTCGATTTTTTAGTGTTTTCACAATATCCGACATGCGAATGTAGAATACTAAGCAGTTCTTACTAAAAGACAAATAAGAATATCGGCTTTCAGACTTCTGACAACTGATATATAACCATAACTAAGGCGGAAGTATTCATAACCAAATCTAATGATTTTCACTTCGTTCTCTTTGATCTGTCTAGTCATTTCATTATTAGGCACCATTGGCAATTCGGCCCTTATCTTCGTCATCTTAGTCAGGTATCTTTTAGTGAAAGGTATTTGAAAATTGTGATATTCATTTAGCACTCCAAGCTACATGAAGCAATATTCCTATATCATTTTGATATCTGCCATTTGTGATCATATCGGAATCGCAGCCTTCGCTATGAGCTGTCTAAGGTTTCTTTGTTAATTTGAATCATCTTTTAAGTACACCTGAAATACACAAATTACCTTTTTGAGATACTTCTCACATGGAAGCAACGTGGTTGTTCAATTTCACGGAGTTTGCACTGATATTGACTCAGAGATGTGTTGGGTGACTGATAGTGAGTGAATGGGAGGCCTTCTCCATTCTATATTTCTCTCTCAAGCACAATCGATGTGATGTATTCTGCCACTGGTGCTCTAATCTGCATCTCGTCCTCTTACCGACTTTTCTCCCTACACCCCAGCTTTAACAATCGAACCGCAAAAGTAGGCCTTCATTAATCCGTTTCCCCTTGTCAAAGGTCGAAAGGAACTGTTGATTTGGGTCATTTCAATTGCAATAGTGACGATTATTCTCTCCCATGTCATTTTGGCTGCTCTGTACATTCGCAGTTTCTACCTGCTACAACACGAGATCGTGCCGGTGTCAAACGCATGTTTGATTCATCATTCAAGCGAAGGATTCTAGATTGAAATTAACATGTAATAGCAGGACCCCACTCGATAATTCTACACTACACTCATCTGTCTTCATTCTCTATCACAGTCCTCATGACTGTTGTCCATATTCGAGCCCGGAATGTCATCAATCGCTGGGATGTATGTATTTTTGTACAAATTATGCATCTATTCTTCGCATCGCAAAACATCGTACTAACAACACACAGTAGTGATTGAGATGTTGAATGTGCGCAAAAATACATTTTGTGTAGAAACAATTGTCAAAGGAAAACGAATGATTGTATCTGATAAACTAATTTCAGGCGAATGAGCATAGTCCAGCAAGTCTTGAAGTGCAACGAATGCTTCTTAGGACCCTCGATGTCCAATTGGCCAGCTGTTCATTCTTCGCGCTTGGTGTTGTGATTTTCTATCTCGATCGATTGGGGATCGTGGATTCAACCTGGCCACAGTTCGGGTCCATCCGTTTTGCTTCAAGTCATTTCAATTAGAAGCAGAAGTTTTAAGGTTGATACTATTCACAACGTCATAGCTTCACCTGCCAATATTTTCTTCATCAAACCGTACCGAATGTAAGTATATTTTCTTTTCTTTTTTTGTAGATATAATAATTGGAAATTGTGAATGAAGGTTCGTTGACAACCTTCGTCATTGTTTTCGCCATTCGTCAAATGCAGTCACAATCCTTGTTACAAATAAAAACTCACACCATTCTTCAATAACAACGTAATTTTTTTTCTGAGCAGGACTGCTAACCACGGTCATAAACCGCCTTTCGAACGATTTTTCAGATGGAAATTTTCTTGATGATAAATACATTCCACAATGATATTGATCCAGGCTCAAATCGAAAGACATTTCCGCTGAACTTGGCCGAGAGGAAATTTCAGTAGTGCCGAAATAATTAAAGTTGAACGTTTATGTCTTTGGTGGTGGAATGGGGTTATAATTCTCTCGGACTGAAGAGCAACGAATCATGTGGTATGTAATGGAAAATATAAACAAGGCAAAAAGTCGGAACGAAAGGGTCATGGCATGAACGGAGAGAGACCGGACAAGGAGTATCTTACTCTTCCCCAGCCACCGAGTCGTCCTCCTCTGATTGCATAGCGGCGGGGGAAGTAATCAGTGTCTCCCAATCCGTCACGTCTGTCCACTGCAAATAAAACTTTCAAGTTTTAAGCATTTGTATTATTTTTCCTACGAAAATTTCATTATTGCATTCGATCAGATTGAAAAAAAAGAATTCAATTGATATCTACCTTCAACGACGACATCTTCTGCAGCCACCCGTGAATAATCATGAACGAGCAGAAGAAGGAGAATAAAGACAGCGGATATCGAAGAGAATAGCATCGAAGAAGGACTGACTCCTCTCATATTTCTCGGATACCGCACAGCGAAGATTGTTGTTTTCTCTCATGCCCAGCAGTATTCATTCAGTCACTTGCGCACTGTATCGTCTTCTAATGAGCGTTATATCATATTCTCGTACAATGAAGCGATTCCGTTGAGACTATTTCTACTTCGCTCAAATTCCATCTTCATTATATTTCCTGCCAGTTGGATTGTAGTCGAGGATACGGTACTGAGTCAGAGGAGTGGATGTTTACGGAAGTGGATTAGTGAAATGGTCTCTGCAAAAAAATACATTATCCCCCTTTCCCACACAAAAAGCTGCTTCTCAAGTATTTTGTCATACCACAATAACGTAATGATGAAATTGCAAAAGAAATGCGTGTGAAATATTTCGCTGCTCCTGTTATTTCGCATTGTGAGAGACTCATAAAAAGGAATGATGAATGAAGTGTGAAAAAAAACAAAAAGCCGATAAACATATACCGAGGAATGTCAAGCGTTCGAGACTGCAGTGTTTAGATTAGTGTTGCGCTGGTGATCTTTGTATTCCCGATCTATCACTGTGAAAAGATCGGCCGATCATCTCAAAATGAACGACCCGAAATGTGATCGATCACTTTCGCGAGAGAAATGATCGATCGGATTTCGAGAGCTCATATTCAAAGTGAAAAGTGATCGATCGCATTTGAAGAGATTGTTTTCGAATTGAAATGTGATCGACAGGAAAGCTCATGAAAACATGTAAGAAAAAAGTTATGCTTCAAAAACCTCGAAAAATTGCAAAAATCGCAGGTTTTTCGGACAAAAGTGACTGCCATTTTTTTCCATCCTCCGATTCCTCTGATTTTTGGATTTTAGATTGGGGAGAGTATTTTCTCAAATGACTTTTCGGCGCTTCTTGTAGAAATCGTTAAAAAATCTAGTGTTGCGCAATCGATCTAAAATGTGAAATATGATCTTTTACCGAACATCTCAAAATGAACGACCCGAAATGTGATCAATCACTTTCGCGAGAGAAATGATCGATCGGATTTCGAGAGCTCATATTCAAAATGAAAAGTGAGCGATCGCATTTGAAGAGATTGTTTTCGAATTGAAATGAGATCGATCAGATTTTGGGAGTTTGTTTTCAAAACGTAAAATGATCGATCATTTTCGATAGATTGTTTTCGAAGAATGGGTGGGAAGCTCATTTTGATTCGATCTAGATTACTTTTGCGTGCAAAAGGGACACTATGAAATTTACGACCAAAATCGTGCAAAAGTTTTCAACAAAATGATTGCCAAGAAGCGGATTTGAATTCAAAATGATGTCAAACATACTTTATGATTTCAGTACTTTGTCGTTTTAGAACTCTTGACCCTAACCTTAGCGCTTTGTGACTAAGGTAGAACCTTAGTAGCTTAACCTTGGACCACAACTTGTGATTTGAGGTATATTTAAACCCCTTACGCGAACCTTATCGTTATGAACTTTAGGTAGGCCTTAGCGACCTAAGGTCGGTCCTTAATAACATAAGGTCAATCACCATTTCTTGTGTTCCGGCCTGGAGCGCCTGCTACTAACGTTAATTTAGCCCAATCTTAAGCTACCAAGGCCCGACCTTAGTCACTTAACGCTAAGGTTAGGGTCGAGTGTTTTAAAACGACAAAGTATTGAACTCATAAAGTATGTTTGACATCATTTTGGATTCAAATCCGCTTCTTAGCAATCATTTTGTTGACAACTTTTCCACGATTTCGACGTGAATCGCAAAAGTGATCTAGATCGAATCAAAATGAGCTTCCCACCCATTCTTCGAAAACAATCTATCGAAAAAAAAAAAGAAAACAAACTCCCAAAATCTGATCGATCACATTTCAATTCGAAAACAATCTCTGCAAATGCGATCGATCACTTTTCATTTTGAATATGAGCTCTCGAAATCCGATCGATCATTTCTCTCGCGAAAGTGATCGATCACATTTCGTTCGGTAAAAGATCATATTTCACATTTTAGATCGATTGCGCAACACTAGTTTTTTTAACGATTTCTACAAGAAGCGCCAAAAACTGATTTGGGCAAATACTCTCCCCCAATCTAAAATCCAAAAATCAGAGGAATCGGAGGATGGAAAAAAAAGGCAGACACTTTTGTCCGAAAAACCTGCGATTTTTGCAGTTTTTCGAGGTTTTTGAAGCATAACGTTTTTCTTTCATGTTTTCATGAGCTCTCCTGTCGAAATTCGGAATCAGGGTGCAAAAATACACCAGAATTTCGTATAGTCATCGAGAAAATTTTCTTTCGACTCTGACCACTTTTTCACCATGTGGTTTTCACCACCCTTAGGTCCGATTTTGGTCGAAAAAAATTGGAATTTCTGGCTTATTTTTCTGCGTAGAAAACGAATTTGCTAACTATAGCTCATGAAACATAGAAATAAAAAAGTTATGCTAAAAATAAAATGCCAAAAAAAATTGTTCAGAATTTTGGTCATAGCTTTTTTATTTCGATGTTTCATGAGCTATAGTTAGCAAATCGTTTTCTACGCAGAAAAATAAGCCAGAAATTCCAATTGCATCATGATTCTGAGATAAAAAATTTTCCACCAAAATCGGACCTAAGGGCATGGTGAAAATGACATGGTGAAAAAGTGGTCAAGTCGAAAAAAAAATTTTCTCGAAAAAATATGACTATACGAAATTCTGGTGTATTTTTGCACCCTGATTCCGAATTTCGGAGAGCTCATGAAAACATGTAAGAAAAAAGTTATGCTTCAAAAACCTCGAAAAACTGCAAAAATCGCAGGTTTTTCGGACAAAAGTGACTGCCATTTTTTTCCATCCTCCGATTCCTCTGATTTTTGGATTTTAGATTGGGGAGAGTATTTTCTCAAATGACTTTTCGGCGCTTCTTGTAGAAATCGGTATTAGTAAAGTTAAATTATTTTTTTGAAAAACCGACCACTCCGAACCAGCGCATCGACGACGAATGACATCATCAACATAAGAAATGTTTTCCTCTTTCTCCTCATTCGAATTAATTTTTGAAAAAATCTCTAGCGTGATCTTTAAGCGAGCGTGATCTTGTTTTCCTGAGGCAATTTTGGTCGTAAATTTCATAGTGTCCCTACTTTGACCTACTTATACTCCAAGATGAGAACGGATTTCAAAATTCCGCAAACGTAGTTTGAAAGAGAATCAATCAAAGTACTTAACTGTCACTTTTTAGCAGGATCGGAGACGAAAAAATAGGATCGGAGGGCCGCGGTATGGTCATTTCTCTCGAATCTCTCGCGATTCCTCTCATATGTGATTTTCGTTTAGAAAGCATACCATGAGTGGGCCGACTTTGCTGCTACAGCGGCAGTTGCTACGTAGTCTTATTGGCTACGTAGTCTTATACAAAAATACCTAAATGAGGACAACAGATGGTATCATATCAGACGCTATTCCCTCTCTTCACTATCTACGCTGCTGCATTTGTCGCCATGGTTCGCTTTCACTATGCTGGGCTTTCACTATGCGGTCGTGGCTATTTTTCTTCCAAATCTGTGTGGAGTCCATCCACTTGCAGACGGGCTGGTTCTCATGCTCACAGTCTCCGAATTCAGGTAAGGGAAAAGTCTGATGTAAATTTTAATTATTTTTTTATCATGAAAACGTTTCCAGGTGAGCGTTCGCCCGAACATTCTGTTGTGGATCATAAAGAGCAAGCCGTGCGGAGTTCTCGAGGTCGTTGAACTCGTCGATAACCGTCTTTTGATGTCAATTTACGTCAGATATTTCAGAAATTCAGTTGTTTTTCTAAAGAAATTTTATTTAGAGCAATTTGTTCTTGCTCAAACTTTGATGAGTATTTTTGATGAGTATTAACTTTGATCAAACTTTGATGAGTATTAACTTTGATGACCTTTGATGAGCCTGTGACATTTGTCCCAAGAGAAATGTATTCGCGCTATTGTCATGCCTTATTAGTATTATCTCTCATTAATCCAAATCGCTTTTGATTAAGACTTCTGCAGAATCATTTTTGGATGATTTATGAGTTTTAAATATATATGTTAGACATGCAAACGTGGGAGTAACCACTAAGAACAAAGAAAACCCGAATGAGATTTTTTTTAAAACAGGAAGTTAAATTATATTATTTTGTCGAATCCGTCTCCTTTCCGGACGTTCCGACGGGCAAGCATGGCCAGATTTATACTGCAAAATTGAGTCATTAGGTAAATATAAATAAATAATGAACGGACCTGAGGTTCCGCTCTCGAGTCATATAATCCATTCTGCTGCTGTGGGATTGTGCGATCAAGCTGGAATAAGAGAAATTAGTGCGTTATTGGAAACTGCACTCAATATTTTTACTCGACACCATATTTTTCATGAATTACAAAGATTTGGTTGAATGAAGAAACTCTAATCAACGACACTACCTCGGATCAGCCAATCTCAGTGACCGATCTGCCAGAGTGGGCGCAGACTCAGTGAGCGCCGATCCACGAACAATCTCCAGTCGACCCTGAAATCCGCTTTGATGACTGCACTCGAAGGCCATCAACCGAAATAACCTCTTCAAACAGATTACAAATGGAAATCTAATAGAATGATGATGCAGACTAGGTTTGACTAAACGATTGCGGGATTGCGGGCCCGCAATCAAGCGCCTCTCTCTCGTCTTGAATTGCCGGTCCGCAATCCTCCCGCAATCAACGTGCAAACTGGTCCCGTATATCCCGAATAGCCAACCCTAATGCAAACCTGAAGCTGATCCTCCTCCTCGTCTGAGTCTTCATGATCCTTCGGGAGTCTATTAGGCAGGAATGATCGAGGCGCTGCGATAAAATATTAGCAAGAAAAGCATCAAGTCTCACCTTCTGCACTCTCTATATTCTCGTCCTGTGCTGGTTTGAGATCTCCACTCTTAACAGCCTCTATCGCTTCCCTGACCTATCAAATAATATGTTGGCCTATATTCGTTTTCCGAATAGTTGTATTGTTACTGGCATAGACATGGAGCGACTGCATGTTCTATACATTCGGGTCCTACCAACCTCCTTGAGAGCAACGACTCCCCTCAATGAGCCTCTCTCAGTGATGAAGATGCGATTTACCGAAAGGAGGGAGAAAAGCCAATGGATCTGGAAGAGAGACAGGTCATGCTTCGAAAGAAAGGAAATAGTCTTGCCTTGAAGAGTGAAGTGCGAGATGTTACTTGAATGGGCGTTTCATCGATTGAGATGCTATCCAGATCAATCTTCTCGTCGATCAGATTATTCTCTGTTGTGGCAATCTGGTCAGTCAACGTATTATGAATGTATACAATATATTAGCTCACTTCAGGATCGGTCGTTGTATCGCTGACTTCCTCTGGTGGTGGTTGCTGAATACTCACAATTTCCATTCGACTCTCAATACCTCAGTAGTACTCCCCTCAGTACTTACAGCCGCTGTCTCATTCTTCCTCCAACTGTTCATCAGTCGACGGAACGAGAATATGCGAGTGGGAGAGCTACAAGTCCGTATATTCATTTATTTAGTAATCATTCAAAATTAAATATCGAGCTAAGGAAGACAACGCACGCCGGTCTAGAGGAGCCGTCAGTTGAGGACGAGTTCCCATTCAATATTCCAATCTGAAAAAAAGCAAAGATTTCCAACATCAATATCGGTTTCTTCTTACACGATCGTTGAGGAATCTCTCTAACTTTCGCCGATCGACTGTACCGATGAATAATTGAGAATCTGAAGTATTAGTTGAATAAAATATGTTTTCCAATGAATCTCCGCAATCTCTTTGTATTCTTGCAGCATGAATGTGTCTATTTCCATCAATGAAAGAAGCACTGAACCTTGTGAATCAACGATAGGTATGGCTGAGATCTTTGGCGCATTCTTTAGCAGTTCCCGTACTTCACGATAGGTGGAACGCTTATTGATGTAGATAACGGGATTGATCATGAACTGACCGACAGTAATCGAATGGAAACTGAAATAAGTTTCAGCCCATGGAACTGTATTTGATGATTCACATGGAAGATCCTCTCGACAGATCGGGCAGATACGGTAGTTTTCTCAGCTGGATGATTGAATCGATAATGGAGATCTCGAAGAATGAACACACGGCGTTAGAGACGATTAAAGTTATCTGAGAATAATGGACGAGTTTTAGTCTCAAAATTCGTCTATTAAAACTTCCGAAGATCATTACTTTGAGTAAAGCCAACTGACCAAAACGGGAAGAAGATGCACCAACTGCCCGGTCATCTCGAACATGATCACCGCGGTAGAGACTGTGTGAGTCACCGAGCCTACCATCGCAGACGAACCTTGAAGGACTTCATCTATTCCAATTAAAATTGCAGACGTGCCAACGACGCACATATCAAAGCGCCTGATATGCCTTACATACCTGCCACAGCGTAGACTCCAGGATAGATGGCCTGAGCAACGCCTGCTCCACTCCACACAAATCCATCGTTGATTACGGATAATACCTCACCTAAACAAAATTTCCGAGAATGAAAGACGTACACCGGATATCAATTACTCTATTCTACAAACCGCAAAGGAAGAGCAGAACAATTCAGAACTAGGAACAATGGAGAAGGAACCGTACCCATGAGTCTCCCGGATGCTGCTCCAATACCGAGCGAAGATATGATGATTCCAGAGGGAATGGGCATGGTGTGACATATGATAGAAATGAAGAACTAAAGGGAGGAACAGACACTCATACGTCTCTATCCACGCTCTCGTGCAGTCTTTTTGAGAAGAAACATACGTGGACGACAATGAAAACGGTGAGTGATACAAAGATGGACACATCGTGATGCAATCCATTGTAGTTGTCCGTGATCGACTGTAAAATCGTCGAATATTCTCTAATATGAATCGCAAGAATGGTCTCACTGAATTGCATACTGGTGCTCCTCCAACAGGCGTCCATGTACAGGCAGCGAAGAAATCGACGAGTGTAGTTAGGAACTTTTTCTGCATATGAACCTTTGATAAAGGGTTTCTAAGTTAGATCATTAACTTTTCCAGCCATGAACTGTCCGAGTGCCTCTGGATAGGTTATCGAACCGTAAATTGCGGATACGAGAAGAGGGTAAACGAAGAAACTGAAGGAGGGAATGGGTTTATTGAAATCAAAGGGGACTATTCACTTTGCCTGGAAAACCTTCTTGCAAATCCAGTTTCTTCTCAGGAATAGCACCAAGAATCGATGGAATTTGATAAATAAGATAGAGATGATACCGATGAAGACGCTAGAATGGAAGTTTGAAAGTTTCAAATGTGGGGTATTGAGATCAAATATAGTTGTGAACGTAAAGAGGGAGTAACAAAACGCTACTAGATTAGCGAGCTCACCCTAATAGGGCGAATAGAGGAAGTTCCTGAACCGTGAATGCCTTTCCAGAAGGGAATCGAGTCTGGTACTGTGGCTGGATGTCCACTAAAATATTCGTATTCTTTGCATTGGGTGTGCGGAGAAAAACGGTTCTCAACATATGCTGTGTATGGTTTGAAATGATCCAACATTCATTCTCTTTCCACTCACAGAATGGGTCATTGATGGCGGGTAGAACGACAAGAATCACCAATGCTGACCATGAGGCAGCGTAGAAACATCGCCAGTAGTTACTGAAGAGGCAGCTCTTTTTCAGATCACCCATTTCGAATGGTAAGCGAATTGCGTGTAAAATTGAATTCATTTTTTCTCGATTTACATTAATTTTAGCTGATCAATCGTAGATTCTCTCGTCTCGCCATTTCTTCAATCGCTCACCGTACTGCGAATAGCACCGAGGTCAGCTCTATCGACATCAGAACTCCCCCGATCGGAGCGGAGAAAGTCGAAGCCACGCCCACTGCGACTCCCGCAGCAAGCATCTCGCTGCATCGACTCTCGTTGCTGTAGATACCCTGGATAGATTAGCCATCACTGCAAGCGTTCGCGCTCGAGATAAGTCAGTTGTACAGTATCGACAATAAGTCTTGACCCAAAAATTCAAAATGGTGTAACTTTCAAACCAGATGGGCGATGGTTCTGAGGTTTTGATAGATGCCAGTACCTGTACTCCTACATATGCTCACAGTGTCCGACCGTAATACGATTTCGCAATATTGCATGGTGATGACGCAATCATGACTTGGTTTTTCATGGTGGATTATTTGCTTTATGAATTTAATCTCAGTATTTCTACTCGGTGTGATAATAGAAGGCCTAAATACCTATTAGATCGAAATATGTACTCTTGGGAGAATGACGTACAGTGGTTTTCGACTGACTCAAAGTAGGGTCCCGAAAAAATGGATTTTCGTTCATCGACGTGCTAGAAACTCGTTCAACAGCTCAAAATGATCCATACCCCAATTTTCGATGATCCCCAAAGTTTGACATGGATAGATCTTAATTTGCCCTCAGGACACGAATTTTTCACTTTTTCACATTATTTTTTCTCAATACTTTGGATGATCACGGTTCCAAGGCAGATTTTCGTTCAAATGACTTTCCTGGACAGGTTAGTTGCGAATCCATGGAATATACGATTCCCAACGTTTTAGAGCATTTGGATAACTTTCACGCCCGCGGCAACCGAAAATCCGAGGTCAATCGATTTTCAAAATCGGCCATTTTTCGACATAATTATTTTTGACTTTTTTCATTAATGATATCAAGAGCTCTCATATCGAAATTCGGATTCAGCACACACAAATATACCTGGAAAAAATGTAACCAGGAAGTTCTGAGGGAGAAAAATATTCGACTAATGATGGGGGTATCATGGTAACTTTTTAGATTGAAAATCGATTGACCTCGGATTTTCGATAGCCGCGGGCGGGAATGTTATCCAAATTCTCTAAAAAGTTGGGAATAGTATGTTCTATGGATTTGCAACTAATCTGTCCAGGAAAGACATTTGAACATAAATCGGCCTTGGAACTGTGACCATCCAAAATAGGGAGAAAAAGATAATGTGAAAAAGTGAAAAATTCGTGTCCTGAGGGCAAATTAAGATCTATCCATGTCAAACTTTGGGGATCATCGAAAATTGGGGTATGGATCATTTTGAGCTGTTGAACGAGTTTCTAGCACGTCGATGAACGAAAATCCATTTTTTCGGGACCCTACTTTGAGTCAGTCTAAAACCACTGTACGTCATTCTCACATGAGTACATATTTCGATCGAATAGGTATTGAGGCCTTCTATTATCACACCGAGTAGAAATACTGAGAGAAAATTCATAAAGCAAATAATCCACCATGAAAAACCAAGTCATGATTGCGTCATCACCATGCAATATTGCGAAATTGTATTACGGTCGGACACGGTGAGCATATGTAGGAGTACAGGTACTGGCATCTATCAAAACCTCAGAACCATCGCCCATCTGGTTTGAAAGTTACACCATTTTGAATTTTTGGGTCAAGACTTATTGTCGATACTGTACAGGCTGTTTATTTTTGCCCGAGATATTGATACAGATTTATAATTCTCCCTAATCGATTTCCATCCTTCCAGAAGTAGATATTCTAGCTCAAAAAGAGCGCACGCAACTGTGACGTCCCGATCCGATTAGCATATGAGATAGATGATACACGAGCGGGGGAGGAAATGCGAACTCGGTATAGCAAATCGGATCTCATTCGAGTTACGAGTTCTCGAGATCAACATTTCCAAGATCATAAAAACGCATTTTTCGTTCCATTTTATGATAAATAACTACTAACAGTGAAAGCGGCAAGCCGTGAGAGTTGCATTGCGAAAGCTGCGAAGATATGACAGAGCGGACCCTGAAGGAGAATGATGAACTGCCACTGATTTAGAAAAATGAATTAATTTTCACATTTCGCTGATTCACATTTTGCTGTTACAATCACATTGCGCTAGCACTCCTTCCACATTCGTGCGAAAAATCCACATCGAATATTTTAGTCGGGGCCGATACCTCTCTCCCATTCGGAATTCCAGAGCTCATGGATAGTGTCAGACCGATAAACTTTCCTATCATTGTTCGGATTGTGAGATATTCCTTGAGAATCGTTCCCCTTAAGATGCATTTCATCTCGGGGAAACCAGAACCTGAAATGAGAGTTCCAATTGGTGTAAGTGCAAATTTTAGAAACTATTTCTTAAGACGGCATCTCGGTAATTTGAGACCACCCCCGGACACGTTGAGCTAGCAATGGGAATCAGAAGCCCATGCTTGGGTGCTGGAAGGGTCTTGGTACCATAGTGCACAAACCATGACTTATTTGTTGTTGCAGCCTCGGGGTAGGGAGAAACATGGGTTTCAAGTTAAAAAGGTCGAAAAATCAAATTTTCACAACCGATCGAGATAGACTTTTCGCCAAAACTCATAGGCATGGCTATATACATTTTGTAGCTCGTGCACTTCTACGTTAAAATTTGCTAAAGAGCGGTCCTGTAATTTAGGCTAAATTAGTTTTTTATTCGTTGAAACCAAAAAAATGCTCGATTTTGATCATTTTTCAAGCGTAAGTTTGTTCATTTATACTTTTATGATCTCTAATGCCAAAATTCTAAATCTACGAGCAAAAATACATCAGAAAAAAATGTAGTCAGATTTTTCCGAGATGCAAATTTTTCCACTTTTTTCATGATCATTTTTTGGTCAAAAAGTCAAAATCTCAAAAATATCTGAATATATGTGTTTTCGACGTATTTTTACCTGTAGAAATCGAATTTTCATACTAGAGCTCGTCAAAATGCAAAATGAAAAAGTTACACTCGAAAAACTTGCATTTTTGAAATTAAGAACATAACTTTTTTCTTTTGCATTTTGGTGAGCTCTAGTATGAAAATTCGATTTCTACAGGTAAAAATACGTTGAAAACACATATATTCAGATATTTGAGATTTTGACTTTTTGACCAAAAAATGACCATGACCCCGGGATCATGAAAAAGTGGAAAAATTTGCATCTCGGAAAAATCTGACTAAATTTTTTTCTGATGTATTTTTGCTCGTAGATTTAGAATTTTGGCATTAGAGATCATAAAAGTATAAATGAACAAACTTACGCTTGAAAAATGATCAAAATCGAGCATTTTTTTGGTTTCAACGAATAAAAAACTAATTTAGCCTAAATTACAGGACCGCTCTTTAGCAAATTTTAACGTAGAAGTGCACGAGCTACAAAATGTATATAGCCATGTCTATGAGTTTAGGCGAAAATGGGCATTATGGTCGAAATAAACGAAAAATCATGTCTAAAAAACTATTTTCGCAATGAACAGTAATCGATCAGAACAGCTATTTCAAACCCCCAGGGCACCCCTAAATTGACGCAAAAAATAAATTGGGTCTATCTCGATCGGTTGTGAAAAATTTGATTTTTCGACTACGGTACCAAGGCCCTTCCAGCACCCAAGCATGGGCTTATGATTCCCATTGCTTGCTCAACGTGTCCGGGCAGAGGCCAAAATGCTTGCAAATTACTGAGATGCCGTCTTAACATAAATCCATTAATACTTTCACTGCATTTGATCTGCATCGATTTGCAAGCTCTATCCAATAAAGTATATATCTTTCTTATATTCTTATATTTCTCTTTCTTACCCGTTGCTCCAGTAGCAATGTATTTCGTGCACGCAGCTGATAGCATAATCAATAGTACGATGTAGCCAACCCAAACACCTGAAAGGAAGACTGAGTAGAAACAAAAAGTTGGTCATTGCTTGCCATAGGTGGCCGGGATGCGCCACCCAGTCTCGATCTTGTTCACTTCGCTATAGCCGAGGAGATGGACTATAATGGAAACAATGTGCAAGTAGTTTGGGAACATGAGTGCATCATTTTACGCGGATGATAGAACAGGAGGGGAAAGACTGACGCTGATTGAGGCGACTGATGATATACTCTAGAAGGACTGCGATAGCAGCACAAGTGATACCGAGGATGGTCAGATACACCCAGTCCTCCACACAGATCCAGACTCGACGAGCAGATCGCTCTGTGTTTTCATCATTGTTTTCAATTTATTTAGAAAACAATGGAAACTGACTAATAATACTTCCTCGTTCGTCAGCTCCATGGACCTTTTCTGGCATCACATCTTGTGGACTGGCCTTGCTGGTCTTGCAGCACTGGGAAAGCACATTAATAAAAAGTACTAAAATAATTGCTTACTATTTTTAGAAATGCAGGGCTCATTCGAAGATATTTGATGAGTGAGATAGATCAGTTTTACTGAAACGGTACGCTTCTGAATTTTTACTCGGGATCATTTTCTGCCTCTCTCTCTACCTCTCTCGCTCTGTTATCCTCTTACTTCCCTTCATGGAACGATCGATTTTTAAGGGCAAAAGGCAAACAGTGCGGGGTAGTCAGGAGGGATCTTCAATCTTTCGTTCATCGGAACTGTTTGCTAATGGGTATGAGAATCCATTTTCGGGAGTAAGTTTGCCAACACAAATTTTTCACTCCCTCTACGCACGTGCATTGGCGTACGCTTTACTTACGACTCGTAAGGATGAGACACCAGGGATTGAGTAGTGATATGGGGAAAGAGAAAGCATAGTAGTGGACCCGTAGGGCATGCATCACATCCTTCTGCCATGAATTTATGAGCTTCTGAAACTCCATAAAAGCATCCTATTCGAATTTTACGCGATTCATATACTTGAAAAACTTTACTTCTGAGACAAACCGACTATGGTGGCCAGTCTGGCATCGTTTTGTAGTGATTAGTCGTCACATTCTCGTAGTTTTATTATTTCTATCTTTTTTATTATACCGTATTTATCTCTGTCTGGAATTACATCTCATGGTCTAGCACGATGTGGATTCATTTTTTTAAATATTGAATTTGGAGTGTTAACGCAACATCCGAGATACGAATGAAGAATTATAATGCCGATTTAAACATAAATCTGGTTAGAATATAATCTGTTGGATGACATATTCTAACAAATTATTTATCGAAAATGGAGAGTGTCCAACTTCAACAAGCATCCGTCCTCGTACTCATGGTCAGTATCGTTGTATCTCTGAGAAACGAGTAATGTTCATCAGGCTACGATGTTTGGATTCGCAATAAATTTAACTGCATTTATGAATATTAGATTCAATGGGCGTTTTTCCACTCCGTTTGTTTATCAATTACATAGGTGTTCATTATTTATTAGATGGTTTCAGATTCGGAATTGTCTGTGCTTGTCTTACGATCAACAATGGTTCAGTGCTCGTTCTAAATTCACTGTGGTATGAGAGATGTTTATGATTTTCTCAGATATACGTAATGCAGATATTTGCTCCCCGATACTGAAGCTTTCGAATCAGGCTCATTTCTCAGCCAATTGGTAGGAATGGTAAGATCATTTCTCTACAGAAGTGTCGAACAGTCAATACTTCAGGTCGGTTTAAGCATGTGGATGTTCGGAAATCGATTACATCTTCTTATCTCCATAAATCGGTTCATAGCTATTGTTTACCCCTTTAAGAACCGGAAATACATGACTACTCGGAACACGAACATTATTGTCTTTCTTGCTCGTATTCACTGCATTATTTCAGTGTTCGCCCTTAATTTATGGTATGTAGTTTTAATCATTCGCGGTCTATTTTTTGTCTTCCAGTGGACGAATTCTGGTTTTGTTTCGACCGAAAAACTTTTCGATGGCTATTTCAATTCAATTCAATTCAATTATTTATCCATCAGGGGGGTATCATGAGATTGGAACAGCGGAGATCTTCATCTTTTCTTTTCTCTTCTTACGTCCGACCCATCCTAGAGTACGGTAGTGAACTTTGGTTACCAACCGACAGAGAGCAGATCAAGTTAATCGAATCAGTTCAGCGAAAGTTCAGTGAGCGAGTTTTCAACAAGTGCAGAGAGCCCCCCAACAACTACTCCAATCGACTACGTGCCCTTGGTCTCGCCACTCTCGAAAGTCGACGGGCCAATATTGATTTGTGTTGTACTTACAAGATTGTACATAGAGAGTTAGAGCTCACAGTTGATAATTTCTCCCTTTGCCCCGCTATTAATAGAATTTCCCGTCGTAATTGTTTTCAAATTAAGAAACATCGTTTCAATAGGGTAGCTCTCGATCATTTACTTCGTAATCGCATTGTAAATAAATGGAATATGCTCCCCAACAGTGTCATTCTTTCTAGGAACTCTAAGTCATTCATCAAAATAATCAGTCATCATTAATTCTACATCATGTCTTGTTTCCTATTCTTTGTCGCCTTGTAGCGACATCGTATGTCATGCACCCCTCATTCCACACATTTCTATCGTTTCTCTCACCTTAAATGCATGATAAATTATTATTATTATTATTATTATTATTATTATTATTATTAGTGCTTTGGTGGAGGTCCGTCGTCTTGATGGCGAATCGGTGGTTGGGGGAGGGGGAAGGCTTCGGGAGGAGCAGCAGGTCAGAAACAATATCAGAGTCGCAAAAGCGATTCTTCAGAGAAAGATATAGAGGGAATAGAGAGAATATGAGATCGGAATATATCAGGCGAGCTTGTAACAATTTCAGCATCTAGCACGTTCCATCTTTCGATAACCCTAATCACAAAACTTGAGTGAGACTTGCGAGGTACGAAGGGCAGTAAAATGCGCAAATTATGGGATCTACGAAGAGAACGAGTAAGTGGGGCTTTTCTGAATAAGTTGGAGTGGTCATACGAATAGAATCCATGAATCGACTTATAAAGGAAGAGAATATCTGAGATAAATCTCCGATGTTCAAGAGTTTGAAGTGAAAGAAGGGGTATTCTATCGGGATACAAGGAATAGGGAATTTGGCAACGCGCAAAAAGACGACGCGAGAAATTTCGCTGTACACCTTCGATTTGATTGGCAAGTATTACGGTGTGGGAGACCAAACAACTGAACCATACTCGAGAAGTGGTCTGATGAAAGTGGTAAAAGCGCGATTGTACAAGTGGGGGTCAGGAGAGAAGAAACATTTGAACATGATATTGATTTTAGCTCTCGCTTTAGATACCATTCTAGAGATATGATCAGTAAACTTGAGAGAGGGGTTCATGATGATGCCGAGGTCTTTCATGAAAGGTGAGGAGGACAGTGGAATACCATTGATCGTATAAAGAGTACGCGGTGAGAGAGATCCGTAGTGGACAACAGTACACTTGGTCTCGTTGAGGGACAGATTCCACTCAATAGACCACTCGAATACAGAATCAATAGCACGTTGTAAGATGTGGGAATGAAGTGAGACCTTTGCATAGATTTTGAGATCGTCTGCATAGATACCGTAATTAACCTCAGAAGGCAAAATTTTAGAGAGATCGTTAATGAATAAGATGAAAAGAATCGGACCGATGCATGATCCTTGTGGGACGCCAGAGCTGTAGTGGGATCAGATAAAGTGTTACCTATGAGGACGTGTTGAGATCTTTTAGAGAGGTAGTTAGCAAGCCAGGAAATAATATGTGCGGAAAAACCAATCTTAGATAGTTTTTGGAGTAGGAGCCTGTGGTCAATACTATCGAAAGCTTTTTTGAAGTCGAAGTAAATGGTATCAAAGGAAGAATTTTGAGATTTGAAAAATAAGTAATCTGAATGGGTTTGTACATTTCCATTCTTTGGTAGCGGGCAATTCTTTGAAATGTAAGATTTAAACTCTCATTCTGCATATACAGATACAGATACAGATACAGATTTTATCCTGTCCTCAAGGCACTGGGCCTGCAGGATGGTAGCTTCGCTAGGGAGGGAGTGGGATCTTCGATTTCAAGGTGTCTGGGTCAAGGGATGAGGGAATCTTCTTTGGCTTGTTGGGTCTACTGTTGGAATGGTCTTGGTCGATCTCCATTGAGCTTTGAAGTAGATCATCCAGCCTCGAGGCAGACTTGACGACCTGGGCCTTTCTTGCCTTTCTGCATATACACAGTTCAGATATATCAATGAAATACCTGTGACTATCGAATTATTCTCAATTATACTTCTCGATCTAATCACACTTTTTCATCTCAGAATCGCTAATAAGAGGGTATATATATTTTTGATGAAGATGCACTTCATTTTTAATTCCAGAGAGTGCTCAATCTTAGCAAGCCAGATATTTCTAAAGATAGAGCTGTCGAAACTCGACTATTCAAGCAAGTTGGTCTACTATTAGTGTCGCCTTATAAACACAAGAATATTTTCCAGTCCTTGTGCCAGTGTTCCACTTCTAGTTGACTTCATTTCCTTCACTTTCTCACCTCGTTTCAGTAGTGATTTCGGTATCGTTACCGTTGCTTTATCAACGAGTGGTTTTTCCTTTCAGTGAAATTTTTGACAACGACGTTTGTGTGACATATGGTTCATGGAGTGGATGGGTGAAATAATGCAAGAAACGACAAATTACCGGCTCATTACAGGCTAATTATCGCCGTATTTCACAGTCGTACTGATTTATTGGTCAAGAGAAACACGTCTTCCGTTTCCCGCATTCAACTTAGTTCAACTACAACGAGAGACAAATGATAAACAGCTTATTAAAATACGGACAAAAATATCTTTCATAAAATAACTGCATAACGCCTCCAAACACAGTTCTAGATTTAAAAAAAATATGGAATGGGGTGCTCTTTTTATCTCGCTGATTGAAGTATGAAATAGAGACAATTTTAAACTATCAATGTTACATCAGCCTAGATTATCAGTTTTATCGTGCTTCAATGACGACATTGATTCCCTCTCCTGCTTTGAGCACCACTTCTGACAGCAACGAAACCGAGTTGAACTCTCTGAATAGAGTATTCTGTGATATTCATGGGATAATAATCGAACCTCTCGGATCTGAATCTGAATGTTCTCAACAGCGAGCTCACGATGATCTTCAGTTGATACTGGGCGAACTTTTGTCCTGAGCAAGTTCATCGTTTTTTGTGATCAAATTTATGACTCACCAATACAGTTTCTCGGTCCAGCTGAGAAGGGAATGTAATCGTAGGGGTGCCGGCCAGTGCTCTGAACATACCATCGATTACGATAGTCAAGACAAAGATTACGAACGTTCTCGGGAAGGAATCGATCTGGATCGTACACCTCGGGACGGGGGTAGATCCGTTCATTCCGATGGACCATGTAGGGGGCGATGACTAGACTGCTTCCACGGGGGAGAAGATAAGGACCTGCGCGATATGATAATCAGGGGGTGGACTTACATTACTTAGGACATTAGGGTTTAGACTTTAGGATTAAATTTAGGACTTTATGACTTACCTGTTTGAAGTTCTTCTTCGAGATGACGAATGACGAATGGAACGGGCGGGAAGAGACGAAGAGATTCCTTGATGCATCGATCGAGATAGGGCATCCGAGTGAGATCGTCCTTTGTGCAATCACGATCCACGTCATCTCCTGAATACATTCATCAAAATTCCCAATGGAGATTGAAACTCACCAAAGATCTCCCTGACTTCTTGGAATGCGCGTTCTTGCATATCTTGATGATGAGAAAGACACCATAGTGTCCATCCCAGAGCTGCGGAGGTTGTGTCATGACCTTAAAAGATATTAGAATTTTCTGGCATCTATGGGAACAAAATACCTGCGAACATGAATATCTCCACTTCCTCCCTAATATCGTCCATGGAGAGATTAGATCGGTCCTTCTCAGCGATGAGCATATCGAGGAAGGCTTTCTTGTTAGCATCGACTTCGCCTCGTTCCAGAAGCTCCATCCTCTCAGATATGACCTAATCACGACAATGACATCAGTTCGTGTCAATGTCTACTTACTCCCTTCGTGAAATCATGTGCAGTCTGGACATTGATATCGTGCTCTTTCTGCCATCCCGTGACCCATCTGAAATCAAACTACTGAATGTGTCTCATTCAAATGTAATTTCACTGATCTCTCCTTTCACCTTCCGAAACTGTTCCAGAGATGAGGAAGCATAGATGCGTTCATTCCGAGAGTCATCAGTTTGGAAATTGACTGGGAAAATGGCATGGATATTATGAAGACGGCGAAACCTAACCTTCACATATGGTTGCTCTGGATGATGAAGCGAATCGAGGTCCTTGCCCATAGCCGTGTCTAAGACACAATAATTGATATCGAAAACAGTCGAAGATATCACCACAGATAACATCCAGCGTGCATCTCTTCATGTACGGATAAATATCAAACTCCTTCCCACACTGATTCTCGAGAATGCCCATGAGAACCTGATCAGTACAAACGATGAGCATGAATCAATCGTGTCATCCACCTTAGTATGTCTATTCATCGTATCAATGTATCCCAGCAGCATGGTGAAATGGAAAGTCGGTGTGAGCAACTTTCTCCTGGCTCTCCATTTATCCCCGCTTCTGAACGGATTCTTTCAGTAAGTCACTAATATGTTTGAACTTACGCGAGTAACAGACCCCTTCCGAGCCAGGGCTCGAAAATGTCATAGTCCACTCCTTTGTTGATCTCCTCATTAGACTCGATTATGGACTGAAAATATATCTTTCATGTAGAGCGTGCGAGAGATGAGAAAGCTCTCCCATTATCCACTAAAGATGGACCTGTAGCATTGGTCCAGTGAATGGAAGGAAAACCGTGTCGTGCATCACCCATATCTTGATCATTTCTCCATTCCACTCATCTCGAGCAGCCTTTGCTCGCTCAAGAAAATGACGAGGGCTTGCTAAACAACAGTCACTGGTTAGAGCCTCTATTAGTTCTCACTAACACTCTGAGCTTCGGCCCAGCTCGAAGAGATTGCCAAATATGGGAATTCCCTCATCTCCTGGAATGAGCGCACTCAATCGCTTTCTGTATCTGGAAACGTGAAGAATTATAAATAAAGAATACGAAATAAAATTGACTAACCTGTAGCTCTTCAACGTCTCGGCAATAGAGCGACCATAGAAAATTATGAGAGCGCAGAGAATAAGAAGGAGGTAGATCATCAAGCGAGAGCGAAGGTTAGCAAGAGCCAAGAATGGCTACTCTGCAAACAACACAACTCGATAAAGCGGTGAGCGAGATATTACGATCGGAGTGAGTGCTTAGATTGTGCTTAGTTTGTGAAGTTGTGACTAATTCATCGTTCGATTTTGAAGACGACACGTGATCCACACGGCTTTTAGCGCAAGCCCGAAAATTGGCTTTCTAAATACCATTCAAAGCTGGACACTGCCACATATAAAGGAAGATTATACACAGGACGAGATAAGGTTATCTAATCTATGACGAACAATTTACGCTCAATCACGCCATTTGCATGTGTCACCTCTACACACTCTACACAATCTATTCAGTAAAATATTGCTCTGGATATACTAGACGAAAATCTAAAATTCCGGTTTGCATAATAGCTTTGACGATGTTTGAGCGAAACTAATGGGGAAACAATTTTTTATTTTAAAAAAAGCTCGAACTCTCTCCAGTCAATCGAGGAATCGGCTGGTGAAAGTGAAGGGACACTCTGCAAACAACTTAACTGGAGCGAGAAGACGAATGGCCAGAGTGCATAGAATGTGTGCCACGGATGGCTGTTTCATCACGCTTTTGCACACAATTACACAGGATCTGCACATCGCTTGATAAAAAAGCGGAAATCGTGCTAAAAAGCACAAGTGAGAGTACACGCTGATGTATGAACTCATCCATAAGATGGAGAACATCTCCAATCCAACACTTCTGATAACGCTATCACATCGATTGTACTGAGTCATCACTGTACTGAGTCACGCCAGAATCAAATGCTTGCCATTTTTTCATGCAATCTTTCATTATTGGAGAGGAGTAGTGATAGCACTCGCATATTGCCAATGATTCTCGGAGTAATCTATAATAATATTTCAACAGTCAGTAATTTCGAAAAGAAAACAGTTCTGATCGAAAATATCACAGAATATCGTTCACCAGGTGAACGTTTTAGAAAACTTTCGAATAATATCAAAAACCAACTAGACTTTACCGTCACATATTCGGAGTCGATGATGATGTTTGATCTCCCATAACTATGAATGAAGCAAAAAACCGTCATAAATTCATGTAATTATAAATACCTCCCTAAAGTGTGACTTGCAAATTGCCACATTGCCTTCCCACTCTCCTTAGTTGTGGGAACATAGCAATGCGATATTCCCCAGTCGCTAGTGCACCGAGCCAGTTCAGCCGAGATCGCAGGGTTCAATAACCTCGAATTCTTTCCGTCCTCGCTCTATTCTCTTTCACTTCGAAATGTCGGCGCAGCGTGCTTGTCTCATCTGTTCAGCTCCCTCATATTATGCTCATCACGGAGTCATTTCTTGCCGGTAAGTTTTCTTTTTTGTTGTTGTTGTTGAACTGCAATGATTCCCCGTAGATCTTGTTCTGATTTCTACAAGCGAACTCTTTTCTCTGAGAGTAATTTTGTATGCAGAAAAGGCGATGGAAAGTGTACTGCCAACCCTAGTAAGTTGCTGCTATTAATCTTTTCGGCCGAGGTTTTAGAGAAATACCCCCTCGTAGAAGATCGTCACAACTGTCGGGGTGTCGCTTCGAGAAGTGCAAGCAGCTTGGGATGAAGCTGATTGACCAGACATCAGTCGAGCTGCAATCAAGTGCCATCGAACCAGCTAAGACTATGTTGAATGACTCTATTCTATCGCGAGTGTCGAGAGAATATTCGTGAGGTTCCTATTTCGTTCTGCTAATAACTTTTTTAATTGAGAGCTTCGATAGCACGAAGGAAAATCTGTGAGTATGTTCAACCTACAGCTCTTCGTCGACATATGATAGTAGACTATGAGGGAGAGGTACCGCAGCTTTTTCAATGACTTAATGATGGAAATTATCCAGGATTTTCTAATGTGCTCGTGGGGATTCCTCATGGAATGTCTGAAAATCAATGCTGGTGATTATGTTCACTTTGCGAGTGCATGTTTCCCCGAATTCGTTGCTATGAATCTAGACGATCAGGTTAGAAATTAATTTGAACAGCAAATGAATCATTCTCGAGACAGCGATTGATGCTGAAGAATTTCGCAACCCGTTTATATGAGGTTGAGACTCATTGCAGAACCTTCAGGAAATTTGGATCACTTGATGGTCCCATGTAAGTTTGTCTCTATCTTTCACAATCAAACTATGATTTGAGTTACATGGGGACGCTCACTACTTACCAGGATTCGAGAAATTTCAAATTCTTCATCGAGGAAGAAAGCCCAGACTTCTTCGAAGATATTGCCAAGTACGGAGTATAGTGGAAAGTAACATAATTGAACAAAAAATCAATGTTTACCAGATCGATGAATCACTACACTGATAGAATAAGGAGTTTGGTAGGACCTATACTGATGAGCTCGCAGTTCACTGATACGGAATACGATGCCATCTACGCCCTAGCTGTATGGCAGATAGGTTGGAATTTCATATCATTTGAAGGTTAACAAGTTTTTGCTGCAGATCCGAATCAAGATTTGCCCGAATGCATGGTTTCTATGTGTGAAAGTGTGCGATTACGCCTTTTTGACGCTTTGAAGGAATACTATCGTGAAGAACTTGGACTCGATGATTATTCTGTCCGATTGGGGAACATGATCACATTCGAGCATACTATTCAGGTATGTACTTACAAATATATCATCGCGTGTAAGTCATTATCGAAAAAATTCACGAGTGACCGTTCAGGAGAGTATGAGCCTTCTGGCAGAGGAAATGGTAGCATACAATCTCACTGGTTTGCTCGATTCGGATGCCTCGTTTTTACGAACGGTTTCACAGTTTCCTTTGTGAATATCTTTTTAGAGAACATCATACTGTTTTATCGTAATCGATTAAATATATTTATCTAATTATTTAATCTTTCCACTGGACACAATTGGAACACTGTTCAGAGTGACGATCGGTGTCTCTCATCTCTGTGCTCGTTCACGATTCGTACGAATTCAGCTGGTCTACCCTAAAAAGACATCCTTCACACAATTCTAGATCTCTTGCATACCTCGAAGAAGTGATTCCTCATCATGCACGTATCCGTTCCGAATACATAATTCCTGCTGTAGTTCTCTCTCGAAATCGGCTCCCAGCGAGCAGGAAGTGACGAATAGCGATGACCTCCATTCGGATTTCTGCAAGGTGCACCTGTCAGAATGAGCTGATTGGGAAACCACAAACCCAAACTTGGCGAAGTTAGTGAAAGCGGTGGTGAATTGGTCCATCAATCTTTGCTCCGTCTCAGTGATTTCAGGAACGGAGGCTATGAGAGTTGCGATCTTGAAGAGGTAGAAGAGTTCGCACGTGTGAGTGACATCTGCACAGAGTTATTATGAACTATTCATTAATATCTAATTACCTTGAACAGGAGCCATATCTAGAAATATACCCATCACGTCGGGGTTGAAGTGCTCGAATGTGTAGAGGTAGACAGGATCATCTGAAACGATGCATCATCGACAGACGAAATAAAGATATTTCACTTTGAAGTTCCACTGTCTTCCTGCACAATTCTAGTGTACCGGCGTTGAAGAAGTAGTCAGAGGCGAGCTGGAAGCGGCTTTGAAAACATTAGCTAAGTCGAGCGCTCACGTTGGCTATCGCTTTTCCGAATGCATCTGATCCTTCCTCGAGTCCGTCAAAGCGCCGGGAGAGAACTTTCTGAATGTATGATTTGGGTATACACGTTTCAGTGGGCGATAATACCGCCAATGCGTTCTTGTCACTGGCAGTCTGAGATGCAAATCTGATGAATCGATCCGCCCATTTCTTGTCGTTCTTCGTTAAGAACACTGCAAACGGAATAACAATTATTCACGGAATTATGAGTAAAACAGAACTCATCATTACTCCCTCTTCCCTCGTCACTCCAGTCATCATCGGTTTTGGCTTCGCCTTTGCTCGCAGTTCATCGAATGATGCAGGAAAGAAGTCTCCATCAATGTGAGCCATTGTTTCTGTGGAGTAATCTTGCTTCACAATTTCGAATATCTATTGCCATACCCATGTCGACATCTCTCTCCTTCTCCCTTCTTGTAATATTCACTGCGAGATGTTCAGCGGGAACTTTGCGAAGCTCCGTAATAAGCTGATGAACGGATTATTATCATTCTAAATTATGTTTTTTTACCTCTTCGCTGTTATGGAAGTTGATTCCGAGTCGTCTAGCCTTGTTTCGACACTGTGCTGGCATGTTCCTGGTCGAAATTATAATTATCGGCTAGGTTATCTATAAACTTACGGGTTGCTTGCCCATCTCATGTCAGCACTGCCGGCCATGCAAATAATTTTGTGGAAGAGGCCTGAAACCGAAGAATAATCCTTAGAAACTTTCCAACATGTGAAATTGTGCTCGTGGAACATCGATATGTAACGCAATCATTTTATCATAGTAGCCAATTTACCAAATAACATACAGTTATTTCGGATAAGAAATAATTAACAGCGTTTCTGACCTGTAGAATGCGGGGAGAGATGGTGGAAATCAGCACTCGCACCTCCCGCACTCTGCCCCAGTACGGTAACGTTATCCTAAACGAGTTTCTTGAAATAGAATTCGAGAGAAGGAAAGTGCGGCAAACCTTGTCGCCTCCGAAAGCCGTGACATTGGACTGAACCCATTTGAGAGCCTCGGTTTGGTCCCATAGACCGAGGTTACCCGGACACACACTATCCCCTCAAAGGAATATTTAAAAAAAAAAAGATTCCTCTTTCTTTCTTCCGTCACTTAAAAGTGCTGAGATGGAAGTTCTGCAATGAGCTCACCAGTCGTGAAGAACCCGAGATAACCGACTCGGTAGTGAATCGTGACGAAAACTATGCCTCTCGTGACCTGAACATTGACTTTGTCACCTTATCTACTCCGATTTCTCACGATATTCTCGCAGATGCCGATATCCCCGTATGTTTTTGCTTCTCCACACTCGAATCCTCCTCCATGAATGAATAGCATTACCGGAAACCCTGAATGTTTTTTGAAAATGTGTGCAAAGATGTTTCCACGAATGATAAGTAACTGTGGCGGAAGAACGAAAGAGTACATGCACACAACTCTGTACAATCCTAGTAGTTGTTGACACAACAATCACGGTATTTTTAGATAGAAAGTGGGAGATGAGAAATGAAAACAAGTAGTTCAAGTTTATAAAGTACCTTCTGCTGGTGGTTTCCAACAAGGAGTAAACACGTTCAGATACAGACAGTCTTCCGACGGAATTCCGTTCTGCGTTGCGTTTGAATAATAGAGGACCCTCTCTGATCTCCTTACCATTTCAAAGTCCTGTTTGTGTTTGGGCGCTTGAATGGCACGTGCACTAAATGCCTTCGTCTCTCTAATTCCACTCCATGGTGAGAGAGGTTGTGGTTTCTAAACAACAGCGGTGGTTAGCAAGTGAAGAGCAAGTGCATAAACCTTGAACCGAAGTTCCCCAGTAGGAGGAGCGGCGAAAGGGATACCCTGAACAATGTCTTTTTTGCCATTATTAAATTTAAAATTTTAACAGAACCTGGAACGCGTCCACTCGTCTTTCTCCTTCAAAAATGAGTCGACGACCTTGAACCTTTCCATAAGCAGTCTGCACTACTCGCGAATTCGGAAACTGCATGGCTGGTGAAAGATAACTAAAAATGGACATGGGATTGCGTTGTTTGTAGGTCTAAGAGAGGTTACGGAATAGACGCATTGATAGGAAGAGTGAGAGAGAGAACGAAAGAAAAAGAGATAACGATTGATAGGGAATCGTGCGAGCGAGCGCTCGATTTGCGCGTGTAATGTCCTTCATAAAACAATTGTGTTTCAAATGCACGCAGACGAGTATCTGTCTGGATTACTAAGTTTGAATGATTTTCATGAGTGCGATAGTTTATTTATGTTATGATCAAACAATAGTATAAAGTGTTCACAGAGAGGATAGTTTTTTCTCTGATCTGTGCTCATTGACGATTCGCACGAATTCTGCTGTTCGTCCCTAAAAAGCACTCGATTTTATCGTTTCATGACCCAACTTTGATTACGCTGAAGAAGTGATCCCTCATTCCACAATTATCCGTTCCGAACACATAATTCTTGCTGTAGTTTTCCCTCGAAAGAGGCTCCCAATGAGAAGGAAGTTCTGACCCGTCAGTAACTCCATTCGGATCCCTGATACGTCCTCAGTCAATGCAGTTTTACAGCTAAACTCACCCAAATTTAGCGAAGTTAGTAAACGCGGAGGTAAACCAGTCGATCACTTTTTGCTCCGTCTTAGTGATTTCAGGTAGAGTGGCTCCGAGAAAACTGTTCTTGAAGAGATAGAACAATTCACATGCGTGCGTCACATCTGCATTTTTCAATAAAGTTCGGATCAGATCCTATTGAATCGTACCTTCGAGAGGAATCATTCCCAAGAATATGCCCATCACTTCAGGATTCCAGTGTTCAAAAGTATACAGATAGACAGGTTCCTCTGCAAAAGATAAGGCTCTGCGCTAAACATGTGCGATTGATGTACCAAAGTATACGAGGTGAACAATCTAAAATGCTGATCAAAAACTAACTCTGATTTTCTACCGTTTTTCTGCACAATTCGAGAGTACCGGCATTGAAGTAGTAATCGGAAGAAAGCTGGAAGAATCGTTGTGAATTTTGAATGAACGTTGACTAAAGTTTACATTAGCAATCGCCCTTCCCATTGTCTCTGATCCCTCCTCCATTCCATCGAAACGGTTGTAGAGAGCTCTCTAAAAATTTGTATTTGCAAGTGAATTCTTGAACAAGTGTACCGCCAGTTGTTGCTTATCCACTGCAGTTTGAGATGCCGCAGAAACTATTCTATCTGCACATTTTCTATCCATTTTCTGGAAGAGCACTGAAAATGTCCATTGAGACGTTCATTTCGAAATTTCTTACTCATAAACAGTCCCTCTTCCCTCGTCACTCCAGTCATCATTGGTTTTGGTTTTGCTTTAGCTCTCAATTTATCGAGTGATTCTGGGAAAAAGTCTCCATCGATGTAAGGAATGGTTTCTGAAATTAGTATCATATTGAATTATTAACCTCGCAATACCAAAATCAACGTCCGGTTCTTTCTCCGGCTTCAGAATGTTCGCTCCTAGTTGTTCAGCTGGGATGATCCGAAGCTGCGAGATGAGCTGAACTATCGATAAATAACGTCATTTGTCGATACGAAATTCAACCTCTTCGCTATTGCTGAAGTTGATCCCGAGTTTTCGAGCTTTGATGCGACATTGAGCAGGCATGTACCTATTTGAGAAAGATAACTCACAGCTGGCAACTTTTTTTATCGGTACTTGAATAAGAATAAAAAGGGCTTACTGATTGCTTGACCATCGACACTCAGCATTTCCTGCCATACAGATTACTTTGTGGAATAGACCTGCAATAAATTTAGTCGGAACTCGAAATTTTCGAGATATCATCAATAAATCGAAATATGTAAATTAACCAGTTGAATGCGGAGAGAGATGAAGAAAATCGGCACTGGCTCCACCTGCACTCTGTCCGAGCACGGTCACATTGTTCTAGAAGAACAATCCTAATATGAATTAGAGTGGAAGTGAATACCTTATCGCCTCCGAAAGCCGCGATATTGGACTGAACCCATTTGAGAGCCTCGGTTTGGTCCCAGAGACCGAGGTTACCCGGACAAACTCTGTCACCTGGAGATGACACTTTTAGAGTTTCCAGAAAGAAAACGTCAGCATTACAGAAATAATTGCACCTGTTGTGAAGAATCCGAGATATCCGACGCGATATTGAATCGTTACGAATACCACACCATTTGTAACCTGACAAAAATCTAATGTTGCCTCATTTCGCACAGCATTCCTCACAATATTCTCGCAGATGTTAATATCTCCGTATGTTTTAGTTTCTCCGCATTCGAAGCCGCCTCCGTGGATAAACAGCATGACAGGAAATCCTTAAAGTTTCTTGGAAAAACATTCCAGTATATATCCCGTAAGGAAGAAACGTCAATAGAAAGGGAGAGTACTGATCACTTTGTGCTCGGTCTTGAAGTAGTAGTTTGTGCTATTGAGTTACTTAATTTTCGTATATCTACATAAAATTGTAAGTGAATTTATGATGATTTTTTTCTGTCAAAAAATACCTGCTGCCTGTGGCTTCCAACAAGGAGTGAAGACATTGAGATACAAACTATCTTCTGACGGAACTCCGTTCTGAATGAAAACTGCTCAATACGAGAGAAACTGCACTCATCAGCTAACCATTTCGTAATCGCGCTTGAACTTTGGTGGTTGAATGGCACGTGCACTGAATTCCTTCGTTTCCCTCACTCCATTCCATCTAGTGGGAGGTTGCGGTTTCTAAATTGCCTTTGGTGAGAAATGAAAGGGAAAGCGAATGAAACCTTGAACCGAAGTTCTCCTAATGGAGGATCGGCGAATGGAATGCCCTGAATAATACTTGCTTATGTTGCTGAAATGGTGAAACATTGAACCTGGAATGCGTCCACTTGTCTTTCTCCCTCAAAGATAAGCCGACGTCCTTGAACCTTTCCATGAACAGTCTGGACTACTCGTGAGTTTGGAAACTGCTTCTTTGACGGCATTGTCGCTGTTGTGAATTGATTGTGAAGGGAAGAGATAATAGGGAATTTTAGGAGTTTGTAGGGAGTACAAGGAGTACAGAATGGCCATAGTGGGGAGGGATGGCGAGAGAGAAAGATTGATTGATAAGGTGCGGCGTGTTGTTTTCGCGCGACCTTGCGTGATTGGAACACTGATAGTGGACATTGATGTGAACGTTCGATTGGCTGTGTGGTCGTAAAAATCAACATCTGAACTCTACGTTTTGCCACAGCGAAATATCTTTCACCTGAAATCCACAGATCAAAGGCATAGCGTCTCCAAAACAATTCCGGCAGTGCAATAAATAGTCGTAATGCAATGAACGAAATTCTTTCTTAGAAGTGTTTTACTTCCCAGACACGTGTTTTCTATTACGAGAAAGACAGGAATCGCTTGGTTCAAGATCTCTTACTTCCGGCTACCAAAAAGAGATGATAATCCATTCCGTCATACATAAATGTATTGTCTGTTTCGGACTTTTCCCAAATAGTGCATCGATATTCGTGATTCTCCGGAAGACTCCAAGTACCTTGAAAGTATGTTTTGCTTGTCAAAATTTGTTCCTGGGCGATTTCAGGAATATTCCATTCTCCTGCTCAATATGGCTCTGACTGAGCTTATCTCCATTACAATCCACCTTTCCATTAATGGCCGACTCTTCATTTCCTCCACAACAATTGTCTGCATATCTGAAGGGCCATGTCAATGGGTGTCTGATGGATTCTGTGCTATTGTTTCCGCTTTGATGAACGTAATGATGCTCCATTCGACTGCGCTTGTCGCCCTCTCCTTGTGGTACAGGTAAATTGTGTTCGAATTCACTAAGGATGAGGGGTATAGGCCGAATGCCGAAGCCTTTTCCTTGAAATTCTGGATACTTCTGCGATTTTTCGATTTATTTTTTGAGAGTTCGCATTCTCTCTGGAAACGCTCTTCTTGGAAAGTGGCGACTGCAAAGTCTAGCCTTCTCACTACTTCTTCCTCATTTCGTATACTGCGTTGCATACATTTCCACGATGACACCGAGGGTTATTCTGGTCGAGAGAGTCAATCGATACCATAATGTTCTATCATGGATTGTATGGTACGTCGCTCATCAATTCAAAACTCTTCAATGTTGAAATTCGTCGAATAGATGATGAAATACGGTTTTGTAGGGTACTTCGACGCTTCCGAATTTGCGCCTGCTTGTGTGTTATCGTATGTCGGAATTTTTGGAGTTTCCGAATTCATTTACATCGGTTGGGCTTGTTTCAAAGTAATTGAAAATTATAACTTACCAAAAGCCCTAATCTATTTCAGCTAATGAGTGTCATGCAAGAGAAAACATTGCAATTGAGTGAAAAGACGCGCACTACTAATGAATCCCTTGCTCGGGTAAGGCTAACGATTTAACTATTGATTGAGTACTATTTTTTTCTGCAGATCCTTACAATCCATGCCACTCTTCCCTTTTTCTTGTGTGCCGGGATGGGCTCACTTTTGCTGCTCAACTCTTCGATTTTCACTCGGAAGACATCGAGGGTTTGGAATACGGTGTTAGAAATCGATATTTCGCAATGAATCATATATTATTTTTGAAGATAGCAGTTCTGCCAGCACTGGTCAATCCCGTGCTAACACTCTCTTTTGTTCGCCCTTACCGAATGTGCGTTTCATTTATCAATTACTGTTGTAAATTCATAGTTTCAGCTTCGTCACCAGTGTGATCTGTCGTGCACAAAGGAGAGTTTCATTTGTGCCCTCGGGTAGTGTCTATGGAGAACCAGAAGGGAAACTATCATTATCCCAGAGATTGTAGCGACTGTGGCAAAAATTAATAAACTATTTCCCCATTCTCACTTTGCCGTTATATGAAATATCATTGACTATTTTCACTACGACAGAGATCTCTTTAGTATGAAAATTAAGTTGGCTTGAAAATCCGTAGTTCCACTTCACGCTGATCTGCGTCTCCGAGGTAAAAATAGAACAGTACTACACAAAATGTTTTGATCATAGTGTGATTCCTTGAACAGACTTCCACGGCACTAGGTCGGATGAGAACATTCGTATGATAACCTGCCGGATGAGAACCCGAGCCTACCGGATGAGAACAATTCGGATGATAACCTGCTCTATAATAACCGTGGTAATGATAACCTTTTGGTTAAGAACCATTCGGATGATAACCTATGAGATGAGAACATTCTCAATAAGAACCTACCGAATGAGAACAACTCGGATGAGAACCTTCTTTTTGAGAACCTTCCGGATGAGAACCTAGCCATTCCAGGTCTGGGGTAATGAAAATGTTCCGGATGAGAACTTTGCGGCCATTTCGCATGAAATTTTGACGAGATCTCGGGTAGGTCACTCCTTTTTTCAAAACATGTCATATGAGAAATTTTCGGCCATTCCGCATGCAATTTTGAGGAGATCTCGTGTAGGTCGATCAATCTGATCTAGCATCCAAATCTGTTGCAAGCTGGAATGGCCAAAAAATTTTCTTCTGACATGTTTTAAAAAAAGGGAGTGACCTACCCGAGATCTCCTCAAAATTTGATGCGGAATGGCTGAAAATACGACATGTTTTGAAAAAAGGAGTGACCTACCCGAGATCTCCTCAAATTTTCATGCATAATGGAAGCAAAGTTCTCATCCGGAACATTTTCATTACCCCAGACCTGGAATGGCTAGGTTCTCATCCGAGTTGTTCTCATTCGGAAGGTTCTGATTGAGAATGTTCTCATCTAATAGATTATCATCCGAATTGTTCTTAACCAGTAGGTTATCATTACCACGGTTATTATACAGTAGGTTATCATCCGAGTTGTTCTTAACTAGAAGGTTATCATCCGAATTGTTGTCACCCGGTAGGTTATCATACGAATGTTCTCATCCGACCTAGTGCCGACTTCCACACAACAGAAAAGTTCGCAAATACGGTTTGGAAAACAGTAATGTTTTTGTATTCTGGATTTAGTAAAAAATAAAGCTCAGATTTATATTTCATCGATCAGTCATCACACCCCAATGGTTCCAACGACAATATCGTTCTCCTCAACATCGATACGGTTAGTTTCGATCATCGAACGAGTGATGTTCTTCTGAGCGACGGAAGAGGCCGGGTAGACATCTCTGTTCAGAGTGAATCCACACACATTCTCTGCTTGACCGAACTGCTTCACATTCGCACTGTTCCAGTTCCCGAAGGGTCTGAAGTCGGAGAAGTTGGGAGGGGACTCTCCTCCGCCTCCAGGAGCATACACGTTCCAGTACCTGCAAGAACATCTTATTTCATCTCCCAATTCCATTTACATTTCTCACCAGAGCATGACGTCATTTCCGGGAAGACGAGCCCAGTTCGTGATCTGCGCCCAGTCGTAGATGCTGGTGTACACTCCAGGACGGATTCCACGGGCCTGAAAATAGATCAATTTATCAGGAGAGCTGCGAGTGAAGAGCGAGAGAAGTGCTAAAACAGTACTCTGATACGTTGAACGGCATAGTTGACGAAGTTGAAATTGGCGGCCTGATTTTTGCCCCAGTTGATGGGCGATGTGACCTGATGAAGAAAGAGTCATATAAACTTCCAGAAGTATGACAGAGAGAGGGGAAGGGAGGGGGAGAGAGAGGGGATTACTGCCTGCCAGTGTATTACCCCCGTAGGCGGGGGAATGACGATGGTTCTCACCATGATCCAGAGAGATTTGATGGAAACTCCTCCATTGATAAGAGAGTTTACAGCTTCGTCTACTTGGGTGATCGCCGACTTTGATGAAACCGGATTGGGAGTAATGAAGATCTCGATTCCGATGCCGGCTGAATGTAATTATCAGTATTCAGTTGATGCGCGACCTGTGTATCCCCCTATTCCCGACACAGTGCTAGGATTGAAAAGGCACGGCGCCTTTAGCATAGCTCGAATGACAAATATTTAGTGGGTTGCGAAGGCTGAACTCACCATTGAAGGCGTTTTTGATGTTGGGGAGGGCAGTGAAATCTATTCCTCCCGATTCATCAGGCTTGTATGCTCTCACGAAGATAGTACGGGCCCATTGACGAAGGCAATCGAAGGAGGACGGAGTCCCCGCCTGGTTGATATCCACTGCATACGCGAATTGCTGCTGAAATATGAAAATTTAATCATATCAGAAAAGCTATTGGGCTAGGCTGAGTGGAAAAATACAAGGTTGTTCTAGCGTTTGGACTAGGATGTGAAATGGAAACTTGCCGCAGATGTAGTGCCCAGAAGGCAGAATGAAGCGATGACGAGGTAGATCATCGAAGAGAAACCTCTTTCCGCCGTTCCCTCAGCTCTCTCCTATAGTCAATGAATGATTAATAATCGCGCCAATCGGAGTGAATCATTCGACCTTGTGGAATGAACGGTGAAATACCGAGAGAATCGAAGAGAATTCGAGAGGGTGTGTGTTGAGATTGTATATGCAATGGAGCGTATGCGTATGGAATGGTTAGTGTTGTAAACATGGGGCTTTAGATAAATACAAATAATTACGATATTACAGGTATGAAGAGAGAAAAAATTGAGACACATCCCGTGTCGAGATAAGTTATTTGAAAGAGACCGACCAGAAAGAGACGCCAAATAGACGCTATCACAAATTGCGTTTGTTTTCAAAATTAGTACGCTTCATTAGCGGAACGATTAAATAGGGGTGTCTTGTGGGGTCAGAGTTATGTTAGGCTATCCAAATACATGTACAACCTCCACCTGACTCTGCGCCACAAGAGAACAAAATAGGACAAAAACGAGATTACAAAAGTGTAGATTTGCTCCATCTGCTGCTTCGCCCCCGTACGTTGATATCGTTGCAGCATCTCAACTAAAAATATCTAGAGAATCATTGACAGGCAAATGATTATGGCTGGTTTGCTGACTGATTACACTCATAGACTATGAGTCAAAGTCAACACTACTTTTTTCAATCATATGGCTATCATTACAGTTCAATCAATTTGAAAAAAAGTATCCCTTGGTGTGGAATGAAATGACAAGGAAGAGGAGAGGGAAGGGATTAACTCATCCGGAAGAGTGAAAGACTATAGTGCCTCCGCAAAATGGACGGAATCAAGTGGCTTTTGGTCGTACAAACTTCAACTCGGTTCAGATCGATAACTCTGTGTTTTCTGCATTTTTCGCCACTATTGGTTAGCCCATTGTTCTTGCAAGGAATTAGCCCCGTTCTCGAATTTACCGTTTTGAACTGTCCAGAGTCACTAAACCAAGGACTGCGTCAATATGTAAGCACTACTGTACTCCAGATGAAGTCAGTACCTACTTCTATCATGCCTCAACAAACCTCCTTATGAGAGGAATCGCGAGAGATTCGAGAGTTTTGGGGTATTAGCGGACGTAGGAAAAAGTTTTCCCGATTCCGCTGAAAAGTAAAACTTAAGTACTTCGAACGACGCTCTTTCAAACTGCGTTTCCGCTCCCTTCCCTCTCATTGCGAGCACGCCGAGAGGGTGCGCTCTAGCCCGCGCCGGGTTACAAAGGGGAGGGGGAGGCGGGCGGAGCGGGGGCGGAGTTTGCACAGCTGAGCGGGAGGAGGATTGCGTACCGCAATTCTCATTGCGGGCCCTCAATCGGAGGCGCGGGGGAGGGAGAGGGATTGCGGTCCGCAATTCGAGGCTCGAGATTGCGGCCCGAATAGCCCGAATAGCCAACCCTACTACATTACACGCACAGAGGAGACTACTATCGATTATAATATGGTAGACAAAATATAGAGGGCGAAATAGGAACAAAAGGTTAGCCGAAAGTAAATGGTCTTGTCAAATGGTTCACAAAAAGGTGTAAAACATGATCAAGACGCGATCTAAAATGGATTCCAAGCACTTCCCTAGACGCGCCGAGATCAGGACCATCGAGCACACTATGTGGCAATCAAATAGCCCAATATACGCGAAGAAGAGAAAGAAGAAAGCGAACAGCCAAACGAATGTCTTTCACGCAAACGTGTAAAACTCACTCAAGACCGATTTGAATCAAGAAACTATAAACGCGGGTGAACTCTCGACATCGCTAGCTATACACTATATAAGGAAAACCAATATTCAACGCGAATTAATAAAAATAGCGTTGAAATGGAAAAAACATCAAAACAAGACAGCCGCTTGCGACGCGTCGATTTGAATAAAAAAAGCGCGCGAAAGGGCACGCGATATGCGGCTGTGATAGATTTCGCGAGCCACTACCGTAACGAGCCGTGGCCATTCCGCGTCCATGCGGTGGATCGGGGTTGTCGGTTATTCAAAAAAGTAATGTAACTCTACTAATATCGATTATTCCAAGAAGCGCCGAAAAGTGATTTGAGAAAATACTGTCACCACCCTACAGTAAAAAAATCAGAGGAATCGGAGGTGGGGAAAAAATTGCAGGCACCTTTGTCCAAAAAACCTGCGATTTTTACCAATTTTTGAAGTTTTTCGAGCATAACTTTTTTCATTCAAGCTTCCATGAGCTCTCATATCGAAATTCGGAATCAGCGGGCAAAAATACACCAGAATTTCCTGTAGTCATGTTTTTTCGAGATAAAATTTTTTTCGACTCACACCTCTTTCACTTTTTCACCCCTTTGGTCCGATTTTGACCGAAAATTTTTTGTCTCAGAATCATGTCCTTATAAGAATTTCTGACTTATTTTTGAGCTTAGAAAAGGAATTTGATAACTAGAGCTCATGAAACCTTGAAGTAAACAAGTTATGGCCAAAATCCGGAACAAAATTTTTTTTGGGATTTTCTTTATAGCGTAACTTTTTTGCTTCAAGGTTTCATGAGCTCTAGTTAGCAAATTCGTTTTCTACGCTCAAAAATAGGCCAGAAATTCATAAAGTGACATGATTCTGAGACAAAAATTGTTCGACCAAAATCGGACGAAAGGGTGAAAAAGTGGTCAGAGTCGGAAAAATGTTTATCTCGAAAAACATGACTTTAGGAAATTCTGGTGTATTTTTGCCCGCTGATTCCGAATTTCGATATGAGAGCTCATGGAAACTTGAATGAAAAAAGTTATGCTCGAAATACTTCAAAAATTGGTAAAAATCGCAGGTTTTTTGGATAAAAGTGCCTGCCATTTTTTTCCCCACCTCCGATTCTTCTAATTTTTTTTATTGTAGGGTGGTGACAGTATTTTCTCAAATCACTTTTCGGCGCTTCTTGGAATAATCGGTATTAGAAGAGTTACATTACTTTTTTGAATAACCGACCACCCCGATCCAGCGCATGGACGAGGAATGGCATCATCACCATAAGAAATGTTCCCGTCTGCCTCCTCATTCGAATTCTTTTTGGGAAAAATCTCTAGCGTGATTTTAAAGGAAGTTATGATTGTTTACCTGAGGCAATTTTGGTCGTAAATTTCATAGTGTCCCTAATTTGACCTACCAATACTCCAAGATGAGACTAGATATCAAAAATCAGCAAACGTAGTTTGAAAGAGCGTCATTCGAAGTACTTAATTCTCCCTTTTCAGCAGGATCGGATATACAAATTCCTACGCCGCAGGGCTCTCGAAACTCTCGCGATTCCTCTCTTATTGAGAACATCCCAGATATTACTTTGCGAATTGCTATGACAGGCTTTGAGCAAATCCGCGTGAAGAGAGTTCACTCTTCCGGAAGAGCGACCGCTCTCCCCAACTCTTCCGGAAGAGATAATCGAATTTGGCTCACTCTTCCCTCTTCCTCTCCGCAGTCTAATCAGAAGTCCATGCTTGGGTGCTGGAAGGGTCTTGGTACCATAGTGCACAAACCATGACTTATTTGTTGTTACAGCCGTTGGGGAGAAACATGATTTTCAAGGAAAGATGGTCGAAAATCAAATTTTCACATCCGATGGAGATGGACCCATTTCTTTTTTTCGTCAATTTAGGGGTGCCCAGGGGTTTCAGCCTCATATCTTCGGCTATCTCGTTTTTACAACCCTCCCCCACCCTCAAGAGTGCCTCTGTTATGAGTCGAGATCGAGCCCGTAGAGTCCATAAGGCTCGAAAAGTTCCCTCTCTGTCGATTAATATATTGAATAGTTTCAAGCAGTCTGAATCATAAATGTGTATGCGTTCAGATAGTAGCGAAATCGAAAGATTTTTTGGCTCAACGATGAAACTGAACGAGTGAACAAAATAAACGACGTTGGCGTGAGTATGAACGTGTTCTCCTGAATGGTACAATAACTCATGGCAACTGAGAACTCAGTGGGAGAAAGGTTGATCGATCGAAAACTTTTCAGATTACTTAAGACGGCATCTCGGTAATTTGCAAGCATTCTGGCCCCTGCCCGGACACGTTGAGCTAGCAATGAGAATCAGAATCCCATGCTGGGGTGCTGGAAGGGTCTTGGTACCATAGTGCACAAACCATGACTTATTTGTTGTTACAGCCGTTGCACAGGGAGTAACATGATTTTCAAGGAAAAATGGTCGAAAATCAAATTTTCACAACCGATGGAGATGGACCCATTTCTTTTTTCGTCAATTTAGGGGTGCCCTGGGGTTTGAAATAGCTGTTCTGATCGATTACTGCTCATTGCGAAATTCACTTTTTTGACATCATCATTGATCGCACCGGTTCAAATGTGTGGTCAATGTGTTGATATGGTGTTGAATAACATTTGTGCTTTTTAGAGTTAGTCTCTATCTCATCTCTGAGTCGAGTTCTCGCACGAAAAGCACGCGCGCGCTAGCAAGGGAGAGGGAAATCGGGCGAGAGAGAAAAGGGGGCAGGGCCTCTCTCGCGTGTGTCTCTCTCCCTCCTCCCGCTCTCTCGCTCGCCTCTCCCCGCGATCGAGCACAATTCGGAGAAAATTATTAAAAGTCTGAAATCAAGTTTTTAAATGAATCTCAGGTGCCCCGAATTTCCTTCTTCTACCATCTTGCAAAACATGGTCGATCGTGGGGCTCGAACCGGCGATATAGCGGGCTTCAGTCAGACACCATAACCACTCATCAAACTTTGAGAGAAAAAAGTTAAGCTTGAAAAACTCATGAAATCGAGCATTTTTTAGTTTCGAGAGAACTTTTTAGAAAACTTCATTTGTCAATTGACCCCTCTTTAGGATTTTTCGATGCAGAATTGCACGGGCTACAAAACGTATATAGTCGTCACTGGTCGTTTTGGCGAAAATCGGCAACTTTGTCGAACAAATCGAAACATTATGTCCAAAAAGTGAATTTCGCAATGAGCAGTAATCGATCAGAACAGCTATTTCAAACCCCCAGGGCACCCCTAAATTGACGCAAAAAATAAATTGGGTCTATCTCTATCGGTTGTGAAAATTTGATTTTTCGACCATTTTTCCTTGAAAATCATGTTTCTCCCTATGCAACGGCTGTAACAACAAATAAGTGATGGTGTGTGCACTATGGTACCAAAACCCTTCCGGCATCCAAGCATAGACTTCTGATTCTCTCAGCGTGTCCGGGCAGAGGCCAAAATGCTTGAAAATTACCGAGATGCCGTCTTAAGACGACATCTCGCTAATTTAAGACCACCCCCCCGGACACGTTGATCTAGTAATGAGAATCAGAAGCCCATGCTGGGGTGCTGGAAGGGTCTTGGTGCCATAGTGCAGAAACCATGACTTATTTGTTGTTACAGCCGTGGCACAGGGAAAAACATGATTTTCAAGGTAAAATAGTCGAAAAATCAAATTTTCGCAACCGATCGAGATAGACCCAATTTCTTTTTTGCGTTAATTTATGGGTGCCCTGGGGGTCTGAAATAACTGCTCTGATCGATTACTGCTCGTTGCGAAATTAACTTTTTGGACATAATGTTTCGATTTGTTCGACAAAGTTGCCGATTTTCGCCAAAACGACCAGTGACGACTATATACGTTTTGTAGCCCGTGAAATTCTACATCGAAAAATCCTAAAAAGGGATTCAGCGATCAATGAGTCATTTATACGATTAACTCCAAAAAATGCTCGATTTCGACCGTTTTTCGAGCATAACCTTTTTCTTTCATGATCTGATGAGCTCTAACATCCAAATTCGAATTCTACACAAAAAGTTAGGTCAGAATAAAATATGATCAGATTTCTTCGAGATGCAAATTTTTCAACTTTTATCATGACTTTTATCATGGGGTCATGGTAATTTTTTGGTCAAAAAGTCGAATTTTCAGAACATTCTGACTATAGGTGTTCCGACGTATTTTTATCTGTAGAAATCGAATTTTCACACTAGAGCTCCCCAAAATGCAAAAGAAAAAAGTTATGTTCTATAACTAAAAAAATATCAAGTTTTTTGAGTGTAACTTTTTTCTTTTGAATTTTGGTGAGTTCTAGTATGAAAATTCGATTTCTACGGATAAAAATACGTCGGAAACACCTATAGTCAGAATGTTCTGAAATTTCGACTTTTTAACCAAAAAATGACCATGACCCCGGGGTCATGATAAAAGTTGAAAAATTTGCAATTCGAAGAAATCTGATCATATTTTATTCTGACGTAACTTTTTGTGTAGAATTCGAATTTGGAGGTTAGAGCTCATCAGATAATGAAAGAAACAGGTTATGCTCGAAAAACGGTCGAAATCGAGCATTTTTTGGAGATAATCGGATAAATGACAAATTTATCATTGATCGCTGAATCCCTCTTTAGATTTTTCGATGTAGAATTGCACGGGCTACAAAACTTATATATTCGTCACTGGTCGTTTTGGCGAAAATCGGCAACTTTGTCGAACAAATCGAAACATGATGTCAAAAAAGTTAATTTCGCAACGAGCAGTAACCGATCAGAGCAGTTATTTCAGACCCCCAGGACACCCCTAAATTAACGCAAAAAAGAAATTGGGTCTATCTCGATCGTTTGCGAAAATTTGATTTTTCGACTATTTTACCTTGAAAATCATGTTTCTCCCTGTGCCACGGCTGTAACAACAAATAAGTGATGGTGTGTGCACTATGGTACCAAAACCCTTCCGGCATCCAAGCATAGACTTCTGATTCTCATTGCTAGCTCAACGTGTCCGGGCAGGGGCCAGAATGCTTGCAAATTACCGAGATGCCGTCTTAAGTAATCTGAAAAGAGTTTTTTAAGAGTTTTCGATCGATCAACCTTTCTCCCACTGAGTTCTCAGTTGCCATGAGTTATTGTACCATTCAGGAGAACACGTTCATACTCAAGCCAACGTCGTTTATTTTGTTCACTCGTTCAGTTTCATCGTTGAGCCAAAAAATCTTTCGATTTCGCTACTATCTGAACGCATACACATTTATGATTCAGACTGCTTGAAACTATTCAATATATTAATCGACAGAGAGGGAACTTTTCGAGCCTTATGGACTCTACGGGCTCGATCTCGACTCATAACAGAGGCACTCTTGAGGGTGGGGGAGGGTTGTAAAAACGAGATAGCCGAAGATATGAGGCTGTAAAGTTGACATTTTAGGGTTTCCTTTCCAGAGATCAGGTGCAAGTATTCGTGTCCTATCAACCATACTAGAGAGTCACTACAAACGCATTCAGTTCCTACTATTGTTGTGAATTCGTATGATTATTGCTAATACATCGTCAGAAAGTAGATGAAAAATTGGAAAGTTCGATTTGACTAACAACAAAATGCAATACAATTTACGCTTACTCATTAATTTGCTCATGAGATGCGGATAATTATTTGCTCCCGGCAAATATCGATTTTGAATCATTAAGCCAATCTGGGATGCATTCATCAAACAGTGAACTTTACAATGCAAAATCAATATGCGAGTGGAAAAATGCAACGGTAGGCTTCTAATGCCGACAATTCACAAGTACTATTTTTCCGGAACTGTCGAGAACTACATACAATTTCACTTACCGACATAGAGGTAGAAGCGGAGTTCGGAGAATCGAAAGAAATTTCGGAATCAGGGGTGGAACATCCAACTCATAAATCTCTTAATGCTCCCGTTCTCTCCTGATCGGGATCTCGAATGTGGGCGGAGTCTCAGCCCTTGAGCGTACATCATAGTTCGGAGTGGTCCATCGGCTTTTTCCAGCCATGGCCAGAAACCCGCAGGGCAGGCCAAGAACTGTTGTCCCGCCCCCTCGCGATCTCAATTTCCCCCCAACTTCATACTCATCATCCTTCGGTCCATCTGCCCTCGAGTACGAACCGAGAACAGTTCGATGAAGCTTCTCTTCATTGTGTCCTTTCTTCTCTCGATCTTGCATCTGGCATCCACCAGCGGTAAGTAGCCTTTCGCTTACCCTTGTGTTGGTCTTTGGTGACATTTTAAAAGATCTTCCGGGCAGGGGTAAGAGTGAAAGTCTCTCCTTCTCCCTCTCTTCTCTCACACCTCTTCCCTGCCGAGAGGAGGAGGGCGATGATCTCTTGCTAGTTTGATTTTGCGACTCATCCAAACGGAGATAGATGATCAAGATTAGAGGTGATAGGAGAGATGGAGAAGATAATGCTACTGCTCTATCTTTAATGGAGATCCAGGAAATGCATGTGACGTATGACCCTCGTAAACTTTAATTTTAGATTCGCAATCAATTCAACGGACGAAAGGAGGCGAAGTCGTCGAGAAAATGCGAATGGGAAAAGATTCATTCGAGGCCGTGAGAGACATGCACTACATGTGGTTGGTACAAATTTAGAATCGAAACAATTTTGAATTTTGGAATGTCATGAAATTAAATTTTTATTTTCAGGTACGTCCACTCTGTCAAAGCACTGCTGGCTCAGGTCGCCAAAAGCGTCGTTCCTCAATTGGACAAAGGTATTTTTGAAAAAAAAAGCTGTCCATTAGCAATCACACGAGACTTCTGAATCAGATATTGTTAATCAGTTATCTAAACTGTGCTTGTTCAGACTCCGAGCATGACTTCCTGTTGTGCCTTCATAGAATTCCAGTCAAGACAGACATAGTTCGAACTTCCGAATGTCTCGTTCAGGCGAGGAAAGCCATTAATGATCGACGAAGGTAATTTAGAGAGATTCCACAGTCATTTATCATCGTTTTTTGCACGCGCTCATTTCACGCCTATTCAGCCGGATTTCCCGTTCTTGAAAGGAGATCTCTTGCTCTTTATTAGCCAAGATCAAATGTTTAGCGAACGCATCGAACATCGCATTTCTCTTCAGAAATATGATTGAAACATGAAATATGGCTGGAATCCAGTGCATTCGCACTCGTTTGCTCCTTTGGTTTGCCCCATTTTTTGCCACACACTGGGGTTTCTAGAACAGTTGCAACCGGCAGACAGACTCGTTTACTGTTTGCGCTCTGTGTAGACTCACGCTCAGTAAAAGTACGAGGTCTTACGCAATGTGTGTCTTGGTCTATCGGTCCGAGCGAAGTAACAACTTTTTCATTGTAGGTCTGGGAGTAAACCCCAGTCCGAGCCGGTGTTCCTCATTGAGAAAACCATCGAAACGGACAAGTTGAAACATCGAGGGGATGGTAAAATGAAATCATTCAAAATAATCAAACCTCAAATGAAGAGGCAGAAGATCGATGACAAGAAAACGCTATTGAGAAAGAAGATTATGTCTAAAGATGCAGTGGTTATTAAGCGCTCAAAGGTTAGGTTTTGTTTCGAATATGTATAATATACTTTATAGTAAATTCTTTCAGAATCAGGATCATCATCATCAGTAAATTCTTTCAGAATCAGGATCATCATTGTTCGAATAATATACTTTATAGTAAATTCTTTCAGAATCAGGATCATCATCGCGTCAAGAGAAGTGAGTATAGACTAGTGGAAAAACCAGGAACAAAGAGCAACAAGAGGAGCTTCGTGAGTTTTTGCTTTGCACAATCTGATGAAAACATAATCTCGATCAGGTGAAGAAAATGCTCCGCATGCTCAGTATCCACGGCGCGCAGATGACGCCCATTCAGAGAATTTCAAAGGTTTGTATTATTCACTTTCACCAATTCAGCGAGCGTTTGTAGGCGATTTCGAAGATCGTTCGATCGAGCACTGGCTCAGGAGAGAAAGAGGGAGCTTGGACGGAGACTTACAAGAGCATTCTCAAGCTCAAGGTTTGTGCCACTTTTACTCCATAATCAGAAACTTTAATTTAGAACCAAATCGATGGTCAGCACAAATCTCCGGGAGCGCGCGTTTACGATCTGCCAATGGACCAGCTGGTATTCAATAAGGTTCCACCATGTTCTGTATTGTTGATGCTAAGTTCACCTTCAGACCCTCAAGGGATCCTCTCCTCCTTCTCCTTCCCGATCGATTCACATGCCTCCTCTAGTTCAGCAAGCCTTCTCTTTAGCAGACTCCATCAGAGCTCACTCTTCCAAGACCAAGACGGATCCGAACTACAAGGTGATTGAATGATACACTCATTATGTGTTCTTCGATGAACTGAAAAATGAATAGAACGAGATATATTTTGAAAAAAAATTGGTGATTTTTCTTCTGCAGATGCTCTCTCCCCGCTTCGCACCTGTTCTTCCCGACAAGTATGAGGGACGTGGACTCCTCTCGCCATCCATTCTCTCTTTCTACAAGGTATGCAAGACTGCACGTTTTACTCTTTTCATCCAGAGCTCTCAACTGATAATTATAAGCGAATTTAATCAAGTTTAATATTGAGGACGACAGCGAGGATCAGATAGTCCCTCTTCCTTCTCTCCTCGAGGCGACTGGACTGCAGAAGAAGGATCGAGACAGTCTATTAGAGATGATCATGGAAGTGTCGGGAGCTAGAAGAACTGTTGATGAGGCGGTCAAGGTGATATTCATATCATTGTCTTCACTGGTGTTAGCTATTCGACCTTTGATCCAACGTACTCGAGAGGATGGGGATAGGAAGCGGGGCTTGCTACGGAGGTCGATTAGGCAACCCTAGTCTCGCGTAAGATTTTTATGACATTGACAGATGAAATCAAGTCTCATTATGGATGGCCGAAGAAAAAGTAGAGACTTCTGTTTTCAGACACTAAAGAAGATGAATGTGTTCGGCGTGGAAGGGCCATTCCTTGAAGTGACGAAGATGATCCAAGAATCGTTCAAGGACGTCGAGAAGAGCTTCTCTCGAAGACAACGATTCCAGATGAAGAAGAGACAGTTCACATTCCTCGATAAGCACCAGTTGATGGATGTGTATCAGAAGCAAGGGATAAAAGAGGACCAGAGGTGGGAATATGAAATTGCCAAAAAAAACTAATGTGATTTCATTGCAGGAAGGGATTTGATCTGGAAGAGTACAGTTCTCTATCGCACAAGCAGCGAGAGGCCGCGCTTTGGAGGAGAATTGAGACATTCGCGGCGAATAAAACAGAAATAGTTAGTTGGTGTAATTTGAGTAGCAGCCTATAATTTAGTTTACAAAAGCAATTGCATATTCGTATTTCAGATACATAGTGGCCGATCTAAGCGACAAGTGCTGATCCCTAACGTGCTCTCCGTCCTCAATCCAACTGTTCTTTCACCTTACATGTTCTCGCCTGTGTTTGGTAAGCTCCGAATATAATATTATGATAACTGACATTATTGAACGCTATCAATATCCTTTGCAGGTTTGACGATCCTCGGTCCCGTTGTGCTCAGTCCCTCATTATTCTCGCCCCTAATTCTCAATCCTTCGGTACTATCGCCATATGTGATCTCACCAGCAGTCGGTCAGTCACAATTTTATCAATGTATTATGACGTTTGCATTCGATATTCGTCTTACAGGAATGCCCTTTATCCTCTCTCCGTATGTCCTCTCTCCCTATGTGCTTTCGCCTCTAGTTATGGCTCCCTTCATCCTAACCCCCTATGTTCTATCTCCCAACGTCATCAATCCTTACATCCTCTCCCCTCTGATTCTTTCGCCACTTGTTCTTTGCCCGGATGTCCTGTCCCCGATGGTTCTTGGAGGCGCGATTCTATCACCGGCAGTTGGCTCTCCTGCACTATTCTCAAAGAGTTTTCTCATGGCTAGTGTCTTATCACCCTCTGTTCTTTCCTAGCAGAATCCCAAGAATAGAAAAAAACAAAAAAAGAACTGGTATTGTCGGGTTATCTGTTTAGTGCAATAATTAACTTGAATAAATCATTTTTCTGTGTATCATTGATTCACAAAACAGTAACGACAACAGTAGAATTATTGGTGCGGGATGATACTTCTAATTTAGTAAGGAGGTTACCGAATAATATTCTCTTCCATGTATTCATGGATCCTAGTCGATAGTCTTTCATCAATAGAATGATGACCATTGCGTCCAAGAGAGGAAAGGCGGATATAAAAGATGCGAGGGTCTCCATGTCAATCAAATCGTCTTCTCCGAAAAAGGGAGCATTGATACTGTTCAGATACGGGATGTAAACGAACAACAGTGGAACAAGTGTCTGATGAATAATCATGAATTATTTAAATCGATCTAAATCATCACCTGTGCACACAACGCTATCAGCACAGTTTGCTGTGACTTTCTGTAATAATCCGACACCCAGGTATTGATGTGAATGTAGTAGAAAGTCATCGTAGCTAGAGCAATCTGAGTGGTGAGTGTGAAAAGCATGATAATGTCATTAGACAAAACGACGAAGAATGGACGAAGTTGGAAGGTGTCATCGCGCTGGAATAAGAAATGTTCATCTCTTGCAGATAGTCATGATTAACCCAATGGTCCATAACAAGCCAACCATCGTTGATGGTCAGGTTGTATTTCTTTGCGAATGATTCCCTCAAAACTATCGTAGCAGATTCATTCACGTCACCTGTACAGATAATCATCGCTTGAAGGTACCTGCAAGTTGGATTCCATTGAGTTTATTGAAAGCACGGACCATGTGAAACATGCCGAGAAGGCAAACGCGACGAGTGCACATTGGAAGTACTTGTTGGAGTACAGCGAAAGTCTCTCTGGGCTGAAATATCAAATATGAGTCGACATATCTCAACATTCTCTGATTACTACACACCTTTTGATTGCCCAATATCGATAAAGGAAATTGAGGTTGGTGAGAAAGAAAGGAAGCGCATTCACAGCGCAGTAAATACTGGCAACGTGCTGTAGGTACAATTTTTAGAGAGACAACTTTGTAAATCAACAACCCGCGACTCCCAGAATGTTCGGCCCACAACGCCTGATATCGTTCCCACACGATAGGGTGTCTGAAAAATACAGCTAGTTGGAAAAATACTGATATCGATGCTCACCACATTGAGCATAGCCTGAATCAGTACAAGGAAAATGTCTTGAATAGCGAAAATCATCAGCAGATGCCTGTACTTGCCAGCCTCCTTGCGAGAGAAGCGATGAATGATGTAGAGTAAGAACAAATTCAGCAGAATCCCAGCAACTAAAAAAAGTTGTTTTTTTTACCGTTTGAATGCATCTCGAGGAATTTCACACTCAGCCTTCTAAAATTTCATGCAAAGTTGCCTCACCGAAGTTGAAGGTTTCAACAGGACCATGTTGAGGAATCATCCCCAACCGACAAAATGCACAATGGATAAGTTATTTTTTCAATAACTTCCTCTCTCTTGGGAATGATGATGAGGACATAAATTGACAAAAAAGTAGTACTATCATGGCATCAAAACAAGACATAAACGGAAACGATAACTTCTCGGTGCGGGATATTCCTGACGAATGAATAAAAAGTAAAGGATATCGGAATCTCACTAACAATAGGCTCCTCGAAGAAAGTTAGTGGCTGGATTTGCAAGCTATCGCTGAACCGCCCATAAGGATTCTGCTCAACAGGTGATGCCCAGGAAGAAAATAAATACGCTTTTGCTCATTTTTCACCTGCAACATCCGTGCTTAAATCCATTAAAACACCAAATATAAGAAACTAAAATTAAGTTTAAATTTCAGATTGAGAAAGTAGCCGGTGACTCTCAATTTATCTTGAACTCGAGAAGTTCAGCTAAAGTTCTTCTCGTTAGAAGTAATCAAGGGAGCATAGAGAAGATCTGATTCAAGGAGTATCTTTGGCGCATTTGAATGTCTAGTTAGCACCAGCGTGAAGCACTAGTGCAAGTTTAGCGCACGCACAATTCCACGCACGGACGTTTGTCGATGTCTTCAGAGACTAATTTGTTTTATGAGACGAATCGCGAGATATTCGACTACCCCGCGGCGGTAGGAAAAAAGTACTTCCAATCCCGATGAAAAGTGAAATTTAAGTACTTCGCATCATGCTCTTTCAAACTGCGTTTGGCGATTTTTCATAACAGGTATCACCTTCGAGTATTGGTAGGTCAAAGTAGGGACACTATGAATATTAAGGCCAAAATTGCGTCAGGAAAACAACCATAACTCGCTATAAAATTGTGCTAGAAACAATTCCGAAAAAGCAATCGCATGAGGAGGCACCGGGTAACATTTCTTATGTTGATGATGTACGCAACGCGGCACGTTTGCACTTCCGCGTCCTTTCCTCCGTTTCCCTTGGCACCCCCTTGCGCTTACCTTTACTTTGTATCAAAAAGTGATTCAAAAGATCGGTTCCCACGTACTGGGGCATCAGATCTTAGAACTGGAAATCTGAAATTTCTTTTCAATGATCTTCATGAATTTTCGAGCTTATTGGAGCACCATTCACACACTCATAATAAAATGGTCAGCACTTTTGTATCAAAAAGTGATTCAAAAGATCGGTTCCCACGTACTAGGGCATCAGATCTTCGAACTGTCAATCTGAAATTTTTTTTCAATGATCTTCTAGAATTTTCGAGCTTATTGGAGCACCATTCACACACTCATAATAAGATGGTCAGCTCTTTTGTATCAAAAAGTGATTCAAAAGATCGGTTCCCACGTACTAGACCATTAGATCTTCGAATTGTCAATCTGAAATTTATTTTCATGATCTTCAGAATTTTCGAGGCTATTGGAGCACCATTCACACACTCATAGTAAGCTGGTCAGCTCTTTTGTATCAAAAAGTGATTCAAAAGATCGGTTCCCACGTACTGGGGCATCAGACCTTCGAAATGTCAATCTGAAATTTCTTTTCAATGATCTTCTTACATTTTTGAGTTTATTGGAGCACCATTCACACACTCATAATAAGATGGTCAGCTCTTTTGTATCTAAAAGTGATTCAAAAGATCGGTTCCCACGTACTGGGGCATCAGATCTTAGAACTAGCAACCTGAAATTTCTTTTCAATGATCTTCATGAATTTTCGAGTTGATTGGAGCACCATTCACACACTCATAATAAGATGGTCAGCTCTTTTGTATCAAAAAGTGATTCAAAAGATCGGTTCCCACGTACTGGGGCATCAGATCTTAGAACTGGCAATCTGAAATTTCTTTTCAATGATCTTCATGAATTTTCGAGTTGATTGGAGCACCATTCACACACTCATATTAAGATGGTCAGCTCTTTTGTATCAAAACGTGATTCAAAAGATCGGTTCCCACGTACTGGGGCATCAGATCTTCGAACTGTCAATCTGAAATTTCTTTTCAATGATCTTCATGAATTTTCGAATTGATTGGAGCACCATTCACACACTCATAATAAGATGGTCAGCTCTTTTGTATCAAAACGTGATTCAAAAGATCGGTTCCCACGTACTGGGGCATCAGATCTTCGAACTGTCAATCTGAAATTTCTTTTCAATGATCTTCATGAATTTTCGAATTGATTGGAGCACCATTCACACACTCATAATAAAATGGTCAGCACTTTTGTATCAAAAAGTGATTCAAAAGATCGGTTCCCACGTACTAGGGCATCAGATCTTCGAACTGTCAATCTGAAATTTATTTTCAATGATCTTCTAGAATTTTCGAGCTTATTGGAGCACCATTCACACACTCATAATAAGATGGTCAGCTCTTTTGTATCAAAAAGTGATTCAAAAGATCGGTTCCCACGTACTAGACCATTAGATCTTCGAATTGTCAATCTGAAATTTATTTACGATGATCTTCAGAATTTTCGAGGCTATTGGAGCACCATTCACACACTCATAGTAAGCTGGTCAGCTCTTTTGTATCAAAAAGTGATTCAAAAGATCGGTTCCCACGTACTGGGGCATCAGACCTTCGAAATGTCAATCTGAAATTTCTTTTCAATGATCTTCTTACATTTTTGAGTTTATTGGAGCACCATTCACACACTCATAATAAGATGGTCAGCTCTTTTGTATCTAAAAGTGATTCAAAAGATCGGTTCCCACGTACTGGGGCATCAGATCTTAGAACTAGCAACCTGAAATTTCTTTTCAATGATCTTCATGAATTTTCGAGTTGATTGGAGCACCATTCACACACTCATAATAAGATGGTCAGCTCTTTTGTATCAAAAAGTGATTCAAAAGATCGGTTCCCACGTACTGGGGCATCAGATCTTAGAACTGGCAATCTGAAATTTCTTTTCAATGATCTTCATGAATTTTCGAGTTGATTGGAGCACCATTCACACACTCATATTAAGATGGTCAGCTCTTTTGTATCAAAACGTGATTCAAAAGATCGGTTCCCACGTACTGGGGCATCAGATCTTCGAACTGTCAATCTGAAATTTCTTTTCAATGATCTTCATGAATTTTCGAATTGATTGGAGCACCATTCACACACTCATAATAAGATGGTCAGCTCTTTTGTATCAAAACGTGATTCAAAAGATCGGTTCCCACGTACTGGGGCATCAGATCTTCGAACTGTCAATCTGAAATTTCTTTTCAATGATCTTCATGAATTTTCGAATTGATTGGAGCACCATTCACACACTCATAATAAAATGGTCAGCACTTTTGTATCAAAAAGTGATTCAAAAGATCGGTTCCCACGTACTAGGGCATCAGATCTTCGAACTGTCAATCTGAAATTTATTTTCAATGATCTTCTAGAATTTTCGAGCTTATTGGAGCACCATTCACACACTCATAATAAGATGGTCAGCTCTTTTGTATCAAAAAGTGATTCAAAAGATCGGTTCCCACGTACTGGGGCATCAGACCTTCGAAATGTCAATCTGAAATTTATTTACGATGATCTTCAGAATTTTCGAGGCTATTGGAGCACCATTCACACACTCATAGTAAGCTGGTCAGCTCTTTTGTATCAAAAAGTGATTCAAAAGATCGGTTCCCACGTACTGGGGCATCAGACCTTCGAAATGTCAATCTGAAATTTCTTTTCAATGATCTTCTTACATTTTTGAGTTTATTGGAGCACCATTCACACACTCATAATAAGATGGTCAGCTCTTTTGTATCTAAAAGTGATTCAAAAGATCGGTTCCCACGTACTGGGGCATCAGATCTTAGAACTAGCAACCTGAAATTTCTTTTCAATGATCTTCATGAATTTTCGAGTTGATTGGAGCACCATTCACACACTCATAATAAGATGGTCAGCTCTTTTGTATCAAAAAGTGATTCAAAAGATCGGTTCCCACGTACTGGGGCATCAGATCTTAGAACTGGCAATCTGAAATTTCTTTTCAATGATCTTCATGAATTTTCGAGTTGATTGGAGCACCATTCACACACTCATATTAAGATGGTCAGCTCTTTTGTATCAAAACGTGATTCAAAAGATCGGTTCCCACGTACTGGGGCATCAGATCTTCGAACTGTCAATCTGAAATTTCTTTTCAATGATCTTCATGAATTTTCGAATTGATTGGAGCACCATTCACACACTCATAATAAAATGGTCAGCACTTTTGTATCAAAAAGTGATTCAAAAGATCGGTTCCCACGTACTAGGGCATCAGATCTTCGAACTGTCAATCTGAAATTTATTTTCAATGATCTTCTAGAATTTTCGAGCTTATTGGAGCACCATTCACACACTCATAATAAGATGGTCAGCTCTTTTGTATCAAAAAGTGATTCAAAAGATCGGTTCCCACGTACTAGACCATTAGATCTTCGAATTGTCAATCTGAAATTTATTTACGATGATCTTCAGAATTTTCGAGGCTATTGGAGCACCATTCACACACTCATAGTAAGCTGGTCAGCTCTTTTGTATCAAAAAGTGATTCAAAAGATCGGTTCCCACGTACTGGGGCATCAGACCTTCGAAATGTCAATCTGAAATTTCTTTTCAATGATCTTCTTACATTTTTGAGTTGATTGGAGCACCATTCACACACTCATATTAAGATGGTCAGCTCTTTTGTATCAAAACGTGATTCAAAAGATCGGTTCCCACGTACTGGGGCATCAGATCTTCGAACTGTCAATCTGAAATTTCTTTTCAATGATCTTCATGAATTTTCGAATTGATTGGAGCACCATTCACACACTCATAATAAGATGGTCAGCTCTTTTGTATCAAAACGTGATTCAAAAGATCGGTTCCCACGTACTGGGGCATCAGATCTTCGAACTGTCAATCTGAAATTTATTTTCAATGATCTTCTAGAATTTTCGAGCTTATTGGAGCACCATTCACACACTCATAATAAAATGGTCAGCTCTTTTGTATCAAAAAGTGATTCAAAAGATCGGTTCCCACGTACTGGGGCATCAGATCTTAGAACTGGCAATCTGAAATTTCTTTTCAATGATCTTCATGAATTTTCGAGTTGATTGGAGCACCATTCACACACTCATAATAAGATGGTCAGCTCTTTTGTATCAAAAAGTGATTCAAAAGATCGGTTCCCACGTACTGGGGCATCAGGTCTTAGAACTGGCAACCTGAAATTTCTTTTCAATGATCTTCATGAATTTTCGAGTTGATTGGAGCACCATTCACACACTCATAATAAGATGGTCATCTCTTTTGTATCAAAAAGTGATTCAAAAGATCGGTTCCCACGTACTGGGGCATCAGATCTTAGAACTGGCAATCTGAAATTTCTTTTCAATGATCTTCATGAATTTTCGAGTTGATTGGAGCACCATTCACACACTCATAATAAGATGGTCATCTCTTTTGTATCAAAAAGTGATTCAAAAGATCGGTTCCCACGTACTGGGGCATCAGATCTTAGAACTGGCAATCTGAAATTTATTTTCAATGATCTTCTAGAATTTTCGAGCTTATTGGAGCACCATTCACACACTCATAATAAAATGGTCAGCTCTTTTGTATCAAAAAGTGATTCAAAAGATCGGTTCCCACGTACTGGGGCATCAGATCTTAGAACTGGCAATCTGAAATTTCTTTTCAATGATCTTCTTACATTTTTGAGTTTATTGGAGCACCATTCACACACTCATAATAAGATGGTCAGCTCTTTTGTATCTAAAAGTGATTCAAAAGATCGGTTCCCACGTACTGGGGCATCAGATCTTAGAACTAGCAACCTGAAATTTCTTTTCAATGATCTTCATGAATTTTCGAGTTGATTGGAGCACCATTCACACACTCATAATAAGATGGTCAGCTCTTTTGTATCAAAAAGTGATTCAAAAGATCGGTTCCCACGTACTGGGGCATCAGATCTTAGAACTGGCAATCTGAAATTTCTTTTCAATGATCTTCATGAATTTTCGAGTTGATTGGAGCACCATTCACACACTCATAATAAGATGGTCAGCTCTTTTGTATCAAAAAGTGATTCAAAAGATCGGTTCCCACGTACTGGGGCATCAGGTATTAGAACTGGCAACCTGAAATTTCTTTTCAATGATCTTCATGAATTTTCGAGTTGATTGGAGCACCATTCACACACTCATAATAAGATGGTCAGCTCTTTTGTATCAAAAAGTGATTCAAAAGATCGGTTCCCACGTACTGGGGCATCAGATCTTAGAACTGGCAATCTGAAATTTCTTTTCAATGATCTTCATGAATTTTCGAGTTGATTGGAGCACCATTCACACACTCATATTAAGATGGTCAGCTCTTTTGTATCAAAACGTGATTCAAAAGATCGGTTCCCACGTACTGGGGCATCAGATCTTCGAACTGTCAATCTGAAATTTCTTTTCAATGATCTTCATGAATTTTCGAATTGATTGGAGCACCATTCACACACTCATAATAAGATGGTCAGCTCTTTTGTATCAAAACGTGATTCAAAAGATCGGTTCCCACGTACTGGGGCATCAGATCTTCGAACTGTCAATCTGAAATTTCTTTTCAATGATCTTCATGAATTTTCGAATTGATTGGAGCACCATTCACACACTCATAATAAGATGGTCAGCTCTTTTGTATCAAAACGTGATTCAAAAGATCGGTTCCCACGTACTGGGGCATCAGATCTTCGAACTGTCAATCTGAAATTTATTTTCAATGATCTTCTAGAATTTTCGAGCTTATTGGAGCACCATTCACACACTCATAATAAAATGGTCAGCTCTTTTGTATCAAAAAGTGATTCAAAAGATCGGTTCCCACGTACTGGGGCATCAGATCTTCGAACTGTCAATCTGAAATTTTTTTTCAATGATCTTCATGAATTTTCGAATTGATTGGAGCACCATTCACACACTCATAATAAGATGGTCAGCTCTTTTGTATCAAAACGTGATTCAAAAGATCGGTTCCCACGTACTGGGGCATCAGATCTTCGAACTGTCAATCTGAAATTTCTTTTCAATGATCTTCATGAATTTTCGAATTGATTGGAGCACCATTCACACACTCATAATAAGATGGTCAGCTCTTTTGTATCAAAAAGTGATTCAAAAGATCGGTTCCCACGTACTGGGGCATCAGATCTTAGAACTGGCAATCTGAAATTTATTTTCAATGATCTTCTAGAATTTTCGAGCTTATTGGAGCACCATTCACACACTCATAATAAAATGGTCAGCTCTTTTGTATCAAAAAGTGATTCAAAAGATCGGTTCCCACGTACTGGGGCATCAGATCTCAGAACTGGCAATCTGAAATTTCTTTTCAATGATCTTCTTACATTTTTGAGTTTATTGGAGCACCATTCTCACACTCATAATAAGATGGTCAGCTCTTTTGTATCTAAAAGTGATTCAAAAGATCGGTTCCCACGTACTGGGGCATCAGATCTTAGAACTAGCAACCTGAAATTTCTTTTCAATGATCTTCATGAATTTTCGAGTTGATTGGAGCACCATTCACACACTCATAATAAGATGGTCAGCTCTTTTGTATCAAAAAGTGATTCAAAAGATCGGTTCCCACGTACTGGGGCATCAGATCTTAGAACTGGCAATCTGAAATTTCTTTTCAATGATCTTCATGAATTTTCGAGTTGATTGGAGCACCATTCACACACTCATATTAAGATGGTCAGCTCTTTTGTATCAAAACGTGATTCAAAAGATCGGTTCCCACGTTCTGGGGCATCAGATCTTCGAACTGTCAATCTGAAATTTCTTTTCAATGATCTTCATGAATTTTCGAATTGATTGGAGCACCATTCACACACTCATAATAAGATGGTCAGCTCTTTTGTATCAAAACGTGATTCAAAAGATCGGTTCCCACGTACTGGGGCATCAGATCTTCGAACTGTCAATCTGAAATTTCTTTTCAATGATCTTCATGAATTTTCGAATTGATTGGAGCACCATTCACACACTCATAATAAGATGGTCAGCTCTTTTGTATCAAAACGTGATTCAAAAGATCGGTTCCCACGTACTGGGGCATCAGATCTTCGAACTGTCAATCTGAAATTTATTTTCAATGATCTTCTAGAATTTTCGAGCTTATTGGAGCACCATTCACACACTCATAATAAAATGGTCAGCTCTTTTGTATCAAAAAGTGATTCAAAAGATCGGTTCCCACGTACTGGGGCATCAGATCTTAGAACTGGCAATCTGAAATTTCTTTTCAATGATCTTCTTACATTTTTGAGTTTATTGGAGCACCATTCACACACTCATAATAAGATGGTCAGCTCTTTTGTATCAAAAAGTGATTCAAAAGATCGGTTCCCACGTACTGGGGCATCAGATCTTAGAACTGGCAATCTGAAATTTCTTTTCAATGATCTTCATGAATTTTCGAGTTGATTGGAGCACCATTCACACACTCATATTAAGATGGTCAGCTCTTTTGTATCAAAACGTGATTCAAAAGATCGGTTCCCACGTACTGGGGCATCAGATCTTCGAACTGTCAATCTGAAATTTCTTTTCAATGATCTTCATGAATTTTCGAATTGATTGGAGCACCATTCACACACTCATAATAAAATGGTCAGCACTTTTGTATCAAAAAGTGATTCAAAAGATCGGTTCCCACGTACTAGGGCATCAGATCTTCGAACTGTCAATCTGAAATTTATTTTCAATGATCTTCTAGAATTTTCGAGCTTATTGGAGCACCATTCACACACTCATAATAAGATGGTCAGCTCTTTTGTATCAAAAAGTGATTCAAAAGATCGGTTCCCACGTACTAGACCATTAGATCTTCGAATTGTCAATCTGAAATTTATTTACGATGATCTTCAGAATTTTCGAGGCTATTGGAGCACCATTCACACACTCATAGTAAGCTGGTCAGCTCTTTTGTATCAAAAAGTGATTCAAAAGATCGGTTCCCACGTACTGGGGCATCAGACCTTCGAAATGTCAATCTGAAATTTCTTTTCAATGATCTTCTTACATTTTTGAGTTTATTGGAGCACCATTCACACACTCATAATAAGATGGTCAGCTCTTTTGTATCAAAAAGTGATTCAAAAGATCGGTTCCCACGTACTGGGGCATCAGATCTTAGAACTGGCAACCTGAAATTTCTTTTCAATGATCTTCATGAATTTTCGAGTTGATTGTAGCACCATTCACACACTCATAGTAAGCTGGTCAGCTCTTTTGTATCAAAAAGTGATTCAAAAGATCGGTTCCCACGTACTAGGGCATCAGATCTTCGAACTGTCAATCTGAAATTTCTTTTCAATGATCTTCATGAATTTTCGAGTTGATTGGAGCACCATTCACACACTCATAATAAGATGGTCAGCTCTTTTGTATCAAAACGTGATTCAAAAGATCGGTTCCCACGTACTGGGGCATCAGATCTTCGAACTGGCAATCTGAAATTTATTTTCAATGATCTTCTAGAATTTTCGAGCTTATTGGAGCACCATTCACACACTCATAATAAGATGGTCAGCTCTTTTGTATCAAAACGTGATTCAAAAGATCGGTTCCCACGTACTGGGGCATCAGATCTTCGAACTGGCAATCTGAAATTTATTTTCAATGATCTTCTAGAATTTTCGAGCTTATTGGAGCACCATTCACACACTCATAATAAAATGGTCAGCTCTTTTGTATCAAAAAGTGATTCAAAAGATCGGTTCCCACGTACTGGGGCATCAGATCTTCGAACTGGCAATCTGAAATTTATTTTCAATGATCTTCTAGAATTTTCGAGCTTATTGGAGCACCATTCACACACTCATAATAAGATGGTCAGCTCTTTTGTATCAAAACGTGATTCAAAAGATCGGTTCCCACGTACTGGGGCATCAGATCTTCGAACTGTCAATCTGAAATTTCTTTTCAATGATCTTCATGAATTTTCGAATTGATTGGAGCACCATTCACACACTCATAATAAGATGGTCAGCTCTTTTGAATCAAAACGTGATTCAAAAGATCGGTTCCCACGTACTGGGGCATCAGATCTTCGAACTGTCAATCTGAAATTTATTTTCAATGATCTTCTAGAATTTTCGAGCTTATTGGAGCACCATTCACACACTCATAATAAAATGGTCAGCTCTTTTGTATCAAAAAGTGATTCAAAAGATCGGTTCCCACGTACTGGGGCATCAGATCTTAGAACTGGCAATCTGAAATTTCTTTTCAATGATCTTCTTACATTTTTGAGTTTATTGGAGCACCATTCACACACTCATAATAAGATGGTCAGCTCTTTTGTATCAAAAAGTGATTCAAAAGATCGGTTCCCACGTACTGGGGCATCAGATCTTAGAACTGGCAATCTGAAATTTCTTTTCAATGATCTTCATGAATTTTCGAGTTGATTGGAGCACCATTCACACACTCATATTAAGATGGTCAGCTCTTTTGTATCAAAACGTGATTCAAAAGATCGGTTCCCACGTACTGGGGCATCAGATCTTCGAACTGTCAATCTGAAATTTCTTTTCAATGATCTTCATGAATTTTCGAATTGATTGGAGCACCATTCACACACTCATAATAAAATGGTCAGCACTTTTGTATCAAAAAGTGATTCAAAAGATCGGTTCCCACGTACTAGGGCATCAGATCTTCGAACTGTCAATCTGAAATTTATTTTCAATGATCTTCTAGAATTTTCGAGCTTATTGGAGCACCATTCACACACTCATAATAAGATGGTCAGCTCTTTTGTATCAAAAAGTGATTCAAAAGATCGGTTCCCACGTACTAGACCATTAGATCTTCGAATTGTCAATCTGAAATTTATTTACGATGATCTTCAGAATTTTCGAGGCTATTGGAGCACCATTCACACACTCATAGTAAGCTGGTCAGCTCTTTTGTATCAAAAAGTGATTCAAAAGATCGGTTCCCACGTACTGGGGCATCAGACCTTCGAAATGTCAATCTGAAATTTCTTTTCAATGATCTTCTTACATTTTTGAGTTTATTGGAGCACCATTCACACACTCATAATAAGATGGTCAGCTCTTTTGTATCAAAAAGTGATTCAAAAGATCGGTTCCCACGTACTGGGGCATCAGATCTTAGAACTGGCAACCTGAAATTTCTTTTCAATGATCTTCATGAATTTTCGAGTTGATTGTAGCACCATTCACACACTCATAGTAAGCTGGTCAGCTCTTTTGTATCAAAAAGTGATTCAAAAGATCGGTTCCCACGTACTAGGGCATCAGATCTTCGAACTGTCAATCTGAAATTTCTTTTCAATGATCTTCATGAATTTTCGAGTTGATTGGAGCACCATTCACACACTCATAATAAGATGGTCAGCTCTTTTGTATCAAAACGTGATTCAAAAGATCGGTTCCCACGTACTGGGGCATTAGATCTTCGAATTGTCAATCTGAAATTTATTTTCAATGATCTTCAGAATTTTCGAGCTTATTGGAGCACCATTCACACACTCATAATAAAATGGTCAGCTCTTTTGTATCAAAAAGTGATTCAAAAGATCGGTTCCCACGTACTGGGGCATCAGATCTTAGAACTGGCAATCTGAAATTTCTTTTCAATGATCTTCATGAATTTTCGAGTTGATTGGAGCACCATTCACACACTCATAATAAGATGGTCAGCTCTTTTGTATCAAAACGTGATTCAAAAGATCGGTTCCCACGTACTGGGGCATCAGATCTTCGAACTGTCAATCTGAAATTTATTTTCAATGATCTTCTAGAATTTTCGAGCTTATTGGAGCACCATTCACACACTCATAGTAAGCTGGTCAGCTCTTTTGTATCAAAAAGTGATTCAAAAGATCGGTTCCCACGTACTAGGGCATCAGATTTTCGAACTGTCAATCTGAAATTTCTTTTCAATGATCTTAATGAATTTTCGAGTTGATTGGAGCACCATTCACACACTCATAATAAGATGGTCAGCTCTTTTGTATCAAAACGTGATTCAAAAGATCGGTTCCCACGTACTGGGGCATCAGATCTTCGAACTGTCAATCTGAAATTTATTTTCAATGATCTTCTAGAATTTTCGAGCTTATTGGAGCACCATTCACACACTCATAATAAAATGGTCAGCTCTTTTGTATCAAAAAGTGATTCAAAAGATCGGTTCCCACGTACTGGGGCATCAGATCTTAGAACTGGCAATCTGAAATTTCTTTTCAATGATCTTCATGAATTTTCGAGTTGATTGGAGCACCATTCACACACTCATAATAAGATGGTCAGCTCTTTTGTATCAAAGTGATTCAGAAGATCGGTTCCCACGTACTGGGGCATTAGATCTTCGAATTGTCAATCTGAAATTTATTTTCAATGATCTTCAGAATTTTCGAGGTTATTGGAGCGGAGGGGCGACAATTCCGCAACGACATTTCCGCAACTGTGCATTTCCGACAATTCCGCAAACGACATTTCCGCAAATAAATTTTTTCCCGCAAACGACATTTCCGCAAATGGGCATTTGCGACAACTCCGCAAACGACATTTCCGCAAGTAATTTTTTTTCCGCAACTACCGTAATCTTTGAGTTTTAATTTCAGTTTACGATTGTCCAAAGAAGAAATCAGTTATTTTTCTGTTTTTCCTATACTTTCTCGTGTTAAAACATTTCCGCAAGTGTTAAAACACGAGAGAGAGTATAGGAAAAACAGAAAGGAAGTGAAAATAACTGATTTCTTCGCTCCACAATCGTAAACTGAAATGAAAATTCAAAGATTACGGTAGTTGCGGAAAAAAAAATACTTGCGGAAATGTCGTTTGCGGAAAAAAATGTATTTGCGGAAATGTCGTTTGCGGAAAAAAATTATTTGCTGAAATGTCGTTTGCGGAAAAAGGGGTGGCGGAAAAGGCGTTTGCGGAAATAATTATATTTGCGGAAATGTCGTTTGCGGGATTGTCACCCCTCCATTGGAGCACCATTCACACACTCATAGTAAGCTGGTCAGCTCTTTTGTATCAAAAAGTGATTCAAAAGATCGGTTCCCACGTACTGGGGCATCAGACCTTCGAAATGTCAACCTGAAATTTCTTTTCAATGATCTTCATGAATTTTCGAGTTGATTGGAGCACCATTCACACACTCATAATAAGATGGTCAGCTCTTTTGTATCAAAAAGTGATTCAAAAGATCGGTTCCCACGTACTGGGGCATCAGATCTTAGAACTGGCAATCTGAAATTTCTTTTCAATGATCTTCATGAATTTTCGAGTTGATTGGAGCACCATTCACACACTCATAATAAGATGGTCAGCTCTTTTGTATCAAAGTGATTCAGAAGATCGGTTCCCACGTACTGGGGCATTAGATCTTCGAATTGTCAATCTGAAATTTATTTTCAATGATCTTCAGAATTTTCGAGGTTATTGGAGCGGAGGGGCGACAATTCCGCAACGACATTTCCGCAACTGGGCATTTCCGACAATTCCGCAAATAAATTTTTTCCCGCAAACGACATTTCCGCAAATGGGCATTTGCGACAACTCCGCAAACGACATTTCCGCAAGTAATTTTTTTCCGCAACTACCGTAATCTTTGAGTTTTAATTTCAGTTTACGATTGTCCAAAGAAGAAATCAGTTATTTTTCTGTTTTTCCTATACTTTCTCGTGTTAAAACATTTCCGCAAGTGTTAAAACACGAGAGAGAGTATAGGAAAAACAGAAAGGAAGTGAAAATAACTGATTTCTTCGCTCCACAATCGTAAACTGAAATGAAAATTCAAAGATTACGGTAGTTGCGGAAAAAAAAATACTTGCGGAAATGTCGTTTGCGGAAAAAAATGTATTTGCGGAAATGTCGTTTGCGGAAAAAAATTATTTGCTGAAATGTCGTTTGCGGAAAAAGGGGTGGCGGAAAAGGCGTTTGCGGAAATAATTATATTTGCGGAAATGTCGTTTGCGGGATTGTCACCCCTCCATTGGAGCACCATTCACACACTCATAGTAAGCTGGTCAGCTCTTTTGTATCAAAAAGTGATTCAAAAGATCGGTTCCCACGTACTGGGGCATCAGACCTTCGAAATGTCAACCTGAAATTTCTTTTCAATGATCTTCATGAATTTTCGAGTTGATTGGAGCACCATTCACACACTCATAGTAAGCTGGTCAGCTCTTTTGTATCAAAAAGTGATTCAAAAGATCGGTTCCCACGTACTGGGGCATCAGACCTTCGAAATGTCAATCTGAAATTTCTTTTCAATGATCTTCTTACATTTTTGAGTTTATTGGAGCACCATTCACACACTCATAATAAGATGGTCAGCTCTTTTGTATCAAAAAGTGATTCAAAAGATCGGTTCCCACGTACTGGGGCATCAGATCTTAGAACTGGCAACCTGAAATTTCTTTTCAATGATCTTCATGAATTTTCGAGTTGATTGTAGCACCATTCACACACTCATAGTAAGCTGGTCAGCTCTTTTGTATCAAAAAGTGATTCAAAAGATCGGTTCCCACGTACTAGGGCATCAGATCTTCGAACTGTCAATCTGAAATTTCTTTTCAATGATCTTCATGAATTTTCGAGTTGATTGGAGCACCATTCACACACTCATAATAAGATGGTCAGCTCTTTTGTATCAAAACGTGATTCAAAAGATCGGTTCCCACGTACTGGGGCATTAGATCTTCGAATTGTCAATCTGAAATTTATTTTCAATGATCTTCAGAATTTTCGAGCTTATTGGAGCACCATTCACACACTCATAATAAAATGGTCAGCTCTTTTGTATCAAAAAGTGATTCAAAAGATCGGTTCCCACGTACTGGGGCATCAGATCTTAGAACTGGCAATCTGAAATTTCTTTTCAATGATCTTCATGAATTTTCGAGTTGATTGGAGCACCATTCACACACTCATAATAAGATGGTCAGCTCTTTTGTATCAAAACGTGATTCAAAAGATCGGTTCCCACGTACTGGGGCATCAGATCTTCGAACTGTCAATCTGAAATTTATTTTCAATGATCTTCTAGAATTTTCGAGCTTATTGGAGCACCATTCACACACTCATAGTAAGCTGGTCAGCTCTTTTGTATCAAAAAGTGATTCAAAAGATCGGTTCCCACGTACTAGGGCATCAGATTTTCGAACTGTCAATCTGAAATTTCTTTTCAATGATCTTAATGAATTTTCGAGTTGATTGGAGCACCATTCACACACTCATAATAAGATGGTCAGCTCTTTTGTATCAAAACGTGATTCAAAAGATCGGTTCCCACGTACTGGGGCATCAGATCTTCGAACTGTCAATCTGAAATTTATTTTCAATGATCTTCTAGAATTTTCGAGCTTATTGGAGCACCATTCACACACTCATAATAAAATGGTCAGCTCTTTTGTATCAAAAAGTGATTCAAAAGATCGGTTCCCACGTACTGGGGCATCAGATCTTAGAACTGGCAATCTGAAATTTCTTTTCAATGATCTTCATGAATTTTCGAGTTGATTGGAGCACCATTCACACACTCATAATAAGATGGTCAGCTCTTTTGTATCAAAGTGATTCAGAAGATCGGTTCCCACGTACTGGGGCATTAGATCTTCGAATTGTCAATCTGAAATTTATTTTCAATGATCTTCAGAATTTTCGAGGTTATTGGAGTGGAGGGGCGACAATTCCGCAACGACATTTCCGCAACTGTGCATTTCCGACAATTCCGCAAACGACATTTCCGCAAATAAATTTTTTCCCGCAAACGACATTTCCGCAAATGGGCATTTGCGACAACTCCGCAAACGACATTTCCGCAAGTAATTTTTTTTCCGCAACTACCGTAATCTTTGAGTTTTAATTTCAGTTTACGATTGTCCAAAGAAGAAATCAGTTATTTTTCTGTTTTTCCTATACTTTCTCGTGTTAAAACATTTCCGCAAGTGTTAAAACACGAGAGAGAGTATAGGAAAAACAGAAAGGAAGTGAAAATAACTGATTTCTTCGCTCCACAATCGTAAACTGAAATGAAAATTCAAAGATTACGGTAGTTGCGGAAAAAAAAATACTTGCGGAAATGTCGTTTGCGGAAAAAAATGTATTTGCGGAAATGTCGTTTGCGGAAAAAAATTATTTGCTGAAATGTCGTTTGCGGAAAAAGGTGTGGCGGAAAAGGCGTTTGCGGAAATAATTATATTTGCGGAAATGTCGTTTGCGGGATTGTCACCCCTCCATTGGAGCACCATTCACACACTCATAGTAAGCTGGTCAGCTCTTTTGTATCAAAAAGTGATTCAAAAGATCGGTTCCCACGTACTGGGGCATCAGACCTTCGAAATGTCAACCTGAAATTTCTTTTCAATGATCTTCATGAATTTTCGAGTTGATTGGAGCACCATTCACACACTCATAATAAGATGGTCAGCTCTTTTGTATCAAAAAGTGATTCAAAAGATCGGTTCCCACGTACTGGGGCATCAGATCTTAGAACTGGCAATCTGAAATTTCTTTTCAATGATCTTCATGAATTTTCGAGTTGATTGGAGCACCATTCACACACTCATAATAAGATGGTCAGCTCTTTTGTATCAAAGTGATTCAGAAGATCGGTTCCCACGTACTGGGGCATTAGATCTTCGAATTGTCAATCTGAAATTTATTTTCAATGATCTTCAGAATTTTCGAGGTTATTGGAGCGGAGGGGCGACAATTCCGCAACGACATTTCCGCAACTGGGCATTTCCGACAATTCCGCAAATAAATTTTTTCCCGCAAACGACATTTCCGCAAATGGGCATTTGCGACAACTCCGCAAACGACATTTCCGCAAGTAATTTTTTTTCCGCAACTACCGTAATCTTTGAGTTTTAATTTCAGTTTACGATTGTCCAAAGAAGAAATCAGTTATTTTTCTGTTTTTCCTATACTTTCTCGTGTTAAAACATTTCCGCAAGTGTTAAAACACGAGAGAGAGTATAGGAAAAACAGAAAGGAAGTGAAAATAACTGATTTCTTCGCTCCACAATCGTAAACTGAAATGAAAATTCAAAGATTACGGTAGTTGCGGAAAAAAAAATACTTGCGGAAATGTCGTTTGCGGAAAAAAATGTATTTGCGGAAATGTCGTTTGCGGAAAAAAATTATTTGCTGAAATGTCGTTTGCGGAAAAAGGGGTGGCGGAAAAGGCGTTTGCGGAAATAATTATATTTGCGGAAATGTCGTTTGCGGGATTGTCACCCCTCCATTGGAGCACCATTCACACACTCATAGTAAGCTGGTCAGCTCTTTTGTATCAAAAAGTGATTCAAAAGATCGGTTCCCACGTACTGGGGCATCAGACCTTCGAAATGTCAACCTGAAATTTCTTTTCAATGATCTTCATGAATTTTCGAGTTGATTGGAGCACCATTCACACACTCATAATAAAATGGTCAGCTCTTTTGTATCAAAAAGTGATTCAAAAGATCGGTTCCCACGTACTGGGGCATCAGATCTTAGAACTGGCAATCTGAAATTTCTTTTCAATGATCTTCATGAATTTTCGAGTTGATTGGAGCACCATTCACACACTCATAATAAGATGGTCAGCTCTTTTGTATCAAAGTGATTCAGAAGATCGGTTCCCACGTACTGGGGCATTAGATCTTCGAATTGTCAATCTGAAATTTATTTTCAATGATCTTCAGAATTTTCGAGGTTATTGGAGCGGAGGGGCGACAATTCCGCAACGACATTTCCGCAACTGGGCATTTCGGACAATTCCGCAAATAAATTTTTTCCCGCAAACGACATTTCCGCAAATGGGCATTTGCGACAACTCCGCAAACGACATTTCCGCAAGTAATTTTTTTTCCGCAACTACCGTAATCTTTGAGTTTTAATTTCAGTTTACGATTGTCCAAAGAAGAAATCAGTTATTTTTCTGTTTTTCCTATACTTTCTCGTGTTAAAACATTTCCGCAAGTGTTAAAACACGAGAGAGAGTATAGGAAAAACAGAAAGGAAGTGAAAATAACTGATTTCTTCGCTCCACAATCGTAAACTGAAATGAAAATTCAAAGATTACGGTAGTTGCGGAAAAAAAAATACTTGCGGAAATGTCGTTTGCGGAAAAAAATGTATTTGCGGAAATGTCGTTTGCGGAAAAAAATTATTTGCTGAAATGTCGTTTGCGGAAAAAGGGGTGGCGGAAAAGGCGTTTGCGGAAATAATTATATTTGCGGAAATGTCGTTTGCGGGATTGTCACCCCTCCATTGGAGCACCATTCACACACTCATAGTAAGCTGGTCAGCTCTTTTGTATCAAAAAGTGATTCAAAAGATCGGTTCCCACGTACTGGGGCATCAGACCTTCGAAATGTCAATCTGAAATTTCTTTTCAATGATCTTCTTACAATTTTGAGTTTATTGGAGCACCATTCACACACTCATAATAAGATGGTCAGCTCTTTTGTATCAAAAAGTGATTCAAAAGATCGGTTCCCACGTACTGGGGCATCAGATCTTAGAACTGGCAACCTGAAATTTCTTTTCAATGATCTTCATGAATTTTCGAGTTGATTGGAGCACCATTCACACACTCATAGTAAGCTGGTCAGCTCTTTTGTATCAAAAAGTGATTCAAAAGATCGGTTCCCACGTACTAGGGCATCAGATCTTCGAACTGTCAATCTGAAATTTCTTTTCAATGATCTTCATGAATTTTCGAGTTGATTGGAGCACCATTCACACACTCATAATAAGATGGTCAGCTCTTTTGTATCAAAACGTGATTCAAAAGATCGGTTCCCACGTACTGGGGCATTAGATCTTCGAATTGTCAATCTGAAATTTATTTTCAATGATCTTCAGAATTTTCGAGCTTATTGGAGCACCATTCACACACTCATAATAAAATGGTCAGCTTTTTTGTATCAAAAAGTGATTCAAAAGATCGGTTCCCACGTACTGGGGCATCAGATCTTAGAACTGGCAATCTGAAATTTCTTTTCAATGATCTTCATGAATTTTCGAGTTGATTGGAGCACCATTCACACACTCATAATAAGATGGTCAGCTCTTTTGTTTCAAAAAGTGATTCAGAAGATCGGTTCCCACGAACTGGGGCATCAGTTCTTCGAACTGGCAATCTGCAATTTCTTTTCAATGATCTTCTTGAATTTTCGAGTTGATTGTAGCACCATTCACACACTCATATTAAGATGGTCAGCACTTTTGTATCAAAAAGTGATTCAAAAGATCGGTTCCCACGTACTAGACCATTAGATCTTCGAACTATCAATCTGAAATTTATTTTCAATGATCTTCTAGAATTTTCGAGGTTATTGGAGCACCATTCACACACTCATAGTAAGCTGGTCAGCTCTTTTGTATCAAAAAGTGATTCAAAAGATCGGTTCCCACGTACTAGGGCATCAGATTTTCGAACTGTCAATCTGAAATTTCTTTTCAATGATCTTAATGAATTTTCGAGTTGATTGGAGCACCATTCACACACTCATAATAAGATGGTCAGCTCTTTTGTATCAAAACGTGATTCAAAAGATCGGTTCCCACGTACTGGGGCATCAGATCTTCGAACTGTCAATCTGAAATTTATTTTCAATGATCTTCTAGAATTTTCGAGCTTATTGGAGCACCATTCACACACTCATAATAAAATGGTCAGCTCTTTTGTATCAAAAAGTGATTCAAAAGATCGGTTCCCACGTACTGGGGCATCAGATCTTAGAACTGGCAATCTGAAATTTCTTTTCAATGATCTTCATGAATTTTCGAGTTGATTGGAGCACCATTCACACACTCATAGTAAGCTGGTTAGCTCTTTTGTATCAAAAAGTGATTCAAAAGATCGGTTCCCACGTACTGGGGCATCAGACCTTCGAACTGTCAATCTGAAATTTATTTTCAATGATCTTCATGAATTTTCGAGTTGATTGGAGCAATTCACACACTCATAATATGAGTAACTTTCTGAGCCAGTGAACATATTTGTGCAGATGCTTGGCACTCTCTCAGATTGCTACTCCTCGAGCGCTGTCCCTCGACGATACGGGTGACACCATTGCTAGCACTGATGACGGCGCAGTCATTCGATAGAGGGGAGTGAAACGACAGAGTACCACGAGGAAGCCTCCATTGGGAGCAGCAGCGGTGAGTCAATTATTTGAATGAGTTAGAATGAGTCCTCTATCCTCGCTCTCAGGTCACTTCTGCTCTCGACGAGACTAGCGCCATTTTCGCCGAGCCTGCATCAAAGAAGAAGAAGAAGAAGAAGAAGCAACAGCAGCCTACAATGGAAGAAGAGGTTTGTAACCACTGTTTTCAAGTTGATGTTTTGATCACTACCACGATTGTAGGAACCTATGCCTTCTTCTTCTGGACTGCTCATTGGTGGAGTCCATCAGGACACGCCGAGGAGCTCGAAGCCGACTGCATCCTCCCGTGATGTTGTTAAGAAGCTGAGACCTGCTGACAAGTAGCCTACTTTATTCACTCTTTTCCGGATTCGAAGTCTTCAATGTGTCTTACTGCCTTTGTCGATAAAGGGTTTGTTGATGAACTGCCGTTTATGTTGCATTTCCTGTGGTTGACTCCGCCCACGTCATATATATATATATACATTGGAAGATCATGTCGATGTCTTTGAGATCCCGATTCACCAGGTACATCCATGGGATTTTTCGATGTTTGGGAGAGGCAGCTCCCCCGGGAACTTCCGCATGCGTACAAAATCAGTAGCCTGATTAGCAGTCTTCCATCCTTTCGTCATGTCGGTTTGATTGCTGCGGAAGTTTCCAAGTCGAGAATTGCCGTAGTCTTCCATCCGGAAGATGAGGATGTATCTTTGCTGGTAGGGTTTAGTTTACCGTCATGAATAGCGTTTCCGATTGCAGTCTCCATTGATCGCAGTTGCAATCTCGAAGTTGCAAACGGAGAAGATTCGCCTCGAGAGGGGTAGCTTGTCGACGCTGTGGGTCCTCCATAGTGGTTTTATTAATTTTATTAGTGCTGCTTGCGTTTAGAAACAATTATGTTGAGAGAATGCAAAAAACTCTTGTTTCCTTTCGTCCCTACAACCGTGACGCGTACGCAACGCGGCACGTTTGCACTTCCGCGTCCTTTCCTCCGTTTCCCTTGGCTCTCGCACATACCCTTTTCATTCGTTTTGAGAGAGCTTTGAGAGTGCATAATATGAGAGTTGAATCCCGTGTTATTGAATCCAAAAATCCCAAAGCGTTTTATAGTCTATGCAAATCTCGCTTACAATCAAGCAAATCTGCTCCTCCTGGTATCATCGACCTAGATGGAACTCATCTAATATCGAACAGAGATAAGGCGCAAGCCTTCACTAAATACTTTGCATCTGTTTCAACTCTTCCTCTACAAGCCCCTCTTTGCTCTCCAACCCCCTCTCCCCACACCCTACCTTTTGATCTTTCCTCTATCAACTCTGCACACATTCTTACATCTATCCGATCTCTTGCTCCTAAATGCAATTTTTCTCCTGCCGTGCTTCTAATCTGTCAAAATTCCACGAACTCCAAAATGTCGCGAAGTTTTCCGCGACCTCTCCGCTTTTCGCGTTGGATCTAACCGACCTCGCGGAATTCCTCTAACTCAAAAGATCGCGATCTAGATCGCGGAAAAGTTAGAGAAAGACGAGAGAGTGCGCGTTTCGAGAGAGGGCAAAGGAACACATCGGAATGGTGTTGCTTGGCACTCTCTCCTTTTTACACGCTATTTCTTCGCGGAAAAGTTGGCGGAATTCCATGAACTTTTTGTTCTATTTTTGTCCATTTATCCCTTGTTCCTTCACTTCTTTCCATCTTATTTTTATTTAATCGCCTTCATTCATTTCATTTGTATGGTTTTATCGCGTAATCATCTATTTAGAACATGGGTAAAGCCTACGCGGCAGACGAGACCGATCTCGTTTTGAGAGCAGTATTCAATAAGAAAAATGTATTGATCGAAGGAAATTCGCTTAGAGTTCCTCAGTCGAACAGGTCCAGAAAAGAAGCATGGGAATTGATTTCACGAGTGGCCACTCGCAATCTCGGAAGGTTAGTGATATATTTCCATCGTAAAATAAAATACTTTTGTCAGAAAAATTGATACTACTCGTTGCCAAAATATCTGGAAAGGGACAAAGGCTAAGCTCAAATCTCTTGGAGCAGAGACAGAAAGGTGAGCAGTAGTTTGGGAATATATTATATAAAGGTGGGCATTAGATTTGAATAGTTTATTAATTTTTTTGAGAGAACGCCGAATCACTGGCGGCGAATTCGATCCTGACGTAGAAGAGCGATTGGAAGAAGCGCAGAATAAGCTGTCCGCTGCGGAAACGATAATCTGGGACTGCTACAAATTGTCCCCCTTGTTCAGTGGAGGAGAGAAGGGAAGAAATGACAGTTTGTATCTGGTCAGTTTATATTCTAGTTTTTGTGGTTGACAAACGTATTGAATCCATTTATTTCTGCTCAGAGGGGGCTTTATTGCGAAGTAATTATTTTAGTTAAACTTTAAAATACATAAATTCAAAAGTAGTAAACTACTGAGCAAAAACAGCTTCGACTGGTATTTAATTCAAAATATTCTACCTCACAATCAATAATTGTTATAATACGGTAATTGTAACTGGAAATGTGTTTATTTGTCTTATTTCGGAACGAAATAATAGGTGAGAGAACTAACTCCTCACACTGATAGTATCACTATAAAACGCGCCACAGGTGTTTCATTGTCGCGTTTCAAACCTCGTTGCCCTAGTTTCTTGCTTTCCACTTTACCTTGCTATTTAAACAATTCTAGGTCGATTCTCGGTGTAGCAAAAGTGCAGTCTTAGTGAATGGAAAGGAAGTGGAAATCAATGTTGGAAGAGGGGTTAGACAAGGAGACTGTTTGTCACCCAGACTGTTTACAGCAGTCTTGGATATGGCATTCCGTCAATTAGACTGGGCGGGAAAAGGGATTAACATCAATGGGCGATTCCTCTCTCATATTCTCTTTGCCGATGACGCAGTGCTCATTTCTCACGATGAGCGACAAATTCAATCGATGGCAATAGAGTTGGAGAGGGAATTAAAAAGGGTGGGGCTTCATCTTAACGGTGATAAAACTGTGGGAATGTCTTCGAAGGGTAATCCCAGGGATGTCAGAGTTGCGGGGAAGATTGTGGGTATCAGAAAAGAGGTGGTCTATTTGGGAAGCATCATTACTATCAATGGGAAGGAGGAGAGGGAGATTGGCCGGCGAATTCAGGCCGCATATGGGACTTTCCACAAGCATAGATCATTCCTAGTGAATAGATCTGTCCCAATGGTTCATAAGCGCCGTCTTTTCAATGGTTGTATCATTCCCGCCTTCCTATACGCATGTGAAACATGGGCCTTTGACCAAAGCACAAAGTGAAAGATTATCGGTGGCCCAAAGACGCATGGAGCGTTGGATGGTCGGTTGCACTGTCTTGGATCATGTCTCGCACGAAAGGCTGCGTGGACTCACTCAGGTCAGAGACGTTGTTCGTACCGCCTTGAAAAGAAAGTGACTCTGGGTGCATAAAGTTGCTAATGAGCATGACTTGAAGTGGAGCAGAACTGTGATCGATTGGACTCCACGAGGGCCTAAGCGAGGACGCGGAAGACCGCCCACAAGATGGAACGATCTCTTCATGCGAACTATCGGACCTACGTTCCTGAGACAAGCAAGAAATCATGAATGGCCCGCCATGCACATCAGAGCCTACTCTTGATAAATGTGTTAAAATCCAAAAACATCAGGTCGATAATCGTTCTATTATGCACGATGATGAAATGGAAGAAATTGATGAAGAGGGAGTGACACCCGAGATGGGAGACTTTTGGGACGATTTCGAGAGAAAAAGTTTTGGACGAAAAATTTCTCGATCATTTGCCCACCGAAAAATTACAATTTCAAAAAATATGCGGAAATCGGCTATAACTCTCAAATATTGTTTATAACTCGTATGCGACTGATTTTCCGTTGAGAATGCATCATTTTAAGCTCAGATACATGAGTTATGAATTTTTGAAATTTTGAGATTTCGAAAGTGATTTTTCGACTTTTCGCTTTTTTCGTGTTTTATCGATATCGAAACCCCATAACATCAACACAAATGCTTAAGAACGATAAATGGGACACAAAACTGATTCATAAGTGACTGTCTCATTTCGAAAATACGAAATCTCTCGACATCTTTCTCTCGCCAGTCTACGAGAACGCATAGGGCTGACATCTGCAGAAGCCGGCGGCCCATTTCGATGGACATGAAAAATAGATGCTCAGGGGTAGTTTTTCACGTAGAATCCGAATCTGGAATAAAAAAATGTACATGGCTAAAATATTTTTTCAGAGTGACTAAAAATGACGAAATTTGCATTTTTCGACCATATATCGATGTCCGTACGTTTCCAAACTATGTTTTTCGTTATTTTCATCGAAAAACACCCCCGAAACATCTGTAAGAACATATTTTTTTCTGAGATGAAATTTCGGACTTTTTTTGGGACATGTCTGGCATTTTTCGGAAAGTGCACCCCAACATCGCATATTGGGCCAGCTATCAGCTCTATGTATGGGGACTTCACCCTGAACTTATTGGCAGGGGTTACAAAAAATCGATCCGTTGGGTAGGTGCAGAATATCGTGGAACGTCTCTTAATAACAAATACATAAATAACTTGTAAAATATAACTTAATTATGACGTATGCGATGCAGCCGAATTCTTCAAATCGACCTTCTCCACCTTCTGGTTGCTCTTCTTTCACAGCACCAAGAGTGGTGCGTTTTATTCTCATGTATCTCTGAATATTTAATTGTGCATGACGCTGAAGTTCTCCGGAAAGAAGTATCCCAAAATTTTCTAAATGAGATATATATTACTTAGAGTTTCGAAATTTATTTATTAGCGCACAGTATGTGAATATTTGGCTCCATCGTGCAAAATACAGCAAAAATAGAAAACAAAAAAATATTTATATACAGTATCGGACAAAAGTCATCGTTCACAAATGCAAAGTGGTGTAACTTTTGAATTAGAGGGGCGATCTTTCTGAAATTTTGACAGATATTAATCGACTCACTGATGCATCTTATCCGACCGTGACGTCATGCTACGATTTCGCAATATTGCATAGTGATGATGCAATCATATATATGTTCTTCACTTGTGATTTTAAGGTCATTGGGATTTTTTCTAAGTCTTCTCTCTTTTTGTGATGATAGAAGGCCTCAGCATCTACCGATTAAAAAATAGTACTCATGGGGCGTTGTCGTACAGAAGCAGAACACAGATTCAAAATAAGGTCTCGAAAAAAATAATTTCCATTCATTGACGTGCTAGAGACTCGTTCAAAGGCTCAAAATGACCCTTACAATAATTCCTGATTACCCACAAAGTTCGATATTGATATCTCTTAATTTGACCTCAGGGCACGAATTTTTCACTTTTTCAAATAATTGTTTTCTTCCTATTTTGGATGATCATAGTTCCAAGGCCGATTTTTGTTCAAATGAATTTTCTAGACAGGGTAGTTGCAAATCCATGGAATATACGATTCCCAACTTTTTAGAGCATTTGGATAACTTTCTCACCCGCGGCAACCGAAAATCAGAGGTCAAAAGATTTTTAAAATCGGCTATGTTTCGACATAATAAAATTTAACTTTTTTCATTAATGATATCATGGACTCTCATACCGAAATTCGTACTCAGCACACAAAAATATCCCAGAAAAAATTTAGTCAGGAAGTTTTGAGAGAAACTTTTTTTCGACTAATGATGGGGGTATCATGGTCATTTTTTGGGTTGAAATCGATTGACCTCTGATTTTCGGTTGCCGCGGGTGAGAAAGTTATCCAAATGCTCTAAAAAGTTGGGAATCGTATATTCCATGGATTTGCAACTACCCTGTCTAGAAAATTCATTTGAACAAAAATCGGCCTTGGAACTATGATCATCCAAAATAGGAAGAAAACAATTATTTGAAAAAGTGAAAAATTCGTGCCCTGAGGTCAAATTAAGAGATATCAATATCGAACTTTGTGGGCAATCAGGAATTATTGTAAGGGTCATTTTGAGCCTTTGAACGAGTCTCTAGCACGTCAATGAATGGAAATTATTTTTTTCGGGACCTTATTTTGAACCTGTGTTCTGCTTCTGTACGACAACGCCCCATGAGTACTATTTTTTAATCGGTAGATGCTGAGGCCTTCTATCATCACAAAAAGAGAGAAGACTTAGAAAAAATCCCAATGACCTTAAATTCACAAGTGAAGAACATATATATGATTGCATCATCACTATGCAATATTGCGAAATCGTAGCATGACGTCACGGTCGGATAAGATGCATCAGTGAGTCGATTAATATCTGTCAAAATTTCAGAAAGATCGCCCCTCTAATTCAAAAGTTACACCACTTTGCATTTGTGAACGATGACTTTTGTCCGATACTGTATATACAGACAGTCCACGTAATATTTAAAACTTACAGCCCCCTGGAAGAGCAACAGAGAGGCGCCAGTTTACAACGGAGAGCACACTATATAAGCGAAATATGGAGATTCTGCAGGTTAATTATTTTCTACATCAGATTTGAGACTTTTTAATGAAAAAATAAATGTACATGCATTTATAAACGAAGAAATATATCGATTTCGGTATCTCATATTTGGTGGATTACGGTATCTTCCCGAGTATGTGCATATCATGGGCTTGTCATTATTTCCGTCTCCATCAATGTTATTACAGCTCAGAGAGAAGGCGGATCTACAGCTGATGGACACTTTGAGAGACGTGAGGACAATAGTGAAACGAACTATTGTGAAAAAAACTATTTGTGGAAGATTCTTTCGGTCGAATGGAGGAGATGCAGAGAAGATGGGAGAGCAGATGGGAGAAAAGAATGAGGAATGGTGAAGAACAAGAGGGTGAGAAGGAGGGAGATATGGAAGACGATATGGCATCCCCTACCCGCAATAGCAATCGCCCCCGTGAAATGATGGATGATACTATGACCCATTCCACATTTATGCAATAATTCATGTAACTTCCGTTCATTGGCTTGACAATTTCAGAAGGATATCAACTTTCTTGTATTTGTTTTGTATATAATATTTATTATTTTCCTGCCCCTTCTTAATGATATGATCAGGTCGTTCAATTATTATTATTCGAAGCGGTAAAACATAAAGCTGAAGTGCTTCATGTATATTATTCTTTGAACAATAATTAATTTTTCGAACTGTACACCTTTCGTTTTAATTATCAGTGGGCAACTTAAAACTGGCCTGGGAAATTATATACCGAGACTTGTTTGTTTAGCTTTTTGCAATTAGTAGGCTTGCTTGGGTTGGTTGCCTAGCTGTGGTTGCAGTAATCCTACGAATTCATTTAATCGATTAAAAAAAATTATACGTATGTTTCTTTCAGTCAGACTATCGTGTGTGCGTTTCTAAAGGAGTTCTGTAACTGCCACTGGATTGGAGTCGGGTGAGTCTTGTCGGTATTAATATCTTGATTCCCATGTGCATGATTATTTTCGTTTCGCGTTACCTAGTATTAAAACTAATGTAGATAATATTTTAAAACTATTGGTAAATATTTCTCTGTCATTTTAAAGCATTAAATACAAGTGATCTACCTTATTGATACCGTAACCCATTGGTACCACAATTGCTCAAAATCATTCTAATTCTCTGTCTTACAATTTTAATAATTGCTTATTGCGTATTTTGCATTTTTGTTCAGTCCAAATGGCTATCTAGTTTGGGTGCTTCTCTTTATTTGATTACAGTAATCCTATAATAAAATTTTATCGATTTGGAAAGAATTCTAAACCATGCTCTATCGTTTATATTGATAAAATTATTTCCCACTGCAGGATCACTAATTCGAAGGAGTTGAAGGACCGAAGAAACTGGAACGAATCTATTTCGATCCCAATGCAAATAATGCAACGGAGATGCGATCATTGAGGTGCGGTTTATTGAAATTATGTGGAAATTCTTTCAAGACCGACCGATGAAAAATTTGTCGGTGAGTTCGCGAAATAAAAATAAATTTCTCATAACTCATCAAAATCAGAGGTATAAGTGCTCTGTTGCACGCCTGTATAATGTTCACCTGTGTAGCTGATTTGTTCAGATTGCGGTATCAAGCTATAGAGGAGCAATAATTTAGTGATGGTATAAGTTACTTAATGTTATGCTAAGGAAAGTGTTATTGTAACTGTAGCACTTTCTTGTCAGACAAACCGTCTACTCAAGTTGGACTAGTCATGAATAGAGGTTGTGTGAGCGAGTCGTCTATCCATTGCTTTGATTTCTCACGTCTCGCGTTGTTTTAAATTTTATTTAGCATGTTTTGCTAATCTCACCATCTAAAGAGAGGAGCGAAACGTGTTGTTGTGGTGTTGGTATCCAAGCTACAGATTTGACTGGTTCGCTACGCGCGAAATGCAATTTGAAACCGTGGGAGACGTGAGAAATGAAATGAATGGCCGGTTGACTCTTCTCCCTCTTATTCGTGACTAGTTCAACCCCGCAAGTCGGTTTGTCTGACTAGAAAACGCGAATAGTTTGTGACATGCCCTCACCATCAATTCGACCGCTTGTAATTTTCTTACTCTTCGATCTTTCTCTATGTTTCAAATTACCTAGGTAATTGTTCATAATTATAGATGGGATCTGCGATTATTCAGTCTTGGCTTACCCCGAATATTATATCGACTCTTCATTTCAATCAGAGTTTGTTTTTCAATTTCCTCTCTAATTGCGTTCTTTTCTAGCATAGCCCGATCAAGAGACTCAAGAGAAATTCTGGATCTGATCAAGGTTTGAGAAAAGGTTAGTGAGGCAGAGAGTAACTGAAGAAAATAGGTGACCTAATTTTACTCTTGTTATATTTCACTTTATTTTATTTTATTAATAAAAAACTATCCAGTCCAGCCAAAGCAATGGAGAGGTACATGTTTCAATTTCGATAAAATATTGAACATACTTGTTTTCAGAGAGATGGTAATGGATGCTCGAAAGCGACTCGAGGGATGGAGGGCAAATTGCAGATCTCAGGTATTGCATCTATTTCAATGTAATATTCTCGGTTTTTAGAATAGCTACAAATTTAATGCAGGTGTTCCGTTCTCTCCTCGCGTGTCGAGTTATCGCAGACTACGATAAATATGTGGAGGAACGAAATTGGGAGTTTGGAGTATAGTCGAAACAATCAGGCATTTGTACCATAAATAATTGTATTTATTGATAGTTAGTTACGTGCAACTCCCATGAATAGTATATATTTCAGCACACTGTGGTTTGTTATAGACCTCATTAGTTGTTTAAAGATATTCAAATTTATGCTCAATGCTGAATAATTCAGGATGTTGCCGAATTCTTATAAAAAAAGATGGATTCTGAGTCGAAAAAGATAATGAAGTTAAGGTGAGATCCTATTTATATATTCATCTGTGATATACTCTAATCTCATACTATACCTTGTTATTTTTTACCAAATACTGCCAATGATTTTTTAAGGTATTGAGGACTATCGTGGTATGCTAGAAAAATGAAGATGGCAGAAACGTCTGAATGGGTAGATAAGGTGAGATATTCTTAATGAACTATTCCTCTGTTTTTGGATGCAAATATTTCATATCTGATAGTATCATTTATCAGCTTTAAATCGGTTTGAAATATTTTTGTACAATTAGGATGATTAGCTTCTTCAAGAATATAATTACAAGTTATCAACCATGAATCTTCGGATATTTACACCAACAGGGGGTATGGGCATGGTCGCTAGTCGATTTTGGCCAACGGTGAATCCTCCGGTGATTTTGTCGATGAGGTAGTTATGAAGCACTGCTGCAGCCATGATTGCTTCGCTGCATTTTCTGGGCTCGAATGGAAGTCCAGTGGTCATGGCTGCTACTCGATTCTTGAATAAGCCAAATGCTTGCTCCACTCTCACTCTCACGTCTCGCAGTTCTTGATTAAATGCTTGTTCTCGGGGATTAGGACGGTGCGTGATAGGGGTGATGACGTGGTTAGAGCACGCGAATCCACTATCGCCGAGAAGCACGTACCCATGGGGTACGGTACCAGAGGATAAAAGGGTGTTCAGGGACGAATTTGTGAAAATAAAAGAATCGTGGCATGAACCGGGAAATTACGAATTAACATACAGTAATCTACCGTAGCAATCAGAAACGGCCAACATGTTCAGGCCATATCGGTTCTTTCTTGTTCGATACTGATGAGGATTTGCATGGGGAGCGACGATAGGAATTAGACATCCGTCGATACAGCCGATGATATCTGGAAAAAAATGATGCAACTTTTAAAAATATATATTATTATTTATGGGATCTCTAAATTATTTTTTATCAGTAAATCATGGATTTATGCATGAGTATCTAAACACTAACTTGGGAATCGTCCCATCTTCGCGAAAGCATCCGATAAGCCTCTGCAGTGGGTCAGCTTATCACGAATTGGGTGTGCACGGATGGATCGCCTTTTGCGAGAGGAATCCGGAATCCCGCGAAGAAGTCTCCAATCCTCCATTTGCATTTCCGTTTGTGGCCGGCTTGTCGACGCTGCGGGTCCTCCATAGTGGTTTTATTAATTTTATTAGTGCTGCTTGCGTTTAGAAACAATTATGTTGAGAGAATGCAAAAAACTTGTTTCCTTTCCTGACTGGCATGCCGACGCAGGCAGGCTCGACTCCCGCCCGCAGGCGATGTTTTGCAAGAGGTAGAGAAAGGCGCGCGCCCCAACCACTAGACTCCGTCAAGCGTTCCCTGCGGTAGGCCGCCCTGGCCTAATGGGCATGGTGTCTGACTGGCATGCCGACGCAGGCAGGCTCGACTCCCGGTGATGTTTTGCAAGAGATAGAGAAAGGCGCGCGCCCCAACCACTATTCTCCGTCAAGCGTTCCCTGCGATAGGCCGCCCTGGCCTAATGGGCATGGCGCTTTTTCTTCACCGGCGCTAGGACGTCTCTTATCGCGGATACCATCTCATGCTGCCCGGCTACCGTATCCAACGTGATCAACCGTTTCATCGAAGGAATTCTTTTGCTCGTCCCTCGATTCATCCGATATCCCATCAGCGATATGACAGAGCGCGAGTTGATTGTATCCACTACGCCACGAGAGCACATCTCTACCTCCTTCGAAACTCCATGTTGCTCGTGAGCTCTTCGCGCGAGAAGAGCTTTTTGATGACCTCGAAAAAGTACTTAGGAAGCAAATATCGGAACTTTTGAACGGTTAGGACATCTCCTGAGGGGTCTAAATGAAACAGCGTTAACGAATTTCACCGGGACCGCGGCCTACTTTTGCGGTTCCTTTGTAACATTAGAGCATTTTTTCATATCTGCGTTTCCGCTTTGGGACGCGAGTGTCATCATTCTACTAATGAAAGACTATCGACTGGGTGCCATGAGTCTGTTCTGTGGCAGTAATCAGACGAGAACCAAAACTCCGGAATGAACACCTCAAGTCTCGTCCCATCAGAGACAATGGACAATCAGTGGACTTTATCATCGAATATGAGTGACTATCTGACCCAGTGAACATATGCTTGGCACCAGCAAAAAATCGAATTGCTCTGCAAAAAATCGAAATATGAGTGGCTCTGGCACTTCCGTGCCGATCCTCATTTATAAGCTGCAAAATCGGTTTTGTTACGGTAGTTTTTGTTTAAACTTCCGTAATTTAGCAGAGAATGATCTAGAACACTAAACCAGCGGAGTCTATGCTGCACTCGTCGAGTACTATCATCCCACACATTTAGAGCGAATTCGATTTTTTGCCTGCACAGCATCTACACAAATATGTTCACTGGCTCAGAAAGTTACTCATATTATGAGTGTGTGAATGGTGCTCCAATCAACTCGAAAATTCATGAAGATCATTGAAAAGAAATTTCAGATTGCCAGTTCTAAGATCTGATGCCCCAGTACGTGGGAATCGATCTTTTGAATCACTTTTTGATACAAAAGAGCTGACCATCTTATTATGAGTGTGTGAATGGTGCTCCAATAAGCTCGAAAATTCTAGAAGATCATTGAAAATAAATTTCAGATTGACAGTTCGAAGGTCTGAGGCCCCAGTACGTGGGAATCGATCTTTTGAATCACTTTTTGATACAAAAGAGCTGACCATTTTATTATGAGTGTGTGAATGGTGCTCCAATAAGCTCGAAAATTCATGAAGATCATTGAAAAGAAATTTCAGATTGCCAGTTCTAAGATCTGATGCCCCAGTACGTGGGAACCGATCTTTTGAATCACTTTTTGATACAAAAGAGCTGACCATCTTATTATGAGTGTGTGAATGGTGCTCCAATCAACTCGAAAATTCATGAAGATCATTGAAAAGAAATTTCAGGTTGCCAGTTCTAAGATCTGATGCCCCAGTACGTGGGAACCGATCTTTTGAATCACTTTTTGATACAAAAGAGCTGACCATCCTATTATGAGTGTGTGAATGGTGCTCCAATAAGCTCGAAAATTCTAGAAGATCATTGAAAATAAATTTCAGATTGACAGTTCGAAGGTCTGATGCCCCAGTACGTGGGAACCGATCTTTTGAATCACGTTTTGATACAAAAGAGCTGACCATCTTATTATGAGTGTGTGAATGGTGCTCCAATCAACTCGAAAAATTCATGAAGATCATTGAAAAGAAATTTCAGATTGCCAGTTCTAAGATCTGATGCCCCAGTACGTGGGAACCGATCTTTTGAATCACGTTTTGATACAAAAGAGCTGACCATCTTATTATGAGTGTGTGAATGGTGCTCCAATCAACTCGAAAATTCATGAAGATCATTGAAAAGAAATTTCAGATTGCCAGTTCTAAGATCTGATGCCCCAGTACGTGGGAATCGATCTTTTGAATCACTTTTTGATACAAAAGAGCTGACCATTTTATTATGAGTGTGTGAATGGTGCTCCAATAAGCTCGAAAATTCTAGAAGATCATTGAAAATAAATTTCAGATTGACAGTTCGAAGGTCTGATGCCCCAGTACGTGGGAACCGATCTTTTGAATCACGTTTTGATACAAAAGAGCTGACCATCTTATTATGAGTGTGTGAATGGTGCTCCAATCAACTCGAAAATTCATGAAGATCATTGAAAAGAAATTTCAGATTGCCAGTTCTAAGATCTGATGCCCAGTACGTGGGAACCGATCTTTTGAATCACTTTTTGATACAAAAGAGCTGACCATCTTATTATGAGTGTGTGAATGGTGCTCCAATCAACTCGAAAATTCATGAAGATCATTGAAAAGAAATTTCAGGTTGCCAGTTCTAAGATCTGATGCCCCAGTACGTGGGAACCGATCTTTTGAATCACTTTTTGATACAAAAGAGCTGACCATCTTATTATGAGTGTGTGAATGGTGCTCCAATCAACTCGAAAATTCATGAAGATCATTGAAAAGAAATTTCAGATTGCCAGTTCTAAGATCTGATGCCCCAGTACGTGGGAACCGATCTTTTGAATCACTTTTTGATACAAAAGAGCTGACCATCTTATTATGAGTGTGTGAATGGTGCTCCAATCAACTCGAAAATTCATGAAGATCATTGAAAAGAAATTTCAGGTTGCCAGTTCTAAGATCTGATGCCCCAGTACGTGGGAACCGATCTTTTGAATCACTTTTTGATACAAAAGAGCTGACCATCTTATTATGAGTGTGTGAATGGGGCTCCAATAAGCTCGAAAATTCTAGAAGATCATTGAAAATAAATTTCAGATTGACAGTTCGAAGGTCTGATGCCCCAGTACGTGGGAACCGATCTTTTGAATCACGTTTTGATACAAAAGAGCTGACCATCTTATTATGAGTGTGTGAATGGTGCTCCAATCAACTCGAAAATTCATGAAGATCATTGAAAAGAAATTTCAGATTGCCAGTTCTAAGATCTGATGCCCCAGTACGTGGGAACCGATCTTTTGAATCACTTTTTGATACAAAAGAGATGACCATTTTATTATGAGTGTGTGAATGGTGCTCCAATAAGCTCGAAAATTCATGAAGATCATTGAAAAGAAATTTCAGATTTCCAGTTCTAAGATCTGATGCCACAGTACGTGGGAACCGATCTTTTGAATCACTTTTTGATACAAAAGAGCTGACCATCTTATTATGAGTGTGTGAATGGTGCTCCAATCAACTCGAAAATTCATGAAGATCATTGAAAATAAATTTCAGATTGCCAGTTCTAAGATCTGATGCCCCAGTACGTGGGAACCGATCTTTTGAATCACTTTTTGATACAAAAGAGATGACCATTTTATTATGAGTGTGTGAATGGTGCTCCAATAAGCTCGAAAATTCTAGAAGATCATTGAAAATAAATTTCAGATTGACAGTTCGAAGATCTGATGCCCCAGTACGTGGGAACCGATCTTTTGAAATACTTTTTGATACAAAAGAGCTGACCATCTTATTATGAGTGTGTGAATGGTGCTCCAATCAACTCGAAAATTCATGAAGATCATTGAAAAGAAATTTCAGATTGCCAGTTCTAAGATCTGATGCCCCAGTACGTGGGAACCGATCTTTTGAATCACGTTTTGATACAAAAGAGCTGACCATCTTATTATGAGTGTGTGAATGGTGCTCCAATCAACTCGAAAATTCATGAAGATCATTGAAAATAAATTTCAGATTGACAGTTCGAAGGTCTGATGCCCCAGTACGTGGGAACCGATCTTTTGAATCACGTTTTGATACAAAAGAGCTGACCATCTTATTATGAGTGTGTGAATGGTGCTCCAATCAACTCGAAAATTCATGAAGATCATTGAAAAGAAATTTCAGATTGCCAGTTCTAAGATCTGATGCCCCAGTACGTGGGAACCGATCTTTTGAATCACGTTTTGATACAAAAGAGCTGACCATCTTATTATGAGTGTGTGAATGGTGCTCCAATCAACTCGAAAATTCATGAAGATCATTGAAAAGAAATTTCAGATTTCCAGTTCTAAGATCTGATGCCACAGTACGTGGGAACCGATCTTTTGAATCACTTTTTGATACAAAAGAGCTGACCATCTTATTATGAGTGTGTGAATGGTGCTCCAATCAACTCGAAAATTCATGAAGATCATTGAAAATAAATTTCAGATTGACAGTTCGAAGGTCTGATGCCACAGTACGTGGGAACCGATCTTTTGAATCACTTTTTGATACAAAAGAGCTGACCATTTTATTATGAGTGTGTGAATGGTGCTCCAATAAGCTCGAAAATTCATGAAGATCATTGAAAAGAAATTTCAGATTTCCAGTTCTAAGATCTGATGCCACAGTACGTGGGAACCGATCTTTTGAATCACTTTTTGATACAAAAGAGCTGACCATTTTATTATGAGTGTGTGAATGGTGCTCCAATAAGCTCGAAAATTCTAGAAGATCATTGAAAATAAATTTCAGATTGACAGTTCGAAGGTCTGATGCCCCAGTACGTGGGAACCGATCTTTTGAATCACGTTTTGATACAAAAGAGCTGACCATCTTATTATGAGTGTGTGAATGGTGCTCCAATCAACTCGAAAATTCATGAAGATCATTGAAAAGAAATTTCAGATTGCCAGTTCTAAGATCTGATGCCCCAGTACGTGGGAACCGATCTTTTGAATCACTTTTTGATACAAAAGAGATGACCATTTTATTATGAGTGTGTGAATGGTGCTCCAATAAGCTCGAAAATTCTAGAAGATCATTGAAAATAAATTTCAGATTGACAGTTCGAAGATCTGATGCCCCAGTACGTGGGAACCGATCTTTTGAAATACTTTTTGATACAAAAGAGCTGACCATCTTATTATGAGTGTGTGAATGGTGCTCCAATCAACTCGAAAATTCATGAAGATCATTGAAAAGAAATTTCAGATTGCCAGTTCTAAGATCTGATGCCCCAGTACGTGGGAACCGATCTTTTGAATCACGTTTTGATACAAAAGAGCTGACCATCTTATTATGAGTGTGTGAATGGTGCTCCAATCAACTCGAAAATTCATGAAGATCATTGAAAATAAATTTCAGATTGACAGTTCGAAGGTCTGATGCCCCAGTACGTGGGAACCGATCTTTTGAATCACGTTTTGATACAAAAGAGCTGACCATCTTATTATGAGTGTGTGAATGGTGCTCCAATCAACTCGAAAATTCATGAAGATCATTGAAAAGAAATTTCAGATTGCCAGTTCTAAGATCTGATGCCCAGTACGTGGGAACCGATCTTTTGAATCACTTTTTGATACAAAAGAGCTGACCATCTTATTATGAGTGTGTGAATGGTGCTCCAATCAACTCGAAAATTCATGAAGATCATTGAAAAGAAATTTCAGGTTGCCAGTTCTAAGATCTGATGCCCCAGTACGTGGGAACCGATCTTTTGAATCACTTTTTGATACAAAAGAGCTGACCATCTTATTATGAGTGTGTGAATGGGGCTCCAATAAGCTCGAAAATTCTAGAAGATCATTGAAAATAAATTTCAGATTGACAGTTCGAAGGTCTGATGCCCCAGTACGTGGGAACCGATCTTTTGAATCACGTTTTGATACAAAAGAGCTGACCATCTTATTATGAGTGTGTGAATGGTGCTCCAATCAACTCGAAAATTCATGAGGATCATTGAAAAGAAATTTCAGATTGCCAGTTCTAAGATCTGATGCCCCAGTACGTGGGAACCGATCTTTTGAATCACTTTTTGATACAAAAGAGCTGACCATCTTATTATGAGTGTGTGAATGGTGCTCCAATCAACTCGAAAATTCATGAAGATCATTGAAAAGAAATTTCAGATTGCCAGTTCTAAGATCTGATGCCCCAGTACGTGGGAACCGATCTTTTGAATCACGTTTTGATACAAAAGAGCTGACCATCTTATTATGAGTGTGTGAATGGTGCTCCAATCAACTCGAAAATTCATGAAGATCATTGAAAATAAATTTCAGATTGACAGTTCGAAGGTCTGATGCCACAGTACGTGGGAACCGATCTTTTGAATCACTTTTTGATACAAAAGAGCTGGCCATTTTATTATGAGTGTGTGAATGGTGCTCCAATAAGCTCGAAAATTCTAGAAGATCATTGAAAATAAATTTCAGATTGACAGTTCGAAGGTCTGATGCCCCAGTACGTGGGAACCGATCTTTTGAATCACGTTTTGATACAAAAGAGCTGACCATCTTATTATGAGTGTGTGAATGGTGCTCCAATCAACTCGAAAATTCATGAAGATCATTGAAAAGAAATTTCAGATTGCCAGTTCTAAGATCTGATGCCCAGTACGTGGGAACCGATCTTTTGAATCACGTTTTGATACAAAAGAGCTGACCATCTTATTATGAGTGTGTGAATGGTGCTCCAATCAACTCGAAAATTCATGAAGATCATTGAAAATAAATTTCAGATTGACAGTTCGAAGGTCTGATGCCACAGTACGTGGGAACCGATCTTTTGAATCACTTTTTGATACAAAAGAGCTGACCATTTTATTATGAGTGTGTGAATGGTGCTCCAATAAGCTCGAAAATTCTAGAAGATCATTGAAAATAAATTTCAGATTGACAGTTCGAAGGTCTGATGCCCCAGTACGTGGGAACCGATCTTTTGAATCACGTTTTGATACAAAAGAGCTGACCATCTTATTATGAGTGTGTGAATGGTGCTCCAATCAACTCGAAAATTCATGAAGATCATTGAAAAGAAATTTCAGATTGCCAGTTCTAAGATCTGATGCCCAGTACGTGGGAACCGATCTTTTGAATCACTTTTTGATACAAAAGAGCTGACCATCTTATTATGAGTGTGTGAATGGTGCTCCAATCAACTCGAAAATTCATGAAGATCATTGAAAAGAAATTTCAGATTGACAGTTCGAAGGTCTGATGCCCCAGTACGTGGGAACCGATCTTTTGAATCACTTTTTGATACAAAAGAGCTGACCATCTTATTATGAGTGTGTGAATGGTGCTCCAATCAACTCGAAAATTCATGAAGATCATTGAAAAGAAATTTCAGATTGCCAGTTCTAAGATCTGATGCCCCAGTACGTGGGAACCGATCTTTTGAATCACGTTTTGATACAAAAGAGCTGACCATCTTATTATGAGTGTGTGAATGGTGCTCCAATCAACTCGAAAATTCATGAAGATCATTGAAAATAAATTTCAGATTGACAGTTCGAAGGTCTGATGCCACAGTACGTGGGAACCGATCTTTTGAAATACTTTTTGATACAAAAGAGCTGACCATCTTATTATGAGTGTGTGAATGGTGCTCCAATCAACTCGAAAATTCATGAAGATCATTGAAAAGAAATTTCAGATTGCCAGTTCTAAGATCTGATGCCCCAGTACGTGGGAACCGATCTTTTGAATCACGTTTTGATACAAAAGAGCTGACCATCTTATTATGAGTGTGTGAATGGTGCTCCAATCAACTCGAAAATTCATGAAGATCATTGAAAATAAATTTCAGATTGACAGTTCGAAGGTCTGATGCCCCAGTACGTGGGAACCGATCTTTTGAATCACGTTTTGATACAAAAGAGCTGACCATCTTATTATGAGTGTGTGAATGGTGCTCCAATCAACTCGAAAATTCATGAAGATCATTGAAAAGAAATTTCAGATTGCCAGTTCTAAGATCTGATGCCCAGTACGTGGGAACCGATCTTTTGAATCACTTTTTGATACAAAAGAGCTGACCATCTTATTATGAGTGTGTGAATGGTGCTCCAATCAACTCGAAAATTCATGAAGATCATTGAAAAGAAATTTCAGGTTGCCAGTTCTAAGATCTGATGCCCCAGTACGTGGGAACCGATCTTTTGAATCACTTTTTGATACAAAAGAGCTGACCATCTTATTATGAGTGTGTGAATGGGGCTCCAATAAGCTCGAAAATTCTAGAAGATCATTGAAAATAAATTTCAGATTGACAGTTCGAAGGTCTGATGCCCCAGTACGTGGGAACCGATCTTTTGAATCACGTTTTGATACAAAAGAGCTGACCATCTTATTATGAGTGTGTGAATGGTGCTCCAATCAACTCGAAAATTCATGAGGATCATTGAAAAGAAATTTCAGATTGCCAGTTCTAAGATCTGATGCCCCAGTACGTGGGAACCGATCTTTTGAATCACTTTTTGATACAAAAGAGATGACCATTTTATTATGAGTGTGTGAATGGTGCTCCAATAAGCTCGAAAATTCTAGAAGATCATTGAAAATAAATTTCAGATTGACAGTTCGAAGATCTGATGCCCCAGTACGTGGGAACCGATCTTTTGAAATACTTTTTGATACAAAAGAGCTGACCATCTTATTATGAGTGTGTGAATGGTGCTCCAATCAACTCGAAAATTCATGAAGATCATTGAAAATAAATTTCAGATTGACAGTTCGAAGGTCTGATGCCCCAGTACGTGGGAACCGATCTTTTGAATCACGTTTTGATACAAAAGAGCTGACCATCTTATTATGAGTGTGTGAATGGTGCTCCAATCAACTCGAAAATTCATGAAGATCATTGAAAATAAATTTCAGATTGACAGTTCGAAGGTCTGATGCCCCAGTACGTGGGAACCGATCTTTTGAATCACGTTTTGATACAAAAGAGCTGACCATCTTATTATGAGTGTGTGAATGGTGCTCCAATCAACTCGAAAATTCATGAAGATCATTGAAAATAAATTTCAGATTGACAGTTCGAAGGTCTGATGCCCCAGTACGTGGGAACCGATCTTTTGAATCACGTTTTGATACAAAAGAGCTGACCATCTTATTATGAGTGTGTGAATGGTGCTCCAATCAACTCGAAAATTCATGAAGATCATTGAAAAGAAATTTCAGATTGCCAGTTCTAAGATCTGATGCCCCAGTACGTGGGAACCGATCTTTTGAATCACTTTTTGATACAAAAGAGATGACCATTTTATTATGAGTGTGTGAATGGTGCTCCAATAAGCTCGAAAATTCTAGAAGATCATTGAAAATAAATTTCAGATTGCCAGTTCTAAGATCTGATGCCCCAGTACGTGGGAACCGATCTTTTGAATCACTTTTTGATACAAAAGAGATGACCATTTTATTATGAGTGTGTGAATGGTGCTCCAATAAGCTCGAAAATTCTAGAAGATCATTGAAAATAAATTTCAGATTGACAGTTCGAAGATCTGATGCCCCAGTACGTGGGAACCGATCTTTTGAATCACGTTTTGATACAAAAGAGCTGACCGTCTTATTATGAGTGTGTGAATGGTGCTCCAATCAACTCGAAAATTCATGAAGATCATTGAAAAGAAATTTCAGATTGCCAGTTCTAAGATCTGATGCCCCAGTACGTGGGAACCGATCTTTTGAATCACTTTTTGATACAAAAGAGATGACCATTTTATTATGAGTGTGTGAATGGTGCTCCAATAAGCTCGAAAATTCTAGAAGATCATTGAAAATAAATTTCAGATTGACAGTTCGAAGGTCTGATGCCCCAGTACGTGGGAACCGATCTTTTGAATCACTTTTTGATACAAAAGAGCTGACCATCTTATTATGAGTGTGTGAATGGTGCTCCAATCAACTCGAAAATTCATGAAGATCATTGAAAAGAAATTTCAGATTGCCAGTTCTAAGATCTGATGCCCCAGTACGTGGGAACCGATCTTTTGAATCACGTTTTGATACAAAAGAGCTGACCATCTTATTATGAGTGTGTGAATGGTGCTCCAATCAACTCGAAAATTCATGAAGATCATTGAAAATAAATTTCAGATTGACAGTTCGAAGGTCTGATGCCACAGTACGTGGGAACCGATCTTTTGAATCACTTTTTGATACAAAAGAGCTGACCATTTTATTATGAGTGTGTGAATGGTGCTCCAATAAGCTCGAAAATTCATGAAGATCATTGAAAAGAAATTTCAGATTTCCAGTTCTAAGATCTGATGCCCCAGTACGTGGGAACCGATCTTTTGAATCACTTTTTGATACAAAAGAGCTGACCATCTTATTATGAGTGTGTGAATGGTGCTCCAATCAACTCGAAAATTCATGAAGATCATTGAAAAGAAATTTCAGATTGCCAGTTCTAAGATCTGATGCCCCAGTACGTGGGAACCGATCTTTTGAATCATGTTTTGATACAAAAGAGCTGACCATCTTATTATGAGTGTGTGAATGGTGCTCCAATCAACTCGAAAATTCATGAAGATCATTGAAAATAAATTTCAGATTGACAGTTCGAAGGTCTGATGCCACAGTACGTGGGAACCGATCTTTTGAATCACTTTTTGATACAAAAGAGCTGACCATTTTATTATGAGTGTGTGAATGGTGCTCCAATAAGCTCGAAAATTCATGAAGATCATTGAAAAGAAATTTCAGATTTCCAGTTCTAAGATCTGATGCCACAGTACGTGGGAACCGATCTTTTGAATCACTTTTTGATACAAAAGAACTGACCATCTTATTATGAGTGTGTGAATGGTGCTCCAATCAACTCGAAAATTCATGAAGATCATTGAAAATAAATTTCAGATTGACAGTTCGAAGGTCTGATGCCACAGTACGTGGGAACCGATCTTTTGAATCACTTTTTGATACAAAAGAGCTGACCATCTTATTATGAGTGTGTGAATGGTGCTCCAATAAGCTCGAAAATTCTAGAAGATCATTGAAAATAAATTTCAGATTGACAGTTCGAAGGTCTGATGCCCCAGTACGTGGGAACCGATCTTTTGAATCACGTTTTGATACAAAAGAGCTGACCATCTTATTATGTGTGTGTGAATGGTGCTCCAATCAACTCGAAAATTCATGAAGATCATTGAAAAGAAATTTCAGATTGCCAGTTCTAAGATCTGATGCCCCAGTACGTGGGAACCGATCTTTTGAATCACGTTTTGATACAAAAGAGCTGACCATCTTATTATGAGTGTGTGAATGGTGCTCCAATCAACTCGAAAATTCATGAAGATCATTGAAAATAAATTTCAGATTGACAGTTCGAAGGTCTGATGCCACAGTACGTGGGAACCGATCTTTTGAATCACTTTTTGATACAAAAGAGCTGACCATTTTATTATGAGTGTGTGAATGGTGCTCCAATAAGCTCGAAAATTCATGAAGATCATTGAAAAGAAATTTCAGATTTCCAGTTCTAAGATCTGATGCCACAGTACGTGGGAACCGATCTTTTGAATCACTTTTTGATACAAAAGAACTGACCATCTTATTATGAGTGTGTGAATGGTGCTCCAATCAACTCGAAAATTCATGAAGATCATTGAAAATAAATTTCAGATTGACAGTTCGAAGGTCTGATGCCACAGTACGTGGGAACCGATCTTTTGAATCACTTTTTGATACAAAAGAGCTGACCATTTTATTATGAGTGTGTGAATGGTGCTCCAATAAGCTCGAAAATTCATGAAGATCATTGAAAAGAAATTTCAGATTTCCAGTTCTAAGATCTGATGCCACAGTACGTGGGAACCGATCTTTTGAATCACTTTTTGATACAAAAGAGCTGACCATTTTATTATGAGTGTGTGAATGGTGCTCCAATAAGCTCGAAAATTCATGAAGATCATTGAAAAGAAATTTCAGATTTCCAGTTCTAAGATCTGATGCCCCAGTACGTGGGAACCGATCTTTTGAATCACTTTTTGATACAAAAGAGCTGACCATCTTATTATGAGTGTGTGAATGGTGCTCCAATAAGCTCGAAAATTCATGAAGATCATTGAAAAGAAATTTCAGATTGCCAGTTCTAAGATCTGATGCCCCAGTACGTGGGAACCGATCTTTTGAATCACGTTTTGATACAAAAGAGCTGACCATCTTATTATGAGTGTGTGAATGGTGCTCCAATCAACTCGAAAATTCATGAAGATCATTGAAAAGAAATTTCAGATTGCCAGTTCTAAGATCTGATGCCCCAGTACGTGGGAACCGATCTTTTGAATCACTTTTTGATACAAAAGAGCTGACCATCTTATTATGAGTGTGTGAATGGTGCTCCAATCAACTCGAAAATTCATGAAGATCATTGAAAAGAAATTTCAGATTGCCAGTTCTAAGATCTGATGCCCCAGTACGTGGGAACCGATCTTTTGAATCACGTTTTGATACAAAAGAGCTGACCATCTTATTATGAGTGTGTGAATGGTGCTCCAATCAACTCGAAAATTCATGAAGATCATTGAAAATAAATTTCAGATTGACAGTTCGAAGGTCTGATGCCACAGTACGTGGGAACCGATCTTTTGAAATACTTTTTGATACAAAAGAGCTGACCATCTTATTATGAGTGTGTGAATGGTGCTCCAATCAACTCGAAAATTCATGAAGATCATTGAAAAGAAATTTCAGATTGCCAGTTCTAAGATCTGATGCCCCAGTACGTGGGAACCGATCTTTTGAAATACTTTTTGATACAAAAGAGCTGACCATCTTATTATGAGTGTGTGAATGGTGCTCCAATCAACTCGAAAATTCATGAAGATCATTGAAAAGAAATTTCAGATTGCCAGTTCTAAGATCTGATGCCCCAGTACGTGGGAACCGATCTTTTGAATCACGTTTTGATACAAAAGAGCTGACCATCTTATTATGAGTGTGTGAATGGTGCTTCAATCAACTCGAAAATTCATGAAGATCATTGAAAATAAATTTCAGATTGACAGTTCGAAGGTCTGATGCCACAGTACGTGGGAACCGATCTTTTGAATCACTTTTTGATACAAAAGAACTGACCATCTTATTATGAGTGTGTGAATGGTGCTCCAATCAACTCGAAAATTCATGAAGATCATTGAAAATAAATTTCAGATTGACAGTTCGAAGGTCTGATGCCACAGTACGTGGGAACCGATCTTTTGAATCACTTTTTGATACAAAAGAGCTGACCATTTTATTATGAGTGTGTGAATGGTGCTCCAATAAGCTCGAAAATTCATGAAGATCATTGAAAAGAAATTTCAGATTTCCAGTTCTAAGATCTGATGCCACAGTACGTGGGAACCGATCTTTTGAATCACTTTTTGATACAAAAGAGCTGACCATTTTATTATGAGTGTGTGAATGGTGCCCCAATAAGCTCGAAAATTCATGAAGATCATTGAAAAGAAATTTCAGATTTCCAGTTCTAAGATCTGATGCCCCAGTACGTGGGAACCGATCTTTTGAATCACTTTTTGATACAAAAGAGCTGACCATCTTATTATGAGTGTGTGAATGGTGCTCCAATAAGCTCGAAAATTCATGAAGATCATTGAAAAGAAATTTCAGATTGCCAGTTCTAAGATCTGATGCCCCAGTACGTGGGAACCGATCTTTTGAATCACGTTTTGATACAAAAGAGCTGACCATCTTATTATGAGTGTGTGAATGGTGCTCCAATCAACTCGAAAATTCATGAAGATCATTGAAAAGAAATTTCAGATTGCCAGTTCTAAGATCTGATGCCCCAGTACGTGGGAACCGATCTTTTGAATCACTTTTTGATACAAAAGAGCTGACCATCTTATTATGAGTGTGTGAATGGTGCTCCAATCAACTCGAAAATTCATGAAGATCATTGAAAAGAAATTTCAGATTGCCAGTTCTAAGATCTGATGCCCCAGTACGTGGGAACCGATCTTTTGAATCACGTTTTGATACAAAAGAGCTGACCATCTTATTATGAGTGTGTGAATGGTGCTCCAATCAACTCGAAAATTCATGAAGATCATTGAAAATAAATTTCAGATTGACAGTTCGAAGGTCTGATGCCACAGTACGTGGGAACCGATCTTTTGAAATACTTTTTGATACAAAAGAGCTGACCATCTTATTATGAGTGTGTGAATGGTGCTCCAATCAACTCGAAAATTCATGAAGATCATTGAAAAGAAATTTCAGATTGCCAGTTCTAAGATCTGATGCCCCAGTACGTGGGAACCGATCTTTTGAAATACTTTTTGATACAAAAGAGCTGACCATCTTATTATGAGTGTGTGAATGGTGCTCCAATCAACTCGAAAATTCATGAAGATCATTGAAAAGAAATTTCAGATTGCCAGTTCTAAGATCTGATGCCCCAGTACGTGGGAACCGATCTTTTGAATCACGTTTTGATACAAAAGAGCTGACCATCTTATTATGAGTGTGTGAATGGTGCTTCAATCAACTCGAAAATTCATGAAGATCATTGAAAATAAATTTCAGATTGACAGTTCGAAGGTCTGATGCCACAGTACGTGGGAACCGATCTTTTGAATCACTTTTTGATACAAAAGAGCTGACCATTTTATTATGAGTGTGTGAATGGTGCTCCAATAAGCTCGAAAATTCATGAAGATCATTGAAAAGAAATTTCAGATTTCCAGTTCTAAGATCTGATGCCACAGTACGTGGGAACCGATCTTTTGAATCACTTTTTGATACAAAAGAACTGACCATCTTATTATGAGTGTGTGAATGGTGCTCCAATCAACTCGAAAATTCATGAAGATCATTGAAAATAAATTTCAGATTGACAGTTCGAAGGTCTGATGCCACAGTACGTGGGAACCGATCTTTTGAATCACTTTTTGATACAAAAGAGCTGACCATCTTATTATGAGTGTGTGAATGGTGCTCCAATAAGCTCGAAAATTCTAGAAGATCATTGAAAATAAATTTCAGATTGACAGTTCGAAGGTCTGATGCCCCAGTACGTGGGAACCGATCTTTTGAATCACGTTTTGATACAAAAGAACTGACCATCTTATTATGAGTGTGTGAATGGTGCTCCAATCAACTCGAAAATTCATGAAGATCATTGAAAATAAATTTCAGATTGACAGTTCGAAGGTCTGATGCCCCAGTACGTGGGAACCGATCTTTTGAATCACTTTTTGATACAAAAGAACTGACCATCTTATTATGAGTGTGTGAATGGTGCTCCAATCAACTCGAAAATTCATGAAGATCATTGAACATAAATTTCAGATTGACAGTTCGAAGGTCTGATGCCACAGTACGTGGGAACCGATCTTTTGAATCACTTTTTGATACAAAAGAGCTGACCATCTTATTATGAGTGTGTGAATGGTGCTCCAATAAGCTCGAAAATTCTAGAAGATCATTGAAAATAAATTTCAGATTGACAGTTCGAAGGTCTGATGCCCCAGTACGTGGGAACCGATCTTTTGAATCACGTTTTGATACAAAAGAGCTGACCATCTTATTATGAGTGTGTGAATGGTGCTCCAATCAACTCGAAAATTCATGAAGATCATTGAAAAGAAATTTCAGATTGCCAGTTCTAAGATCTGATGCCCCAGTACGTGGGAACCGATCTTTTGAATCACGTTTTGATACAAAAGAGCTGACCATCTTATTATGAGTGTGTGAATGGTGCTCCAATCAACTCGAAAATTCATGAAGATCATTGAAAATAAATTTCAGATTGACAGTTCGAAGGTCTGATGCCACAGTACGTGGGAACCGATCTTTTGAATCACTTTTTGATACAAAAGAGCTGACCATTTTATTATGAGTGTGTGAATGGTGCTCCAATAAGCTCGAAAATTCATGAAGATCATTGAAAAGAAATTTCAGATTTCCAGTTCTAAGATCTGATGCCCCAGTACGTGGGAACCGATCTTTTGAATCAATTTTTGATACAAAAGAGCTGACCATCTTATTATGAGTGTGTGAATGGTGCTCCAATCAACTCGAAAATTCATGAAGATCATTGAAAAGAAATTTCAGATTGCCAGTTCTAAGATCTGATGCCCCAGTACGTGGGAACCGATCTTTTGAATCACGTTTTGATACAAAAGAGCTGACCATCTTATTATGAGTGTGTGAATGGTGCTCCAATCAACTCGAAAATTCATGAAGATCATTGAAAATAAATTTCAGATTGACAGTTCGAAGGTCTGATGCCACAGTACGTGGGAACCGATCTTTTGAAATACTTTTTGATACAAAAGAGCTGACCATCTTATTATGAGTGTGTGAATGGTGCTCCAATCAACTCGAAAATTCATGAAGATCATTGAAAAGAAATTTCAGATTGCCAGTTCTAAGATCTGATGCCCCAGTACGTGGGAACCGATCTTTTGAAATACTTTTTGATACAAAAGAGCTGACCATCTTATTATGAGTGTGTGAATGGTGCTCCAATCAACTCGAAAATTCATGAAGATCATTGAAAAGAAATTTCAGATTGCCAGTTCTAAGATCTGATGCCCCAGTACGTGGGAACCGATCTTTTGAATCACGTTTTGATACAAAAGAGCTGACCATCTTATTATGAGTGTGTGAATGGTGCTTCAATCAACTCGAAAATTCATGAAGATCATTGAAAATAAATTTCAGATTGACAGTTCGAAGGTCTGATGCCACAGTACGTGGGAACCGATCTTTTGAATCACTTTTTGATACAAAAGAGCTGACCATTTTATTATGAGTGTGTGAATGGTGCTCCAATAAGCTCGAAAATTCATGAAGATCATTGAAAAGAAATTTCAGATTTCCAGTTCTAAGATCTGATGCCACAGTACGTGGGAACCGATCTTTTGAATCACTTTTTGATACAAAAGAACTGACCATCTTATTATGAGTGTGTGAATGGTGCTCCAATCAACTCGAAAATTCATGAAGATCATTGAAAATAAATTTCAGATTGACAGTTCGAAGGTCTGATGCCACAGTACGTGGGAACCGATCTTTTGAATCACTTTTTGATACAAAAGAGCTGACCATCTTATTATGAGTGTGTGAATGGTGCTCCAATAAGCTCGAAAATTCTAGAAGATCATTGAAAATAAATTTCAGATTGACAGTTCGAAGGTCTGATGCCCCAGTACGTGGGAACCGATCTTTTGAATCACGTTTTGATACAAAAGAACTGACCATCTTATTATGAGTGTGTGAATGGTGCTCCAATCAACTCGAAAATTCATGAAGATCATTGAAAATAAATTTCAGATTGACAGTTCGAAGGTCTGATGCCCCAGTACGTGGGAACCGATCTTTTGAATCACTTTTTGATACAAAAGAACTGACCATCTTATTATGAGTGTGTGAATGGTGCTCCAATCAACTCGAAAATTCATGAAGATCATTGAAAATAAATTTCAGATTGACAGTTCGAAGGTCTGATGCCACAGTACGTGGGAACCGATCTTTTGAATCACTTTTTGATACAAAAGAGCTGACCATCTTATTATGAGTGTGTGAATGGTGCTCCAATAAGCTCGAAAATTCTAGAAGATCATTGAAAATAAATTTCAGATTGACAGTTCGAAGGTCTGATGCCCCAGTACGTGGGAACCGATCTTTTGAATCACGTTTTGATACAAAAGAGCTGACCATCTTATTATGAGTGTGTGAATGGTGCTCCAATCAACTCGAAAATTCATGAAGATCATTGAAAAGAAATTTCAGATTGCCAGTTCTAAGATCTGATGCCCCAGTACGTGGGAACCGATCTTTTGAATCACGTTTTGATACAAAAGAGCTGACCATCTTATTATGAGTGTGTGAATGGTGCTCCAATCAACTCGAAAATTCATGAAGATCATTGAAAATAAATTTCAGATTGACAGTTCGAAGGTCTGATGCCACAGTACGTGGGAACCGATCTTTTGAATCACTTTTTGATACAAAAGAGCTGACCATCTTATTATGAGTGTGTGAATGGTGCTCCAATAAGCTCGAAAATTCTAGAAGATCATTGAAAATAAATTTCAGATTGACAGTTCGAAGGTCTGATGCCCCAGTACGTGGGAACCGATCTTTTGAATCACGTTTTGATACAAAAGAACTGACCATCTTATTATGAGTGTGTGAATGGTGCTCCAATCAACTCGAAAATTCATGAAGATCATTGAAAATAAATTTCAGATTGACAGTTCGAAGGTCTGATGCCCCAGTACGTGGGAACCGATCTTTTGAATCACTTTTTGATACAAAAGAACTGACCATCTTATTATGAGTGTGTGAATGGTGCTCCAATCAACTCGAAAATTCATGAAGATCATTGAAAATAAATTTCAGATTGACAGTTCGAAGGTCTGATGCCACAGTACGTGGGAACCGATCTTTTGAATCACTTTTTGATACAAAAGAGCTGACCATCTTATTATGAGTGTGTGAATGGTGCTCCAATAAGCTCGAAAATTCTAGAAGATCATTGAAAATAAATTTCAGATTGACAGTTCGAAGGTCTGATGCCCCAGTACGTGGGAACCGATCTTTTGAATCACGTTTTGATACAAAAGAGCTGACCATCTTATTATGAGTGTGTGAATGGTGCTCCAATCAACTCGAAAATTCATGAAGATCATTGAAAAGAAATTTCAGATTGCCAGTTCTAAGATCTGATGCCCCAGTACGTGGGAACCGATCTTTTGAATCACGTTTTGATACAAAAGAGCTGACCATCTTATTATGAGTGTGTGAATGGTGCTCCAATCAACTCGAAAATTCATGAAGATCATTGAAAATAAATTTCAGATTGACAGTTCGAAGGTCTGATGCCACAGTACGTGGGAACCGATCTTTTGAATCACTTTTTGATACAAAAGAGCTGACCATTTTATTATGAGTGTGTGAATGGTGCTCCAATAAGCTCGAAAATTCATGAAGATCATTGAAAAGAAATTTCAGATTTCCAGTTCTAAGATCTGATGCCACAGTACGTGGGAACCGATCTTTTGAATCACTTTTTGATACAAAAGAACTGACCATCTTATTATGAGTGTGTGAATGGTGCTCCAATCAACTCGAAAATTCATGAAGATCATTGAAAATAAATTTCAGATTGACAGTTCGAAGGTCTGATGCCACAGTACGTGGGAACCGATCTTTTGAATCACTTTTTGATACAAAAGAGCTGACCATCTTATTATGAGTGTGTGAATGGTGCTCCAATAAGCTCGAAAATTCTAGAAGATCATTGAAAATAAATTTCAGATTGACAGTTCGAAGGTCTGATGCCCCAGTACGTGGGAACCGATCTTTTGAATCACGTTTTGATACAAAAGAGCTGACCATCTTATTATGAGTGTGTGAATGGTGCTCCAATCAACTCGAAAATTCATGAAGATCATTGAAAAGAAATTTCAGATTGCCAGTTCTAAGATCTGATGCCCCAGTACGTGGGAACCGATCTTTTGAATCACGTTTTGATACAAAAGAGCTGACCATCTTATTATGAGTGTGTGAATGGTGCTCCAATCAACTCGAAAATTCATGAAGATCATTGAAAATAAATTTCAGATTGACAGTTCGAAGGTCTGATGCCACAGTACGTGGGAACCGATCTTTTGAATCACTTTTTGATACAAAAGAGCTGACCATTTTATTATGAGTGTGTGAATGGTGCTCCAATAAGCTCGAAAATTCATGAAGATCATTGAAAAGAAATTTCAGATTTCCAGTTCTAAGATCTGATGCCACAGTACGTGGGAACCGATCTTTTGAATCACTTTTTGATACAAAAGAACTGACCATCTTATTATGAGTGTGTGAATGGTGCTCCAATCAACTCGAAAATTCATGAAGATCATTGAAAATAAATTTCAGATTGACAGTTCGAAGGTCTGATGCCACAGTACGTGGGAACCGATCTTTTGAATCACTTTTTGATACAAAAGAGCTGACCATCTTATTATGAGTGTGTGAATGGTGCTCCAATAAGCTCGAAAATTCTAGAAGATCATTGAAAATAAATTTCAGATTGACAGTTCGAAGGTCTGATGCCCCAGTACGTGGGAACCGATCTTTTGAATCACGTTTTGATACAAAAGAGCTGACCATCTTATTATGAGTGTGTGAATGGTGCTCCAATCAACTCGAAAATTCATGAAGATCATTGAAAAGAAATTTCAGATTGCCAGTTCTAAGATCTGATGCCCCAGTACGTGGGAACCGATCTTTTGAAATACTTTTTGATACAAAAGAGCTGACCATCTTATTATGAGTGTGTGAATGGTGCTCCAATCAACTCGAAAATTCATGAAGATCATTGAAAAGAAATTTCAGATTGCCAGTTCTAAGATCTGATGCCCCAGTACGTGGGAATCGATCTTTTGAATCACTTTTTGATACAAAAGAGCTGACCATTTTATTATGAGTGTGTGAATGGTGCTCCAATAAGCTCGAAAATTCATGAAGATCATTGAAAAGAAATTTCAGATTTCCAGTTCTAAGATCTGATGCCCCAGTACGTGGGAACCGATCTTTTGAATCAATTTTTGATACAAAAGAGATGACCATTTTATTATGAGTGTGTGAATGGTGCTCCAATAAGCTCGAAAATTCTAGAAGATCATTGAAAATAAATTTCAGATTGACAGTTCGAAGGTCTGATGCCCCAGTACGTGGGAACCGATCTTTTGAATCACTTTTTGATACAAAAGAGCTGACCATCTTATTATGAGTGTGTGAATGGTGCTCCAATCAACTCGAAAATTCATGAAGATCATTGAAAAGAAATTTCAGATTGCCAGTTCTAAGATCTGATGCCCCAGTATGTGGGAATCGATCTTTTGAATCACTTTTTGATACAAAAGAGATGACCATTTTATTATGAGTGTGTGAATGGTGCTCCAATAAGCTCGAAAATTCTAGAAGATCATTGAAAATAAATTTCAGATTGACAGTTCGAAGGTCTGATGCCCCAGTACGTGGGAACCGATCTTTTGAATCACGTTTTGATACAAAAGAGCTGACCATCTTATTATGAGTGTGTGAATGGTGCTCCAATCAACTCGAAAAATTCATGAAGATCATTGAAAAGAAATTTCAGATTGCCAGTTCTAAGATCTGATGCCCCAGTACGTGGGAATCGATCTTTTGAATCACTTTTTGATACAAAAGAGCTGACCATTTTATTATGAGTGTGTGAATGGTGCTCCAATAAGCTCGAAAATTCTAGAAGATCATTGAAAATAAATTTCAGATTGACAGTTCGAAGGTCTGATGCCACAGTACGTGGGAACCGATCTTTTGAATCACTTTTTGATACAAAAGAACTGACCATCTTATTATGAGTGTGTGAATGGTGCTCCAATCAACTCGAAAATTCATGAAGATCATTGAAAATAAATTTCAGATTGACAGTTCGAAGGTCTGATGCCACAGTACGTGGGAACCGATCTTTTGAATCACTTTTTGATACAAAAGAGCTGACCATCTTATTATGAGTGTGTGAATGGTGCTCCAATCAACTCGAAAAATTCATGAAGATCATTGAAAATAAATTTCAGATTGACAGTTCGAAGGTCTGATGCCACAGTACGTGGGAACCGATCTTTTGAATCACTTTTTGATACAAAAGAGCTGACCATCTTATTATGAGTGTGTGAATGGTGCTCCAATCAACTCGAAAAATTCATGAAGATCATTGAAAAGAAATTTCAGATTGCCAGTTCTAAGATCTGATGCCCCAGTACGTGGGAACCGATCTTTTGAATCACTTTTTGATACAAAAGAACTGACCATCTTATTATGAGTGTGTGAATGGTGCTCCAATCAACTCGAAAATTCATGAAGATCATTGAAAATAAATTTCAGATTGACAGTTCGAAGGTCTGATGCCCCAGTACGTGGGAACCGATCTTTTGAATCACTTTTTGATACAAAAGAGCTGACCATCTTATTATGAGTGTGTGAATGGTGCTCCAATAAGCTCGAAAATTCATGAAGATCATTGAAAAGAAATTTCTGATTTCCAGTTCTAAGATCTGATGCCCCAGTGTGTGGGAATCGATCTTTTGAATCACTTTTTGATACAAAAGAGATGACCATTTTATTATGAGTGTGTGAATGGTGCTCCAATAAGCTCGAAAATTCTAGAAGATCATTGAAAATAAATTTCAGATTGACAGTTCGAAGGTCTGATGCCCCAGTACGTGGGAACCGATCTTTTGAATCACGTTTTGATACAAAAGAGCTGACCATCTTATTATGAGTGTGTGAATGGTGCTCCAATCAACTCGAAAAATTCATGAAGATCATTGAAAAGAAATTTCAGATTGCCAGTTCTAAGATCTGATGCCCCAGTACGTGGGAACCGATCTTTTGAATCACTTTTTGATACAAAAGAACTGACCATCTTATTATGAGTGTGTGAATGGTGCTCCAATCAACTCGAAAATTCATGAAGATCATTGAAAATAAATTTCAGATTGACAGTTCGAAGGTCTGATGCCCCAGTACGTGGGAACCGATCTTTTGAATCACTTTTTGATACAAAAGAGCTGACCATCTTATTATGAGTGTGTGAATGGTGCTCCAATAAGCTCGAAAATTCATGAAGATCATTGAAAAGAAATTTCTGATTTCCAGTTCTAAGATCTGATGCCCCAGTGTGTGGGAATCGATCTTTTGAATCACTTTTTGATACAAAAGAGATGACCATTTTATTATGAGTGTGTGAATGGTGCTCCAATAAGCTCGAAAATTCTAGAAGATCATTGAAAATAAATTTCAGATTGACAGTTCGAAGGTCTGATGCCCCAGTACGTGGGAACCGATCTTTTGAATCACGTTTTGATACAAAAGAGCTGACCATCTTATTATGAGTGTGTGAATGGTGCTCCAATCAACTCGAAAAATTCATGAAGATCATTGAAAAGAAATTTCAGATTGCCAGTTCTAAGATCTGATGCCCCAGTACGTGGGAATCGATCTTTTGAATCACTTTTTGATACAAAAGAGCTGACCATTTTATTATGAGTGTGTGAATGGTGCTCCAATAAGCTCGAAAATTCTAGAAGATCATTGAAAATAAATTTCAGATTGACAGTTCGAAGGTCTGATGCCCCAGTACGTGGGAACCGATCTTTTGAATCACGTTTTGATACAAAAGAGCTGACCATCTTATTATGAGTGTGTGAATGGTGCTCCAATAAGCTCAAAAATGTAAGAAGATCATTGAAAAGAAATTTCAGATTGCCAGTTCCTGGACAGAAGAACGTGCGCTGCAATCGCACGAGTTGCCGTGGATGCACATCTGCATGGGCAGTTCAGTCCCATCGGCCCTCGTGCATTGATGCTGGATAGAGGAGTCAAGAAGCGGTGAGCGGTAGATTTTGTCGGTTCTTGTGATTCGAGTTTACGATGCAGGGATTTCCTGCGTACAAATGCAAATGGAGGTCGTCTGTCGAGTGAATATTTGGAGAAGTTCATCGATCTCAGAATCCGTCGGAGAGGAGTGAGTATTATTATTTCGTTTCCACCCATTCGACCTTTTCAGTCCAGTATATTTCAGGTCGACAGTTTCATGCGGTGTGACACGTATTTGACGTTGAACAGTGAGGCCAAGAAACTGGCGTGTCTTATTCGTGCTGCGACCGATTTCGAGAGGAGCAAAGTGAAAAAGAAGAAGTCTACATTGACATACACTGCAGAGATGCATCGTGCTTGAGTGATCGACAAAAGGAAGATGGTACTTTATGCACTCCTCGGAAAGTACAAGAAGAAGAGGACTGAGTTAGCTGCCGAGAGGACCGCCCAGACCGGCAGCATTGTCCCCGTCGACGATATCCCTATCGAGTTGTGTGTCCCCGACGCTGACACTGAGACCACGCGTTTTTGCTCCCTCGTTAACGTGCGCTTCAAGAAGGGACTTAAACCATTCACCATTGCTCCCGCCGACGTGTTCCTCTCCGAGGTGATGGATCTCGACGAGCTGTCGATTGATCTATACCTCAAGGGAAAATTTTCCGCAGCCGACTTTTCCCAACCTGAAGATGGATCAGATTCTGAGGAAGACGGTGAGGATGCTTCCGAGGAGTCTTTAGTACAAGGATCCGACGCTGATGAACTGTCATTACTCGGAGCCGTGATCGATTCTGATGGCTACGAGAACGCTCATGAGAATGACGTCATCGGCAAATCGCTCTCAAGAAGATGCGAGTGGTCGATAATGGAGTCAACCGTCGGCGTCTCAGGCTGTACACATTGGAGAGGCTTCTGTTCCTCCGCGGCTATCACAGGGATCACATAGCGTGCGTTTGTTTGTGATTCAGTGATGCAGTCGGTGTATTTTCTCGTTACAGTATGGAACGGATGCTTACCTACTGTGCGTTCGAAATGGGCGCGAAAAACGCCCTCTCTTGTCTCACATTCGGAGCCGATGGCGTTTCGAAGGACAAATGCAAGGTTTGCGAAGTGATATCGGCTATACGTTTTACAATGATATATTTTGCAGTTGCCGAACAAGGAGCAAGGGAAGCACGATAATCCGCTCCTGCACGCGGCCTGCTTTGTGACGGGGATGCAGATGAGTGTTCCTGCAGAAGTCGCCAATCACATGCGAAGTGAAAAGGATGCTGCATGGAGAAGAGCAGTCAACATTCGCCGGAAGGAGATCGAGAAAAATCCTAAGAAGTTCCCACAAGCCGACAAGGACAAGAACCGTGATGATCTGAAGAAGATCGAAGATATCGATAACGATGCTGCTTGTGGGTTTGGTCTTGTCAACCATGACTTCATCTACCCATATGGATTGGGGGGAACCCCAGCGGCTGATGCACTCGTGTCAAATATGTTGCACATTATGCGATCGAATCACGTAGCCTACATTCCCTCCACCATCTCCTTTGTATTGGACAATGCTAGCACCAACAAGAGTATTCATACCATACGAGCATTCGCTCTCATTCTCGAGTTGATACCACGCCTTCAAGAAGTCCACCTTCTATTCGCAAGCGTGGGGCATACCCATAATTCTGTTGATGCACACTTTGGAGCCGTGTGCAAGAGGATGGATGAGGTGGATATTGGAACTCCTCAAGGTCAGTTCGTCGTAAGCTCTTAGGCATCACTCAATTGTTTCCAGAATTGGTCGGATGTCTTCAATCTCTCGACAATACACATGCACACCTTGTGTTTGACTACTATCACTTCTCCAAGAGCCTTGCCTCTCATTCGTTCAACTATGAATTCCTTCTGCACCAGCACCATCTCCTTATCTACAAGGATCAACATGGAGGTGGGATTTTCCATGTCATCTAGGAAATGCCATCTGCTTCGTTCAGACGTAAAGTTCTCTACGAAGGCTTTCCTAAGATTCGCTGAGCCTTTGTAAAAAAGAGTGAACTTTGTCATCAATTCCTCCCGGGAGCTACTCCCTCTTTATGAAGAAGAGTTGGCCTCCGGGCTGCCAGTATTCTTCCCCGTGAATGTGTGTGTGAAATTATATTGATATTGTATTTCCGAATTCAGGGAAAGACATTGAAGAAACAGCGAGAAGCCCTCGCTAAGCAGATCTTCCCGTTGGAGAGGGATCTTGACTATCAATCAATTCTCACAATTATCAGCATTATGGGCACGAATTCTAAGATTTCTGACACAGAATTTATTATTTTTTCTCCACGAACCAGGCGATATGAAGCATGCGAAATACTGAATTACAAATCCAAACAACGGAAGAATTGTTAGTACACAGGGAATAAGAACCTGAAATTGCAGATTTAAAATTCTAAATTTAATGAATTTTCAGATATTGGCACAACGTTGCACACGGAGAGATTTGATGAGTCGCCTATGAGAATCGCGTGTTTTCGTGCTGAATATCTTCATCTGATTTCAAATGTGTAAAGTGTGGGAGGAGATCTAGATTTTGAGTGTGATAATCTATCATTTTATTTATTAACTTACCACGAATATGTACACCAAGCAAGAGACAAGTATAACAGTAAACTCCGCTACAAAAAATACATTCTTTCTATTTTATAGCAATCTGTGCGATTTATTATATTTTCATGCCAGCTGTTTGATAGACTCGGAAACATGAATAACATTCGTTGCCCCAGAACGAAAGAAATCGATCCAATATTTGTTTTGCATTCACCTCGAGGTAAAAGTCTCGTATCTCGGAGGAATATTCGTATCCGAACTGAAAAATATGTATAACTCCTTTCAAAATAGGAAGGCGAAGCTACCCTGAGAATGACACCCTGCGCAAGAAACGTAAAACACATGGGAACTGATAGTCCTGCCAAGACAGTCGACGAAAATTTCATTGGATGTCTGGTTGGAAGTACGATCTGATAGGGGGCTCTTATTATTATTTTATGAAAATACAATACGGTTCCTGTCACATTTACCTGATGACGATACGAAATGCAGAATACATACGGAATTCCTTTGGACGACAGCAATGACATCCAAATTTCTTGTAGAGATTGGTATTCAAACTTGTCTCAAAATACGGTACGGACTGCGCCAATACGTGGAGGTAAATTAAAATGTTCGTGTAGAAATCCTTCTAAATATACACAAGGGAGAGGCAGAAGATAAATTGGATCCAGAAAAACAAAGATTTTATATGTCGTAGATGTTGAGGGAAATGTCGAAATACGATGTAAACAGCTAGTGTACTCATGAGAATGGAAATAACCGCAGTTGAGTGATTGACATTATTAAAAGCGGATTTCAAAGTCGGAGATAGCGGTTCGATCATTCGTGATTCAAGAGACAAAGTGATCTCAGTCGAAGATAAAATACAAATCCCATTTGTAAAAACAAGCTAATAAACTTCCGTTTTAATCATCTGTTTTACGGATTTACGCGTTTAATGGTGTGGTAAATTCGATTTTTTTCTCAACTACGAAAAGTTAAAGGTGAAGTCGGAACAAAATCTAAGAAAATATTGAGGTGGGCTTTGAAAATGTCGTCTCCAGCTACCACCTGGGGAGGGGGCTAAAATATTGGCGGGAAACTCTGGATTCAGACACAAATTACTCCGGAATGCAGAACGCGTCGATAGCTCGCTGTGAAAGTTGAAAAGTGAAAAACGTTTATATTTGATTCTAAAATAAAGTATTATCAAATTCCAGCCTTTATTCCGACAACAGCATGAATAGAACAAAGAATACAGAACTATTACGAGAATATACGTTCAAAACAAGTGATCAACCGGTGTGGTCGGGGGAAATCAACCGGTGAGGTCGAGGGCAACGGCCTTCCCAGGGATCTTATTTCCCTTGCTAGGTATTTTCAAATTTTTATTGAGCTGGCAATGGTCGCAGACGCAAAAGTCCCGAGTGACTCCTGTGATGCATGTGCCTGTCCGCGTGCAATCGACACTCTTTTTTTCTATGTTTATCGGTATCGAGAGTCTATTGCATTGGCGGGTGCTATATATTAATGGTGACAAACCGGCATCCGGCTCTCATTTTGAGCGCTCTCTTTTTTTTACCCGTGAGAGAGCGTGCGAATTGAGGAGGGTCAGATGCCGATTTTACATCACTACTATTTATCACAAATGAAGCACCGCACACTCCGTCCACTAGGGAATTTACCATTGTCAGCCTAGTGTTCATTTCAATAAACTTCTATCTCTCTGATATGTCAACGACTATCGTCCGATTGCTCAATGATGTTCCGATACTGGCATTCATCCAATGCATGGCCAATTTCGGGGCTCTCGTGTGTTGCATCATCGTGTTGAGAGTTGTTCAGTCGACGCGACTTCACGCGAACTGCCAGTTTGTTATTTGGGGCGTTCTCGAATAAGGCCATACTACAGGTTTATCTTAACCGCCTGGTCGATCGGCTTCATTGTGATTTTTGCGTGTCAAGTGGCCCTGAGTGTTATGTCATTCTTCTGTTTGCATGGATATCTGGCAGAATCAACGATTGACCCACGTGAGTAACTACGCCTATTCATTATTCATGATCTAATCATCTTTTTTTTTTTTTAAATTCTTCAGCAGCTCGACTACATGCGTACGGTGTGGAAATCAGTGCAATAACAGTAACAACATCGATGGAAATTCTGCTTGCTGCAGAAAGGGCCATTTCGGCAGTGAGCCCAGAGCGATATTACAATACAAAGCGACTGGCAAAAAGGACATTGCTGCCCGTACTAATTATTATTATTATTATTTCTGGATTTATTGGCTACATGTCAGCTGGTATCACATCATGTCCAATGTAACTCATAAAATTTAGTTCAGGTGATTCCATAGGAGCGTGTGGAATATTCTTTTTCGTGATGGACATTTCCACACTTCTGGTCTTTCAAAATCATATTATCAATGAAATAATTTTTTGATGTTTAGGTCAATACTGTCTCAATGAAGTATTCTACAAGTAGAGACTTGGAGTTGGTCGGCAAATGCTCCTTGAATGCCCGATACCAAGTAGTTGATCACATTTAGATGAATATTGCAATACTTCATCAGGTCAAAGAATCAGCGGACATGGCATCTGCAATGCAGCCCGCTCTATTCATTGCGTTTCTGCTGAAGGTAGCTAATTCGTATTATCAAAACATGACTATTATCTCAGAGTTCTGCGAATCTATTATTCGTATCCGTATGCTTTAGAATTGACGCATCTGAGTGTGTTCCTCTTCTTCTTTCTATCAACTGGGGAATAATGGAAGCCTTCTTCATGACTGTTGGTCAATTAAACCTGATTGTGAAATAATAGATCGTCCATTGAGAATACAATACTCAGTGGAGTCTTTCTCAATTTCTGGCTGATTCGCAAAAATCCTCGATTGAGAAGAAATGCGAGAAAGCTGCGAATGAGACTGAGACAGTAAGGAAATTTAGGCAATACATCAGCTAACCCTTGATTCAGGGGCGCGAACAAAATAGCCGACACCAGCTCAGTAGTGGTCGTTCCTCTCAAGAAGAATGAAGCGGACATGTATTTTGAGGAATTGAAAAGATCTTGGGAATGATGAATAGTCATCAGACGATCATAGAGTCCTCTCTTATTTGCGCTACGAGCAACCCCCTCCCTTCACTCTCTCATACATCCATTCTCGCTTCTGAAGTCAAATAAAACACGCGGAAGTTGCCATCTTTGAGTCATTTGTTGTGTGAATTCAATGAAAAATTGCACGACAATTCTCAAGCTCGCGTTTGTCGATTTCTACTATCCACTTATCTATCAATCAAAAACTGGCAGATTCCGAGGTATGTTTCATCTTGATTTTCACGTCCAATCCTGTTCAGGGAGATCCATCGACTTCTTTCAATTGGTTTCTGAATACGTGGAGGGAATCTGCTATGAATTCTCCAATTATGAATCATATCGTAATCAGAATATGTCATTCAATTGTTGATTTTGGATTACAGGGGACACAAATGGGACGGTGCCCCAATTGGGCGGAGTAATGCAAGCCATCTCGGAAGGAGATGCATTCACTGAGTTGAGTTGCCAACAATTGGAGATTGGGTACATGCGAATGTTTGATGTCTCACCGACTGCCGGAGAAGATCAGGTTAGCATTGCCGTGTTTCACGCAACCCACAGCGTCCAGAAAATATTGGGTGGAATCCGGGTGAACATCGTTTCCAGTTGGCGTTCTACACCGCGGATCGAGGCTCGAAGACATGGTCGCCTTTCTCCTTCTTCATTCCATTCACGACATCTGTCCTACTCCTCTCTATCGCATCATTTGGGTTAGTGGAAGGACTGGGCGCAGTGGTCAAAACCCGATCAAGAATGGCAAATTCGATCATGGTTGGATTGAGGTGAGGTAGATCATTCCCCGTTTCGATGGAACTCTATGGATATTACTTTCTAATACTCTCGAAATCCTTTTTCTCAGTCTTTATTGCTACACAATCGGGTTTGCGATTCTTCTCTTTGCCTACAATGCAGCGTATCAGGGAACGACGATCGCTGCCAAACCAACGACAATATTGTTCGTTTTTATCCCCTGCCCTAATTTATCCCTGCACAATTCAGGCTTTACGAGGAAATTCTCGACCAATTCCGAGCTGGATCGAAGTTGTGGTACTTCAGATCTACTGGAGTGTTCGATGTGAGTGCATCCTAGCTGCTTTTTCACACATTTTTTTAAATTTCAGTTCTCCTCACTCCCTGGTATTCCTTATCAAGAGGAAATGGACGTGGAACTTCTAATAAATATCATGTGCGATAATGAGGGCAAAGTAATCGTCTCCATGTATTATGTAGAGTATCTGGAACTGATTCTAGCTCGTCGACCCGACGGATGTCGCATTGTCAAGTGAGCAATGATCACCCTTTCTCGAATATTTCACCCAAAATGCAGATTGGATGTCGAACCACCCCTTCGCCCAGACCTGACAATCGCCTATCGATATTTCATAGCTGATGCTTACTACTTTCTCTTCCCCAAGACGATAAGCAGAAAACTGCGAGAGCAAATCTCCTTCGTCTCCTTATCCGTATTCCAGTCGGAGCATGTTAGCGATGATCGGCGAATGCCCTTGAAAGGCAGATATTTTTTCAGCGCGAGACGATTTTCATGCACAAAGCCCTGGACATTCGGTCCTTTCCCGCTCTAGACAAGACTGCGGAGGCGATAGTTAGCTTGTCTCCCATCTCCATCTACAGCATCGGAGTCATCATGCTCATCTGGGCAGTACTCTTGGTCGCCAGTCTGGCTATTTTCGTTGGAGAATGGGTTTACCACCGATACGAACGACGTTCGATGGCAATGAGAATTTACATCGAGTGATAAACTTGGAATGCCGGCCACTGTTTTCGCAAGGCCACACACAGTTACTGTTGTAAACTTACTCTCGAAGCAGGGAAGGGGCAATGAATATGAAAATGACAACAAGCGACGACCGGAAATGGATCGCCTATCGAGGGCAGGGCGTAGTGCTAGTAGCTTCTTCTCTCAATGAAGCTCAATTCGAGACCAAACATGCATCATCTGATAGTATCGTGCTTGCTACTCAACCTACGAATGTTATCCGATCCGCTGTTTGGGTGTCGATTCTCCCGCTCGAATTCGAAACGACGCAGGGGAGAGAAACTTTCACCTTCACGGTGGACTTTTTAATGACCCTTCTCCTCTTTGTTTCTCGGCCGTTCACTGCACACGACAAGGTCAGTCGTACGCACGGAGGATAACAAGCTGTGTCCCTCTCTCCCTTCTCCCCTCTCCCTCGCCCCCAAGAGAAGGTCAGAGATAGGGGAGAACTGAAGAGGATCCAATGGCAGAACGAACCCCCTCCCGCCCATACTGACTGTGTGAACAACGGCAGACTGAGAGGAGTATAAAGGGGTGGTCGAGAGATGGCAAAGGCACCATCAGCGATGGAGAACGAGAACTACCACAAGATCAAGGTATGTCATCTATCTCATTCACTAATCAGTCTTATGTACCTACCGTATTTTACCGTATCCCATCTACCGTATTCTCATCATTTCCTCTTTCAGGCCTACCGCCTGGTCGGCTATGCCGCCGTTGGTTTCTCTTCCCTCGCGGTCATCTCTATGGCTATCACTCTTCCCCTCGTGTACAACTACGTCCACTCCATGAGACAGAGCACCATCCACGAGCTCCATGCCTGCAAGGTGAGACTTTCAGTTCAATATTCTAGATGAGAATGACACCATGGCATGGATGAATGTTGAGCTAGAATCTTCCGATTCAGTTCTGATTCTAATCCATCTCCATTGCAGGGAATGGCTCGTGATGTGTGGGGCGATGTTGCCTCGATGAAGGCTCTCCCCTCTCACAACCGTACCGCCCGTCAGTCCGGATACGATCTCCCCGTTGACTCCGTGCCCGAGGTCCGTCAGGAGCCTTCGTGCCAGGGATGCTGCCAACCCGGACCCGCCGGACCCGCCGGAACCCCTGGCAGACCCGGATCTCCCGGTCGCCACGGAGCCCCCGGATCCGCCGGAAACCCCGGACGCCCGCCCGCGACTCCTTGCGAGCCCATCACTCCTCCTCCCTGCCCTCAGTGCCCCGCTGGACAGCCTGGTCAGCCCGGATCTCCCGGACCCGCTGGAAACGACGGCAGACCCGGATCTCCTGGACCCAAGGGAGAGGATGGACAGCCCGGAGAGAACGGAGGATCTGGACGCCCCGGATCTGCTGGAAGACCCGGACACGACGGAAGACCCGGAGCCCCCGGCAAGTCCGCCCAGTCTGGACGCCCTCAGCCCGGAGCACCCGGACAGCCCGGTAGCGCTGGAGCCCCCGGACCTCAGGGACCCGCTGGACGCCCCGGAAACGACGGCAGACCCGGACAGAACGGATCTCGTGGACAGCCCGGACAGGCTGGAGCTCCCGGAAACGACGGACAGCCCGGTCAGCCCGGTTCCGATGGACAGTCTGGCATTTCAGGAGAGAAGGGAATCTGCCCCAAGTACTGCGCTCTCGATGGAGGAATCTTCTTCGAGGATGGATCTCGCCGTTAAATTCGTTCATAGCTTTATTGTACATGAAGTTTCATCGTCAACGAAACATAAACATTCTTTCGCTATTCAATGTGTTCGAGGTCGGCCATTGAGAACGCATTACGAGGGGAAAAGAGTTGCCTTGGGGGGGGGGGGGGGGTTCACCTAAGTAGTAGGGATGTAAATTCGGGGTTGGCTCTCTCCATTCTGCACACTATCTCGTCGATTAGAGAAACAATAGAGTGTGTAGAATGAAGAGTGTCGAAAACCGAAACCACACCACTACTAAGTGCAGTAGCAGTAGTAACGCAGTAACCTACCAAGAGCAGTAGCCTACTGATAGAGCAGGGATTTGTACCTATTGACATGTCATAAAATTAAGGTCAACATTTCGTTACAATAGATGAAAATTGACTACCTGAGCGCGGAAAAAGTCACCTGGATCTTCTTGATTTGTTTCTGTGACAGGTGCTAATGGTTGGTAAACGGGAGATTTATTAGAATGAGCAGTGCATTGCTACTCGTCGTACTTGCGTCAAGAGGGAGAGGTAGATATGTTCAACCTGGCTCTATGTCTGCATACTTCTTCTCATGCGCCAGGTATTGATACCTCATTTTCTCCATTGAACGTTTACCATTTGAAAATGCCAATCGAACCACAAATAAACGTTTTTAGTCTCAAACAGAAGTGCCCTTTGAATATTTATCAATATGAGAATTATGATATATGATTTAGTGGGGTGACATATCAAGAGATCAAAGAAATTGGTGCAATTTATAGAGTTGATAGCTTCGAATGGCTGATATCTAGAGTTCCTCATTGGTTTTTCCTTTGGAGGGTGCTTTTTGGATAATCTCGTATTGCAATTTGTTGTCCTTGTCGATGTGAATGCTGAACTCAACATCTTCGCCGTTCGCTTCTCGCTCCTTGAAAGTTCGCATCGCCGCATCTAGATCAGAAGTCTCTGGTGATATCTCCACCGATTCGTATGATGGGTCCACGTTCCATTTATAAGAGGAGATAGGACCACACGAGCTCATCTGGAATGATATAAACTTCTGATGATTTAAAATCGGCACGCTTGAGTTATGCTGAGTTGCTCAGATTATCTGAACGTGACTGATATAGAAGATGCTCACAACACTCTTTCTGAAGTCATCCCTGCTCATCTGGGAAGCGTCGAAATCGATCTTCTTCTGCTTGAGGTATTTCGCCAATGGCTTGATGTTTAACTTGTGCCGCATCCATTCATCGACCTGAACAATGGATGAAACTATAATTTGTTTATAATATCTTGCGAGGTATCGATAAGAATTAAGCATTACTGTTGGTTTGAGTATTTTTTTCCTATGATAAATATGCTCGTGATTTGATTGAGTGATTCATTCTTATAATTAAGTCTGATGCTCACCCCTTCCAAGTATTCCCTCTCTTTGCTGCTAAGATGTTCGTATTCTTCAACCGCGAACTGTCTCAGTCCTTTGATGAGCTCACCCAGCCCTTCATGCTCAGTGGGAAAGCCTTTGATGATCTGAGAACAGAAATTCATCAAAATGGGAGATAATTAGTGATGCATATTCCGGAATTGCAGCGAGATTGATACCTCTCTCACCTCACATATTGCGAAATTAGGCTAGGAAAAGGAGGTAGCGGGCCAGCTACAAAGCCGGGTTGCCAACACTGACAATTATGAAAACACAAGTATATCCGTGGGATTCATAACAAGAGAGTAGCTCAAAGGGTGATGCGAACCTTGAGAGCATCCTGAGGTTCCATGTCAAGGAACTTCACGAAACTCCTCTTCAGCGCGATAGCATCAGCTCTGGTCGATGGCTTCAATGTGGGATATTTGAGGAAGAAATCTTCCATGGCCAGCTCCGATTCTGTAAATCATTATTAAAGTTTCTAGGATAGTCTATATTACTCATATTCCCGAAATGTCTTACGTTCTTGAAGACATGTGAACTCGGTATAATCTTCGTGAGCAATCAACTCCATCATCTCATCCATGATTGTTATGCTCTGAGTTCTGGTGAACAAGAAGGCGAAAACCGGTAGCACGACCACCAGGATGGCGACATAGGGCGAACACCAACGTCGAACACTGCAAACTATAAAATGGACTGCAAACCACAAAAATACCAGCCCTGAATAGCATTTTGGTTCACATGATTATATAAATATATTCCCTGATTTTCGTTTTCCGTTCTTAGGTGTCTAAAGTAAAAAAAAAACAGAGCACTCAAGCTGAGAATCAGGTTGATTTTACGATGCAAAGGTGGAAATCGTGTATTGAAATGTGAATTCGAATAAAATCTACGGTTTTTGAAGTCGCGGGTGTTTCCTGATTTTTCCCTGCTGAGAGGGCACGTTTTCTGCCTGCCGTGTATCGGTGTTCCGGGTGCCATTCTGTCGTGAGGAGGGCATCTGCAAATCACGTAGAATTTAAAAACTTTTAAATAGAATATGACTCGAAGAATTATGCTATTCTAGTGCTTCAGTTCCTGCAATTTTAGGCATAACATTCATAAAAGAAACAATTATTCAAGAACGAATGCCTTTTAACACAAACGATAATTTGCTAGAATAACATGTAAAATAACGGGTTATTTGGAGGGAAAATGCACAGCGATGATGAAGAGTGTGCACACACGCGTTTTGAGCAGAGAGACAGTGGAAAGAAGAGAATAAGGAAGTTAGAGAGGGAAATAGAGCGTGCTGGCGAGATACGAATGCGTCTGGTTGTTGTTGTGGTGTATAGGGAATGAATCGCAAACATTATAAAATATAAAAATGTAATAGAGAGAGTGGAGCAAACGAAAATTTGCGTTGTTTCGTGTAAGCCATAGTATAAACGATGTCGCTCTTTTTTGGAGTTAAAGCGCTAAAAGCTGTGAAATTGCATCGTAATTATTGTTAACGGAACAATTCGGCGTCAGTCCAAACTATTGCGCTATAGCAAAGGAGGCACATTATACGTTTTTTTTATCATAAGCTCAGCTTAACGTTGTGCCAAGAAGAGGGAAAAGAAGATGAAAGTATAACAATGAAAGAGAAAGTGATGACGAAATGAAAATATCTGATTCACAGGGGCTGATAATTATAGGCGATGGAGTCCGGATGCATCCGTTCCGCACAAGGCATACCCCTTCCAGTCTGGCGAATGGAGGTGGGGGGGAGCCAGAGGGTATGCATCGTAACGTTCTGAATATCAGACTTAGGGATCGATATGGCCATAAAATCTAGCTGGAGTGCCTGGGAAGAACGGAATGGTGCACTAATAAACTCGACAATTCAAGAAGATCATTGAAAAGAAATTTCAGATTGCCCGTTCGAAGATCTCATGCCCCAGTACGTGGGAACCGATCTTCTGAATCACTTTTTGAAACAAAAGAGCTGACCATCTTACTATGAGTGTGTGAATGGTGCTCCAATCAACTCGAAAATTCAAGAATATCATCGAAAAGAAATTTCAAATTGCGAGTTCGAAGATCTGATGCCCCAGTACGTCGGAACCGATCTTCTGAATCACTTTTTGATACAAAAGAGCTGACCAGCTTACTATGAGTGTGTGAATGGTGCTCCAATCAACTCGAAAATTGAAGAAGATCATTGAAAAGAAATTGCAGATTTCCAGTTCGAAGATCTGATGCCCCAGTACGTGGGAACCGATCTTTTGAATCACTTTTTGATACAAAAGATCTGACCATCTTATTATGAGTGTGTGAATGGTGCTCTAATCAACTCGAAAATCCATGAAGATCATTGGAAAGAAATTTCAGATTGCCAGTTCTAAGATCTGATGCCCCAGTACGTGGGAACCGATCTTTTGAATCACTTTTTGATACAAAAGAGCTGACCATTTTATTATGAGTGTGTGAATGGTGCTCCAATCAACTCGAAAATTCAAGAAGATCATTGAGAAGAAATTGCAGATTGCCAGTTCGAAGATCTGATGCCCCAGTACGTGGGAACCGATCTTTTGCATCACTGTTCGATACAAAAGAGCTGACCATCTTACTATGAGTGTGAATGGTGCTACAATCAACTCGAAAATTCAAGAAGATCATTGAAAAGAAATTGCAGATTGCCAGTTCGAAGATCTGATGCCCCAGTACGTGATAACCAATCTTTTGAATCACTTTTTGATATAAAAGAGCTGACCATTTTATTATGAGTGTGTGAATGGTGCTCCAATCAACTCGAAAATTCAAGAAGATCATTGAAAAGAAATTTCAGATTGCCAGTTCTAAGATCTGATGCCCCAGTACGTGGGAACCGATCTTTTGAATCACTTTTTGATACAAAAGAGCTGACCATTTTATTATGAGTGTGTGAATGGTGCTCCAATCAACTCGAAAATTCAAGAAGATCATTAAAAAGAAATTGCAGATTGCCAGTTCGAAGATCTGATGCCCCAGTACGTGATAACCAATCTTTTGAATCACTTTTTGATATAAAAGAGCTGACCAGCTTACTATGAGTGTGTGAATGGTGCTCCAATCAACTCGAAAATTCAAGAAGATCATTGAAAAGAAATTGCAGATTGCCAGTTCGAAGATCTGATGCCCCAGTACGTGGGAACCGATCTTTTGCATCACTGTTTGATACAAAAGAGCTGACCATCTTACTATGAGTGTGTGAATGGTGCTACAATCAACTCGAAAATTCAAGAATATCATTGAAAAGAAATTGCAGATTGCCAGTTCGAAGAACTGATGCCCCAGTACGTGGGAACCGATCTTCTGAATCACTTTTTGATACAAAAGAGCTGACCAGTTTACTATGAGTGTGTGAATAGTGCTCCAATCAAATCGAAAATTCAAGAAGATCATTGAAAAGAAATTTTAGATTGCCAGTTCGAAGATATGAAGCCCCAGTACGTGGGAACCGATCTTCTGAATCACTTTTTGATACAAAAGAGCTGACCAGTTTACTATGAGTGTGTGAATGGTGATTCAATCAACTCGAAAATTCAAGAAGATCATCGAAAAGAAATTGCAGATTACCAGTTCGAAGATCTGATGCCCCAGTACGTGGGAACCGATCTTCTGAATCACTTTTTGAAACAAAAGAGCTGACCATCTTACTATGAGTGTGTGAATGGTGCTCCAATCAACTCGAAAATTCAAGAAGATCATTAAAAAGAAATTGCAGATTGCCAGTTCGAAGATCTGATGCCCCAGTACGTGGGAACCGATCTTTTGTATCACTGTTTGATACAAAAGAGCTGACCATCTTACTATGAGTGTGTGAATGGTGCTCCAATCAACTCGAAAATTCAAGAAGATCATTAAAAAGAAATTGCAGATTGCCAGTTCGAAGATCTGATGCCCCAGTACGTGGGAACCGATCTTCTGAATCACTTTTTGATACAAAAGAGCTGACCAGCTTACTATGAGTGTGTGAATGGTGCTCCAATCAACTCGAAAATTCAAGAAGATCATTAAAAAGAAATTGCAGATTTCCAGTTCGAAGATCTGATGCCCCAGTACGTGGGAACCGATCTTTTGAATCACTTTTTGATACAAAAGAGCTGACCAGCTTACTATGAGTGTGTGAATGGTGCTCCAATCAACTCGAAAACTCAAGAATATCATCGAAAAGAAATTTCAAATTGCGAGTTCGAAGATCTGATGCCCCAGTACGTGGGAACCGATCTTCTGAATCACTTTTTGATACAAAAGAGCTGACCAGCTTACTATGAGTGTGTGAATGGTGCTCCAATCAATTCGAAAATTCAAGAAGATCATTGAAAAGAAATTGCAGATTTCCAGTTCGAAGATCTGATGCCCCAGTACGTGGGAACCGATCTTTTGAATCACTTTTTGATACAAAAGAGCTGACCATCTTATTATGAGTGTGTGAATGGTGCTCCAATCAACTCGAAAATCCATGAAGATCATTGAAAAGAAATTTCAAATTGCCAGTTCTAAGATCTGATGCCCCAGTACGTGGGAACCGATCTTTTGAATCACTTTTTGATACAAAAGAGCTGACCATCTTATTATGATTGTGTGAATGGTGCTCCAATCAACTCGAAAATTCAAGAAGATCATTAAAAAGAAATTGAAGATTGCCAGTTCGAAGATCTGATGCCCCAGTACGTGGGAACCGATCTTTTGCATCACTGTTTGATACAAAAGAGCTGACCATCTTACTATGAGTGTGTGAATGGTGCTACAATCAACTCGAAAATTCAAGAAGATCATTGAAAAGAAATTGCAGATTGCCAGTTCGAAGAACTGATGCCCCAGTTCGTGGGAACCGATCTTTTGAATCACTTTTTGATACAAAAGATCTGACCATCTTGTTATGAGTGTGTGAATGGTGCTCCAATCAATTCGAAAATTCAAGAAGATCATTGAAAAGAAATTGCAGATTTCCAGTTCGAAGATCTGATACCCCAGTACGTGGGAACCGATCTTTTGAATCACTTTTTGATACAAAAGAGCTGACCATCTTATTATGAGTGTGTGAATGGTGCTCCAATCAACTCGAAAATCCATGAAGATCATTGAAAAGAAATTTCAAATTGCCAGTTCTAAGATCTGATGCCCCAGTACGTGGGAACCGATCTTTTGAATCACTTTTTGATACAAAAGAGCTGACCATCTTATTTTGATTGTGTGAATGGTGCTCCAATCAACTCGAAAATTCAAGAAGATCATTAAAAAGAAATTGAAGATTGCCAGTTCGAAGATCTGATGCCCCAGTACGTGGGAACCGATCTTTTGCATCACTGTTTGATACAAAAGAGCTGACCATCTTACTATGAGTGTGTGAATGGTGCTACAATCAACTCGAAAATTCAAGAAGATCATTGAAAAGAAATTGCAGATTGCCAGTTCGAAGAACTGATGCCCCAGTTCGTGGGAACTGATCTTTTGCATCACTGTTTGATACAAAAGAGCTGACCATCTTACTCTGAGTGTGTGAATGGTGCTACAATCAACTCGAAAATCCATGAAGATCATTGAAAAGAAATTTCAGATTGCCAGTTCTAAGATCTGATGCCCCAGTACGTGGGAACTGATCTTTTGCATCACTGTTTGATACAAAAGAGCTGACCAGTTTACTATGAGTGTGTGAATAGTGCTCCAATCAAATCGAAAATTCAAGAAGATCATCGAAAAGAAATTGAAGATTACCAGTTCGAAGATCTGATGCCCCAGTACGTGGGAATCGATCTTCTGAATCACTTTTTGATACAAAAGAGCTGACCAGTTTACTATGAGTGTGTGAATAGTGCTCCAATCAAATCGAAAATTCAAGAAGATCATTGAAAAGAAATTTTAGATTGCTAGTTCGAAGATATGAAGCCCCAGTACGTGGGAACCGATCTTCTGAATCACTTTTTGATACAAAAGAGCTGACCAGTTTACTATGAGTGTGTGAATGGTGCTCCAATCAACTCGAAAATTCAAGAAGATCATCGAAAAGAAATTGAAGATTACCAGTTCGAAGATCTGATGCCCCAGTACGTGGGAACCGATCTTTTGCATCACTGTTTGATACAAAAGAGCTGACCGTCTTACTATGAGTGTGTGAATGGTGCTACAATCAACTCGAAAATCCATGAAGATCATTGAAAAGAAATTGCAGATTGCCAGTTCGAAGAACTGATGCCCCAGTTCGTGGGAACCGATCTTTTGAATCACTTTTTGATACAAAAGATCTGACCATCTTATTATGAGTGTGTGAATGGTGCTACAATCAACTCGAAAATCCATGAAGATCATTGAAAAGAAATTTCAGATTGCCAGTTCTAAGATCTGATGCCCCAGTACGTGGGAACTGATCTTTTGCATCACTGTTTGATACAAAAGAGCTGACCATCTTACTCTGAGTGTGTGAATGGTGCTACAATCAACTCGAAAATCCATGAAGATCATTGAAAAGAAATTGCAGAATGCCAGTTCGAAGATCTGATGCCCCAGTACGTGGGAACCCATCTTTTGAATCACTTTTTGATACAAAAGAGCTGAACATCTTACTATGAGTGGGTGAATGGCGCTCCAATCAACTCGAAAATTCAAGAAGATCATTGAAAAGAAATTGCAGATTGCCAGTTCGAAGAACTGATGCCCCAGTACGTGGGAACCGATCTTCTGAATCACTTTTTGAAACAAAAGAGCTGACCATCTTACTATGAGTGTGTGAATGGTGCTACAATCAACTCGAAAATTCAAGAAGATCATCGAAAAGAAATTGCAGATTGCTTGTTCGAAGATATGAAGCCCCAGTACGTGGGAACCGATCTTCTGAATCACTTTTTGATACAAAAGAGCTGACCAGTTTACTATGAGTGTGTGAATGGTGCTCCAATCAACTCGAAAATTCAAGAAGATCATTGAAAAGAAATTGCAGATTACCAGTTCGAAGATCTGATGCCCCAGTACGTGGGAATCGATCTTCTGAATCACTTTTTGATACAAAAGAGCTGACCAGTTTACTATGAGTGTGTGAATAGTGCTCCAATCAAATCGAAAATTCAAGAAGATCATTGAAAAGAAATTTTAGATTGCTAGTTCGAAGATATGAAGCCCCATTACGTGGGAACCGATCTTTTGCATCACTGTTTGATACAAAAGAGCTGACCAGTTTACTATGAGTGTGTGAATGGTGCTCCAATCAACTCGAAAATTCAAGAAGATCATCGAAAAGAAATTGCAGATTGCCAGTTCTAAGATCTGATGCCCCAGTACGTGGGAACCCATCTTTTGAATCACTTTTTGATTCAAAAGAGCTGAACATCTTACTATGAGTGGGTGAATGGCGATCCAATCAACTCGAAAATTCAAGAAGATCATTGAAAAGAAATTTTAGATTGCTAGTTCGAAGATATGAAGCCCCAGTACGTGGGAACCGATCTTCTGAATCACTTTTTGATACAAAAGAGCTGACCAGTTTACTATGAGTGTGTGAATAGTGCTCCAATCAAATCGAAAATTCAAGAAGATCATTGAAAAGAAATTTTAGATTGCTAGTTCGAAGATATGAAGCCCCAGTACGTGGGAACCGATCTTCTGAATCACTTTTTGATTCAAAAGAGCTGAACATCTTACTATGAGTGGGTGAATGGCGATCCAATCAACTCGAAAATTCAAGAAGATCATTGAAAAGAAATTTTAGATTGCTAGTTCGAAGATATGAAGCCCCAGTACGTGGGAACCGATCTTCTGAATCACTTTTTGATTCAAAAGAGCTGAACATCTAACTATGAGTGGGTGAATGGCGATCCAATCAACTCGAAAATTCAAGAAGATCATTGAAAAGAAATTGCAGATTGCCAGTTCGAAGAACTGATGCCCCAGTACGTGGGAACCCATCTTTTGAATCACTTTTTGATTCAAAAGAGCTGAACATCTTACTATGAGTGGGTGAATGGCGATCCAATCAACTCGAAAATTCAAGAAGATCATTGAAAAGAAATTGCAGATTGCCAGTTCGAAGAACTGATGCCCCAGTACGTGGGAACCGATCTTCTGAATCACTTTTTGAAACAAAAGAGCTGACCAGTTTACTATGAGTGTGTGAATAGTGCTCCAATCAAATCGAAAATTCAAGAAGATCATTGAAAAGAAATTTTAGATTGCTAGTTCGAAGATATGAAGCCCCAGTACGTGGGAACCGATCTTCTGAATCACTTTTTGATACAAAAGAGCTGACCAGTTTACTATGAGTGTGTGAATGGTGCTCCAATCAACTCGAAAATTCAAGAAGATCATCGAAAAGAAATTGAAGATTACCAGTTCGAAGATCTGATGCCCCAGTACGTGGGAACCGATCTTTTGCATCACTGTTTGATACAAAAGAGCTGACCATCTTACTATGAGTGTGTGAATGGTGCTACAATCAACTCGAAAATCCATGAAGATCATTGAAAAGAAATTGCAGAATGCCAGTTCGAAGAACTGATGCCCCAGTACGTGGGAACCGATCTTCTGAATCACTTTTTGATACAAAAGAGCTGAACATCTTACTATGAGTGGGTGAATGGCGCTCCAATCAACTCGAAAATTCAAGAAGATCATTGAAAAGAAATTGCAGATTGCCAGTTCGAAGAACTGATGCCCCAGTACGTGGGAACCCATCTTTTGAATCACTTTTTGATTCAAAAGAGCTGAACATCTTACTATGAGTGGGTGAATGGCGATCCAATCAACTCGAAAATTCAAGAAGATCATTGAAAAGAAATTGCAGATTACCAGTTCGAAGATCTGATGCCCCAGTACGTGGGAACCGATCTTCTGAATCACTTTTTGAAACAAAAGAGCTGACCATCTTATTATGAGTGTGTGTATGGTGCTCCAATCAACTCAAAAATCCACGAAGATCATTGAAAAGAAATTTCAGATTGCCAGTTCTAAGATCTGATGCCCCAGTACGTGGGAACCGATCTTTTGAATCACTTTTTGATACAAAAGAGCTGAACATCTTACTATGAGTGGGTGAATGGCGCTCCAATCAACTCGAAAATTCAAGAATATCATCGAAAAGAAATTGCAGATTGCCAGTTCGAAGATCTGATGCCCCAGTACGTGGGAACCGATCTTCTGAATCACTTTTTGATACAAAAGAGCTGACCAGTTTACTTTGAGCGTGTGAATGGTGCTCCAATCAACTCGAAAATTCAAGCAGATCATTAAAAAGAAATTGCAGATTACCAGTTCGAAGATCTGATGCCTCAGTACGTGGGAACCGATCTTCTGAATCACTTTTTGAAACAAAAGAGCTGACCATCTTATTATGAGTGTGTGTATGGTGCTCCAATCAACTCAAAAATCCACGAAGATCATTGAAAAGAAATTTCAGATTGCCAGTTCTAAGATCTGATGCCCCAGTACGTGGGAACCGATCTTTTGAATCACTTTTTGATACAAAAGAGCTGAACATCTTACTATGAGTGGGTGAATGGCGCTCCAATCAACTCGAAAATTGAAGAATATCATCGAAAAGAAATTGCAGATTGCCAGTTCGAAGATCTGATGCCCCAGTACGTCGAAACCGATCTTCTGAATCACTTTTTGATACAAAAGAGCTGACCAGTTTACTTTGAGCGTGTGAATGGTGCTCCAATCAACTCGAAAATTCAAGAAGATCATTAAAAAGAAATTGCAGATTACCAGTTCGAAGATCTGATGCCCCAGTACGTGGGAACCGATCTTCTGAATCACTTTTTGAAACAAAAGAGCTGACCATCTTATTATGAGTGTGTGTATGGTGCTCCAATCAACTCAAAAATCCACGAAGATCATTGAAAAGAAATTTCAGATTGCCAGTTCTAAGATCTGATGCCCCAGTACGTGGGAACCGATCTTTTGAATCACTTTTTGATACAAAAGAGCTGAACATCTTACTATGAGTGGGTGAATGGCGCTCCAATCAACTCGAAAATTGAAGAATATCATCGAAAAGAAATTGCAGATTGCCAGTTCGAAGATCTGATGCCCCAGTACGTCGAAACCGATCTTCTGAATCACTTTTTGATACAAAAGAGCTGACCAGTTTACTTTGAGCGTGTGAATGGTGCTCCAATCAACTCGAAAATTCAAGAAGATCATTAAAAAGAAATTGCAGATTACCAGTTCGAAGATCTGATGCCCCAGTACGTGGGAACCGATCTTCTGAATCACTTTTTGAAACAAAAGAGCTGACCATCTTATTATGAGTGTGTGTATGGTGCTCCAATCAACTCAAAAATCCACGAAGATCATTGAAAAGAAATTTCAGATTGCCAGTTCTAAGATCTGATGCCCCAGTACGTGGGAACCGATCTTTTGAATCACTTTTTGATACAAAAGAGCTGAACATCTTACTATGAGTGGGTGAATGGCGCTCCAATCAACTCGAAAATTCAAGAATATCATCGAAAAGAAATTGCAGATTGCCAGTTCGAAGATCTGATGCCCCAGTACGTCGGAACCGATCTTCTGAATCACTTTTTGATACAAAAGAGCTGACCAGTTTACTTTGAGCGTGTGAATGGTGCTCCAATCAACTCGAAAATTCAAGAAGATCATTAAAAAGAAATTGCAGATTACCAGTTCGAAGATCTGATGCCCCAGTACGTGGGAACCGATCTTCTGAATCACTTTTTGAAACAAAAGAGCTGACCATCTTATTATGAGTGTGTGTATGGTGCTCCAATCAACTCAAAAATCCACGAAGATCATTGAAAAGAAATTTCAGATTGCCAGTTCTAAGATCTGATGCCCCAGTACGTGGGAACCGATCTTTTGAATCACTTTTTGATACAAAAGAGCTGAACATCTTACTATGAGTGGGTGAATGGCGCTCCAATCAACTCGAAAATTGAAGAATATCATCGAAAAGAAATTGCAGATTGCCAGTTCGAAGATCTGATGCCCCAGTACGTCGAAACCGATCTTCTGAATCACTTTTTGATACAAAAGAGCTGACCAGTTTACTTTGAGCGTGTGAATGGTGCTCCAATCAACTCGAAAATTCAAGAAGATCATTAAAAAGAAATTGCAGATTACCAGTTCGAAGATCTGATGCCCCAGTACGTGGGAACCGATCTTCTGAATCACTTTTTGAAACAAAAGAGCTGACCATCTTATTATGAGTGTGTGTATGGTGCTCCAATCAACTCAAAAATCCACGAAGATCATTGAAAAGAAATTTCAGATTGCCAGTTCTAAGATCTGATGCCCCAGTACGTGGGAACCGATCTTTTGAATCACTTTTTGATACAAAAGAGCTGAACATCTTACTATGAGTGGGTGAATGGCGCTCCAATCAACTCGAAAATTCAAGAATATCATCGAAAAGAAATTGCAGATTGCCAGTTCGAAGATCTGATGCCCCAGTACGTCGGAACCGATCTTCTGAATCACTTTTTGATACAAAAGAGCTGACCAGTTTACTTTGAGCATGTGAATGGTGCTCCAATCAACTCGAAAATTCAAGAAGATCATTAAAAAGAAATTGCAGATTACCAGTTCGAAGATCTGATGCCCCAGTACGTGGGAACCGATCTTTTGAATCACGTTTTGATACAAAAGAGCTGACCATCTTATTATGAGTGTGTGTATGGTGCTCCAATCAACTCAAAAATCCACGAAGATCATTGAAAATAAATTTCAGATTGCCAGTTCTAAGATCTGATGCCCCAGTACGTGGGAACCGATCTTTTGAATCACTTTTTGATACAAAAGAGCTGAACATCTTACTATGAGTGTGTGTATGGTGCTCCAATCAACTCGAAAATTCAAGAAGATCATTAAAAAGAAATTGCAGATTACCAGTTCTAAGATCTGATGCCCCAGTACGTGGGAACCGATCTTCTGAATCACTTTTTGAAACAAAAGAGCTGACCATCTTATTATGAGTGTGTGTATGGTGCTCCAATCAACTCAAAAATCCACGAAGATCATTGAAAAGAAATTTCAGATTGCCAGTTCTAAGATCTGGGAGGGGTGACATTTCCGTAACGACATTTCCGCAAATGGGCGTTTTCGACAAATCCGCAAACGACAATCCCGCAAATATATTTTTTTCCGCCAACGACATTTCCGCAAATGGGCGTTTTCGACATATCCGCAAACGACAATCCCGCAAATATATTGTTTTCCGCAAACGACAATTCCGCAAATATATTTTTTTCCGCAAGCGACAATTCCGCAACTCTGAATTTTTCCGCAACCGTCAAACTTTCCGCAACTTTCTTACAGTATTCTTTCAAATTTTCATTATCAATTTCAGTTTACGATTTCCCAATGAAGAGCTCAGTCTTTTTTGCTTTTCCCTCGTGTTTCCTATAATATCTCTTGTTAAGTATCGCCATTACATATTGTTATAAAAGGAAAACCGATGAAAAGGTAACAAAAATAGAAGTTGGGCAATCGTAAACTGAAATCCAAAGATTACTGTAAGAAAGTTGCGGAAAGTTTGACGGTTGCGGAAAATTTCGGAGTTGCGGAATTGTCGCTTGCGGAAAAAATATATTTGCGGAATTGTCGTTTGCGGAAAAAAATATATTTGCGGGATTGTCGTTTGCTGGAATATCGTTTGCGGAAATTCCAATTGCGGAAAAAAATAAATTTGCGGAATTGTCGTTTGCGGAAAAAAATCGATTTGCGGAATTGTCGTTTGCGGAATTGTCACGCCTCCAAGCCCCAGTACGTGATAACCATTCTTTTGAATCACTTTTTGATACTAAAGAGCTGACCTGACTATGAGTGTGTGAATGGTGCTCCAATCAACTCGAAAATTCAAGAAGATCATTAAAAAGAAATTGCAGATTGCCAGTTCGAAGATCTGATGCCCCAGTACGTGGGAACCGATCTTTTGCATCACTATTTGATACAAAAGAGCTGACTATCTTACTATGAGTGTGTGAATGGTGCTACAATCAACTCGAAAATTCAAGAAGATCATTGAAAAGAAATTGCAGATTGCCAGTTCGAAGAACTGATGCCCCAGTACGTGGGAACCGATCTTCTGAATCACTTTTTGATACAAAAGAGCTGACCAGTTTACTATGAGTGTGTGAATAGTGCTCCAATCAAATCGAAAATTCAAGAAGATCATTGAAAAGAAATTTTAGATTGCCAGTTCGAAGATATGAAGCCCCAGTACGAGGGAACCGATCTTTTGAATCACTTTTTGATACAAAAGAGCTGACCAGTTTACTTTGAGCGTGTGAATGGTGCTCCAATCAACTCGAAAATTCAAGAAGATCATTAAAAAGAAATTGCAGAATGCCAGTTCGAAGATCTGATGCCCCAGTACGTGGGAACCGATCTTTTGAATCACTTTCCCATACAAAAGAGATGACCAGCTTACTATGAGTGTGTGAATGGTGATCCAATCAACTCGAAAATTCAAGAAGATCATTGAAAAGAAATTTCAGATTGCCAGTTCGAAGATCTGATGCCCCAGTACGTGGGAACCGATCTTCTGAATCACTTTTTGATACAAAAGAGCTGACCAGCTTACTATGAGTGTGTGAATGGTGCTACAATCAACTCGAAAATCCATGAAGATCATTGAAAAGAAATTTCAGATTGCCAGTTCTAAGATCTGATGCCCCAGTACGTGGGAACTGATCTTTTGCATCACTGTTTGATACAAAAGAGCTGACCATCTTACTCTGAGTGTGTGAATGGTGCTACAATCAACTCGAAAATCCATGAAGATCATTGAAAAGAAATTTCAGATTGCCAGTTCTAAGATCTGATGCCCCAGTACGTGGGAACTGATCTTTTGAATCACTTTTTGATACAAAAGAGCTGAACATCTTACTATGAGTGGGTGAGTGGCGCTCCAATCAACTCGAAAATTCAAGAAGATCATTGAAAAGAAATTGCAGATTGCCAGTTCGAAGAACTGATGCCCCAGTACGTGGGAACCGATCTTCTGAATCACTTTTTGAAACAAAAGAGCTGACCATCTTACTATGAGTGTGTGAATGGTGCTACAATCAACTCGAAAATTCAAGAAGATCATCGAAAAGAAATTGCAGATTGCTTGTTCGAAGATATGAAGCCCCAGTACGTGGGAACCGATCTTCTGAATCACTTTTTGATACAAAAGAGCTGACCAGTTTACTATGAGTGTGTGAATGGTGCTCCAATCAACTCGAAAATTCAAGAAGATCATTGAAAAGAAATTGCAGATTACCAGTTCGAAGATCTGATGCCCCAGTACGTGGGAATCGATCTTCTGAATCACTTTTTGATACAAAAGAGCTGACCAGTTTACTATGAGTGTGTGAATAGTGCTCCAATCAAATCGAAAATTCAAGAAGATCATTGAAAAGAAATTTTAGATTGCTAGTTCGAAGATATGAAGCCCCAGTACGTGGGAACCGATCTTCTGAATCACTTTTTGATACAAAAGAGCTGACCAGTTTACTATGAGTGTGTGAATAGTGCTCCAATCAAATCGAAAATTCAAGAAGATCATTGAAAAGAAATTTTAGATTGCTAGTTCGAAGATATGAAGCCCCAGTACGTGGGAACCGATCTTCTGAATCACTTTTTGATACAAAAGAGCTGACCAGTTTACTATGAGTGTGTGAATGGTGCTCCAATCAACTCGAAAATTCAAGAAGATCATCGAAAAGAAATTGAAGATTACCAGTTCGAAGATCTGATGCCCCAGTACGTGGGAACCGATCTTTTGCATCACTGTTTGATACAAAAGAGCTGACCATCTTACTATGAGTGTGTGAATGGTGCTACAATCAACTCGAAAATCCATGAAGATCATTGAAAAGAAATTGCAGAATGCCAGTTCGAAGAACTGATGCCCCAGTACGTGGGAACCGATCTTCTGAATCACTTTTTGATACAAAAGAGCTGAACATCTTACTATGAGTGGGTGAATGGCGCTCCAATCAACTCGAAAATTCAAGAAGATCATTGAAAAGAAATTGCAGATTGCCAGTTCGAAGAACTGATGCCCCAGTACGTGGGAACCCATCTTTTGAATCACTTTTTGATTCAAAAGAGCTGAACATCTTACTATGAGTGGGTGAATGGCGATCCAATCAACTCGAAAATTCAAGAAGATCATTGAAAAGAAATTGCAGATTACCAGTTCGAAGATCTGATGCCCCAGTACATGGGAATCGATCTTCTGAATCACTTTTTGAAACAAAAGAGCTGACCATCTTACTATGAGTGTGTGAATGGTGCTACAATCAACTCGAAAATCCATGAAGATCATTGAAAAGAAATTTCAGATTGCCAGTTCTAAGATCTGATGCCCCAGTACGTGGGAACCGATCTTTTGCATCACTGTTTGATACAAAAGAGCTGACCAGTTTACTATGAGTGTGTGAATGGTGCTCCAATCAACTCGAAAATTCAAGAAGATCATCGAAAAGAAATTGCAGATTGCCAGTTCGAAGATATGAAGCCCCAGTACGTGGGAATCGATCTTCTGAATCACTTTTTGAAACAAAAGAGCTGACCATCTTACTATGAGTGTGTGAATGGTGCTACAATGAACTCGAAAATTCAAGAAGATCATTGAAAAGAAATTGCAGATTGCCAGTTCGAAGAACTGATGCCCCAGTACGTGGGAACCGATCTTCTGAATCACTTTTTGAAACAAAAGAGCTGACCATCTTACTATGAGTGTGTGAATGGTGCTACAATCAACTCGAAAATTCAAGAAGATCATCGAAAAGAAATTGCAGATTGCTTGTTCGAAGATATGAAGCCCCAGTACGTGGGAACCGATCTTCTGAATCACTTTTTGATACAAAAGAGCTGACCAGTTTACTATGAGTGTGTGAATGGTGCTCCAATCAACTCGAAAATTCAAGAAGATCATCGAAAAGAAATTGCAGATTGCCAGTTCGAAGAACTGATGCCCCAGTACGTGGGAACCGATCTTCTGAATCACTTTTTGAAACAAAAGAGCTGACCATCTTACTATGAGTGTGTGAATGGTGCTACAATCAACTCGAAAATCCATGAAGATCATTGAAAAGAAATTTCAGATTGCCAGTTCTAAGATCTGATGCCCCAGTACGTGGGAACTGATCTTTTGAATCACTTTTTGATACAAAAGAGCTGAACATCTTACTATGAGTGGGTGAGTGGCGCTCCAATCAACTCGAAAATTCAAGAAGATCATTGAAAAGAAATTGCAGATTGCCAGTTCGAAGAACTGATGCCCCAGTACGTGGGAACCGATCTTCTGAATCACTTTTTGAAACAAAAGAGCTGACCATCTTACTATGAGTGTGTGAATGGTGCTACAATCAACTCGAAAATTCAAGAAGATCATCGAAAAGAAATTGAAGATTGCTTGTTCGAAGATATGAAGCCCCAGTACGTGGGAACCGATCTTCTGAATCACTTTTTGATACAAAAGAGCTGACCAGTTTACTATGAGTGTGTGAATGGTGCTCCAATCAACTCGAAAATTCAAGAAGATCATTGAAAAGAAATTTTAGATTGCTAGTTCGAAGATATGAAGCCCCAGTACGTGGGAACCGATCTTCTGAATCACTTTTTGATACAAAAGAGCTGACCAGTTTACTATGAGTGTGTGAATGGTGCTCCAATCAACTCGAAAATTCAAGAAGATCATCGAAAAGAAATTGAAGATTACCAGTTCGAAGATCTGATGCCCCAGTACGTGGGAACCGATCTTTTGCATCACTGTTTGATACAAAAGAGCTGACCATCTTACTATGAGTGTGTGAATGGTGCTACAATCAACTCGAAAATCCATGAAGATCATTGAAAAGAAATTGCAGAATGCCAGTTCGAAGAACTGATGCCCCAGTACGTGGGAACCGATCTTCTGAATCACTTTTTGATACAAAAGAGCTGAACATCTTACTATGAGTGGGTGAATGGCGCTCCAATCAACTCGAAAATTCAAGAAGATCATTGAAAAGAAATTGCAGATTGCCAGTTCGAAGAACTGATGCCCCAGTACGTGGGAACCCATCTTTTGAATCACTTTTTGATTCAAAAGAGCTGAACATCTTACTATGAGTGGGTGAATGGCGATCCAATCAACTCGAAAATTCAAGAAGATCATTGAAAAGAAATTGCAGATTACCAGTTCGAAGATCTGATGCCCCAGTACATGGGAATCGATCTTCTGAATCACTTTTTGAAACAAAAGAGCTGACCATCTTACTATGAGTGTGTGAATGGTGCTACAATCAACTCGAAAATCCATGAAGATCATTGAAAAGAAATTTCAGATTGCCAGTTCTAAGATCTGATGCCCCAGTACGTGGGAACCGATCTTTTGCATCACTGTTTGATACAAAAGAGCTGACCAGTTTACTATGAGTGTGTGAATGGTGCTCCAATCAACTCGAAAATTCAAGAAGATCATCGAAAAGAAATTGCAGATTGCCAGTTCGAAGATATGAAGCCCCAGTACGTGGGAATCGATCTTCTGAATCACTTTTTGAAACAAAAGAGCTGACCATCTTACTATGAGTGTGTGAATGGTGCTACAATGAACTCGAAAATTCAAGAAGATCATTGAAAAGAAATTGCAGATTGCCAGTTCGAAGAACTGATGCCCCAGTACGTGGGAACCGATCTTCTGAATCACTTTTTGAAACAAAAGAGCTGACCATCTTACTATGAGTGTGTGAATGGTGCTACAATCAACTCGAAAATTCAAGAAGATCATCGAAAAGAAATTGCAGATTGCTTGTTCGAAGATATGAAGCCCCAGTACGTGGGAACCGATCTTCTGAATCACTTTTTGATACAAAAGAGCTGACCAGTTTACTATGAGTGTGTGAATGGTGCTCCAATCAACTCGAAAATTCAAGAAGATCATCGAAAAGAAATTGCAGATTGCCAGTTCGAAGAACTGATGCCCCAGTACGTGGGAACCGATCTTCTGAATCACTTTTTGAAACAAAAGAGCTGACCATCTTACTATGAGTGTGTGAATGGTGCTACAATCAACTCGAAAATCCATGAAGATCATTGAAAAGAAATTTCAGATTGCCAGTTCTAAGATCTGATGCCCCAGTACGTGGGAACTGATCTTTTGAATCACTTTTTGATACAAAAGAGCTGAACATCTTACTATGAGTGGGTGAGTGGCGCTCCAATCAACTCGAAAATTCAAGAAGATCATTGAAAAGAAATTGCAGATTGCCAGTTCGAAGAACTGATGCCCCAGTACGTGGGAACCGATCTTCTGAATCACTTTTTGAAACAAAAGAGCTGACCATCTTACTATGAGTGTGTGAATGGTGCTACAATCAACTCGAAAATTCAAGAAGATCATCGAAAAGAAATTGAAGATTGCTTGTTCGAAGATATGAAGCCCCAGTACGTGGGAACCGATCTTCTGAATCACTTTTTGATACAAAAGAGCTGACCAGTTTACTATGAGTGTGTGAATGGTGCTCCAATCAACTCGAAAATTCAAGAAGATCATCGAAAAGAAATTGCAGATTGCCAGTTCGAAGAACTGATGCCCCAGTACGTGGGAACCGATCTTCTGAATCACTTTTTGAAACAAAAGAGCTGACCATCTTACTATGAGTGTGTGAATGGTGCTACAATCAACTCGAAAATTCAAGAAGATCATCGAAAAGAAATTGCAGATTGCCAGTTCGAAGATATGAAGCCCCAGTACGTGGGAATCGATCTTCTGAATCACTTTTTGATACAAAAGAGCTGACCAGTTTACTATGAGTGTGTGAATGGTGCTCCAATCAACTCGAAAATTCAAGAAGATCATCGAAAAGAAATTGCAGATTGCCAGTTCGAAGAACTGATGCCCCAGTACGTGGGAACCGATCTTCTGAATCACTTTTTGAAACAAAAGAGCTGACCATCTTACTATGAGTGTGTGAATGGTGCTACAATCAACTCGAAAATTCAAGAAGATCATCGAAAAGAAATTTCAGATTGCCAGTTCTAAGATCTGATGCCCCAGTACGTGGGAACCGATCTTTTGAATCACTTTTTGATACAAAAGAGCTGACCAGTTTACTTTGAGTGTGTGAATGGTGCTCCAATCAAATCGAAAATTCAAGAAGATCATTGAAAAGAAATTTTAGATTGCTAGTTCGAAGATATGAAGCCCCAGTACGTGGGAACCGATCTTCTGAATCACTTTTTGATACAAAAGAGCTGACCAGTTTACTATGAGTGTGTGAATGGTGCTCCAATCAACTCGAAAATTCAAGAAGATCATCGAAAAGAAATTGCAGATTGCCAGTTCGAAGAACTGATGCCCCAGTACGTGGGAACCGATCTTTTGCATCACTGTTTGATACAAAAGAGCTGACCAGTTTACTATGAGTGTGTGAATGGTGCTCCAATCAACTCGAAAATTCAAGAAGATCATCGAAAAGAAATTGCAGATTGCCAGTTCGAAGATATGAAGCCCCAGTACGTGGGAATCGATCTTCTGAATCACTTTTTGAAACAAAAGAGCTGACCATCTTACTATGAGTGTGTGAATGGTGCTACAATGAACTCGAAAATTCAAGAAGATCATTGAAAAGAAATTGCAGATTGCCAGTTCGAAGAACTGATGCCCCAGTACGTGGGAACCGATCTTCTGAATCACTTTTTGAAACAAAAGAGCTGACCATCTTACTATGAGTGTGTGAATGGTGCTACAATCAACTCGAAAATTCAAGAAGATCATCGAAAAGAAATTGCAGATTGCTTGTTCGAAGATATGAAGCCCCAGTACGTGGGAACCGATCTTCTGAATCACTTTTTGATACAAAAGAGCTGACCAGTTTACTATGAGTGTGTGAATGGTGCTCCAATCAACTCGAAAATTCAAGAAGATCATCGAAAAGAAATTGCAGATTGCCAGTTCGAAGAACTGATGCCCCAGTACGTGGGAACCGATCTTCTGAATCACTTTTTGAAACAAAAGAGCTGACCATCTTACTATGAGTGTGTGAATGGTGCTACAATCAACTCGAAAATCCATGAAGATCATTGAAAAGAAATTTCAGATTGCCAGTTCTAAGATCTGATGCCCCAGTACGTGGGAACTGATCTTTTGAATCACTTTTTGATACAAAAGAGCTGAACATCTTACTATGAGTGGGTGAGTGGCGCTCCAATCAACTCGAAAATTCAAGAAGATCATTGAAAAGAAATTGCAGATTGCCAGTTCGAAGAACTGATGCCCCAGTACGTGGGAACCGATCTTCTGAATCACTTTTTGAAACAAAAGAGCTGACCATCTTACTATGAGTGTGTGAATGGTGCTACAATCAACTCGAAAATTCAAGAAGATCATCGAAAAGAAATTGAAGATTGCTTGTTCGAAGATATGAAGCCCCAGTACGTGGGAACCGATCTTCTGAATCACTTTTTGATACAAAAGAGCTGACCAGTTTACTATGAGTGTGTGAATGGTGCTCCAATCAACTCGAAAATTCAAGAAGATCATCGAAAAGAAATTGCAGATTGCCAGTTCGAAGAACTGATGCCCCAGTACGTGGGAACCGATCTTCTGAATCACTTTTTGAAACAAAAGAGCTGACCATCTTACTATGAGTGTGTGAATGGTGCTACAATCAACTCGAAAATTCAAGAAGATCATCGAAAAGAAATTGCAGATTGCCAGTTCGAAGATATGAAGCCCCAGTACGTGGGAATCGATCTTCTGAATCACTTTTTGATACAAAAGAGCTGACCAGTTTACTATGAGTGTGTGAATGGTGCTCCAATCAACTCGAAAATTCAAGAAGATCATCGAAAAGAAATTGCAGATTGCCAGTTCGAAGAACTGATGCCCCAGTACGTGGGAACCGATCTTCTGAATCACTTTTTGAAACAAAAGAGCTGACCATCTTACTATGAGTGTGTGAATGGTGCTACAATCAACTCGAAAATTCAAGAAGATCATCGAAAAGAAATTTCAGATTGCCAGTTCTAAGATCTGATGCCCCAGTACGTGGGAACCGATCTTTTGAATCACTTTTTGATACAAAAGAGCTGACCAGTTTACTTTGAGTGTGTGAATGGTGCTCCAATCAAATCGAAAATTCAAGAAGATCATTGAAAAGAAATTTTAGATTGCTAGTTCGAAGATATGAAGCCCCAGTACGTGGGAACCGATCTTCTGAATCACTTTTTGATACAAAAGAGCTGACCAGTTTACTATGAGTGTGTGAATGGTGCTCCAATCAACTCGAAAATTCAAGAAGATCATCGAAAAGAAATTGAAGATTACCAGTTCGAAGATCTGATGCCCCAGTACGTGGGAACCGATCTTTTGCATCACTGTTTGATACAAAAGAGCTGACCATCTTACTATGAGTGTGTGAATGGTGCTACAATCAACTCGAAAATCCATGAAGATCATTGAAAAGAAATTGCAGAATGCCAGTTCGAAGAACTGATGCCCCAGTACGTGGGAACCGATCTTCTGAATCACTTTTTGATACAAAAGAGCTGAACATCTTACTATGAGTGGGTGAATGGCGCTCCAATCAACTCGAAAATTCAAGAAGATCATTGAAATGAAATTGCAGATTGCCAGTTCGAAGAACTGATGCCCCAGTACGTGGGAACCGATCTTCTGAATCACTTTTTGATACAAAAGAGCTGACCAGTTTACTATGAGTGTGTGAATGGTGCTCCAATCAACTCGAAAATTCAAGAAGATCATCGAAAAGAAATTGCAGATTGCCAGTTCGAAGAACTGATGCCCCAGTACGTGGGAACCGATCTTCTGAATCACTTTTTGAAACAAAAGAGCTGACCATCTTACTATGAGTGTGTGAATGGTGCTACAATCAACTCGAAAATTCAAGAAGATCATCGAAAAGAAATTTCAGATTGCCAGTTCTAAGATCTGATGCCCCAGTACGTGGGAACCGATCTTTTGAATCACTTTTTGATACAAAAGAGCTGACCAGTTTACTTTGAGTGTGTGAATGGTGCTCCAATCAAATCGAAAATTCAAGAAGATCATTGAAAAGAAATTTTAGATTGCTAGTTCGAAGATATGAAGCCCCAGTACGTGGGAACCGATCTTCTGAATCACTTTTTGATACAAAAGAGCTGACCAGTTTACTATGAGTGTGTGAATGGTGCTCCAATCAACTCGAAAATTCAAGAAGATCATCGAAAAGAAATTGAAGATTACCAGTTCGAAGATCTGATGCCCCAGTACGTGGGAACCGATCTTTTGCATCACTGTTTGATACAAAAGAGCTGACCATCTTACTATGAGTGTGTGAATGGTGCTACAATCAACTCGAAAATCCATGAAGATCATTGAAAAGAAATTGCAGAATGCCAGTTCGAAGAACTGATGCCCCAGTACGTGGGAACCGATCTTTTGAATCACTTTTTGATACAAAAGAGCTGACCAGTTTACTTTGAGTGTGTGAATGGTGCTCCAATCAACTCGAAAATTCAAGAAGATCATTGAAATGAAATTGCAGATTGCCAGTTCGAAGAACTGATGCCCCAGTACGTGGGAACCCATCTTTTGAATCACTTTTTGATTCAAAAGAGCTGAACATCTTACTATGAGTGGGTGAATGGCGATCCAATCAACTCGAAAATTCAAGAAGATCATTGAAAAGAAATTGCAGATTACCAGTTCGAAGATCTGATGCCCCAGTACATGGGAATCGATCTTCTGAATCACTTTTTGAAACAAAAGAGCTGACCATCTTACTATGAGTGTGTGAATGGTGCTACAATCAACTCGAAAATTCAAGAAGATCATCGAAAAGAAATTTCAGATTGCCAGTTCTAAGATCTGATGCCCCAGTACGTGGGAACCGATCTTTTGAATCACTTTTTGATACAAAAGAGCTGACCAGTTTACTTTGAGTGTGTGAATGGTGCTCCAATCAAATCGAAAATTCAAGAAGATCATTGAAAAGAAATTTTAGATTGCTAGTTCGAAGATATGAAGCCCCAGTACGTGGGAACCGATCTTCTGAATCACTTTTTGATACAAAAGAGCTGACCAGTTTACTATGAGTGTGTGAATGGTGCTCCAATCAACTCGAAAATTCAAGAAGATCATCGAAAAGAAATTGAAGATTACCAGTTCGAAGATCTGATGCCCCAGTACGTGGGAACCGATCTTTTGCATCACTGTTTGATACAAAAGAGCTGACCATCTTACTATGAGTGTGTGAATGGTGCTACAATCAACTCGAAAATCCATGAAGATCATTGAAAAGAAATTGCAGAATGCCAGTTCGAAGAACTGATGCCCCAGTACGTGGGAACCGATCTTCTGAATCACTTTTTGATACAAAAGAGCTGAACATCTTACTATGAGTGGGTGAATGGCGCTCCAATCAACTCGAAAATTCAAGAAGATCATTGAAATGAAATTGCAGATTGCCAGTTCGAAGAACTGATGCCCCAGTACGTGGGAACCCATCTTTTGAATCACTTTTTGATTCAAAAGAGCTGAACATCTTACTATGAGTGGGTGAATGGCGATCCAATCAACTCGAAAATTCAAGAAGATCATTGAAAAGAAATTGCAGATTACCAGTTCGAAGATCTGATGCCCCAGTACATGGGAATCGATCTTCTGAATCACTTTTTGAAACAAAAGAGCTGACCATCTTACTATGAGTGTGTGAATGGTGCTACAATCAACTCGAAAATCCATGAAGATCATTGAAAAGAAATTTCAGATTGCCAGTTCTAAGATCTGATGCCCCAGTACGTGGGAACCGATCTTTTGCATCACTGTTTGATACAAAAGAGCTGACCAGTTTACTATGAGTGTGTGAATGGTGCTCCAATCAACTCGAAAATTCAAGAAGATCATCGAAAAGAAATTGCAGATTGCCAGTTCGAAGATATGAAGCCCCAGTACGTGGGAATCGATCTTCTGAATCACTTTTTGAAACAAAAGAGCTGACCATCTTACTATGAGTGTGTGAATGGTGCTACAATCAACTCGAAAATCCATGAAGATCATTGAAAAGAAATTGCAGATTGCCAGTTCGAAGATCTGATGCCCCAGTACGTGGGAACCGATCTTCTGAATCACTTTTTGATACAAAAGAGCTGAACATCTTACTATGAGTGGGTGAATGGCGCTCCAATCAACTCGAAAATTCAAGAAGATCATTGAAATGAAATTGCAGATTGCCAGTTCGAAGAACTGATGCCCCAGTACGTGGGAACCGATCTTCTGAATCACTTTTTGATACAAAAGAGCTGACCAGTTTACTATGAGTGTGTGAATGGTGCTCCAATCAACTCGAAAATTCAAGAAGATCATCGAAAAGAAATTGCAGATTGCCAGTTCGAAGAACTGATGCCCCAGTACGTGGGAACCGATCTTCTGAATCACTTTTTGAAACAAAAGAGCTGACCATCTTACTATGAGTGTGTGAATGGTGCTACAATCAACTCGAAAATTCAAGAAGATCATCGAAAAGAAATTTCAGATTGCCAGTTCTAAGATCTGATGCCCCAGTACGTGGGAACCGATCTTTTGAATCACTTTTTGATACAAAAGAGCTGACCAGTTTACTTTGAGTGTGTGAATGGTGCTCCAATCAAATCGAAAATTCAAGAAGATCATTGAAAAGAAATTTTAGATTGCTAGTTCGAAGATATGAAGCCCCAGTACGTGGGAACCGATCTTCTGAATCACTTTTTGATACAAAAGAGCTGACCAGTTTACTATGAGTGTGTGAATGGTGCTCCAATCAACTCGAAAATTCAAGAAGATCATCGAAAAGAAATTGAAGATTACCAGTTCGAAGATCTGATGCCCCAGTACGTGGGAACCGATCTTTTGCATCACTGTTTGATACAAAAGAGCTGACCATCTTACTATGAGTGTGTGAATGGTGCTACAATCAACTCGAAAATCCATGAAGATCATTGAAAAGAAATTGCAGAATGCCAGTTCGAAGAACTGATGCCCCAGTACGTGGGAACCGATCTTCTGAATCACTTTTTGATACAAAAGAGCTGAACATCTTACTATGAGTGGGTGAATGGCGCTCCAATCAACTCGAAAATTCAAGAAGATCATTGAAATGAAATTGCAGATTGCCAGTTCGAAGAACTGATGCCCCAGTACGTGGGAACCCATCTTTTGAATCACTTTTTGATTCAAAAGAGCTGAACATCTTACTATGAGTGGGTGAATGGCGATCCAATCAACTCGAAAATTCAAGAAGATCATTGAAAAGAAATTGCAGATTACCAGTTCGAAGATCTGATGCCCCAGTACATGGGAATCGATCTTCTGAATCACTTTTTGAAACAAAAGAGCTGACCATCTTACTATGAGTGTGTGAATGGTGCTACAATCAACTCGAAAATCCATGAAGATCATTGAAAAGAAATTTCAGATTGCCAGTTCTAAGATCTGATGCCCCAGTACGTGGGAACCGATCTTTTGCATCACTGTTTGATACAAAAGAGCTGACCAGTTTACTATGAGTGTGTGAATGGTGCTCCAATCAACTCGAAAATTCAAGAAGATCATCGAAAAGAAATTGCAGATTGCCAGTTCGAAGATATGAAGCCCCAGTACGTGGGAATCGATCTTCTGAATCACTTTTTGAAACAAAAGAGCTGACCATCTTACTATGAGTGTGTGAATGGTGCTACAATCAACTCGAAAATCCATGAAGATCATTGAAAAGAAATTTCAGATTGCCAGTTCTAAGATCTGATGCCCCAGTACGTGGGAACCGATCTTTTGCATCACTGTTTGATACAAAAGAGCTGACCAGTTTACTATGAGTGTGTGAATGGTGCTCCAATCAACTCGAAAATTCAAGAAGATCATTGAAAAGAAATTGCAGATTGCCAGTTCGAAGAACTGATGCCCCAGTACGTGGGAACCGATCTTCTGAATCACTTTTTGAAACAAAAGAGCTGACCATCTTACTATGAGTGTGTGAATGGTGCTACAATCAACTCGAAAATTCAAGAAGATCATCGAAAAGAAATTGCAGATTGCTTGTTCGAAGATATGAAGCCCCAGTACGTGGGAACCGATCTTCTGAATCACTTTTTGATACAAAAGAGCTGACCAGTTTACTATGAGTGTGTGAATGGTGCTCCAATCAACTCGAAAATTCAAGAAGATCATCGAAAAGAAATTGCAGATTGCCAGTTCGAAGAACTGATGCCCCAGTACGTGGGAACCGATCTTCTGAATCACTTTTTGAAACAAAAGAGCTGACCAGTTTACTATGAGTGTGTGAATAGTGCTCCAATCAAATCGAAAATTCAAGAAGATCATTGAAAAGAAATTTTAGATTGCTAGTTCGAAGATATGAAGCCCCAGTACGTGGGAACCGATCTTCTGAATCACTTTTTGATACAAAAGATCTGACCAGTTTACTATGAGTGTGTGAATGGTGCTCCAATCAACTCGAAAATTCAAGAAGATCATCGAAAAGAAATTGAAGATTACCAGTTCGAAGATCTGATGCCCCAGTACGTGGGAACCGATCTTTTGCATCACTGTTTGATACAAAAGAGCTGACCATCTTACTATGAGTGTGTGAATGGTGCTACAATCAACTCGAAAATCCATGAAGATCATTGAAAAGAAATTGCAGAATGCCAGTTCGAAGAACTGATGCCCCAGTACGTGGGAACCGATCTTCTGAATCACTTTTTGATACAAAAGAGCTGAACATCTTACTATGAGTGGGTGAATGGCGCTCCAATCAACTCGAAAATTCAAGAAGATCATTGAAATGAAATTGCAGATTGCCAGTTCGAAGAACTGATGCCCCAGTACGTGGGAACCCATCTTTTGAATCACTTTTTGATTCAAAAGAGCTGAACATCTTACTATGAGTGGGTGAATGGCGATCCAATCAACTCGAAAATTCAAGAAGATCATTGAAAAGAAATTGCAGATTACCAGTTCGAAGATCTGATGCCCCAGTACATGGGAATCGATCTTCTGAATCACTTTTTGAAACAAAAGAGCTGACCATCTTACTATGAGTGTGTGAATGGTGCTACAATCAACTCGAAAATCCATGAAGATCATTGAAAAGAAATTTCAGATTGCCAGTTCTAAGATCTGATGCCCCAGTACGTGGGAACCGATCTTTTGCATCACTGTTTGATACAAAAGAGCTGACCAGTTTACTATGAGTGTGTGAATGGTGCTCCAATCAACTCGAAAATTCAAGAAGATCATCGAAAAGAAATTGCAGATTGCCAGTTCGAAGATATGAAGCCCCAGTACGTGGGAATCGATCTTCTGAATCACTTTTTGAAACAAAAGAGCTGACCATCTTACTATGAGTGTGTGAATGGTGCTACAATCAACTCGAAAATCCATGAAGATCATTGAAAAGAAATTTCAGATTGCCAGTTCTAAGATCTGATGCCCCAGTACGTGGGAACCGATCTTTTGCATCACTGTTTGATACAAAAGAGCTGACCAGTTTACTATGAGTGTGTGAATGGTGCTCCAATCAACTCGAAAATTCAAGAAGATCATTGAAAAGAAATTGCAGATTGCCAGTTCGAAGAACTGATGCCCCAGTACGTGGGAACCGATCTTCTGAATCACTTTTTGAAACAAAAGAGCTGACCATCTTACTATGAGTGTGTGAATGGTGCTACAATCAACTCGAAAATTCAAGAAGATCATCGAAAAGAAATTGCAGATTGCTTGTTCGAAGATATGAAGCCCCAGTACGTGGGAACCGATCTTCTGAATCACTTTTTGATACAAAAGAGCTGACCAGTTTACTATGAGTGTGTGAATGGTGCTCCAATCAACTCGAAAATTCAAGAAGATCATCGAAAAGAAATTGCAGATTGCCAGTTCGAAGAACTGATGCCCCAGTACGTGGGAACCGATCTTCTGAATCACTTTTTGAAACAAAAGAGCTGACCAGTTTACTATGAGTGTGTGAATAGTGCTCCAATCAAATCGAAAATTCAAGAAGATCATTGAAAAGAAATTTTAGATTGCTAGTTCGAAGATATGAAGCCCCAGTACGTGGGAACCGATCTTCTGAATCACTTTTTGATACAAAAGATCTGACCAGTTTACTATGAGTGTGTGAATGGTGCTCCAATCAACTCGAAAATTCAAGAAGATCATCGAAAAGAAATTGAAGATTACCAGTTCGAAGATCTGATGCCCCAGTACGTGGGAACCGATCTTTTGCATCACTGTTTGATACAAAAGAGCTGACCATCTTACTATGAGTGTGTGAATGGTGCTACAATCAACTCGAAAATCCATGAAGATCATTGAAAAGAAATTGCAGAATGCCAGTTCGAAGAACTGATGCCCCAGTACGTGGGAACCGATCTTCTGAATCACTTTTTGATACAAAAGAGCTGAACATCTTACTATGAGTGGGTGAATGGCGCTCCAATCAACTCGAAAATTCAAGAAGATCATTGAAAAGAAATTGCAGATTGCCAGTTCGAAGAACTGATGCCCCAGTACGTGGGAACCCATCTTTTGAATCACTTTTTGATTCAAAAGAGCTGAACATCTTACTATGAGTGGGTGAATGGCGATCCAATCAACTCGAAAATTCAAGAAGATCATTGAAAAGAAATTGCAGATTACCAGTTCGAAGATCTGATGCCCCAGTACGTGGGAACCGATCTTCTGAATCACTTTTTGAAACAAAAGAGCTGACCATCTTATTATGAGTGTGTGTATGGTGCTCCAATCAACTCAAAAATCCACGAAGATCATTGAAAAGAAATTTCAGATTGCCAGTTCTAAGATCTGATGCCCCAGTACGTGGGAACCGATCTTTTGAATCACTTTTTGATACAAAAGAGCTGAACATCTTACTATGAGTGGGTGAATGGCGCTCCAATCAACTCGAAAATTCAAGAATATCATCGAAAAGAAATTGCAGATTGCCAGTTCGAAGATCTGATGCCCCAGTACGTGGGAACCGATCTTCTGAATCACTTTTTGATACAAAAGAGCTGACCAGTTTACTTTGAGCGTGTGAATGGTGCTCCAATCAACTCGAAAATTCAAGCAGATCATTAAAAAGAAATTGCAGATTACCAGTTCGAAGATCTGATGCCCCAGTACGTGGGAACCGATCTTCTGAATCACTTTTTGAAACAAAAGAGCTGACCATCTTATTATGAGTGTGTGTATGGTGCTCCAATCAACTCAAAAATCCACGAAGATCATTGAAAAGAAATTTCAGATTGCCAGTTCTAAGATCTGATGCCCCAGTACGTGGGAACCGATCTTTTGAATCACTTTTTGATACAAAAGAGCTGAACATCTTACTATGAGTGGGTGAATGGCGCTCCAATCAACTCGAAAATTCAAGAATATCATCGAAAAGAAATTGCAGATTGCCAGTTCGAAGATCTGATGCCCCAGTACGTCGGAACCGATCTTCTGAATCACTTTTTGATACAAAAGAGCTGACCAGTTTACTTTGAGCGTGTGAATGGTGCTCCAATCAACTCGAAAATTCAAGAAGATCATTAAAAAGAAATTGCAGATTACCAGTTCGAAGATCTGATGCCCCAGTACGTGGGAACCGATCTTCTGAATCACTTTTTGAAACAAAAGAGCTGACCATCTTATTATGAGTGTGTGTATGGTGCTCCAATCAACTCAAAAATCCACGAAGATCATTGAAAAGAAATTTCAGATTGCCAGTTCTAAGATCTGATGCCCCAGTACGTGGGAACCGATCTTTTGAATCACTTTTTGATACAAAAGAGCTGAACATCTTACTATGAGTGGGTGAATGGCGCTCCAATCAACTCGAAAATTCAAGAATATCATCGAAAAGAAATTGCAGATTGCCAGTTCGAAGATCTGATGCCCCAGTACGTCGGAACCGATCTTCTGAATCACTTTTTGATACAAAAGAGCTGACCAGTTTACATTGAGCGTGTGAATGGTGCTCCAATCAACTCGAAAATTCAAGAAGATCATTAAAAAGAAATTGCAGATTACCAGTTCGAAGATCTGATGCCCCAGTACGTGGGAACCGATCTTCTGAATCACTTTTTGAAACAAAAGAGCTGACCATCTTATTATGAGTGTGTGTATGGTGCTCCAATCAACTCAAAAATCCACGAAGATCATTGAAAAGAAATTTCAGATTGCCAGTTCTAAGATCTGATGCCCCAGTACGTGGGAACCGATCTTTTGAATCACTTTTTGATACAAAAGAGCTGAACATCTTACTATGAGTGGGTGAATGGCGCTCCAATCAACTCGAAAATTCAAGAATATCATCGAAAAGAAATTGCAGATTGCCAGTTCGAAGATCTGATGCCCCAGTACGTCGGAACCGATCTTCTGAATCACTTTTTGATACAAAAGAGCTGACCAGTTTACTTTGAGCGTGTGAATGGTGCTCCAATCAACTCGAAAATTCAAGAAGATCATTAAAAAGAAATTGCAGATTACCAGTTCGAAGATCTGATGCCCCAGTACGTGGGAACCGATCTTCTGAATCACTTTTTGAAACAAAAGAGCTGACCATCTTATTATGAGTGTGTGTATGGTGCTCCAATCAACTCAAAAATCCACGAAGATCATTGAAAAGAAATTTCAGATTGCCAGTTCTAAGATCTGATGCCCCAGTACGTGGGAACCGATCTTTTGAATCACTTTTTGATACAAAAGAGCTGAACATCTTACTATGAGTGGGTGAATGGCGCTCCAATCAACTCGAAAATTCAAGAATATCATCGAAAAGAAATTGCAGATTGCCAGTTCGAAGATCTGATGCCCCAGTACGTCGGAACCGATCTTCAGAATCACTTTTTGATACAAAAGAGCTGACCAGTTTACATTGAGCGTGTGAATGGTGCTCCAATCAACTCGAAAATTCAAGAAGATCATTAAAAAGAAATTGCAGATTACCAGTTCGAAGATCTGATGCCCCAGTACGTGGGAACCGATCTTCTGAATCACTTTTTGAAACAAAAGAGCTGACCATCTTATTATGAGTGTGTGTATGGTGCTCCAATCAACTCAAAAATCCACGAAGATCATTGAAAATAAATTTCAGATTGCCAGTTCTAAGATCTGATGCCCCAGTACGTGGGAACCGATCTTTTGAATCACTTTTTGATACAAAAGAGCTGAACATCTTACTATGAGTGTGTGTATGGTGCTCCAATCAACTCGAAAATTCAAGAAGATCATTAAAAAGAAATTGCAGATTACCAGTTCTAAGATCTGATGCCCCAGTACGTGGGAACCGATCTTCTGAATCACTTTTTGAAACAAAAGAGCTGACCATCTTATTATGAGTGTGTGTATGGTGCTCCAATCAACTCAAAAATCCACGAAGATCATTGAAAAGAAATTTCAGATTGCCAGTTCTAAGATCTGATGCCCCAGTACGTGATAACCATTCTTTTGAATCACTTTTTGATACTAAAGAGCTGACCAGTTTACTATGAGTGTGTGAATGGTGCTCCAATCAACTCGAAAATTCAAGAAGATCATTAAAAAGAAATTGCAGATTGCCAGTTCGAAGATCTGATGCCCCAGTACGTGGGAACCGATCTTTTGCATCACTATTTGATACAAAAGAGCTGACTATCTTACTATGAGTGTGTGAATGGTGCTACAATCAACTCGAAAATTCAAGAAGATCATTGAAAAGAAATTGCAGATTGCCAGTTCGAAGAACTGATGCCCCAGTACGTGGGAACCGATCTTCTGAATCACTTTTTGATACAAAAGAGCTGACCAGTTTACTATGAGTGTGTGAATAGTGCTCCAATCAAATCGAAAATTCAAGAAGATCATTGAAAAGAAATTTTAGATTGCCAGTTCGAAGATATGAAGCCCCAGTACGAGGGAACCGATCTTTTGAATCACTTTTTGATACAAAAGAGCTGACCAGTTTACTTTGAGCGTGTGAATGGTGCTCCAATCAACTCGAAAATTCAAGAAGATCATTAAAAAGAAATTTCAGATTGCCAGTTCGAAGATCTGATGCCCCAGTACGTGGGAACCGATCTTTTGAATCACTTTTTGTTACAAAAGAGCTGACCAGCTTACTATGAGTGTGTGAATGGTGCTCCAATCAACTCGAAAATTCAAGAATGTCATCGAAAAGTAATTTCAGATTGCCAGTTCGAAGATCTGATGCCCCAGTACGTGGGAACCGATCTTTTGAATCACTTTCCGATACAAAAGAGATGACCAGCTTACTATGAGTGTGTGAATGGTGATCCAATCAACTCGAAAATTCAAGAAGATCATTGAAAAGAAATTTCAGATTGCCAGTTCGAAGATCTGATGCCCCAGTACGTGGGAACCGATCTTCTGAATCACTTTTTGATACAAAAGAGCTGACCAGCTTACTATGAGTGTGTGAATGGTGCTCCAATCAACTCGAAAATTCAAGAAGATCATTGAAAAGAAATTGCAGATTTCCAGTTCGAAGATCTGATGCCCCAGTACGTCGGAACCGATCTTTTGAATAACTTTTTGATACAAAAGAGCTGACCAGCTTACTATGAGTGTGTGAATGGTGCTCCAATCAACTCGAAATTTCAAGAATGTCATCGAAAAGTAATTTCAGATTGCCAGTTCGAAGATCTGATGCCCCAGTACGTGGGAACCGATCTTTTGAATCACTTTCCGATACAAAAGAGATGACCAGCTTACTATGAGTGTGTGAATGGTGATCCAATCAACTCGAAAATTCAAGAAGATCATTAAAAAGAAATTGCAGATTGCCAGTTCGAAGATCTGATGCCCCAGTACGTGGGAACCGATCTTTTGAATCACTTTCCGATACAAAAGAGATGACCAGCTTACTATGAGTGTGTGAATGGTGATCCAATCAACTCGAAAATTCAAGAAGATCATTGAAAAGAAATTTTAGATTGCCAGTTCGAAGATATGAAGCCCCAGTACGAGGGAACCGATCTTTTGAATCACTTTTTGATACAAAAGAGCTGACCAGTTTACTTTGAGCGTGTGAATGGTGCTCCAATCAACTCGAAAATTCAAGAAGATCATTAAAAAGAAATTGCAGAATGCCAGTTCGAAGATCTGATGCCCCAGTACGTGGGAACCGATCTTTTGAATCACTTTCCGATACAAAAGAGATGACCAGCTTACTATGAGTGTGTGAATGGTGCTCCAATCAACTCGAAAATTCAAGAAGATCATCGAAAAGAAATTGCAGATTGCCAGTTCGAAGATCTGATGCCCCAGTACGTGGGAACCGATCTTTTGAATCACTTTCCGATACAAAAGAGATGACCAGCTTACTATGAGTGTGTGAATGGTGATCCAATCAACTCGAAAATTCAAGAAGATCATTGAAAAGAAATTTCAGATTGCCAGTTCGAAGATCTGATGCCCCAGTACGTGGGAACCGATCTTCTGAATCACTTTTTGATACAAAAGAGCTGACCAGCTTACTATGAGTGGGTGAATGGTGCTCCAATCAACTCGAAAATTCAAGAATGTCATCGAAAAGTAATTTCAGATTGCCAGTTCGAAGATCTGATGCCCCAGTACGTGGGAACCGATCTTTTGAATCACTTTCCGATACAAAAGAGATGACCAGCTTACTATGAGTGTGTGAATGGTGATCCAATCAACTCGAAAATTCAAGAAGATCATTGAAAAGAAATTTCAGATTGCCAGTTCGAAGATCTGATGCCCCAGTACGTGGGAACCGATCTTTTGAATCACTTTTTGATACAAAAGAGCTGACCAGTTTACTTTGAGCGTGTGAATGGTGCTCCAATCAACTCGAAAATTCAAGAAGATCATTAAAAAGAAATTGCAGAATGCCAGTTCGAAGATCTGATGCCCCAGTACGTGGGAACCGATCTTTTGAATCACTTTCCGATACAAAAGAGATGACCAGCTTACTATGAGTGTGTGAATGGTGCTCCAATCAACTCGAAAATTCAAGAAGATCATTGAAAAGAAATTGCAGATTGCCAGTTCGAAGAACTGATGCCCCAGTACGTGGGAACCGATCTTTTGAATCACTTTCCGATACAAAAGAGATGACCAGCTTACTATGAGTGTGTGAATGGTGATCCAATCAACTCGAAAATTCAAGAAGATCATTAAAAAGAAATTGCAGATTGCCAGTTCGAAGATCTGATGCCCCAGTACGTGGGAACCGATCTTTTGAATCACTTTCCGATACAAAAGAGATGACCAGCTTACTATGAGTGTGTGAATGGTGATCCAATCAACTCGAAAATTCAAGAAGATCATTGAAAAGAAATTTTAGATTGCCAGTTCGAAGATATGAAGCCCCAGTACGAGGGAACCGATCTTTTGAATCACTTTTTGATACAAAAGAGCTGACCAGTTTACTTTGAGCGTGTGAATGGTGCTCCAATCAACTCGAAAATTCAAGAAGATCATTAAAAAGAAATTGCAGAATGCCAGTTCGAAGATCTGATGCCCCAGTACGTGGGAACCGATCTTTTGAATCACTTTCCGATACAAAAGAGATGACCAGCTTACTATGAGTGTGTGAATGGTGCTCCAATCAACTCGAAAATTCAAGAAGATCATCGAAAAGAAATTGCAGATTGCCAGTTCGAAGATCTGATGCCCCAGTACGTGGGAACCGATCTTTTGAATCACTTTCCGATACAAAAGAGATGACCAGCTTACTATGAGTGTGTGAATGGTGATCCAATCAACTCGAAAATTCAAGAAGATCATTGAAAAGAAATTTCAGATTGCCAGTTCGAAGATCTGATGCCCCAGTACGTGGGAACCGATCTTCTGAATCACTTTTTGATACAAAAGAGCTGACCAGCTTACTATGAGTGGGTGAATGGTGCTCCAATCAACTCGAAAATTCAAGAATGTCATCGAAAAGTAATTTCAGATTGCCAGTTCGAAGATCTGATGCCCCAGTACGTGGGAACAGATCTTTTGAATCACTTTCCGATACAAAAGAGATGACCAGCTTACTATGAGTGTGTGAATGGTGATCCAATCAACTCGAAAATTCAAGAAGATCATTGAAAAGAAATTTTAGATTGCCAGTTCGAAGATATGAAGCCCCAGTACGTGGGAACCGATCTTTTGAATCACTTTTTGATACAAAAGAGCTGACCAGTTTACTTTGAGCGTGTGAATGGTGCTCCAATCAACTCGAAAATTCAAGAAGATCATTAAAAAGAAATTGCAGAATGCCAGTTCGAAGATCTGATGCCCCAGTACGTGGGAACCGATCTTTTGAATCACTTTCCGATACAAAAGAGATGACCAGCTTACTATGAGTGTGTGAATGGTGCTCCAATCAACTCGAAAATTCAAGAAGATCATCGAAAAGAAATTGCAGATTGCCAGTTCGAAGATCTGATGCCCCAGTACGTGGGAACCGATCTTTTGAATCACTTTCCGATACAAAAGAGATGACCAGCTTACTATGAGTGTGTGAATGGTGATCCAATCAACTCGAAAATTCAAGAAGATCATTGAAAAGAAATTTCAGATTGCCAGTTCGAAGATCTGATGCCCCAGTACGTGGGAACCGATCTTCTGAATCACTTTTTGATACAAAAGAGCTGACCAGCTTACTATGAGTGGGTGAATGGTGCTCCAATCAACTCGAAAATTCAAGAATGTCATCGAAAAGTAATTTCAGATTGCCAGTTCGAAGATCTGATGCCCCAGTACGTGGGAACAGATCTTTTGAATCACTTTCCGATACAAAAGAGATGACCAGCTTACTATGAGTGTGTGAATGGTGATCCAATCAACTCGAAAATTCAAGAAGATCATTGAAAAGAAATTTCAGATTGCCAGTTCGAAGATCTGATGCCCCAGTACGTGGGAACCGATCTTTTGAATCACTTTCCGATACAAAAGAGATGACCAGCTTACTATGAGTGTGTGAATGGTGATCCAATCAACTCGAAAATTCAAGAAGATCATTGAAAAGAAATTTTAGATTGCCAGTTCGAAGATATGAAGCCCCAGTACGAGGGAACCGATCTTTTGAATCACTTTTTGATACAAAAGAGCTGACCAGTTTACTTTGAGCGTGTGAATGGTGCTCCAATCAACTCGAAAATTCAAGAAGATCATTAAAAAGAAATTGCAGAATGCCAGTTCGAAGATCTGATGCCCCAGTACGTGGGAACCGATCTTTTGAATCACTTTCCGATACAAAAGAGATGACCAGCTTACTATGAGTGTGTGAATGGTGCTCCAATCAACTCGAAAATTCAAGAAGATCATCGAAAAGAAATTGCAGATTGCCAGTTCGAAGATCTGATGCCCCAGTACGTGGGAACCGATCTTTTGAATCACTTTCCGATACAAAAGAGATGACCAGCTTACTATGAGTGGGTGAATGGTGCTCCAATCAACTCGAAAATTCAAGAATGTCATCGAAAAGTAATTTCAGATTGCCAGTTCGAAGATCTGATGCCCCAGTACGTGGGAACCGATCTTTTGAATCACTTTCCGATACAAAAGAGATGACCAGCTTACTATGAGTGTGTGAATGGTGATCCAATCAACTCGAAAATTCAAGAAGATCATTGAAAAGAAATTTCAGATTGCCAGTTCGAAGATCTGATGCCCCAGTACGTGGGAACCGATCTTTTGAATCACTTTTTGATACAAAAGAGCTGACCAGTTTACTTTGAGCGTGTGAATGGTGCTCCAATCAACTCGAAAATTCAAGAAGATCATTAAAAAGAAATTGCAGAATGCCAGTTCGAAGATCTGATGCCCCAGTACGTGGGAACCGATCTTTTGAATCACTTTCCGATACAAAAGAGATGACCAGCTTACTATGAGTGTGTGAATGGTGCTCCAATCAACTCGAAAATTCAAGAAGATCATCGAAAAGAAATTGCAGATTGCCAGTTCGAAGATCTGATGCCCCAGTACGTGGGAACCGATCTTTTGAATCACTTTCCGATACAAAAGAGATGACCAGCTTACTATGAGTGTGTGAATGGTGATCCAATCAACTCGAAAATTCAAGAAGATCATTGAAAAGAAATTTTAGATTGCCAGTTCGAAGATATGAAGCCCCAGTACGAGGGAACCGATCTTTTGAATCACTTTCCGATACAAAAGAGATGACCAGCTTACTATGAGTGTGTGAATGGTGCTCCAATCAACTCGAAAATTCAAGAAGATCATCGAAAAGAAATTGCAGATTGCCAGTTCGAAGATCTGATGCCCCAGTACGTGGGAACCGATCTTTTGAATCACTTTCCGATACAAAAGAGATGACCAGCTTACTATGAGTGTGTGAATGGTGATCCAATCAACTCGAAAATTCAAGAAGATCATTGAAAAGAAATTTCAGATTGCCAGTTCGAAGATCTGATGCCCCAGTACGTGGGAACCGATCTTCTGAATCACTTTTTGATACAAAAGAGCTGACCAGCTTACTATGAGTGGGTGAATGGTGCTCCAATCAACTCGAAAATTCAAGAATGTCATCGAAAAGTAATTTCAGATTGCCAGTTCGAAGATCTGATGCCCCAGTACGTGGGAACAGATCTTTTGAATCACTTTCCGATACAAAAGAGATGACCAGCTTACTATGAGTGTGTGAATGGTGATCCAATCAACTCGAAAATTCAAGAAGATCATTGAAAAGAAATTTCAGATTGCCAGTTCGAAGATCTGATGCCCCAGTACGTGGGAACCGATCTTTTGAATCACTTTTTGTTACAAAAGAGCTGACCAGCTTACTATGAGTGTGTGAATGGTGCTCCAATCAACTCGAAAATTCAAGAATGTCATCGAAAAGTAATTTCAGATTGCCAGTTCGAAGATCTGATGCCCCAGTACGTGGGAACCGATCTTTTGAATCACTTTCCGATACAAAAGAGATGACCAGCTTACTATGAGTGGGTGAATGGTGCTCCAATCAACTCGAAAATTCAAGAATGTCATCGAAAAGTAATTTCAGATTGCCAGTTCGAAGATCTGATGCCCCAGTACGTGGGAACAGATCTTTTGAATCACTTTCCGATACAAAAGAGATGACCAGCTTACTATGAGTGTGTGAATGGTGATCCAATCAACTCGAAAATTCAAGAAGATCATTGAAAAGAAATTTCAGATTGCCAGTTCGAAGATCTGATGCCCCAGTACGTGGGAACCGATCTTTTGAATCACTTTTTGTTACAAAAGAGCTGACCAGCTTACTATGAGTGTGTGAATGGTGCTCCAATCAACTCGAAAATTCAAGAATGTCATCGAAAAGTAATTTCAGATTGCCAGTTCGAAGATCTGATGCCCCAGTACGTGGGAACCGATCTTTTGAATCACTTTCCGATACAAAAGAGATGACCAGCTTACTATGAGTGTGTGAATGGTGATCCAATCAACTCGAAAATTCAAGAAGATCATTGAAAAGAAATTTCAGATTGCCAGTTCGAAGATCTGATGCCCCAGTACGTGGGAACCGATCTTCTGAATCACTTTTTGATACAAAAGAGCTGACCAGCTTACTATGAGTGTGTGAATGGTGCTCCAATCAACTCGAAAATTCAAGAAGATCATTGAAAAGAAATTGCAGATTTCCAGTTCGAAGATCTGATGCCCCAGTACGTCGGAACCGATCTTTTGAATAACTTTTTGATACAAAAGAGCTGACCAGCTTACTATGAGTGTGTGAATGGTGCTCCAATCAACTCGAAATTTCAAGAATGTCATCGAAAAGTAATTTCAGATTGCCAGTTCGAAGATCTGATGCCCCAGTACGTGGGAACCGATCTTTTGAATCACTTTCCGATACAAAAGAGATGACCAGCTTACTATGAGTGTGTGAATGGTGATCCAATCAACTCGAAAATTCAAGAAGATCATTAAAAAGAAATAGCAGATTGCCAGTTCGAAGATCTGATGCCCCAGTACGTGGGAACCGATCTTTTGAATCACTTTCCGATACAAAAGAGATGACCAGCTTACTATGAGTGTGTGAATGGTGATCCAATCAACTCGAAAATTCAAGAAGATCATTGAAAAGAAATTTTAGATTGCCAGTTCGAAGATATGAAGCCCCAGTACGAGGGAACCGATCTTTTGAATCACTTTTTGATACAAAAGAGCTGACCAGTTTACTTTGAGCGTGTGAATGGTGCTCCAATCAACTCGAAAATTCAAGAAGATCATTAAAAAGAAATTGCAGAATGCCAGTTCGAAGATCTGATGCCCCAGTACGTGGGAACCGATCTTTTGAATCACTTTCCGATACAAAAGAGATGACCAGCTTACTATGAGTGTGTGAATGGTGCTCCAATCAACTCGAAAATTCAAGAATGTCATCGAAAAGTAATTTCAGATTGCCAGTTCGAAGATCTGATGCCCCAGTACGTGGGAACCGATCTTTTGAATCACTTTCCGATACAAAAGAGCTGACCAGCTTACTATGAGTGTGTGAATGGTGCTCCAATCAACTCGAAAATTCAAGAATGTCATCGAAAAGTAATTTCAGATTGCCAGTTCGAAGATCTGATGCCCCAGTACGTGGGAACCGATCTTTTTAATCACTTTTTGATACAAAAGAGCTGACCAGTTTACTATGAGTGTGTGAATGGTGCTCCAATCAACTCCAAAATTCAAGAATGTCATCGAAAAGTAATTTCAGATTGCCAGTTCGAAGATCTGATGCCCCAGTACGTGGGAACCGATCTTCTGAATCACTTTTTGATACCAAAGAGCTGACCAGCTTACTATGAGTGTGTGAATGGTGCTCCAATCAACTCGAAAATTCATGAAGATCATTGAAAAGAAATTTCAGATTGCCAGTTCGAAGATCTGATGCCCCAGTACGTGGGAACCGATCTTTTGAATCACTTTCCGATACAAAAGAGATGACCAGCTTACTATGAGTGTGTGAATAGTGATCCAATCAACTCGAAAATTCAAGAAGATCATTAAAAAGAAATTGCAGATTGCCAGTTCGAAGATCTGATGCCCCAGTACGTGGGAACCGATCTTTTGAATCACTTTCCGATACAAAAGAGATGACCAGCTTACTATGAGTGTGTGAATGGTGATCCAATCAACTCGAAAATTCAAGAAGATCATTGAAAAGAAATTTTAGATTGCCAGTTCGAAGATATGAAGCCCCAGTACGAGGGAACCGATCTTTTGAATCACTTTTTGATACAAAAAAGCTGACCAGTTTACTTTGAGCGTGTGAATGGTGCTCCAATCAACTCGAAAATTCAAGAAGATCATTAAAAAGAAATTGCAGAATGCCAGTTCGAAGATCTGATGCCCCAGTACGTGGGAACCGATCTTTTGAATCACTTTCCGATACAAAAGAGATGACCAGCTTACTATGAGTGTGTGAATGGTGCTCCAATCAACTCGAAAATTCAAGAATGTCATCGAAAAGTAATTTCAGATTGCCAGTTCGAAGATCTGATGCCCCAGTACGTGGGAACCGATCTTTTGAATCACTTTCCGATACAAAAGAGCTGACCAGCTTACTATGAGTGTGTGAATGGTGCTCCAATCAACTCGAAAATTCAAGAAGATCATTGAAAAGAAATTGCAGATTTCCAGTTCGAAGATCTGATGCCCCAGTACGTCGGAACCGATCTTTTGAATAACTTTTTGATACAAAAGAGCTGACCAGCTTACTATGAGTGTGTGAATGGTGCTCCAATCAACTCGAAAATTCAAGAATGTCTTCGAAAAGTAATTTCAGATTGCCAGTTCGAAGATCTGATGCCCCAGTACGTGGGAACCGATCTTTTGAATCACTTTTTGTTACAAAAGAGCTGACCAGCTTACTATGAGTGTGTGAATGGTGCTCCAATCAACTCGAAAATTCAAGAATGTCATCGAAAAGTAATTTCAGATTGCCAGTTCGAAGATCTGATGCCCCAGTACGTGGGAACCGATCTTTTGAATCACTTTCCGATACAAAAGAGATGACCAGCTTACTATGAGTGTGTGAATGGTGATCCAATCAACTCGAAAATTCAAGAAGATCATTGAAAAGAAATTTTAGATTGCCAGTTCGAAGATATGAAGCCCCAGTACGAGGGAACCGATCTTTTGAATCACTTTTTGATACAAAAGAGCTGACCAGTTTACTTTGAGCGTGTGAATGGTGCTCCAATCAACTCGAAAATTCAAGAAGATCATTAAAAAGAAATTGCAGAATGCCAGTTCGAAGATCTGATGCCCCAGTACGTGGGAACCGATCTTTTGAATCACTTTCCGATACAAAAGAGATGACCAGCTTACTATGAGTGTGTGAATGGTGCTCCAATCAACTCGAAAATTCAAGAATGTCATCGAAAAGTAATTTCAGATTGCCAGTTCGAAGATCTGATGCCCCAGTACGTGGGAACCGATCTTTTGAATCACTTTCCGATACAAAAGAGCTGACCAGCTTACTATGAGTGTGTGAATGGTGCTCCAATCAACTCGAAAATTCAAGAAGATCATTGAAAAGAAATTGCAGATTTCCAGTTCGAAGATCTGATGCCCCAGTACGTCGGAACCGATCTTTTGAATAACTTTTTGATACAAAAGAGCTGACCAGCTTACTATGAGTGTGTGAATGGTGCTCCAATCAACTCGAAAATTCAAGAATGTCTTCGAAAAGTAATTTCAGATTGCCAGTTCGAAGATCTGATGCCCCAGTACGTGGGAACCGATCTTTTGAATCACTTTTTGTTACAAAAGAGCTGACCAGCTTACTATGAGTGTGTGAATGGTGCTCCAATCAACTCGAAAATTCAAGAATGTCATCGAAAAGTAATTTCAGATTGCCAGTTCGAAGATCTGATGCCCCAGTACGTGGGAACCGATCTTTTGAATCACTTTTTGTTACAAAAGAGCTGACCAGCTTACTATGAGTGTGTGAATGGTGCTCCAATCAACTCGAAAATTCAAGAATGTCATCGAAAAGTAATTTCAGATTGCCAGTTCGAAGATCTGATGCCCCAGTACGTGGGAACCGATCTTTTGAATCACTTTCCGATACAAAAGAGATGACCAGCTTACTATGAGTGTGTGAATGGTGATCCAATCAACTCGAAAATTCAAGAAGATCATTGAAAAGAAATTTCAGATTGCCAGTTCGAAGATCTGATGCCCCAGTACGTGGGAACCGATCTTCTGAATCACTTTTTGATACAAAAGAGCTGACCAGCTTACTATGAGTGTGTGAATGGTGCTCCAATCAACTCGAAAATTCAAGAAGATCATTGAAAAGAAATTGCAGATTTCCAGTTCGAAGATCTGATGCCCCAGTACGTCGGAACCGATCTTTTGAATAACTTTTTGATACAAAAGAGCTGACCAGCTTACTATGAGTGTGTGAATGGTGCTCCAATCAACTCGAAATTTCAAGAATGTCATCGAAAAGTAATTTCAGATTGCCAGTTCGAAGATCTGATGCCCCAGTACGTGGGAACCGATCTTTTGAATCACTTTCCGATACAAAAGAGATGACCAGCTTACTATGAGTGTGTGAATGGTGATCCAATCAACTCGAAAATTCAAGAAGATCATTGAAAAGAAATTTCAGATTGCCAGTTCGAAGATCTGATGCCCCAGTACGTGGGAACCGATCTTCTGAATCACTTTTTGATACAAAAGAGCTGACCAGCTTACTATGAGTGTGTGAATGGTGCTCCAATCAACTCGAAAATTCAAGAAGATCATTGAAAAGAAATTGCAGATTGCCAGTTCGAAGAACTGATGCCCCAGTACGTGGGAACCGATCTTCTGAATCACTTTTTGATACAAAAGAGCTGACCAGCTTACTATGAGTGTGTGAATGGTGCTCCAATCAACTCGAAAATTCAAGAATATCATCGAAAAGAAATTTCAAATTGCGAGTTCGAAGATCTGATGCCCCAGTACGTCGGAACCGATCTTCTGAATCACTTTTTGATACAAAAGAGCTGAACATCTTACTATGAGTGTGTGAATGGTGCTCCAATCAACTCGAAAATTCAAGAAGATCATTGAAAAGAAATTGCAGATTGCCAGTTCGAAGAACTGATGCCCCAGTACGTGGGAACCGATCTTCTGAATCACTTTTTGATACAAAAGAGCTGACCAGCTTACTATGAGTGTGTGAATGGTGCTCCAATCAACTCGAAAATTCAAGAATATCATCGAAAAGAAATTTCAAATTGCGAGTTCGAAGATCTGATGCCCCAGTACGTCGGAACCGATCTTCTGAATCACTTTTTGATACAAAAGAGCTGAACATCTTACTATGAGTGTGTGAATGGTGCTCCAATCAACTCGAAAATTCAAGAAGATCATTGAAAAGAAATTTTAGATTGCCAGTTCGAAGATATGAAGCCCCAGTACGTGGGAACCGATCTTTTGAATCACTTTTTGATACAAAAGAGCTGACCAGTTTACTTTGAGCGTGTGAATGGTGCTCCAATCAACTCGAAAATTCAAGAAGATCATTAAAAAGAAATTGCAGAATGCCAGTTCGAAGATCTGATGCCCCAGTACGTGGGAACCGATCTTTTTAATCACTTTTTGATACAAAAGAGCTGACCAGTTTACTATGAGTGTGTGAATGGTGCTCCAATCAACTCCAAAATTCAAGAATGTCATCGAAAAGTAATTTCAGATTGCCAGTTCGAAGATCTGATGCCCCAGTACGTGGGAACCGATCTTCTGAATCACTTTTTGATACCAAAGAGCTGACCAGCTTACTATGAGTGTGTGAATGGTGCTCCAATCAACTCGAAAATTCATGAAGATCATTGAAAAGAAATTTCAGATTGCCAGTTCGAAGATCTGATGCCCCAGTACGTGGGAACCGATCTTTTGAATCACTTCCCGATACAAAAGAGATGACCAGCTTACTATGAGTGTGTGAATGGTGATCCAATCAACTCGAAAATTCAAGAAGATCATTAAAAAGAAATTGCAGATTACCAGTTCGAAGATCTGATGCCCCAGTACGTGGGAACCGATCTTCTGAATCACTTTTTGATACAAAAGAGCTGACCAGTTTACTTTGAGCGTGTGAATGGTGCTCCAATCAACTCGAAAATTCAAGAAGATCATTAAAAAAAAATTGCAGAATGCCAGTTCGAAGATCTGATGCCCCAGTACGTGGGAACCGATCTTTTTAATCACTTTTTGATACAAAAGAGCTGACCAGCTTACTATGAGTGTGTGAATGGTGCTCCAATCAACTCAAAAATCCACGAAGATCATTAAAAAGAAATTGCAGATTGCCAGTTCGAAGATCTGATGCCCCAGTACGTGGGAACCGATCTTTTGAATCACTTTCCGATACAAAAGAGATGACCAGCTTACTATGAGTGTGTGAATGGTGATCCAATCAACCCGAAAATTCAAGAAGATCATTGAAAAGAAATTTTAGATTGCCAGTTCGAAGATATGAAGCCCCAGTACGAGGGAACCGATCTTTTGAATCACTTTTTGATACAAAAGAGCTGACCAGTTTACTTTGAGCGTGTGAATGGTGCTCCAATCAACTCGAAAATTCAAGAAGATCATTAAAAAGAAATTGCAGAATGCCAGTTCGAAGATCTGATGCCCCAGTACGTGGGAACCGATCTTTTGAATCACTTTCCGATACAAAAGAGATGACCAGCTTACTATGAGTGTGTGAATGGTGCTCCAATCAACTCGAAAATTCAAGAATGTCATCGAAAAGTAATTTCAGATTGCCAGTTCGAAGATCTGATGCCCCAGTACGTGGGAACCGATCTTTTGAATCACTTTCCGATACAAAAGAGCTGACCAGCTTACTATGAGTGTGTGAATGGTGCTCCAATCAACTCGAAAATTCAAGAAGATCATTGAAAAGAAATTGCAGATTTCCAGTTCGAAGATCTGATGCCCCAGTACGTCGGAACCGATCTTTTGAATAACTTTTTGATACAAAAGAGCTGACCAGCTTACTATGAGTGTGTGAATGGTGCTCCAATCAACTCGAAAATTCAAGAATGTCTTCGAAAAGTAATTTCAGATTGCCAGTTCGAAGATCTGATGCCCCAGTACGTGGGAACCGATCTTTTGAATCACTTTTTGTTACAAAAGAGCTGACCAGCTTACTATGAGTGTGTGAATGGTGCTCCAATCAACTCGAAAATTCAAGAATGTCATCGAAAAGTAATTTCAGATTGCCAGTTCGAAGATCTGATGCCCCAGTACGTGGGAACCGATCTTTTGAATCACTTTTTGTTACAAAAGAGCTGACCAGCTTACTATGAGTGTGTGAATGGTGCTCCAATCAACTCGAAAATTCAAGAATGTCATCGAAAAGTAATTTCAGATTGCCAGTTCGAAGATCTGATGCCCCAGTACGTGGGAACCGATCTTTTGAATCACTTTCCGATACAAAAGAGATGACCAGCTTACTATGAGTGTGTGAATGGTGATCCAATCAACTCGAAAATTCAAGAAGATCATTGAAAAGAAATTTCAGATTGCCAGTTCGAAGATCTGATGCCCCAGTACGTGGGAACCGATCTTCTGAATCACTTTTTGATACAAAAGAGCTGACCAGCTTACTATGAGTGTGTGAATGGTGCTCCAATCAACTCGAAAATTCAAGAAGATCATTGAAAAGAAATTGCAGATTTCCAGTTCGAAGATCTGATGCCCCAGTACGTCGGAACCGATCTTTTGAATAACTTTTTGATACAAAAGAGCTGACCAGCTTACTATGAGTGTGTGAATGGTGCTCCAATCAACTCGAAAATTCAAGAATGTCATCGAAAAGTAATTTCAGATTGCCAGTTCGAAGATCTGATGCCCCAGTACGTGGGAACCGATCTTTTGAATCACTTTCCGATACAAAAGAGCTGACCAGTTTACTTTGAGCGTGTGAATGGTGCTCCAATCAACTCGAAAATTCAAGAAGATCATTAAAAAGAAATTGCAGAATGCCAGTTCGAAGATCTGATGCCCCAGTACGTGGGAACCGATCTTTTTAATCACTTTTTGATACAAAAGAGCTGACCAGTTTACTATGAGTGTGTGAATGGTGCTCCAATCAACTCCAAAATTCAAGAATGTCATCGAAAAGTAATTTCAGATTGCCAGTTCGAAGATCTGATGCCCCAGTACGTGGGAACCGATCTTCTGAATCACTTTTTGATACCAAAGAGCTGACCAGCTTACTATGAGTGTGTGAATGGTGCTCCAATCAACTCGAAAATTCATGAAGATCATTGAAAAGAAATTTCAGATTGCCAGTTCGAAGATCTGATGCCCCAGTACGTGGGAACCGATCTTTTGAATCACTTCCCGATACAAAAGAGATGACCAGCTTACTATGAGTGTGTGAATGGTGATCCAATCAACTCGAAAATTCAAGAAGATCATTAAAAAGAAATTGCAGATTACCAGTTCGAAGATCTGATGCCCCAGTACGTGGGAACCGATCTTCTGAATCACTTTTTGATACAAAAGAGCTGACCAGTTTACTTTGAGCGTGTGAATGGTGCTCCAATCAACTCGAAAATTCAAGAAGATCATTAAAAAAAAATTGCAGAATGCCAGTTCGAAGATCTGATGCCCCAGTACGTGGGAACCGATCTTTTTAATCACTTTTTGATACAAAAGAGCTGACCAGCTTACTATGAGTGTGTGAATGGTGCTCCAATCAACTCAAAAATCCACGAAGATCATTAAAAAGAAATTGCAGATTGCCAGTTCGAAGATCTGATGCCCCAGTACGTGGGAACCGATCTTTTGAATCACTTTCCGATACAAAAGAGATGACCAGCTTACTATGAGTGTGTGAATGGTGATCCAATCAACCCGAAAATTCAAGAAGATCATTGAAAAGAAATTTTAGATTGCCAGTTCGAAGATATGAAGCCCCAGTACGAGGGAACCGATCTTTTGAATCACTTTTTGATACAAAAGAGCTGACCAGTTTACTTTGAGCGTGTGAATGGTGCTCCAATCAACTCGAAAATTCAAGAAGATCATTAAAAAGAAATTGCAGAATGCCAGTTCGAAGATCTGATGCCCCAGTACGTGGGAACCGATCTTTTGAATCACTTTCCGATACAAAAGAGATGACCAGCTTACTATGAGTGTGTGAATGGTGCTCCAATCAACTCGAAAATTCAAGAATGTCATCGAAAAGTAATTTCAGATTGCCAGTTCGAAGATCTGATGCCCCAGTACGTGGGAACCGATCTTTTGAATCACTTTCCGATACAAAAGAGCTGACCAGCTTACTATGAGTGTGTGAATGGTGCTCCAATCAACTCGAAAATTCAAGAAGATCATTGAAAAGAAATTGCAGATTTCCAGTTCGAAGATCTGATGCCCCAGTACGTCGGAACCGATCTTTTGAATAACTTTTTGATACAAAAGAGCTGACCAGCTTACTATGAGTGTGTGAATGGTGCTCCAATCAACTCGAAAATTCAAGAATGTCTTCGAAAAGTAATTTCAGATTGCCAGTTCGAAGATCTGATGCCCCAGTACGTGGGAACCGATCTTTTGAATCACTTTTTGTTACAAAAGAGCTGACCAGCTTACTATGAGTGTGTGAATGGTGCTCCAATCAACTCGAAAATTCAAGAATGTCATCGAAAAGTAATTTCAGATTGCCAGTTCGAAGATCTGATGCCCCAGTACGTGGGAACCGATCTTTTGAATCACTTTTTGTTACAAAAGAGCTGACCAGCTTACTATGAGTGTGTGAATGGTGCTCCAATCAACTCGAAAATTCAAGAATGTCATCGAAAAGTAATTTCAGATTGCCAGTTCGAAGATCTGATGCCCCAGTACGTGGGAACCGATCTTTTGAATCACTTTCCGATACAAAAGAGATGACCAGCTTACTATGAGTGTGTGAATGGTGATCCAATCAACTCGAAAATTCAAGAAGATCATTGAAAAGAAATTTCAGATTGCCAGTTCGAAGATCTGATGCCCCAGTACGTGGGAACCGATCTTCTGAATCACTTTTTGATACAAAAGAGCTGACCAGCTTACTATGAGTGTGTGAATGGTGCTCCAATCAACTCGAAAATTCAAGAAGATCATTGAAAAGAAATTGCAGATTTCCAGTTCGAAGATCTGATGCCCCAGTACGTCGGAACCGATCTTTTGAATAACTTTTTGATACAAAAGAGCTGACCAGCTTACTATGAGTGTGTGAATGGTGCTCCAATCAACTCGAAATTTCAAGAATGTCATCGAAAAGTAATTTCAGATTGCCAGTTCGAAGATCTGATGCCCCAGTACGTGGGAACCGATCTTTTGAATCACTTTCCGATACAAAAGAGATGACCAGCTTACTATGAGTGTGTGAATGGTGATCCAATCAACTCGAAAATTCAAGAAGATCATTGAAAAGAAATTTCAGATTGCCAGTTCGAAGATCTGATGCCCCAGTACGTGGGAACCGATCTTCTGAATCACTTTTTGATACAAAAGAGCTGACCAGCTTACTATGAGTGTGTGAATGGTGGTTCAATCAACTCGAAAATTCAAGAAGATCATTGAAAAGAAATTGCAGATTGCCAGTTCGAAGAACTGATGCCCCAGTACGTGGGAACCGATCTTCTGAATCACTTTTTGATACAAAAGAGCTGACCAGCTTACTATGAGTGTGTGAATGGTGCTCCAATCAACTCGAAAATTCAAGAATATCATCGAAAAGAAATTTCAAATTGCGAGTTCGAAGATTTGATGCCCCAGTACGTCGGAACCGATCTTCTGAATCACTTTTTGATACAAAAGAGCTGAACATCTTACTATGAGTGTGTGAATGGTGCTCCAATCAACTCGAAAATTCAAGAAGATCATTGAAAAGAAATTTTAGATTGCCAGTTCGAAGATATGAAGCCCCAGTACGTGGGAACCGATCTTTTGAATCACTTTTTGATACAAAAGAGCTGACCAGTTTACTTTGAGCGTGTGAATGGTGCTCCAATCAACTCGAAAATTCAAGAAGATCATTAAAAAGAAATTGCAGAATGCCAGTTCGAAGATCTGATGCCCCAGTACGTGGGAACCGATCTTTTTAATCACTTTTTGATACAAAAGAGCTGACCAGTTTACTATGAGTGTGTGAATGGTGCTCCAATCAACTCCAAAATTCAAGAATGTCATCGAAAAGTAATTTCAGATTGCCAGTTCGAAGATCTGATGCCCCAGTACGTGGGAACCGATCTTCTGAATCACTTTTTGATACCAAAGAGCTGACCAGCTTACTATGAGTGTGTGAATGGTGCTCCAATCAACTCGAAAATTCATGAAGATCATTGAAAAGAAATTTCAGATTGCCAGTTCGAAGATCTGATGCCCCAGTACGTGGGAACCGATCTTTTGAATCACTTTTTGTTACAAAAGAGCTGACCAGCTTACTATGAGTGTGTGAATGGTGCTCCAATCAATTCGAAAATTCAAGAATGTCATCGAAAAGTAATTTCAGATTGCCAGTTCGAAGATCTGATGCCCCAGTACGTGGGAACCGATCTTTTGAATCACTTCCCGATACAAAAGAGATGACCAGCTTACTATGAGTGTGTGAATGGTGATCCAATCAACTCGAAAATTCAAGAAGATCATTAAAAAGAAATTGCAGATTACCAGTTCGAAGATCTGATGCCCCAGTACGTGGGAACCGATCTTCTGAATCACTTTTTGAAACAAAAGAGCTGACCATCTTATTATGAGTGTGTGTATGGTGCTCCAATCAACTCAAAAATCCACGAAGATCATTGAAAAGAAATTTCAGATTGCCAGTTCTAAGATCTGATGCCCCAGTACGTGATAACCATTCTTTTGAATCACTTTTTGATACTAAAGAGCTGACCAGTTTACTATGAGTGTGTGAATGGTGCTCCAATCAACTCGAAAATTCAAGAAGATCATTAAAAAGAAATTGCAGATTGCCAGTTCGAAGATCTGATGCCCCAGTACGTGGGAACCGATCTTTTGCATCACTATTTGATACAAAAGAGCTGACTATCTTACTATGAGTGTGTGAATGGTGCTACAATCAACTCGAAAATTCAAGAAGATCATTGAAAAGAAATTGCAGATTGCCAGTTCGAAGAACTGATGCCCCAGTACGTGGGAACCGATCTTCTGAATCACTTTTTGATACAAAAGAGCTGACCAGTTTACTATGAGTGTGTGAATAGTGCTCCAATCAAATCGAAAATTCAAGAAGATCATTGAAAAGAAATTTTAGATTGCCAGTTCGAAGATATGAAGCCCCAGTACGAGGGAACCGATCTTTTGAATCACTTTTTGATACAAAAGAGCTGACCAGTTTACTTTGAGCGTGTGAATGGTGCTCCAATCAACTCGAAAATTCAAGAAGATCATTAAAAAAAAATTGCAGAATGCCAGTTCGAAGATCTGATGCCCCAGTACGTGGGAACCGATCTTTTTAATCACTTTTTGATACAAAAGAGCTGACCAGTTTACTATGAGTGTGTGAATGGTGCTCCAATCAACTCCAAAATTCAAGAATGTCATCGAAAAGTAATTTCAGATTGCCAGTTCGAAGATCTGATGCCCCAGTACGTGGGAACCGATCTTCTGAATCACTTTTTGATACCAAAGAGCTGACCAGCTTACTATGAGTGTGTGAATGGTGCTCCAATCAACTCGAAAATTCATGAAGATCATTGAAAAGAAATTTCAGATTGCCAGTTCGAAGATCTGATGCCCCAGTACGTGGGAACCGATCTTTTGAATCACTTTTTGTTACAAAAGAGCTGACCAGCTTACTATGAGTGTGTGAATGGTGCTCCAATCAATTCGAAAATTCAAGAATGTCATCGAAAAGTAATTTCAGATTGCCAGTTCGAAGATCTGATGCCCCAGTACGTGGGAACCGATCTTTTGAATCACTTCCCGATACAAAAGAGATGACCAGCTTACTATGAGTGTGTGAATGGTGATCCAATCAACTCGAAAATTCAAGAAGATCATTAAAAAGAAATTGCAGATTACCAGTTCGAAGATCTGATGCCCCAGTACGTGGGAACCGATCTTCTGAATCACTTTTTGAAACAAAAGAGCTGACCATCTTATTATGAGTGTGTGTATGGTGCTCCAATCAACTCAAAAATCCACGAAGATCATTGAAAAGAAATTTCAGATTGCCAGTTCTAAGATCTGATGCCCCAGTACGTGATAACCATTCTTTTGAATCACTTTTTGATACTAAAGAGCTGACCAGTTTACTATGAGTGTGTGAATGGTGCTCCAATCAACTCGAAAATTCAAGAAGATCATTAAAAAGAAATTGCAGATTGCCAGTTCGAAGATCTGATGCCCCAGTACGTGGGAACCGATCTTTTGCATCACTATTTGATACAAAAGAGCTGACTATCTTACTATGAGTGTGTGAATGGTGCTACAATCAACTCGAAAATTCAAGAAGATCATTGAAAAGAAATTGCAGATTGCCAGTTCGAAGAACTGATGCCCCAGTACGTGGGAACCGATCTTCTGAATCACTTTTTGATACAAAAGAGCTGACCAGTTTACTATGAGTGTGTGAATAGTGCTCCAATCAAATCGAAAATTCAAGAAGATCATTGAAAAGAAATTTTAGATTGCCAGTTCGAAGATATGAAGCCCCAGTACGAGGGAACCGATCTTTTGAATCACTTTTTGATACAAAAGAGCTGACCAGTTTACTTTGAGCGTGTGAATGGTGCTCCAATCAACTCGAAAATTCAAGAAGATCATTAAAAAAAAATTGCAGAATGCCAGTTCGAAGATCTGATGCCCCAGTACGTGGGAACCGATCTTTTTAATCACTTTTTGATACAAAAGAGCTGACCAGCTTACTATGAGTGTGTGAATGGTGCTCCAATCAACTCGAAAATCCATGAAGATCATTGAAAAGAAATTGCAGATTGCCAGTTCGAAGAACTGATGCCCCAGTACGTGGGAACCGATCTTCTGAATCACTTTTTGATACAAAAGAGCTGACCAGTTTACTATGAGTGTGTGAATAGTGCTCCAATCAAATCGAAAATTCAAGAAGATCATTGAAAAGAAATTTTAGATTGCCAGTTCGAAGATATGAAGCCCCAGTACGAGGGAACCGATCTTTTGAATCACTTTTTGATACAAAAGAGCTGACCAGTTTACTTTGAGCGTGTGAATGGTGCTCCAATCAACTCGAAAATTCAAGAAGATCATTAAAAAAAAATTGCAGAATGCCAGTTCGAAGATCTGATGCCCCAGTACGTGGGAACCGATCTTTTTAATCACTTTTTGATACAAAAGAGCTGACCAGCTTACTATGAGTGTGTGAATGGTGCTCCAATCAACTCGAAAATCCATGAAGATCATTGAAAAGAAATTTCAGATTGCCAGTTCTAAGATCTGATGCCCCAGTACGTGGGAACCGATCTTTTGAATCACTTTTTGATACAAAAGAGCTGAACATCTTACTATGAGTGGGTGAATGGCGCTCCAATCAACTCGATAATTCAAGAATATCATCGAAAAGAAATTGCAGATTGCCAGTTCGAAGATCTGATGCCCCAGTACGTGGGAACCGATCTTTTGCATCACTGTTTGATACAAAAGAGCTGACTATCTTACTATGAGTGTGTGAATGGTGCTACAATCAACTCGAAAATTCAAGAAGATCATTGAAAAGAAATTGCAGATTGCCAGTTCGAAGAACTGATGCCCCAGTACGGTCCGTTTAGCTCTCCTCCAGTCTCACTCTTTTATGCTAATGCACGCTCTATTCGATGCAAATCTCTCCAACTTTCCTTTCTGCTCTCTTCTTCTCTCTGTCGCGTTGTTTGCATACCCGAAACTTGGCTTGATCCTTCTGATAGCGACTCTTTTCTTACGTGTGGTTCCTCTGACTATTTCCCCTTTCGATGTGATCGTATAATGACTGATGATTACGGTAGAGGTGGTGGCGTCGCCTGTTTAGTCCATAATTCACTTTGCCCCGTGCTTATTTCCTCTTTTTCTTCTCATCTCCTAGAATCATGTATTGTAGATTTGAACGTCCTTTTCTCTTCTTCTTTTCCCTTTAGAAAATTCAGAATTATTACAGTTTACCGTTCCCCCTCCTCCCCCGCCACTTCTCTAATATCACTCCTTTCACATTTGGAAACCTTTATTTCCCCTGAATTTCCTTGCGTTATTCTCGGCGATTTTAACTACCCTTCTATTGATTGGACCAATCTCACCTCACCTGTTCATAATGACCTTCTTGATTTCATCGCTGACAATCATTTCTCTCAATATGTCATTTCCCCCTCTCGATTGCAAAATTATCTTGACCTTGTTTTTTGCAATAGAGAATTCTTTACAGTAAGAGTAGAAACTTATCTCGTATCGCTCCTAACAGTTACGCCTCTTCTAAAATGACTGATCGTTTTAAATCTGCACTTCACCGTTTCCATTGTACTCTAAAATATCGAATTGTTAACTCCTCAAATCCTAAGCTGTTCTATAATTATTGTAAGAACAAACTTACTGTTCCTAAAATCACACCCTCTGGTATTGTTGATTCTGATGGAACTCTTTTGTTAACTTATGATCTTAAATGTGTTGCCTTCGATAGATTCTTTAGTTCTGTTTTCACTCATCCTCAATCTTCCCCACTCCCTCTGCCTTCTCCCTCTATTACCTTTGACATTCCTTATATTTCTCATCTAGATATTATTTGTGCACTAAGCAAAATTGCTCCTAAAGTAAACGTTACTCCTGATAACATTCCAAGTATGGTCCTTTCCAAGTGTAGATCTTCTATCAATTCTCCACTTCTTATTATTTTTAATAAGTCTCTACTAACTTCACAAGTCCCCTCACTCTGGAAACACGCACTTGTAAAGCCTATTCCTAAGAAATCTAGCAACACTATTTCTGATTTTCGTCCCATTTCCCTTACCTCTTCTGTTTGTAAAGTCTTTGAGAAAATTCTTATTCAAAAAAATAACCTCATTTCTCGATGTAAACAACCTATTTGACACCCACCAGACTGGTTTTCGTAACAGTCGATCTACCTCCACCAATCTTGCTGAGACTTATTCACATTACCTACGTATCTCTAAGAAAGGTTCTCCTTTCGACACGGTTTACATTGATTTTCGAAAAGCTTTTGACTCCATTTATCATAGATTACTACTGTTCAAACTAGCCAATCTTGGTATTTCTGATCACCTCGTTTCTTGGTTTCGTGCTTACCTCTCAAATAGGACTCAATCAGTGTTAATTGATACCTCGTTGGTACCCCCTTCACCCGTTAGATCAGGCGTGCCTCAAGGCAGTTGTATCGGAACAATTCTTTTTATTCTATTCATTAATAACATTTGCGCTCAATTCCCTAAGTCTATTTATTATTCCGTTTATGCTGATGATCTCAAATTGTTTGCTGAAGCCCCTCTTTACTCAGATGATTTGCAATCTGCTTTGAACATTGTTGCTGATTGGTCCTCACAATGGAATTTAGGTATTTCCGAGACTAAATGTCACATTATGCATTACGGCATTCATAACCCTCGTAGATTATTCACAATCAATAATGTTGTCCTCACAGAACCTAGCAACTGTATCATTAAAGACCTAGGTGTGCATTTTTCCCCTTCCCTCTCTTTCTCGTCCCATATTTCTAAAATTATTTCTATTACTCATTCTAAAGCCAACCTACTCTTTAAATCCTTCCGTAGCAAGTCCCCCGAGTTGTATTTAAAGTCTTTCACTACTTTCCTCCGCCCTAACATTGAATATTGTTCAATTATTTGGAACCCAATTCACAGTGTAGATTTGACTAAAGCGCTTGAAAGGATTCAGCGTGATTTCACGCGTAGGCTTTACTATCGCTGTTCCCTTCCACCTGTTCCATATAGAACAAGACTTCGCAATTTGAGTTTGTCTACATTAGAACGCCGTAGATTCACTATGGATATTATATTCCTCCACTCTATTATCAATAACCGATATTCTATGGATGTTTCCTCTCTGCTTACGTGTACTCCCATTTCTCGTACACTCAGAAATTGTCATAGTCTTCGCATTTCTCTGCCGTTTATCCCTCATAACTCGTACTCCACCCTTGCCTCTAGAACAATTTCCATCTGGAACTCTCTCCCCCCTGACATTGTTAATTCTTCCCATAACGTCTTTCGTAACTTCATTCGTTCTCAACCCACCTCTTTATACCCCGACTCTATTATTTGTAATTGGCTTGATCTTTAATCTTTCCTTTCCCCCCCCCCTCCCCTACCCTTGCTGCCCGGCAAACACTCGATTCGCAATCAATTCCAATTTCAGATTCCCCGATCTCTCATCACCAGTATCTTTCTCATTTTTCATAATGCTGCTTCATTTCTAATGTACGCCATATCTGTATGCATGATGGCGCGGCCGAAGATTTATTGTAATATAACATTGTAATAATAATTTCTACTGAATTTCTACAAATTTTTACGCTTATTGTAATTTCATTGTAATAATAATTTCTACTGAATTTCTACTAATTTCTACGCTTATTGTAATTTCTACTAAATCGAGAAAGCTCAGACCTCGAGTAATCTCGAAAAGCAGCTGTTCGTCTGCGGTTTCTCCAATCTGCTCTGCAATGTGCCTTACTTCGCATTCCAAGTGAGACTCTCTACAGATAATAAAATTTGGAACAGTCTTTAAAAATACGACAAAGTTCAGATGCATTTCGTCATCAATGGCAACGATCCCAATCAGTTTGTCTTTCTCTTCTCCTACCTCCTCCCGTGGATCATTCGGTTGGCTGGTAAGACAACAGAACAATGTCGTCCGTGTTCAGACTGAAGTGTCTGTCCCCTCCCCTGCTGCTTCTCTACACGAATAAGATTCTCCGACGCGATTTCAGGCATGCCAATTCTCCTCAAATTATTGAAACTTCATATTTCAGAAATTTTCTCGGGTTGACTAGAAATTACGTCGTAGGCGCGGAAAGCGTGAGGACAGTCTCGACAATGTGCTAATGGAGATTTCGCTCGCAATTATGAAATATCATCATATTGCAACAGTTGCGCAGATACAGCGAACATTCGTGAAAATTCTACTGAGAAACATGGAAAGGAAAATGAATGGAATTCCGATCAATCAATCTGAAATAAGGTCTAGCAGAATTTGGGATCCTCGATGGGAACATGAGGCATTTCCTGAATATCCAGCCTCGTGCACAGTTCTAAGAGCATGCATAGTCTTAGGATCATTTTTTTATAGAATAATACACGTAGGCTCTTCTTAGTTTGTCTGCGTTGCTTCTGCATTGAGAGCGAGAGACTGTGGAAGATCTGCAACTCATAATTAAGCCCCCTATTGGATTATTCGTGCACTTTTCTTGGCGCAGGATGATATCCAACTGACCAGAATTGACCGGAACCTAGAATGTTACTATTGACGAAATATTACGGTAAATATCCCACCTTCCCACCATAATCAGTACAAGAAACGCGTCAGTTGCTGGGAAAATCGACGCTAGATTTCCAATGATATTTCCCATCTCGCCGAAACGAATTCCAGTAAGAGGAAGAGCAACGCTTGTTGAGAAGGGAACAAAACACAGAATAAAGGGAACGAGAAACTGAGAACAGAATTCAAGCCTATTATTTCCGTGAATTATATTTTTGGTGTTCTGTTTTTGAGCTCTTTGGCGAAGCGTCTCACCTGCACTATGAGAGCTCGAAATAACTGAATCTGCAGTTTCCGAGTTTTATTCGACATATTTCTTGATGCTGGTAGCTTCATTAATAATTTTTTTGTTGGACTTACGTGGCCATCGATTTCAGGATTCTCACAATTTGAACTGTGCAGAAAACATTGACAGCAAGTGTTGTAAGAGACACTGCCGAAGACAAGGCTATGGCCTTCATTGTTATCCAATTTATTCCGCCTCCTCGTTCTTCCATATGCTGAAGTCAGATTAACCTCAATGAATATATTAATCGCTCACCACAAAGTTTAGTGGAATGATGTTCGGCATCGGTTGAGAAGTCATATTGATTCTGTACAATTCGAATAACACCTCCCCAAAGAAGTTTTCACCAGAGTTCGTACTGAAAACGGTTAATTTGATATGGGAAATACAGGATTTCTCACTCGATTATGAGACTACTCCAAGCAACAATGAAACTGAAGATTAGATTCAGTGCTAACGCAAGAAGTGCGCAGGCAGCCATATTATTGCTGATGAGCTTCGGGCTACAATCGAACATTATTCGTTACTCTACATCTCTTAACAAATCACTTCTCTAGCATAAAGTATCGATAGATGAAGTGAAAGCTGAGTAAGATGAAAGGCTCGTAGAATAGGAGACAGTAGATTGTGTTGAGAATGAATCCAATTGTCGGTGGTTTATTCACTCCGGTCCATGTGAAAACAGCACACCCGTACTCGATTTGAAGGTAAACATGCAAATATCACTCTCCTCTATCTCCTCACTCTCATCTATATCCTCACTCTCCTCAATTAGGTAAGGCCTTCTTACCGGAACTGAGTAGGCATGAAACAATGATATGATAATGTCTCCAATAGCAAAGATCAGTAAGAGCCATCGGTAATTACCGAGCACGCGACTTTGTTGTTGTAGGATGAGAGTCATGAGTAGAGTGTTCCCGGCGAACGAAACAGTAGCAAAGATACAGAGAATCGTCTGAATGTTTCATGGTGAACAAAGAAAAGTGCACAAAAAACCTGATGAACAGAATACGAGAGGAGCATTTCTATCTAGCGAGCTGGTAGGCTTATGGTTAGTGGGCTGAAAGGGCATAGTAATACGATTGCGCGTGATGATAACTCGATCATAAGTTGGTGACATTCGTCTGCTTAAATGCTAAGTGAAGTCAGAGAATAATAGAGAGCGAATGTCAAACAGGTCATCTGCATACTCCAGCGGATTGAAAATAATTTGTAATGAGAAATAAATATCCAATGTGAGTCATGGTTTTCGATTATAGAGCAGATTCCAGAAGCATCAAACCACCCACAAATGAATATTTCGTCCGATTTGGACCTCTCTGAATGCTCGATCACTGTGGAAGCGAGCTCAACTTCATTCAGTATTATCTCATCGATGTCTTCGTTTTCAAATAAACTTTCTTTTCGTTCTTATTGTTTATTGCGTGCTATACTGCAAAATATGTTTTGTTATTCTGTCTTTAGTTGGCTACGAGAAAGGCTATAAAGGACTAGCAATAAACGAACGTCACTTTCTCGCTACACTGGTTCTCCATCAGCTTCCGTGGCGCAATCGGCAGCGCGTTCGGCTGTTAACCGAAAGGTCGGTGGTTAGAACGCACCCGGGAGCGTATAGTTTTGCACAAGGAAAATCTTTCCTTTTACATGGGAACGAGAGATTGCCACATTTATCATCTATGAGAATCTCTCTATGGTAATTTTGCCCGTAGAAGCCGAATTTCTATGTTAGAGGTCTTGAAACATCGAAACTAAAAAGTTATGCTAGGAAAATCTCAAAAAACATCGAATGCGAAACCACTTTGTCCCTCGATAAATGTCTCACCTCATATACCAAAATGATCAGGAGAAGATTCTCTACAAACTCAACTTGATGCTAAGCTTACAAATGCTTGGGTCAAAAAACTACTGTAACTCAAAAACGACATATGATAGAGCATCGAATTTTTTTCATTTTGTAGAGAATTAAATTCTGGTCGGGTACGCGAGATTTATGGCCATTTTGACCCTTTTCGGGGCACTTTTTTTTTTATCGTAGAACAAGAATTTGGCCAAATTGACGTCCCGTCGTAGCGGGATTCAGAAGGCTCAGATCGAAAAACAGAAAACGCCAGTCGATTCAGAATCGAAAGTTACCCTAGGGGCCAACTTTTGAGCATATGTGATTTTTTTACTGCGCCAAACCTTGCTCGAAAATTAGGCAAACGGCCTCATATAGAGCGTAAATCGAGAAATCCTCGCATAATAATTCCACCTCTTCTGATCGTTATTCAAATACCCCACATTGTCGAATATGTGAGTTCCAGTAGTCAGACTGTACTTTTTACAGTCGAATCTGTGTCGAATCTCACGACAAGCTTTGCGACTGTGTATGCGAGAAAATCTAAAAAAAAAAAATCCAATCACGATTATCCAATGAAATGTAGTTTCCCACGGCAATCTGAGAATTCATCGAGTTCCCAAGTATGATTTTCTCAAGGATTTATCCGTTAGGTTTGACGCGAATACGAAAAAAATGTTCATATTTTAAATACAAAGTGGGAGATAATATTTACGATATTTTTGTATTCTTTCGCACATTGACCCAATTTTAAAAAGGAATACAATGATCCTTGAACGTGATCATTGAGAGTTCGGCCACAGACACTGAAAACATGAAACCCGAGACGGAGTTGAAATGTATCTCCTTGTTCCTCTTCAGCTTCTCATTCAGCCGTTCGCATGTTGTCCAAAGTCCCTCCCAGCAGATATGACATCCAATTCTCTGGCGAGAATTGGGATGATGGGTTTCTGAGAGAAACCCTAAACCCTGCATGAATTTGGGCCGCCCTTCACCTTATGCCTGTGTTCAATAAAAACAAATGAATCACGCACGAGTGTTCCTGTTCTGTTCGCCATGGACTATGAAGGTTAACTCAATAAAAAAGGTGAAATCATGAATGTCAGTCACAATAAAAGTGATGAAATCACTGAATAATCAGGAACCAAATTCGAGCCTGTCACTTCTCGCATGCTTATGTTAGGTACCATTTATAACAACAGATCAACGAGTAAAAATAATATTTTCTTAGAAATGATGTATTGAACACACTGTGTTCATTTGTGAAATGAGAGTCACTCGATTAGAAATGCAACATATATTACATTCGAATATACATTAATCATTTTCCTTCTGAATTATTTGAAAGAATATTAGTTGAGTTTCAACTGAAATGCTAAGGTTTTAGCTGATTATTCTTATTCGTTTGACTCAGGAAACGACAGGCTCGAATTTGGTTCCTGATTTTTCAGTGATTTCATCACTTTTATTGTGACTGACATTCAAGATTTCACCTTTTTTATTGAGTTAACCTTCATAGTCCATGGCGAACAGAACAGGAACACTCGTACGTGTTTCATTTGTTTTTATTGAACACAGGCATAAGGTGAAGGGCGGCCCAAATTCATGCAGGGTTTAGGGTTTCTCTCAGAAACCCAACATCCCAATTCTCGCCAGAGAATTGGATTTTATCACTTTTATTGATGCGCAGCAATTGAGATTTATAAATTGTGAGCAAGGGGGGCCCTCTTGAACCCCCCCCCCTACAGTGGGCATACCCTGCACATTATATGAAACATATCTCTTTTGTTCCCCATGCACATTTATGTCACCGTGGAGGCAAGTATCACGATATCCCACTCGACCGATCTTTACGCTATCAATGAAACCTGGTTCCAATCTGGTACCTATCTGAAACGATAGTGATACCAACTTGTGAGAGCCTGATTATATCTTGAAAAAAAACCCTGGAACATGTAGTGAGAATGTTCTGCGAACAGGGTTTCTACTTGGTACCATCTTGGACCCAACCTGATTCCATCATGATACAGTCGTGGCTATGCTCATCTACACGAATCGATTAATACTCTACTCAACCTGTTTCAACACGACCAAGGAAGCCTGGGTCCGGCTTGGTTCTGACCTGGTTCCATAGCACAATTCTGCAAAGCCTTGCAAAATCCGGAACCAGCCATATTCGATTCCAGAACAACTTGATACAAAAACCTTCCCACCCTGGTTCCACCTCCAACACTTGGTTAAACTCCGGTTCCGACATCCTGGTATCGCCCTGAATCAGCCTAGTTTTAATTAGGATAGAATCCATATTCATCTGAAAGAGTAACCTATCATTCGTAGTACTTAGTTCCGGTTCGATGTTCCAAGTCGGACCACGTACGCAACGAGTTGTCACATTTTACTGGTACATATATATGACCAATTAAACCTGATTCCGACTTGGTCTGGAACCGACCTGGTGCCATTATGACATCGCCATTTGCGATTGCGAACCCAACTGCAACTATCCCAAATCGATTTCGGAACACTCTATGAGAATGATCTGCCCGACCGTGGCACCACCATGGTTCCGACACGGAACCACCCAGTAGCGGGTAGTGAGTATTGTTTAATTTCCGTCTTGAAACTATATCCTCTTTATCGAACACACTCTGGGCAACGACTAGCACAACACCATGCACGCTTCTACTCACTCTTGTAACGCTCCCAGTTCTCTTGAACAAACTGATGGCGTGGTATAATGGTAAAAGACTTTGTGCGTCACTCCGAAGGTCGTGGGTTCAATCCCCCTCTGCGGAGAGTTTGTTGCCGCTTCTTCCACCGAACTTTTTTTGCCATTTCTAACCCATATTAGGCAAGAACAACGCTTCCGATTGACTTTAACATAGTTTTCTAGTCCATTTCGACAAGCCGGATCGAATGGCGGGGGTTGGACAGCAGCCCGATGCCATCGAAGGTCGATTTGGTAACAAAAACGTGTTTTTCGACTTCAGACGACCGCACACAAGCGCATGATTGATGAAATTGGCTCATTCGAAGAAGTGAACCTTAGATATAACCCAAAAGCATAACCGCCAAAAGCTGTGAGCTTGGGTCAATTCCTAAGAGATGATGGAAAATAAGTCACGTGGTCAAATGGGCCCTATCGAGGTATTCATAACGTTGCTCCCAGATGAGCTAGCTACACCATATTTTGACTCCAACATCTCCAGACCATGGGCAGGAAGTGTACAAAGTTTCGTGAGCTTGGACACACTTTGAAAATTTCGTCTCCGGCTGCCTTCCAGGGGGCCTAAAATATTGATGGGGAATTCTGGGGTGAGACCAAAATTACGCCGACGCTACGCGCCGGCGTCAATTCAGATGAGTGAAAAAACAGCTACCATCCACCATGCAGTGCTTGAAGAACAATTTGCAGTTTTCAAACGACTAATCTCACAGCCGGGGGAATAAATGATTTAAATGCCCCCACTTTCTGAGAGGGGGACTGGACTGGCCGTGTTAGGGACTGCTCCAGCCATCTAGTTTCTTTGCATTTATTTTCCCAAGCACAAAGGAATATTTAGCCGCTATTACTCTTTTAAAAAAAGTTTTTGTGGATCGATAATTATAAGCAAGCTACATCCGCTAGGAATGGAGGCAGGTGGAAAACTTTCCCGAGGAGAGTCGACAATGAAGTTTGGACGGTGGCCAAAACACTTGCAGAAAACCATGCAAGCATCCGGTCTTTGTTGTTGTCGTTGCAGTAAATTAAAAGCATCATGCAAACATCAGAAAACATTTGGTATAATGCAGTAATGCCAAACATAGAGATGTATTGAGAGACAAAGTAGTTCCCAGGGTGGTCCGTGGTCCGGTGGGTGGTATCTTAGGGGCCGATCCGACTCCGCCTCTCGCCTCTCGACTTTCTCTTTTGAAGAAGCGCCATCAACATCTGTTCCTGTTCTCATCTCTTCCTCCCTCGGCTGAGAAACGTCATGTATGCATCATTACGTTTTTTTTTTCATATGAGCACCGCTTTCAGGTTGTTTCTTCTCTTTTTTCTCACTGGTCTTCGGGAAATTTCAATGACGAGATTGGACGAACTCGTGCAGTTAGTGTCTAACAAGACAATCCCGAACATCAAAGGGACCGCTCTTGATGTCAGTTTTAGATCTTTCTCAGCTCTTCCTTGTTGGATTCAAGAGGTTAATGTTACTCTTGAATAGTATCCCGATTTCAGTTGCATCTCGGTTTCTACATTGAGAGTATCAGCAACTTCCGATCACAAGAAATGACTTTCGATGTCGATCTGTACATGTACACATCGTGGAGGGATCATAGGATGGCTCATCATTCGAGTGAAGATATTGTACTCATCAGTGATAGAAGAGCTCGAGATATGATGTGGTGAGTGACCAACGTGGATGCTAATTTCCGTTATTCCTTTGTATATTTTCCCCCACTTCCAGGCTTCCCGATCTCTACTTCGCCAACGCTCGTCACTGCAAATTCCAGGTAAATCGTAAGGAATCTCACGTGATCGAATATAAAACGACGTGAAATTTAAGAAGTGTCCAGTGGAGAAAAGGGGTCTGTTCGTGTTGAATTGAGATATCAATTACTTCTTCCCACGTATCATTTTCTTGTTTTCTAGGAGGTCACCGTCCCGAACTTCAATCTCTTCGTCGCTCGTGATGGTCTAATCTCGTACTCATTGAGGTTTGATAAGAGAATTTTCGCAAAAAAAAGAGAAAAACTAGCAATGATCGCGTATTTGCAACGGAATATTATGTGGGTGAAGTACTGAAGACAGTGAAGTGGAAAATATGTCAATCAACTTATTGCAGGGCGACTTGCTCGATTTCCTGTTCACTAAATCTCGTCAACTACCCAATGGACAAACAACATTGCTTCATTCGAGTCATCAGCTGTGAGATTATAGTTTTTTTGCACGTAAATTAATCCCTCTATCGCTTTACGACCTACGCTTGATATTCAGATGCCTGTTTAATTGGGTGCTTCAAGAAATAATCTACGAGGTAAATAATAGAAAATAATGTTATTTGTAGACGCTCACACGAGGGAACGACTCCACGTGCGATGGTTCAGTGAGGCGCCAGTTCGCAAGAACAACGAGATTGGACTCCCTGAGTTCATGTCAGTTTCTGCTCCACATTGCAGGAGTACACGTCATTCTGCCAAAGTACAATTCTATTTCAGGATTGAGAAGATTCAGCCCGACTATTGCGATGGAACCTACCGCTACGCTATCACCGAACACTCTTTCAGAACAGGTAATTTCGTTAACAAACTCTTCCAAGACGCAGACTCTTTTGGGGGAAGCTAGAAAACAAGTATGTGCCGAGCACCAGCTAGCACTCGACTCTATTTTCAGTTTAAATGTAATCAAATGTGGAAGGGAACTAATCCGATTGTCCTTTTCCGTCTCGAAATTTCTCAGCATTAGAGGGCATGTGGATTTCAGTGAGGGTGGGTGCACAATGCTCTTCGATCCTCTTCTCCATTCCGGTTTCAGTGGAACGTATGAGGGAGTAATCAGATTGTCACATGCTGTTAGAAATAGGCTGGACGAGTAGAATAGGACGCATCAGGGTGGTCCACACATCAGGAATTGTTGACGATTCAAGAGGAGCCCGACCATCCATAGAGAAATATTTTGCATACAGCGTGAAAAGCGGTATGCAGTTTCGCAACACGTGTCAGACCGGTTATCCATAATAAAATATGGGCGGCATACGTGAAGAGTGCCTCACACATAATATTGACACTGTCTGCGACCAGACCTGCCAAATTAGATAAGTCTGCCTGTTAACATCTTTGTGAAAATACAGAGCACAAAGGGCCAGCAAAATACGTTTATTTTTCTTTGAATACTGTTCAATGTTCAGGCAACTTCTCCTGTCTGATGGCCAGTATCTACCTCGCCCGATCTCTGGGCTACAATCTTGTCCAGTCCTACATTCCCACTGGCCTCATCGTTATGATATCGTGGGTCTCGTTCTTCATCGACCGAAGAGGTGAGATGAAGTCTTTCCCGGAGGTTAGCTCAATGAAGCCAATGATGAAGCTAATGCCAATGAAGATGCTCTTTTCTTTTGGGTTTGCAGAGAGAAGCAAGCATCTTCGTTGGGTTTGTGGTGTGGAGAATACGAAATCTAATTTCGAAATAGGGTGAACACTTGATAGCCGAAATGAAGCCTGCAGAAATCTCAAGCAGGAACAACAATCAGTTTCTGGAAAAGAGAAAGGGAATTGTTCCTTTGTTTTACAAAGGTATAGAATGTATGTTTCTTTCAGCCGTTCCTGCCCGAGTGACTCTCTCTTTCACGACTCTCGTCTCTCTAACGACTCTGGTAAGGAAGCCATTTGAGACAGGAATGAGCATGTTTCGGGCCATGTTTTGGGCCTTTTGTCTCATCTTCAGAGAGGCCAAAGATTGAAGAACAGGAAAAAATCCATACTTTAGGGGAACGGACTGCGCTATGATTTGCCGCAAGTGAGCTACTCGAAGGCGCTGGATTTATGGTATGGAGGTAGTGTTTCATTTGTTTTACAGTTGGTTCAATTCCTCTTCCTTCAGCCTGTCTCTTCTTCGTCTTTCTCTCCCTCATCGAATTCGCTGCTGTCAATTCCTACATGAGAAAATGCGACAAGTTTTCGGGCGTTGCAAGAAAACTTTGTGAGTTGGGTGAATCTAATACAGCTGAAAACACATTGCATGTAGATTCTTGCACAAATACAGTTGTTCAGCCCGCCGCAACGCCCTCCACGCTCGAGTCATGCTCAAGAAAGAGTCAACCACTGCTACAATATTCCCAGGTGATATTAATAGCTAAAAACTATATTCGAAATATTCTAAGAAACGAAGAACTTGTAGTTGCTGAGCACAAGCGAAGCTGTCAAGAGGAGCTGTTGAAGTTCCAGAAAGAGCGAGAGGCAAATCTAGAGAACTGTGATGATCGTAAGCCACTTTTCACTACGATGAGCTTTTTATCCGTTAGAATGCAATTTTAAGTGAAACCTCACCATGATAAGTATGCACGATTGCTGCAATTCTTTAAAAATGACTTGCCTTCCAAAGATAGCTAATTTTCAGTGAATTTCATTCGTCTTCCTCGACGACATCGGAGCAAAGAAATTCCCACTTCCATGTACTTCACACGCGTCAGTTCGCCTTTGATCTCGTACACCCATCTCCGATTAAAGCACTTTTTTTTTTGAAAATTCGCTTAGGTAATTCGCATTGCAGGTCTCCGTTGAGGCATCCAGCTCCGCTCTTCGCATCGACAAACTCAGCAGAATCGCCTTTCCTCTCATGTTTCTCATGTTCAACCTCACCTATTGGGCATACTACCAATCGAAATGATCGCACCTCAATTGTTCATTGTTTTTTGTACATTGCAATGCTGAAAAAAATCTATATCACGGTAGAACGTAAGGCAAGTTGCACAACTACCTCATCCACCAGATCACAAATATCTTTTTACCGAATAATGTATTTTTTTAATCACTCGTTTTCGCAATAGAATTTGAGGTTTCGAGAAAATATTCTAGAGAAGCCAGTTCATTTCAACGATCTCCTAAACAGGCGTTATTACCGAAAACAGTGTACCCGGTACGAGCCTGTCAGGTAGAGAGCATTTTTTAATGAAAATTTAAGAAAAAATAGTAAAAAAATAATCCTCGAGGGTGGTCCATTGTTTTCTCGTGGATGGACGGCCTCTTGAGGGATGGGGGGAGGGGAACGGATAACTCCGCCTTTGTGCTTCCATCTCTTCCTGTGAAGAAGTAGTAATCTGCTCTCACTGAAGAGTCCTCGAATATGTGAGTTCCTTTGTGTTTCTTCCGCCATTTTATTTGTTCAGGATCTCTCTAGTACTTTCTAGCCTGTGGAGTTTGGCCGCGACGACCTCCAAAATGAGTGAGATGGAGGGAATCGTCGCAGAGAAGACCATTCCGACTAAGAAGGGCTTTGCGCTCGATGTCAGTGGTATCTTTCGCTGTATTTTGTTGCTAAATTTATTTTGAATCGCATTTCTACATTCAGTTGCATCTCGGTTTCTACATCGAAACCATCAGCAATTTCCGATCACAAGAGATGACTTTCGATGTCGATCTGTACATGTACACTTCATGGAGGGATGCACGGCTATCCCACAATTCAAGCGAGGAACTTGTACTCATCAATGATCGGAAAGCTCGAGATATGATGTGGTCAGTTGTATTTTCCTCAGCGTAGATAGATTAGTCAAAGAAATAAAATATTTCGAGAAAAAAACAATGTTATTCAGGCTACCCGATCTCTATTTTGCCAATGCTCGTCACTGCAAATTCCAGGTTTGTTAATTGAAGCATCTCTCTAACGGTGCACCAGGCACTCTTTTCTGCTTACCTTCGCGGATCGAATACTGTTTTTCCAGGAAGTCACCGTTCCGAATTTCAATCTTTTCATCACTCGGGACGGTCACATTTCGTACTCACTAAGGTCTGTTGAATAATCGCTTCCTATACGAAAAAATAAATGCAGGGCAACATGTTCAATTTCTTGTGCTCTTGACCTGGTGAACTATCCGATGGACAAGCAGCACTGCTTCATTCGAGTCGTCAGCTGTGAGTCATTAGTATTTAGTGTAGCTTTCGTTCATGATAAAGACACAGATTCATTGCGCTGTTTTAGATGCGCACACTCAAGAGCAACTGCACGTTCGTTGGTTCAGCGAGAATCCAGTTCGCAAGAATAACGAAATCGGACTGCCGGAATTCACGTGATTAGCCGTTCCAGACACATTTTATTACGAATTTCTAAATATTTCAGTATTGAGAATATTCAGCCGAACTATTGTGATGGTACCTACCGTTATGCGATTACCGAACACTCCTTCAGATCCGGTATATTCAAGAACCCAATCCTTCGTTTTCCTCTCTTCACTCTGAGGCCCTTAGTGAAGAAGTCTAGATTCAAGTATTTTGTTCGTGTATCTCCAGAGAAAATGTAATTATATTTAGAAGGAAATGGTTGTCCTTTCGACTGTTCCATTGTTTTCCATTTGGCTAGACCGGATTCTGCCAACTGCTCGTCTCGGCATTGCGTGTTGTCTGATCTTGAAATAAAAAAGAAGGGGGTAATCAGAGTCAAAAAAGCGCCTAGATAGTAAAATAAATTTCTTTTTGGATAGCAGCTGAGGACAACTCGACCATCACGGTCATAGGGTACTCAAATACGTCATAGAAATACATGAACATAGTGTGCACGAACGTTATGATTCCGTCTACATTCTATAATATTTCATGCAACTTCTCTTGCCTAACGGCCAGTATTTTCCTCGCCCGCTCTATCGGATACAATCTGGTCCAATCGTACATCCCCTCTGGACTCATCGTCATGATATCTTGGGTATCGTTCTTCATCGATCGAAGAGGTACGTCGTCCTTGGATTCTGAGAAACTATCCTGAAAAAGGTACATATCTGATGATCAACATCGTTTATCCGCTAGATCTTCGATGCGTTTGCGAGAAAGGTTTAATTTAAATTCTATTTATAGCGGTTGCTGCCCGTGTGACTCTATCATTCACAACCCTCGTCTCTCTAACCACTCTGGTATGCCTTTATTAGCTTTCTCGCTCATTGTCAGATTAGTGGGCAAGGACAAGGGGCTCTCTTTTTTTCTCATCATATTTTTGGTCAGGGAATGAGTAACATAAGGAAGCCATTAGGCAGTAATGAGCATGCTTTGCTTCGCGTCCTTTTCTGTTCCCCAGATGACCAAAGAATCGTGAAACATGAGCAATTTTGAGGGAAATGGACTGCGCTACGACTTGCCGCAAGTGAGCTATTCGAAGGCACTGGATCTGTGGTATGGAGGTTAGTAAAAAAAATGCAGTAATTTAGAGAAAAAAACATTATGTTCGCATGCTTTCATTGTTCATTTCAGCATGTCTCTTCTTCGTCTTTCTCTCCCTCGTCGAATTCGCTTTAGTCAACTCATTCATGAGAAGGTGTGATAAGTTCGGAGGAATTGCGAGGAAATTATGTAAGTTATTTCTGAACTTTTCGAGAGATCTGAAAACGGTAATCATAATAGCAGCTCGACGTAATCACCCCAAGCGAGTTCTCATCAAGCACAACGCGGCACAGATACTCACAGGTGAATCGGACTTGAATCGAGGGACTTTTCCAATCTCAAATATTCGCAGTTGACCGAGATCGAGTCAAAGGAGAGGAGGACCATGCAGCGAGTTCCCAGAGCGAATTGGAGGGCCTTCTCAGAAATGGAGAGCATGGTTAGTAAATATCACCGGTGTGATTTATCATCTGCAAAAAATAGATAAATTCATATTTCATTTGTTGAAATTTCTATCTGTATCAATGAAATTCAGTGAGATTCAAGCGCCGGCATGGTGACGAAGATCCAGCAAGTGCGGCATACTTTCGTCGAGTAAGCTCAATCTTTATTGCGCTGAAATTTGCATTTTTTGAACAACTATCAACAATTTTTTTCCTACAGATGTCGGGAGAGGCCTCTCAAGATGCTCTGCGCATCGACAAATTCAGCCGATTCGCCTTCCCTCTCACATTCGTCTTCTTCAACTTCGCCTACTGGTGGCACTATCAGTCCAATTGAGAATTGTATGATTATTCACATTCCACGGTTTTTCAGAATTTGAGCAAAAATAAAGACTTCATGACAAGTGTTACTATTCTCTGTAATCGGGGAGAATGCTCCAACTGTGATTTCAAAAGGCCTTCGTGTCAGATAATCTCTGACAATTCCGGTAAAGTGAAGTCGCATGTATTCGAAATGGCTGTAGAAGATGGGACTTCTCAATGGGAGGGAGAATATTATTGAAAACATCGGAAGGAAACAATTTGACTGGCAAGAGAATAAGAGAGACACTTGGGAATCAACGGGGAGTGAGTGAGGAACTGACGGAAGATACTAGGCTGGTGTTTGAATTCTTTTGAGATGTGGTATGTGGGATAAATATCTCCGAAAGAAGGGTATCTTTGACAGAGGAAAAAAGGCGAATTCAAAGATCATGAAGAATCGGAATAAGATGAACATTATTATTTCGGATAAACAACTATGCAATTGAGGAAGCAAGAATAAAGAGAGTACTAATTAGTCCAATCACATGGTTACTATTCAAACATCGGGCTTACGTAAGGAGGTGAAAAGCGGCTTAATCTCGAGAAGATTTCCCCCCTCACTTTTCAATGTTTTTCCCACACAGGCTCTGAAATTAGTTTTTTCTCATTCGTGTTCCTCTGAATTTGTAGTAAACTCGATTGTGCCCCTTTCGGGTGATCGCCGTTTTTGACATTTCATCGATCTCCTATCGCTTCCTAAGTAAGTTTTTCGTTGTTTTTATGGCAAAATACGCCTGAAACATCTATAAGAACGTACTTTTTTCTGGGATGAAATTTTCGACTTTTTTTGGGCACGGCCCGTCATTTTTCGGAAAGTGCACCCCAACCTCTCATATTGGGCCAGCTATCAGGTCTAGGTATGGGGACTTTACCCACAACTTATTGGCATAGGTTGCCAAAAAGTGTTCCGTGAAGTAGGTGCAGAATACCGTGGAACGTCTCTTAACACATCTGATGGTTGCGAATTCTTGCAATCTTTAACGTCGCAAAAATTTCTAGTTATTTTCGTCAACAATTCATTTGTTTGATTATACAAAATCGAAGGCCAAAATGTAAACATTTATAATCGTGAAATTCAATCTATGCATAATACCAGGTGCTACTCGTTAGTTCTACTCAATCTGGCGATCGTTGAAATTCTAACAGCAATTTCTTCTCTACTCATCTTCAAGAAGTTTGTGATTTAGACGAATTTACTTCTTGCTTCGTTGTTTTTCTTCAGATGGGCAAGTTTTATTCAATTTTTCAAAAATAAATAGTTTTCACTGCAGAGTGATGAGCACGTCTTACTACTTCATCAATGCAATTGGTGGCATCTGTCGTCACTGGGATTCCTCTCTCTGTTTCTATCTCAGTGTCATTCAACTAGCGGGAATAGCCCACTACGCTGTGATGATCGCATTCTGCTCCTGCTACAGGTTTTCTCTTTCTCTGAGTATTCGAGAAATTGTTAGAAATATCTATCCGCATCACTCTAAAAGCGTCGAGAAGTGGTCGTTTTGTTCTTTTTATCCACATTCCTTCCAGGTACTATGTTATTGTTTATTCGCGATTTGAGCCGAAACTGAGTATTGTGCTACTCGCTCTTCTTATCATCCATCTCCCCACAGTGGTCATCTTTGTGAGTCTTCAGTCAGCAAACAACTCTCATCTCGCCAATGCGAAAATGCCCACATTGAAATACTAATTTTTTTAAAAAGGCTGCTTTCATGCAGACAAACTTCGCCCTAATTCCTCTGCTGGAGGACATTAAATTCGAGCGATCGATGAACGAGAGTTATCCCGAGTATGACATGGAGATGGGAGAAGAAAAAGATATGCTGATTGGTCAGTTAAAAATCAATTTTAAAATCGCGCGCTATCTCTCCAGTCAGAAACAAGACATGTATGGAGAAACTGCTAGGAATCCGAGCCTTCCGTTGCTTCGTTGTTTTCACATACCACAAGCACCCCTATTTCAGTGGTGCGAAGCAGCTTCTCCACTCGTCTCGCTGCCTTGTGGATTCAATTTCCCATCGTGCCCGTCTCTCTCATTGTTATCATCGTCTCAGTGCGCATCAATGCAATTCTCGCCTCTCTCGATCACATGAGCACGAACAGCAAACGCAGACATGAGCAAATTTTGAGAGTAAGTCGGACAACGGTGCTATTGACATCAGAGAAACACAAACACAATCGAGAGGGATGGTTTGTGTGTAGACTCGTCTCCGGAAATCTAGCGGCAGCATATTGCTGACAGAACCACATCTGCAACGTGGTACTATTCAGAGACTACTCTGTCAATCTCTGCTGCCCGCACTGTACGGGATTGGCGTGATTGTCTATGCGTTACAGAAGAGGAAGAACAGTCACGAATTGGGTCATCTAACGATGATCGTAAGCTCTCCTTATTTTAATAAATTTTTTAAAATCGGGACAAATCCTCTTTTCAGATAATTTCGCTACTAACTGCTCTCAGTCCGCTGTTCACCCTATTCTTTACATTACTCTACCGAGAGGCATTGGCAAGGTAATCCCGACCGTTATACTCTCAATTGAAGATACATCACAGGTTGATGAGCCCTCGAGCAGTGGAATCGTCCGTCACAAGGACAAGGGATGATAAAGATATCCCGGACGAACTGTAGGAATATTCTGGCCATGAATGATAGATTGTTCTCTATAAATACACATAATGTAATTGGTATTATGACTTTTATGCATTCGGCATACAGATTCGTCAATTTTTAATAAAACTCCTGTCATCACACGTTCGAAGAACTATTTTGTCTCCTCTGTAATCGTTTGAGATGTATTTATGGTTGACCCCCCAATGAATACAGAATTATATTCATGAATTGCGTGAACAAAATAATAGAGAGCTTTTTTAGAACGTTTTGAACGCAAGCAATGATCCATCAATTATTTAGATTTTACTGGTGAATTATTCATAAGCCACACGAGTTATTCAATTTTTAGATCTTCGGAAACACCGGAACGGTAAAACTCCCAATAATAGCTTCCTTTGTCGAAGATCTTCAAAAACACCATAACAGTCGTCCGAAATACCACTCCATCTGGAGAGAAAGACGTCGTTCGTGGGAAAATGAGGGGAAGTCGTAAAAAGTAATACATGGCGGTGGCTCATTGTTTTGTGGAGGAAGGTTTCTGTGGTAGAAGACGTCGGTATGACTCCGCCTTCAGAATCAAATCTTTTCTATTCTTCTCATCTGGAAGTAACCACAATCCTCTTCTCCTCACTTTCGAGTCTCAAGATGGCTGTAAGAATGTGAGTGATCTTTAGAGTTTCTGGATAAAAGAGTGTTACAAGGTTCTTCATCCTATTTCTACTCTCTGAACTATCTTATGTCCATGGTGCGGGAATGGCCGAATTGCGAGAGCTAGTGGCCGACAAAACCATCCCCACAGTAATCGGCACACCCTTGGATGTACGAACGATTCGAATTTGAAGTTCTGAATTCGAATAGTCAGATTCCACACGACATTGGGGAAAGACATATTTGGGGAAAAAACTTTGTGCTTCCAGTTGCATCTCGGTTTCTACATCGAGAGTATCAGTAATTTCCGATCTCAAGAGATGACTTTCGATGTTGATCTGTACATGTACACTTCTTGGAAAGATTCGAGGATGGCGCATAATTCTAGTGAAGAGATTGTTCTCATCAGTGACAGAAGAGCTCGGGATATGATGTGGTGAGCAGGAATTTTGTTTCGGTTCTTAGTGTGCTGAACGATAACTTCGTCTGACAATTTCAATTTAAAGGCTACCAGATCTGTACTTTGCTAATGCTCGCCACTGCAAATTCCAAGTGAGTACGACAATAATCACAAATCTAACTTCAAATGATACATGAACCAAAAATCTAATATATTTCCCTTGTTTTCAACCATATTTTTTCCACATACGACTTCATATTTATCCGTACATGTTTCCCACAAGTATCGAGTGTTCATTCTCAGGAAGTTACCGTACCGAATTTCAATCTTTTCGTCTCTCGCGACGGTCTCATTTCGTATTCGCTGAGGTCGGTTTTATAACCGAAACACTGATGAATTGGAAATTCTATTTCAGAGCAACATGTTCGATCTCGTGTGCTCTCGACTTGGTCAACTACCCAATGGACAAACAACACTGCTTCATTCGAGTCATTAGCTGTATGTCTCATCCGATGCTTCATGATATCATCACTTCAAGCATCTTGGGTGGAATAAATGTTACAGATGCGCACACTCAAGAGCAACTGCACGTTCGATGGTTCAGCGAGTCGCCAGTTCGCAAGAATAATGAGATAGGATTGCCGGAATTCGTGTAAATTTAAATATTTGAAATTGTTAAGGAAGAATTTTTATGGCCTTTCTAGAATTGACAAGATCGAACCGAACTATTGTGATGGCACTTATCGATATGTGATCAAGGAAAATTCGTACAGAACAGGTGAGGTTGTTGTGCACTAAAAAAATCCGGAAGGCCTAGAGTGTAGGAGATATAAATTCCCGAATATTGAACCAGTTGTCATTCCCCCAAATAAAAGCGGAAACAAACTATCTCTACAATTATCTCCGTTGAAAACTTAATTCAGTCTGTTAAAGAAAACAAATCCTTTTAGCCATAATGCGATTATCTGGTTCTTTTGTTTTTGCTTGTTAACAGAAATATAAAGATAGCAGTAATCAGATTTAAAGAGGTCGAATGGCAAAACAGGAAGTATTAGGGATGAACGCAGCTCTAGGTTGTTGTTCTGCACTGTTAGGCGAAATTGAGAGGGAGTTCGTGCCTTTTTCAAAAATAAGTACTATTACCTTTTTCACGACACAATAGAGGGGACATGAATCAAAAAATTTTCGGAAATATACTAACAGTTTCATCTAACAGATTTTTTTAAAATGAGAATATTCACATCGAATCTTATGTCCGGGATTCTGCAGGCAACTTCTCATGCCTCATCGCCAGTATCTTCCTTGAGCGATCCCTTGGATACAATCTAGTCCAGTCCTACATCCCCTCTGGACTGATTGTGATGATATCATGGGTATCGTTCTTCATCGATCGGAGAGGTACGCCTAATTCAGACTATGTGTGTTCGCTTTCTCTTGTTTTGGTCGGAAGAATTTGAAGATACTTGAAGATGAAGAATTTGAAGAAGATAAGTGAGGAATGAGTCCATGAGATTAGTAATAATCACTTTTCATGAGTATGAGGGATTCTGTGCTTTTTTGCAGCAGTAGCTGCCCGCGTGACTCTCTCTTTTACGACGCTCGTATCTCTAACGACTTTGGTAAGAAGGCCATTCATAGGGATTCATCATGAAATATGCTCATCGGTGCTCTTCATTCCTCTTTTCGTGCTGCAGTGTGTGGGGATCCTGGATAATAAGGAAGAGAATACGCCTGTGTTTTTGCCGCTTTTCTAATTATCCTTTCTGCCTCAGGGCAATGGACTGCGCTATGACCTTCCCCAAGTGAGCTATTCCAAAGCGTTGGACTTGTGGTATGGAGGTGAGGTGAACTTGGGGAAAAAACAAACAAAAAAAACTCTAAACTTTCCGACAAAATAAAGAGTATATCTGCAACGATTTTGAGGAAAACTTTTTTCATACAGTATCGCCTTACTTATTTCAGCCTGTCTCTTTTTCGTCTTTCTCTCTCTCGTCGAATTCGCCGCAGTCAATTCCTTCATGAGAAAGTGTGACAAATTCGGAGGTGTTGCGAGAAAATTATGTAAGTGTATGAACGATACATTTTGTTCATAAAAACTTTACATCCGCCTACTTAGCAGAATAATATTTCGGATAAAAATGAACTAACATATGTTGTATAGCACGTCGCGATGCTCTTCAAGCGCGAGTTCTCGTTAAAGATTCGAGCACCGCACAGATATTCCCAGGTAAAACAAGCAGACAATGTGAGAAGCATGTACTAACCAAGTGTTGAAGTGAACCGCAATGGTTGTACTGAAGTTGACGATCGGAATTCGAGCTTTGTCAAAGAGAGAGACGGACTACTAAGAAGCATTGAACATAGTGAGTTAATCTGTCACATGTTCCAAAATTTTCTAATTATAATAAGCTAATCGTGCATTGTTAGCTGCGACAACAACAACTTTCAGTGAACCTCAAGGGATTTGGTCGGCAGTATTGCCGCAACGAGGCACCCAATGCACTTCATTTCAGACGCGTGAGATTTTGTACAAATCATTGATAGCTTGCATGTTGAGCTATTTTTCGAAAGGTTCGACTCCCGCCCGCAGGTGATGTTTTGCAAGAGGTAGAGAATGGGCATGGTGTCTGACTGGCACGCCGACGCAGGCAGGTTCGACTCCCGCCCGCAGGTGATGTTTTGCAAGAGGTAGAGAAAGGCGCGCGCCCCAACCACTAGTCTCCGTCAAGCGTTCCCGGCGGTAGGCCGCCCTGGCCTAATGGGCGTGGTGTCTCACTGGCATGCCGACGCAGGCAGGTTCGACTCCCGCCAAGATGTCTGCATATTAATGCTTTATTTTTTTAAAAATATTTTAGTTTCTTCATTCTTTGCAGATCTCTGGAAATGCATCGCGCTGCGCACTTCGAATCGACAAACTGAGTCGAATCGCATTCCCAGTTACTTTCTTTGTCTTCAACCTGTCGTACTGGTGGTACTACCAGTCGAAATAAACTCTCGTTGGTCTCGTGTGTTGTTGTTCCGTAACCTTTGTTCATAGTGTATTCAGAACGCTAAATCAGTAATAAACATCAATATCAGTTTCTTGTTACCGAGAAAATAACAACGCGCGCCGGAAATCACTCCTAAAACATGCTAGCGCAGGTACATGATGAACAAGGAAGTGTTAGCATATTTACGAACAAGCTGGAAAGCAATACGATCATAAACTCTGGTTAGGGCCATTTTTCAATGAGGAACTGTTGCCTCTATACGAAAATATGGCATCGGCAGTCGTCCTGAAATGCACTCGTGTAAGAATGAACTCTCCATTTTCTTTGTTCATTCCGACATCCGTAATTGAGAAGTCTTGCTGCTTGCGTGTGGGTGGTCTCGATTCTCTTGTTGATAAATAACAGTTTAGAGAGAGAACCGAACAGTCTCGCGAGTGTTCAATTGAGAAGACATTTGTCTCACATTCGGCTTCTTCCATGTCATGGTGAGGACTTGTTCTGTTATTATCCATAAACACAATGAATTGAGGTTATGTCTTGCACTTATCATCACTGCACTCCGTTTGGTGCGAAGCACGGGATTAGCCGATCTAGAGAAGATCGTAGCAGAGAAGACTATCCCGAGAGTTAATGGAACTGCGCTAGACGTTAATCCCTATCTCTTAGCTTTTCGATGTATTTGTACGCACGCAATTTTCGGGTACATCGTCGATAGTCATATTCTCTTTTGCCAGGTACACCTTGGTTTCTACTTCGAGACCATCAGCAACTTTCGATCTCAAGAGATGACATTCGATGTTGACCTGTACATTTACACTTCGTGGAAAGATTGGAGAATGGCCCACAATTCAAGCGAGGAAATAGTCCTCATCAGTGAGAAGAAAGCACGAGATTTGATGTGGTAAGCACGATGGAGAGTAGTAACATGTAACATGAATTGCAGGCTTCCCGATCTATACTTTGCTAATGCCCGAAACTGCAAGTTCCAGGTAATCTGCATTCTAAACTTTCTTACAACAAGTTTCTTACGCGAAGTTCGGTTCACTTTCTTTTTTTCACGAAAGCTGTTCCTTTTTATTGTTCAGGAGGTCACCGTACCGAATTTCAATCTCTTCGTCGCTCGTGACGGCCTCGTTGCGTACTCATTGAGGTCGGTAGTTCGGATAATGGAATGATGAAAATGGAAATGCAGGGCAACATGCTCAATCTCTTGTTCACTCGACCTCGTCAACTACCCTATGGACAAACAACATTGCTTCATCCGAGTCATAAGTTGTCAGGATTTTTTTCTAGCACTTTCTCCGTAGTTTCCCAAAAGTCGAAATCAACTAACTTGTTCATGCTATGGCTCTAATATATACCGTCAAGCGGGAGCAAAATGAACCATTTGCTATATTTTAGTGTTTTTTAGTATAAAACACTATCAAGTCCCGCAAACGCAATTTTTCAGATTTGGGCCTTTCTAGTGATTGTCAAGAAGGTGCAGCGAGGAAATGTTGATTGCACATTTTTAAACATCTAAAATCGGACAAAAATGTTTTATGGGTGTTTTGTGGCAGGCAAGCGCGATGTGCATGAATAGTATTCCTACCGATGCATTAGCGAGTTTGAACACACATGCTATTCATCACCTACTCACAAACGCCTTTTGCATTTGTTCATACATGTTTTCACATCCAGTCGGATAATCCGTGCATTTCGCGCTTGCCTGCCACAAAAAACCCATAAAAAATTCCGATTTTAGATGTTTAGAAATGTGCAATCAAAATATGCTCGCTGCACCTTCTCGGCAATCACTAGAAAGGCCCAAATCCGAAAAAATTGCGACTTTTCGTTTAATCTCACACGTTTGCGGGCCTTGATAGTGTTTTATACTAAAAAAAACACACTAAAATATAGCAAATGGTTCATTTTGCTCCCGCTTGACGGTAGAGACCGCAAGCTCCGCCCATTTAGAGGGGATAGGGAATCGTCTAAAACCTGCGCATCGGAGCGAAAATTCGGGTTCGCAACCAAATCATGCGATCAAAAACGTTTTCGATAGCTCTCAAGATGCTTTACAAATGACGAGTGGCGCAACATGATCGGTCAACTTTAAGTAGGTCAAATCAACGATTTTTTTTTAAACAAAAAGGGGATTTGAAGGGTTTCTAGTGATCGTACACAGCTGCGCCACTCGAATTTACTTTTTTTGTATTTTAGGCGAATTGTAAGCATTTTACTAGAATTTTAATAATTTTCTCTGAATTGTCGCTCGAGCGCGAGAGGAGAGCGACGAAAGGGCGGAGGGGGGGGGGGGCGAGAGAGATACACGCGAGAGAGGCTCCGCCTCTTTTCTCTCTCGTCCGATTTCCCTCTTTCCTGTAAAAAGAGGGAAATCGGACGCGTGGTTTTCATGTAATAACTGGTCTGGGAGATGAGATAGAGACAAACTCTAAAAAGCAAAAATGTTATTCAGACCTAGACCATGGTATTGAGCACACATTTGGACCGGTGCAACCAATTTGGTAGATCGCCCTGCGGTCTCTATTAGAAATATATTCCAAAATTGAGTTTTTTTTTTAGATGCACACACTATTGAACAACTGCACATTCGATGGTTCAGTGAAAATCCCATTAGAAAGAACGGCGAGATTGGACTGCCTGAATTTTTGTGAGTTCAATTCTAGAATTGTGAAATTCTTGTCATCGAAACGAGCAAAATGATAATGACTCGATAAATGCTCTATTTCAGAATCGAAAAGATTCAGCCAAATTATTGCAATGGGACTTACCGATATGCAATCACTGAAAATTCTTTCCACACAGGTATCCAATCTACACCCTATTCGGAAGTTCCTTCCTTTTCTGAAATTTTCAGGCAACTTTTCTTGCCTAACGGCTAGTATCTTCCTCGCTCGTTCAATCGGCTACAATCTAGTCCAATCTTACATTCCATCTGGACTGATTGTCGTGATTTCGTGGGTATCATTCTTCCTCGATCGAAGAGGTGATTTTTTATCATGATACAGATCCATTTGTCTAGCGTATCTTAGAGATTGTAAGACTCCAAGAAGCAGCTTTCCCAAGCATAGCACGCCATTGCTCTCTATTTATGTCTTTTTGGGGTTGAAATCTCAACCAAAAATGAGGAGAAGGAAAACAACAGATAAAAGAGTCATGGAACGAAATTGGGTTGACGATGAGTACTGAGCAAATTACGAAGTTACATTAGGAAAAAATGAGAAGAAACACAATAAAATGTATATTTTCGTGAATCACAACAGATTCCACGAATGTTTGTTACAGCCGTAGCTGCTCGTGTTACTCTCTCTTTCACAACTCTTCTAGCGCTAACGACACTGGTATGATTGTTGTAACTGTTTTATTTTTCGTGTGAAATTGTTGCATTTGGAATGAGAAAGAGCAAGACTAAGACTGACTCTACATAATTTCTAAATTTTAGGGTAACGGGATGCGCTATGACTTGCCTCAAGTGAGCTACTCAAAGGCATTAGACATATGGTATGGAGGTGAGCCTGATTCATTTTGAACTTTTTGATCTATTCGACTATTAGGCTCATTTTTTATTATAGTTTGCCTCTTTTTCGTCTTTCTCTCCCTTATCGAATTCGCTGCTGTCAATGCGTACATGAGAAAATGCGACAAGTTGGCCGGTGTCGCAAGAAGACTCTGTGAGTTCGTCAGATTGACTAAATCAAGAGTATAAAAAACATTCCTACAATGATGGAGTAATTCCACAGCTCGTCGCAATGGTCTCCGGAAGAAAGAAATTCCCAAGGAATCAGTCACCAATCAAATATTACCAAGTGAGCAAGTGACCAAGGATTGCGAATTTAAAAAAAAATATATTTAAATGATAATAATTTATTTTTAGAGAAACATCACCACTCGGCCTGCCGCGATGACTGTGAGTAATAGCAAGAACATTTATGATTCCTTAATTTCTCATATAATTCGAGTGACATGACTCTTTTTTTCAGTAAACTTCATGGGATTCCCACTGAAGCGTTGTCTTAGCGTGAAACACACCTCCGCTCACGTATCAATTGTGAGCCATTTTTCTGTATTCTTAGCAAAATTATAGAGCAAGAACGGTTTTGAATTACGGAATAATCGCTTCCATAATAGCTCTCGACAGACGCGTCCCACTGCGCTCTTCGCATCGACAAAATCAGTCGAATCATATTCCCTCTTACTTTCATTGTCTTCAACCTCTCCTACTGGGCATTTTATCAGTCGAGACGATAAACAACCACTCAATTTATTCTGTATTGATTTTCTGCAGAATATCCACACAGATTAGTGACCAAACATGCAGATCCAGCATCCATCGTAGTGAGAAAGGAGATAGAAGAGATCGAGGAAGTGAAGAGAAAGGAAGAAGATGAAAACGAACGTAGAAATGCTCTGGTATAATGGAAATTGAATAGAGTAAATATCATAGTTAAAACTTGTTAATGCAGTGAAGGCATCGGTTGTGTGCGTGATCGAATGACGAGTCGTCGAGTCTGAAATCCCGTGCTAATAATAAATGGGGCAATGAACTCTTCTCCTCATTTAGTGGTTCCAACTCCGCCCCTTCTACTATTAGGTCGGTCAGAAAATTTCTTTCTTTTTCTTTTTGTTAATTTTAGCTCGACAATTGTGCTTGTTTAACTCGCCAATATGCCATAAGTTAGGGGTGTCCTGGGGCAATATCGTAGTATGTGTGAATTGAACCGGCCTCGTGTGGAAGAAGGGAAAATAGATTTTGAAGCGGAAATTGCAATAAAACATGATTTTCGGTGTATACCGTCACGACCTCCCATTACAGAAAATAGCGAACGCCAAGTTCTACCCAAGAAAACAGCGATAGAACAAGAGTTGCTTATTCTTTTAGCATCAAAATAACCGCCCTTCTGACTCTATACAAAAAGGGACGCAGCTATATGTATTGTTTTCAATCTTCAATTATCGATATCAAAGTTCAAGAAAATTCAGCTAATTTCTGGATAATGGGATCCTCTCTCAATTTGTATTGGGGACTCACTAGGTATTGTACTTTGATATGCACTTGAATTGACATTTGAAGATCTATCGACTCGACAGCTGTGTGATGGAAACCGTTTTTCGAGAGTTCCAGAACCGTCTGTTGCATCTTCACAAGCGCTTTTCTATTAAGCATGCTGCGATAATTTCCTCGCAATAACTTAATGGTAATCATCAATCATCGTACTTTATAAATGTGACACTGGTTGGGCCCTATTACTTCTTTCCACTGTGCACTGGGTTGAGATACAGATGCGATTCATGGTGAACCACTGTGAATTTAGCTTGACTTTGTGTCTCTCATACTGATTGTTCAGCCCTGATATAATGTGCGCTAAAAAGAGCAACAATGCCCTCATTGATTATGTAAATCCGTATGCTGATCGATCAAACAACAAGAATAACATAGGTCAGAATCGATGAGCGTAAAAAAAGAAAGAAACTTTCTGACCGACCTGATATTTTCGAACTGAAAAAAAAAATTTAATTTAATCACCGCCTTTGGAATTGAATTCACGGACTTCTTCTTTAAAAAAACATATGTATGCCTCAGTCCGAACTCACCTACGAATAATTCCGAGCCTCTTCGCGATTCTCCTGATATTCGTGGCCAGTCTGCCAATCACAGAGACAACAGCCAATTGGATGATCACGATCTCATACAGCACAAAGTAACCTACAATTCACATTACCTATCACACGCACGGCGAGATATACTGTCTCACCGAGCACCGGGAGGTTCCTCGACTTGGGAATACTATCGGAGAGAATTCCTAGGATTACGGTCATCGACATCATTGTTGTGAGGCCGAGATTCACATAGAATCGATCTCGACTTTGACAGAATTACTATACTACTACAAACCGTAAGTTTTTTGAGAGTGTTTCACACTGGAAACTATGAAATCAGAGTATCGTTATGTACTGACCGCATTTGATTTAGTGTCGCCTTCTGCCGAAATGAACAATCCGATCAGAATGAGACATCCGATGAGAAATGAAGGCGCAATGAGCATTTTCACCCAGAATTCAGATCGACGCGTCATCGTAATGTTGTAGAAGAGCTGAAGAAAATCGAAAGTTTGCATAACGGCGGATATTTTTTTAAACAGAGAATATTTGTCGGTGTGATGCGTCTCCACATTGAATCCGCTCAATTTCCACTCGGGTGTGTCCTGAAGAGGATGTTATAACGGAGCGACAAATGTTCACGTCTTACAAGAACATACATGTCCTTGGAGAATGTTCCCACTAAGATCAGTTCCGATTCCTGAAAATATCAAATATCTCAACCTCCCAAATGAGGAATACCTTGTAAATTGGAAGGAAAAAACACAGTCTGCACTTTTGCTTGTCGAACGGGAAGTTGGCAATCTGAATGATGAAACCCCTAATTGAAACTAACATATTAAAATATCTCACATCGAACTCGCAAATGTAAGTGACGGCATAGGCTCGATCGGAAATCACATGTCCAGTGTTATTGACCTAAAGTTTATCGAATGATCGAAATAATATTCGGCCTCTTTACCTTCGCAAACACAGCATGATCGGGTAGCACGGGCATGTACGCCGAATTAAATTTTGTATTTGAGAAGGAACGAAACGAATAGTGTGTTACCTGTCGCATGCCGCGATTTCTGGATGCCAAATACGATCAGCTTGGATATAGAGATGATCGATGCCTCCGAACTCGTCCGGATTCCATTTCAGACGGGGATCGCTCCATTTCTGGCACGAACATTTCCAAGAATCCGGAATTCGAGATGAACAATCATTTTCGCTTTATGGGATGTATCGTACTTTGTAAACAAAACCGAACAAGTGAACAGTTTTGTTCATTTTTGTCACTTTTTGAAAGTCGCTCGTGACAAAGTTTAAAATTCTAATTTTTGTTTTTTATTTTTTGTCAGCCCCGATTCGCCGGAATCGATCGGGCATGTCATGGTGAAATATTTCTTTTAAATGGAGAAAAACGAGAGCTCTAAATCAGTGATTACGGTAGTATGAGGTAGGTAGGTAATTTCTACCGTAATCCCTAGTTTATTTTAAATTTTCTTATTGTTTGCTCTCGTTTTTCTCCATTTTAAAGGAATATTTCACCGTGACATGCCCGATCGATTCCGGCAAATCGGGGCGGACAAAAAATAAGAAACAAAAGTTAGAATTTTAAACTTTGTCACGAGCGACTTTCAAAAAGTGACAAAAATGAACAAAACTGTTCATTTGTTCGATTTTGTTTACAAAGTACAATATTCTTTTTTTATTTCAATCGAAAAATGTCATACATTTGGCCATCAGTTCTATCTTGTTCTATCGGTGTATAATGACCGAAATAAAATTTTAAGCAAACCGTTACGATGACAAGCACAGTGTAAATTTGCTGTTCGCGCTCCTCCTAAAATATGTTTTTTGATGCTCGTTCTTTTTCCAGTCTTGGAAACGAACCACTCTGATGAGTCGGACGAAATTTATGTCATCTGATATAGTTTGTAGGATTCATTCACTCTCTTTAGGCTCCGATTCTAATGAAGCTCCCCATTTTAATATGCGAGTATTATTTAAAGAGTAGTGTAATAATGTTATTCAGCTGGAAAAAAAACGGACTTCAATGAATGTTTTAATAAATACATCCAAATCTAGTTTTACTTTTTTTGTATTTGGCGACAATAGACCTCGAACGAACCTTCTGATTCTCCGACAATAAATTGTCGTTGTCCGATTATTAGTACAAGCTGCAGCAGTCGACGGATCATGACTAACACTGCGAAAATAGTATTTCAGACGACTTCCTCTATTGTGACCGTCTTCTTGAAATCTTAAATCGTGTTTTCTCCTGGAAACCGCTGAAAATCATGCATAGGAAACAAACAAAAATCAAAACACAGATTAAAATATAGTGATGAACATACATTTTGCAATAATTGAGGAATTAATGTGACATGGTTCATTGGTTTAGTAAATTACAGATTTAGAAACCGCTTCACATGGAAGCGATTCTAAAATTGAAGAACCACTCACGAGCACTCAAAGAAATTGAGGGAATTCTGTTTTGAGTACAGATTGCAAATAATCACTCATGAGAAGAGGATGATAGGAGAAGAAGATGAAGAAATACACACGACTAAAAACTGTGGGAACAGTAATGCGAGGAGCGGTTTCACTCTGATGGCTATTTTTTCATTCTGTTTTTGAAATATATACTGACGGGGTAGAGGCCGTACTCAGGTTAATTTGAGAAAATACGAACAAGAGACGCAACCGTCAGGCCTTGATGGCCCATTTCGGGAGGCGTTTTCTCGAAAGAGTCTTCTCGCGTTCTCCCCTTTCTCCTACATAACATCGAAATTACAACGGTCCATAACAATGGACCCAGGCTCGCCCAGAGAACGCATTCAAGGAAGCGTAATGAGAAGAAAAACAACAGGAAGGAAGAGAATACCCGGGAGAGACAATCTGAAAGACTGGGACGGAATACATGCATTTCGCGAGTCTACAAGGAACACAGAAAGAATCCATGGCGAAAAATCGCAATGTGGAATAAAATACGACTTATAAATGGAATGTGAAAATGAAGTGGATATTAATAAATTTTATTAGGAGCCTATAAATTTTTATTGAATGTTGCACTCTGGCATTTCGATACGACTTCATTTTCAAATGAAGCCGTATTGAAATGCCAGAATGATTCCAGAAAAATGATAATGAGTGAACAGTGTTGCGGATTACTCAAGGCTTAGTGCCTTGACATAAGCCGCGTATTTCCCATTCGCCTTCGACAATTCGTCATGTGTTCCATGCTCAGCTACAGTCCCGTTCTCAATGAAGAAAATGCGCGTCGCATCCTGAATCAACTTTATAGGATAGCTCAAAACAGTGGATCTCACCTTGATTGATGATAGTCGATGTGCGATCGAAATAGAGGTCCTGCCGGCTGAAGCACTGGCAAGAGCCTCTTGCACCACCTGAAAGAGGTTCCATCAAATTTAAAACGTATTTTTTCTCATGATATGGTGCATTTCAAAGTTACCCGTTCGCTCTCTCCATCCAGTGCACTCGTAGCCTCATCCAGCAGAAGTATCTTCGGTTTCCTCACTAGAGCCCTCGCAATGGCGATTCGCTGTTTTTGTCCACCGGATAGAGATCGACCCATAGAACTGAGTGGAGTGTCGTATCCCTGAGATACATAATTTTTAAATGAAATTGATAAAAAAGCGTCCAACCTGGGGAAGTGCCTCAATGAAAGCAGCAGCATTGGCTGTCTTACACGCTTCACGGATCTCATCAATTGTTGCGTTATAGCCGAGTTGAATGTTGTCAGCGATTGAACCCTGTGAAGATATTGTTGAATCATTGTAATAAATCGAGGAAAAGCAAATAATTTTAGAGTAAAATTGCGAGTACACCTCAAAAAGGATTCTTGTCCAACCAGAGCGATTTGCCTTCGAAGATGAGACAGAGAATATCGACGATGGTCAACTCCGTCGAGCATCTCAATGCATAATTCGGCAATGGAAAACGTAAGTAATCAAACAATTTGTCCCTCCCACTGCTCATAGAATCTCTCCAGAAGAGCGATGAGAGTGCTCTTTCCACAGCCTCAAAATGGTTGCGAATAAAGATATGTATTATTTTATTTAAGTCAAACCTGAAGGCCCAACCAACGCGATAGCATCTCCAGCATCAGCTGAGACGTTGAGATCTCGCATGACCTTCAACAGAGATTTCCCTGGTGAAAAGAAGCTAAAAAATAACCTCATGATCAGATCTTGAAGGGTAGGAGAAGTGGAGGTTCTTCACAGTGATTTCTCCACTCAGTTTTCCTTTCTCTGTTCCAGGATCGACAGGGTCGGATAGGTCAAAGTAGGAGTAGAGAATTCTAGCTGCTGAATTGGCTTTGACGAGATCGGGAAAGGCCGGATTGACGATGGATAGCACGCAGCCACAGAATTCGATTGAGATTCCGACTCTGGAATTTACAATTGTTCTGACGCATACTTGAAATAGGGGAACGCAAACATGAATAGTGATTGCGCAGTGAGATCTCCATTGAACACGAATCTCGCTCCAGCTGCAAAGGCAACAGCTCCGAAAACGAAAATCGCCGACATGTTGAGAGCGTTTGTCACTGATTTAACAATTGCAATCTGTAGAAGAAAAAAGTGTAGACGGGCATACTATGCAATTTCATTGCCTTGTTTCTTATCGAGTGAACATTCTGCTGTGCATGTTCATATTTCTTCTCGAAGTATTTCTCAACGGCCATAACTTGAATTGTGCGCGTTTGGGCGAACATCTCAAGAGCCAACTGAAAATCGCGATTTCACTTTAATTTTAAAATAAAATCATACATCAGCAGAGTGATCATCTTGCGTCTCTCGCTCCATGTAATTGGTCATCAGACGGAAGAGGATAATGAGAATGACAAGAAATACAATGGAAGTTGCCAGACCTGAACGCTCATGCAGTTTAGTTATCTGTCAGCTGTTTCAAATTCAAAAATACTACTGCTTCATAATACTTTGCTGGTGTGAGATGTGAATGTTTCGATTTGTTCTCGGAAGAAGAGACTAACCGTAAACACCGATTTGCCACTGTCTCAACAGAGAATTCACGAGGCACGCGACGAACGATGTCGAACACCACACGAATGTGACCATTCGGCCGTCCAATCCCTGATTTATCGGGCTTGAACGTAATCGGGCAATTTCCGATAAAACTTTCTCACTGCTGCAAGGGCTCCCGACTGTTGGTTGATGTCGTTCACGATACTCGCATTACTAAATTACTAAATTCGTCCCTGCATTATTATTTATCCTTTATGAACCGAACCTGGTTTTCGGTTCATCGAAGTACGCCGCATCTCTGTGCAGAACTTTCTCGAGAATGATAGTGCGAAGGAAAGCGAGAACTTTCTCAGAACATAGACTAGAGAAGTAACTCTAGAAGGAATGTGATTGATCTCGCCGGATTTTTTTGTTGATTCGTAAATATTGGGTAAAACATGTGATGATAATAGAACTCACAGCCGCAGTCAGCGCTCCCCAGACAGCCGCGCCGAGCACTATCGAATAGATGCAGAATAGTATAAGAGGATGCAAGTAATCGGACGATGGAGCATCTGTTATCCAATCATCAATCAGCAATTAACTTGACGAATGAATTGCTTCATGAGCAGACTTTGCGCAGGCAAAGTCGACCCAGAACAAACATACCTAATGCAGCATAGATGTGAGCTGCGATGACTACATAGCAAGTCATTTCCATTCCTCTCAGGGTCGAGAATAGAAACGCCGCCCCCATGTGACTCCTGTACCCGTGAGAGTACAGGCGAAGGAATGATGATGACTTTCTTCCCTTCTGCAATTGGTTTTGATAAATTGTTTATTATACAGTTCTGAACCAAATATTCAGACAATTCTTACCTCGTTTTTAGTGATCGCAATATTCGGGACCTTTGCGGATGACAATTCAGACACAATCAGTTCTTTTGGTTCTGCTGCAGAGACAGCATCTACTTCTGTTTCGTTTGTTGGCTCATCCGAGACCAGTCTCTGTCTCTCGACCATGCGAGAATAGATTCCTCCCTTGGTGAGAAGTGTCTCATGGGAGCCTGAAAATTAATTCAGTAAAAACTTAGTAAACAAAACATGAAAGCTTGCCGTGCTCAGCAACGACCCCTCTATCCAGTACGTAGATGACGTCAGCAGTCTTCAGTGTGCTTAGTCGATGAGCGATCACTATCGTGGTTCGACCAGACCGAGCGTCGTTCAATGCTTCCTTCAACATTACTCATCTGATTGTTAGTTTTCACACCGAAATGGTTTGTACACTTTTGTTGATGTTTCAGAGTTATTTCTTCTCCATGAAGTTAGTGCTAACCTGAACTGCGCTTTCTGACTGGACATCCAATGCACTCGTGGCCTCATCGAGTATGAGGATGGCCGGATTCATGAAGATGGCTCTCGCAATGGCGATCCTCTGCTTCTGACCACCAGACAGGGAGATTCCGCCATCTCCGAAAATCGTATCCACTCCCTGAAGCACAAGGTTGTCTACTCCTCGTCACATTTCAGCTCACAAACCTTCTCCAGCTTCGCAACGAAATCTTGAGCGTGAGCAATCTTGAGCGCTTTGTTGAGTCGTTGCTCCTCTGTTTCCGATCCAGTGAGTTTCCTTCCGAGGACGACGTTCTCTCTGATAGTTCCGTTGAATAAGCTCGGCTCCTGGGAGACGACGCCTATTGCCTGAAAGGATGATTCACAAATATTCTGCAATTCGTCAAATCCTCACCCGTCTCAGTGTCCGCGTATCGATAGCTTCGATGTTTACGCCGTCAATTGTGATCTTCCCCTCTGTACACGAGTACAGTTTGGTTAGCAGGGATGCGGTGGTACTCTTCCCACATCCGGAATGGCCCGCGAGCGCGATGTATTGGCCGCATTCTGCAGCGATAGAGAGTCCCTGAAATGCGTAGTTTGGCTAATCTCTCCATCCCTCGCCCTCGCACCTTTAGCACTTCTCCGTCCCTAGCGGCATATTTGAACCGAACACTTTCGAAGATGACATCGCCTCTCAGTTTTCTCAGCAACAGTTGTCGAAGATGGAGACTGGAAACTATTTTGGATAATAATGAACATGCAGTGCCCCTCCCCAACTCCAATGATGTTTTTTTTAAAAAAAACTATAATCTCATTAAAAATTCTCAACGACAACCTCATCAATGGCCCGGTAGATGACTGCTGCCGCGATTCTCGCCTTCAGGAACGCCATCATATGAGGACCGACGGTGCCCATGTAGAAGGAGGCTGAGAGAGACGTTGGCTTAATGGAGACGGGATTCGAAAGGCAAACGAATTACCAAGTGTGACAACAGAGAACACAATCACAACGGATCCCTTCGCGGCTCCTCCCGCGTGCGCATCCACCACCCCGACTCTGAAAGTGGAATCAGCCCCATTTGTTGGAGAGAGATGACTTCCTCATTGTTTCCCCTTATATATGGTATCTTGCTTGATATAATTCAAAAAATATCAGTATTCACTCACATCACTGAAATTATGGCGAATGCGTAGATAGCGAAAAAGAACGCGCCCTCGAAGAATCCATTGATGAGACAAGCACGAGCACCAAGTCTCGTTCCCTCAGTTAGCGAAGAGGCGTATTTCTGAGTAATGTTTGAAACATTCCTTTTTTCAAAGCATTCGTTTTGTCGTCTTTTGCGCTTGAAATTGGGCCGTTCTTGCGTACCTTTACCATGTCCTGTTGACCATTACACGAGGCTACGGTTCGAACGTGCATAATTGACTGAAATCGTTCCGGATTGCAAAGTAGAGGTGCTTCGGAGAGTACCTCCTCAACGATAGCTGCGGCACTGGCAGCAGAGTCCATTTGTCGCTTCATTGGAGACGAGGTATACTGAATTCAAATAAACTATCAGACCAGCCTTCGAAACATACCTTTCCCATGAGTCCCATGATCATAGCGCAGACTGGGCCAAGAGGAAGGAGACACAGCGTCACCTGTAGAAAGTTATTGAATAAAAATCCACATAAAATAAGTCAATAAATTATCCACCTTCCAATTGTACCACATGGACAAGCTGATAGCGATAATATACATTCCGATACATCGAACGACTAGTGCAATCTGAAGAAAATAAGTGGTTGATTATGGCAAGAAGCGTATTTGGACACTCAACTTTTCACCCATTCCATCACAGGAAATAATTTACAAAATGCGCACTCGTTCAGAACCGACGATAGTTTCCCTGGTGAGCTCGCATCGAGAGCCGTCGCGTCTGTGCGAAGAACAGCAGCCAGATACTCCCTGCGAAGCCTGTCCACGAGTTCATTCGTAGTAGAGACGAGAAGGTATTGCTGAAGAGAGGGAGAGGGAGAGATAGAGAGAGAAAGAGAGAATTAATTGGAGGTGACAACTGCTCTTTTCCTAAAAACGAACAATCTGTCTGCAATGAGAAACAGCAGAAAGATCGTTAGCGAAAGGGGAGCACAATCAGCAATGCGCGTACTCATCCTTACTGGAGCTACGAGTTACCTGAACTGCCGAGAGCACGAATAAGGCTGTTGCTGAGAATACGTAGAACCAGATAACAGAGAATACCGCGTCAAAGGCAATTTGATCGTGCACCACCTGCGAGGTAGAAGATGTCTTTAGAACGAACAATATAATTTACTTCAGTCGACTCCAGATAAATCTTGGCTACCATCCCACTGTAAACAGTGTTGAGCGGAATGAGTAGGCCGGAGAAGAATGCACAAAGAATGCCCAGCGAAAACCACAACCTTTGGCGAAATGTTGCGAATCGAAACTGAAAGATTCTGGCTGTTCGATTGAGAAAACAAAATTGATTCCGGAAACTACAGTTCTTTGAAAAATAATAAAATTGACCAAAGCTCCAGTAGAGCATGGATCAGCAGCTGACTTCTCTTCGGATAGGTCACCTCTGAAACGAAAAATCTGTTGCGATACAAAAAAGACGGACTTACTTGCACAAAAGAGCGGCGACGATCTTCTCGAACCAGCTCAATTGCCGCCGTTCACTACCCATCATCAACCTAAAAGGGAGAAATACTTATCCATTGAATGAGAGAGGAGAGATACCCTATCGATATCACTTCGAGAACTCTCCCTTTCGAACACACTCCCTGTCTATTGCTGATTTCATAGTCGCATTTGGGGGTCAAAATGAGGTGTCGAAAACTCCCTTCGTAGTTGAAAAACAGCTGAGGGATTAATCTCCTCACCAAAGCGACTATGAATTCATCATAAATTTGTCAGGAACAGGATTGTCTCGTCTCACTAATTTGCATTTTTGCAATAATTCGATGAAAACACATTAGCGAATGAAAGTTCAGAGAAATTAAGAAAACAACGAATCTCACCCTTCTCGTTCAGTTGGATGCATTTTGTCGTGATCAGAAGTCATCCTGGCTGTCCGTGAGGAAGACAACTTCTATTGTTATTATTGAATAGGAAGTCGTGGGCAGGTTTTCGCGCGCAATCGTGAGCTTGAGATTTTCTTATCGCGTCTATGTTTCTTCTCGGCTTTTCCGTCTGGCTACTCTCTGGATTCTTTGCTTTCTCTCTCTTATCGGCTGGTTCTTTCTGATGTTTCCACTCTCTCGTTTTCTGCCACTCTGTACACTTCTCTATTCCCGAAATCTTGAGAAGCGCGCATTCATTCCGCCTTCTATGTCATTTATTTCTATACAATACTGTTATTGTGAGATGAAGCCATCTCATCAGCACTCCGGTGCGAACCTAAGGCATCGAAGTGGAAAATAAGACGTGCGATTATTTGCTCGCCAACGTCAGTTGTCATATTGACTTCTCTCGGATGATGGTTGATCAGATATCTTCTTCCAATCACACTCCATGGATTCTCTTTTTCGTCCGTAAAGAATTCCTCCCTGAACCGTTCAAAAGCAATTTCCACCTTGTCGTCATTTTCGAGGTAATTATTATTAAATTGTTCTCGCAAAGTCTAAATAATTTATATTCAGCTCATCGGAGATTTTATTAGCATGTTTACAATGATTTTTGGAATTGATGTGTTTCTAAATGTTTTGGTTGATCTGTTAGCTTCTTTACTGAAATAATGACAGGTCCGTTGTTTTCACTTCAACTTGCTTGTGATTTGGATGAATTCCTTCTTGATTGGTCCTATTTTCGTGATGTCAAAACTTCCCCAGGTTCCCATTGAACTGGGCCTTATGAACCACGGTCTTTCCTTTGATTCGCTTTTTTTTATTCATCATTACTGCAAAGTACAATGACCATGCTGTCCTTCACATCAGCACTTTCCAGTTCATGGTCTGGCTAGTTCTGCACCAATTTGAAGTACTAGTCGTTGTGGAAATGTTTGTAAACCTGATCGTGAGTAAATGACAAAGAATATTTGCAGGTCTTTTGCTCTCAAATTCGCTTCTAATTATGAATCTACTAAACGACCATACATATCGATCTCATTGATTATTGTAGATTACATAATAGCATCTGTGATTGGAATGATTATAATTCATGGTGAAGTTCGTACAATTCGTGAGAAGTATAACGCGATGTTATCAGATCTAATGTGTGGTCTGATATATCTTGTGTTTCTATGTATAGCAAGTAAAATCTCCTTTGTTGTGTTTTGCCGACTCAATAAGGTATCATATTTGCGCATTTTCTAGCTAGCATTTACTACATTCAGGCATGTAAACTTCGACAGGCCGAGCTTCTCTCGCATTACAAAAGTTATTCAGTGAGCTTCCGATGGCAGCTTAGACATAACTTACGAGGCCTCTGTACATACTCGTTGTCGAGAATAAATCTATTTTCAGGAGCTCAATAAACAAATGATTCTAGCAAATATGGCAATAACGACGCTGCTACCCGCTCTTTTCGTTCCTGCTTTTCCATTCGAAAACGACGATAGCAAACGAGAAGCACTCGAGTTATCTAAGCTACTGCTTCAACTCATGCTTTCTTAGTGAGTATTTAATTTTTTCTTCATTTTCACTATCATTTGCTCGTCGTTTTTCTCTCTCCAGTGGGCTAGAAGTTATCTATGGAGCGAGCACATTCGCATCGCGATTTCGTCACGAGAAGACGATCGGCAACTGAGACGTCAGCAGATAATAGGGAAAGATTATTTAGAGATGACCCATTTATTTGCAGAGACAACAATCCCACTGCAGAGGCTTCATCTAAGTTGTATGCTGGAAGACTGGCGAGCGAATGGGAGGAGGCGTATGAGAGGAAAATAAGTGGAATCAATAATGGGGATTATATCTAAACGATCTGGACCAGACACATCAGAGTTACAAGTAAATAAGATAAATAACGAGATGGAACTCAAGAGTGTTCTTCTCTGCATTGAAAAAAATGTTAATGTTTCTTGAGTCTGCACGGCAATGATTCGAACCGATAGAGTGTTCTACATGAACATCAAAGTATTTGGAGTGGCCGCAAAATTACTTTCGTGTTTCTTTATTGGGCGAACATGAAATACATGTGCTTAGCAATTTCCCTGGACAATGAGGACAAATTCGTACAACAGATCCAGCGAAGGTGAGTAAGTAACAAAACAAGCACGATAGAATTTTTGAGAAATTTTTCGTCAAAACAATTGGACATGATTATGTCGGATTTCATGGAATATGAGGATAACATGTATTCCGGTATAATTATAAATATTTTACTATTTCCTTGATTTCATCCTTGACGACTAATCTTTAATTAATCTGTCACGAAATAAACGAGCTGAAATGATCATGTTTGGGAATGGGGCAAACAATTGTAAATGAGTTGTCATGAATTTTTAACATCTTTTTTAACAAGTATGCATACTGTAAGCCCCAAAGTATCATTTAGCTGAGATCATTCTGAAGCTCCTGAAATCGGGTCGGTCAACGGGTACTTCACATTTGAAAAGTTTTGTTCACTTCTGGTGCATATTAATTTTTTTTCTGTTAATTTTCGAGCTCTATTGATCTATCCAAACTGCATATTTCAAAAATGCTTCTGAACAGAGCTACATACATTCAAGGCCTCAAAATTTTAAAACGTTGGTAAATGCGCAGCTAAATTATTTCATATGTTAAAGCAAGAAAGAAGAGCTCTATCGAAAAAAGATGAGCGATATTTAAAAAGAAAGATGAGCTCTATCGAATGAGTTACTTATGCATAAAATCCATTAGGAATGGAGCGATTTTTGCCCAGCTTCTGAAATGATTTCAAGTATTTTTGTACCCGTCCAATTCAGTCTGAAATGTTGAAGGTGAACATGAAGAGAATGAGGGGCATTCATTGTCTGATCTCTGCAAAGAGCGGTGCGATGACTGCATGAAATTACTTAAAATCATCTCAGAAACTCTAAAGGGCAAAAATTGCATTTTTTTTTTCAGAGACTTTCGGTTGTTAAGTAGTGTCGTCATGAGCTACTCTTTTGATAAAGCTAGTTTCTCCTCACAAAATATCAACATTCAAAAAAAGATGCGGCCTTTAGCGTAGCTCTGCTCTGAAACATTTTTGAAAGATGCAGGTTGAATAGTTTGATAGAGTCCGAAGTATGAGCCAGGGACACTCATGTGACTTTTTTCTCCAAGACGCAGCATAATGTGGGAGAACGCGGTACAAAGTGAAACTCCCGAAGGTAGACCCGGTGTAGGAGTATCTGAAAGATCTTAGCATAATGGGATGCTGGGGGATGGTTGGATTTGCTTAGAGGTGCCTGAAAAAACGATGAGAACTCATTTTGTGATTTGTGCTCCATTCCTATCATCATCTCGAATTTCTGCGACAGGCGTGATATTATCAGTAAATATGTGAAAGCTTCAGAGGGGCATAGCTGGAATATTAGTTTAGCACATGGTCAGGCTTCCGTATTCTCTGTATCATTTCAAAAGCTTAGTTCCGATCCAGGCTGAAAACAAGGATGACGACCCGTTTCATATTCCTCACAAGTGCAGTTCGATGGGACGTATGATGATGAGGATGGCATACAATCAGTCAACTCCCAAGGATGATCTCTTGCTATTTTCAAAAGTCTATCGTCGGATAATTAATGGGGTGTCAGGAAAGTAATTCAAATTTACGAATTTTTCGGTTAGTACAATAATCAACGATTCCTGATATGAGGTGCTGAATCCAATTTGAGCCCCCGAAACTCACTTACAGTGGAGCCTATTTCATCAGTAGATCATAGTGGCGCAATTTACAAACATAATAAATTGCCTCATCTGTAGCTCAACAGATGCGAAAGTGTAATTGATTTTGTTTCAGTAGTGCACAATTTTTCTCTAATTGCATTACTTTCCGGACTCCCTACTAAATAAGACGATTTTAAATGAATTCATAAAGAAAAAATTCGAGGAAATACGATTGAAAGTCAAATCGGCTCTGCCAAATTCAATCACGTGAAAAGCCGACCCAGATAATGTGCTTTGTGACTTCAGCTACTTTGCAATTGATAGAGAGAAATAACAAAAGCTTAGAAGCCCTCAATCTCGTCTTTGAACAATAATCACTCGAATGCGACCATAAAGTCGGATAATCAAATCTGATCAGAACTTCCCTCCAAATTACGGTAGTTTGATTCCAGCCTGCGAGAGTGAGCACAATATTGCGTGTCCTGCTCCATCTGCCAATGGCATCCATGAGTGTATCTCATTCGGAGATATCTGTGACCATCGTCCAGAATGTCCACGAGGAGAGGATGAGACACCAATTATCTGTTTTTTCCATGAGGTACGACATAACTTCCTATAAATTATACGATAGACAAAGAGCTACCAAGCATGACGTCAGAGATAACGGAAATTGAGCATGATAATGTTTGGAAATTTAGATGCACGCTGTCGAGCTGGCTCTACTCCGTAAGCAAGCCAATGTACTGTATCAAAGCTTATCCAACCACTCCATTCGATCACTCGGAAACGGAGAGATGTCTCTCCATTCCCACTCATCAAGAATCCACTGAAACGAAACGTCGTAGTCACTACTGCGCAACCTACATTGCACTCCTACGCAACATACTCGAACATTTTTTGCCTAGTTTTTTATCTGTTTAGATGTTCTCAATACTCACATACTAATATTCCGCATGCGTAACAAATATTGACAAAATCAGCGCAAATTCTGATTTGCGATAAATAAAGCTAATATTATTCTTCCTATTTCATTATCTCGATCTCTTTCTTTGCCATATTGCTAACCTAACATTTTGCTATTGTTAGCGATATTATCTAAAACATGCTATTACTTATATTTTATTTCACATACGGGCATGGTGTCTGACTGGCATGCCGACGCAGGCAGGTTCGACTCCTGCCCGCAGGTGATGTTTTGCAAGAGGTAGAGAAAGGTTGAAAACTATTATAGAAAGTGTAGATTATCTGTATACACATCTGTAAACACGTAGAACGTCTTCCGGGAAATCAGGTGGAATAATATCTCGTGTTGCTCAAGGTGCTCGTAATTACGTAATTTAACACAGAACACATTAGAGATAAAGTTTTCCAGAGTAAGGGATAATTTAAAGCAATTTATTCTTTCTCGAATGAAGAAAAAAACTGTAAGAAAATTTCACTTGAATTTACTCTTCATACCTTGTGCTTTAGGATCGTGACAGTAGTCTCGAGTCGGGCTCCTCAAAAGTAACATCAGACAACCACCAATTGTTGGTGAGTGAAGGTACCCGAATACAATTATTTCGTCGATAACAGTGGATGGGTATTTTATCTCACCCAATTCATCTCTCCTTCTCATCTCTCCTGTAAATCTACTCCTATAGGATATAAAAGCTTAGTCAAAGCACTTTGAAGATTCATCGACGTTGGAGTTCTTCTGACCAATATCAATCTAAAAAACTGAACTTCCTGCAACAGGAGGCGAACCATAGATAACGTTTACTGATAACAGCTGAGAAAAAAATTCAAACCTGTTTCATTATCATCGGAAGTTCTTCGATGAAATGTTAAAAATTTCTGCGTTTTTTCATGGAATTGTTCGAATTCCAGTCACTCTTCTCGAACTTTCATGATCCCTCGGATTAGTGCGAACCTGCCTGCGTCGGCATGCCAGTCAGACACCATGCCCGCAGGTGATGACCCGGGGCCATGGTCATTTTTGGGTCAGAAAGTCGAAATCACAGAACGGCGTAAACATCCTTTGTCTAATGATTTACGAGATTTTTTTCTCTGGGCGGCCTACCGCAGGGAACGCTTGACGGAGACTAGTGGTTGGGGCGCGCGCTCCACATTTTTTTTTCATGGAATTGTTCGAATTCCAGTCACTCTTCTCGAACTTTCATGATCCCTCGGATTAGTGCGAAATCTGTGTCATAACATGAACCAAAGACTCACCTTTACCGCGAACTATGGGTAAACAAAGGTGCCAATTTAGAGCATGGACTAGAACAATGTTTCAATATTCTACACATCGTCACCTTTATTTTGACCAAATACCCCTGATCTTCCATAATGATCTGCATCATTACGAATGGATATAAATGTGAATGAAATGTCTCTACCAATGGTCATTACATCCGATAACTAGTGATGCAGTTGCTGTCCTTCGTTCTTGTTTCTCTCTTCGTTGTCATTCCCATCAGGCAAATATCAACTTCCCAATTGCTCAAGGAAGAGATAGGTGAGTAATTGCCAGATAATATTTGTTTTTGTCCTCAAAAATTTTTGCTCTCAACTATCATTTTCATTTAGCTGCATGCGACAAAGAGATTGGAGAGAAACTTAAAGCGGAATCGGATAAGGAAATTGTTGATTCAATGCTGAAGAGTAACGAGCTGATTCATGTACGGTGACGATAGAACTTTATTTTATTATATTTTTTCTATTATTCATTATTATTTTCAAGATAAATGTTCACAATTTTATAAAAAAAATAAAAATTCAGCTCGCCATCGCCATTGTGCATACACTGAACGATACACAAAAGAAGAAACTAATCTCTACTTATTTCGTCGGACAGTGAGTTTAATTTAATGTTTGTCAAATTATTGTTTATCATGTTTAATTATATTGCATAATTCAGCTGCGAGGAAGGGAAGGACTTCTACGCTCTCTGATTTCTCTCCCAAACTCCCTTTCACAATCTCTCATGAATAAATGGGCTGTCTCATATCAGAATAAAGAGAACCAGTTTGAATGAAGCAGTCCTTAAAGAGCTGAGCAAAAATTAATATGAACCAGGAGCATGAAACGATGTTTTGAGTGTGAAATAAGTTTCGAGAGTTGAATGATGGTATACCGTAAGAGTCTTTGCTATGTTCAGTGGTGGAGATGAAACAGATGAAGGGGAAGACGGGGGAAGACGGAGTCACAACATCGCTAACATTTTCTAGCCCTTTAGACTCACGCAATGCCCGAAACTGTGTCTTCCAGAAGCGCATTTTTGTTAGAAATGGAAGATAAAAGGTTTTATATTAGCAGTCCGACCTTACGACTCAATTTTGTCATGGATATAGCAGTGTGTTTTCAAAAAGCAAAAACATAAATAAATCATTTATACCTAATAATCTAAAGTATCTTTCCACCATCGCCTAATGAACTGGGAGGATTGTGTTCGGAGTGCACCGGAATACATGTTATCCTCAAATTCCATGAAATCCGACATAATCATGTCCAATTGTTTTGACGAAAAATTTCTCAAAAATTCTATCGTGCTTGTTTTGTTACTTACTCACCTTCGCTGGATCTGTTGTACGAATTTGTCCTCATTGTCCAGGGAAATTGCTAAGCACATGTATTTCATGTTCGCCCATTAAAGAAACACGAAAGTAATTTTGCGGCCACTCCAAATACTTTGATGTTCATGTAGAACACTCTATCGGTTCGAATCATTGCCGTGCAGACTCAAGAAACATTAACATTTTTTTCAATGCAGAGAAGAACACTCTTGAGTTCCATCTCGTTATTTATCTTATTTACTTGTAACTCTGATGTGTCTGGTCCAGATCGTTTAGATATAATCCCCATTATTGATTCCACTTATTTTCCTCTCATACGCCTCCTCCCATTCGCTCGCCAGTCTTCCAGCATACAACTTAGATGAAGCCTCTGCAGTGGGATTGTTGTCTCTGCAAATAAATGGGTCATCTCTAAATAATCTTTCCCTATTATCTGCTGACGTCTCAGTTGCCGATCGTCTTCTCGTGACGAAATCGCGATGCGAATGTGCTCGCTCCATAGATAACTTCTAGCCCACTGGAGAGAGAAAAACGACGAGCAAATGATAGTGAAAATGAAGAAAAAATTAAATACTCACTAAGAAAGCATGAGTTGAAGCAGTAGCTTAGATAACTCGAGTGCTTCTCGTTTGCTATCGTCGTTTTCGAATGGAAAAGCAGGAACGAAAAGAGCGGGTAGCAGCGTCGTTATTGCCATATTTGCTAGAATCATTTGTTTATTGAGCTCCTGAAAATAGATTTATTCTCGACAACGAGTATGTACAGAGGCCTCGTAAGTTATGTCTAAGCTGCCATCGGAAGCTCACTGAATAACTTTTGTAATGCGAGAGAAGCTCGGCCTGTCGAAGTTTACATGCCTGAATGTAGTAAATGCTAGCTAGAAAATGCGCAAATATGATACCTTATTGAGTCGGCAAAACACAACAAAGGAGATTTTACTTGCTATACATAGAAACACAAGATATATCAGACCACACATTAGATCTGATAACATCGCGTTATACTTCTCACGAATTGTACGAACTTCACCATGAATTATAATCATTCCAATCACAGATGCTATTATGTAATCTACAATAATCAATGAGATCGATATGTATGGTCGTTTAGTAGATTCATAATTAGAAGCGAATTTGAGAGCAAAAGACCTGCAAATATTCTTTGTCATTTACTCACGATCAGGTTTACAAACATTTCCACAACGACTAGTACTTCAAATTGGTGCAGAACTAGCCAGACCATGAACTGGAAAGTGCTGATGTGAAGGACAGCATGGTCATTGTACTTTGCAGTAATGATGAATAAAAAAAAGCGAATCAAAGGAAAGACCGTGGTTCATAAGGCCCAGTTCAATGGGAACCTGGGGAAGTTTTGACATCACGAAAATAGGACCAATCAAGAAGGAATTCATCCAAATCACAAGCAAGTTGAAGTGAAAACAACGGACCTGTCATTATTTCAGTAAAGAAGCTAACAGATCAACCAAAACATTTAGAAACACATCAATTCCAAAAATCATTGTAAACATGCTAATAAAATCTCCGATGAGCTGAATATAAATTATTTAGACTTTGCGAGAACAATTTAATAATAATTACCTCGAAAATGACGACAAGGTGGAAATTGCTTTTGAACGGTTCAGGGAGGAATTCTTTACGGACGAAAAAGAGAATCCATGGAGTGTGCGAAACTGAAAGATTCTGGCTGTTCGATTGAGAAAACAAAATTGATTCCGGAAACTACAGTTCTTTGAAAAATAATAAAATTGACCAAAGCTCCAGTAGAGCATGGATCAGCAGCTGACTTCTCTTCGGATAGGTCACCTCTGAAACGAAAAATCTGTTGCGATACAAAAAAGACGGACTTACTTGCACAAAAGAGCGGCGACGATCTTCTCGAACCAGCTCAATTGCCGCCGTTCACTACCCATCATCAACCTAAAAGGGAGAAATACTTATCCATTGAATGAGAGAGGAGAGATACCCTATCGATATCACAACGAGAACTCTCCCTTTCGAACACACTCCCTGTCTATTGCTGATTTCATAGTCGCATTTGGGGGTCAAAATGAGGTGTCGAAAACTCCCTTCGTAGTTGAAAAACAGCTGAGGGATTAATCTCCTCACCAAAGCGACTATGAATTCATCATAAATTTGTCAGGAACAGGATTGTCTCGTCTCACTAATTTGCATTTTTGCAATAATTCGATGAAAACACATTAGCGAATGAAAGTTCAGAGAAATTAAGAAAACAACGAATCTCACCCTTCTCGTTCAGTTGGATGCATTTTGTCGTGATCAGAAGTCATCCTGGCTGTCCGTGAGGAAGAAAACTTCTATTGTTATTATTGAATAGGAAGTCGTGGGCAGGTTTTCGCGCGCAATCGTGAGCTTGAGATTTTCTTATCGCGTCTATGTTTCTTCTCGGCTTTTCCGTCTGGCTACTCTCTGGATTCTTTGCTTTCTGTCTCTTATCGGCTGGTTCTTTCTGATGTTTCCACTTGGAGTAGTAAACGGAAGGCAGCTTCCGATTCAACAGAGAACGGATGGTTCCAGCCTAGCTGATGTGATCCGTTCTCATTCATTCTCTCTTCTTTACCTCCTTGGCGAATTTTCTCACATTCGGTTCACTAGAATGTCTCCTGATGCTCTAATCTCTGCTCCATCTTCCGCGAACGAAGCCCAGATCGAACAGTCTGAGACAAATCATACAGAGATAGCCACTAAACGTAAGTAATTGTGCTAATCTCTTCATAAAATATCTGAGTAACATAATTGCAAGTTTTCATTTTCAGGGGAGAATATTTCCGTTCTTGCAGAAAAAGATCGCATGACAGATGCCATAATCGAATATCAGGACGAGTTGAAGCAATTGGAGGAGAAGAAAGTTAAACTCGCGGAAGATCGCGCTAAGATTCCTGAACAATTTGTTCAGGTATGGACCCACGCAAATTACATTGGTTCAATATCGAATCGTTTCTTTTTTTAGAAATACCCCGATGTATCCTCTGCTGAGGTGGTGGCAAAGGATGCGGAGCGTCGCTTCCTGAAAGCGATGGAAGCGAAGAGACTTCGAGTCGCTGTGGGCATTTATGCAGTGCATGATAAAGCCGTTGCGATGGTGAGCATTTTAGACTTCAGTTCCATCTCACTACTTTCTCAGTATAAACATAAGGAGCCAAACAGAGGCTCCGCGATTTTTTGAGTGAAATTTCGATTATTTTACACTCAATATCGTAGATGGCCGGGGCTCACGATGATCGACTAAAGATGGAACGAGTTAAGAGAGACGCAGAGAGAAATATCATGAGCAATGATGCATCAATCGCCAGTCTGAAGTTCCTGATCGCACTGTGAGTAGTTGATGGAAAGAATAACGTATTTGATTCAAAAAATAAAGCGAATTGTTGTCAGAGAATCGAGGAAGCGCAAAGTGGCCGAGGAAAATAATGAGGATTCCAAGAAAGCACGCTATGAAAGAACAGTTGTTCAGAGAATACACTCTACATATCCCCACCACCTTTCTCGCACACCGTATCCATGCTCTCATTTGAATTTTCAGGCTTCAACGGAATAAATACTTCTTAAGAATTTATCTGTGTTACAGTATCATTTTTGACATACTAGACTTGCAATAGTTTAATTAGCTTGTTCTGCAATACTGCAAGACGCCCATAATTTGTTCCGGATTAAGCATGATCTCCGGCATAACTCTCCTAGGGTGTCACTTCTTCATGCTGTATTTCCTATCACGTAATTACATCCGATTGAATTCAATGCTCATTCCAATCAAGTTCCAAGTTCTACTCCGAGAATTTCCAACATCAGTTGAAACTGTTCAAGCATAGTAATCGCGAGATATACTCCCCTCCTCCATGTTAATGCTTATTACTTCGTTGATCAGTTGTATTTGTACGGTGGAAGGGCTACTAGGTTTGCGATATGATTCTAACTCAAGCTTATGGGTTTATAAGGTTTCGCTCTCAATGCCTATCTTCTGGTCTCACTCTTTCGTTTGGCGAGAATGTCAAGAAACATTTATCTGGTTCGTGAATACGATTGAGCTCCAATTAATTCACCATTCAGTTTCCTCTTTTCACATCATGCTTACAAGGACTGATTCTTTGCTTGTTGAATGGTTTGGTAAATTTCGTAAGATTTTTATTTCCGAAACTATATTTGGGAGAATGATCCAGGTTCATATTTTCCGAGAAGGACGGCTGATATGCGTCCTGATCAGTTCATTTGTTCATCATTATTCAGTTTACACTCGGATATTGATCTTCGAAGTATTACTGGCCCTATTTTAATTGTGAATCTTTTCCCTTTCTAGGCAGCTTTCGTATTGACGTCTCTTATGTGGACATTAACTCCAGCGACTTCCATTCTGCAATTCATCAGTTTGTCCAAGTATTCAAAACCTTTCGAAGTAGTGTAAAAATGATAAATGATGTGTTTATCAGGAGACATTGGGACTGGAGACAACGACTCTCCATCGCTTTTGCTTTCCCTGCAGCAGCTACACTCCTAGCTATTGTGAGCTTATCTAAATAAAATAAAAAGAGATATTTATTTTTTGTAGTATACCACTCCATTCATGCTTCCATCACGAGCTCTCGAAATACAAATTGAATCATCCATGAGGGTATTCTAGCAGTTTTCAGCACACTTTTATTTTCTATTTCATCTTCAGAATTTATTCGAGATAGGGAGAACGGATGCTATTCAAGTGTTTGGAGTAGGACCGCGAAACACGGAACTGAACGTCAGGTTTAAGACTTATGCGAGGATATCCCAAAAGTGATCTTGTAATTCGTTACCTTCATTGGCCATCTCTAGGGCGACAAAGATCTTCTAACTACAATTACACTCTACGGATTCATTCCATACACATCCTCTTATTCACTCATCATAGTTATGTTATCACTCGTAAGTTTGAGATAATTTTTGTAGCTATTTCATCATTCTCAGACATGGAGGCGTTTGAGATACCATGGTGCGAAGCAGAGTTCACGCACCATTCAAATGCAAAAGCAGCTTCTCACCCTGCAGATACTTCAGGTTCGCTTTCTTGAAATACTCACACGTGCAGTATCGATTTTTACATTGAAATTTTTAGAGTGTACTTCCATTGGGAATTCTTGTCCCTCCCTGCATTGTGGTTGTGTATAGCATAGCGACAGGAGCCGATCTCGGTATCGCCACTCTCCCAGTCACATTCTTCGTCTGGTTGTGTCCTATCGTCCATGTAACTGCCAACGTTACGAATATGTACTTTCTCATGCATCAGGCAGCAGTCCAGCTTCGTTACGTAAATCAATCATTGGCGAGAACGGAATACGGGAAGAAAATAAGTGGAATTAGCATGCAAATGACGTGAAAATATAAATCGTCTTGTTACTTTATATAATTGATTTTTAAAAATCAAAGATGATCTCAATTTGATTGTTTTTTTAAAATTTAAATATTCTATCCTGCATGATATGATCTGGGGGTACTCAAACGGGCGTTGCCCTGACTCTCGCAGCCTCATTCACACGATCAAATATGCTCCTATCATCCAATATCGATAAATCCCATTTATTGTTAGGTGAACGGTCAATGTAAATCAATATTCCGTCAAACGACGATCAAAAATATCTCTTGGATATTGAGAGATTTTATAAGAAGAGGTTTTCACTCGGACTTTAGATAACTGGATGATGTCCTTGAACAGGTATGCTTTTGCCATTCAAAACTGAAACAAGATAGCTTACTACGATCATGGACTTCCCTACTCATTTCCCTCGTGCAGATTCATACACGCTCATTATCCTCGTCGGTAGGAAATCATGATTTCATAATTTCAATCTCCATTGCAGAAGTGCCCTGAGCTTGCCTTTTCCTATGATGTTCGAGATGAATCCTCCTGGAAATATGACGATGAAGAGAGGAGGAGAGTGAGAATTGCAATGAGAAAATTGAGAAGAAAGGCCAGAATCATGATGAGCTTCTGGAGTTGTTCAGCATCTACAAAAGTAAATTCTCGCGATGAATTCATTCTGAGTGTTGATGGATAAAATTGTAGACGCTTTGGATGATCGCGATAGAATGGAAGAGCGGACCAGACTGAGTCTCAATATTTTTCGAGCAGCCATGGCACCAGCGGAGATCAACAGGAAAATGTGAGCGCTCCGCTTTATCCCCCCTATTTGTTACTTTTCTTACTTTCTTCTTTAGTTCTAAATTAATAAAGCTGTTGTAGTATGTCGAAGAAGCGATCATCCTCGGCTACTAATGATGAACACGTTAAATGCGCTCGTCTGGAAGAAGTTGTCTCAAGTTTCCATTACCAATGAGTTCGAGCCGTACCCTTTTTCATTGAATTTTAAATATCGTGTTTGTTATTTTCCGATTATTTGCGAATAAACAGATCAAATAGATTGCGTTACATTTTCTGTTAAAATATTGATCGAGAAGTTTTCATAAGTCAATATAAAAAAATGATGATGTTCGAAACAAGTTGTTCATATCTTTCCGAGAATGCTAACACGTCGTCATAATTTTTATGTGCAGATTTCGATGTTCAACGTCACAAAAGCTTTTCCGCCTATTGTTTTCGAATTGTGCCGCACCACGCGATTTCATTCACTACAATCCAATTAAATTCCATTTCTGATCTACTCCGATAGCTAGAAATATTCCTTTAATAGAATAGTGAACTATTCCTGTCCGGAGATGACGATCGCTTCCTTGATGATTAGTTTATCCACGGTTGAAGGAATACTTGGTTGGTCAACTAATTGATGCTCAATGCAAACACCCTTTTAGGGTTCTCTCTCAATGTCCTTCTTTTCATTTCACTCCTGCGTTTGACGTTAATGACCCGAACAATTTATTTAGTATGTAACACAAAATTAACTCGAGAAATATATTTTACAGTATCCTCTTTTCGTATCATGTATCGAAGGACTTTTCCTCTGCTTGTCGGTTGGTGTGATGGATTTTGTAGGTCTTTTTGAACTTGAAAATAGTTCCAAAACTACATTTCAGGTCAATACTTTCAGAGATGGGAATATGATATGTGTTCTAATGGGTCCACTTGTTCCATATTTCTCCGTGAATAATCGGATTTTAGTCTACAAAGTATTATCAGACTATTTTCATTATGACCCGTTCTCTTCTCTTCAGGCGGCATTTGTGTTAACTCCCTTAATGTGGACATTGACTCCAGCGACTTCGATCTTACAATTTCTCAGTTTATCCAAGTAATGAATTCGTCAAGTTTCTCTGATCATTTTCATCGCATAGCCGATCTAGAGAAAAAATAGAACCAACTGATCAAAGTTCATTTTTTTTAGGAGACATTGGGACTGGAAACAACGTATTACCATCGCCTTTGCCTTCCCAATAGCCACAACCCTTCTGTGTCTCGTGAGCTTGATACGATGTACATTTCAGAATAAAAAGGCCTCGATTTCTTATGCGTGTAGAGATTTGTTTGCAGTACACTTATCCGATGATGCTTCCCTCGCCAGCTCTCGACGCACAAATTGAATCATCCATGAAGGTACTCTTTCCAATGGCAAATTGTTTTTACTTGTCCAAAATGTTTCAGAACTTATTCGAGATTGGAGTGAACGAGACCATTCAAGTATTCGGTGTTGGATCGCGAAACATGACATTAAATGTAAATTACTTAAACGATTATTAGATTCTATTCAGATAACGTGAAGCAAATATCAACAAGAGAATGAGATTAATGAAAGGAATGAGTGGAAACTATATGTTCCTAGTCGGTTTTATTTTTGTTTAATTCGTCATCGTTAATTGGTGGTCTCCAGGGTGACAAGGACATTCTCACGACACTCATCCTCTACGGATTCATTCCATATCCATGCTCATATTCGATTATCATCGTTATGATGACGCTTGTAAGCCTGACATTTTTTTTTGAATGGTGCAATTCTTTTCACAGACCTGGAAGAGACTCAGTAGCCACGGTGCGAAGCAGAGCTGCCGAACAATTAAAATGCAGCGGCAGTTTTTCATGATGCAGATACTGCAAGTACGTTATATCCCATTGAGTGCTCTATTGTCTTCATTCCGCATGCAATTTTGCATAACTGGACATGAACAGGCCAAGTATTGGATGATTCGGTTATGATTTTCAGAGTGTTCTTCCTCTTGCGATTCTGGTTCCTCCCTTCATCATGGTCATTTATGGACTTTGTAAAGGTGCAGATCTCGGACTCGCGACACTCCCCGGTTCCTTCGTCGTGTGGCTATGTCCCATCGTCCATGTCAGCGCATCTTGTCTCGACAGTCGGTTAAAATTGCTTGCATTCCAGGCGTCTGTCCAGCTTCGATACGTTCGTCAGTCGTTAGCGAGAACCGAGCACGGAAAGAAAATAAGTGGGACTAGCATGCAACTGAGCTAACTGTAATGTGATTTCTTTCTGCTGTAAATAAAGTACTTCCTGAACATTTCATGTCACAAAATTTGAGAGAAGTCATGATCATTCAACAATCGAAGTCTTATTCGCGCTGCTTTTCCTCTATATGGGTCCGATGAGACATTTCTGGCTTGCTGTTCTGAAGATTTCTTTCTCAGAATGCGATATAATCAATTTCGATAATCAGAGATTGTTAATTTGTCGTACTTCGTAAACATTCCCTAACAAATTTACATAAAAAAAAATTTTTTTTTTAATTTTGTGCATTTTACGGTTTCACAACTAAAAATTATAATTATTGTTTCTTACTTTTCATCCACCCCGAATTCCGGGCAAATACAAAAAATCTGACGGTGAAATATTCCTTTAAATAATGATTAAATAGAGATCAGATTAGTAAAGATTACGGTAGTATCGATTCAAATCCTCATACCTACCGAAATCTCAGTTCCTTTTCAATTTTCATAATAATTGCTCTCTTTTCAATCGTATTTCTAGTAATGTTTCACCTCGGATGTTTGTATTTGCCCGGAATTCGGGGTGGATAAAATATAAGAAACAATAATTATCATTTTTAGTTGTGAACAGGCAAATGCAAAAAATGTAAATAATTTACAAAATAAAAATTTGTTCGGAAATGTTTACAAAGTACGATAGATGTAGTTATATTTTTCTCTTATTTGTAAATCTTGAACTATTGATTGGACAAGACGACGCTTACCCTATGGGAATTCTACCCTCTTAACTGGAATGCCCATTAGTGACTGGCGGGGGGGGGGGGGGGGGGAGTGCCGTAAATGGCCATAGTTTATGGCCATCCGATCACGCTCTAATCGGAACCCTACGTCTACATAGACCCTTGCTCATTTCATCAGAAAATTGTCTGCCAACCCACCAACTCCTTCTTCATGGCTCCCAACACCGTCGTCAAGTCTTCTCATGTCTGTGACACTGAAGATGGCCCTTCACATACGGAAAATACGCCGATTCAGGCGACTCCATCGGTCTATTCGAGTAAGTTGATTTCGTCCCATGAAGTGTATGGACAAACTATTTTCAGATTTCGCTTTGACCGAATTAGCTTCTTCCTCAAACGACGAGCAGAAATATCACGCAGACTTGAACAGGTTGAATGAGGAGAAGGAATCACTCATGACTGAGAAGAAGGGACTTAAAGATGCCATTACTCAGGTCTGATTTTCGTTTCTTCAATTTAAAAAATCATTTTACTCAATCTTCAGGGCTTAGCCCTGTTAAACAGTGAATGTTGGGTATCTTCTGCAGGTGTCTCCAACTAACTCCAACACAGTTTACAATTTCCTCGCGCCATCTTTTTAGGTTTTCCTTTTGATAAAAGTTCATTAAACATGCAAAAGTGGATAATGCATGAGCAATTACAAAGGGTGCTTTTCAAATATTCAAATAGTCATTGCAGATCTACCCTGATCATTCAATCGCCCGTGCTGTTCTGAATGATCCATCGTAGAGATACGATGATGAGGAAAGACTGAGAGTGCAAATCGGAATGAGACAAATGAGAAGAAAGGCCAGACGAATGGTGAGAAATACTTTTAATGGTGAAACCAGTCACATCTTACACATGGTTTTCAGATTTCTGACGCTCTGGATGCTCGTGAAAGGATGGAAGACAAAATTGAACTGCGCCTGAAGTGCAATCGAGCAGCCGTGGCTGCTGTAGAAATCAACAAGAAAATGTGAGTGCCGAGACAGTTTCATGACTCCATCTTTCTTTCGATGAATTAAAAAGAGAGAACTCTGTTTCAGCCTGTTGGGGAAACGCTCTGCTTCCGCTACGCAATATAATGGCATCAAGCGGGTTCGTCTGGATTGAATACGACATAGCGCCCAACAAGCTTTTCAAGAAATATGCCAGTGGTCACTAGCCATCAACACCATCATGTATCAACATTGTTCACTGTGCAATACAATAATACACTATTCATATGAAAATGTGTGCGATTTTTACAAGGCTCGATGATTCTCGTTTTGAGAAAGTTCTTTCTAAAAAAAACACGAATCCGATGAAAACAATGGGCACCCAACTTTCTTCAGACGTTTTTTTTCTCGCAAAAGTTTTTCCTCAAATAGTGCAAATCTATAGGAACTCAAACTTGACAAGAACAGTGAAAACGTGTTTCTAACAATGTTATCACGTGAAAGAATGTGAGAGTATTTGCGATGAACCAGGCAAGAGAGAAGAGAAACAGAGAGATAAAAATGATAACGCGCTTGACGATTCCACTCGCCTCACTCTTTCACAATGGACGATCATCGAATATGTCTCGTGTGTTCAGCACTAACAACCTCCAGTCATCTTGGCATGGATATTTGCAGGTTTTTGTGTTGTTATGACTTAACTGATCCGGATTCCAGAGCGTGTGCAGCATTTTATAAGCGTGCGAAGATGACGGGGAAGGAGTATCCCTGTCGACGAGGGACTCATCAGTGCTTGATCACTAAAGGTTTGAATCAAAAATTTTCTAAATATTTTATCTGCGATTCAGACAACAATTTCGTATGCCGCCGCTGTCGTTTCGAAAAATGTAACGCTGTGGGATTGATTTACGATGGTCCGATGAGAGTTCGAGCTAAACCACCGATTCCATTGATGGAAAAGATAGAAAAAGAGTTCAAGTGAGCACTCATAGGTACTAGAACTCACAATAAATCGTACTCTAGATCGTTGATGGAACGTAGACGATCGAGAGAGCTGATATTCATGCGAACATGCCAGCACAGTGGAACGATCCCACATCCTAGAGAGGTAAATGAAGGTGTTTAGCGATTGCAAACATGTCCATCAGTTGAGAAAATCTACATCGTCAATGCTAATGCGAGTGCTGAGCTTCACATGATCGGAATTGAGGAATCTTGGGTGTTTTTCCGAAACACTTTTCAAGAATTGGATAGCCTGGAACAGAAGGAGAAAGTTTGTTTAGATAGACAACGCATTTATCGTTCTCACTTTAGGAGATTATCTTTAAAGATTACGTCGCCAAGCTTGGATTGATTGCTTGCTATTACTGGACAAGGGAAATATGGGGGGATGTACGCAAGAAGTAAGCTTTGCATGCAGTGAAAAATAAAAGATTTGTTTTATTATTGTTTATAATTTTATGAATTTCTTCAGGCTGATGTCTTCGGTAATCACGTGTTTCGATGCCGAAATCCCGCTTGACGTCTACTATCCAGATGATTATGGAAATAAGGGAGCTTTCGAAAGGTAAAATGATCTTAATCAACAAGAGTACTTTGCTCTAGTTCGATTCGTTCACACAACGATGAGCACTCCTCTATTTTCCTGCCTCAATTCAACATAACTCAAATGACCGATAAGGAATTCTATGCATTGGCAGCACTAGTGCTCACTGAGCACGGTAAAAATTTAATTTATAGAAACAAACAATGTCTTTCTTGAGACTTACCAATAACAGAAGAAGCAGAACAGATGATGGACGCGATTCGACATGAGACTTTCGAAAACTTACAGTTATATTACCAGAACGAGTTGGGTATCAGCAATTTCTCAACGCGTTTGGGGAATCTCATGAGTTTGAATCATACGGTCCAGGTGACGATTATTTGTGTTACATGTTCTAATGAACAATATTCAGGAATGTATGTCACTCTACAGAGTCGTATTTAGCTTCTATTCCACCTTTTTCGACATGTACATGTCTGAAGAGATGATGAAGACGATGCTGTATTAGTAGTTAAAAGTTTGTTCGTGTCGTTATGTTGATATGGATTCTTCGAATAAAGTCGTACAGTTCAAGATAGTTCCATTCAAGATAGTTCCATATCGGTTTTAGACATATTAAAAAACAGTGTTCGTGGTTCCCTTTATTCCTGTGAATGGTCGAATGATTGGCTTAGCGCAGCCTTGAACATAGATTTTTTTCATCATTTTTTGGCGTGGATCACGATATGTGTACGATTTATTGCACACTATTGACGCTGAGCTACATGCCCGCTGGCATACCTACCTAAAATACAATTAGGAGACTCTGAGCGGGATAATGGCGTCTTTTCTATAGAACTTCCATTCGAATATTGATCCTACTTCGTTGAAATATTTACTATGGCTCCCACGTGTCCTGCCCAGCCATCTCTTCAGGCAAGGAGAGATTCTGCTCCGAAGGGCTCTTCCCCATTCATCGCGAGAGGTTTGTGTTCTAATGAATAACAATTGGAAAGCGTTACCATTAATAGTCTTGCAGGTTCAGTTTCCCCCAAGGCAAATCCAGATGGACACGCAGCAGAGTTGGTCCGACTTCAAGAAGTGAAGAAGGAGATTGAGGAACAATTCCGCGCAGTCGAGGAGGTCATCGAGAAAGTACGGAATCGGGTTATCAAGCGTCTCTAAATGTTCCATATTCCATTGTCCCAGTTTGTTCAATCTATGATACTTCAATCTAACATTTCCTTTCAGCGTACTCCCGACCTCGCTTCTGCTCGTTTTGTGAGGAATTCGCCCAGAAACCCTGAAAAGACTCCGAGACTGAGAGAGCGACTTGCACAGAGAAGCATGAAAGCGAAAGCGAAATCGATGGTAAGTAGTTTGAATTGAATCTGGATGAATCGGGAAAGCATTCTGCCTCTTGTTCTTCTCTTGAATTAACATATACATATTGCCAGATTATGGAGATGGACGGTAAAATGAGCGTGTATCGAAGCCTAGAGCAACAACTCCAGGAAAATCACAAGGCAATCGTTGCTGTCAAGTATCGTATCCAGATGTGGGTTCACCCTAGCCTATAATGGAAAAAAAGATCTTGTGAGACTCTTTTTTTCATTCAGGGCGTCGAGGAAGCGTCCGTCGAGTGACACCCAGGGAGGAAATGTCAGAAAGGCCCCCCGCATTGATGGATCTAATTAACCCCGAACACATCTCGCCATCTTTCCATATCCCCATCCTCTCAATATTGAGTTTTGTTTGAACAATCCAAGTTCTCCAATAATGTTGTTTGATTATTTACTCCATGATGCATTATTCAGAAAATGCGTTTGCAAGAACTTCTGTGAAGGGTGCATGGCTTGATAAATGTATTCATTCATTCTCCCCTTGACTAATAGGAAAATGTTCCCACACCACCTTCAGTTGGATTCCTGCCTTGCACACATCAGATTGTCTCACGTGGTTCCAACTACAAAGTGAATTTTAATGACTTTTTAGGTGGCTTACTTGGAGTCATGAGGTTAGTCACATGAATACCCCGAAAATAGTGCACGTCTTGAACTAGTTCCCGGTTCCTAAAATGTGAAGCGAAAAGGAAAAATCATGCCCAAATTGTGTCCTCATCACGTCTGCAGAATTCAGAAATTTCGTCACTCCTCAATTTCGAACTTGTTATTCTTGGTTGTCTACTGAACTCTCCAGTGCTGTGGAGAATGGATGGGTTCATGGCGCTGTCCAATGATGGATTACTTCTCCCTTTCCGTATGTTTTTCCAAAATTCCCCCGAAGAAGAGAGAAGACACTCTCAGAAGGGCTTCCAGAGTATAGACGATTCTCTCTTTTCGGGCAGTCTGGCGTATTATTTATTGTTAGGCAACTGCATTGTCCTTATCGATGTGGAGTTCCAAACAGGGTAGTTGTACTTTCATTTTGCACAATTTGCCAGCGATCAACATGTTAAGATAATGAAGGGGATAAGAAGGGGATTATCTGTAATTTGCACTAACCTTTCTTGTTTACCGTTCGTCTCTCGGAACCCTCTGGTATCTTTAATTGATCTACTCATTCTACTACTTTTATCTCCAGATTCACTGCCATTCCACTCCCTCTTTTCCCCACGCGCCTCCATTTGATATCGAAACCCGCGTCTCGCCCACTCTCAACTTTTTTTTCCGATTCTTTTGGCCCTGAATCTCTTCCCCAGTGTTATCTACCCGTGAGATTCCCATTTCCTCTCCACCCGGAAAGCAGAAGAAGAAGATAAATTCCCTCGACCTTCTCTTCCGCAAATTCCCATTCCCAGAATCCCACAGTATCCGTTCATTTATGCATGCAATTTAGCCGAAAGTCGAGCGCTCAAATCATGAATCAAATTCGTTTCAGACCTCGGCTTCTCCTCCATTTCGCCCCATTCGCCGCCCTCCCAATTCTGTCAGAACGAGCTCCCATCAACGTTTCACTTCTCCCATCCTCCTCTTCTTCTCTCAACAAAAGAGTGTCACTATGCCAGCCAAGGTAAGCAGAGAGAAGGAAGCAGCTAATACCCTCGCTCATTATATCGATGCTATGTCGATTGCGTTATCGGGTCCCTTTAACACGCTTTGTTTCTAGTTTGTCTGTCTTGTGAGAAGAGACGAGATTTATCGCCGTCCTGCAACAGAGAAACTAGGTTTGACAGAATCTGGCGCGCGAGTTTCCTCACATGGCCCGCATACACGTTTCTCTCGTGTTTTGATTTACATACTCTACTCGCTACTCGTCTATCTTCTGATTTATGAGTTCTGTATGTTTTCTCTATCTCTTTACGAATTCTTGACAGGTTCTATGTATGCGCATCGTGAATGTATGAATGATAGGCATCCTGTCTGACAGTACCGAATAGAATAGGCTATATAAATGCAGATGAGTTCCCATCACTCATCCCGACTCCTCTTTTCTCCTTTTACCGTAACCTATTGCTCCTCTCGAACGCACTGAGACCTTCGAAATTAGCCACTTGAGAGGTGTCAGTCTTGCTCATCAAATAAATACTGACTTCCTTGAGGAAAACCTCCTTTCCTGCCCACTTGAAGAAACCGAGACCCTCTCCCTTTCGCAATATCCTCTAGTGCGCTCAGACCGAAAAATCAGGCGTCCGATTCAGTGGCTCATCACATCTCCCTTAGTCATGTCCCTAACATAATCCCTAGACACACGGTTCCACTGGGAATTCGTCTCATAACAATGAACGATAATGGTGTATCGGCATTGCGTCACTATTTCTAGTTGGGAAGTTTGAAGACTCGCGCCAGATAAGGAAATAGTTCAGTCGATGGGGGAAGTGAAGGCTGTCTCTCTCGTAAAACACTGTTTCCACCTGTCGCTAATGCTTCCATCTGTATCTCTTGAGATTCTCGGGCGGCTTTTCACCGATTTTCCGTCTCTCTTTTCTCTCTGCTTCCTGGGTGTGAATTATTGAGAATCGCCCCCATTGTCCGTCCCTCCCAGCCCCCAAATGAGATCTTTCTCGAAAATTTGCGCCCTCCCGTAGCCGCAAACTCGTCCTTTTCCAAAGTGGTGTCGGTTGAGATGAAATAGATGCTTGCGCTTCACTTCGGGTCTATTAACTTTGCGACCATAAATTTCACTCGCGTCGCTATGCTATTCAGGGCGCACGCAAAGTCATCTTCCTCTTCCCATCCTCATTTTTTCTTTGTTTCTCCTGGACCTCCGGCAAATCCGCCGTTCACTCCTTTCCCAGACAGATGAAGGAGTCATCACTGTTGTGTTGATTCAGCGAGGGAGGGGAGGATTCCAAAATGAGGAGGAGCGGTCAGAAATTCGAGGAAAACATCCGGAAATGGGGTGGATGGCCGGACAGACGGGGCTATGGCGCCCTTCCTATGACTCAGGAGACCCGGCTGTCCGGTCGACCTCTCTCTTCTCACGTATCACGCGCGCACAGATTCAGAGGGTCCTGTTTCTTACTTTTCTGGTTTTTTTTCTTCATTATCTTGCCTGTTTTCCACCTGCTATTTATAAACAGCGGCTCAAGAATCGACGCTAATTTCGAATGCGATTTCCTCACCCCGCTAAGATGGCCATTCAATCCTCCTCATCTCATTCCCACACTATGGGAGAATCCCGTAATGCGAGGAGGAGGAACGTGCTGAATGGAAGAATCGCCCACTGCCGCCTACTATTCCCCATATTCCCAGTGATGTTGCCTTCACTTGCTCGAAACAGCGGCGCGCGCTAGTTTTCTGCATCAGATGTTAGACTGAGTGGTGACCATCACATTGAATGTACGTGCAACTTCTGCCTCAGTACACGGCTGAAGGCTAGGCCTTTGGTGTAGCAGAGAATATTATTGTTGAATACATTTGTGAGATTCGTAGCTACCTCTATCATATGATATTATTGTCTCGATCGAATCATAAGCATAGATCGAGCGCATTACTTGAGCCTCTTCTATAGGTTCTCGAACAATGCCAATTTTGACGACTCCTCCGTGCACCATTTATCTCATTTTGACGTGTTGCTTTGTTTTTGTTTCCACTCGCGCGTCTCTTTCTTTCGGCTAAGCGCACCCGTGGGGGACGAGCGAGAATGTCTGATGGAAAAGCTGGTGAAACTGGTGGTGAGGATCTAAACTAGGACATATTACGACACTATTTCGAAGCATTCATCATTGAAATTTCACACATCACTATTGAATATACAACAGTTAGGTATGCATCGAGTAGTTGTACATTTTTGACTATCCTGATAGTGTAGTAGAATAACATGAAGCTTCCGAAGATAGCTCTGTATCGGTACTTTTGGCGTTCAAATTGAAGGATTACGTCTGGGCCGTTCCTTAATGCTTTTGTTTTCCGTTTGTTCCTCACGAATATATTAGTTGAGGACATTTTCTATTAGCTCGCCACATTTTTTTTTCTTCTCATTACCGACAACCGCCCTTCTCCATGCTTCAAAAGACCAGCCGGCATCTGAAGGTATTTTATCCTTCCAGAGTCTACGCCCGATGCTGTTGAAGGAGATGAGCAAGGAGGAACTCCTCCAGGAGATTGCATTTAGAGACGAGGTCAGATATATCGGGTTGAGGAATAAGTAACGCTCGTTTTTGGATTTTTTTTTCACTTTATCATAAAAACTTTACAAATCACGATAGAATCTAAAAATATTCTCCATGCGCATCGATGACCTTCTTCCATCTACCAGGCAGCTTGTGGATGCCCTCGTGATAGAAGGACTGGGGCTGGTTCTTGAAATAGTTGGTCAGTACTGTCTGGATAGTGGCTCGGTCTTTGAAGCTCTGTCCCTTGAGGAAACGCTGGAGGTCTGAGAAGAGGTGGTAATCGGAGGGGGCAAGGTCGGGTGAGTAGGGAGGGTGGGGGAGGACAGTCCAGCCATAGCCCGCCAGCTCAGCCTTGGTCTTTCTTGCGACATGCGGGCGGGCGTTGTCGTGCTGAAAGTAGATTCGAGCGTCCTTCCCGCGTGTTTGTTCGACAGCGAGTCTCAGCTTCCGTAGCTGAAGAGTGTAGACCTCTGCCGTGATAGTCGTCCCCTCGGGTAGGAGTTCCCAGAACTCCACTCCCCGCACTGACCACCAGATGCACAACATCACTTTTTTTGGGGTGCAAATCTTTCGGTTTGGGGACATCCGCTGGCTTTTGGTCCTCTCCGACCCACTGTCTCATGCGCTCATGGTTGTCGTAGAGCACCCACTTTTCATCACCTGTGATGACATTGTCCAGCCAATCAAACCGGCGATGCAGAGTGAGAAGAGTCGAAGCCATGTCCACTCGGCGATCCTTGTCATAGTCGGTCAGGTCACGGGGGATCCATCTCCCGAGTTTCCACTTCTTTCCAATCGCGTGAAGTCTATTCACGGCAGTTTTTTGGTCGACCCCAAGGAAGTCAGCAAGATCGCGCGTAGTGAGATACGGGTCAGCCTCCACCTCAGAACACAATCGATCGAGGTCCAACTCCATGGGGCGACCGGGTCGGTCTTCATCTTCGAGGGAAAAGTCGTGTTTCTCGAATTTGACTACCCACTTTCTCACGGTGGTTACATGCGGGGTATGTGTGGGGTAAACTTGCTCCAGTTGTTCATGAATGGCGGGCGGTTTCAAGCCAGATAGAAAGAGAAAGAGCATCACGTTCCGAATGTGAATTCGGTCGGGGACGAAATTGTGCGGCATTCTCGCCTGGGAGACTAGGGAGAACTGAATCGAAAACATGTGTGGAATGCCCGAGGGGCCCTCTCTCCAGTGTAAACAGGGTGGCAGACGGCAACAACAAAAGAGCGAGCACGAGGGTTCTAAAGTCAGAGAGAAAAAACGAGCGTTACTTATTCCTCAACCCAATAGATCATCCTTTTCATCTGACTCGATTTATCGTTGCCTGAAAACCATCAGTGTTGGATAGCAGATGTCTCATCATTGGCGCTGGTGAAATCAGGTTCAACAGTTTATAATAAGTTAAAATCAATGAAATATGGGAAAACCAAATGAAGAACAGGAGTAACAGTAATATATTTCAGGTGATCTATCAGTTGAAGAAGGAGATTGACAAGTTTCGGTGAGTATTTACAAATAAAAAAGTATGGGAAGAAAAACGGTCGCTTTTTGAGTTGAATACATTTACGTCGGGGAATTGGATTACTGGACAGGCGTCCTGTGGGAAGGAAGTTCGCCTATTCAGTTGTAGAACTGTCTGGAACTAAATATTAGAAAAGTCACGTCTGAAATTTTTGAATCCTTTCAGTTCGTACGAATTACAGATATTCGGAAACAAATAATAAATCTCTTTCAGCGCTCAAAACACTCAGAAATCGAGGAAGATTGCGATTTCTGCCGAGTCAGAACTTTCAAAAGACCAGAGGACTTATGCAAAGAGCCAAGAGTGAGTGCTTTCCTTCTCGGAGCTTTTACTCAGACTCTTTCGACTAACCATTCAAAAATGCACCCCATTATTATTTTTTTGCTAAGAGTTCTCCTCGAACCGTTACCTTTATTTCAGGGCCTTCGATCTGATCGATGAGTCTCTTCTCTCTAATGACTTCATGCGTCATCTCGATGCAGTGCAGAGGGAGAGAGTGGCAGCTGCTATGCACGCTATTGAAGCACGAGCAGGGTCCATACTCATAAGGTAAGGACTGGATTCCTTTTCCGCAAAGTTTCAAATTTATTCTTCAATGATTCTCTTTTCGAAATAGTGATTCAGCGGATCCCCTCTGAATGTCGCATAACGTTTATGGGCACACCAAAGCGTGCAATGATTTGTTGCACAAGTTCCCATTTTCGTTGCGAGACACAGACAGTGGTTTTCGCACTTGAAAGCACCCATCCTCTCCATGCATCCACGTTCCCTTGAGATGGGCGACATTGAAGATCTATGTGTGGTAGTCTTGACCTTACGAAAGTTCGAAGCACTCGTAAAAACAGGATAATTTTTCAACATAAATACACTATTTTAGGCAAGGCGACGCCGGAAATCTTATGTACGTGATAGAAGGTGAGGATGATACAGTAACCAATGAATCGTAAATATGTCTGGTGTACTTTAGATACAGTAATCGTCGAATCATGATAATATTTATTGCAGAGGGATCAGTGAATGTGTATGTAGACGGCGAGAAGATCCGTATGATGGAACGAGGTATACGGTATATCAGTCATCCATGCATCTTTTCTCATTTATTCAGGAGCACTTTTCGGCGAGCTCGCTATTCTGCACCACTGCGAACGTACTGCTACCGTCCAAGGTGATCATTTTCGGTCTGCTATTGAGATGGAAAACAGGGGCTAATAAGAGGAGGGGTATTCACGGTATGAGGCACTGTAGTGCTGGATGAGATGAACGCTCGCTTACATGTTCACTTATTTTAATTTTATTTTGAGACACAAAACATGTCGTCATTGTTACGCTGAAAGGCACTTCAAACATAAATAACTATTTAATCTTGAGCGGACACGAACTGTACAGTGTGGGTGATAGAGAGAGGAGTATTCCAATCTATCATGGTCCAGTCTGCACAGGAGACGAGGGAACTCCATCGAAGAGCTCTCAGACGGTGATTTTGGTTTTTCTTTCTTTCAAAACTCACTGAACATGATGCATATCTGAAGGATAAGATGCAACAATCATTTCCATTCTAATCCGTTTCTCGCAGTTCTCATCGCTTCTCTTCTCTCCCTGAAGACGCCCTTGTCCGTCTGGCAGATGTCTGCGTCGATGTGAAATACTCTAATGAAGGAGACGACGTCAACGTCGAACCCAACTTCGTATACGTCGTCCTCAATGGAGTGGTGAGATACAACTCTCAATTAGCCTCTTCTTCGCGTCCTTGAGAGTCGACGTCTCATAGATTCCCCTCGTCAGCATTATGCAACATTACGGAGTCCTTTCATGGTGTAGCAGGTACTACAAGCTGCCGAAATTTCAATGAGATTGATTTATTGGGCAAACATTTATTCTCGATACTGTATTCATCCAGAATAATTCTTTGCCCTGAAGATCGTTTGCTCATAACATTAGAATGTTCGGAGATTGGTCAACGAGGCAAGATAATCTAATTTGCAACCGGCATAATATTTTTCGCATCGCACTTTGCTCGACAATATTGAGTCTAGACGAATCTTCAAATGAATTGAACTGATGGTGACCTCAAGATAATCAACGATCACTACTAGAATTGGAAATGCAGCAAAACAATCAATTTTGTAACAGGGAAGTAGAGATAGTTGGCGATGAAAGAGTTCGAGAAATGAGTGATTCTTCTCTGACGTAACTGATTGTTTTGCTCCATTTGAAAGTCAATTCTGATCGTTGATTCACTAGTCTAGTCGAGACTAATCCTCAAGTTCCATTCCTACACCCCTCTCTCACTCTGCCCTCAAGACAATCAATGATCGGCGCCTCGTGTTCAATGACCCCAAAAAGTCCGCGATAGTGAGGTGACATACACCCACTCATGCGACTTCGCCTTCACTTTCTTTAGACCCTCTTTCATTCCCTTGTCTATCAGTCTCGTCTGTACCCTCTCTCACACGCTCTCTTTCTCTTGTAATCGGCAGACTTTAGTCTGTGATGATCGGAGTAGTGATAGTGCGCCCGACAGGCCGGCGCCAGAACTGCGTAAGCAATGCCACGCTCCCCTTACCTCGATAATCAATCAAGGCTGCAAAACAATGAGCGTCATCGAGTTAAGAGATCGGTGTTCAGTTAGAGAAAAAACAATTGATACTATTTCCTGTGCACATCCCCTTCCCCTCAAGAATAATGATTTTCTGGAACCAATAAACTTCTCGACGCATCATCGTCCTGATAAGCGAAATCCTTCCCTTTATCACTCTAATCGTACAACGCGTGACCGGATTAGACGGGTTATCGAGAGCCAAACCCGAAGAACTCAAAAGAATCCTTCCCTACCGTACTCAATTTAATCTAAATTTGACAGCGAATTGGAAGCTTTTGCATCGAAATGAGCATTGCACCAGTCCCGATTTCACAAACAAAATATTTGAAGAGATAAGAAGAGATGAGGAGGAATGGACTTTGAGATGTGGGAGCGGAACCGATCGTTGCACTTGTTCTTTCTTGCTCTTTACTGGGACGTCGTTTCACTGAGACAAAAAGGTCATTTGAAGAGCACGTGCTCTTCTTTGTGCCTTCGGCAGTTTGGCGCGCCGTCTTTCCACTCTAGCTGCGCGCCTGGTGTAAACAACGGAATTTGGCAATACTTCGGCTTACTTCCTGACTATAGACAGTCTTCACGTCTACTCACTTCTATCTATCCAGTGACCAACGCATGCATTCTTTTGGAACTTTCACGCCGTTCTCTCTTATTCTATCCAGTAGAGCCATTCGTCTTTCCATGACAAATGATCCATAGTTTTCCTGTGGTCAGATTCTCATATTTCAGGTGATCGCAGAACGAAACCGCGAAGTTATTCGGTACCATCAAGCCGACGACTTCGAGGTTGGCGTCAACGAAAACGGGTATTGGTGAGTGTTTGAACCCATTCCTTCCTCTTTTCTTCGTTCCTTTAGAAATGAGCACGCGTGACCATGAAAAATGGAGAGAAAGAAAGAGAAAAAGGCTGTGCAAGAGCGTTGGGCGTCTTGCATCATTCCCGGCAGGCGTAATGTTCTCGCACTGGTGCGAACATTTTGTCGAACATTTTTGGGGTGGCGATGAGTCAAGGAAGTGTCCGAAGGAAGAGACAAGGTTTGGTCGTAATTCGCCCCCTCTTTTTATCCCTTGTTCTCGCTCAATTTCCACTCCTAATGGCGTCGTGATAAGGGAAGAGCTAGAAAAGCCACGAGCGATAAGGGTTTTCGACTATCGACATCGATCGAATTCCTTTTCCCTCCGCCGAACTCCTTTTGTTTGCCTCCTTTAAAATCAGCGTCGTCGTCACGCGCCTGTTGTGCACCACCGCAAACGAGATCAAAAAGTTGCCGACCTTGAATGATAGTGGATTACTGTATGGGAATAATAGTCTAATGTGGATTACGGTAAAGGTGGAGTTGACCTATGAAATGGGAAATATTATGACTGCAGGTTGCGTCAGAACGAGCGTTTCCAAGTGGACGACGCACCCCTCGAACTGCTGGTAATGCACGTCGATCAGGTAATTTACATAATTAATTAAAAGTATAATCAATAAAATAATTCAAGATCTGCCGCGCGCTCGACGTCCTCGACTACGACGAGGAGACGGAGAAGCGACGCATCAGGTGAGGATTACGGTATATTCCGGATACGGTAGCTACGATAGTTCCCTCTCTTCCCTCTTCTCTCAAGAGCAGGAGGGTCCAAAAAGTGGATGTTGATGAACGAGCGGGAGCTCATGTGGCGCGCACGTGAACAGCTGCTTCCTTTCCTTCCTTCTGCTCTCTCATTTCCCCCTGCTCTCTCGTCTGCTTTTCCGTCTGCGCCTTCTCACTAACACGTGATATCTCAGCTTGTGTTCACAGTTTCCTGTCATACGCTCGAAACGAGATAATTTTCTAAAATGTTGACTTGAGTTGAGTCACACCATGACTACCTTCCTGTCAACAAAACGAACCCTGGCCGTTCTTTGCATCCATCAGAATGGCGGTACAAAGTTCGGCCAGAGCATACTAGACGGAAGTCATGTGAGGCTCCCTCTAGACTCTGCTACTGACAGATCCCATCTATTTCATTAGCAGAGACTCGCTCACAGCTGTTTTCTCCCCACTTCCACTGCTATTTTGATCACCTCCTCGACTTTGCGCCTCTGATCTTCCATTTGATGATCTCCAAGAGAGCGCAGTGCACCGGATGAACTTCCAGTTGTTTGCGTGACGTCACCAGACCGAATATCTGTGGAACGTTTGATCAGCCAACCAGCGGGTGGTGGCCCAGAGGCCAAACGTTCATTCCCCTCTTCTCCCCCAACTGAGATTCCCATGTGGAACAACAGAAACATTAACTCTGGTACAGGAGATGATAACAAGGGAGCGAATGGACCTATTGTGGGTACGAATAGGGTTCGAGATAGATTGATTTCAGTCGAGTTTAAAACTTTCTCTCTAATAACAGCAAACCTTTTGCAGTGTACTAGGGCGCATATTCTACCTTGTGATTATTCACATTTCACCATCACTGCCAAAGGTCCCCGGAGTCGTGTTATTGCTCCATTATGCGTGAGAATCTTTCAAAGTCGCCTATATGATTAGAGGGCGAATAACAGGTTTTCCAAATGTTTTATCGTCTCTTTTCCCTCCTACGATGGTCGAATCTGCGGCCTCCGATAATTAAAAAACATGCACGTGACACGAAAACATTCCGCTCCTATCCTCATACTGTAATCAATCATCCAAAAGAGGAAACATTCCTTTTTTCTGGAAGTAAATAGGCTAGCGATCGTGTGTTCGTAACAGTATCCGCGGGCTACTGTTACACCCTAAGAATCATTAACGACACTGTTATCGAGCACAAAGTACTCCTGAAACACTCACAAGATCAAACACTCAAGCGATTTATTTTTTGATCGGAATCCACCAATTGAAGTGAAACATTTCAAGACCAAACGACTAAAATCGGTGCCTGGGGGCTTATTGCCAACCTTGTTGTCTCTCCGTATCAGTTGAAGATTAAACAACCAAAATTTACCTTTGTTTCAAACCACGACTAGATTTTGATTCACCGTTACGAGGAGCGCGAAAAAACTGGCTCGCTGATCTAATTGATCGGCGCGCGATAGCTAGACCACGTGGTTAGAGATAGCGAAAGTTACAGCGAGTGCAGTCGTTGACAAATGCACCTCTAGATCAGATAATAGCCTGTGCCAACGAGATAGAGGTCGGGATGATTATGCAATGCCAGACTCCTAGACAGGCCCGAAGCCTCGCTCTAGTCGTCATAGTCTATGCTGTTCCGCAGTTTGTAGATCAAATGGCCGGTTTTCTAGTCTTTGATGTGGAATATGGAAAATTACACCATCTCATCATGGTCGACTTCGTCCGGGCAGAGCCTCAACAATCACTTTTTGAACATCGATCACATCATCATTGACCAATTGTACGGGTGGAAAACATCTCTCATCTTTCACTTCCTTTCATGCTCGTATGATCAAGTAAAGATCAAAGATCAAACCGCAACAAGCAACTGAATTAGCCTCTTTCCTTCCGACTTCCGAAGGGGGCGCCATTCCGTCTACTCCTTATTGTCTCTGTTTATCTATGGCCTCGATCAACACTCCATGCATCTCTCCCTCTCTCCACCCTCAAGATCAAACGCTCATCTTCGCGGGTGGCGAGCGGTCATCTCTCCCCTCCCTCCCCTCTGGCGCAAGATCAAACCTCCATCATTATGCCTCCTCCTCCTCCCCCTCTCTCGCCTCCTCGGGGGGAGGGGGGAGGGGGAAAGGGGGCGGAGTCAGTGTGATCAAGGAGCGTGTGCCTTCCGAGACAAGATCAGTTCACGCCTGTGATCTAGTCAGCGAGTGGTCGTCTTCATCCACCCGCTGCCTTTTCTCTTCCCTCTTGGATTTCAAGCTGAAACCAGTCCATCATGCAGATCAAGACATTTTCATCTACAACCATCTCTAGTAGTAGTGGAGGACCGGCTACTAGTGGACACAAATCGGCCCCCTTGGCTGTCTCTTCCTGCTCTCAGACTGCAGCACTCGCCAATGCAGTCGCCGATCTGGCCATCACTCCCCGAAGGTACCGTACCCCCCTCAATAGTACCATCTCACCCTCACTTCCGCGCGGGATAGAACCGGTTGATTACAGTACCTAGTAGTGCAATCGCGTCTCTAAAAGGTGCAAAAGGGCTCAATTTTGTGGTCGAAAGAGGCTCAAAAAGCGAAGTGTTCGTTGAAATTCATCCCCAGCAGTTGTCCACGTGCTTCCCACATGAATTCTCTCCTCTTGACTCCTTTGCTTGCTCTTCGCAGTCTAGCTTTTTGTTTGCTTCTAGACGCACTACTTGATAATAAGCCCCATGCTTCTTGTCGATAAGAGGGTGTCTATTGACCTCTGAACCCGTACTGCAGTACTCGGAGTATACTGTATGCATTGTTTGCACGCGATCTTTAATCAATTACGTTGCAAATCGAACGCGCCCATCCCTCTTTTGATGATTCGATTGTCTCTATCACGAGATTGGTTGCTCTCTGAGCGCGCAATTGCTCGTCCTTCCTCCTTCTCTTTCTCTGCGCTCTCTCACTTTCACGCGATCTCTCGCCAGCTGTCACTAGCCTGCTTCTCTTCGTGGAATGAGCTAGCACATGCAATGGAGGAACCAGCTGCGGTTTGAAGCCATTGGGGAAGATGAGAACGGGGGAGAGAGAGGAAACGAGTGTGTACTAATCCTACGGAGAAACAACAGAAAATAATAGGTGTGCGAATGGGAAGTGGGCTCTAATAAAACAGAATCTTTTCAGGCCTGACAATGACGTAGAGAACGTCTCCCTGTGCAATCTGGACCGGATCGGAACGATTGGCATCGGCGGATTTGGAAAGGTCGAACTCGTCAAACACATCGACCGAGTGTACGCACTCAAGGTACGGTAGCTGGCGCGAGTGATAACTGGTTAATATCTATTTTGGATGGATCAACAGCTGACTAATTACTGTATTTGGATTGACTCATTTTCAGGTTCTGACCAAGGCCCATATCACTGCTACCAAGCAGGAGAAGCACATCAACAATGAAAGAGAAATCCTGATGAATGCAGACTGTGATTTCATCGTCAAGTGAGTGTTTTATGGATCATGGATTACGGTAGACCAGTGACTATTATGTTGACCACTGTTACAATACGCCTGAAATAACGAATGAATGTTTAGTGTAGGGGTTACTTTTTAGTGTCGGGGTTATTGTGTTGACCATCTGTTCCAATAGACATCTTTTGATCATCTATTGTTAGTTCGAAACTATTTTTGATCATCAGTGATCACTGTTAGTGAACACGTGTTACCGACACAATAGTCCAGGCAGAAGGGCACTAAAGATAAGGATGTACACTTTGCTTACGCAGAAAATGAATCAAGAAGGTTGATAAGAACTATTGATTGCGTTGGAGGTGATCGAGAACTGACTTCTTTCAGGCTTTATCGTACATTCCGCGACTCTGAACGACTTTACATGCTCATGGAGCCGTGTCTCGGAGGCGAATTGTGGAGTCTGCTCAAGCAACAGTGAGTTAGAAACTCATTCCTGTCAATAACTGTACTGACTGAAATAGATAAATGCGGAACTTCCGGAATTTTACAATCGGACTTTTCAGTGGGCGACTGGACAATGAGTCAGCGCGGTACTACTGCGCGGCTGCGATGGAGGCTCTTGACTACCTCCATCGGCGGGCCATCGTATATAGAGATCTCAAGCCAGAAAACCTCCTCATCGACAGAAATGGACACCCGAAACTCGTGAGTTATCTATCTAATAGCACATGGCATATCACTAAAGTACCCTGAACCAATAAATAATGGCTTCATTTCCAGTGCGATTTCGGTTTCGCCAAGAACATCCGCAAGGAGGGCAAGACCTGGACCTTCTGCGGAACTGCGGAATACGGTAGGTCACCCCCCCTTCTCTTACAATCAGGATCGCAGCAGGATACTTGAAATTATTATTTTTTGTTTTTCAGTCGCTCCCGAGATTGTTCTGAACAAGGGCCACGACATGGCAGTGGACATCTGGGCCCTGGGCATCTTCGCGTTCGAATTGCTCACTGGCAGGTACGCAGCGTGACCTAGCGAATTGATGATCTGGCCCGCCCACCTACCGTAACATTTCCCTCTTCCAGTCCTCCTTTCGCCTCATCAGACAGCATGGTCATCTATAACGCCATTCTGCGAGGTGTCGAAAGACTGGCCTGGCCACGATATGTCACCAAGGAGGCCGTCAATGCCGTGCTCAGCTTCTGCAAGCAGGTAATATATCGTAAAGGTAAAGGAGCTACCGTACTCTGAGCTATAGTTAACTGCACCATAGTATCCAATCGACCTACAGTAATCATTCAATCACTTCAGGAGCCCGCTCAGCGACTAGGCTACGGTGACATGGACGCCGCCCGTTCCCATCCCTGGTTCGAGCACTTTGACTGGGCTGACTTCAAGGCCGGGATCATGGAGCCGCCCTTCGTCCGACCGGTGAGTATCCAATTCACGGATTCTGCTTTCTGGCTCTGGATCCGTCTCTGGTATTCAAATTTACGGTTTCGTTTTGCAGGTATTCTCGGCGATCGACATGTCCAATTTCTCACCACCCACTTCCACATACGAGTTTCCGACGGGTACCGACGAGTCCGGCTGGGATAAGGAGTTTTGAATAGAGATACGACCCACACCACTTTATGCTGCACCTACCGAACCCCGCTTTTGTAAATATTGACCAACGCACATGTAATAAGACCAACTAGCTCCCATGATGTAGAAAGTTTTTTTGGAAAGTTGTAGTAATAATACTCGAATAGTTATTTGCATTCTTGACAGCCAAAAACCATTTAATACTGACAATGTTTTCAAGCCCGCCACGTGTATCTTTCCCATTTCACCATGTTTCATCCCGTTAATTCTTTAATTACAAGCTCTTTCTTTTGAGTAGAGCGATTTCTATGAAGATCGCTCAATAAACGAATATTTCGTTTTTAATCTATGAATGAACCAATTCGCACAGCACAGAACGAATAACTAGGCAACAATGTAGTGAAAAGGGCTTCTACATTCACAGATATTAATCATACCTTCAAAGCTTTCATGCTTTTCTAAACCATCTCGTACCACTCCGAATAATTTGGTATCAGAACTGGACTTGTCCCAGATGCTCCACATTTACATCACGGCGCTCAATTTCTAGATATTTCGAATGTTTTCTCCCTACGTAAAAAATAGTGTACATTTGTTGAGCTCAACCGTTTTCAATACTCCCCATGTTCTACACAATTAACGTATTATCCAATCATTGCTTCTATCGGTTTAGAGTTGTGAGAATGCGGCTCACATTCTTAGAAAACAGAAACTTAAAAAAAAAATTTTTTTGAAAGATTTTGTAGTGAGACTCCTAAAAGGCTTCGCGTACTTTTGAAATATCTACTGTGCTATGCCGTTTCCTTCATTCACTTCGTTGTAAACTGTGGAAATCATTTGATTCGTGCATTGGATAGGTGAGCATGCTTATGTTATCCGACATCGGAACGGAAGTGGCTGCCTTTCCTAAAGATCTAGACGTTGCTGATAAATTCAGTTCTTACATCTATACAAGTATTGTTTTTTTTCAGGGTGATCCTTTTCTGAGAAATTGACATCCTTTTCGCATAAAATTCCATGATCTTTTGCTTCATTGAAATGCTCACAATGGATAATTCGGCTCTGTGCTAGAAGACGGGTCCCAAGAAAATAGAAAGGTCTCATCAGAATAGAAAGGTACGTAAAAAATAGAAAGGTCTCATCAGAATAGAAAGGTACGCAAAAAATAGAAAGGTCTCATCAGAATAGAAAGGTACGCAAAAAATAGAAAGGTCTAGAAAATAAAAAGTTATGTTTAAAAAAATAGAAAGGTCTCATCAGAATAGAGAGGTCCCATCAGAATAGAAAGGTCCGTAAAAAAATAGAGACGATCGATAAAAAATGAATTTAGTGATTTGAAAGAGATATGCCATCCGGAGACCACTTACTTGGGAAGGGTCTCAACTCACATTCTCTGATCGGCACAAAACTTTCAGTACCGACTAAATCGACTACGCTGATTTCAAATCTGTTTTCAAAAACTTTTTTGTTTTCAGGGTCATTGAAACATCAAAAAAAAAATTCATTGAAACAGCAAAAAAGTTTTCCCTCAGGAAAATTTTTTTGCTGTCAATGAAAAAAAATTTTTTTTTCTTTCTATTTTTTGCGTACCTTTCTATTCTGATGAGACCTTTCTATTTTTTGCGTACCTTTCTATTCTGATGAGACCTTTCTATTTTCTTGGGACCCGTCTTCTAGCGATAATTCCATCGTGACAGCCATTTTTATTTTTCGATCGAAATTGCTCCAGATGTTGTCAAGTCTCTGATCCTCACACAAAGGTATGAGCGACCGAACACCAACATCAATCATGTGTAATGGTAAAGTATCGTCAGATATTGATACCATGAGTAAATTACAGTTAATTCATGATCAAGTGATTGTGCAACCTCAAAATATGTAATATCATTTGTTGTTGTGTGTAGGTTTTCTGTTATGATTTGTTTCACGCTCAAATTAGTGACATCACATTTTTGGCAACCCATTTTTTCATGAATAATTTTGCTCCTAATGTATTAGTTGTCTTCAAGCATTAAGCAAGACTATTCGTGTTGAGTAGTCTGAGTTTAGACACACAGACAGTGAAATGTCTCGACTATTCACTTCATGATGTTAGTAAGAAAAGCATGTAAATGTAAACATTAAATATGAGGTTTATTGGAAAGACATTCATAGTCACCTTCTCAACTTGTCATGTTTTCAAAGAAGATTAGAGATAGGTGACAATAAAGTACTTTTCGTGCTTATACTACTTGTGACAGTGCACTTCGAGTGCTAACATTTAAAAAAAATGTGTTTATTGAATACATCGAGCATGATCTGTCTAAATTCAGCTCAACGCAACAAACGAGATAATTTTTTTTTTGGAAGATTTGGAAGATATTTACAGCGATTTTTTTCGAAATTATAAAAAATTAAAAACCAAAATAGTTTCGCAACAAACACTTTCACATTATGCTCATCCCGGTTCGGTTATAGAAGTTTGTGTCAAAGTAAACCAGACAAATCGGATTATTAGTGACCGAAAAGGTTGTTATCTTCATATTATATGTTCTCTTATCGGCTAAGAGCCTTCGATCGTATCCAATCTACACACAAATCATCTTCAGATGTGGTTTCGTACTTACACCCTCTCTGATATCATCGGGATTTATGTTTCTGCTGCTCTCAACATATTTGGATTCTTCTCAAATATTTATCTCCTTCTGCTTGTCTGTACACAGACTCCTGCAAAATTGAAGTAAAAAATTTGATATCACCATAATTCAAATAAAATTTCAGACGATACTCAATATTGTTGAAAATATCTGCATTAGTTGAGCTTCTAACAAGCCTCTCTGCATTATTCGCTATGTCCAAGTAAATCGAGTATCCGGGTACTTCATTTTATCTTTCCTCTTGCAGAGTGAAAACTCCGGGGTTTTCTGTTATCTACATTTATCTAGGGCCCTGTACTGATTTCGGAAATCATTTCTGTTACTTCGGTATTTAAAATAAGTCAACAAAGTAAACGTTCCATATTGAAGCTCAATCCTTCTCAATACATCTCTCACTCTATGCTGTTCTAGTGTTGTTGAACCATTTCGATTATCGATTGAGAGTTGTACGGCGGTAATCAAAAATCGAAAAGAAGAGAAAGATATATCAAAAGTTTTAGCAAATCACCGAGTAAATTTCGCTTGTTTTCACAATGCGGAATATGTTATGTGCTGGCGTACATTCATCTCGTGAGTTTATTTCGTAATGCTTTTCCATGAACTTGAACAGGTTTCCATGCTGATATCTACTAAATTCGACTACGACCTTTCCGATCTCCTAGAAGATCAAGATTTAGTGGAAGAAGTGGGTGCCTATGCCATTGAAGGTAGCTAACTTCTATGGAAGACCAAGTGAATGAAATTCTTCAAGGAAACTTGCACGTTTTCTCCGGATCAATTCCCTTTTCTTTCATAATGATGATTATTATCGATGGCCCAGCTTTCGCGGCCATTCTCGTATATCGATCGAAGGTACTCGAGAACAAACTTTCAGGCAGGTACTACGCTCGGTAAATTTAACTTGGATTAATTTTTGGATTAACCCCCTCTGATTAATTTAGATATATTTAGTCGGATGAGACGAGATTGTGGGCATTCCAGATTCATTCAACACTCAGTTGTAATGAGGGACTAATGAGTGACCGAACGCGAAAGCAACATCGTTCACTCATGAAGGTGCGCATTCTCTTCCATAAGGAGAAGTTTTAAATCACACCGGCATCAAACAGATGCTCACAACTCAATCCACGCTTCCTCTCATAACTGTGGTCGGAAGCCTCACTTTTATTCTCAACATGTACATTCACTCGGATGTTTTCGATTACGTCCCATTCTTGGTTGTTGAACTTTCCTTATTGCATCAACTATTCTCATTACAGACATGTGCTGCTCCATCGTTCGTCACACCCTGGATTGTGATCCATTACATCGAACCATACCGAAAGATTCAACCCTCGCGGCGATCGCACGTTTTCAGCGTGTCCATCAGCAAAGAGCATTCCCATCCAAACCCCGTCTGATAGACTTGAAATCGAATCTATTCAAAAATCTACCTATTACCTTGCGGTCATTACAGTATACGATAAAGGTCTTGCCATTTCCTGAAGAAAACACAGATTATACGTAAAAAGGCCATCCCGTACCCAATGCCCTTGCGATCTGTGGGATCACTCAGTCAGGCCAGTGTCCTTAGATAAAGGACATTTGAAACTGAATGTTGACTTCTCGTAAACGTCTCGCGTTTGCTGTATAAACATGTTATCCTCGATTTAATTTCGATGTGTGCGCAGTTTGATGAATGGGGAACATTTTTCGTGAAAAAAATTGTTCAGTATTGCATAGAAATCATCATCGGCCTAATATGATGCAGATCAGTAAATATATTTATGATCAGCTGCATACGGAACTACAAAGTTCAGAAGGAGGGGAGGGGCGTTCACTCTTTTTACATATTCGCACGCGCGCACAGAGCATAGGCGAAATTGAATGGGTTCATATGGTGAGAAATCTCTCCTGATAATGGGTTCTATGATGAATTTAAACCCATTATATATTAGAAAAAACATGATTCTCTATTCTTGCATTCAAATTATACCCGTATTATTAGTCGTGTTATTCATCAGTCACATAATGCATTTACTCTTTGAGTTGACATTCATCTCCATTTCACACGCTTGTTGTCATTCCTCAAGACCACGCGATGGGAGATCAATACTTCGTCTGTTTCAATGCGATTGTGTACTTGATCGGAATCACGTCGAGTTGTCTTCTTGTTCATCTTATTGTTGATAAGACTCCCACTCGTCTACGGTTCTCAATTGTACATTATTCTAATATTAATGCTCATTTTCAGAGGCTACTCCTATCTTCTTTTGATATCTTCCTTCATAGAAATTTTTATTTCTGTTACAGGGTTAGCTGCCGTATCAAAGTAGGGCCAGAATCTTTGATTATTAATGGACGAAATTTTTTTTTAGAATGCTTACACCAGGCTTTTCTGCAATATTCATCTATTCTGGACCTTGCGTGTTCATCAGCAGAGAATTCTGCGATATTTGTTAGTCATCGACAAACTTCGACGTCAAAGAGTTGTTATTCCAGCTCATTCAATATTCCTTCATCTGTGTTTATTCTCAGTGTTCATGCTTCTGCATCACTTCCACTATCGCCTATCAGTATTACGAAGGTGAGATTGAGTGTGCCTGGCAATGGTGTAATGGTGTAATGTCGTTCATTAGAGGACCACTTCGATATTTCAGAACGGTGCCAAGCAAGCGTGGTCTCATCTTCCGAGTTGGCATCAGCTACTCCTTCTTTCTTGTTCACCTTGTAAGTTGAGTTTCATTGAGCATCAAGAAGCTGCAAGTTCGCTGTAGTCAATTTGTCGAGAGAAGAGGATATTAGAAGTCTTTGATGCATGATTGTGTGCCTACAACAACACATGACGTGATGATTAGTGGAAAACACAATGAAAAATTCAGACAGAAAGGGATTTCGAATATAAAATTTAAAATTATCAATCCAAAGTTTTAAAAAAAACATCGACAGGTGGCGTTGATGTTTGCACCAGAGCAAGAAGTTACCATCCGATCTTTTTTGACTGCTCGCAACTTCACAGCTGAAGTTGAATCGCGTGTTATCTCCGGTTAGTACCATTCTTAGGCGTATTTAGAAGTATTGTTCTTAGGATACACGGATTTGCTGCACGGACCTCTCTACATCTGCCTATTCTTCATCTTTATGAACATGGGACCGACTATCGCCGTGATTCTCAATTACCGTAGAAAGGTCAGTCAGCGACAATAAACTATTCAATAAAAGGAAGTGAGCAGATTCTGAGGATATTGGATCCCTCAATCACGAGTATGAGCGAGCGAACACGGCAGCAGCATAAAATGCTCACTAAAGTTTGAAAATTCAGAGAGTATCTGTTCGCAAAAAGGTGCATTTTAGATGCTAACAATGCAAGCAATATTGCCATCCGCTACCCTTATCGGTGGATCGGCCTTCATGTTGAATACAATCCTTCTTAATCCTATGCTCGATTATCTTCCGATTTTGGTGAGTGATAAAGTTTAAATCCATTCACTATTTCCATTCAGGGCTATGCTATTCCTCCTGTTGTCGCGCCATGGATTGTGATTTACTATATTGAACCGTACCGGAAGTAAGACAATTCACACTTATTAAACTTTCTATCTATTTTTAATTGCGCCACTATTGTTTCCCATTCAGCGCTCTACTTCATCTGATGCATCTCAAGTCGAATTCTTACCCTGAATCAGCACTGGAGACTATTACTGCTTGACCGGTAAAGTCACCTCCTCTATTAGTTGGTGGAGAAATATTAAAAAAATGAAAACCAATTAATATTTTTATTGTTGTATCAACATGATTGGGAAGATATTACCCAGTATCGTATGAATATAAAAGTTTCACGACGTCGATAAATAACGATTACAACCAAAACCAAATCCAAAGATATGCGGAAGATTCTATTTTTTTGAACGAAAGATGTGTTTCAGATATTCTTATTTTGTGTGTATGTCATTTTCTTCAGCAATGATAAATGAATTGTTTTCGTCAACTCTAAAGACAGACATCGTCTTTTTTCTTGGTATTTTTTTAAAAATTATACATTTGGCATTAATCAACATAAATCATTATCATATTATCTCGTCTCACTATGGGAGATCGATATTTCATTCATTTCAACATTGCATTGCCCTTCGTAGGGATCTCCTCAAGCTTATATTTAATTGGTTTAATTATCTCAAGGACTCCTACACGACTTCGGTAGTTTGGTTTTCTGCCGCCGTTTTATGCATTATATTTTCACAGAGGCTATTCTGTTTTACTTTTAATTTCTTCAATTATCGAACTTTTGATCTCAATGGCAGGGTTATCATCAGTTTCGAAGTAAGAAATGCATGCCGAAGTTGATGAATAGGCACCGTTTCAGAATGCTGACTCCAGGATTCTCCGCTATTTTCATCTATTCGGGGCCTTGTGTACTTCTAAGCAGATCAGCCTGCGATTTCGGTAGAGATTTATCCAAATCAACGAGCCATAAAATAGCTTCTCGTTGCAGCCGAGGCTATTTTTCCGCATCTATCTCAATTCACCGTGTTCATGCTCCTTCACCATTTTCATTATCGCTTAGCAGTAATGAAAAGGTATGTAGTTCTGCTGAAAGGTAGTTCGATATAATCACTGACTTTGATCAGAACCGTTCCCACCAGGGTTCGCCTTCTCTTGCGATGCCTTGCTAGTTATCCATTTTTCTTCATACACTTAGTGAGGGATAACTCACTCGCCGCTGAGATATCGTTGAAGCCAGAGAATATTCAGGTTGAATTACAATTTGCGCCGAATGAAGAAGCAGACATTCGATCTTACTTAGCCGATCGAAATCTCACTGGACCTATTGAGTACCAAATCTTTTCTGGTGCACTTTCAATGGAATTTGGCATTCTTAGCATAGAAACATCTGCAGGATACACCACATTTCTCTTCTCGTGTGTTTGTTCTTTCTTTTCATGAACATGGGTCCGATAGTCCTTTTTATTCTTTCATTACGTCGGAAGGTTAGATAAATACACCAATTACGAGGTAAACAGTGTTACACAGATACTGACAATATTGGACACTTTAATTACGAGTATGAGTATGCGAACACATGAACAGCATAGGATGTTCACTAAAGTTTGAGAATCTCAAAGATATCATCGAACTCTGATGTTCAGATGTTAACAGCCCAAGCACTTCTGCCCACAACAACTCTATTAGGAGGATCAATATTCATGATTAATACTTACCTTTGCAGTCCGTTACTCGACTACTTTCCGATTTTGGTAAGAAATAGAGGAAGCGTTGTTACACTCAAAGACAAACGTCATTTCACAGAGCTACGCTATTCCTCCATCAATCGCCCCATGGATCGTCATTTACTACATCGAACCGTACCGGAAATCTACGAAACACGTAACAACTTTTAAACCTGGAATCATTCAGACATTTTGAAAATATTCACCTATATCGTTGTCTGTCATCTTCTTCGTTTTCACTTCATTCACCTCGAAAGATAAACAAGTTCTCTATTCTCAGTACACGTCGATTTGTGCTACTGACAGACTATCACATTGGCAATTTCTTCTTCTCCGATGTTGGGTGCGAAGAAGAGAAATACGATACGGAAGAAGGGAAGGAGCGAGCTTAATTGGCTGCGATAAGACGTCCTCTCACGATTCGAGCCAATTTTCAAGTGAGGACTGAGAGGAGGAGAGAGGGATACTTTCAGAGATCCAACCTGCGACTGCTACTGTCTCTTTTCCTAGTATTTTTTCGAGTTTTTCATCTAGTTTTGGCTAGTCATTCATGCAAACGGGGGTTCTTTTCATTCAATCGTATGGCTACGCTGATTACGTGTTGGCTGACCGGGATAGCTCCTTTTCAGTCCTTGTCCTCTCTTCCTCTTACTCGTTCACTGCATCATAAATGCATTAGTTTGAATAGCGTACGTTTGGTCATTGCGCATATCGAATCGAACCATTAAAAAACACGTCTGGCCTTTTGCTCAGAAAACAATTGCCTTACTTTCTCAGTGCTTTTCCGGAAAATTGCAGCATTTAACCACATAGTCATTGTATCTGTCAGATTCCAAGGGCCGTCTCTATCTGAGTAGTGGAGAAAGAAGAGAAGAAGGAAAGACAAAAAGAATCCAGGCGAATCTTCGAGGGGCGGAGAGACGGCCTCTCCTTCCATTTCTACGCCTTGTTAGCCGCGCCCGTGGAATTCATTAGCCTCACTTGCAACACCCCCACCTCTCCTTACTTATTCCTTTTCCCCTTCCCCTCCTCCATCTTTCACGTTGTTGTTTTCACGTCGCACTCAGAGATCTGACGAGCCCACAAAAGGTATCGAAAATAGCTGGGTATGGCTGAAAGGCGCCTATAGTGATTGGTTCTCGTTTGACTCCTCACGTTCCCTCCATCCTCAGACGACTGTTCACGTCATTTTGTTACACGTACTTCATCCTCCTCCACATTCGAAATCCTATTTTCGCCTTCAGCTTTCTTCCGGATTTCACTTGAAATTTGGTTGACTTTCCGCTCGCTCAGCGTGCAGTGAAAAAATACTGAGCAACGAAGTCTTCTGCGTTATTGTTACTTGCTATATGAGAAGTCTTACAGTATGGTGAGAGGCCAATCGTCGCAGGGAGTGGAGACCATGCCTCTCCAGCAAGTGACTACCATCCTCGCTTCACACATCCAACTGGCTACTGCACCACCGTGCGAGGCCAGCTATGAGGTGAGTATGATTGAACTAATCAATCGTCGCGCGAGTAACCTACCCAACATTCCCCACTCTTTTCCCATGTAGTCAGGATGGGAGATAGAGGTTGTGCGTAGTTTCTATCTAATGGACTGATGTCAGCGCCAGACGATGCCTATTAGAGAAACTCGAAGAGGGCACGTAACGGATGTTAGCCTGATTCAACAAGACTCTCTTCTAAATACTCACGAATTCTGTAGACACAAGGGAAATATTCCGAACAACCTATTCATTTTTCTGATGTGTCTTTGTTTTTCGCTCGAGAGGCAACAAATGAATTCCGAAGAATTCTCGAGTCCGTCCGTTCTCGCGTAATTACTTTTTGAACAGATTATCCATGAGAGCGCATCCTCCACTATTTCTAGTATTCTTTCACTCTAACTTTCCCAGAAACATGCGGAGAATAACTCGAGTTCCCTCGCAAGGGATGTAATTTCTGGCAGTCATTAGTGCACCACCACTTTTAGCAAAAGAGAAGACAGCACTTCCAATTATCTCTCCTTTCCTGGGAAAGACGAAACGTCTCAGGTTGCGCCCTCCCCATAGTCGTTTGAATCAGAATCAAACTTCCATTTCTAGATAGGAGATACTCCCAGTGGAGCCATTCAGTACTGCAGTAGAGTCAGCGATGCGCCCTCTCAATGGGGTTTCGCATACATTTCGAGGTCGCTGGACTTCCGAGTAGACTAACACCGAAATAGAAAAGACGTAATGAAAATGCAATGAGTCTCGCGCGACAAAGATCGTTCTTCCGTCAAAGATCGCCCTTACAGGAGCTCTCACTCACCTCACAGGAGCTCATTCTATTCTTCGCCATCTCAGCCTTCGGGATTCTCGCTAATGGCCTTCTCCTCCTTCTACAGTGCGGTCGCAGCAAACTGTCCACTGCAAGGTCTCCTATTGTATTTGCCTATAATTCTCCCCGGAAAACTTACTGAATCTTTCGCATTACTCGAAAACAAGAACAATGCAGTCAGAATCATGGAGAATGAGCAGAAAATAAGGTGACTGGGGTTTCCGGGAGCGTGAGACTTAGATTTCTCTAGTTCTCTTTATGACAATGGTGAATGGAAAATTTACAGGTTTAAGCAAGGGGGGGGGGGGGTGGTGGAAAGGCAAGGAACCAAAAGGACAAATGTGGTTCAAGAACGTATGAATGTACAGATGCCTTCTTGTTAGGCATTTCAACAGTTTTTCTTCCAGTTTCACGTACCTCCGAGTGGTGGCTCTCCTTCAATTGGCCTTCTTCTGTCTCCCTCTCCCTCTCCACTTCCTCACTCGCCACTCGCAACGAGGCGTCAGTTGGACCTCCACCAATTTCCTGCCCGTTCTACTCCGTTAGTCTTTTTAATCGCCCTTCGTTTTGAATAACACTTTTCATTTCCTCCCTGTACCCAGCTACCAGACAGGCAACAGGCCTGACCGAATGCGATTGCAACCGAATAGTGTATCATATTTCGCCGGACAAGAACATCATGGTTCAGGGCGAAACGAGGTTGTCTCAGTAATGCTATCCCCTCCTCTATTCCATTACACGAATCAGAGAGCGACCACCATCCTTCTCATCCGATTATTCTAACTTCTTTCGTTCCAGAGCTATGGCATTTCACCATCATCTCTCTCGTATTCTGCTTCGCCGTTCGGCTCCAATTGCTCATCAATTTCGTCCGGGTACGCGTCCGTTGTCTGGTCTCTCCTCGATGGGAGGAAAGCTGTGAAAAAGCACGCAATCGCCCCACCACATAGGAATTTTTAATCGGGAAAAGTGCTGGGGGGACGATGGAATTCGCCTATAGATAAAAGATCGTTGACCGGCAAATTTACTGGTCAAAGTAGTGGGGTCGTGGTGGGTCGGAGGTGTGGGATAACCCTTAGGAACTACTAGGGTAGGTATTTGGGATGGTGCCGGATTGAATGGCACTATTGCCGAACCGATCGTATGACGTTGGGTAGGTCAAAGATGACGTCAAAGTTGGGACACTCGACTTTTTCCGTTTTTCGACCCTTCAACTGACTGTCCAGCGCGCCCCCGTGAACCAAACACCGTACATATGGGTTGTTTCTGATAGCTCTCGACGAGTTCTACAAGAAAAAAATGTCATCAAGGCTGAGTATCGACCCTGTAGGACCACCCTGAAGCGAGATATGGCCGGGTAAAGGTTTGTCGTGTGAAGCAATCGCTATTCAGGCCATTGACATTTATAGAAGCAGGGAGGGACGGACTAAAGAATGCAAGTAGGAGGTGCGGAAAACGATGGGGAATCGAAGGCTGATTTGGTTGAGTTGATTAGATCAATTGCGGTTGAGCACGGTCCGTTCCCGTGAGGTACTATAGTTCGTAATACGACGGGTTTCTGAGAAATTCTCCGAGTTCGGTCACCGTTCTTGGTTCTACAAGGAGAGAGTGCCAAATAGAGTTGACAGTCATGTAGAGTGACCCGTGACGGTTTGAACAGTGTTTTGGTTAAAGGGTTTTTATTCATTTTAAAGCGTGGTGTAGTGGTTGCAAGATGGGGCTTCGGATAGTGACGGCCCGGGTTCGAATCCCCGCTGGGGCAAAGTGTTTTGCAATAATTTTCGCATGCTCGGGTCATGTCGGGGAGTAGTCAGGGAGAGCAATCCCTGCGTGGTTGTGTTTCAGATTGAAAGTTTATCAGAACTAGGCCGAATTGCGCCGTTCTGCCTGGGTATCGTTGGGATCTCTAGCCGTGGAAGGGAGGGGTGCCAGTCACCTATGTCGTATGTTTGTCAGAAAAAATTACCACCCTGGTGACTGTCAGAAAAATTACCACAGAGGTGAATGTGTCAGAAAATTTTCCACTGAGGAAATGTGTCAGGAAATTTACCACAGATCGTGGTATGGTAATTTTTTCTGACGCTGATCAGAGTGGTAATATTTCTGACAGTCTTGTGACATACAGCGAGGCTAGACAACTCACACTAATTTTCTTTTAACCTTACGGCGTACCACTAGCGAGCGTAGCTCGGCTAGTGAATAATAAAAAGGCGTTCGCAGCGAACCCGTAGATGGACGTCTTCGGGATGGATCGCCTGGAGGAAATTGTTCTGCATTCTACCATTAGGTACCCCAAAAATGCTGAGGATAATGTCTCACTTACTTCTCCCAGGGACAATTCTAAACGTCTCGCTCACATTCGAGCATCGGGTATCATACAACTACTGTGAGAGCAGTTCAGGAAGAGTCATGGTGAGATATAAAAGCAAGTGAGGTTGATGATGAAGTATGTATTACAGTTTGGCGTGTCAAAGCGAGCGGAGCTCGACGGTGTGCAGAATCTGGCACTGTCGGCGATCAGGATGATACCCACGTTCATCTATTGGTGAGCAAGTGACTTTCCCCTCTAAATATGGACCTGAAACATAAAATCGCTCTCGAAAAGAGTTGAACAACCTCTGGAAATATCGTAGTGTGCGACTCTCTGATGTCATACTATCCTGGCAGAGAATTATTCGACCTTTAGCGTTAGTAGAAGTAAAAATAGAATTGGCCATTAATATCGTTACAGGCTCACGATTTTGATGACCATCTCGTTCATTCTCTCAGAGAAATTCGTCCTTCCCAAGCTGGGATCGCCCTTTTCTTCCCGGTAATCACCTTCTAGATGATTTTTTCTCGATGATACTATAAGTGACCAATACGAGAACCAAGTTATCCGTAATATTCTACTTTCAGTCACAAGGCGCTCTTCTCCAATCTGAAGCCTCTAGTTCTCGGTCTCATCGCTGCTCAATCGGCAGTCCATCTTCCCTCCACATACTTCTTCGTGATCGCACAGGAGATCGACCCCGATTTCCAGGTGGATTCGTACTTTTTTTCGAAATGAAAGAAAGTTTCAGCTCCAACTCTACACGGTCGCCTATGCTCTGCCGGCACCTCTGTTGCTCGTGATGAGTGGTCAGTCCCCATATATTCCATGCAGGCCTATTTGCTCATGGACTTTCTTCATACTCACCTTTTACACGGTGATAAACCTTCTTCAGCTCGTCTTCGAGAGCATCTCTGGTTGCTCGTCGGACGAATGGTGGAACGGAAGAAGGAAGCAGTACGCAAAGCGACGGCCAGTGATGGAAATGTAAAATTATCTTTTTTTTTTATAGATCCATGATCAACCAGAAAACGGAAATTCGAAAGCTCAATGATGAATACTTTTTTTCACAGAACATCACTCCGAACCCCTGCCTGCTCGGCTACAGCAAACTCGAGATGGAGAACAGCGAAATCGAAGAAAGGTCGCTGTCCAAGTAGGTCAAAATGCACGAACCACGTGAGGTAGTTAGATTAGCGAGTGATAGAAGTGTGCTGTGGTTAGAAACAGTTTTCCTGCAACGCCCGCTCGTAAAATCGCGCTGTCAATGAACCGCACAGCTTTTCACTGAAGATTAGCGGGAGATCGTCTCACTTTTCCGTTCTAGCGCACTCGTTAAAGCTTTTGAGCAAGAAAAAGTGGGCGAATCAAGAGAATAATTGAGTGGGCTGAGCGAACGATCAGGCACACAGTTCTCCTCAATGGATTTGTGGTGCCAGAGAAACGATCTTGACAAGGAATCAATTCTATATTTTCCATTTCAGTCACATGGTGAGGGCTCTCCTTCGAGACGATGCCGTGTATCGCGTGCGCTTCGCCGTCCATTCTACTGTGCCCACGGTGATAGAGGAGGAGGTGAGATTACATCAGATAGACTGACACGAGCAGTCATTGTTACCCCCAATCATCGAAGGTTCTCGTATGGTGATCAGTGCGACTTTAGAAAACAGTCATGTGACCAGAAAACTTCAAAGTTCACTAAAACTAACGGGAACGACCATTATTGATGGTTGACCATTAAAAATCGTCACATGATTCCCATTACTTTGGCTGCAAGGTCATTGAAACGATCACATTATTCAACAACCGTACTTTATCGTGTGAGGGATATCTGCAACGGTTTTCGAATACGATGGGTATTTGCGTCTGAATCATGATTGAGATGCTGGTTAGGCATCGAAGTGTCCTCCATGGTTGTGGGCGATGTAGCACATCTCGGTGTCGATCGTATTCCTGAAGGGTCTCTTGAACAGCGTCGTTCCCTCGTGCTCGGGTTCCTTGTCGATCAAAGCAGAGAGGGCTCGCTCTCCTACAGTTCCACTCAGAGTCTTCACCAGGATCTTCGCATCAGTAGTGATACTGTAAGGGAAGGATGAGGGTACTGTAGCATGGCGGAATCTCAATTGATCGATGAGTGACCTACCTCTCGCAGTGATCGATCAGCGGCGCGATCATGGAGAGCGCATCGTTGATGGAGGATGCGAACACCTGGAAAGGGTCCCTCAAACCTTGCAGAACAAACTTGTTCCGTTTCATCACATCGCTCGTTTGGTAAATATCCTTCCAGTAATCGCTAATTTGAATTACTGAGAAAGAGGCGAGGCCGAATTGATTTGGAACCTTGAACTCGACGCAGAACATTTGACTTACCGGTCCGAGCTTGAATTTGTTCTCCTCGAGATAACCAGTGGAAGAAACGGCTGCGTACCCGACGATGCGCTGCTCTGAATTTATTTTTTATTCAGGTATTATTTTCGAATCAACGACTCTGTAAACTGGTTCAAGAAACGTTTCGGTTTGTTTGCAATGGGGTGGCTAACTGTGACCTTGACGCAGATAAAGACAATCAGTGGAACCGCGTGGGAGAGGGTTGTGCAACTCACCGTTGTTGATCAGGCAAACACCATTAACAGAGTCATGATCGAAGAAGAGATCGAGTAGTTCGGATCTGGAAATTATTGATCATGGTTCAAGTAGGCTCATTTGATCTAGAAATATATAGGTTCAACTTGTGGGATTGTTTACCTGTCTCTCTTGGTGACTTCCTTGTCATAATCGAGTAGTTCCTCCCATTGATCGTCCGTCGTCTTCTCCACGTTGAGGAGTGAGTGCTGGGAGGGCTCGAGCTTAGCGCACATCTGCGACAAAAATCGATAAATCTCGTCCTGGATGATTACGGTAGGATCACGGTACCTCTCTGGCCTCTGCGACGCTCAGCTCGTAGTTGGTGAGATGCGAAACGAAGTAGGGAGTGTCACGGGCTGAGTACTTGGCCGTCATCGAAGGCACTGAAATAGAATATTTTCGTTTATTTTCGCAAAATTTGCAACAAAAAGTGCTGAAGAGGCTGAGTTGGCTGCTTGAAAGAGTATGAGTTCGCACCAGCTCTGAGGCCGACGTTGACGTGCTTGGGAATCCTTGCGAAGGCTCGCTTCCACATCTTCGGCCCCAGTCCCTTGCCGACCATCGAGGGATGCACGATGTAGTAGCCTGCATTTTTTTCTAATAATTTTCGAAATTCATTTTTAGAAATTACCGATGAAAGCCATCTCATCGTATTCATTCCACACGACGCAGCCGAGGAAGGAACCGTCTGGAAAGTGTTGATTACTAATTCGTGATCATTGAAGTACACGCGGCATTAGTCATCACTCCACTGTGCTAAAACAAAATGTAGTCGCACTCTAATCAACCCAGTTCCGGCCCGCTCTTCCACCCTCTCTCTCTTCGCCAAATGATGATGAAACCGTGACGACTTCTCTATTCGATTTCAATAGATCAGATCGCTTCTCGAACCTCTTGAATCCTGAGCGAAGACTGCTCTGGTGGAGGGAAGAGAGGGCAGAAGATCGATAACTGCAACGACCATCGATTAATCAACGTCCGCAGTGGCGGATTCTCTTCCGTGTTCTTCTCGAACGTTTTCAGTTCTTGAATGCACCGGTCTGAGCCCTAGTGAAAGCCCCGCGGAAGACTACATTAATCTTGAATGACGCAGCCCAATTGTTTCGCATTGGGTGCAGGGATGTGTGGTATACAATGCTCTCGGTAACCACGTGGTACTATATCATTCGAGTTGTCTGTTACAGAGACCAGTTGGTTTCTGTTCAATCAGATACATCGTCTGCAGTAACCAGTAGGCGACCATCACTAGAGTACAGTAAGCAATGGATCTCATCCTATCGTCTACAGTAACCCTTCGGTTACCGTATCCTCTCTCAATTCCACCGTACCCGTGCAGTCGTCGGACGACCAGTCATTGTCCCGCACTAGCTTCGCCCATCCGGCCCAGAGCATGCGATTTCCTTCGTCCACAAGCTCGTATGTAGGTAGAGGCGCCATACTTGACCATCAAGACCGGGGTTGTGTTGTCGACCGTAGAAGGTAGAGTGAAGTGAAGAGGGAACCCCTTCCTTTTATACCCCCTCTCCTCCCTCCATCCCTCCCTCCACCCAGCAAAGAGCCATCATCCTATCTTTCTTATCGCGGAAATCTGACGCAGCGGAAAATTAATGGGTTGAGTGATCACTGAACAGGCGGAGAGGAGAGAGAGTGGGATAAGGTAAGAGACTGTCCCAAACTCGATCGAGTTAGAGAGATCTAGCAAAAACCGACCAGCACAAACAAGATCGGCCAAGTCACATGATCTAAAAAAGATATAGGGTCGCGCGGAAGGTTCGAGACTAACAGCTTAGTGGATGATGACAAAGAGATAAGGTCAAGGGATGGGGTGATACTGGCGATTAAAAGATTCAATCCGCTTATGACTTAATGCTGATAAGAAGACGTGTTTTGTGGATCGCCGGGTCATAGTTTTCCGGACAGCTTAAGTGATGATGATATCAGTGACGGGACTTTCCCTCTTGCAGGATGAAAGCACGATGTCCTTTGCCAGGAGGGAGGATTCGGAGAATGGAATTGCACTGAGGGAAGAGGTTCGTGCACCATTAGTGCAGATCGAGAGAGGTTCCGTCCAACTACCGTGCTGAGAATTAGTAAACCAGTGCAGAACAACTTATGATCAGGCATTAGGGATGAATCACATTCAATTATGAGGTGATTAGGAAAGAATACCGAGAACATGAGCAGAGAAAAATCAAGAACTTCCGTGTTCCCTATGAGGAAGCGAGATTTGACTACAGTAATGTCCAATCAGGAAGTGATACCCGAAGAGCCGCAGTGGACCCATGCCTCCTTCATCAGCAATCGATCAAACATGGAAAAGTATGGACTGACGGAAGCGATTGATGTGTGAACTTCCAAATTTACATAAATTGATTTTCATTATTAACTTTTATGGATATTCAATTATTAATGAAATATCGTACGTATGCACTTCCCTATCTTTGTGATATTTATGTGCGACAGACAGACACAGCAATAGCGAATTCGGATATTTCCTTGTCAAATAAAATCGTTTCTCTGATTCGCTCGGTTCTGCTCTAATCTTCCGTCCTCTCCTACGCAGCACCGATAAAAATTGAAATAAACCCGAGGGAAGGAGGAAGGGGAGAATCGACTGAAGAAAAGTCACAGTGAACACAACTAAGATCGGGTGCAACATTTGCTGAATGTGAACTCTGTTCGCACCTCTTGAACTTTCCCAATCAAATTCACTCTGGTTGGTGACGCATGAGGTTTATCGACAAAACAAAACAGGGTAAAGATTATTATGGTGGTATTTCGAATATAATGCTTGAATAGGAAAAGATCGCCTTGCGTACTCAGATCTAATACGGTGGTGACATTTGATGGGTAGTGATGTTATTGGATTAGAGAGTTTACTCCTCATGATGGTGGCGCGTCTTCGTTGATCACGTCGGTAACAGCTGTAGAAGGAGTCAGTGAGACGCTCTGGGAATGAACCATCGACGAGACAACCCTCCAAGTTGCCTGAAAATAAGTTATGTGAATCAGACGAACCGATCAGACGAATTCTCGGAAAGTGCTGACCTCCGTAGGCGCAGTTTTCCTCTTTCTGAACATTCCAATCAGTCCATCTCTATAGTCACGAATGAGTACAATGATGATGACGGCATCCCAGGCAGGGAAACATGCCGTCATCCTCATCCACGCATCATCCACGAAGTAGAGAGGGAGGTTGAAGAAGGGGAAGTTGATGATGCAGAAGTAGGGAATGTACACGAACAGAGTGGGCACGAACGTCTAAAGGACCATATTCACGAATTTTCTGATCATTATTCATACCTGAGCACAAACGGCTATGAACAACTTTAGCTGCAGATTGTGTGCTTGCACCGACATTTTCTCCGATTTTCTGATGAAATAGAATGTGAGTGATCCGAGAGTGATTGCAATAGAGAAGGAAATGGACATGATGACGTCGAATGCGATCATGAGAATAAAGATACGAAGGTTGAAGCCGTTCTCCTGAATAGGTATCCCGGTCTGGAACCAGCAACGAAGTGATCTCACCCAGTAGTTCATCATAATCCAGCCATCTTTGAGCAACCTTCCATACTTTCTCTCGTATTCATCACGCAGAAGAATTGTGCCTGTCTCATCCGGCCCTGCGGTCAGACCATAGTAGACTAGCAAGAACCTGGAACAATTTATCTTTGTATTAGTTAGACAAAGCGGAAACGAACCAGACAACGAATTCTCCAATGGGTGCCATTGCGATCATCGAAATAAACTTCTTGTTTGTGAAACGGGAGATTAGATGAGGACTGCGAATTGACCAGAATCGATAAAGGAAGTGGATGTTCATCAGCGCAAAGGGGATTGTGAAGCATGCGCAGTAGAAGCTGGTGATCGCCTGCGAGAATTTCCATCGTTAATAAACGCTTCTGATGCTCACTCTGCTTTCCAGATTCGTGTCCGTCACACATCCAAACGTCGTCCCTACGATTATCGCGCCCTTCAAGATTACTTTCGCTTCGTTTCAGAATAAGAGGCGAACCGGCTTGGCGAAGTAGTGCAATAAGGAGAGAAAGACATCGAATGCAGCGAAAAGCGCCAACAGATGTTTGTACGTTCCCACTGAAGCCTTTGAGAAGCGACGAATGACGTAGATTAGTAGAATGTTGAGAATCACTCCGACAACTCAAGAAGAAAGTTTTCAAAAGTAAATCAATTTCTGCATGTATTTTCCTAGTCATTTCCCGAAAACAGAAAAAGGGCTTTTGAGTTCCTGAAGAAAAAGATTCCGAATTACCTAGGTGTACATCTGCGATGACATCGGCAACTTCAAGGATAGCCTTGAAGTCCATTCGAGAAGATCGAGATCGAGACGAATGAGATGGGCACTAATATAATCTCTTCGTTCAGTCATGCGCTTAGTAAAAGGTCAATTGCATTGGGTGTTTGACATTTTAAAAGAGAGTATTCTGTAGCTCGCACCTTTCATCACAATGATATTCTACAAATAAAGGTGAAAGCACATTAGTGACTCAATCGATGTACTAAACCACCAGACAAGCCAAATTGGGTTCAATCAGACCAGTTCTATCAATCCAACAGATACCGCGAATGAGATTAGTAATAACGACTCGGCATATTCTAGCCTTTCTACTTCTGATTAGTACAGGTGGCATATTTTTTCTCCCTGTACGAACCCAAATCAAAATTGAGCATCAAGAGCAGGCACACCAATTTTTCTGTACGGGTTTTAAAGAATACTACTTCAGTTTTATAAAAATGAAACAACATTAACTACGATACAGTCTTCATGCAAAAGCCTTAATCGTCATCTCAACAGTTAATCAGCCCTATTCCGATAAATAATTCAGTACACAGATCCAGTTCTCCGTGACTTTCCTCGGTGCGACACATACGATCTGAACCGTTCGTGGCTAACTGTTCAACCTTTAGAATAATTTGTAACTTAACAAATACCAGATTAATTGGTATTGTTAAGAATACGTATGAACTCTCGGGTCATAACAATCTTCAAAATAGAATTTTAACCAAGAAGTGGTCGTGTACTAAGGCTCTTCCTGAATTTCCTACACAATAGGCTACGTAATCCACTTCTTCCATACCATTTTCCGTCTCTCACGTGTTTCCACAATTACTGGACAGGCTCATAAGTGAATTCCAACTGCCTACGTTATCGCCGTTTCAGTTTCTACCGCACACAACAGTACTACTATATTGCCATTAAACGTCCACTTCTCTTTCGAGGCCATTTCTTCTCCAATTGTCCCTTTCCGAGATGGCTGGACCTCCTATCGTTCTCTCCATCATTCATTTCACAACTTGCTCTGTGTCCATTATCTTCGGATCAATTCTGCTTGGGATCGCTGTTATGAAAACGCCACGGCACCTCGCGCCCTACTCTGTCCTGCTCAGAACGTAAACGCTGATTTCTGAGTATGGCTTGAATGAATTGACTTGCAGATTGACCATAATCGAGCTGAGCACGTCAATCAGCGCTTTCTTGGTATTTCCTAGGTACAATTTAGGAGGATTATAGGAGGACATAATTTATGTTCAGAATCGTGCCACTGGGCATGGAGGCCGTCGCATGCGTGTACAGTGGACCGGTAAAATGGCTATTCTCCAATAAGTTTATTTGGTGAGCTGGACATCAACGTAGTGTTTATGAGATATCGTTCAGGTTCATTTTCTACGTAGTAGAACTTCATGGAACCGTCCAATACAATGTGTTCATGGCTGTTTGCTTCTGCTATAGGTATGCAGAACAAACTCTTTACATATCACTTGTGGTATTTTCTATCTCTGAGCACTGCTAGAGATATCTCATACATCCACTCCATCCTTCATCACAGTAGGACACAGAATCACTATGTTCTCCAGGTACTATGTCCTGAAATGGGAATCGCCGAGTTCGAACCAAATCCGGATCTTTATGCTAATTGTACTCTCATTTACGATGTTCCTATTTGTGAGTGAACGAAATGATTTCTGAGAACTTTTTTATTATGAACTGAGAAATATTTTTCGTGATTAGCGAAATATAATTATCGATAATGACGGTCGATTCTTGACAGATTCTCTTCATTCAATCTCTAGCTCCCCATGAGGTCACTCTGGAATACATTGAGAGATTCGTCCCTCACTATGATATCGACCCCGATAGTGTGCAATGTAAGCGAAGTCTATGGCATACGGTATAAAAAGGCACAGACATATTGTGCATTACATTGTTTCGCGTACTTTACTTATCGAGCATTAAAGAAAAGTAATGTTTAGCGATCGTGAATATCTTCCATTCACTCGCTACTCCGGCTATCATATGGACAGTGCTCACAGCTGGGGCGCTGTCTCTACTCAACATTTGTGTTGGAACAGCCATCTTCAGGTCTGTACTTGAGGGAGAAAATTAACTGAAGATCATCCAATTTTAGGTTCCTGAATGATCGCAATCATCATCTCAGTGAGAAAACGAGAAGTACTCATAGGCAATTCGTAGTAGTTCGTTTGATTCAAATATTCAAGTCTTATCCATCGCAAATTTTAGATCTTAAAGTGTGAAAGGTGTTCTGGAAATGTGTGAAGGCTGTGTAGGATGCCCGCAGAACAAATGAGTAAAATTTGATTATGATTGCGTTTGAGGCACTCTCCCTTCAAGCGGTTATCGGACAGCTGATACTCCTCACTGCAATAGGATACGTTCTCGGACAGTTGGATCTTTTCCGATCTCAGATCTTTGAGTACTCCACGCACATGGTGAGATGATCAGGGGTATGCAGAAGGATTGCTCCGGTTGTTCACAAACTCACTGTATCGCAGTCCACTAAACGCGTGGTTATCTATGTACATAATTGCAGGTCAGCGAGCTATGTGTTGCAACAAGCCCCATCATCACTTTGTTCTACATCAAGCCTTATCGAATGTACGTTAAAATCGTTCGGCTGTAAAAAAAAAATCCAAGATTTTTCAGTGCATTTTTCTCGTTACTTCCAATTCGTAAAATTGAGCCGAAGAAGCCCGCGAGCGCATCATCGGTAGCCATACGTATTTACGTAACGCCCGCAGTGCAGTTGAGATCAATATAAAATGTTCACGCCTTATCTATTTCCACCATTCATTGTTACTACCGGACTCATGGAATGTCATGGGCTTGTTTCCTGCAGTAGGAGATTAATGGCTGATCGATGACCGAGAAACAATCATGCGCTTTCGAACTTTATTCGTTGTTGATGTTCAGAAACGATTAACTTTATGAAACAACCAGGTTTACTCCTTGCTGAGTTTATACGTGAAAAACTTTTCGGGGAAGACTCCCAAAAGTCGAAGGACCTCGTACATCTCCTTCACTTGTTCGGTAGGTTGCTGAAAACTTTATTTAAATTTTTTATTAGAACTAAAAAAATCACCTCGAAAATGGGCAAGAACATGTAGAGTTCCCCGAACCGAGAGGCATAATTGCCCAAATTTTTCACGTCACTGAAATTTACTTGCGTATTCATCGAATGTTTGAGAAATGGGCTACCGAGAATAATGATGAAGTTCCTCAACGATTTGTTGTTGATATCTTTCACTGATATTCGTGATTTCATCGTGTGCTTCCAAACCATCTGTAATATATGATTCTTATTTTGAAACTGCTCATACTTTTTTCATTGGAGTTGAAGAAAGTGAAGAATTATTCATTTCAGGGCGCCTATTTGAGTTTTAAAAAAAATTATAAATGCAAAACACAATCTTACGGGTGGACCAGAACATGAGCACGAGGACTGCTAGGAATTCTTCCTCATCTGGATTCACTTGGTCCATGAGAAGGCGCATCTTTTCTACTTGCTCACGACAATTGCTAATCATAAGTCTGGAATTAGTGTATTTTGCATTATTGTTGGCTTTTCATTCAGAAAGGAGAATGAATTCTTAGCTCGAATATCGGCAGATCCGCAAGCAAGGGAATAATCAACCTCTTCGCCCCCTCAACATCCCCTGTGTTCTCTTCACGATCATCAAAGAAATGCTCCGCAATATCCTCGGACATCCACAGTGTGTAGCTGTAGAATGTTCTGCAAAGTGTGATTACAAAAACATGTTGAAGCATTTTCCGCTGGATCAAAAATGAAATTAACACGTAAATGCAGTGCTGACCTGTCCGGAACGTCGGCAAAATATGTGCGAGCACGATAGAATCCGTCAAACATTCGGAAAGCGAAGTAAAATTTTACTGCAATCGACCACTGAACAAAAAAACAGATTATTTCAAAGTCTACAGTATGTGTTTTTTTGTGAAGAACGCAAATCAATGTCAACCGAACCTTTTGATCGTCAGTCAGAAGACCGAATTCGGGAAAACTCGACGATCCGAGTTCAATTATGCATGTGAGAAGCAGTCGATTAGCGTGATTGCTGGTAGTGAATGATGATGGGTAGACGGGCTGAATAAATTAGAGGTAGATAAATATTTTTCAAACGAGCTCACATGATTTTTCAGACTGATTTGCATGGGATTGGGCGGATCTTTTCGTGCATTGAGCTCTCCAGATAAGCGAGCGAAGCACATTTTCCTTGAAAAACTTGTTCATGAAATAGCAGTGCACAAGAACATATCCAAAAATGGGACATTTCCACTTACTCATATGCCGCCCTAACTCTGCTGAGAAGTGGTCGTGCTCGCACTTCATGTGAAATGACAGAGGAACTGAATAACGGCAATTGGAATAGTTTTAATTCTGATACTTTTGCTTGCAACTCTGCTCACCTAGTGCAGGGTTGAACTAGATCGAGCACGGAGACTGGAACATTTCTTTGCTTTGTAGTTCTGAACCATAACGCCTGAAATAATGCCTCATGATGACGTTCATTGCACGAATTCTCACCTGATCTTTCGCTCCGGATTGCTGTAGAATCTTCTCCAGGTGAAGTAAACGACATTTCCGACAGTTTAGTTCTATATTTGTCCGTGATTTGATTTTAGGAATGGTTTGTGTCACCTGTTCCGGTAGGGCAACGATTCGATCCCGATCGGCACACGAATGGCTCTTGCTTTTCCGAGGTGCGTCTGAAATTTGATTTCCAACTATCACCGTTTCATCACAAAGTGAGATCTAGCGTCATACGGAGTGCACATTTGCAGCACACTGTGCTCTAGTATGGCGAAATACGAGTGTAAGCATCGATTGAAAGTGAACTATCTTGTCGGCCTACCGATAGAAAACTGTGCACGCCCGGCAAACGTCGATGCCCATGTGAGCAGTCTTAGTAAGCCCTCCACATACAAGACAATCACGATGCTGAAATAAAGAAACTAGAGCTCTAAATCTAGAAAATAAACTCACCGATTTCTTCGTGGTGCCAAGTTGAGGCTCTATCGGAATGTGGACTAGAAGAAACGAGGGAGTTCAGTATCAGAGAAGATAGTAGAGAGAGAAATAGTAGAGAAGGAGAGAGTTGCCATCGTCCTCGTATCTCCTTTTCCTCCTCTTCTCTCTCTCATCTTCTCACTCGCTCGCTCTCTGTGCTATTTTCGCGCACATGATTCGCACAAATGCGCACGAAATGATCGGTAAACACTCGCGGATTTTCTTGCGTTGGATCAAAACAGCGCCATCAACTCATGATTAGTCATTCAAAAATGAAATATATTTATTATCGATATGTACAGAACAATTCAAGGCAGGCCGACGGTCTTCAAACTGTAATCATACAGGTTCTTGCATGCCTCATCATATTTCGCGTTGGCAGATTCAGAATCGCGTTTACAATCCTGAATCGATTTTGATTTATCTCAGAGATAAGTAAGCCAGAGACTTACCGAGTAGTATCCACCCGATGCTCCCTTCACTTCAGTTGACAGCGCGAGATAGAGAGACGTCTGGGCACCTTCCTTTCTCGTCTTCATGAATAACGCGCTGAAACCCGAATTGATAATGTAATTTCCGTGCAATCAATGCACTCACCCGAGAGTGTGGAAAATCTTCACAGCAAATCCGAAGTTCCGACCGAGTTCAGTGGCGATTACTCCTTGAAACCACTATTTATCTTGAAAAGTTATATTTCTCTCATCCACTCTTCATTATTCTGCGTGGAAGCTATGCTGTTGTATAACGAAGTACTGTACCAGGATGTAGAGAGTTTGCCGTGACCGTACTACCTCTCTCCTTGAGTCTACGAGCGAGCTCTCGTGCATACATCACCTACATTTTGTAAGCACATTTCAATATTTCTGTGCTACTGATGCTCACATTCGCTAGTTTTGATTTGTTGTAAGCGTCCATCGGTCCTTTGTATCCCTTCTCTGTGTCAATCGTGGCGATGTCCAACTTCGGACTCTCAAATATTCACGGGTTATAGAGAGGAATCGTCACTTGCCCTTGCGTGAAGACCACTGGCAACAATCACCCTCCCTCCTCTGATTTCTCCAGAAGTGGAAGCAGCAGTTCCGTGAGCAAGAGCGGGTCTGAACAATGATTCCAGTTTATTTCGATCAGATTCTATGAAATTTTATGGAAAATTGAACCCAAATGTTGTTAGCGAGATTACCCAGATGGTTGGTGTGCCAGGTGGACTCGTGCCCATCCTCAGTCTGCTTGAATCCATTCCACACAGCGCCTGCGTTGTTCACCAGAACATCAAGACGAGATTCAACTGGAAAAATTCATAGTTTCCCCTTATTCGACCGAGACAACAGAGTGAAACTGACGTTCGCCCAATCGCTCCGCGCACTTTCTCACTCCTTCGAAACTTCCAAGACACATTGAAGGAAGATTAGACGAGAGGCGTCGCAACCGCCCTGAATAGATCCTCCGGGTTCTCTACAGCGACTCCCACTGATTTGTGCTTATTCTTCATATCATTGGAATTGTAACTAAACCGTATTTCTCATTCTACCGCTCTCCGAAATTCATTTGGTTAATAATGATACAAAGATTCACTTGGACCATCTCAGCTTTCGCTGTCTCTGCACGTTCCTCGCTGCGACACAGCATGTACACCTGGAGAGGAGGAGTGAACCCCGACTTCACCCAGATCATACCTTGGCTCCTCTCAGATTTAGTTCCTTCGCAGTCTCTAGACCGATTCCAGTATTACATCCGGTGACTGCGACTACTTTCCCTTTTGCAGAAACATCCTCCGTGAACTGACCACCAGCGAAGAGAGAAGGCATGGTTGTTCTACAACAGGGAAAAAATGTGGAACACGTGAATCGATGATTTGAAACGTGATTTGAGTGGTGGAAAGAAACAACGGACGATGGAGATTAGAAGCGGGCAGGATTCCGAGCTATTTGAGCGTGAGGATTGGAGAATTCTAGAGAGATAGAGCAGAGATCACAGACTATAGTGGGCAGAGGCGACGGTTGTTATCGCTATTTGTGTATTCGAGCGGTGCGAGAGCATTTCAGCGGTCAATATCTTGCGCAAGAGACTGTACAAAAGGTGCGCGATAGTGTGTCAGTCTTGTGCAGGATCATTGTTTCAGATCTTGGAGATCGAATTGCTCTGTCTGATAACTGAAGTTTAGCATATTGCATGTCAATTAATTCTCACTCTCATCATGTTCACAAAATGATTTTTTACGACCGCATAGAGATGTAATAGGACGGTGAATATCCTGGAATCTTTCTTTTCCGAATTCCCACTTATCGTTGTCGCTCTAAATGTTGCAATCGCGCAGGAATAATCCTCACGATATATGTTAGAAACATATTTTATTGTATCATGGGGGTAAACAGATGCGACAAAACATGGATCGGCGTAATGAGATCGTGAGTAGGATAAAATAACTATATTATCCGAATGTGTATCAAATATCAAGCCAAGCCGACGGTCTTGAAACTGTAGTCGTAGAGTTTCTTGCAAGCCTCATCGTCTTTCGCATTTGATGATTCTGTTGTGCGTTTGCAGTCCTTAAAATAGAGTATTTCGTGTATCACAGATAGCTAGAAGCAATTTCACGATTGGTCTCAACAATCCAAATACGAACTGCGTAGTATCCGCCAGACATTCCCTTGACTTCAGTCGACAGAGCAAGATAAAGAGACGTCTGGGCTCCTTCCTTGCGCGTCTTCATAAATACAGAGCTGCAATGTGTCTACTTCGCTTCAAGTCATCATTTTCCGAGTTTTGACCAATCGGTGTTCTCACCCAAGTGTTTGGAATGCTTTGAAAAGAATGCCCTGATCACGGCCTAGTTCGGTTTTGATCACTCCTGAAAATTCGAAAATATTAATTCAGCATGCGCCGAAATGCTAACCAGGATGGAGGCAATTGACGATAATGGTACTTCCTCTCTCTTTCAGTCGACGGGATAGATCACGAGTGAACATTACCTATGAATGGGCAGTTTTGACAAAATCTTAACCTATTTTCTCACATTTGCCAGCTTCGACTTGTTATAAGCGTCGATCGATCCTTTGAATCCCTCTTCCGTGTCAATTGCATCGAGGTCCAACTTGGGGCTCTGAATAGATTTTTTATTATAGAAAAATCACATTTTTCTTCCCTAGTGACCCTGTTTCGTAAACGAATAAATCAACCTAGTCGGAAAGGCATGATGAATCTGACTACTTACTCTTGAGTGGAGTGCACTAGACACAATTACAATTCTTCCTTCGTTTGATTGCTCGATCAGTGGAAGGAGTAGTTCAGTGAGAAGAAACGGACCTGGAAAATTCTCCCTTGACTAGCAAATAATGCATATCTTCAGTGTTATTTTGGATTATGTACGGGGTAAAAAAACCTACCCAAATGATTGGCGTGCCAGGTAGTTTCATGGCCGTCCTCTGTCTTCTTGAAATCACCGCAAGCCATTCCCGCATTGTTCACCAGTATATCGAGACGAGATTCAACTGGAATCTCCCTTTAAAATACTTCCGATTATGATTAGTTTGATGTAAAGAATACATTTTTCTACTCAACAAATTACTGGGTTTGAACCAATAAATGAACGAAACTAACGTTCGGTTAGTCGCTCAGCACATTTTCTCACGCCATCAAATATGCCCAGATCACATTGGAGGAAGATGAGACGAGAGGCATCGCACCCACCCTGAAGTAGATGTCTTCGCTACAGTAACCTCTCATTCCGTTAATCTCTCACCAAGGGAATATATCGCATGACATTTGGTTTATCTATGCGGCGGCATAGAATAATATGCATGCGAATTCAGGTTTGTGCTGGTACAAACTAGACAATTAACGACCACCTCAACCATCTCGTTCTTAGCCGCTGCTGCTCGATCCCCACTGCGACAGAGCATGTACACCTGCACACAAGAAGTTGAAAATTGAAAGTAGCTATGGAAATCGTGCCTTGGCTCCTCTCAGATTGAGTTCTTTGGCCGTCTCCAATCCGATGCCTGTGTTGCATCCCGTCACAGCAACCACTTTTCCCTTAGCGGAGACATTCTCTGTGAATTTCCCGGCACATATGTTAGACATGGCTGATCTGAAAATGATATTGTAAAGCACGACAGAATCGATGGAAAACAACAGGAGCGACTAGCGGGAGCTACTGTTATATAAGAGAAGGAGGCTGTTGAGAGGCGAGATAGACAGCACATACACGAGTGAGGCGAGATGATTGTTATGAGCGAGCGCCATTCTGAGGACAAGTGTTCCCCCGAGCACGAAAGTGTACACAATTGCACATAATTCTTGTCAATTCGTCATATTGGTGATGAAATTTATCAGCACATGAGAATCATTGGCCCGAATACACAGAGAAAGATAAAAGTAGCATCTATCTTTCCAGACTATACAACTCAAGTCAGTCCGACAGTCCTCAAACTGTAGTCGTAGAGTTTCTTGCATGCCTCGTCATCCATTGCGTTCGCCGATTCAGCAGCATGTTTGCAATCCTGTCATCATTTAGTTTCAATGAAAGTAATGGATTTAGAGAAAGTCACATTGAGAAACGGAGTGAGCACGTGAGACTTACTGCGTAGTATTCCCCCGACTCTCCATTCACTTCAGTCGACAAAGCGAGATAAAGTGTCGTCTGCGCGCCCTCTTTGCACGATTTCATGAAGAACTGGCTGAATTCAATTCTTCCATACCTGCTTTATTGAAATCTGAGTCTCATACAATCAAACGACTCACCCCACAGTTTGAATGACGATAACATGAAAGCCGAAATTTCGGCCCAGCTTTGTTTTGATGGAACCTAGAATATTTCCTAATTTTCGCATACTCTAGAACGAATTCTGTGTGTTTCACTAAAACTCGCTGATATTTTCCATGGATTTCTGGCTTGGTGAAATCTTCTTACCAGGGTGTAGTGAATTCACTGTAATCTGGCTTCCTCTTTCTTTGAGTCGACGGGCCAGCTCTCGTGCGTACATAACCTAGCAATGCATAAATTGAAAAATATTTTTTTTAATAGAAAAATTAAAATTCACATTGGCTAGCTTCGTCTTGCTGTAAACAGCCATAGATCCATTGTATCCCCGTTTCGTATCAACTGTTTCGAGATCGAATTTGGAACTCTAAATGAATCAAATTCATTGGACTGCTTGTCGAAATTCAATTTAAGTCGGTAGAAATCAGCCTATGACTCTCATAAATCGAGAGATGTCATCGATGTTCTGTTAAAGATGTTGACGTGAGTTTGTCAACTTGCCAACTTGTGAAGTCCGCTGGACACCATGACAATCCTTCCTTCATCCGATTTCTCAATGAGTGGGAGCAATAGTTCAGTGAGCAGCACCGGCCCTGGAAGAACAATTATAAATGGGATTACGTATTTGAATGAGCGTACCCAAGTGATTGGCATGCCAGGTGGACTCATGCCCGTCTTCCGTCTCTACGAAACCGGTCGGTGCCATTCCAGCATTGTTCACCAATATGTCGAAACGTGATTCTACTGAAATTTTTACAGATTTTATACTGCGGTGTATGAGGCCAATCTCAATAACGAGCGCGAATTGATAAATGGATCGATAGAGTGAGACAAACACTCGATCAGTCGCTCCGCGCACGTTCGGACGCTCTTGAAACTGCCCAAATCACAGTGAATGAAGATCAGACGAGTGGCGTCGCATCCACCCTGAAGTAGCGTAGTGAGCTTTGTCGTGGATTCTCTCTTGAAACACAGTACTATCGTTTTTCATGTGACTTCAATTATTAGGTGGAATGGCTCTCTCGATTCTTTGCGGCATCAAATAATATTTAAGCTATTTCAAGTGGCGAAGATAATACGTCATTTTAAAACAACAACAAAAAAACACAAATAAATAAAATTTAAAACACACCTCAATCATCTCAGCCTTTGCAACCGCTGCGCGCTCCTTACTTCTGCACAGCATGTACACCTATTATTGAAAAGTGAGGAAAAACAATCATTCGAAACTCATACCTTTGCTCCTCTCAAGTTGAGTTCTTTCGCGGTTTCCAGACCGATACCGGTGTTACAACCGGTGACCGCAACGATTTTACCTTCCGCAGAGACATTTTCCGTGAATTGGCCGCCTCCGAAGAATGATGGCATCTCTATTCTGCAAGCGGTGTGAAGAACGATAGCAATGACTACACCATTATCAACGAAGGTACGTGAAAACAATGTGAATGAGGCGAAAAAAAGCGGTATTGTGGTGAGGTACGACAAAAACTAGAGAGGAGGATGTTGTTTACGAGCGCCACTCGTGGGCACTCAGTGCAAGAACGACTTCCGCTATTTTTCCTCGTGTACGAAAACATTCGCACGATTGTGAAACTGTTGTGAATTATACGATGCGGAAGTCGCATTTGATTCGTTGTTGAGCACGCTTCAACCAAATGAAAAGATCTTTATTTTTCGAATGAACAACTCAAGCCATTCCGATGGTCCTCAAACTGTAATCATATAATTCCTTGCATGCCTCATCGTCTTTTGCGTTCGAGGATTCAGGAGCGCGTTTGCAATCCTGTAAGAAAATAAATCTAATGAAGCATTTGCGACAAATAAATTTAATAAATTTCCTTTTAAAAAATTGGGCATACAGTATAGTATTCGCCCGATACTCCTTTGACTTCTGTGGAGAGCGAGAGATAGAGGGAGGTTTGGGCACCTTCCTTGCGCATTTTCATGAAGATTCCATGATGCGTTCTATCCCAAGGGGCCACAACGTGGGTTTCTGACTTTGCAGAATCTGGTCTAAGGTAGGCTCAATGTGACCGTCAGGGTCTCAATAGCATCTTTGCTTTTGAAGTTATGTCGATAGCTCTTCTCTAAAGACCGGGAGAGCGTCAGAAGCGCGCGCGACTCCCGCGCCAGAGCGGGGAGAGAGGCGAGACGAGAGAGAAAGGGACGGAGCCTCTCTCGCGTGTGCCTCTCTCCCTCCTCCCGCTCTCTCGTCGCTCTCCTCCCGCGCTCATATTTAATTCGAGCAAAAAATCAGGGAAATTATTAAAAATGAAATATTGTGCTTAAAATTCCTCTAAAATACTAACTAATCGGAAAATCTTCCCGCAAACATGGTGACTTTATTGGAAAGCCTATAAATCACCATTTCTCGATCAATTTATTGATTTTAGACCGATTAAAACTAGTTTGATCTTGCATGCGGGTTACTGAATGCATGGAGGAGGTCAATAGCTGCCTATCAAGCATTTGCGCGAATGATTGTGTTGCGTAGTTAAGTTGTGCTCCCTCGATCTCGCTTTCGAGGGAAATCGGGTGCACCAAAAGTGGGCGGGGCTTGTTTTTTAAATTTTCTTATTCGCTCACATTCGCCAGCTTCGATTTATTATGCGCGTCCATTGGTCCTTTGTACCCTCCTTGAGTGTCGATGGTTGATAGATCCAATTTGGGACTCTCAAAGATCGAATTCATTCATCACTCAAAGATGGCACTTGCCTTCGAGTGAAGACTGCTCGTCACGATGACAATTCTTCCCTCATCAGAGTTTTCGATTAGAGAAAGCAGCAGTTCAGTGAGGAGCATCACTCCTGAGTAGAGAGTTTATTGAAAGGAAATGTGTGTTGTTTCGATACTATCCATCAAAGCAAGCATATAATATGTACCCGAATGGTTGGTGTGCCAGGTTGATTCATGTCCGTTCTCGGTCTCCTTAAAACTACCCCAGACACACGCCGCGTTGTTCACCAGAATATCGAGACGCGATTTAACTGAAAATTGTCACATACAAACAAAGGACTTACCGCGAATTACTCTCAAAATACGACGTACCTTAACAATTTCAGCCTTTGCTGCCAATGCTCGCTCTTTACTACGACATAGCAAGACCTGTATCCAAAATTTTTAATTTACAAATGGCCGTTGATAATCAGGCTCTATACGGGTTTATGGGGTTTCTGAAACTTTATGGGTTCCTCGAAAGTTTATGGGTTCCAGAAAACTTCATGGGTTCCATGAAAAATACAAATGTCTCGTAACAACTTTATGGGTAGGGGCCATAACGTGTATAACCGACTTAGTGGAATCGTGTCCAAAATAAGCTCAAAATGACCGTCAGGGTCTCAATATCATTTTTGCTTTTGGACGTATGCCTCTATCTCTTCTCTGAAGCCCGGGAGAGCCTTAGAAGCGCGCGCGACTCCCCCAGCAAGAGAGGGGAGAGAGGCGAGACGAGAGAGAAAGGGACGGAGCCTCTCTCGCACGTGACTATCTCCCTCCCCCCGCTCTCTCGTCGCTCTCCTCCCGCGCTCATGTTTAATTTGAGCACAATTCAGGGAAAATTATTAAAAATCTAATTTTGTGCCTAAAATTCCTCTAAAATACAAATGAATAGAATATCTCGGGCGGAACATTGTGCGTGCTCTGGAAATGCCCTAATCGCCCTTTTCCCAACCTAAATATCGACGATTCACCTACTCAAACATAAAAGTTCAAGCTCCGCCCCAGGTCAATAATAGAGGAGGGCAAGAGCTACCGATCAAGCTTTTGAGCGAGTGATTTGGTTGCGTCTGAGAGGTGTGCTCCATCGATCTCGCTTTTGAGGGGAATCGGGTGCACCAAAAATGGGCGTGGCTTGCGGGCCCTATTTATGGGTTCAGGCATCGGACTGGAGACTGCTAAAGAACTCAATCTGAGAGGAGCCAAGGTGTGATTATCGGCTCTGTACGGGTTTATGGGGTTTCTGAAACTTTATGGGTTCCTCGAAAGTTTATGGGTTCCAGAAAAACTTTATGGGTTCCATAAAAAATACAAATGTCTCGTAACAACTTTATGGGTTCCAGAAAAACTTTATGGGTTCCAAGAAAAATACAAATGTATCGAAACAACTTTATGGGTTCCTGAAAAACTTTATGAGTTCTAGAAAAACTTTTTGTGTTCGTGAAAAACTTTGTGGGTTCCATGAAATGCATTATGTATCTCGTTACAACTGATGTATCCGGCTAGTTTTTTTGACAAATACGATTCCATTCCCTGTATCATGCCCTAGAAATAGCATATGAGGTCGTTCGCGTTAGGATCAACAAGGGTCCAACAGGCATCTGGAACAGTTGAAATATCTGATATGCTCAAAACTTAGTCCTAGGGGTAAATTTTGATTCTGAATCGAATGGCCTTTTCGGTTTTTCGATCTGATTGTGAGCCTTCTGAATCCCGGTACGTCACGACGTACATTTTGTCAAATTCTTTTTCTGCGATAAAAACTGGTCCGGAAATGGTAAAATATGCCGAAATGTGGCGTACCCGATCAGAATTTAATTCCCAACAAAATGAAACTTTTGTCGAGGCTCTAGCTATCTTCGTTTTCGAGTTATAGTCGAATTTTGACAGAAGTTTTTGGGGACGAAAACACATTAGCAGCAGAAAAAGAATACTCTCCTGATCATTTTGGTATATGGAGTGAGGCAATTTCCTTGCACTTTTATGTTCTCTCATCGATTTTAGTGCTTTTTTCGAGATTTCGGCATATTTTACCATTTCCGGACCAGTTTTTATCGCAGAAAAAGAATTTGACAAAATGTACGTCGTGACGTACCGGGATTCAGAAGGCTCACAATCAGATCGAAAAACCGAAAAGGCCATTCGATTCAGAATCAAAATTTACCCCTAGGACTAAGTTTTGAGCATATCAGATATTTCAACTGTTCCAGATGCCTGTTGGACCCTTGTTGATCCTAACGCGAACGGCCTCATATGCTATTACTAGGGCATGATACAGGAAATGGAATCTTATTTGTCAAAAAAACTAGCCGCATACATCAGTTGTAACGAGATACATAATGCATTTCATGGAACCCACAAAGTTTTTCACGAACACAAAAAGTTTTTCTAGAACTCATAAAGTTTTTCAGGAACCCATAAAGTTGTTTCGATACATTTGTATTTTTCTTGGAACCCATAAAGTTTTTCTGGAACCCATAAAGTTGTTACGAGACATTTGTATTTTTTATGGAACCCATAAAGTTTTTCTGGAACCCATAAACTTTCGAGGAACCCATAAAGTTTCAGAAACCCCATAAACCCGTACAGAGCCGATAATCACACCTTGGCTCCTCTCAGATTGAGTTCTTTAGCAGTCTCCAGTCCGATGCCTGTATTGCATCCCGTCACAGCGACGATCTTTCCCTTGGCAGATACATTCTCCGTCAACTGACCACCAGCGAAGAGTGAAGGCATTGTCCCCTGCAATGAGGCAAATGTGAGAAACAAGAGGATCTGCAACAGAAAATCTCGAGTGAAGGGGGTGAAAACAAAGTGAGGGGAGACTGGCCGGGATTTCGTGTTATACGAGAGGGAGGGGAGGTATTGTGCCTCGCGGCTGAGAATAGAAACTAGTGTGGGGAGAGTTATTGCGAGCCACTCGCGTGGTCTTGTAAGTGCGAGAGTGCAAGAGAGGGAACAATGATCACGCGCGCACGGAAAGCGTTCAAAACTGCAGCGAGCGTTTCATTTATGCTTCTCTCAATGGATGCTGCATTACCAGCTAATTTCATTAATGCATTTCTTTTCCTCATTCTGGCATAGAGAAAAAGAGCAAAGTTTGACAGTGGTTGACAAAAAGTTCTAATACAAAGCGGAGATATTTTTCGTCATCTGAGATTTACAGAATGTCTAACTGTCTAGCTCGTTGTTTTCTCTTTCAGAACAAGACTTTTCTAGAATGGCTGTGCAGAGTTGTGCAAGTTGTGTAGTCTTGAGTGTGTTCCTCTCTTCTCTGTCATCTCTCATCTCTCTGCCTTTTCTTCTACTCTCTGCTCTTATCTCTATCCCTTTCTCTTCCTTTCTCTCTTCCTCTCGTCAAGCGATGTTTCATCACGTGCATGCTCTCTCGCTCATCGTTTCTCTCGCGCTTTCTATGTTTATTTTTCCTATTCCAATGTTGCTGGAATTGTAAATTGTAGTTTGTGTTTCATTGATGGATGATGAAGACAACACCGGAGAAGAATAATGGGAGGTTAGTCAGAATTATCGACTTGAGATTGCATTGAACCTTCTAGTCTATTCCACTCCGTTATCGCACTCTCGCTCGAAGAAGATAGACTAGAGAAAGCACTCATTCTTGCACAATATTGCACGATTTTACGAAGGTCTAAAATCTTTAACGAATTATTTTGTCAGAAGCTGCCTAATATGCGGAACAAAGTCAGAAGGCGCAAATTCGGGCGTGGAATCATGCAGGTTATGCCTACATTCTCAACACTTGATCATTTATTGACTGTTTAGAGCGTGTTCTGCCTTTTTTCGCAGAAGTGTCTCGGAAAGCATGAAATATGTTTGCAAGAACGAGCTAAAGTGCGATCTCAAACGAGGTTTGCATCCTTGCTAACCGCTGATGAACTATTTTAGCAGGCAAGCGGCTGTGTCGAGCGTGTAGATTAAGAAGATGTCTCGAGGTCGGAATGCTGCCTGAACGTGTGTTTACATTCGCCAAACCAACTTTGAATAATCAATTTGCAGATGTGAAAACGGCAACTCGTCCCAGTTCGCAGGACCCTGCCACGCCGGGTCCTTCAAAACCAATTGTCGAGGTTTATCTTGGTTAATATTCTTGTTTTGGATCGTATTAGTTCAGAATGATGAATTCCTCAAGTTGAACGAGAGTCGGATCCCGCTTCTGTGTAAAATTGGAACTCTTTATCAGTGAGGAAACCACTCTCGGAGACTGCGAAATGAAAATATTCTAGTCGATCTCGCAGTCGTCGATTCTATTCCGAGCTAAGTCTGCTGCCTATCGAAGCGAATAAGCCGAGTCCAATAGCCGATCCAGTGGATGCTCAGCAGGTAACATCATCAATAGTGTTGCTGGTTTTATGTGATCGGTCCGATCATATCAAAATGTTCTTGATGCAGCTGCACCCATGCGATGTCGTGTTGGCCGACAACTTGTGGAAAACGAATCTCCGATTCATCACTGAATTTTGCACAGACACCTTCGAGGAGTTTGCGATTTTGGAGAAGACAGACAAGGTGCTTTTTCAATAATTTGCTCCAAATATTTTGTTTGTTATAGTTCGACCTCTTCCGATCTTTTATCGCCACACTTTTTATTTTTGAACTAGAGGAAGCGACTGCTATGAAGAATCTTGAGCTGGATTACAAACGGTAGATTTATTTTTCATTCATAAATCGAAAATGCGAACTTTTTAGACAAATGTCTCGCACAACGTACCTCGATTTCAAGAGGCCGGAACTTTTCTTTTCGAATCGCGAATCAACAGCGGACCAGAAGTTTTTGGAGTGAGTGGCTCCATTCTTACTGTCTCTCTAGCACAAGTTTATGATGCACAGTGTGTATAGGACAAATATCGTGTATTTTTTCTGTAACGAAATTTGATATATTTTTTTTTAGATTTTTAACACACCTTCCACGAGTTAGTGACAAAGGTTCACAGGTGGTGAAAATTCAGAATCTCTCCATACTTTTTTTTGCAGTGAGCGTCCCGAGTGCTGATCGCCGCCATTACTAGCTAAGGCCTCAGGTCGGTTTTATTGGACTTACAGTAACCCAAAGTTTTTGGGGTCGAAAATGTCACTATCACAAAAGTATATGAATAGTAGTTTTTTTGGTGTGTTTTCACGCGTAGATAACGAATTTCCATAATAGAACTCATGAAACGGTGATTTGGAAAAGTTATGGTCATGAAACGGTGATTTGGAAAAGTTATGGCCCGACTTTTTCGGTCGTAAATCGGTGAAATCGTGCTATAGAAAATTCCGATGTCAGATGCGCATTTTCTAACTATCATATTCCGATTCTACGTCAAAAATCAGGTCTACTGATTTTTTCCAGAATTTTGAAAATGTGGTACCTAATGGCTCAAATAGCTTACCGATTTGATCAGGCTTGTTTATAGGTCGAAAATTTTTTTTATCTCAAAACCATCAAACAAATAGTGTTTCTGACATATTTTTATGCGAAGAAATCGAATTTCATTACTAGACCTCATGTAAGGGAAAACGGAAAAATTTATGGTCTAAAACCAGGACCAATCCGACGAAATCGAGAGAAAATTTTTCTCGAATTGAGATAATACATTGCGAGAACAATTATCTATCATCTTGTAAGGGAAAACAAGGAATTTCTGTTACAAATCCTTCAATTCGAGAGAAATTTCAATTTTCGAATTTTCTCTCGATTTTGTCGGATAGGTCCTGGTTTTCCGATCATAATTTTTTCCGTTTTCCCTTACATGAGTTCTAGTAAGGAAATTCGATTTCTTCGCATGAAAATATGTCAGAAAATCTACTTGTTTGATGGTTTTGAAATAAAAATTTTTTTGACCCATAAACAAGCCTGATCAAATCGGTACCTGATAAGCCATTTGAGCCATTAGGAAACCACCGTACCACATTTTCAAAATTCTGGAAAAAATCAGTAGACCTGACGTAGAATCGGAATATGACAGTTAGAAAGTGCGCATCTGACATCGGAATTTTTTATTGCACGATTTAATCGATTTACGACCAAAAAAGTCGGGTTTTCGACCATAACTTTTTCAAATCACCGTTTCATGAGTTCTATTATAGAAATTCGTTCTCTACGCGTGAAAACACGCCAGCAAAACTACTATTCATATACTTCTGTGAAAGTGACATTTTCGACCCTATAAACTGTGGGTTACTGTAAGTCCACTAAAACCGACACTCATGTTAGCTAGTAATGGCGGCGATCAGCACTCGGGACGCTCACTCCAAGAAAAAAGTATGGAGAGATTCTGAATTTTCACCATCCGTGGTCCCCTGCACAGATGTATCACTAACTCGTGGACGGTGTCTTAAGAGCCGTTCCACGGTTTAGTGAAGCATTTGAGAGGGGTCGACGGATCACTTTTCTGCAACCTATGCCAATAAGTTGTGGGTGAAGTCCCCATACCTAGAGCTGATAGCTGGCCCAATATGAGATGTTGGGGTGCACCCTCCGTGAAATGCTGTGCATGTCCCAAAAATAGACCGAAATTTCATCCCAGAAAAAAGTACGTTCTTATAGGTGTTTCAGGCGTATTTTTCGATAAAAATAACGAAAAACAAAGTTTAGAAGAGATAGGACATCGATAAAATGTCAAAAACTAAATATTTAGTCATTTTTCGATCACCCGGAAAAATATTTTAGCCGTTGGAAATTTTTTATTGCGGAATCGGATTCTACGTGCAAAACCTCCCATTGTCTAAAATTTTCACGTTTGTCATCCGTCGGCTCGGATTCCGCAGCATCCCGCCCGAGGGTCTCTCGAAGGCTGACTAGAGAACGATGACGGGAGATTTCGAAATTTCGAATCTATACAGTCACTTTCACTTCAGATTTATATTCCATTTATCGTTTTTAAGCATTTATGATGATGTTATGGGGTTGTGATATCGATAAAACACGAAAAAAGTGAAAAGTCAAAAAATCGCTTTTTAGAAATCTCAAATTTTCAACAATTCATAAGTTATGTTTCTGAGCTTCAAATGGTGTATTATCAACTTAAAATCACTCTAATATGAGTTAGGAACATTATCTGAGAGTTTTAGGCGATTTGCGAATATTTGTTGAAATAGTCATTTTTCGGTGAGCATTTTTCGATCGATCGAGAAATTTTTCGACCAAAACTTTTTCTTTAGAAACCGGTCCAAAAGCTTGGATATTGTTTATATTGCGTTTTCAAGTAATTCTAAGTTGATAATACACCATTTGAAGCTCAGAAACATAACTTATGAATTGTTGAAAATTTGAGATTTCTAAAAAGCGATTTTTTTACTTTTCACTTTTTTCGCGTTTTATCGATATCACAACCCCATAACATCATCACAAATGCTTAATAACGATAAATGGAATATAAATCTGAAGTAAAAGTGACTGTATAGTTTCGAAATTTCGAAATCTCCCGTCATCGTTCTCTAGTCAGCCTTCGAGAGACCCTCGGGCGGGATGCTGCGGAATCCGAGCCGACGGATGAAAATGCGTGAAAATTTCAGACAATGGGAGGTTTTGCACGTAGAATCCGATTCCGCAATAAAAAATTTCCAACGGCTAAAATATTTTTTCAGGGTGATCGAAAAAGGCTTAGGCTTAGGCTTAGGCTTTATATTCAGTTTTTGACATTTTATCGGTGTCCTATCGCTTCTAAACTATGTTTTTCGTTATTTTTATCGAAGAAAACGCCTGAAACACCTATAAGAACGTACTTTTTTCTGGGATGAAATTTCGGTCTGTTTTTGGGACATGCATTTCACGGAGGGTGCACCACAACATCTCATATTGGGCCAGCTATCAGCTCTAGGTATGGGGACTTCGCCCACAACTTATTGGCATAGGTTGCAAAAAAGTGATCCGTGGGGTATGTGCAAAAAATCGTGGAACGTCTCTTAAGGGAAATTACAGTTTCAATAAATCCAATTTATTACAGAACGTGGTCTGAAACGTGCAGCAATCCAATGCACTACCGTGTTCTCGCTGCTTTCCGTAGTCTGAGTCCATCTGTGATCGAACGAGCAGCAATCATTGCGTTGCTATTCTGGAATGTGGACGGTTCGTGTCCCCATTTTGAGTGATCAAATAAATTCTACTTTACTGAAACAGCATTTTTCACCGAAATTGCAGACCAATAATTTGCAGACCTCGACATGAGCATTTCTGAGGGAACTCTGGCGCTATGCAACACCATGCGTTCTCGAATAATGCACGAACTACATGTATACTACACGTACGTATAATTCATCAACACAAAGTTGGCACATTTTGATGCTCTAACTTCATTTTTCTCAGTGACATTCTCCGCAAGGATGACTATTGTCTCAGGCTGGGCAGGACCCTCGACCATTTGCATGAAACAATCGTGAGTTTCCTGATTCCATACCTTTCTCAATGGTGAATGCAGGCTCACGCTAGAGAAATGCGGACTGAATTGGTGATGTATGTTATGATCGGAGCCATGCAACCGGACCTCACTCTTTTTGACCTTATACGAGTGTAATTAAATATGTTCTATGGTTTACTGGTCTGGTTGAATCATGATAAATCAATTGTCTTTACAATATGCTCTAGATATCAATTCTTCAAAATGTATTTGTAGTGAATCAACAAAGTTTTGAGATTTAATAGCGTTCATAAATGCGTAGTTACGCTTGAGCGCATCACGAGAACTCAGAAGGTGAGATGGTCGGCTAGGAATAATCAAACGGTGTGAGGTGCTCTTTGGTGGGAATGCATGCTGTTTAGTTCGATTTCAGAACTGCTCAGACAATCTAATTCGTGAGTGTCGTGCAGGAAGAGAATCAGACGCAAGACAAACTAAGTGGACTGAAATAACAGTACTAATTAATACACGATCAGAAAATATTATGAAAATAATGAAGGAGACTTAACACCGGTATCACGAGACGGAAGAGCAAAAACAGCCCCAACGCGAACAATTTTTTTCAAACGCATTTCAAACCTTCTATACTATGATGGATTAATACCCTAGGAACAAGTTTTCGTGTGATCCCGGTCATGAGTCCTAGAGCCGGCCTTTAAGAATTATCCGGTCGCTGTTCCGGCTCTAAAGTATCTCAGCTCAACGATGAGCTAGAGAGCTGTCTTAAGGCTGAGAAAATGCAGAAAAATAAGTTAAACAACTTTTCTGACAAAAGTTAAAAGATTGAACTAAAACTGAAAAAGTTGTGATCAAAAAAGTGACATGAATTTCAGATTTAAAATATTTTACCTATGTTCGTTCCGAAAGTTACAAATTTTTATTGTAGAAATAAAAAGTACATTTCCATATCTAATCACGATTAAAAAATAAAACCGATTGGGTGAGCAATTTTTGAGAATTTTCTGATCAAATCTGAAAAATGGCAGATTTCAACGATTTTTCAATCATAACTTTCTCAGTTTTCTGTTTCATGAGTTCTAATAATGAAATTCGCATTCTACGCACAGAAATACACCAGAAACACTTTTATTAAGATTATTCTGAGATGAAATTTTTTCAACTTTTTCATGACCCCGGGGTCATAGTCGTTTTAAGCAAAAAAATCGAAATCTTAGCATTATTTTAAAATAGGCATTTCTGGCGCATTTTCGCTCGTAGAAGCCGATTTTTCATGTTAGAGCTCACCAAATTACGAATGAAAAAAGTTAAGCGCGAAAAAACGTCGAATTTTAGGCCATCCGGTCATAACTTTTTTCTTTCGTAATTTGGTGAGCTCTAACATGAAAAATCGGCTTCTACGAGCGAAAATGCGCCAGAAATGCCTATTTTTCAGGTAATGCTAAGATTTCGATTTTTTTGCTCAAAACGACTATGACCCCGGGGTCATGAAAAAGTTGAAAAAATTTCATCTCAGAATAATCTGAATAATAGTGTTTCTGGTGTATTTCAGTGCGTAGAATGCGAATTTCTTTATTAGAACTCATGAAACAGAAAACTGAAAAAGTTATGATTGAAACATCGTTGAAATCTGCCATTTTTCAGATTTGATCAGAAAATTCTCAAAAATTGCTCACCCAATCGGTTTTATTTTTTAATCGTGATTAGATATGGAAATGTACTTTTTATTTCTACAATAAAAATTTGTAACTTTCGGTACGAACATAGGTGAAATATTTTAAATCTGAAATTCAGGTCACTTTTTTATCACAACTTTTTCAGTTTTAGTTCAATCTTTTAACTTTTGTCAGAAAAGTTGTTTAACTTATTTTTCTGCATTTTTTCAGCCCTAAGACAGCTCTCTAGCTCATCGTTGAGCTGAGATACTTTAGAGCCGGAACAGCGACCGGATAATTCTTAAAGGCCGGCTCTAGGACTCATGACCGGGATCACACGAAAACTTGTTCCTAGGGTATTAACCCATCATAGTATAGAAGGTTTGAAATGCGTTTGAAAAAAATTGTTCGCGTAGGGGCTGTTTTTGCTCTTCCGTCTCGTGATACCGGTGTTAAATCAATGGAAAATACGTGAAGTAGAATGCATGCTATTGGGACGATCCAAATTTCAATGAACGGAGATGGTGTTTGATGGAGCTTTTGGGACCTATAAAAGAAATGTTTTCACTGCAATACGTACTCCGAATCAATGTATTCTTGAACATCGATTGAAATTATGCGTTACCTGTAAACGAGCTGGAAGGAAGTGATAAACACTGTGCATACATAGCAGCAAACTGTCATTGTGTGAACTTGCAATGGTCTCGTACTCATGATGTTCTCAAAAAAATCTCACAAATATAGCAGAACGAAGCAGACACATTGGAACAGACTCCAAGTGAGGCGAAAATAGTCGTACCCGGAATGGGAATTAATCTGAATAACTACATTAATTTTTCCATTGAAAACTCAAATTTAAATAAAAACGCTATAAGACCTCTGCATTGACAGAATGTTAGAGGTTGCAGAGCACAGCTCGAATAGACATTCTTGAAGGATGAGTACGGCGTAGTTTCTCGAAAAGAACTTTCTTTCCCAAGCGAAATTTTGCTGATTACCGGAAGGATTTAACAGTTTGTGTCGCTATAAGGACGATCAGCAGACAATTTCCGAATATGGACAGTACGGCGAAGAGATAGTGAAGGTGAAGGATGACGGACATCTTGGAATTGGTGGATGCTGGTATCTGAAACGTGAATAGCAAAAAACGTTTCCAATGCAAGAATGAAAGAAATAAGGAGAGAATAACATTCACATCGAGGTTCTCTCGGGGATTCAATATTGTAATTTCTTCTTTTTGTAGTAGGACAAATTGCACAGGGAACTGTATAGCAAGGCTAATCAATAGTGGTCAATATACGTACCGATGGTTCGGTATTATGCTTCTAAGGATATGCCAAACACTCGTGCATCTACACTTACAAATATTTGTAACTGAATCGCTGGGAACAGAAAATACGGAACATAAAATATATTGTGCTGCAGTGATAATGACGCGACTTACGTTGCTATTGGCAAGAGAGGTGAATTGTTGTACTATTAGATATTTAGAGTTTCTCCTACTTATGATTGGTGATACTGTTTATATCTAATACTACAGCAAATACTATACACCATAGCACTTTAGAACGAAGCGATTCGAAATGCTTATGCAAAATGTTGACTCAACCCAACGTCGCCTTGTGGTATACGGAAGAAAAATAATGGCTGCTTCTACTTCATTATTACCGTGTTGATATATAATTTAGATTGAATAATCCATTTACCTCTCTCTTTTTTATTATCGCTTTTGTATTTATGTGTACATCACAACTCACGTAGACAAAAAGGTTTCTCAGAAATTCAAAGTTCCCTGCTACAAACATTCAGTCTACAAACGATAATGAACTGAACGCATGACTATGACAACCGTTGAGTGCAGTGGAAAAGCTAGTACAACACTTATTTCTTCTCTCTGAACATTGCGACTAGAAGTTTTGCAAATGTAACGAATTCAACGAAAAAGATCACGGTGGAAATGGTGAACACTATTGAGAAATCCGAGTGGGAATATCATAGCCTCGATGGTCGTCGCTGTTTTTTCCACACTCAAAGCAAGCTTGTGAGCCGCTGTGAATTGTTCCGCTTTCATTAGATCAGTCACTGGAATACTCCGACGGAGAATGATGCCTTGTATCTGCATCACAACACGTAAAACTGTGTGTGGTACAATTCCGGAAGAGAAGATGCAAAACGTCTTACATGTCCCACGTGCTGGATTCAATAACGACGTTTCGTGTGCCCTGGTCGAACTGAGCTACCATGCCGGTGAAGGGCCTGAGAAGAGCAAAGATGGGCTGGTGCCTTTAAGTGCCTCTGACGATGGTGGTCTGCTAGTGACGAAGACGGAATTCTCCTTGAAGTAACAGCCGTGAATGGACATCAGGGCATCGAAAGCGTTGAAGATCGAGAAGTGAGCAACGATGTCGACGAACGCAGCGAATAACACTAAAACTTTAGTCTAAAAGGTATTAATTCAACGATTATTCCAAAAGACATCTCGCTTGAACGAGACAGGGAACGTTCGTTAGTCCCATTGCTCTTCTTAAATCTTACTATCTTTCCCAGTAGAGCATCCGTTAGAAAGTAAAGAGTGAAGATTATGAGCAGTAGGGTGGGAAGACGAGATAGAAGGTGATATCGGGCGAGCTTTTGAGCGGTCTCGTATCCCTCAAGGACTCGAGAAATAACATCTGAAGAGTTTTTCATCAAGATTACTGTAAGTTTTCGATATTTTTTGAATAAATTTCGGAAAGTACAACATAAAACCCTCTTACTTTCTCCAACAAGACCGTCGTCTAGTATCTCTTCTCATACGCATCTTCAGCGTGCAAACTATCCCCATAAACCGGTGCGGAAATCTAGAAAATTGCGATATGATATTTGAATCAGGGATTATTCACTTTATTCGTTACAACTTTTCTGATCAATAATTCTTTTCGTTGCATATCAATCAAGCCATTCTGCAGCAGCTGCTGATCTCACTCCGTAATGTCTTCGATGTTTGCAATTTGTTCAAAGTAGCAGGTCGACGCAGTCAGTGTCAATGCTTGCTTAATCACGCTCCTTGCTATTCCGGGGATTGCGTCGGGCCAAAGTCACGGGAATAGTCAGATGCGAAGGGCTGACGATGATAACTGAATAGTTCGTTGATTGGAGGGAGAGACTTTATTGACGTTACATCGGCCATTTCGCTTCCATCACAAGTCTATAGATTGCGGATTGAATTCGCTCAGAAACGTAGTCGTCGATTTTCTTGTGCCTTCGTGTAATTCTTGTTGAATGATCACTCATTCAGATGGGGACAAGTTACTGTACAATCGTCCTCCTCAGCTTGCTAGTGAGTAAAGCTCACACGTCATTCAAGTTCGTGCTCGGAGAATTGGAAAATGACTATCGGAACCTTGGTAAGCCACGATATTACACTAGAACGAATCTCATCCGTTCTTCAGATTCACAGTTACGCATTCCAACAGCTCATTCTTCGGTGAAATCAGTTCGAGATGTTCTGGATCGACTTCCGAAATGGGTGAGTAGCGGTGTTACTTATTCGCTTCAAAATGGGCCTGCTGCAGATTTCGGATGAATTCTCCTTGATTCAAGTCTCTGATTCGACTGGGATCACCGAAGGATACGCTCGTCTGATTGGTTCTACGAGTGGAGTAGAGGTCGATGCGGCTTCCCCTGTGGATGCACTCTACGCTATTCATGTGAGTATTACTCGATGTCAATCACGATTTTGTGCTCATAGTATAATAAATCAATAGAAAAACATATCAATATGTCAGTGGTACATCCGTGAGTACTGTGGGGCGATGGTTTCATGGGAAGGCGAACAGATTCCGGTGCAAGGAGAGTGTGAGAGACCCGACGACTTCGAGCGGACTTTCACTTCGCCAAAGTAAGTGAAATGTAATTATCAACAACCAATATATTTTTAGGGTCCGCTATTTCGGCAACCCCCGAACATTCTCCTTATCATTCGTCTGGTGGGATTGGAGCCACTGGGAGAAGTTCATCGACTGGCTTGCCCTTAGTAAGAATGATACAATGAAACAGACGTTGAATTGAAATTCAGGTGGAATGAACATGGTGCTCGCCCCAATCGGACAGGAAGCCATCTGGGCTGAAATATGGACCGAACTGGGAATCTCAGAGAAAAGACTCGACGACTTCTTCACTGGACCAGCATTCCTCGCGTGGTAATCACATGAAATAATTATTAGCAATAGTGCTCATTTTCAGGCATAGAATGGGCGAAGTTCAGGGTCTTGGAGGACCCATGACTCCGGAATATCTCTCGTCGCAGCTGGAACTCAACAAGAAGATCGTCGCTTGATTGGTGGAGCTCGGAATCGTCCCTGTTCTCCCGACTTTCTCGGGTTTCATTCCCAAGGAATTCGAGAGGTATGAAAAAGTTGAGCTAGGTGGGAAAGTGTCCACTTTACTCAGGAACCACCGACATCTCCGCTACATCCACAATAAGTGCGTTCACAACACCACCTACGGCTGCACCATTTCACTCCATCCGCAAGTACCTGAGTTCAGAGTCATCGCCAAGCGCTTCATCGAGAAGGTTCGACTTTTCCATTTTCACCAATAAAATGTCATTTTTTCAGCAAACGGAAATCTACGGACACGTAACGGATGTTTACTCTGCCGACCCATTCAACGAGAGTCCACCCGCAGAACTCTCAGTGAGTTAAGAAAATTTCCACCCTCCAAAATACAGTCCCGCAGAGTCTCCGCCCCAAGAAGTGGGGCACGGAGGGTCACCGTGGGTCACCCATGGTCACCCCGACTTTGAGGCCGCCTTAGACCCCTTTAAAATGCGAGTTCGACTTACTATTTTTGGCTATGGGCTTTACTCATGAGGGTCAATCGATCTGTAAAAGCAGATTCCCAAATTTCCAAGGGGATCATTGATCTACCGCGGCTCCCACGATTCCCTTGTTTTACCATTTACATACTCCCTTGTCTGCTGAGAGCGGCTTTGTTTTCATTTCACTCTCTCTATTTCTGCTCACGCTCAATATCGCCCCAAGAAGAGGGACGAACCTAATCCGCTTGGCGAATCCAGAAGGAGGACCGGCTGGGGAGACGAGGGAGACGAGGGGAAGATGCCAAACTGGAAGCAGACAGTGTTAGGGTGATCGTCGCGTGAAATGGAAAAGAAAGTGAAGTGAAAATGCAACGGGAAACCCTAAAAATATGAGAGAAAACGAATTCGAAAAAGGGAGGCCCAGGGATTACCCAATCGCAAACTGGCATGAATAAAACTACGGTATTTCAGTTCAAGCCGAGCACAGACATGATTTTGGACTTGATTTTGTCATTTAAAAGCTTCATTCTAATTTTAATTAACAAAATAATCAATTATTACAGTTCTGACTCACCTTTTGCACGAAATACTCCTTCAACTTGCCAATTTGATCGTTCCGGCCTATTTCCGTCGATCCAGTCCAAGGATACGGTAGATCATCTGTAGATCAACGGATAAAACACCAAACTCCGTACCTCTCTGTCGTGGTTATTGCTCCATTGATTGTCATGGATGCATTGGCGGACGTTTTCTCTCTTCGGGGATACTGTAACAAGGGATTGGAGTACGGTAGGTCTGAAAACGAATCGATATGGGCAAGAGAAATGGGCCAACCAACCGAGCAACGTGAGCAGAAATAGAGAGAGTGAAATGAAAACAAAGCCGCTCTCAGCAGACAAGGGAGTATGTAAATGGAAAAACAAGGGAATCGCGGGAGCCGCGGTAGATCAATGATCCCCTTGGAAATTTGGGAATCTGCTTTTACAGATCGATTGACCCTCATGAGTAAAGCCCATAGCCAAAAATAGTAAGTCGAACTCGCATTTTAAAGGGGTCTAAGGCCGCCTCAAAGTCGGGGTGACCACGGGTGACCCACGATGACCCTCCGTGCCCCACTTCTTGGGGCGGAGACTCTGCGGGACTGTAAATGATTCAGGAATCTTATGTTGCTCAGATGTCATCTTCGATCTTTGAGGGATGTTTGATGGGAAATAGCAGATGTGTATGGTAAGAGACGTCATTGCTCCATATAATAATGATTGATATTCAGGCTGCTACACTCGTGGACATTCGCATGCGATGCATGGAAGAAATCTGCTGTGAAGTCATTCCTCACTCGGGTTCCGAAGGGGAAACTGATTATTCTCGATCTTCAGGCCGATAAACGTTCTCTATATAAGTGAGGAAACTGGAAAGTGAGAATATCACTGAAATAAAGTTTCAGGGAATTCGAGAACTTCTACGGTCACTACTTCGTCTGGTGTCTTCTTCAGAATTTCGGTGGCAATACTCAGATGAGAGGAAATCTCGGCAAACTTCATCAGGTAATTTCCCACATTTTCATCCTTTATCTCTGTTTTGTTTTCTTCAGAACTACCGAAGCGCCCTTGCTTCCGAGGATTCGTTGGTCGGCATGGGTCTCACCATGGAGGGAATCAACCAGAACTACGTGGTGTACCAGTATATGATCGATCTCGCATGGAGTGAGCAGGAGCTCGACCCTCGACCATGGTTAGATTTATTTGAAATATATTTTTTTTAAACATATTGTTTTTAGGATTTCGAACTACGCAGCTGCTCGCTACGGAAGCCAGTCGCCGCTGCAAACGCTGGCGTGGAATCTGCTCCACTCCACTTTCTACACTCAAGTCGACTTCAAGAATCATCTGCCCTTTGCCTATGACGATGACGTCAGTGCGAATCAGTGATATCAAATCTGAACCGAATCTCCTCAATTTGCATGCTATCTCGTTTCTCTGACCAACGATAGATCACGCGAATTGAGGAGCGCGGCTCCGCCTGTTCCTCCCTGGTGCGAACCCTCATTATATTCTTTCCAGGAATCTTCCGAACACGATGAGCGTCGCGAGATCTTCCTCTATTTCCGTCCAAAGTTCTCCCAGAGAATACGAGTGAGGAAACATTACTTATTCAGAAGAAGGTGTGACGCTTGACGTCATTTCAGTATTGGTTCCCGGAGCCGTTGATTGAGAAGCTGGGCAAATCGTTCTCACTCCTGAACAGAACACTTGGAGCGAACAAGCTGTTCAGGCAAGCTGATTCGTAGCCAGAGCATATGGAATAACTCATATTGGAGAATCGACTATGCTGATGTCATGAGAGAGGTCATCCAGATCCAGCTCAGCCAGAGAATCCAATAGTTAGTTCGCATCAATCTCTTGGACTCGTTTCTCTTCACAGCGCCCAGAACGGATATTTCCTCTCTGACCGGAGAATCATGAAGAAGGGATGCGCGGACATGGAGAATCTTTTCATGATGCTGGACCAGAATGAAGTCCACGACCTCAGGTTTGTTGATCGCGTCTAACTCATTAGGGATGATTTGATCACTGGCGCGTTTCGCGCGACGTGTCAGTGGCTGGCCTAATTCGAGTTATTGAATGGGGCGATAGTGCGTCAGTATCAGGCTGTGCCAAGTACCTCCAATAAAAAAGTGCTCATGATGTCGAGTACGACTCTTCTCAATCCGCGTGCTATCTCGCATGCTAGAGAAACGAGATAGCACGCGAATTCAGGAGAGGCTGAGATAAGAGAGGCTCGACATTAGTAAAAAAGCTCGTGTGTTTTGCAGTGAGTGGATTCTCAAGGCAAGGGAAGCGGCCCGGCCCAAGAGCGAGGCCGACAACTTCGAGAGACAGGCCAAGAACCAGTTGACCCTCTGGGGCCCGAACGGCGAGATTTTCGACTACGCCCGGAGGGAGTGGAGAGGAATGATTCAGAAGGTAATTGGAGGTGACGTCATGTGAAAGAGAACAGGCGTTTTCCAGTTCTATGCCAAACGATGGGCGCTTTTCTGCGAAATCATTCAGTCTGGACGTCTCTTCAACCAGAAGAAATTCGAGGAGCAACTGATGAGAGACGTCGAGCTGCCCTTCGCCCATCTTTGAGCAACGATCGCCCCTGTCCCTCCCCTTTCCCCTCACACATTCACAGTAATTCAACGTCAGAACCGATCATATCGGTCTCTTACTCACTTTTCCTGCCTGTTTAGTTTCTCGCCATGAATTATTCGCCACTCAATATTTGTGTGTCTACTCAATAACCTTTTGTACTTACTAGCTTTGCAAGCTGAACCGAACCAGTGATCTCACTCTCTGATCGGCCCCCGTCAGGATCTCGTTTCGTTTATTCCGACTACTCAACGCAAGCTATCAATTAATCAAGATTCAGATTCTAGGCACACGATGTGTTGTCTAACGTGGAGTCTCTCAGTGATAAAGTGTGATCAAGTTAGGTGAAGAGTTGGGCGCCACTCTCAGTCGTTTTCGTTCAAGCGAGAGAAATGGCAAAAGACACTTCACATGATTTTTTGTATGATTTATTAAAGGAGGTATAACGGCAAATCTATCGAGGGTAAACTGGCGAATGTGCCCTATGGGAATCTTGAACAATGGCACTGAAGTCCTTCCTCACTCAAGTCCCTAAGGTCGACTCATCATTCTCGATTTTCAGGCGGAATGAAGACCACTATTCAAGTGTGATAATTCGAAAATAAGACACCCAAATAACGTTTCGGGGAGTTCGAAAACTTCTTCGGCCACCAATTTGTCTCGTGTCTTCAACACAATTTGTGATGCAACAGTCTAATGCGAGGGAATGTGGGTCGACTTCATGATGTTTTATCCAAATTGAGCAATCCTCACATCGATGTTCAGAACCACTGAACTGCTCTGGCTTCCGAGGACTTGATGGTTGGAATGGGCCTCACAATGGAGGGCATCCATCAGAAATACGTCGTCTATCAATACTTCATCGATCTCTTCTGGTCAGTGGCGTGAGGGCTGCTATTCATTTCTAATAATAAACACATCAGGCAAGATTACGCCGATGTGAAGCGAGAGATTATTGAGATGGAGATCAGCCAGAAAATACAATCGTCTGTTGGAATCCTCGTAAGGTTTCACTAATTACTTATTCCAGCCCTCAAGTGGGCTATTGGTTGAGTGACAGCAAGATTAAGAAGAAAATCTTTGCCGACATGAAGACATTGTTCGATGAGTTGGACAAGAACGAATTCCATCATGATCTCAGGTTGGTCTGATGACTGAGATTTGTTCATTAGACCCCATTGATTCACTCACGTGCATAACGGAAACGTTTCGCAATAAAACGCGTGTCTGCTTCTTCGTGCCGTCTCCCCTTGCGCAGCCAAAGTTCTTAGTGAATAGGGTGATGATTACAAGTGCGATATGATGATTACATGGACGATCACTACGAATAACCTGGTGTGTTGCAGTGATTGGATTCTGATGGCGAGAGCAGCTGCAAGACCGAGGAGCGACGCAGACTCATTCGAGATACAGGCAAGGTACCAATTCACCCTCTGGAACCCCGACGGAAATAATCCCGACTACGATCGCATGGAATGGGATGGACTCATTCGGAAGGTGAACGGGTTTTGGCCTATCAAAATCAATCCAGGAATTTCAGTATTACTCGAAGAGATGGGCGTATTCTTCTGCGAATATCTCCAATCTGGACTACGCTACAATCAGACCAAGTACGATGAATTGGGGCTGAAAGAAGTGGAGATGACATTCGCTTCTTTTGATTGAAAATATCACAACTCTTACTAGAATTCGAGAACCGACGATAAAGACCACTATGTTGTTTGAGATTCTTCTACGTATTTCTCCACACAAAACAACAGAAATAATCGAAAAAAATACAAATAGAAAAACAGAGCCTCATGGTTCTCGGAAATTCTGATTGGACAACTAAATTCGTAAATTGCGAGTTTCGTATTGTCAGATTAGCTGTCGGTGAATTTCACTGTGATCACCATTGAATTTGCCCAATTCATGCCAGTAGAAGTAGGGGAAGAACTCAATTTTGTACCCGAGTCGCAGAAACCCGTCCGGACAAGCCATCCAACGAAAAGTAGCACGGATACAATTAAACGAGGAATAATTTGTTCTAGAACTCCTGAGTAGCTGATATTGAAAATAAATATTGTAGAAGAGAGGATAAGGGCGTGGCAGTTTGGCGTTGCTGTTGCAGAGTGAAGTACTGGAAGAAAGGCCATAGGCGTATTTGTCTTTCCGGGAACTTTCCGCGAGTTTTCAATTAGACGACTGGTGGAAAAGAAGGAGAAGAATCTAGTTTGAACTGAGCCTGAGTTTGAATAGATGCTTTTGTCTTTGGTGATTCTGTTGAAGTAAGTTATCACCCAAACATACTCAGGAAATGTCGCCGCTACCATAATTCGGCGCAGGGATGGAATTTCTTCCCCATACTCTGTTCTCTTCTTGCTTCTGTCTCTTATGCTCGCTGCAAACTTTGGCACGATATTTATCGACCACATTGATCCACGATCGTTGCTTGCATGTTTTTCATAAGAAAGAAGGGAGGCTAGGAAGGTGCATTACTCGTCTGGATTCAACTGCCACAATACGAGTCCAATAAGCCCGCAATAAGTTTCAATAAGCCCGCAAACGTACTTCTCTCTGTGGCTCGGGATAGGACTAAAGTGTCATGTTCAAAAGGCCAGAGGACAGCAGTCGGCAATTTCCTTCTTCAGGAGACCACTTAGGGAATAAATCACATCAGAGCGCTTCCGAAACCCGCAATTTTAAGCATCACCTGAGATGATTGCTTCCTGTCAGCATTTTACGATAGTGGATCGCAGATTTGAAAAAAAAATTGGTTAACTAATCCATACTTCAGAAATATACGATAACACTTTACCATCACCACCTCTTTGTACGAAATGAGAATACATCGAGCTACCCCATAATCTGGAGCAGAATCCAATTTTTTCTTCACGCATTTCTTCCAACGATTTTTCCTTTTTGCCATGTCTGCTCAAAATTTGAGCACTACGACGATTGATCAGATCGAGCCATGGTCCTCTATTGTTTCTTGTTTCTTTGGAGTCTTCTCTCTACCAATGGGAGTCTGGGTATACTACAAACTTATGACGTGATCAAAGCTGAGTTTGTACAATAAAATCTGTTTGGTTACAGAACTCCCATAACGCGCGCCAGTTACTGTTTCCGGCTTTTCGTTGTTCTCGGAATACAGGTGATATCGAAGATATAAAACAAATAGCGATTTGTTTCTCAGGATTTTCTCTTGTTTTTATTAATCTTCTCAATCTTCGGTTAGCTCTTCAACCGTTCGCAGCTCCATTTTACTGGGCTACCATGGATACCGTGATTCCCAAAATCGTGCGTTTTACAAGCGGTAACACTATGGAAGGTGATCTTCTCAGTTCTATCTCTTATACATTGCCCTTTCTCGTTCAATTCTCCTCTGTCAAGGAGCACTGGCCATCAATAGGATAGTGGCAGTGCATTGGCCGTCATTTACATGAAGGTAAGTCCTATGAGTGTCGAGTGTTTTTCCATCACTATCATTCTCAGTATGAACGAAAACTATTCCATCTTCCGCTACTGATAATACTAATTCATCTTATCCTTATGAGCCCGCCGATCCTTCTTGTAACTGTTAGTCATCAGAATTATGCTGACAGCCAACTTACATCCACTTAGATTGCCGCTAAACCGGTGCTAAACACGAGAGGCGAAGTAATTTTCATGTATTCACATGCTGACCCGTTTTCTCCGGCATTCTTTATTAAGATAAGTATTTAGAATAAAATATGAAACTTTCAGCAATTTGCTGTAACATCGGTTATTTTCCAAGCGGTTCTAGTAATTGTCTTGCTTTGCTGTAACATAGTGCTGATTCTATTTATGATCAAAAGGCGCACTCCCAAGAAAGAGGGTACGACTAGAAAGGTGACTAGATATTGTGTGTAATGTTATTCTGTGAATGCTTCTTTTCAGGAGTCCGCAGAGAGTAGTTTGATATTCACCACTATTCTCATGTTTCTTTCGCATTCTGGAACGGTTTTCATCATAGTTGGTTCTATTTTTTCGAAAACTCTCAAGCTATAAATCAAGGCTTGTTTCTATTTCTCCACTGATGGATCAGCCCTACAAAGTGCTAACAGATTCACAAGTTCCGCCACCGATTTCACTGTGAGTCATTTATCACTTTATTATTTATTTTCTTTTAGTCTGAATAGAGGCTCATTTCTGCATTTCTACTTACATTTAGGCGGCAAGGTCGAGGCGATAGTGTGATAAATAAGAGACTCCATGTTAACATCTCAATTCATGAGTACACAGACCCTATCATCTATCTGGATACTCCTCGCAACATCGAAAGCGACTAGAAGAGTTGCCTTCCAAGGACATCTCAAACGAACTTCGCTCGGCGGTTCCGGATAATTGCTTCCTCAAAAAACTACGCTGGAGTGAAAATCTCACGGGCGCGAGACGTCCAATTATCGGAGACTCGGGGATACATCAGGGACTAATTTCACGAGTATAGCGAGATTGATTTCTTTGAGTTATGTTATTTTCTTCGAACATACGCTAACAAATAAAACCTGGTGACTCACTCGCGTGAGTATTAATTATTTGAATGAATGACAATGGCAACTGGCGACATTGACATTTGCTTTTCATACATAGCCCAGATCAGATTTGTTTACATTTCTTCTCGGAGGCATTTTCGCAATCAAACGAAGCATTGTCCTCAATAGATCCTGTGACGATTTTTCTACATATAAAAAAAACGGATGGCTGGCTAAATATCCATCTAAATTATGTTGCCTGCTTTTTAAAATGCGTTTAATTGATGAATTAATTTACTAGATATCTTCCGAAAAAAATAATAAATCACCGCGAACTTGACCGTCGATCTATGCAATTAATCATTGAGTGCTCGAAATCTACCATTTACAGACTTTCTGTCATTGTCACGTGAATTGTGATCATTGACGCTTCAGATCTGAGCTTGAGCGATTTCTCTTTTCCATGCTCTGGTTGCATACAAGGGAATATTACTCCGGCTTGCTGTCGTAGTACCTATACAATGCATTTTAAACTACTAAGTATCGAGAATATTATTCTCACATGTCGGAATATAGTGTTCGTGCGGACTTGAACATATAATTGTCCCAGCGAATTGAGCATTGATATAGGCTGAAAACAACTACATTTTGATAATACCGCTACCATTTCTTGTAGTGATATTTGAAGCTTTATACTTACAACCACAAGCAATCGAATCCCGAAAAGTATAATATCCGGAAGAAAAGAAATGGAGAAATACATCGCCAGGATGATAAGCAGCAAAGGGTACACATAGAAAAAAGATACTATTGCTGTCTGAAAATATATCGAAATTCAAAGTGATAATTGTTTTTTAATAACCTGCGTAAATAATACATTTATTATCCGCTTCTTCAACTGCATTGTCCTCGAATCAATCACTTTCTGATAAAAATATCCACTTGCACACGACGCAAAACATATTTTTAAAACCTGCTTCTTGAGAAAGCTAACAGACGTTCCGACGAGAAATATTCTCAAAGGAGCTATGATGAGGATGGAAATCATTATCGCGAATGCAACTGTGCGGGTAATATTCGTTTTTTTTTCGAGAACTTCAAACCGTTTCTGAAAGGACCCATGTGGCCCTCGTCCCCGTAGATCAATAAACTCCCTGACCTTTGTGTGAGCCAACCAAGATCATTACTCTGTAAAATTGTAATTCAGTTGTGATCGGTATAGGAGCCTTATTCAAACCTGCAGGATCCCTTCTGAATTCTCCACATTTTCTCTGCTGAGAAATGAAGTGATGCCATTGGAACACAGAACAATGTAGACTGTTGCAACGAATATTACGCGAATACTGCAAAAGAGTTAATCGATAAAGAAAATTATCCTGTTAAACCTTTTAGAAAAATGGAATTTGCTCGATGGCGGAAGTATTTGTTGATGCGTCATTAACAGCATGAACAAAAGAAGAGAGATCGCATTGATCATGAAGATTATCTCGATAAACTGAAAGATTCCTTGGTAGAAGTGAGATCAATGTAACTTACCATTGATATTGAAGGAAACCAGCGACAGAAGAATCCTTGGCAGTAGAAAATTGGGTACGGTAGAATGGGATGTACACGGAAGAGGAAACAACTCCATATGTCATGCAAGAACATTTGAATCTGATTTATGAGACTCATTATTAATGTTCGTTTTTATCGCCAACTTGATTGATGAAATATCCAGTTTTTATCGCCCCGCTAAGTGTTCGCGAATAGCGGAGGAGAATCAAAACAGCCGTTGCGTGAATGGGAATGATGAGAAAGCCGTAGACGAATTGAAATCTAGAACAGATGAGGTGGGTTCTTACCTAGTTTTCGAGACTAAAAATGAGATCAACAATCTCACGTCATTGAAGCATTTATTCCGAAATCTCTGTCAGCGTGGAGAGCGTAGCTTCTGTTGATGGACATTGACTGTAGAAGGAAGTATGGTGCGGTTATTCCGAATTAGATAGAACTGATAATGCATACGGGAAATATTACTCGATTCAATTTAGTCACTCGAATTAACGATATTAACGATCGAATTAACTATTTGAACGGTTCAAGGATATTATGAATATTTCTATATTCAACGCAGTTCGATTGAAATATTATATTTTGAGTTAGAATTTTATGGGTGCATACTCGACAATTGAAAACGGTTGCCAGGGCTGGTGAAAAATCGTTTGATTCGATCATGAAGTTTCACTATTGTATCATTCAGAAAGGAAAAGGCCTAGGGATCAACTTTATGCGCGAGTCCAGATTGATTCGTGATTAGGCGGAGTCAACATTTTCGTCTTGACTCGTCAAATACGAAAACACTTTTACAGAATAAATCTCATGTGCAAGTGCAGAGAGTTCAGTGATTGACCGAGTGTCGTATTTTGAAGGCAAATTAATACGTTTTTTTTACTGGAGAAGGGATGATTACAGTAAGTGGAACGGATAATGTAGTGCACGCTACGAATGAGAGGCACAGGCTTCAGTGAGCTAATACAACAAACAGCTATGATTCTGAGTGAATAACAGATCTCGAACGAGAACATTCACTCTTCTCGTGGTCTCTGAGAAATACACAAAACAACACAAATTATCTTCTAAATTAGCGCTTTCGAGACGTCTCGAGAAATAAAATTAAAGATCACTGCAGAACCTCGTGTTTGTATGAGTAAATCACTTCATCAAAAATGTCTACTCTTTTTCGCACGACTGATTCAATCGAAAGGGAAAACGAATAGATGTTACAGAGATGTAGGAGATTGAGCAAAGGCAAACAATCGTTCTTTTTCTAGTAACCATTTATTCTTCAACGTTCCGCTTGTCTAGACCAAATTCTCATAATTCACGATTTCACGGAGACGCTGAATCTCTCACCACAATAATAAACGTCGTGCGTGAGTTTGAGAACGTTCAAGCATTCCTATAATCCGTCGAGTCATCCAAGTTCTGAAGGACATCGTAATCTTGCCTTTGAGGACGAGACAAAGTGCATAATGATATTATAGTACAACTATAATTTTCACCTCAACGTCATTTGAAGCCAGTCGACCAGTTCTACTACGTCAACAGTGCGCTCACTGCATCTAATTAAATGGAACAAAAAATAGGGAAAACGAGTCTCGACCTCCGAAATTACAATTGAGGAGCATTTATGCTAATAAAAGCTTGCAGCTCTTTTCACAGAATCTCAGAGTCTCACAGTCAAAGATATCTAAAATAGAAACCTCGCTGCACTAGCCAAATTTATCTTGAAGAATTAATAACGTGTCCGGGCAAGTTGATTATGTCACATCACGACTCGGAAACAGAAGACGACAATGAAGATCCTTTCTATCTCCTCCCTCATCTCTTCCTTCTCGAAGCCCTCTGGGCTTTTATCTCTTCAATCTCTTCAATCGTCGTCCCGTACGTCATCTGAGTAGGAATCGCAGGCTTGTCGCTCATATCGGTAGCGTCGTCAGTATCCAGTTTGGCCTGTCGACTCGCGACCTTAAATGTATGATTCATCTGAATATCATCCTTTCAGGGCGTAGGTTAACGATCGAGGTAGGTTACAGTTTCCGACCATCTCTTGATAAACAATGAACACAAAACCTCTTCGCTGACTGCTGGCAGATCCCTTGCTGCCCTGGTAGTGAATTGAGCCGATGAGAGAACAATTGACCAGGGCGGTGCACTCATTAGGAGGTTATTGTTTCCGATGATGATGAGCGCGCTCTGATGACGAGAGACGGCAATGGTGCACCTTGAATATGAAATTCGCGTTGTCATTGACATCGTTTTTGCATCGTTTTGAAAATTCTATTACAATTCACAAATATTGGGTTGAGGAATAAGTAACGCTCGTTTTTGAGCATCGTGTTTGGGCTCATATATCTCCCGCCAATCAAATCTAAACGAGCTGACTTTATAGCATTTTTTTAGGGTAGGCTCGAGTATCATAGCCGTTATTATTAGAAATATCACGCTTCCTGTGAAGGAGAGAAATTTAGATTTCAATGTACCTGATATTTTTCGAAAATTTTAGATTTTTTTCGAAATTGTGTAATTTAACGTGGAAACGGTTCGGTAAATTCACACATTCTCAGGTGAGCAGCCCGATACTACACCTCTTTCATGGTGAAGTGAGAATGGTGCTCGATTCATTGTTGTATTTTTATAGACGTTTCAAGGGGAACGTTCGTGAAAAATTGCAGTTCACTTAACTTATTTGTCTACCTTGAGGATCGAAGGTGCTGGCCTATACACTAGTGCGCTCCAGTCACTCACTATGGAGCTATATTAACACTATAAACATTTGGTGCTACTTATGCTCCTATTTGAAAAATAACAGTTTTCCAAAAATATTATTTTGTGACGGAATCAAAAGAAATGCGTGTTTTGAGGACTTTGGATTAAACCATACCCAAGACATAGTAACCATTCTATAATTGTGGCCACTTGGTGGATGATAGTGCCAAAGTTGCTCGTCCATTTAACCATCTAAGGCCTTACATTCAATTAGTACGGTTTACAGGAAATAGCAATAAATGTCGATTTCGAGGCTTGTTTTTCTATATCGGACTTACGAGCAATTTAACTCATAAAGAGAATGCTCCACATTTAGCAAAATTCGTCCATATTTTCAACAGGAAAGGTACTCCACATTCAAGCATAATTGAGGTCTTTAGATCTATTGCTGAGAAAACGTGGCTAGCAAAACTTCTTTCGGTCAGTAACTGAAAATCCTACACTCTCGTTAGGCGCATATCTCACACAGGCCTTTACTTGGATATTCCTCTGAATATCATCAGTGTAATGTATAACCATGATACTTTACTACTGCAGCTTAATTGTGGCTCAATAATTCTTCTTCCCTCAGTGCTGACCTGTCAAAATCTCAGGGTGAGGTGCGACAACTTTGAATTGAGCCAGCCATTGTGATCGCCTAAATGATCGGAGATATATGATATAGTGTGCGCTACAGAGAGTATCCAAGCCCTTATCGATCATCAAAAACCGGAATATAATTGCACAATTTAGAAAGACGGGAGAGGTCATAATCTGAAATTGGAAAAACGAGCGTTACTTTTTCCTCAACCCGATAGTTTTCTTCGACGATGAGCAAGTGATCGCTTATTATTTTATTTTTTTAATTTTATTTATTTGATGAAATGCCAATTAGGTTACCGCTCAATGTTGGCGAAAAATGGTGTGCACTTCTCAGAACGAGTAGTTTCTCTATCTATTATAAAGAAAGAGTCTCTTTGTCATTCCGTCCGTTTGTCCGTGTGTCACACTTTTCAAACCTCAATAACTCGCTTTCTAGGCATCGCCCGAGGACAAGTCCTTGACCAATCGAACCACCGAAAATTTCTTTTTCAAAATCGATAAAAATTTCGTCATCATAGCGATATATTTCATCATCCTTACGCAATAATCCGTTTTTCGCGCCTAATTCGCTTCAAAATCGTCCGTAAAGATCGGCAATAGTGTCATTCGACTCAGAATCGTCAGCGCTTTTCACCGACAGCAACTATTATCGTTGGACATGGCGGAACATGGCGGGACCTGGCCCAACATGGCGTAACGTGGCGGGACATGGCGGAACGTGGCGGGACCTGGCCCAACATGGCGGAACGTGGCGGGACCTGGCCCAACATGGCGGGACGTGGCCCAACATGGCGGGACCTGGCCCAACATGGCGGGACCTGGCCCAACATGGCGGGACCTGGCCCAACATGGCGGAACATGGCGGGACCTGGCCCAACATGGCGGAACATAGCCCAACCTGGCGGGACCTGGCCCAACATGGCGGAAAGGGGCGGGACCTGGCCCAACCTGGCGGAACGTGACGGGACCTGGCCCAACATGGCGGAACCTGGCCCAACCTGGCGGAACGTTACGGGACCTGGCCCAACCTGGCGGAACATGGCGGGACCTGGCCCAACATGGCGGGACGTGGCGGGACCTAGTCCAACATGACGGAACGTTGCGGGACCTGGCCCAACATGGAGGAACGTGGCGGAACCTGGCCCAACCTGGAGCAACATGGCGGAACGTGGCGGAACCTGGCCCAACCTGGAGCAACATGGCGGAACGTGGCGGGACTCCGCTTCGCTCCGTGGCTACATCCGGAGCGCTTGAAGCCTCACGAACTTTTTGGAATGGTATACGCCCTTCTCGCAAGCAAGCGGTGTTTGGCTAATGTGTAAGGCGGCCAGACGTGGCAAAAAGGGATATGTTCATGAAATTTACCTATGCTCCGGCCATGCTATTGTGAAAAGCTCGTGAGGCTGAGAGCGCGGAGAAAAAGTTGCAGATGTAGCCACGGAGCGAAGCGGAATGGCTACATCGCAACTTTTCCGGAGTGCTCGAAGCCTCACGAGCTTTTTGCACTGGCATACGCCCCACTCGCAAGCAAGCAGTGTTTGGCAAATGTGTAAGGCGGGCAGACTTGTCAAAAAAGGATATGTGTTCATGAAATTTGCGTGGACTTACCGTAGTGAACGGATACACACAGCCTTCTTCTACCATCTTGCAAAACATGGTCGATCGTGGGGCTCGAAAAAAAGTTAGCACGATCACGGTTCGATTTTCTTTACCCTGAATTCAATTTAAAATGTTTGATAATTATTTTCTTATTACTATCATATCACTGAAAAGTTTCATGCTAATTGTGAGATGCTTACCTGAGACGAGTCGACTGTGTGGAGTTGGTAGTTTGTAGTCAGGAATTCCTCCAGTTTTCGCTTCTGCTCTTTATACAGGCACACGATCATAATCTGTTTCTTCTTCTCTTCAGGGAACATCTCGATCAGGCTAGAACGAACACATTAATTCCTAGTGAATCAATCCCACTCAAAAAGCTATTTTTCTGATTTATATCACGTGTATTCCGAGAGATAGCATGACCCCTAGGAACTGGGATCCCCAAGTTTGGACAATCTCTATGAGATAATTATGCTAGAGTATATCGGGGATGAGAAAAACTTTGACGTCAATGATTTCTCACAGAACCGGCTTTTTTTTTTGTTGGTATTTTCAGGTTCTGGGACCGGCTATGTCGTATCTTAGTTCCTCGATATGGTACAAAGAGGGCGTAGGGCTTAAAATGTGCGGAAAAAATATTCTAAGACACTTTTACGTTGACGAGTTAAAGCCAGGAGGCCATCTTCGTTTTGTAAAATTTGAAAAAATGAGATTGAAATCAGAAAATAAAATGTGCCGATTCACCAATCCTCCCATTTGAGCGAGTTATGAACAGATTTACATTCTACATACTCATAATAAAATTAGAGGGTGTATTTTTTGGGAGATGGCGGAACTAGTCTTCCCAGGCCGAAAATGCCGCCAAACTTGATGATTTTCAGAGGCAAGAAATGGTTTATCGAACACAACTTTTTTCTTTCAATGTTTCATAAGCTCTAAAGTGGAGTTTTGGATTCTACAAGCAAAGATACGTCAAAAAATCCTATAGTCATGCATTTCTGAGATTTCAACTTTTTGGCCACTTTTCGGCCTCTTATCATACAACTTTTCGGACTGTTTTTTGTCAAAAAGTTTAAAAAATTAAAGGACTAAAGGGTTTTCTGACGTATTTTTGCATGTAGAATCCGAAAATCCTCTTTAGAGCTCATGAAACATTGAAAGAAAAAAGTTGTGTTCGATAAACCATTTTTGCATGTGAAAATCGTCAAGTTTGGAGGCATTTTGGATCTGGTAAGACTAATTCGGCCGCCTCCCGAAAAAAGCACACCCTCCATTTTAATTGATATGAGTATGGAGAATGTAAATCTGTTCTTGACTCGCTCAAATGGGGGGATTGGTTAAAATGGGGGGAGCTCAATTTTTTTTTGATTTTATCTCAATATAAAAAAAAATTTTACAAACGGAAGGTGGCCTCCTGGCTATTCCTCGTCAACATAAAAGTTTCTTGGAATATTTTTCCGCATAATTTGAGCCCTACGCCGTCGTTGTAGCATATCGGGGAGCTGAGATAAGCCGGTCCCAGAACCGGAAAATACCTAATAGCCGGTTCTGTGAGAAATCATCGACGTCAAAGTTTTTCTCATCCCCGATATACTCTAGCATAATTATCTCATAGAGATTGTCCAAACTTGGGGCTCCCAGTTCCTAGGGGTCATGCTATCTCTCAGAATACACGTGATATGATAAGATGTAACACCAGAAAATACGTTTGGGAACTTACGACATCACAGCTTCGATCTCACTCTTATTCCACAGAGATTGCTGATCTCCGAAATGCTGAGAACCATTATTTGCGAACAGCAATAACTGCGGCAGCCCAGACGGAACTAGTCCGATCGAGGATAGGGGATTGTCGTTGAGCTCAGTCTGAGATGATCAAGATTATTTTCATCAGACAAAAACGAATCTGTAGTTACTACACTACGCTCGAAAATATTCGAAATGATAATTGCGGAAAAAATAACTCTTCGAGAGACGAGTTTGCCTCCATATGATAGTTCATTGTAGGGTTGGATAAGGCGAGGAGGTGCCCGGTACACCTCCACTAGTTTCCCCAAGGGTAAATTGCCGTTCGCGAGAGCCACTGAGAGTGCTGAACGCGCGGCCAGCAAGTGAGCAAGCACCTACAAATCAATTTTGTTCAACTTATAAAGCTATTTAGAATTTCATCCAAAACCTCCTTGTCGAACATGAAGGGTGGTAACTGCTTTTCATCTCCAATGAGCACAAATTTCGCTCGAGGGAAGAGTTTCACGAGACATTAGAAAGTGCTCTCGGTGAGCAGAGAAGCTTCGTCAATGATGATCCGCGTAACAGCATGAAGCATACGACGAATGCACTTCTCTCTGCTTGACTTCAGATAGCACAATGCGAGATCGACGGTGGAGAGTAGAATCTGTGGCTGGAGGTACTTCTCTAGTTTCGCTTTTGCGGCGCGTAGCATCTTGTGCCACTGAAGCGCCAGTTTGTACTTTCTTCGCGAGCTTATCTCTTTAGAGGTCTTCGCAATCCTCAATGAAGCGTCCACTTCAATGAATCCTCTCAATGTCTTCAGATCCGCTTCCTCACCATTCTCGATGTGTCTGCAAACATTCATTCGTGCCTTTATTTTAGGCGTGATTGCTTCCTGGATAGGTTTCTCTTGATGGAATAAATTCCGGACTTCCATTCGTGAGAACAAAACAGTGACGCAATTCCAATGATTCCATTCCCCCTCTCCCGTGCGGTCTTTCGGAATTCCACTAGCTAATGGAATTCCATTACAGCCTCACTCCACGGCGAATGGTCAAAATGAACGGACTCAATTCCATTTTGAGATGGAATTCCATTATCTAATAGAATTCCGTTAGTGCACGTGCGATATCCGACCGATTCCGTATAATTGTGTGGGACGGAATGGAATTCCAATATGCCAATAATTCCATCAAGAGAACTCTATTCCTGGAAAATGATCTCTAGTAGAGAATATAAAAATCATAAACTTTTTCGCATACATCTGATAGTTCGACAAAAGTGTCTTGATGTCCTAGGGTGAAACAGTCTCAGCATCAGTGCGAAGCAGCGACTTGATGTAGTAACATCTGAAATAGTAGTATTACCTAATGAGTGCTTACAATTACTCTGAAATATGAACATTCAAGGTTATTCAGTGTTTACTTGAGCTTTCCGTCATCGAATGCTTGTAGAGCTGCTGCTAGATTGGAAACGGCGACATTCTGCACGGCAAGTTCTGCACGTCTCCCGGCCTGTCAAATAAATCAATGCTCGAAGAACAGGATCCCTCTTCCTCTTCTGGTTATTATACCATAATTTGAGAGGGGACTCGAATCGACTTTCGATGGAAGTAAACATTTGCTACAGCTTCACACTTTCTTCGCAACGAAGCTTTTGATTGAAATTTCCTCTTTAGATTCAATGAACCCAACCTGCACGCATCCGTATAATGAACGAGTGAAGTTGCCATAGCCGCAGCCACTGTTGTCTTCCCTGACCCGGGAGGTAAGAGCAGGCAGAAAGCGTGCATCTTCTCCATGCAGTGATACATTCCGATCGCGTTGCTCTGGCCCTCGTTGGGTTTGAATAGATTACCGTTTGCGAGTATAATTGGTGATGGACGATCCGCAGCAACACACTGTAAATATTTCATCGTTGGCAAAGACTTTTTCTAATTAAAATTATTATTTTTCGTGTTATTTTAGTGATGAACAGTTTAAGACGGCGTCTCGGTAATTTGAGACCACTCCCCGGACACGTTTCTCTAGCAATGAGAACCAGAAGCCCATACTGGGTTGCTGGAAGGGTCTTGGTACCATGATGCACAATCCATGACTTATTTGTTGTTACAGCCGTGGCAGAGGGAGAAACATGATTTTAAAGGTAAAATGGTCGAAATTTTTCATGTTCCCAAACTACTTGCACATTGTTTCCATTATAGTCCATCTCCTCGGCTATAGCGAAGTGAACAAGATCGAGACTGGGTGGCGCATCCCGGCCACCTATGGCAAGCAATGACCAACATTTTGTTTCTACTCAGTCTTCCTTTCAGGTGTTTGGGTTGGCTACATCGTACTATTGATTATGCTATCAGCTGCGTGCACGAAATACATTGCTACTGGAGCAACGGGTAAGAAAGATGATGGCAACTATAAGAACGATATGTACTTTATTGGATAGAGCTTGCAAAACGATGCAGTTCAAATGCAGTGAAAGTATTAATGGATTTATGTTAAGACGGCATCTCGGTAATTTGCAAGCATTTTGGCCTCTGCCCGGACATGTTGAGCAAGCAATGGGAATCATAAGCCCATGCTTGGGTGCTGGAAGTTCCTTGGTACCGTAGTGCACAAACCATGACTTATTTGTTGTTACAGCCGTGGCAGAGGGAGAAACATGTTTTTAAAGGTAAAATGTTCGAAAAATCAAATTTTCACAACCGATCGAGATAGACCCAATTTCTCTTTTGCGTTAATTTAGGGGTGCCCTAAGAGTCTTAAATACATGTTCTGATCGATTACTGCTCATTGCGAAATTCACTTTTTAGAAATGTTTTTTTGTTTTTCTTTACCATGATGCCCATTTTCGGAAAAAGTCCCAATGGACACTATATACGTTTTGTAGCCCTTTAAATTCTACATTGAATCCTACTTTTGAAATGTTCTGGCAGGGCCGCCGAAGATGTACTTTTTCGATTGAATCCAAAATAGTGCCAATTTTAAAGGTTTTTCGCGCATATCTTTTTTCTTTTGAGTTAAAATGAGCTCTAATAGCAAAATTCGGATTCTACTCGTCAAAATACACCAGAATCACGTATAGTCAGATTTTTCCGAGATAAAATTTTGGGAGAGCGAGTGTCGTTTCAGGAACACCATCGAGACTCCGTCCAATAAGAGTCTCCATCTCTTGTAGAATGGATTCTATGGCCTCTATGGACTCGAGGGTGATGGAACTGCCCTCGTTGTGCAGAAAGGCTCGAACGAGAGGCAGCTACAGAACAAGGAAAATGAATTTATTACTATCCGGTCCGAAAAAACTAACCCGCTCAGGCTTCGTATTGTTCGCAAACTACGGAAATTGTGAAATCATTCGAGGCATCGGCGCGCACCTGATCAAAACAATTCCCTTTCCCTTTCATTTCTAATATTATTTTTAAATCATAGAGTAATTTAAATTTTGTATTAAAAAAAGTTTCGATTTCACGTCACTTACTTTAGAATGGAATGCTTATTGTTTGTACTTGTTGGATGATCAATCGAGTTCACAGTGAGTAGGAGCCTCCACTTCCTCTTCTTCGGAGGAGGATTTTCGGATTCGAAATGCAGCGTTACGAAGCTGATTCCATACACCTGTGAAGGTTTCATCGTCGGAAAGCATGCTTTGACTTCGAAGGTTACTCGTCGCACCTCAGACAAAACTATTAGCTCGGGAGGATCAACATTCTTGACTTGGACGTTGTATTGCTCTGGCGGAGTTCTTCGATCACGATAGTTTATGCTATAAATAATGACTCACAAGACTTCCACCACTACGGAGATTAATTGCATTTCAGTGACTTCTAAAGGATATACGATTTGAGATCATCACATGAACCAGATATTTTCATTATTCATAATGAACCATAAAGGATAAGGCGAACTTTCTTTCCGTCGTATCACTCGCAACTAACCCGAGTCTGAAGAGGTGCGATAGGTTATTTTCCGGAATAAGTTGCAAGGGAACTATTCTCTTCACCACTTCCTTTAAATCTGCTGGAAGAGGATAAATCTGAACGACGTTTTCTTTGTACGATCAGATTCTAATATAGCAGCTATCCTCATTCATCTCTACTTTACTCGATAAGCTCTTGCTAACCTTGTCGGCAAAGACCCCCGTGTTCTGAGATGAACTGCGAATGTTGGCCACGAGTTTCGCATATTGGGTTAGGCTTCTGGGAGGCTCGATAGGATAAATCCATGCGGATATAGTGGGTATGAGCGTTGCACCGTAAATCTCATCCACGCCCAATTTCTGAATATACATGCATGTTTATAAGAGCCGTTCCACGGTTTAGTGAAGTTATTGGGAGGGGTCGACGGAGGACTTTTCTGCAACATATGCCAATAAGTTCAGGGTGAAGTCCCCATACATAGAGCTGATAGCTGGCCCAATATGAGAGGTTGGGGTACACTTTCCGAAAAATGCCAGTCATGAAGCGAAAGGATTTTTTTTGGTCATTTTTCGGCCTCCGTGAAAAATATTTTAGCCATCGCCAATTTTTTATTTCAAATTCGGATTCTACGTGAAAAAATACGTCTGGTATGAAATTTTCACGTCTCTAAACCTGGTCGCTCGAATTCAGCAGCCTCCGGCCCGAGGGACTCTCGAGGGCTGACGAGAGAACGATGATAAGAGATTTCGCCATTTCGACATGATACAGTCACTTTTATATCAGATTTTCATCCCATTCTTCGTTTTTAAGCATTTGTGTTGATGTCTTTTTGTTGTGATATCGATAAAATATTAAAATAATGAGGTCGAAAAAATCACTTTTCTGAAATCTCAAATTTTCAAAAATTCATAAGTCATGTTTCTGAGCTCCAAATAATATATTCTCAACGGAAAATCACTTGAGTAAGTTAGTGCGACAATTTCTGAAAGTTATAGCCGATTTACAAACCTTTTTTGAAATTGTTATTTTTCGGTGGGCTATCGGAAGTTATCGGGAAATTTTCGACCAAAACTTTTTCTTTAGAAACCGGCCCAAAAGCTCGGATATTGTTCCAAACTCATAACCGAGTGATTTTCCGTAAAAAAATTCATCATTTGAAGCTCAGAAACATGACTTATGAATTTTTGAAATATTGATATTTCAGAAAAGTGATTTTTCGACTTTTCACTTTTTTCGTGTTTTATCGATATCACAACCAAATGACATCAACACAAATGCTTAAAAACGAAGAATGGGATGAAAATCTGATATAAAAGTGACTGTATCATGTCGAAATGGCGAAATCTCTCATCATCGTTCTCTCGTCAGCCCCCGAGAGTCCCTCGGGCCGGAGGCTACTGAATCCGAGCGACCAGGTTTAGAGACGTGAAAATCTCAAAACACAGGTAGAATCCGAATTTGAAATAAAAAAAGTGGCGATGACTAAAATATTTTTTCACGGTGACCGAAAAATGACAAAATGTTTATTTTTTGACATTTTATCGTTGTCCTTTCGCTTCCAAATTATGATTTTCGTTATTTTCATGGCGAAATACGTCTGAAACACCTATAAGAACGTACTTTTTCTGGGATGAAATTTCGGACTTTTTTTGGGACATCTCTAGCATTTTTCGGAAAGTGTACCCTAACCTCTCATATTGGGCCAGCTATCAGCTCTATGTATGGGGACTTCACCCTGAACTTATTGGCATGGGTTGTAAAAAAGTGATCCGTTTGGTATGTGCAAAAAACCGTGGAAAAAAAATTGTGTGCTCCAGTGTGGCCTACCGCCGGGAATGCTTGACGGGGACTAGTGGTTGGGGCGCTCGCGTTTCTCTACCTCTTGCAAAACATCACCTGCGGGCGGGAGTTGAACCTGCCTGCGTCGGCATGCCAGTCAGACACCATGCCCATTATAAGAGTGACCCAGTGAACATATGCTTGGCAAAGTGAAAAAATGGATTTCTCCCAAAATCTGTGTAGAGGTAGTACTCGACGAGTGTAGCACAGACTCCGCGGGTTTAGTGTTCTAGTCGCCTCTTTGCGAAATGGCAAAAGTTTCTAAAAACTGTCGTAACCCAACCGACTTTGCTCTTTCGCAATCGTTTCATTCGAGTGATATCTCAAAAAATAGGCAATGTTCATGCGATCACACCCACTCAGTTTCGATCCTATTGAAAATTTTCGTGAAATAACAATTTTTCTGAAAAATTTTCAAACTTTCCATGTCAGCTTTTTTGGTACACAACCGATATACCTTTTTTATTTGATTCATCAAATGAGCAACTACCCTGCTATATCGTGTGCAAAAATTGTGAATAATTATTCCGAATCCCGGGAGTTATAGAATTAAGAGACGTTCCACGATATTCTGCACCTACCCCACGGAGGACTTTTTTGCAACCTATGCCAATAAGTTCGGGGTGAAGTCCCCATACATAGAGCCGATAGCTGGCCCCATATGAGAGGTTGGGGTGCATCCTCCGGGAAATGCCAGAGGTGTCCCAAAAAAGTCCGAAATTTCATCCCAGAAAAAAATACGTTCTTATAGGTGTTTCGGGCGTATTTTTTGATAAAAATAACGAAAAACATAGTTTGGAAGCGAAAGGATATCGTTAAAAAGTCAGAAAATCGATTTTTCGTCATTTTGTTATCACCGTGAAAATATCACTCGAATGAAACGATTGCGAAAGTGCAAAGTCGGTTGGGTTACGATAGTTTTTAGAAACTTCTGCCATTTAGCAGAGAGACTACTAGAACACTAAACCCGCGGAGTCTGTGCTACACTCGTCGAGTACTACCTCTACACACATTTTGGGAGAAATCCAATTTTTTCACTTCGCCAAGCATCTGCACAAATATGTTCACTGGCTCAGAAAGTCACTCATAAAGGACTCACGAAGCTCAACAATCGCTTCAGGGAATGTCTTCAAGAAAAACACACACAACTGGAGATTTCACTCACTTGACGGTCGATGCTTTTCGTATCTCGCCGCTCTGACTATGAGGAAGGATTTCCAATATACGGAGACTGCACGAGCATCCCCAGACTTCTGGAATTGTAGGCGACGTTATGTAGAAGTGATCTTCTAATGAAATATATAATTGGGCTCTAGCACAAACTCAAGTTTCGCACAACACAAGGTTCGCACAAGTTTTGATTTGCAGAGCATTAGTGCCTCTCATTAAGTATATGATAACACAATTCACCATTATGAGAGCGGTGTAAATTATGCCGTAAACACGCTCATTCTGTGCCAACTCGATCCTTTCGAAGAGTACAGCCTCCCATTCGATCGGATACTCGTCCTAAATATTTCTTCAAATGAAGACAATTATATTTTGAGATGTTGTGGTTAGAACTATTCGGAAACCTGCAGATCGAGTGGAGTAAAAGTTCGGAGTAGCTTCTGTAACTCGACAACTTCGAAGAGGTCGCCCTCAATGCTTCCCGTTGGAAGTGATGAAGTCAATACGACGACGAAACGCAGATCTCGTCTGTCCGGCAAGAACACCTTGAAGTATATGGCTTCTAACACCGTGTATTTCTTCCGGCGCACGTCCGTACTGCGGTATAAAACGGGGCGCAAAGGCGATGTGATGTCGTCGGCATGATCTTGCTCCTCTTGCCTTCAGAGTGTCGTTCTCGGAAGGCGACGACATCCGCGAGAGTCGCGCACTGCCGATGGAAACGAGCGTGGTTGATGTCGGGGGAAATAACACTTGACTTCTTTCCGAACTTTAGAGGGTGGGGAAGGCGAGATGGAGCAGAGAGATAGATACTCTCGGAAATCGATGAACGAACGTTGAGATAACATTCCCAAGGATGAGAGAAGACCATCGTTGATTGGAACCCACTGGAATGAGAGATTTAGAAATGAATTTCAAGTTTGGAATTCATTAAAACATAAACATTGTAAAACAATTGATAAAGGTAGAATTATAGAGATGCATTTCTTAGTATGAAAAGTGTGAATGTCCAACGCTGAATTCTTACGAATCTTTAGGGAGGAAATGTGACTTGTGTCGATTTATCTCGTAACAAGATAACAGGGTGCTATACTTTACGGAACAAATTGGAAAGAGATGAAGATTCAGCTAGCGGTGGCTGAAAGGGCGTAAAAAGAGAGGAAATTGGGAAACGCGGATTATGTGCCAACGTTGCCTTGTAAGTGGGAGTTATCGCGTCAGCATTGTGTTTGTAGCCTGAGCTGAATCTGCCAATTCACGGAGAGGAAATAGTAACCAACGAGAAGATATTCTCCGAATTTGCGACACATTTGGTCAACTTTGATAATGTTATACAAATACTGTAAGTATTGGCGTTCAAGCGCAATAGCCCACTTCAGGATTTCATATGCTGCGACGATCTTATCGGTTGCAGTTGATTTGTGAGTGCACTTGACGTGCTTTCTCTGTGCCAACCAACATTTTGACGTCATGGAAGTGAGTGAAATCGGCTAGATGTTATCTGTATTTCCCGGGCGATTGTGGCAAGATGACTATGAAATGATCTAATGATATCGTGATTGTCATGCTCAAAGATTCGTATTCTTGTCGAATTTTCATGAGCTGGTGAAGTGAGAATAAATGATTTATCTGCATGTTACAGCTCGACCAATTTCAAATTCCGCGGAATCCAAGCTGGAATGATGTGGTTGATTATTGCCCACTGATGGGTACTTACCGCCATTCCCTTCACGTGCACTCCTCCTCTTGGTTTCCAGCTCACTCTCATGATGTTGGTAGTGGAGATGTACGTTGCATTGAACACCTCACCAGTGAGACTGGAATTTCGTGATGAGTGTTTGACTCAGCGCGATCCTATTAATTGAGAATAGCTCACGTTGCAATCTCTTTTCCTCCAATGTATCCATCGTAGAGAGTGAGAGAGTCACAACACTTATTCCCTTCAAGGGTGATCTGTTGGTGCGAATATGTAAGGACATCGCAACAGTTTTTTTCTCATTCCTAATACCTCAGCTTTCACTCTTTTTCCTCCATCCACCGTGAGAAAGAAGTCGCAAGGGGTTGAAGCGCTGTACGGAAAGCCAGGCGATGTCACCTTGAATTAGGGAGTACTGAACTACTATTTCCGGATTTCGCCAGTACGATAATATTGTCTCAAAATTCCGTATTCTCACAATTCCGCCTTCCTGATAGGGATCAGAGCTGCAAGAGATCTGAGGGATGGCTCTCCCTGGAAATTGTGTGATATGCTCAGAACATCCAAATATATAATGAACTAACTATCTCGTCCACACACCACAGGAAGCTTGGTGTTGCAGTTGACATTCATCCACAGTCCATTCGATGTTGAGGTATCCATGGACAGACAATCCCCCAAACCACTACGAGGGAATCCTGAAATGTTTTTAATTTGTCTCAATGGCTTCACAATAATCAGGTTCTCACCTGGATAGAAGTTTTGATACGTGAAATTTGACCCATCGATCCATCCGAAATCATTGTTGCCCATCCGGAGCTTCTGACGCCAATGTACAGTCCATTCACCAAACCGGAAGCAACAGCCATTCGACGAATGAACGAGTTCTCCTAAAATAAATTTCATCCAATTCACGTTTGTTGTACATGAAAATATCTTCAAAGTCAAACCTGTGAGTTGTGAATCGAAGCCAGATCAGATCCAAAGCTTCTGCAGACCATCTGCGCATCTTGAAAATTCTCAGCATACGTTCCGACCTATAAATGCATGCGATTGCACTTCTTGGGATGTTTAAAAAAAAAAGATAATTCAATCGCTGTTCACACTATCGCATGATGTTTTTATTAGTCGCTCCGGAATCTTCCCACTTCGGTAAACAAACAGTATCGAATATTCGAAAAATAGGGAACCTGGTAGCACATTCCGTCTTGCACATCTATTTCATAGTATTCGCATCCACCGCTATAGGGCTGAGCCTGTTCGAGTTGAGTGGTGCAGTAGATTTGCGTTGAGTACATTTTTTTGCCATTGCAGACTGAAATTCCAGAAATATATGGAACAAGTCAATAAATGCATGAGTATTTTGATTGAATTTCATTATGTTCAATAAATAGAAAACAAAAAATTGCTAAAATCCCAATATCCAGTGTCCAGTATGTCCCAGCTGCATCCTCCCACACATGGTTTGTCCAATGCTGAAAATAAGCGAACTAATCTTTTTATTTGAATTCGACAATTACCGGGATGGTAATTCCCATTACGAGGCTTGTAGTCAACGGGCGATCGATCGGTCCACCACCATTTCTTTGTATCAGGATTGCACACCAACCCTTAAAAAATGGATAAGTATATGAGTGTCTCCATCTTGTTCACCTATCAGCAGCCATCCACGCTAAGTCCAGTAAGATTGTTGCTGATATTAAAAATTATATTTATAAATACACTGTAGTCACTGAACATGCCCACAATGCCCACAATCGCTAGCAACTCAACATATCTTGAATAAGAAGAGCACACTCACTTCGTCATTGTGAATGATCACTGTACGGGCACCCATCTTGTCACATGTAGTTCCTGCCGTGTTCACTGCTCTCTCGTCCCAGTACAGATTCATAGTCGTGTTTAATTCTCGGCATTCCCCTTGACCCACGAGTTCGAATCCAGAAGGACACGAGCAGTGAACAATCTCTGAGGAGGAACACTTATTTGTTGAACTTTCATCGCAGTGAGCGTCCCGATCAAACACGAGAGTCGAAATAAAATACAAACTCACGTAAGATCGAGAACAATAGGATGAGTCTCCACATCGCACAGCAGAACAGAGCGATGTAACAGAGAGTGATCCTCACATTTCATTGCGTGCAATTTGTGTGTCATCTCTAATCTTCTTATCGTCAGAAATTTGAGTCGGTAAAGCTCGATAGTTTCCGTCACGATCAAACACAATCGCGATCCAAACTGAGAACTACAAGACTGATATCTTGAAAGTTCGAAACACGTTCCATTTAAGCGAAGTATAATGAGTATCATGACAGCTTTAGATTATACGATTACTCATGATAATGTCGCCAACATGAGCAATTCACTTATGTCTTTGATCTTTGACCGTTTTTAATGAAAAGATGTACTTCACACCGTTCTGAAGGCAATAATGAATGCGTGGGAGGAAATAATAACTTCGGTCGTGTGAGCTAATTTGCTCTCAGCACGATACTTATTCTATTTCCTTTCTGCAGATGTTTGAATGATACGCATGAAACACTCTTTATTTCCACGCTTGGCCAAGCATTGTGAAATAAGCATTGGTTGTCTCTGACGTGCGCGTTCCGTTGATGATCTCATTTCGCAGTTCTCTGATATAATAACATTACTATCGAATCTTCCTTCTCTCTCTACAATCTGCTTCTGAGTATACTCCTCGCGGATTTCCGAATTGAGGCATGCTTGAAAGTGAGGACCGTTGACGAGAAGACGGAATTCACAACGAGTAACTGAAATTTATTCCTGCATTTCATTCGTAATCCCTTCTTACCATGCAGTAAGTGCCATCAAGGAGGAAGTAATAGCGAGCATCCGAGCAACATATGAATATGGAATAGATGTAACCGACGCCCGTAGCAGAGAGCTTGACAATTTTAGTAAGAAGATGGATTCAGAAAATATCCATACCTTGAGGAAGAAGCTGACAAGGTACACTGGTTGCATCGCCTTGGACATTAAGTGTGCTTCCTTCACCTGCATCAATCTAATTGAAATATTTCCGCTGAAATCACCAAACCTGATATCGGGCATTTAGAGTAGCCTTCGCATAAAGAGCATTGAATCGATATTTGGAATATCGAATACCGAAAGTGTTGGTCTGACAGATGTTAGCAATACATAAGCATCATCCAATGAAGAAAGACAACTTGGGATGAACAACTACTCACAACGAGGGTCATTAAATCTAGCAAGTTGTACACGAGAAGACCAAGTGTATGCGAGCCTGAATTGATCGGTGTTTTTGATCTTCAAACTTTGCCAACAGGAACCTTGAATGTATAGAACGTATCCATTATAAGAACCGATTGCAAACTGCAACAAACATATTTGGTCTATGTGTGATATCTTAAAATCTCACAGCTGAAATTCCAGCAACGAGCAGCGTTTTACTCGCTCGTCCACTTTCATGATAAGCATGCGGCTTCCGGGTAGAAAATATGCGCTCCAGTACAATGAACATTTCGAAAGTGGAAGTTGTAGTATAGAGCATGGAATGCGCCCAGAGGAGATATATCCGAGCAGCTGAATATCATGGATAGAAGGGATGAAATGGCACTATAAAATACGAGGTGATATGACTCCTCTTGGAAGATATCCATCCTCGAAAGTCATCATGTGACCGTACATTATCGCAATACTGAGGACGATTCCCAGGAGAGAAATCGTCCAGAGAGAGATGAGGATTCTGATAAATTAATTTATGTGATTACAAAACATGGGTCAAACCGGCAGTTTTCGTGCATTGCGGATCCTTGAAGGGCGATTAGAAGGAAAATAACGGGTAATGATGACAGAATGCATACGATAATAAATATAATAGAAACTATAGGAAAACCATCGCAGAAGTCGAGCACAGTCTCGATAAGAGTCATCTGTTATGAGATAGGAACGCGCATGAACGAAGATGAATCACATGAAGGAAAACACGCCCTTATCAAGAAACTAGTACGTCGAACTTCTGGATGTAATGAGTTTTCGATGTGAATTCATAGAGATGAATAGCCGAACACTTTCACACGCAGTACATGAGAGAAATATATGAGAAAACAATGCAAATACAATTTCAGGTTTGGATTTTGCGCCTAGAGTGAATTTCTAAGATCTTCTGTGTTTATGTTTTGATTTCAAGTTTTTATTGTCATCTCCCATGATTTGCTGAGCATCTCGAAATATGCATTAGTCGTCTCAGATGTTCGAAGACCATTGACGATATCGTCTCGAGGTCGGTCTCTGATGCGCACCCTTTATGACGCGTGTTTGTCCCACTTACGTTTCCTTGCTGAGTAATCGTTTTGTTGAGTTTCTGATGGAATCATGTTTGAACATGAGGCACGATGATGCGAATACACAGTTGACAACATGGAACTGCAAAATATCACTCTGCTAATTGTTCATTTCACTCGGTTCTTACTGAATGATAACTTCCTTCCATGAGGACGAAGAACTTAGCCTCTGAGCAACATATAAAAAGTATATAGATGAACCCAACGGCAGTTGATGATGACTAATTTTGATTAATGCATTGATTAGACAGTGAGAGTCTCACTTTGAGCAGAAAGCTGGCAAGATACACAGGATTCATCGCTTTGGCCATCAAATACGCTTCCTTCACCTGGAATATCATGCTCTTTTCCTGCCTTATCGTACTTTGTCAACGACCATTTCCTTGATATCGAGCATTCAAACTCCCTTTCCCGTATAGTGCATCAAACCGAGCATAACGAGCACCGAGAAAATTCAGCTGAGGATTTCTTGCAATTTATCTCTTTTTTTCAAACCTACGACTAAGATTAGCACATCGACAGCGGTATGCAAAGCAAGTCCAAGAGTCTGAGCACCTGAGAATGTTTGTTATGCTTCCTCACTGTCCCGGATTTACCAGTGAAGAAGACCAGGTACCCCGCACAAACTCCGAGAGCATACTGAAACAGACAAATGTGAATTTCTGAGAGAGAATTTACCGCAAAGATCGCAGCTAAAATCAATGTCTTTGTTGCTCGATTGCTCTCATGGTAAACGTGTGGTTTCCAGGTGGACAGCATGCGCTCGAGAATTATGAACATTTCGAAGGAAGAACTAGAGAATAAGGCCATTCCATGCGTAGCGAGGAAATATTTACGACCGGCTGAATGATGTGATTGGATAAAGAAGACGAAGTAGAATGATATTACGAGGCGAGACAATCCCCTTCGGCAGGTATCCATCTTCTAATGTGAGCTCATCAGCGCGGAGAAAAATGGTACTAAGAAGAATTCCGATGAGCGAAATTGCCCAGAAGGATATCAGAAATCTGCAAAATTACATCCTTTATCCATAATCTGAATCGCAGAAACTCGCCTACAATTAGCATGGACTGCAGATCGTTGAATAGCAACAAGAAGTATGAATGATGGGATAGAACAGAAGATGCATATTGGAATGTACACAATCGGAAAGGAAATAATCGCAGAAGTTGAGCACGATCTCTAGTGGTTTTATCATATCTCGATCACACGGGTTTGTGATGAGAGAACAACGAGAATAGATGGCTATTCAATATCGTCTTAGAGAACGAAACATTTACTTTATGAGACCTTTATGAAAGGAAAAAAGCTAAATGTATTTCACATTAATCTTTATCATCCATCTCACAACGAAAACAATGAACAATCGACCATATGCAGAATATTTACACGAGAAAATCTTGTGTTTTGACAATGAAATTGATGCATTCGCCTATACATAAAAGAATCCCGATGACAAATCGGCCAAGTCGAGTAAAAGTACTTTGACCTCATAGGAAGATTTAGGAAATATGCGGGTCATATGCAACTTTTGACGGCGCATCTTTTTCATGAAAAAACAAAATTGGTCGGGAGCCGTTGAATAGGCGAAACCCGGCTCTGAAAAGCCGGATGTGGGGATTATTGGGTTTTGCGGGGATTTAGCGCTACGATTCCTGAAGAAACTGTTTTCCTCTCGTCATTTTAGTGATAGGTTCCAGCAACCACCATTCTGGAAAAATTAGTCTGAAAGCCAGGAGAACGCGCCGAAAATGGGACAATCAGTGAAAAAAATCGTCCAAATCGCTATTCGGGCGGATAGGGAACATATAAGGCGGCGGGGAAAATACTAGCGAATTATATGTACAGAAAAAGCTGGTGCAACTTGCTAAACTTGGTGGATCATGATAGCACCAATAGCCGCTTAACAGCGAGCATGTTTGAGAGGTACACTTTCCCAAATTAAAGGTTTTCGGGATTTATTGGGCGGGCAAATAGTCGCGGTGCTTTGAGTTGAAAAGGAAAGTTGTAGAGCTCGCTGAGACGCGTCGCGCAGTGCCGGTGATGAAGGGTTTCCATGCGTTTGAAGCCTAAAGCGGCCGGGTAAAGTCGAAATTTAGGTTTATGCGATCAACCGTTTGACCTAATCCGTGCCCAACTGAGCTAGAACCCAGTGGATTAGTGAGGACTGAATGAAATGTTAAGTTTAGCATTCCCATAACTGCATTTTCATATGGCATACTGTACGGTCGGACCAAAATGCGATTCAGGGCATCGAACCATGTTGACGTGGTCTGGTGTGAAATATCCTCTTCCTTTAATATTCGATTTGTATATAGTTTTCTTGGTGTTTTGATTTGACAAATTCATTAAAACTAATTATAATCTATTTTATTAAATAAATAAAGAGCACCAAAGTTGAAAAATACAGTAACCCCACCGAGATCCGACAAATGAAATCCGGTGGTGTACTATTCCTCACCACTTTCGTGATGGTGCGCGACGTTTAGAATATTATTATTTATCGATTTTCGCCGTTATCGTGATCTACTTTGATTATATGGCTCATCCTAATCTCGAACCTTACCTTAGCCCGCGCGCTAAGCGTTTCACTTTGGCTTTCTCGAGCGTGATTTGTTCTGTTGGCACACTTACACATTTTACTTGGTCTACAATTCTTGCTCGCGTTCTTCTCGTTTAAATTTAACTTAGTTGTAATTACTACGTCCCAACGATTGTTCTGCAGGTGCGGCGTCTGCACGATCGTGCCGCGCCTCTGGTTAACGTGCCGCCACCCAGCCGCTTGGTACGTTACTATTGGATTGTTTTCTTTTATATTTTCTGTGCAATCATTAGCTTATGGTGATTGCTGCGAAGAAATACTGCTAATGAGTTGTAATTTCTTAACATAATTATATTTATTTGTTATGTTACTCTCATTTAGTAAATATTGCGAGTGTATCCAACAATCTTTGTTTATAGGCGCTTCTGCGGCTTGAGCAGTACGGAGGCCGCACCACACGGAGGATGCCCGCCCAGGTATTTATTTTAAATATTAATTTATTAAACTATTGTACCCAGTTAACGTTAAATAATGATCATTCAGAGAGGTACTATGCTACTACGAGTGTGATTGAGTTTAGCACTTGGCCTTTTGAATAGAAAGTCTGCATTAAAGTTATAGTAAATGAGGCCTGGTAGCGTCTCTACAAAGGACATAATCTTAGGTTCTTGAAAGTCGACCTTCATTTCTTTTTGAAACGGTAGACAGCATGGGCGGGATGAGGAAATCCGCCCTCCCTATTTTTGGATAATGGAAATGTACTGCTAATCTATTTTGTACGAAATCGGTTAGCATTGAAACAACGTAATTTCGTGTAGTTGGTTTCTCCATTCTTCTCACTAATTATTTAGACTTGTGCAAAAGTCTCAGAGTGATTAGCAATAGAGCCATTGCTGTTCCGTTTGTTGGCCACTAACTTCTGTAATTGATTATACGATAGGCATTGATCTAATGATAACTTTCAACTAAGGAAAATACGGTAGTGTAATGGTAGGTTACGGTATATTTATTCCAAATGAACATATACTAAAATTGGAACAATACAGAGAAGATTAGCATGGCCCCTGCGCAAGGATGACACGCAAATTCGTGAAGTGTTCCAAATTTTTTACGTTTGTTTACTAGTCCCCCCCCCCCTTTCTCCCACTCTTCTCTTGTTTATTTGATCTTTGTCTCTGTTCTTCCACCATTCCACCCAAAAAGAGGGCCTCGACGATGTCGGCGGGTTCTAGTCCTGCGGCTAAGAAACAGGGTGGCACGCTCAGTAACATGGTCGTGTCCGCCCTCGCTCTTTCCCTGGAGGACGCCCCGTCCTGTGTCGACGAGGAAAAGTGGAAGACAGTCACTGGTCTGCTCTCCTCATTGGCGAAAGCTCTCGAGCAGGTCGCCGGACAGTCCAGTGGCAGTCTCTCCCTCCTCTCTCCCCCTTCCTCTTCCTCTCCCCACTCCTCACTCTCCTCGACCTCGCACACTCTCCCCATTTCCCACACTCTCTCGTCTGTCCCCTCTGCTTCCTCTCCTTTCCTCCTCCCTTCCTCTTCCCCTCCCTCAGCTGTGGACCCGTTCGAATTGCATCTGAGGCAAAGATCCCTTGTCGTTGCCGGCCTTCTGGAACCTGACGTCAGTCTGGGTCTGGAGGAAAGGTGCGAGGCTGATAGAAGGGGCGTGGCCCGACTTCTCAGTCATCTCAAGGTTGATGCTATGCCCAATCAGATCTTCCGAATGGGTAAACAGTCGGATCGCCCCCGTCTCCTTAAACTTGTGATGCCCGCCCGCTCTTTTGTATTCGCGGCTCTTAAAAATGCCTCCACTCTCAGAGGTAACTCTGAGTTTGAGGGCATATACATTCGCCAGTCCATGAGTAGGGAAGAGTTGGCGAGGCATCAGGAGATGAGAGCGAAGGTTAGGGAATGGCGTGCTAAGGATTCCTCCTCTCCATTCGTTGTCTATCGAGGTGAAATCTGGCATTCCCTCTCGTGTCCGCACGCGACTCCCGAACCAGGGAAACTAATTGCTGATACACCCCTAGTCCATCCATTGAGTCATCCATCCTATCCCTGTTCTGCCTCTCCTTTCTCTCCACTCTCTCCCTCCATTACTTTCTTGAATTGTTTGATGTTCAACGCCAGATCTCTCTGTAATAAGTTGCCCGATCTACACTGTATCTTATCAATTGACCGTCCCGATGTCCTCTTTATCTCTGAATCCTGGCTCACAACTCGCATTGTTGACTCCGAAATTCTCTTATCGTATCCCTACCGTATCTATCGAGCAGATCGCGCTAGACGAGGTGGTGGTGTGTGTGTAATCATTCGTGATCACATTCCTTGTTCTCGCATATCTCTCCCATCCACTGTCTCGTCTGACGTTGTCTGTCTCGATCTCTTTCCTCCTCTTGGTCTCTCTTCCATTCGAATCATTCTTGCTTACCGTCCCCCCAACACTGTATCTAGTGACAACTTAGCTTTGTTCGACCTACTATCCATTCTTTCTTCGTGTGATAAGTCCGTTGTTCTTACTGGTGACCTAAACTTGCACATTGATTGGTCTAATCCTTCTCTTGCCACTGGACAATCAGTTTCTCTCGTTGATTTCGCTTCTTCCCTTTCTCTTCACCAATTTGTTTCCTCCCCTACTCTGGGTACCAACTTTCTCGACATTGTCCTTGCTCCCCCTGACCTAATCTCTCACTGTAATGTATCCTCTCCGTTCAAGAACTCTGACCACTCGAGTGTTACTTTCCATCTTTCCTGGCATTTATTGTTCCGATTTCAATTCCTTCCTTTGATTTCCGTAAGACTGATTTCATTGGTCTAAACTCGACTCTCTCTTGCACCGATTGGTCTTCGATTTTTGATAATTTCTCTGATATTTCCCATATGTACTCTCAGTTTGTTGATTATCTTGCTCACCTATTCACTTCCTTTGTCCCTTTCAAGAAGGAACTCCTTCCATTCGAGAATTACCCTCCTCATATCAAGTCTCTTCTTAATCATAAACGTTGTCTCTTTAATAAGCTCTCCTTTGCACCAGTCAGATCCCAATTCATTATTGTATCATCTAGGCTTGACTCTGAGATAAGGAAGTTTGTTCGTAACAAGGAAAACAAGCTTTTATCTGGCAATCGCAGCCGATTGTATTATCGTTACATCTCGACTCGCTTTAAACCTCGTTCCTCAATTGCCCCCTCCCTATTCGACTCTCATGGTAATATTCTGATAGATGACTCTGATAAGGCTGAAGCGTTTGCTTCCTACTTCGAATCTGTTTTCACTGCTGAGGATGGTCTTCTCCCTCACTGCCCCCTTACCATTCCTCAAACTATGCATTTTTCTATTATTCTCCCTATTGATATTGCTCACCATCTTAGATGTGTTTCCGATTCTTGTTCTCTTCCTTCCGATGGTATTCCGTCAATTATTTTCAAGAAGTGTTACTTGTCTCTTTCTGAACCTCTTGCTCATATTATGCACTACAGTTTGATGCTTGGCCAAGTTCCTTCTCTCTGGAAGCGTGCTTTTGTTGTTCCTATTCCTAAGGTCACTTCACCCTCTTCCTTGTCTGACTTCCGTCCTATTTCACTCACTCCCATTCCTAGTAAAGTCATGGAACGAATTATTAAACCTAAACTTGTTCGTTGGTGTGAAATTCATTCCTTCTAAGCAACACGGATTCGTCCGTGGCAAGTCAACAGTTTCTCAACTTCTTGATTGTACTCAGACTTGGCGTGAATCTCTTGATAGAAATGATTGTGTTGACGTCGTTTATGTTGATCTAGCTAAGGCATTTGATACGGTCTCTCACTCTAACCTCCTCCATAAATTAAATTGCTTAAGTTTTCGTGGTTGTCTTTTTAATTGGATTTCTGATTTTTTTTGCTCGATCGTCGTTTACAAGTGACGGTTGGAACCTCTCTCTCTTCTGAGAGAGTGGTATTAAGCGGGGTGCCACAAGGCAGCGTATTAGGTCCTCTCCTCTTTCTTATCTACCTTTTCGATTTACCCCGGGTTCTCTCTCCCTTCCCACTAGTCAATTTCGCTGATGACATCAAACTGTACATCACGCATAAACCTAACGATCTTCCATCTATCCCCTCTCAACTTCAACAAGGGCTACAGGGTATCCTAGAATACTGCGAAACCTGGCAGTTATCGGTTGCAGAAACGAAATGCACCGCCCTTTACATAGGTAAAAACAATCCCCTTCACCAATACTCTCTCAACTCCTTCCTTCTCCCTCTCCCTTCCTCTGTCTCTCCTCCCCATCCAATTAGAGATTTAGGAGTTTACATTGATCCTTCACTCTCTTTCCTTCCACATATCGACATCATTTGTTAGAAAGCGAATATGCTTATTTATCTTCTGTTTAGATCTGTTTCGTGTACTTCTAGTGACCCCTATATCAGAGCATATAAGTCATTCATTGTCCCTATTCTAGAGTACGCTCCCCCTGTTTGGTCCCCTTCAGCTAAAGTACCCATTAAACAATTAGAAAGATGCCAGCATCTTTTCACTCGATTATTACATTATCGTACTTCCCCTCTTATTTCATCTCCTCCTTGCTATGATCAGAGACTTGTAACTGCTAACTTTCGATCTATGTATCTCCGTCGTGCTGTTGCTGATATTCTATTCTCTCTCAAGATAATCAATGGAATTGTTGATCTACCTATGTCACTTTTCTACTCATTCCGTAATGTATCGACTAGGCACAATGCATTTTCCCTTAATATCCCAATTGCTCGTAGGGAAAATTTACGATCCTCCTTTTCTCATCGCACTATTCGCTTCCTGTCTAAGATTCATCGTATTGTTGATCCAAAATTATCCTTGCACACAATCAAGATTCACTTGTTATCTAATCCCGATACTGCCCGCATACTCCAGATAGACATCCCTAAACTGTAGATCCTTCAATCACTTCCCACACTCGCTCTAGATCCATAAGATATACATGGATGGAACGGTCCCCTTCCCGTTCTGAGGCCTCGTCCACCTCATCTGTCAAGAGCATCTGTGGGAGTACCAACTCCAACTGTCTCTTCTTCCGTCTCTACCCCCCCCCCTCCCCTTTACCCACTCCCCCTCTCTCTTTAAACCTTCCAATCTGTATATGTTATTCACATGTTGTCACACCCTTTGGGGTGTATCAAATAAATAAATAAATAACAACAGCTCCGTGTAAGTAGGGTGACATCTACGTTCTCCACAGTTCATTTTACGCTATTTGTTTACAATAACTATTTTCCATTATAATTGGTATTTTAAAAACTTTGAAATAATTATTTCTTCTTTTAAATTATTTTTAGGCAGGAAGTCGTCCATGATGGAAGAAGGAGTACGACTGGCGTCGGTTGGACGGGACGAGGGGACGTGGCTATGAAGGTTTGATTTGCATATTTTGGGATAATGGAAATCGAACACTAATATATTTATTCAATATATTTAAGATCGAACATGGACCCTTCGTCGTGTGGGTTTCACCAATATTTCGATGCTTGCTGAAAACGAAATATATTTTTACTTTTGTAGAAGTATTTGAGAGATTAGTATTATAGCAATAGCTCCTCCGCTCGCTGGCCAATAAACATCTTTAAATAATTTTGGAGAGGCCGGTGATCTACCCAGTGTACTGTAGTTGACGTGGTGTATGGGGAGAGGGTAGAATATCAATTGATCTACTTGAATGAGTACGGTAATTCGCGTAGTGTTGGAGAAGGTTGAGTAGCGAGTGATCTACTTGGAGGAGTAAGGTAGTTGAGATGATGTTGAATTGGGAAGTGGGTTTAATACTCATCATAGGTGGAGTGGGGTGAGTATACCACCCAGCTCTCCGTTCTAATATAATCGTCTATATTTTAGACTAGCCGCGTCTTCGATGTCGAAAACTAAGGTATAGTTAATTCGATACAAGGCAAGTTTTATAACGTGTAAGTTATCTAAAAAAAACTTAGAAAATATTGCGAAATGTGAAATCGTATTTTTATAATATCTACTCATTAATTATTCCGTTTGCTCTTTCGTCTCAAATTATTTATTTTCGCAATATTTTTGTAGTTTATTAACTGATTAGTCGTGCTAAAATCTAGCACCTCTAATATATAAATACTCTTTTGCAATATTTTCTTATCATAATTGTCTTGAATATTCGTGCTAAAATCTTGCACAGTTAGTATTTCTCTCTACTTTTGGTGAGCTTTGCATGATTCCCCTCCCGCATGAGTCCTTACCCAGACAATAACCTAACCTGTCCTGCCTCCTCTTGCATGGTATGATTCACTCCCCTACTCATTCACACCCTAACACAAATATTACATCCCGAAGGGGTGCCCCACACTCGCACAAGTGAGAGTACTTCCCCCGCATGGCAACGATTGCTTCCCATTAGTGATTCCGGATATAATAGTATGTTTCTCCACTGCACAATGTCATAGTTTTGACCGGTTAGAGAATGTGCAAAATAGAGAGAGCTACTATTCGATCTGGCAACACTACATCCCCTTTCACTGACCCTAACACAAAAGTTACACCCCTGAGGGGTGCCCCGCACTCCAAACGAGTATCCTTTCCCTAGCATGGCATGAGTAGATTCACTTCCTTTCCCCTGGTCAGACCCTAACATCAATATTACATCCCGAAGGGGTACCCCACCCTCAAAAAGATTGTCCTATTCCTCGCATGGCATTGTTTGATCGCATTACCCTTTGCTAATCAGACCCTAACACAAATATCACACCCGAAGGGTGTCCTGTCAAATATCACGCCCCAAGGGTGTGCAGTCAAATATCACGCCCGAAGGGTGTTCTGTCAAATATCACGCCCGAAGGGTGTTCTGTCAAATTTTCCACTCGAAGAGTGTATGCTTTATGGCTAAAAGCCTAAATATAAATATGGCTCAATGCCAAATACGTTCGGGATGTAAACCCAATTATCATTATCGTTCGATATCAAATGCATTCGGGCTCATAGCCTGTATATCAAAATGGCTCAATGCTAAATATGATCGGGATAAAAGCCGAAACATTAATATATTTTCGAGCTGAAAGTTCAATTATAATTCTGATTCAAATCCGATGCTAAAGAGCCCAAAGGGTGATCATATCTCATGAATTAAATATACGTCTAAAGGGCGTGTGCTTTCTATCAAAAATTAATAATTTAAGGCCTTGTGCCATATGAATGAATCGTATTAATTCGATTTCGACATACCGTAATCTAATGAAATATTTTGGAAGAATACCATTGATGATTGATCTGCCGATGCAATCGATCGATAAATAACATAATCTCATATTATCGATCGATGATTGATTAATACCGTAATCCAAATACGCCGATCGAATAATATCATAAATCGATAACTTCAATCGGTTCGTTTGACTAACACTAATACCAACCACTACTGATATGAGCCGGCAATGGTCGTATGTACAATGATGAACACATCTGAAATATACGATTTAATAATGTTTGATGAATGTCGTAATCGATTGCTCATTGCTGGCTCATACCATAACCCGGTGCCATTGATCGACAGTTACCATAACCTTATATTATCGATCGATGAATACCGTATTGATTCATATTTTCCTTGTAAAGAGAGGCTTCGGCCGAATGACGAAAGAGAGGCTTCGGCCGAGTGACGAAACCCTTGATTGATTCATATTTTCCTTGTAAAGAGAGGCTTCGGCCGAATGACGGAACCTTTGAAGCACTATTGATATTGATCTACCGTAATCTACTTTCCTTGTAAAGATAGGCCATCGGCCGAATGAAGAAAGCATTGGATTACTAGTGATATTCATCTACCGTAATCTACTTTCCTTGTAAAGATAGGCCATCGGCCTAATGAAGAAAGCATTGGATTACTATTGATATTCATCTACCGTAATCTACTTTCCTTGTAAAGATAGACCTTCGGCCGAATGAGTACACCAACGCATTGAATTGGATGAAATTGATTCGATATATATCTACCGTGATTATTTTGTGGGATACCGTACCCTGATATTGCCGATCGGTGAATATGGTACTGTGATCTAAAATGAATGGATACCGTAACCTATATGTATTGATTGAAGAAATTACTCTGATGTGCGCGGTAATCAAAATTTACCGATTCACACAGTTATCTTTCAATTATCTCTTGAATGTGATTACCGTAACCCGATGACCGATTGATGCCGAATGTGTATGGATGTCATCCAATGATACATATAATACAATCATATTGTAAATATTGATTGTTTCTATTATTTAATGAAAACATGACTGATCAATGATGCACAATTCATTAAAAAATGTAGATGTGCGATCTAAATATTACAGTAGCAAACTGTAGTGAAAAACGAGAACTGATCTCCTAAAATCAGATGTTCGAGTTTAATGGCGCAATCTCCAAACTATCAGCGTTTCGTCAAACATAGAAACCAGAGAGAAGGGAGAGAGCAACTATTCAATCAGTGCGTTCTATTACATCCTGAAAAGTGAGAAGTTTAATATAAAACCCAATCCTTTTTGAACATGAAACTTCTCGCTTTTCTTGTTGAATTGTCGACTATTTTTTTTACAATGTCGCGACATTTTGTCTTGCTCGAATTGTCGCGCCTTTGTATCCATTGACCATACTAATTTTCTGCATTGCAGGGTATGCGTGTTCGAGTGCCTCGCGTTCTCCTGTGCTCTGGATTCGACCCCGGATCTCCCCCGCCGGGCGCAATGACGGAGCCTCCTCGAGAGTTTTCTCCGAGGACGATTCTGGAGCGTTCTTCTGTGCCATTTATTCTTGTAAATAATTCTGTAAATATAAATCTTGTGAATGAACCCACTGTGAATATGACTGTGAGGTCTACTGTGAATGAAAAAAATGAAAAAATGAATGAGAAAAATCTCAATAAAAATCAATCTGAGAAAATCTCAGGAAATATGATGAAAATTCATCAAACTAAGGAAAATATTCACTTTGACGAAATTTCTCGCAACATATTGAATCTTGAAAATACGCAAAATATATTCCACCGAGGTGGAGGAAATTCGGAGGCATCGTCTGATAAGCAATTGTATGACGTGCAACTCGATTTATTCATTACATCTCTCGTGAATAATTCAACTCATAATGATGTGCACATCATTACTACACAAGTATTCACCAAGTTCATTGAAAAATTTAATAAGAATAAAAATAATTTCAATTTCACAAAATAATCAATTGATGAACAGACTAGTGGTTGGGGCGCGCGCCTTTCTCTACCTCTTGCAAAACATCACCTGCGGGCGGGAGTCGAACCTGCCTGCGTCGGCATGCCAGTCAGACACCATGCCCATTAGGGAACGCTTGACCACGCCCCAACCACTAATGGGCATGGTGTCTGACTGGCATGCCGACGCAGGCAGGTTCGACTCCCGCCCGCAGGTGATGTTTTGCATGAGGTAGAGAAAGGCGCGCAATGGTGATTGTTGAGTTTGGAGACAGAGGGATTGAAAGAGATTCCACTGCAATTCAAGAGGTAGAGAAAGGCGCCCGCCCCAACCACAACTTCACCTTCGGGCGGGAGTCGAACCTGCCTGCGTCGGCATGCCAGTCAGACACCATGCCCATTAGGCCTGGCCTAATGGGCATGGTGTCTGACTGGCATGCCGACGCAGGCAGGTTCGACTCCCGCCCGCAGGAGATGTTTTGCAAGAGGTAGAGAAAGGCGCGCGCCCCAACCACTAGTCTCCGTCAAGCGTTCCCTGCGGTAGGCCGCCCAGAGAAAAAAAATCTCGTAAATCTTTAGACAAAGGATGTTTACGCCGTTCTGTGATTTCGACTTTCTGACCCAAAAATGACCATGGCCCCGGGTCATCACCTGCGGGCATGGTGTCTGACTGGCATGCCGACGCAGGCAGGTTCGACTCCCGCCCGCAGGTGATGTAGCACGCGAAATAAGAGTGTTCATCTAAGGCCATTATCACGTACTGATAAGTGATTGAACACACGCTCGAATCGACGATCTGAAAGATACTGCGGGGTGCTGCGAACCGTCACGAAATTCAGACCATGAGTTTTATTATTCGACCATGAGTTTTATTATATTTATTATTCGAAAATCTGATAGAAGTCACTTCCTCGCAGAAATTTTTGCAGACGAAAAAATTGCTATTCTCGATAGTAAAGAATCGGATAATCAGAAAGATTATGAGAACATTGAGAAAATTTTCATCAAATTCGTTGAGTAATTCACGAAGAAAAATATTCGTGTCACTAGACCAGTTGTTCCACAACAATTGGACAACCATAGCTGCGGATTTTACGTAGCTACTTTTATCAAAAACTATCTTACTCAAGATAATTATCGATTGTCTGTAGCAAATTCGATCGATGAGCTAAGAGCAACAATTGTCGAAGAGACATCAGAGTATGCTTCGATTCTTATGCCAGAAATGAAAATATTGTCAAATGATCTCATCGATAGATATCTCAAAAAATGCACATGCATTGCTAATCGAAAGGACTAGTCCAGATATGTAAATGTGACATCACTCAAGGCATTCGATATGATTATGAATAACATTGCGGATCAAGAAGAAATAAATGCCGCACTAAATATAGAAATTGGGTGTACTCACATACTCACTCCCGCACATAATGGAGAACATTTCTTATGTTTCATGACTGATTTATACAAAAATGAAACCATAATCTTGGATTCTCAAAAGGGAGCGAAAACCAGGAACAAATTCTCCTATAGATAAAAGAACGTGGGGCGACAAATTGACCGGTCAAATCAAATGGGTCGTGGAGGGACAGAGGTGCATGGTAAGATTTAGTAATTAGTAGGGTAGGTACTTGGGATGGTGCCGGATCGAATGGCACTATTGACGAGCCGATCAGATGACGTTGGATAGGTCAAAGATGACGTCAAAGTTGGGACACTCGACTTTTTCCGTTTTTCGACCTTTCAACTGACTGTCCAGCACGCCCCCGTCAACCGAACACACTACATATGGGTTGTTTCTTGTAGCTCTCGACGAGTTCTAGAAGAAACAAAAGTCAACAAAGCTGAGTATAGACCCTGTAGGATCACTTTGAAGCGAGATATGGCCGGGTGAAGGTTTTGAGTTTGGAGCAAACGCTATTGAGGCGGATGACATTTATAGAAGCAGGGGAGGGAAGTATTAACGGATGCGACTAGGAGGTGCGGAAAACATCGGGGAATCGGTGGATGCTTTGATTGATTCGATTAGAGCAAAGCCTGTTGAGCACCGTCCATTCCCGTGAGGTACTATTGTGCGGAATACGACGGGTTTCGGAGAATTTCTCAGAGTTCGGTCACCGTTCTTGGTTCTACAAGGGAGGAGTGACAAATAGAGTTGACAGCCGTGTAGAGTAACCCGTGACGGTTCGAGCACTGTTTTGATTGAAAGGTTTTATTAAGTTTAAAGCGTGGTGTAGTGGTTTAAACATGGGGCCTCGGGTCGTGACAGCGCGGGTTCGAATCACCGCCGGTGCAAACGTTTTTGCAATAATTTTTGCATGTTCGGGTCATGTCGGGGAGAAGTCGGGGAGTGTCAATCCCGGCGTGGTTGTGTTTCAGACTTGAAGTTTATCAGAACTAGGCCGAATTGTGCCGTTCTACCTGGGCATCGATGGGATCTCTTGCAGTGGAGGCGAGGAGTGACAGTCATCAGGGTGGTAGTTTTTCAGACAGTCAACAGGGTAGTAATTTTTCTGACAGACAGCAGAGTGGTAATTTTTCTGACAGTGGCCAGGGTGGTAATTTTTCTTACAGGGACCAGGGTGATAATTTTTGTGACAGTGACCAGGCTGGTAATTTTTCTGACAGTGACCAGGGTGGTGATTTTTCTGACAGTCAGCAGGGTGTTTTTGCGGCATTAAAAAGGCTAGACAACTCACTCTAATAAAAAAAACTAACGGCGTACGCCTAGCGCCTAGTGAGTAGAATAAAAGAAATACATCTGAAACTGATAAAAATGTGTCATTTACAAGATTTCACAACATTGTACTCAAATGAAGTAGTTGCTGAAGAAAAGGAGGATAATGTGATAAAGTTTGCGTTTTGAACTGTTCTGGAAGAAAAGAAGACATTCTGATGGTGCGAAGTGTCTGGACTGGTCAGATCCTAATGGATGAAAATAAAGATGTTGAATTTCCCAATAATGACACAGTAAAAGAAGATGCATTTGTCAACTTAATCGCTGGAAATGTATATAATAAAATCGTGATTCCAATAAGAGAAGGCGCACACTTCTGGGTAATCGAAATAGATTTACTCTGCGGGAATATAAGAATTTTCGATTCTCTTCCTGAAAGGAGCAAACATTATCGCGATTATACAGTCAAATCACGAGTGGGAATAATCATTGAAAAAATCAGTGAAATTACTATCGGTATAGATATTTCCAAATGGGCAAGGGAAATTGTTCCTGTTCCCCTTCAATCGGATGGCAAAAGCTGTGGATTGTTTGCATTGCACTTTGTCGAGCACATGCTAGATAACGTATCTCTGAAAAATATCAATCGAATTCAAGCACGACAAAAAATCGCATCTCTTGTGGTCGAATTCATTCCGAATGAGCAGAGATGGATTCATATTGAGTATACTGTGGGAATATTCGACCATGCAATTAACCTTGATATTTTCCCCGGTCAAATATTCAATCAAACAGCACAAATCAGGGATTCCAATATCCCACCGACAAATAATAAAAAACCAGACAGCAATCCCTAACAAGATTGGAACTGTTTCAAAAAATAAGAATCAGAAAAAGATCGAAATTCGTACGAATTTCTCTGATCTCATTCTTGAAAACGAAGAAGAAAACAGAATTGTCAGAGAAGATAGATCTCGACCATACAATACGTATGATAATTGCGATGGCAACTTCTTCGACAGAAAAAATATGAGACTACCTCCATCAAAACTGGGAGCTAATGCTCTCTCAAGAGAATTAGTTGATTATTGTATGGATAAAATAATGAAAAAAATACTGTCTCAGAGATAGACACGTCATTTTCAGAAGTGATGCTTCAATATTCTTTACAAATTGGAAACAAAATCAACATCAGTTCAGAAAAATAAACCCGGAAGATTTCTTCACAGAATATAACGGTGCGATTGTGGAGAATGACTTTGAGAAAAGCCGAATGGAAAAAGTATTCATTCCAGTTTGTTTTGGAAAGGGTAACACGAAAATGCTTCTAGCTATGTGCATACCCGATTTCAACAAACTTAATTTATGCATTCCGTACAAATGCACGGAAGAAGAATTGTCGACTATCAAAAAAATTGTACTAAGAATTCTCAGGTTTTTCAAAATTCCTGTCGAGTTTGAAGATCTGAGAAAAAAATGTAAGGTCGATCAATGTCCTCAAACTACAATAGAAACCGAGTGCCAACTGTTCACACTGTATTTTCTTGAAAGCATTCTAAAGGAGGGTAAATCTAACACGGATATGCCGCCTATTAAAGAATACAGAAAGCATTTGAATGGAATCGCTTTTCCCGAATCTGTTGCGAATATTACGGATATTGCTGAAGAGTCTGGAGTACAGGAATCAGATGAAATTAATAACAAAATTATTGAACCCATTCATCCAGAAATTACAAAATTGACTGATCAGACCCATCCTGATACTGTCGAAGAACAGATGGAAATAGAAACAAATGATTCTTCTGCAATCGAGAACCCCATTCAGCAAAAATCTGGAGCAGAAAAGTTAGAAATAATTGTTCCGAAGACTCCGAAAAAACGAAACAGATCAGTGACGCCAGTTCGTCCTGAAAATCAGAATGAGATGCAAGAAACTGAACTGATTGATTCATTTTCTCAAAGCCTCGCTCTTCAAACACCTGTGAAAAAAGTTCGAAAGAGCTCGAAAAAATCGGAACTAATTGTTTTCGCAGTTCCTTCAACTCCGAGCAAGAGATCTAGATCAAGAACACCGGCAGTGATTCCTACTGTAGTCAAAGTTGACAGAAAAAGAGTGGCGTCTCCTGGTGATCACATCTTGCACAATATGAAGAAATTTTTTTTTAAAACATCTAAGCAAAAAGAGAAATCAGTTGTGCTTGAAAATAAAATTTCTGCTTCAACAGAGCTCATTAAAATGTGGAAAACAATGAAGGATATATCTGTTAATCTTGGAAATGAGTCACTGAAATTCACTCTGCACTCGAAGCAATGTTCTGTTGCAAATACAACCATTTTTGATGGTCGATTTAAACTTACGAATGAATCAGTGTCAAACCGGTTCTCAATCATGAATGAAGCCGCTGACAAGATTTTTTTCTTTTTTTCCAAAGAATAATAAGATTGCTCACTGTTTCCTTATCGGGTACACGAAATCCGAAAATAAGGCATGTGTTCACCATGTGATCAAAGGAATTGATGAGAAAGTAACTAAAATTGCGCTAGAAAGGGTGCACACAATTATCGATCTGCTCTATCCAACTGAGAATTTGTCTGCGACAATAGTGAACATTACTATCCAGCATGATCAGAATAAGATGGAGGATTCATACAGTGCGAATTCTGTTATTTCTCTTGTAAGATGTGCCGAAAATTTCGTTGATTCAAAAGACTCTTGCAAGTTCTCTAATCTTGACAAATGTCATGAATCAGTCATTGAGAAGTTTGAGAGAAACTTCCATACATCATCGGAAAATCCTCAAGAAGATGCAATAATTATGAGAGCTCCCTCTCCTCAACGAAGATCCTCTCGAGTATCCTCAGTAGCATCGGATAGATCTCGACGATCGATTTCTCTGAATAACACTATTGATGAGAGTGAGTTCAATTCGATATTGAAAGAACGTGTGAGAAAAAAGGCTGAGAGAAAATCTCGGTCACGTAAAGATTCACAACAATCACAAGAATTATTCTCTGATGACAGTAAACATGAATCAATAAATCGCCGTTCGAGATCAGTTTCAGTTGCATCAAATATGACAACACGGACTAATATCTCGAAATGCACCTTGAATGAAACTCAACCAGTTGATAATGATGCTGTTATTCGGATATTAGAATCTCGCAAAAATATTCTCATTTTGATCAAATAAAAAAAATTTTGAAATTGATCAAATCCTCGGTCACTTTGCAACTCCGTCCATATTGATAGCAAAATGTGGTCTGATGAATAAAAAAATTAAATTCAATCGCGGAAACGCTTCAAAATATTTCCACAATCTCACATTCCCTTTAAAATGCAGAGAAAGAAGTATTTCCTGTAATGAGAGGGAAAAATAATAAGATTGAGCAGTGTATGGTTTTCCTGCTTTCCACAGAATTCATGCAATGCTCAGTAATTCCTACGAGGAAACATTGTGATCCTTCAACTTACAATTGGATCGAGAAAATTATTCAAAATACTGTGAAGACTGTTCGAAGACTCTCAAGGTATCAGATTTTATTTGAGTGTACCCGAGTTTGCATCAACGAACGATTTCTATAAAGTGCAAATGATGTTGGTCCGTTACTCTGAAGTTTTCACAGCTGAAGTTTCACAGGATGAGCAAATACAAGGTGATCCCTTCGATTACAACAAATTCTGTGAAAAGATCATTGGAAAACTCAAAGCAGACACGAACGAATTTGAGATTCCAGATCTTTCAAATTATGATAATACTGAAAATAAAAATTTTAAAAAAAACCAATACTACGAAATAGGCCGCGGGAATCGTCAGTGCCGACAGAATCTCGAAAAGTTGTTAGAGAAAAAAATCTCATCGACTTTCTCGTGAAGTATGGTTTGCATTCAAATAGAGAGGTTGATGCGAATCCACTCTTCCAAATTGAACTTGAAGATTTGCGATTTTTCATGGAAAGAACAGCAATGTCGGAGAAAATGTTACAATTATTGATATCAGAAATAATTTCAAGAGATGATAACAGCAGGTTCAAAGTTTTGAACGCTGAATTTGTTGAAAAGATTTCAGAAGACAATACAGATATCAACATTGAAGAATTACGAGAACAAGAGAAAAAATTTCTGATTCCCTTTAGCCATAGAGAGAGTTGGTATATATCTGTTTTTGATAATCATCACACAGAACCAAAGATAACCGTTTTCTTCCTCGAAACTAAATTTGAAAAATGTTTCGAGCCGAAACTAATAAAAATTGTGAACACTCTCAAAGAATCAGATAATAATGTCGAAATAATTTATGATATCAACAATACTGTAAAATCAAGATACTCAAGAGACTCATTCGTCTCGGTAATGTTCAACTTGCATTTTATTCTGAATAATAACCATTATTCTGACAAAAAAGAATATTACATTAATGAGAATAAGTACAGACTCATTCTTCTGGAAGAATTGTTGTGCTCCTCTAAAGTGCTCATGGAAATTGGCGCTGATGTTGAAGCAGCCGAAGTGGGAAGGCGATGTCCGTACCGAAAACCCCAGTTCACTGGTAACCTATTCCAAGAATTAGAGGATGTGAACTTGAAAATAAGTGAAGAATTGTTCAATTCTTATGTTTGTTCCAATGCGACGCAATGTTGTCACACATTGGTGCTTCCACTTCATAATTTTACCGAAACCGGTCCTCTTGAAGGGTTCATCCTTGACAGGATGAAAAGGCTGATAATTCCATTTAAAAGGGAACATAATTTTTACGGAGTCGCAGTAATTAGCGAAAGAAAATGTACAATCTATGACAAAGAAGTGAATGCAAATGTCGAAACTTTGTATAAACGAATTCGGAATATATGCATGTGGTACGGTCTGAATCGTGCAAAATGATCGGTCGAAAAAGTGTACCCTACAAATCTGCAGCCAATGACATCTCTGGCATTTGTGACTGGAATCATTCATTCACTTGTCACTTATGAAGATATTCGTAGTTATAAATTCGATGATTATTCCTTGAAAGCTTTGATCAACAGACAACTCAAATCTGAACCAGCAGTTGAAACAACAGACACTGACTGGAAATATGTTGACGAAGTTTGCCGAGTTTGGATTGCTGCTGATGGATGCGCACCGAAATATTCGTATTTGAATTGTGTTCAAGTGAATAATCGGAGAGCCAATCAGGCAGCTCACAAGAAATCTAGCACCTCAGACAGGCAGATTCCACATTGGTAATCCCCTTCCCGAGATGTTCATTCTTCCGAACCAAATTCACTGCAAGCATTGTAAAGCTTTCATTTATCACTATTACGAAAATGCTAGCATTTGCTGTAAAAACGGTGATACATACCTCGGAGATCAAATATCTCGTAAAATATCTTGCAAAAAATTATTGGAACTGAAAAAAATCCATTCATGCGAATTCATCTTCGGCTCCTTATAGAATGCTTGGTGAATTCAGAGAAAATGGATTTGCATTACGAACAACTAAGGCTTGGCCGAGAAATAAGTTCCCCAGAGGAGAAACGATTCCGGTCAGAATGAGTGGTGCTTATAAAGTGGCTCCAGTGAGCATTGACATATCCCCATACGCTGGAAATATTTTCAATTGCCTTAATATTTGTAATCAATTGACTTCCGTCGAAAGAGATTATAGAAATGCAAAATTGACCGATTCAGACAGAGCAGAAGTCAGATACTTCAGCGAAGAATTCAGAAAATTAGTCGTGGAAACTCATCCTTTTTCACACATCTACAAAACTGTAATCGAACTAACAAAAGAAGAATTCGAGAGAGCCAAGCAAGCAAATGAAGCTCCGAATGAATTCCTCATCAATATCATCGATCCATTCGAACTGAGAAGAGATATTGACGCGGGCAAGATTGCAACTCATATCAAAGAAGTGAGAGGACCAATTCCTGCTGATCAACTGGAAAATGGCAAAAATGACAAGAAAAATCAAGAAAAGAATTATAAAGAAACTCTACAAAAAATCGGTGTTACATCGACTCACGATCGTAATTTGAATGCGCCTGAGACAGATCAGCCGCTTGCATATATTTACAAATATGAGAAAGGAAAATTCTACGATTATAATGAATTGAACAAAGGAATTCGTGTATTCCTCAAAAAGCCAAATAAAACAACAAGCATTCCTCACATGGCAGCCTACCGAGACTCGGCCTTGTTCCCATTAATTTTCCTCAGAGGAAACACTCTTTATAACCGAAGGTTGCAAAGGAAGCCTGCGAAAAGAAATATATACAATTCAAAAGAACAGAGAGAAACTGCTTCTCGTAGAGAAGTATACAAATATTATATGCATAGAGATGATGATACAAATGGAATGACCCATCCAGTGTTTGGCATGGGTGCAGCCCGAATTCATACTCAATATGTATGATCAATATGAAAGCGATTATCTCAGTTATTTGAAAGAAAAGGCTGAAGAAAATCGAAAAATTAAATTCACTAACGAAAATCAACTCAAATACGTGAGAAATAAATTGGATCAGCAAGGATACGAACTTGGATACAGAATCGAACTCCCAGATTCAATGCCTGGAAGTAGAAAAAATCTTGATGAAAGATTTTACTCGAGTATTGCAATCATGCGAAAATATGGAAAACCCGATCTTTTCCTAACATCAACCGGAAATCCACACTGGCCAGAAATTGAAACATTGAAATTATCCGGTCACAAAGATTGGCAATACATGTCACATGACGTTGCATGCTAAGCTCAAAGAACTCATGGATGATATAATTAAAAGAGAAGTCCTGGGAAAAGTGAAATATGTCGTTTCCAGTATTGAGTGGCAGAAACGAGGCATGCCTCATTTGCATGCAATTATAAAACTAGAAGACCCTCTTGATTCGAAGGAAAAAATAGACAGAATTATCAATGCCGAAATTCCGGATATTCTACTGGATGGAGATCCGAATCAAGAACAATCAAAGGTGTTGTATAACCTTGTCAAAAAACATCATGAAAAAGCCATGTGATGGAAAAAATCACATGAGTTGCAGAACAGATTGGGATGCGACACAGTGCCGAAAGAATTTCCCCAAGCCATTTTCTTCTGAAACTGAAATTGTTGAAGACGATTATCCGAAATATCGTCGAAAAGACAACGGAGAAGCAATTCATTTTGGATCAAAAAACCATTCAATTCCAAGAGTTGCTACAAATCAACACATTGTGCCATACAATCCTGCACTATTGATGAAATTCCAAAGTCATATAAATATCGAAGCCATCACTGGAGTGATGAATTTCCGATATATTTTCAAGTACATCTACAAAGGATTTGATGAAATTATTTTCACATGTAAAGATCCGGAACAATACATTGGAAAAGGAGTAAATATCCGTGAAGAAAAAAATAACGATGGTTCTACAAGGAAAATTGTCGATTTGAGTGAAATCGATGCATACTTGAATGCTCGATACATCCACCAACACTTTGCATCGTGGAATCTTCTCGGATTCGACGTCTCATTTGTCCTCATGTTGTAATTCCACTCTATGTTCATCTAGAGGGCGACAACAGTGTGGCTTTTGCAGAAGGAGAAACTGAAGAAGAAATTCAGGATCGAATAGATAAATCGACCACTAAATTCATGGCATATATGAAATATATGGAACATGCGAGTCCCGAAAGAAAAAAGCTCACTTTCGAAGAAGTAAAAATGGAACTTCGCTATGACAGTAAGAAGGGATATCTGGAATATGAACCAAATCAACGCTGGAGAGTTGAGAAAAATGTCGCATATCTTGTTCCAGTTCACCCCACTAACATGGAAAAATACGGACTCTATGTGCTCTCCCGAAAAAGGGCAGGATACTCAAGCTACGAAGAATTATTAACGGATCCAACAACTGGAGTGCATTACGAATCATACGAAGAAGCAGCCCGAAAAATGGGATATCTCAGAGATGATAAGGAATGGGATTACTGTATGAAACTCGGAACGAGAACGAAAATGGCATTTTCTTCTCGCGTACTGTTCGCAGCAATTCTCTCGAATTGTAAAATTAATAATCCCCTAGAATTCTGGGAAAAATACAAAAAAAATGTTGGTTGATCCAGACCGACCAGGCAAGAGTTACACAACTGAGGAAAAAGAGCAAAAAGCTCTGAGACATATAAAAGCGATGCTAAAATGCAAGGGTCGTAAATATAAATCGTATGGTCTTCCCATCATAATCGATGACCCTCGAGTGGCTGTAAGAAGAGATCAAAAGAGAAAACAAAAATCTGAAGAATATATCCTGGAAAACAGAAATAAGTTGAATGATGAGCAGAATGAACTCGTCAATAAAATTACTGATTTTCTCCCGGCCAAATGTATGTTGCATTTTGTCCGAGACAGAGATTCAATCAAAGTGTTTGCACCTCCTGAGAATTGTCAAATGGATTTGCCTGATGGAACAAAGGTGACACTTGTGAATAATATTGTCAATACTGACTTCAAATTGTGGGTGAAGATCTCACCAGTCATCTCGATACTCCAGTTGTCTCTCAAGCCGAAAGTGTACAAATGTACGGTTTGAATGATAATGTTGGAGCCGAGAGTAATAATGAATAATTCGACATAAATAATGAGATAATCGATGAAATAAGCATCGATGAACAGCTTAGCCAGAGAGCTTCGCAACTTTCAATCGAAGACAATGAGGAGGAAACTGCTGAAGAGAATGATATTCCTGCACAATCACAATCCAAATCTCAGTCACATAAATCATTCCATTCTCAAACTATGCACTTGTCTCAAAGACAATCACAGGAAATAATATATAGAGATGATGATGATGAAGATGAAATTGACGATGCACAATTTGAGCGAATGATCAATGATCTCTGGAGTAAACCGTCTGAAAAGGCTAAAGAATGGTTCGATTCATCGGACGAAGAAGAAGATAACTTCGAAAATTATGAAAATGAAGATGAACAAAATCGAAGGGATACAGATGAAGAATCAGTTTGCGATTTTGATGAGGAATTCAGACGGGGAACAGAATTTGTGAACCCGAAAGATATGGAGGCTGAATTATCAAGTGATGATGACTACGAGAATCATCACATTTATGGTCATTCCGATGATGAAATGTCAGTCGAAGAATTATCATCTGAAGATGAAGACGAATAAGAAGAAGAATTTAGAAAAAAAAATCTGATGAATAATTGAATAATTTCATTGAACAAAATATACCATAAATATTAAATTATGCAAACTCATAAAGAATAAATATGCAAAGGTGGTGATGGGCGTGGGGCTCAATCATGAACAAAAAACAAGTTTGAAATAAATTAGCTATGAATAATCATGCAATTAAAATACGAGTGCAAGACAACACGACATCCAGTGGAGTTAAACGATGGAGCTTCTTCAAGATATTGGAGATTCACGCGTGCGAGTGTGACATCGTGCATATGTTAGCGTGTTTTTGTGCAGCTATTCGCATTTACAAGCACAGACATTTTAGGATTACGTTTAGTTGATTATGAGGTGATTAAAATAATATTCATACACTGTGGAAGTAGGGGTTTCAGATAGTCTCTTGTAGAATAAATACACTACTCGTTGCATATTTTATTTGAAGTTGTATGGTCAAGTACAGTTGTCAGAAGTCTTCTTGCCCGATTCCCTACCAACGGCTAGAACACACCCCTTGGCTCAAAAAATTCCCACGACCCAACCATACCTCTTACGACCCAAAAAATCCCCCACGGCTTGCCCGTAGCGAGCGGCGCTCGGCTAGTTCGCCCTATTTAACCATTTCCCTGACTGAAATTTGACTGGCCGAAGAAAAATACATGGGCAGGCCGGGGAGATGTTGGGAAAGTATGGCAACAATATCGGTTTTGTTCTCCGCGTCGAGGCGCATCGAACTGGCCTGGTGGCGAGGGGCTTAGATGACGTCGGGTAGGTCAAAGATGACGTCAAAGTCGGGACACTCGCGATTTTCCATTTTTCGACCCTTCAACTGACTGTCCCGCGTTCCCCCCTGGATGAAAACCTGTACACTTGGTTATTTTCTGAAAGCTCTCGGCGAGATCTATACGAAGGGCTTAGGACCACTCTGAAGCGAGATATGGCCGGGTAAAGTTTTCGCGTTTGGCGAAATCGCTATTCGGGCGGTTGGCAACTATATAAGCCGAGGTGGCAAGTACTGGCGGATGCAAATGCAAGGTGGGGAAAACGCCGGGGAATCGATGGCTGCTTTGGTTGAGTCTATTACTTCAAAGGCGGCTGAGCAGCATCTGTTTCCGTGATGTACTATCGGGCAAAAAACGGCGATTTTCGGAGAAATTCTCCGAGTTCGGTTAAATTGCTCGGATCTCAGCTGGGGTAGTGCCTAATAGAAATGATAGACGTGTAGAGTGACCCGAGACGGTTCGAACCGTGTTTTAATTGAAGGTATTTATTAAGTTTGAAGCTTGGTGTAGTGGTTACAAGATGGGGCTTCAGATCCTCAACACGCGGGTTCGAATCCCCGCCGGTGCAAAAATGTTTGCAATAATTTTCGCGAACTCGCGTCGTGTCCGGAAGTTGTCGGGAGGTATCCTGACACCCGTCAACGTCGAACCCGACCCTGGAATGTCAACCCGGATCGTGCCAGATCGTGTGCGCTCACTGTTGCTCGCCCGGTCTTCGGCTCATGAGGGCCGATAGCGCGTCTATTCGATGTGCACTGATGGAGCAAGTGGTAGGGCGTCAGTCTGGCGTTCATAAGCACCCGGGTTCGACTCCCCGCCGGTGCACCATATTTTGCAAACTTTTTTCCGGGCTAGAAAAATGAATTTTCAGGTATAAAAAATCACATTTTCCCAACAAAAACTCACGGTTTACCCGTAGCGAGCGCAGCTCGGCTAGTTCTCCCATAGATAAAAGAACGTTGATCGGCAAATTGACTGGTCAAAGTAGTGGGGTCGTGGTGGGCGGGAGGTCTATGGCAAGGTTTAGGAATTAGTAGGGTAGGTATTTGGGATGGTGCCGCATCGAATGGCACTAGCGTCGAGCCGATCAGATGACGTTGGGTAGGTCAAAGATGACGTCAAAGTTGGGACACTCGAATTTTTCCGTTTTTCGACCCTTCAACTGACTGTCCAACACGCCCCCGTGCATCAAACACCCTACATAGGGGTTGTTTCTGATAGCTCTCGACGAGTGCTACACGAGAAAAAGTCAGCGAAACTGAGTCTCGATCCTGTAGGATCACTCTGACGCGAGATATGGCCGGGTGAAGTGTTGGTGTTTGGAGCAAACGCTATTCAGGCGGATGACATTTTTAGAAGCAGGGGAGGGAAGTATTAACGGATGCGACTAGGAGGTGCGGAAAACATCGGGGAATCGGTGGATGCTTTTGTTGAGTCGATCAGTGCAATAGTGGCTGAGCACGGTCCGTTCCCGTGAGGTACTATTGTGCGGTATGCGACGGGTTTCGGAGAATTTCTCAGAGTTCGGTCACCGTTCTCGGTTCTACAAGTTGGAAGTGCCAAATAGAGTTGACAGTCGTGTAGAGTGACACGTGACGGTTCGATCATTGTTTTGATTGAAGGATTTCATTAAGTTTAAAGCGTGGTGTAGTGGTTGCAAGATGGGGCTTCGGATCGTGACAGCGCGGGTTCGAATCCCCGCCGGTGCAAAGTGTTTGCAATAATTTTCGCTTGCACGGATCGTGTCCGGGAGTGGTCGGGGGTAGTCAATCCCGGCGTGGTTGTGTTTCAGACTCAAAGCTTATCAGAACTAGGCCGAATTTCGCCGTTCCGCCTGGGTATCGATATGATCTCTAGCCGTGGAAGGGAGGTGTGACAGTCATCTCTGTGGTAATTTTTCTGTCAGAGAAATTACCACCCTGATGACTGTCAGAAAAATTACCACAGAGGTGACTGTGTCAGAAAATTTACCACAGATTGTGGTATGGTAAATTTTCTGATGCTGATCAGAGTGGTACTATTTCTGGCAGTCTTGTGGCATACAGCGAAGCTAGACAACTCAAGCTATTTTTTTAAACTTACGGCGTATCCCTAGCGGGCGTAGCTCAGCTAGTACATAGGATAAGAGTTCATGTACATACATACAGTAAGTAAAATAGATCATTCCAGTTTATTTCTTCTTTCTCTTCTTTCTGTTCTGCTTCTCAGCCGCTTGCTCCTCCAGCTGCTCGGCAGTGACCGCGTACGTTGCCTTACCGGAGGGATTGACGGGTACGTCGGTGACGTCATCACCGTCTTCGACGCTCATATTGGCCAGTTTCGCCTTAATAACATTAATGATGTTATCAATCCAGAAAATCGGCATGTGTATAGCCACTAGAGTGATTGGCACAGTGATTACCTTAATGTCAGGATCGACGGGTGGGAGATCTGAGTCATTAATGGAAGTGAATCGAGCAGACGAGAGGCAGATGGACCACGCCCATGGCTCGGGCTCCTCGCATTTCAGAAGCGAGGGATTGCCGATGATGATGAGAGCCTGCTGCTGGCGTGAAACGGCAACAGTGCAACTGCAAGCATGCCATGTTATTATGCTGAGCAGAACATAACGCGTATAATATACTGGATAAGAGTGATCTAAGAACACACCGCTCCTTGCTTGCGAAGAAGGGCGTGCGCTTGTCAGTGCGAGTTGTGAGCACGATAATTATCGGCTTCTCCTTGCCCTGAAAAATCATTTTCAATAACTGCAAAATCCTTTGTATGTTCTGGATATTTTAATGACTACTCTATCAGCCACTCGACATTGGTAACTACTAGTTGAAAATTTGGGCATGCTATAAAAATACCTGAGCGGAATCAACAGTGTGCAGTTCGTAGTTGATGCCCAGATCGATCTCGAGCCTCTTTTTCTGTTCTTTGTACAGACAGATGATCATGATTTGGTCCTTGAACTGAGCAAGTTTCTGTAGCAATCTGCAAGAAAAAACATTTAATGATATTTAACTAATCATAAAATCGCATCGGGAGTAACGATAGTGTCCTTATCACAATTGGGTTTTTTTTCAACTCACGACAATAGTGCCTCGATCTCTTCTCGATTCCACATCGATTTGGAGTTTTCGCTGGACTTCTGGCCTCCCTCAATACCGACCAGCAGCAACTGCGGATCTCCCAATGCTACCAGACCAGCCTCAGTCAACGGATACTTCTCCGTTGGCTGCAATGATATGAGTTTATGGTCATTGATCGGAGAAGCAGTGTTCCCTAATCATCACAGGAAATTCTATGAATTTGAAATATCATACATTTCTGGACACGAGGTCTCCGTCGTACGACAGTTTGTTGTAGGGATCGACGAGTCGAGGTGGCGCACGGTAGACTTCCACCAGTTTGATCACGGGCAAGTTCTGGTTGACAAGAGCGACAGAGAGGGCCGAGCGGGCAGCCAGCTGATGCCCGATAACCTAAAAAAAATTAATTCAATTTCACCGATCGAAACGGGTCCTTGCTTTACCACTCATAATCATGGGAATCGAAAAAAAAAACAATTTACAGAGCGAACTACATTGATGGAGGCGTGGAATTTCAGACGTGATGCCAGAATGGTTCATAAACAGTCTAACTTTCAGGGGGAAGAGTATTCTCACCTTTTCATCGAACATGAAGGGCGGCAATTGCTTGTCATCTCCGATTAGCACGAATGTTGCTCGAGGGAACAGTCGCATTAGACAGTAAAAGGTGCTCTCAGTGAGCAGAGAAGCCTCATCGATGATCACTCTCGTCACTGTGGTCAGCAGTTTCCGAATTCCTCGTTCGTTCTTGCTCTGTAGATAGCAGAGGGCGAGATCGACGGTGGAGAGGAGGATCTGCGGCTGGAGGTACTTCTCCAGTGTGGCCTTCGCCTTGCGCAGCATCTGAAAGACGAATACTCGTCATTACTGCAGGATGACACGATAGGTGGTAACGAGTTGTTGGGGCATATGCAGGTGAGGCGAGTTTTTAAGATACCTTATGCCACTCAAAAGTGAGCTTGTGACGCTGTCGATAACTGAGCTTGTGTGCCGGATCAGTCTTTGCGGCCTTCAAAATGGCGTCGACTTCGAGATATCGCTGCATGACAATTAGATCCGAATCCTCCGCGTTTTCCATATATCTGGGATATGAACCTACATTACGCTAGAACATCGACATACTATTCCTAATACTACAATCATTCACAGTGTAGATCAGGTGATTGGGTCATCATCGCAAAACATACGAAGTGTAATTTGGTATGAGCTCCTTGATGTTGTAAGGCGCTTTCGACTCAGCGTCCGTGCGAAGCAACGACTTGATGTAGTACGCTCTTAAATGACAGTTCATCGCAACCTCGTTATATTTACCTCGTTATATTTATCCGAATGAGGTCATGACTTTTCGTTTCGATTACCGTATCCATAGCGTGTAAATCACAAACCTGAGACGATTCTCATCGAATGTCTTGAGTGATCGAGCGAGATTCTCCACAGCCACGTTCTGCACTGCCAGTAGCAGCTGCACCTCACCTGGCCTAGAACAAACACATATTTAGCTATTTTCAGCTTGCTCCACTGCACTTTGATCGGTCTGGCCCATTACACATTATCGAAGAGAACAGAGCGTTGAATGAATTACAGTTTGCCAGGTCGAGAACATAAAAAGGTGGAGCTGCAGCACAACTAGAAGGATCTTACATTGACTCACTTGAATGCGGCACGATTGTCCACAAGAGAGGCTGCCATAGCCGCAGCAACAGTCGTCTTTCCCGATCCGGGCGGGGAGAGAATACAGAATGCGGGCGAGTTCATGTCGTGGTACATGGAGAGTGCCTCGCCCTGTCGCTCGTTGGGCACGAACGGGCGATCATCGCGACGGACCATGACCCGTTGGAACGTTGGAGCGATCTGAAATAGAATGACACGGTGACTAGATAGTCAATACATCACAGAAAGAGAAGACATTTTCAAAAGCATGGCCAATAAAATACAATGGTCCTCACTGGTTTATCCATCCTTCCGTAGAGATATTCATAAATAGGTGGAGGCGCTTCTGTCATTTCCGTGGCAATGGGCCGCCGACCGATCGGGTTTTGCAGCTCCAGCAATCTAGTTTCGATCAGCTCGAGCGACTGGAGAGTGATGTTGTTGTTCTTTGATTCGAGGTGGGCTTCGCACTTGGGTAGCTGGAAAGTGAATCTTTCACTATAAAAAAACGATTCGGTAACAAGATGAAGGGATACGGAACGTACTTACTGTTCTTTTGGGATTGAAGCCGCGGAATTCTTCCAGCATTCTCGGATTTGGAGCGCATCTGAGAGTAAATGTTTCTAACGGACGATGCTGGTTTTGATGACAAGAAAGGTTCAGTAACAATACGAACTAACAATACGAAAAGTCAGTCAATTATTTGATTCAGTCTTTAAAAAATTGTCGAACTTTTTTTCAACATGTAATCCTCCACATCTACTGGCTCACCGAAGGATTGAGTGCTTGTTGTTGCCTCTTCTCGGATGGGAGATCGAGTTTACTTGGAGGAAGAGCTTCGACTGTTTCTCCTCCGATTTCTCACCCGCAATCTCCTTCTTCCCGATGAAAAGAGAGACGTAGTCCACGAAGTACACCTCAACAAGTTTTGTTTTTATCGACTCACTTTTCAATTCAGATATGTTTAATTTAAACAGTTTAAAACATTATATTTTCAAAAGATTCGTAGCCAATGGCTCACCTCCGATAGAACGATCAGTTCAGGCGGATCGATGCTCTTTACAATCACGTTCACCAACTCCTTCGGCCGATTGATCTCGCGGAAACGGATTCTGCAAGATGGATGATGATTTACTGATGATATAAAGCGAATAACAGAAAAATAGGTAATCAGCGGAGCGTTGGTAGTGTCTCACCCCAGTTGGAACAGATTGAGCAGCATTGACTCCGGAATGAACTCCAATCGCAGACGTTTCGCAACCATCAGCATCGTTACTTCGGGAAGCGGTTGGATCTGTATTGGTACTATTAGTGAAAGAAAAACGCTGATGAAATCGGCATTTCCATCTGGATTTGCACATGATTGAGAATAAATCAGCAGTGTTTACCTCCTCTGCGAACATTCCTACGTTCATTGATGAACTGCGAATGCCAGCGACGAGTTTAGCGTAGTCCACTCGGTTCTTCGGTGGCTCGACTGGATAGATCCAAGCTGAGCTCGTGTCCACCATACTCGCCTCGTACAGAGCATTCTCCTCTAACTGCTGGTCCTGCAACCAATCGATGATGACGAACCGACGATGAAAGGTATTGAGAATTTACATTCAGTTGATTTGCTGCTTTCAAAAAACCTAAAGTAGTCTACCCACTACTGATGACAACTTATTTTCAAAAGTATCATACCTTCTACTTATCGTTGGTTTCCAGTTTATAGTTATGTACACCCTCACCTCATTCTGACAATCAGCGTGGAATCTCTTAGCGTGGACGGTGATCAATGAAGGCGACCAATTACAGACTGCACGAGCATCTCCCGAGTCCTGGAATGTCCCACCTATAATTATTGCAAGCACATTGTAATGAGTTGTCTGATATACGGTGAATTATTCTTCCCTAGTATATGACTTCATGTGAAAACGTACATGCATACTTTATTGAAATTCTACAACATACCATGACTTTGACAACGTAGATTAGGTCCGTGAAGGGATTTCCGGCTGCGGATTCCAGGCGCTCGAAACGACTTGCTTCCCAGAGGATTGGATGCTGTGCCTGCATGATTTTGTAAAATTTATTCTTTTTTTTTACAATTTAAAACTGATGTAGATTGAATTTCCGCAATTAGATGCCAGAATATGCAACAACTTTACCCACCTGTAGCATAACTTTGGGCAGCGACCGCTCCAGTTGATGTAGTTCAAACACAGCGAAGAGATGTCCCTCGACTGATTGAGTTGCCGTCAGCGATTTTGAGGGAACGGCAATGAATCGCAGATCTTTCCTGTCGGGGAGAAAGACCTCGAAGTGTTGAGCCTCAAGTATCGTCCACTGGCCCTTGTCCTTCGTCACACCCGTGTCGCGGTAGAGCACGGGGCGTTCAGTGGGGGCTTTTCGCTCCAGTGTCAGTCCTCCCAGGCTCTCCGCAACCGCGTCCACAATCTCGAAGTCGTCGTCTGATGACGATGCCACGGGAGCAGGAGCTGGCCTCCGCTTGGCGCCGAGAACATGGCGAGTGCGGAAGGAGACAACGTCGGCTAGCGTAACGCACTCGCGTCGAGTCTTGGCTTTGCCCGGTTCTGGTGGTGCGATGAATGCCTTTTTATCGAATTTGAGTGGCGGCGGATGGCAGTCGGGAGGATCCATGACCACGCTGGTCTTGAAGCGACCACGCACGTTGAGGTGACATTCCCAGGGATGAGAAGGAGTTGCCATCTGAGAAGAGGAGAGAATAAGATTACGCACTGATTCTGGGTATTGAAATGCGTGTGTAAAGTAGGTAACTGCATTTAAAAGACTTGAGCAAAGAGAGACTTGAGAGAGATTCGCGATCAAACACTGCTAATTGTAGGCAAGCGAGTGACAAAGTTCGAATGGAGGGGCAATGTAGAAGAAAAGGTTCCGTGGCCACTTTGTCTTTCGGAACTTAGCAATGCCCATCTGGTAGCTATGAGGGAAGGACAAAGGAAGAAAGGAAACAGGCGAAGTGGAGAAAGTAGTGAGAAATGGGGCGAAACTGAGAGATGAGCAGCTGAGAATCACGTAAAAGAAGACAGAGAGGGGCCCCATTCAATCTGTCAACACAGTCTGACCACTGGGAGAGAGAAGAGTGTGGAGGGGAGAGGAAAAAGGGGAGAGAGAGAAGGGTAAGAGAGGTCATGGGATATACGAGACAATCTACCAGCGGCACAAATGGGTACGTTCTTGCCACAAAAATGATTGAAAAACCCGCTAGCATCGCTGATATGATTTTTTAAAGGTAGAAAAAGAGCGACAATCCCGCTTGTTATTTTTTCTAGACTGAAAACATCATTAGTGGCGTTAGCATATGACGATCAAGGGACATGGTCAGCAAGTAAATATGAACATAATTTTATCTTTCTTTCCTGGAATTGACTAACGTTCTCTCTGGCATTCGCATACTCTGCGACAGATTGAACGAGAAGGGAGAAAGAACGATGAGAGAAGGGCGATAAGAAATGAATCAGCCAGAGAGCGCGTGTTTTGCCTGGCCCAGACTAGTACTGAACGGGAGAGATGAATAGACAGGAGAAGGCATGAATTACCCTCGGCAACTGTTATTTACAGCAAAGTGTTGTTGCGATATTGAGTTTTTGGAAAGGAAGAGAGGGATTAGGCGAGAGTAGAGAAACGCGATTGAGTGAGAGAAAAGCAAAAGAAAGGCTAGCGAAAGCCAAAGAAGCTCGAGAAGAACACCCTTGTTTAGAGCTCGCATGACTCTCTAAATAGAGCGAGGCATGTACGCACTACTACAGTAAACAAGTGGTACCAGTCGACCATCGAGTACTGACTTATTTCCAGTGAGGGATGGAGATGGGCAATAATAAGGGTGGGAAGGGAGCGAGAGTCAGAAGGGGCAATGCGCCCTGCGCTATAATAATACGTCTCTTTCCCGAGGCACATCGGACGTAATTAGATGAAAGCATAGTCATTTCCGCTGAAATAGTCAAATATATCTGTCCAATCTCTTTGCGCAACATTTTACTTTACTCAGATTCTCAATCAACATGAAACCATAGTAAGAAGACCTGTAATTGCATAGGCACGATATATTTTTGAATGTGCATGATGAAATAACAGCCTGACCTGATCTCGATGGACAACGGGGCCACAAACAATGTGGAGATCAACAGAGGGTAAGCCAATCCGCATTAGTGGAGTCAATCCCCTCCCAGTCAGAGGAGATTCAGTCGGTTCCAAAATGCGTAGTCGCATCCCGTCGTGTTTCGTTACCCTTCACTCATATTTTACCTAGTAATTTTCCGTGTCCTCATCCGTCGTTTCCAGATCCTTCGCGTAGACAAAAGTTCAAACGTTCAGTTCAGTTCGCTACAATCTTTCAAGAAGCTTCTAATCACCCCTCAGTGTCAAAGTGTGGTCAAACACTCAACCTCCACTGCTCATTCTCTCCAGAAGTACTCCGGTTATTTCTCTGAGTGGCGGCCCTTTATCTTCTTATCTCTCCTCTCTCTCGAACCCACTAGACGCCGTGATAAGCGCGTGAACAGTTACTTTGTTTGCGTTTGCGTAAAAGTTTTTGTGGCGAATTTCGAGCTGAGCAAAGAGCTACGACCCATCAACAAACTGCATACATGCGTCTTGCAGCTTCTGGAAACTTACGGAGGGAAACTGAAACCTAAGATGCGAGCTGAACTCTGGTGTTTGGCAGGTTACACAACTGCGTCGAGCGGGTTAACTTTGTCTTCTTGTGCGAGCTCTGTGGCCCACATTTCGTCACAAACTCCACGTAGCACGCTCGAATTTCGAAAGTACAAGGATTCAGAGTGTGGTGGGCTCTTCTATCTCATGGAAATCCCTATCTGTAGACAGAACCGCGAGAGGATCACGCGAGAGAAGTCGTGGGAATATCTCTCATCACTCGAGAAATTGGGCGCAGTATTGTCTGTCTCTGCTGATGATCTCCTCATTTTACGGAGCTTGGCGCTTCTTTTAAGATCCTCGAGTGCTTAGAAAACAACAAAGCGAAGTAGTATACTGACATCTTGTTCTAGTATTCTACTTACTTTCAAACCGAGAATTGTACTCATTGCAATTTCCCACTCCTTACTGCAACTGATCCAGTCCGGGTGTTCCCCGATCAGTGGCAGTTTGTCTACTCGTTCATTGAAGCGTGCCTTCCACTTCACCCTATCCGGTAGCCTCTTCTCTCTCCCTCGAAGGCTAGATGACGTTTCCTCCCTATCTCACGATTCGACCCGATCGCCTTTCACTAGACGAGTTCCATAATTCATCAGAGCCGCCAACATCATCCCATCCTCCCAAAATAACCGCGGGCAAATACTGGAAACTGTTTGGGAAGGAGCGCCCGTGGCCGGCACTCCTCGATCACCATGCTATCTCACTGCTCTATCCCTCTGCCCTCCTTCAGATACCTTCTCTCTTATCCTCTCTTCCATTACTTGTGTGCGCAACAAACTCCGTGCTCGTGTGCCATCCTCCCTCTCTCTCCTCCTTGACTCTTCTTCACCTCGATTCTATTCAGAAGATGATCTCTGAAGCCACCAACAGTTCCCTCCACTAATAACTGCGCCTTGTTCACGAATCCGCAAAAAATACTCTATGTATGTGGTTTCGATGTAATTCGAAGACCCTGAGAGCGGGTCAGATTTTTGGTCCGTTTTGTGCTTTATCTCGGCTTGCGCGGAAAATATTTTTTTCTGACCACGTCATTTCAATTTCGTCTGCCATTTCTCGAGTGTTTGAGTACTATCCAATTTCATTCGCTTTTACGCAATGAATCGTGCATGTCTCTCCTCTTGACTTGCTGCTGGAGTCTTGTCTGATTACCAGCTCGATCTTGATTTTGCCTATTATTTCCATTGTTTTTCTCCTGCTTCTTCTTCCTTCTATAGTGCGACTCTGGTGTTTGGGCGATGGTGGCAGGTAGGAAGAGGAGAGAGGAGAGGGGAGATGGGAGAGAGGAGGGCTGGGGGTAGGGGAGACGGAGGATATTCGAGATCGCGCTACGCAAACTAACAAATGCGAGTCGAAAGCTGGTGAAATAACGTGACCTATTGTCCCTGAATCTCATTGTCAGTGGCCATGATCTCCCAGAGAAGTGATACGACCAGCTATTTTCGTGATTCTCCATGCCTTTGTTCCCTCCGAACCGTCATTTCCTGCGATTCTCGCGCGAATTTGCCTTTCTCATGTTATTGTGCATCATATTTCGTGTTCCCGGTTTTCGTCACGGGTTTCATTTCGCTCCTTTATTGTGAATCTCTATTATACGAATTACAGATGATGTTCAACGACGACGTACATCAGACGAACGAACAATTTCCTTCGGGTATTTTTTTCTTCATATTTCATCATCGTCATTTGACATTTTTCTTAGATTTTATTGCATTACATGATGGTGTAAAAAAGGACTATTTTGAAGTCTTCTGTAATTGTTTTTACTTCATGATTAGTATTGAACTGCGGACATATTTCACTGAATTGGAAGATCAAACTTTATAAAAAAATATTGTAAAGAATTAATTAAATTCCTTTATTCCAGGCGCGATAGTCGTCATCGTAGTGGCTGCCCTCGCTATTTCATCAGTGCTCGTCACTCTCGTTTGTCTTGCGATCAACGCGCGGAGGCGGAGAATAAACCAGGTTGGAAATCAATCTTCCATCCATTTCTATGAACTGGAAAAGCCAGAAAATAACTCGATCAGTCACTTTGTGAACTGAATGGGATGGCAAGTTGACAGAGAAGTGGGTGCATTGGGTTCACAAAGTGTTTTGTTTATGCTCCTCCATTGCTCTTTTCCTGGTTCCTTCTCGTGAACCTCTCAGAACTCATAACCGTAACTAAAGTGAACAGAATCTCTCTCGGGTTTTGGCACTTCCTTGGCAGAAAAGTGTTGGCAAACATAGGAGAAAACCCCTCTTGCTACTATGAACTCGTGCGTGTTTGTATTGTGTATTCTCACGAAACATTCTTCTTCGGTTTTGGGACGTCAGAGTCCATAAAGACCAGCTGATGGTGGGTGAAATTCGAGTCCCGAGACAGGGTAGCAAATTCGCGCGCTTCCGCCACAACTTTGGCCCGGCGGCTTTGTCATCATTTCACGCGAAATGTGCTCGACTAAGTTATCATCCTGTTTGTCGCATCACTCCTTACTCGTGGTGAAGGTTCCTAGCGTATGTATTCCTGCAATGTAGTCAAATAGAACGGGTTTGCGCTTGATTTTATGTTCCAATATTTCAGCAATTACCCGATCTCGTCCGCCAACATCCACCCATAATCTTCGCTCCGCCTTCGCAAGTACACCCCACGGGAATCGAGATGCCCACTTACTACATTACTCAAGTGAGCATTATACATTCATTTGATCACTGTTTGATGGGAAACCTTGTCGAATTGTTGAAATATCATCGATTTCTGCGAAAAAAATGAGAGATGTGAACATTTCAGAATGGAGTTCCAAAGCCGATTAACCTTGAGGCTCCTCCAACGTACGAGGAGGCAATGAGCGCACCCACGAGTCCCGTCCCACTAGCGGTGAGTTGTTGACATTCCAGGCGCAGTAATTTGTAGTTTCTGGTTTAGCTACAATTATGTAGTCATGACTCAAAACTATCTGCTCCGCTACTGCAAAGTTTGTGCATTGACAAATATTACCAAGTGAAGATAACAATAGCCGTAGTTTTGAAAACGCAAAAATAATTTTTGATTCAGTCACCCGGAGGCGCATCTGCCTCTGGCGCTCCTCCATCTGGTCCAACTCCAACTCCCAGGACGCGACTGAGTATCGAAATCGAGAGAAATGCATTGCAGCAGAGATTGTGAGTGTGTGATATCATTCCCGTTAGAGTTCAGTAAAGGAGGAGATCAATCCCCCACTGCTCAGCGCCGACTTTTGATTGATTGCATGGGAAGAGTTGACTTACTCAGATCACGCTCATTCCCGTATCATCTCTATTTCTCTTTCCAGGTCTTCCCTGCCACCAGAAGATCGTCCTTCGACATCTCGGGTCTAATCCCCATTCACCCATGATTCTCGCCTCTCCTCAGCTCAATGGGTGCCACCGGTGCAATGCATACACAGTTCCTCTCATCTCACGGGTCAATCGCAAATGCTTTCTTCTCGTCCAATTTCCTCCTCTTTCTGCTCATGTAGACTACATTATAGTGTAGAGATAAAGATGTTCCGAACAACAATCATGTGTCCAATTCACACCCAACGACCCTGCATTCCGGAGAAGATTACACCTGGAACGACGATACAAAAGCATGGATGGGCTCAGGAATTATTGCAATCATGTTGTTGATCGTCCTTTCCTGTGTAGCTACCGCCTGGACGCAGGTTTTTTTAATTTATTTTTTAAAATCCAGTAATAATCGCACTTTTCTTCGTTCAGGCTGAAAAGCCCGCGCAGGCGACTAACGAACAGCTTAGCGAGATCAAAGGAACGATTGCGCGTCTCCATTCGATGCTCAATGGTTGAATGTTTCCGAGTATCTGTTTTAGCGCTTTTATTTTAGAAGGTAAAAGATCGGAACATTCTTTGACAACCGAGGATGAACGTCTTCCTCCTGAGCAACATGGAAGACGTCGCCGTCAAGAGACGATCTTCATTGATGACGACTACCCAGATTCTCAAAGGCCAGAGCAAGTCGTCGAGCGCATCTACATGTCACCCGATCGAAAGAAACGTATCGTCAAGGAGAACGATGAGGAGATAATCAAAAGATCAAGAAAATGCATCCCGTGCTCGTCAGGTGATCAAAGAAACGGTGCATGTCGTACGATAAAAAGCAATTATTATCCGCTCTAGTAGTGTTCAGATCTACAATATTGGTAGAATTGAATGCAATTAAAACAGTCTGAAAGCGCTACGGCATACGCGGTTAATTTCCCATAATTAATCAAACTTTTCTCTATTGGAGTCAAACCAGCCAAATTTTCCAGGTAGATCTCGAGGGACTCCTCCTCCGGGATGGATTCCACCACCAGGATGGAGACCTCGAAATCGCACTGCTGCGCCTACCACCGGATAGAGAAGAACTGGAGGGAAAAGAAGCGGTTCGATGCTCACCTCATCTTATCGTGTTCGATAAACTCGATCTTTTGCTTTTACAGAGAACTCGGGTGACTCAGTGGATGAAATTATAGCGAATTCCGAGTGAGCTTGCGAACTTGAGCGAGTACTTCCATCCCGATTGATAGATCGAATGGGGATAGTTGGGCGAACATCCATACGGTCACACTCGATGGAATGGCCAGCTTTCCCTTTCAACGACACATCGATTACTACATGATCTGCGTATCAAAGGCCATCCCTCGACCATCCCGAATGACATCAAAATTGGTTTCGCTTCTCAATGTATATCTCTTGGGTGCTGGCCGTACGCGCCTAAACAGTTGACGTATCGAGTTCGAAAGCGACCGATCGCATCCTCTCTTTTCCCGTTCGTTCTGTCGAACTTTCGATTTTGCTTGGTCTAATGGGGAGATCTCTCGCTCGCTTCTCTTCTTCTCATCTTCTCTTCCTCTCTTTTTCTCTTCTCACAGTTCGCTGAGGTTCGTGATACGCCCATACCCATCTAAGGCTATAAATGGCGATGGTAGCTGAGAGGAAACCAAACCATCCTTCACCATGAGCATCCTCTCCTCTCTCATCTGCCTTCTCGTCGTCCTCTGCCTCGCTTCGGTTACCGTGGCCCAGTGGGGCGGATACGGTGGATACGGTGGATGGGGCAACCCCTACGGAGGATACGGTAAGCGATATTATCGACCTGCTTACAAACGTTTTATCGCCGCTGTTGCCAAAACTCTTTTGGCATCAGCTTTTGGCATAAACGGCAACAACACTTTTGCATCAAATTCGCTCTAGTAAATAGTCTATCAATCATTTAGAATTTTGAAATAGAATTTCGCAGATTGAAAAATAAGTATCGATTTTCAGGAGGATATCATCGTCATCACCATCACCACGGCTACGGAGGATATGGTGGATACGGTGGCGGATACGGTGGATACGGAAACTACGGTGGATGGGGCAAGAAGTAAAGCGCCTGCAGTCCGACAACTCTTCGTGTAAAACTCCCAATTTCTCAATGGTTCTGACGAGGATCTCAAGTATCCGCAATAAATAAATTCTCATCTAATCTGTGTATATAAATGAGCACATTGATATCATCGAAATTGTCTCCTGGGCAACATTTCGTATAACAATGTAGAGCACAGAAGATGTTTAATGTCAACAACAAAAACATTGAATTTATGTAAGAAGATTTTATTACAGTTGTTGATTGATTGGGAGCTGCAATATTTTTTCATGGCTTCTTGGCCGCTCCGGCAGTTGCTCCAACCTTCGTATCGAACCCTGAAATTTTGTGAAATCATGAGACAAGTTTCGCTTTCTCCATTTTTATTGCCGATTTTGAATACTCACCGGCTGCTCTTGCGGGCTTCTTGGCTGCACCGGCAGCTGCTCCAACCTTTGCATCCGCACCTGTAATTTCGCCAAGTGAAGGTAGATTTGACGTTTCCCAATTCACACCACCGATCGCACCACTCACCAGCAGCTCTCTTTCCTCTCACATTCGCTCCTGCGTTGAAACCTCCTGGTCCCCCGCCCATGTTCATGCTTCCTGTAAATAAAGTGAATGCCTCATCACTCCGATTTTTTGCATATCCTCTTCACACGACTCACCAGCTTGTCTCGTTCCTCTTCCGGCCGCGGTTCCTCCTGCACCAGCTGCTCCCAAGTTTGCAGCAACTCCTATGAGAATTCACTTCATCGCAACAGGTAAAATCTCTCGTTCGAGGAAGATTTTAACACTACTTACCCGCCGCTGCTCTCTTTCCACGGCCCACATTGAATCCGCCTCCCATATCTGTAACTTTTCCCATTTAATAATGACTTTCGGCTCATCCAATGGATAAACAGAATCGCTTTTGCTTTCGTTTCTCTGTCAATGATAGAGACTCACGCTGGGAAAGGGCAAGTTGAGTGCAGAGGATGCAGAGAAGAAGAAGAGCGAAGATTGTTCTCATGATGATCGGAGGCGTGTCTACTCCAGAAACATGTCGACCATTTATACCCGAATTCTAATCATTCTCCCCACCCACGCATATTCCCTTCGTCTTCCTTGCTCCATCACTCACTATCAGTTAGAGAGTGCACAAAGTGGGGAGAGCGCTTGTTTTTTTCGTCTGCAATAAGTTGATTGAAAAACTATTTCGGTGGGGCACTTCCCATGTCAATATTGCAAACAACGTGGGTCGAGTTCCCCAAATGCCGTGCCTTCGTGCACAAGCGATCAGCAATCAGACGCGCTGGGTGGACGCCCAAAAGGTCACTGATCGGATCGTGATGGAGGCCCCATTCCTCTTTCCTGATTCATCGGTTTTCTGGATAGCTGAAACAAAAACTGAGTGAAAAAGAAAAGGAAAGTAGGGTAACTCCGAACATAACCCACGATGGGACTTGAGATCGTTGCAGTGGTCGTTGTTATCTTCCTCAATCTCCGATCATTAACAAATCCTGTACTTTGACGGTCGTTCAGATCTCTACGCTGAATTCGCCCAATAGATGGGATGGGCTCAGCGAGGATTTCCCACATATCGATACGGAGGATGTCATCCTGGTCAATACGAGAGCTCTATAACATCAGTCTGGTTCAAGACGTGTGAAAGACATGCATATGACCCCTTGGGGCTCTCTAAGTAATGCCACACGAAAAACCACGGAGATTAAATCGCAGATCCGACGACAATTAGAATATCATTATCATTCCCATGGGACTGTAAGAGATAATTAGATGGCAGTAGTGGCATTCATTGTTTGGAAAGATGTGGCTGATGCCTTTGTAGAGATCATAAATGCATTTGAACTCGAATTTTTGCAGAAAGTATCTCGGAATGCTTGTCGATACTCTGAGCTGAAATAGCCACTTCTGATTTGAGACGATATTTTAGAGAACACCTGGTTTTGAAATATATCATTGACTTTGCGACATCACTATTGCAACCGTTGAATACACAACAACTGTGTTCAAGTTGAGAGCGACAAGTGCATTTGCCCAGGGAACCCGAGCATGACCATGAAAAGGAGCAGCGATACCACAAATTTGTTTCCTGTATAAAGTGAGTATGGTCCAAAACATTTGATTCTTAAAGGAGGAGTAACGGAAAATCTGTCGAGGGTAAACTGGCGAATGTGCCCGAAGGGAGTCTTGAACCATGTTACGAATCCGAAATTTGAAGTATCTACGTTGTCTTTGAGCCGAGATTCATGCGCTAAAAGTTTCTGCAGGACACATGGTAAATCAAGACGCGCGGTACAGCCTCTGGTCTGTCTAGAGACCACAGGCTCCGCCCACTTGGGAGGGATAGAGAATTGCCAAAAATCCGCAAGAGGTCCGACAACTCTAATTCTTAACCGATCAAACCGCTCCAAAAAGTTTTCGGTAGATATCGACCTACTCTACAAATGACGAGTGGAGCAGCCTGATCGACAAAGTCTAAGTAGGTCAAAATTGGAAGAATTAGGTTGAGAAGAGGGGTTTGAGGCACTTGAATGAAACAATGAATGAAACACTCGTAATTGATAAATTATATTTTAAAATTAATATTAGAATAAAAATATAAGGGAAAAATTAAGTCCTCGAATTGTCGGACCTCGGCAAAAGTAAGAGTACGTGCGTATTCGAATTCCGACTTCCGTTGTTTATCTTGACAACTAGCAAAACTGGCCGCAATGGATGGGACTCGAACCGGAGGCTTCGGATTTGACAAACGAGCGCGCTACCGATTGCGCCACAAGACCATGTGTTGGATCGTCTCACGTGCGCTACATGGTTGTGCGAGGATGGATTAGGCGAGTAATGCACAGTGGGGTCCTCGAGATCACATTTTCTATTGTTTCTCGAGATAGAGTTGAGTTATCGACAAACGGCTAAAAGTATGATGTTATTGGGTCCCAGAGGGGTATCTTGGCACTGGTTTTCGCCTGACTGACTGAAATCGGCTCTCGACCCTGTGGTCTCTAGGTCTGTCTGCCCTAGTAGGATCCAGGTCTCCATCCTAGTAGGAGCCAGGCTAGGAATCTACTAGGATGGAGACCTGAATCCTACAAGGGAACTTTCGCTTCCTGGATACTACTAGGAGAGAGACCTGGATACTACTGGTGTAGTGAAGAGAGTGTAGATGGTTTCATCACTATTTATCAACAAAAATCGATACAACGCAAGCGTAGCATGAAAAGTGCACAATAAGAAAATGTCGTAGGACGAATTATGATTGGCTCATTATTCTTTATGATAATTGAGCCACGATAGCCACGATTGTCAAGGCTGTCACTGCAATGTGCATTTATTGATAAATTTGCGACACGCAGTGGAAGTATTACTCAGATACTTTATTATAAATTCGGTTGCCTATTGCTCCTTGAGCTCCCTCCTCACCTCATAAAATGATGATGGATGCTCCGAGAAGTATATAGAGAGTATTTAGGCATGTCGTTATAAATAATAAAGCAATGTTGCTCTGAAAAAAACATGATTATTAAAGAAGAAAGAAGAAAGAAAGACTCACCTCATTGTTAGAGTTCGATCGATTTAAAATTAGCTCAATTCCTGACTATCCATTTGACGAATTCTTAGACTAATGAATCATCTTCCGAGACGAAACTGTAACAAAATCAGCATAGAATATTCAAACGCAAATTCACGAAAACGAGAAAGAGAATAGAGCGTCATGATCTCGCAAAAGACTGTCTGACTGACTGAGATTGGAGTGAACATCCACTTCCCATGGGGAAGTGCGATTTTCAGTTTGTGACAAACTCAAACCCTGAGTGAATTTGGGTCCTCTAATCATCCTCTCTCACAATCCCGATCTCAATAAAAAATAATGAATCACTTTTGGATCTGATTTCAATAAAAGTATGGGAATCACATCTTGACCCAAATCCGCGCCTGGGGCTCCTCGCATTTGTACTCCGGTGGTCATTTTAATGTCAGTATGTGGTGGTTACTAAATGTTACAATGCTATGAATATTTTTAAAAAAAATTAAACACTATTTAAAAGAAAAAAATAATTAATGCTACGCATCAATAAAAGTAAATGAATCCACTTCCCATAATGGGTTTCGAGCGAGTACGTAAAAATGCTGATAAAATTTGAAGTACATTTTGTAGCTATTTTTGTTGCTTATTTCTGATGAATGCGAACATCCTCGTTAAACTCTACGATTCATCATTTAAAATTGAGTTGAAATGAGATATTTTGAGTTAACATCTTTTAAATAGAGTGTTTAATTTTAAAAACTAAATGTTACAATGCTATGAATATTTTTTTTAAAATTAAACACTCTATTTAAAAGATGTTAACTCAAAATATCTCATTTCAACTCAATTTTAAATGATGAATCGTAGAGTTTAAAATGTTCGCATTCATCTGCAACAAAGATAAGCAACAAAAATAGCTACAAAATGTACTTCAAATTTTATCAGCATTTTTACGTACTCGCTCGAAACCCATTATGGGAAGTGGATTCATTTACTTTTAAATAGAGTGTTTAATTTTTTTAAAAAATATTCATAGCATTGTAACATTTAGTAACCACCACATACTGACATTAAAATGACCACCGGAGTACAAATGAGAGGAGCAAGATGTGATTCCCATACTTTTATTGAAATCAGATCCAAAAGTGATTCATTATCTTTTATTGAGATCGGGATTGTGAGAGAGGATGATTAGAGGACCCAAATTCACTCAGGGTTTGAGTTTGTCACAAACTGAAAATCGCACTTCCCCATGGGAAGTGGATTCATTTACTTTTATTGATGCGTAGCATTAATTCTCGCGCAGAACTATTTGGATACCGTGAAAAGTGACCAAATTATATAACAAGCAAGGGAGGGCAAGCCCCCCTTGAACCCCCCTGGGGGGTTATGCAAGATCGCATTCGACCCATTAAATTTAAAATTGTAGAAGATGTTCAGAGGAACATGCTAATTCTGGCGAAGGTTCGCTGAATTAAAGGACGCTTCTATATTTTGAGGAGTATCCATATGATCATCAAACAAGCAAGGTACAAGCCCCCCTTGAACCCCCTGTGAGGTTACATATGTTTCACTAGGCACGCCAAATCATGTTCAATGATACCGTATACGACCGGCGAATGCTTGGCAACCCGAACTTGATGCCACCCTGTGTGATCCTGAGCAGAAACGATCCAGACCGAATCAACTCCGGAACAACCTGTGAAAATCATCTCGGAACATGGATCCGGACTGGTACTGGTATATTACCATCTTCGTAGTATCCTGATATTTACATCATACACCGCGAGAACGATGTAGTTTGCGCAATAGGCTAACATCAGAAAAAGTGTATACTATTGATTGGATACTCGCAGATAGTATAAGGTTCCCCTGCCTGCAGCGCTTTCCTCTTTTCTCGGTAGTCAGGTAACACGTCTTGGTTGCCCCTTGAAATGACCTCCATAGGCTTGTGTTTATTTTCCAGAGCCATCGCTATGCCGAAGTAAAGTGAAATCCGCAATGCAGAGGAAATTGCGTTGACTATTCGGAAAATGTAATGCAAGGATCTGCGAGCGCGCTAACATACTCAGTCGCTAGTCGTATATCGCATCACGAGAGTCTCACCTTATCGCCCTTGTGGCATTGTGGTTATCGCATTGAGCCAACACGCATCCGACTCGGGTTCTATTCCTGCCCGCTACGTCTATTTTGCAAATTTTAGATTTTTTTGTTTTTTTCGATCACAATATTTCATAAACCACATTATAGATTTTGATGAAACTGGTTATGAAGGGGTGTCTTGACCAGCTGAATACAATGGCGGGGGTTGGACATCGAAAAAAATGCTTTCAAACACGATTGGGCCGGAAATCAGCCTTTTGCACGCGTTGTTGACACTAAGTGCCGAAAACTCGGCCCAAAGTGGTGGGAATCGGTTCATTCCAAAAAGTGAACCTTACATAAAGCCAGAAAGCTTAACCTCCAGATTCAAAGACCCAGGCTCAACTCCTGAGATGACATGGAAATAACAGTGGTATACTTGGATGATGACATTGTGAATGGGAGGACGAAGGAAGATCACGACGAGAATCTATGGAGAGTTCTCGAGAAGATTCGAGATTCTGGATTCAGAATCCGACCGGAAAAGTGTGCATTTGGACAGAGTGAGGTCCACTTCCTTGGATTCGTTGTGAATGAATCCGGACGTCACCCAGATCCGAAGAAGGTGCAAGCACTCAAGGAGATGCAGGTACCCAAGGATGCAGCTCAGACAAAATCGTTCCTCGGAGGAGCAAATTACTACGGACAGTTAGTCAAGAACCTATCCGAGTTGAGAGTTCCACTGGATCTATTGCTCAAGAAGGATGTCAAATGAGATTGGACGAGAGAGTGCCAGAGAGCATTCGAGAAAATTCGAGAAGCTATCAGTGCAGATACGGTACTCGCCCACTATGATCCCTGTGAAGAGATCGTGGTAGTGGCTGATGCGAGTCAGTACGGTATCGGAGCAGTGATCAGTCATCGATACAAGGACGGAACTGAGAGACCTGTGATGTATGCTTCGAGGCGTCTCAAGGATGCCGAGATCAAATACGCACAGATCGAGAAGGAGGCGCTCGCGCTTGTCTTCGCCCTCAAGAAGTTTCACAAGTTCGTCTATGGAAGGAAGTTCCTCTTTCAGACCGACCATCGACCGCTGCTGTCAGTGTTCGGAGGAAAGAATGGAATTCCCGTCCATTCCGCAAATCGATTGCACTTAACTACAACTTATCCATCGAGTATGTGAATACAAACAGTTTCGGAAAGGCAGGCATGCTTTCCCGACTGATGCGAGAATTCACGAGAGAAGATGAAGATGTGGTGGTCGCCCACGTTGCAATGGAAGATGACATCGAGGAGATTCTGCTCAGAGACGTTAGGGCAATGCCCGTCGTTGTCGAGGACATCAGAAGGAGTACACTGAAGGATGCGAACCTTCAACCGATCAGTCAGTATCTGCGTGAAGGTTGGCTAGTGAAGCCACCGAAGGACCAGATGGTACTTCCTTTCTGCCAGAAAAGAGATTCGATCTCATCTGTGAGTGGATGCCTCATGATGGCAGATCGAGTAATCATTCCTGCAAGGCTCAGAGAAGCAGTTCTGAAGAATCTACACAGAGGACATCCCGGCATGGTGCGCATGAAGTCGCTCGCGCGATCGTATGTGTACTGGCCAGGATTGGATCAGGCTGTTGAGAGCATCGTCAGATGTTTGTGCTGCAAAGAACCCGAGTAAGGTCGACCCTGTGCCATGGCCGAAGACAGTGAGGCCGATGGAGCAAATCCACATGGATTTCGCAGGTCCAATGAATGGACGGTACTACTTGATCATCGTGGATGTTCACAGTAGATGGCCAGAGGTGGTGACCATGCAGACACTCACGGCTGATGCAACCGTGAAGGCAGTGCGCGACTTCGTATCCAGATACGGAAGTCCGGAGACGATTGTCTCAGATAACGGTACTCAGTTCAAGTCTGAGAAGATGAGACTGTTCTGTGCAGAATACGGTATCTGCCAAGTATTCTCGCCCCCGTATCACCCTCAGAGCAATGGACAAGCGGACTGTTTCGTGGATACGTTCAAGAGATCGCTGTTGAAGATGAAGGGAGAGGGTCCGGAGAATGAGAATGTGCAGAAGTTTCTGATGATTCTGATCACACCGAACAATCAGTTGAAGTTGTGTACCCCATCGGAGATCTTCCTCGGAAGAAAGATGAGGTTCCGTCTCACTCTCATGTCTCCACGGGAGGGAGAGGAGAAAAAGGGAGTAGATGAGAGCACGGTGACACGAGAGTTCGCCAGAGGAGACTCTCTCTACTACCGTGATCGAGATGGACCAAATCATGAGAAATGGTCCGATGCTACAGTACTCCGGAAGATGGGGAAAGTACTGTACGAGATCGAGAGACTGAATGGTTCCACTGTGGTGGCCCATGCGAATCAGTTGAAAAGACGCATTGTGCGAGAGGAGATCGATCCACTGAGTGTGTTGATCGAGAGTTTCGATATCGGTCGAAACGACACCGTCACCGTCAACCGACCGAGCCCGCCTACTTCGCCAATCCGTTCGCCTTCCGTGTTCAATGGTGCCCGCCCGTCTACCGAGTTCAACGACGTCCGTCGTTCGCCTACCGTGCCTCGAATCGTGCCCACGAAAGATGTGGAGAGCAACAAGAAGATCATTGTTATCGAGCCCACGAAAGATGTGGAGAACGACAAGAAGAAACATTCCCAGTCCAATCCCGCGTCATTCTCTTGCGTCATTCTATTCTTTTGTCGTCGTCACGACTTGTGACCTTTTCCCTTGTCTAATAAATATTATTATATTTATCTAAATCCTGTGTAAGTCCCATACACAACACTAATGTAATTTAGATTTGCATCCATTTATCGGCTGATCTTGTGACTTTTCTGAGAGTAATTAATGATGAAGAAACAAACGGGCAGGGTACGTTTTGCGATCATTTTGTACTGAGCGATGAATACTACTGCAGTGAGTCTCTCCAAATCGATACTGAGAACATTTGCGCATCCCCCGAGGACACCGAACTCGGGCAGCAACTGAATCTACATTATTGAAGTTTTGTATTCCAAAATTAGTTTCACACGTGTTCGTCCGGGGTCACCCCGGGGTGCGCGGTTCATAGGGAAACCTGACAGAACTGTAGTTGTTCACACGTGTGAAACTAATTTTGGAATAATAAAAACTACAATAATAACGTCGTCACAAGTTGAACAAGAGTTCTGAAACATTCCTGTATTGTAGAACATGTAAAGCTATCAATCATTCCATCGCCAAAGAATAGCGGAATCTGGTATAACTGACCAATCTGAAGAGGGAAAGATCACTCTAAAATGCTTTCTCAGTTGGGCATTTCCGAGGTATTCATTTATAAATTCGTTGGGCATCAAGATTCACATACCTGATGAATACCATCAAGAAGCGCACAAATTCCGATAAGAAGATGACAAGTTGATCGGAGTGTCTTTGTTCGAATGGAAACCAATACAAGAGAGAAGTTGGAAACCGAGCCGATTATACCAATTATTAGAAGTAGACTGTATAAAATCCAAGCAAGGATCCATTCGGAAGAGGACAGATTCAGCATGTCTGGTTGGGTTGTTATCTATTATGCAAATGAATCAGAGAGTGAGTTGTCGTTTTCCCTACCCTTGGGAATCCTACTCTGATTAACCTGTTTTTAAGAGGAATAATCTGGTAATTCGTTAATCATAACTATTCCTATATTTCAAACCCAATTTACCTGCATTAACATACTGAAAAAAAGAAACAAATTGTGTGCGTTCTTTACTATGCGTTTCAAATTTATTATCACTAGGCATTAAAGGAGGAGTGGCAGCAATATTTAGTAAGGGAAGCTGACACGATAGCCTGATTGATCCCTTGAACCATGATGTAAATCCAAAATTTGAAGGTCGTAGGTCTATTTTGGACCGAGTTATGGGCGCGCGCAGTTTGCAAGATGATCAGGGAAAGGGCTGCTAAATGTCTCCGAGAGATTACGCAGCGCACCCTCTCTCCCTTCGCCACTTTTCGGCCCTTCCCTGTCATCTTTTTTACGAGAGGCTAGAGCGGCAGATAGACCAGAGACCGTAGGTACAGGGGGGCAAAGGTCAGGTCAGAGGGCAGAGACGGGTAGATCAAGGGAGGATTCCTCTCTCACTAGGGAATGGGCCCGCCCCCCCCCCCACTTCACTACTATGTTTAGCATGGACATGGTCGTGCCCTTGCTACACGCAGTAGTATGATCCGGCAAATCGTGGTGGGAGTCGCTGGTTGTCATTGCTGACAGTACTTCTTTAAGTTTGAACTATTGGCACTACGAACATCTAAAGTCAATTGAGATCAACTATCGTAGATCTCAAGAAAAAACAGCGTCAATGACTGTTAACTTCAATGATAGCATTTTTTTGTTAATTTCAAGAGACGAAAAAAAAACGAAATAATTAGATGATGGTAGTCATCTCAGAGGTATGAAAAGAAGTGGCGGAGGCTATTGTAGACGCATACATTACTTCTGCGGTTGAAGCTTTTGCGAATACGGCACGGAATGCTTGTCGATACTCGGTGCTGGAACATCCACTTTGTCACGGAACAATCAATTCAATAAAACCTGGTGGAATAATAAATCAATGCTTTTACGGCGATTCCCGTATTAACGACGAGCCCGGAGACATAGAGCGTTATGAATCTCGTCTCAGCTTTGCAAAATATTCACTCATTATGAAGATCGGAGAAAACGAACCTGTCATTTCAATAACTACAGTTGCTTTGAGAATTCCAATCGCAATCGCCCATCCGCTGACATCTGATGTCATTACGAAGAAAATGCTGCGGAACGACTTGCGAGTTTCTGCTGATACTGAAATATGTTAGGTACATTTCTGCATGAAATCATCGTGTCTACATTAGACGTTGTTGTCCACATAATATCGCTTCTCACCTCCAGCTCTTCTAGATATCACAACTGCTACGTATATACAGCAACTGTGGTGTATACAGCAACTGTGGTGAGATTGACAAGCACGAGCACATTCGCCTATTGAACACGAGCCTCTCCGTGGAAAGGAGCCGCGATTGCACAGATCTGCTTCCTGTGATCGGGCGATCAACAATTGCAAATAAAGTTAAAGCACATAGGCTGAAAGTAGAAAATCATCAGGTAGTTTGCAAAGAACCCGAAGCTGAATATGAGAAGTAGATGCACCTGCAGGTTTGATATTTTGTGACCACTTTCCATTGACGCTCAGAAAATGTTTATCGTTATTGAAACATACGGCGAGAGTTCGCTGAGCAATCTTTCTGTACTGCTTAACGAAGACAACCGCAGTCAGCCGATCTAGTCCAATACTGAGCACACACGCGCAACCCCCGAGAACACCAAACTCGGGCAGTAACTGAAAAAAAAGAATGCAATGTAGAACAATTCATGACATTATTTCATATTTTTGAAAGCATTTTGTGGATTCGTACCTGCAGAGTGGAGCAAAGAAAGCTGTCGATCATTCCATCGCTGAATAGCACCGGTAACTGATAGAGTCCGCCGATCTAATGAGAGGCAAGTGTCCATCCATATGTTTCTCAATTTTACAAGATCTACAATGACCTGGTGGAAAGCATCCAGTAGTGCGCAGAGGCCATTGAGTAAGTGGCAGGTAGATCGAAGGGTCTTTGGATCGAATGTCACGACGAAGAGACTGAAGTTGGAGATTGAGCCGATTGCAGCAACAGTGGCCAAAAGACTGTAGACACATCGAGCAACGATCCATTCATCAGCCGATAGATGCATGGGAAAATACTCAAAGATCGAACGACTGCTTCATCGAGATGTCCCACCGGGGCTATTCTTGTTTATCCTCTTTTTCGTCGAATATAATCAAGTGTATTCTTCGTTCATCATTTCTTCGTGATTTTTCTCGTAAAAACATCATCTTTCGCGAATCGGATCATAACTATTCGTTTCTGATAAGGGAATGATCTATAAACTGAGAAAATATCGTGGTTCGATTGACCCGGTAAAATACATAGACCATGAATTAAGAAAATTTACGATAATTTCACTAGATTATTTCATAATGTTTATGCGGCGTTCGAGTTCAACATTTTATCCATAGAATAATCACCATCGAGCTTGAATAATTGCAGAATGAACTGCACTCAGTACTTCTCCCGACACAGAATTTGTCGCCATAAGACCTCGATTGTGACGAGCGTCGTGTCTGTGAAATATCAAATCAACATTTTCAGATGAAAACGAACTGAGAAACTCACAAATACTGCTTGAAGAAAAAGAAGGGCAAGAAAATACCCCACATCCAACCGTTGTTGATAGTATCCTGTTAAGTGTTTTTAAAGAATTTGCAAATCCTTTTTTTTCAGGTGGATAGTTCAACCAACCTCAAATAGGGGCATGTTCCTACTCGATAAGCCATATACGAAGCCGATCAAATATATTGCAAGAAAAGTACATGAAATGGCGACGTGCCTCCTGAATCACTGATTTCAGCATCAACAATGTTCACTGGCTCTTAATAATCCTTTTTTTCATAAATTTAAATTGTTGAAAGTCGTTTACCATACAACGGGTAGCATAACTCTTAGCATCCGAATATTCTCAGTTATTTGATATCTGTAGTTGATTATAATCCTCCCCTTGATTAGGGTAGTACCGTTCGATGAGCGAATAACATTCTCCAGTATTTTGCATATTTCTTATTGAATTGAGTAGTTTCACGAACGATGTAATCGTCCATCCTTCCATGAACATCGTAAGCGTCTGAACAATATTCTTCATTTTAAAACATGAATCTCCCTTAAAAATGTATTCTCATGACATTAATTTTGTTATCATGCTTGTAATGCCAAATCTAGCTATCATAATATTACGTCTTAGTCACAACTGATCAATGGTTACATACAGCGAGAGACTTGGTGTAGATTTCCCCACGGGGAGTCGTGATTGTACATAGGGCTCCTGGTTCTTCATATCCGTAAGAGATGAGAAATCCCACAATGAAAACTCCCACGACAATTAAATGTGCAGTTTGTTAATTGGCGATAGCAAAAGAAATGCAAATGCAGAATCACTAATATTTTGTGTGACTAACAAAATTAATAACGTACATGATACAAAGCCAATTTGCATCCATATGATTTTGACGTTTTCTCGTATGTTCGAGATTGAGCAGAAGCAGTTTGCCATTCGAATGAAATGAAAAACATCGAGGTTGCTGTTCCTGAATAAAATATTCATTCTTAGAAACGCATACACATTCAACTCGACCATATCAAGGATACATACCGTACATTGTTGCCAGGTGCACAACCTTGCGCAGCAAGCATTGGTTCTCCGTCTGGAGTAAATCCGACGCATCACTTTTTCAAAAATTTTTAAAAATCGTACATGGACATTTGCCAAACCTCATCGTGTATAGTAAGTAAACTGTGTAGCTGTGATCAACAACAACGACTAAACAGGTCAGATACATCCATAGAAAATGAAAATTGAAAAGAATCTTCAGACTTGGATGAGCGAGGTACTGCAGAAACATAAATTGTTTGACGAGTAGGAGTGAGAAGTGAGAAGAATTAAAGCAATCGAGGCAAAAAAGATTCTCGTAGCAAGCAACTGAAAACTTTTCGAGGTTGGTAAACAGAGATGGGAAGAAGTTACCGTTTTCAAGTATCCACTATGCGAGTAGTATTGAGCATCGTCAAGAGCAGATCTGGATCCATTCACCATGAGTCTCTTGACTATGATGGCGGAGAATAATATTCGAGCGATTCGAGAAAGCCGTGATGGATTCATTTGAAGGAACGCAGGCTTTGAAAATTTTTTCCAGGGATTAGCGTACGTCTCACTGATTATCAAGCATCTGAACTGTAGAGCATCAACATACTGAATCTCATATGAGAGGAATCGCGAGAGGTTCGAGAGCCCTGCGGACGTAGGACAAAGTTTCCCCGATTCCACTGAAAAATGAAACTTAAGTACTTTGAATGATGCTCTTTCAAACTGCGTTTGCCGATTTTTGATATCTGGTTTGATACCTTCGAGTATTGTTAGGTCAAAGTAGGGACCCTACGAAATTTACAACCAAAATTGCCTCAGTAAAAGAGCCATCACTCGCTTTAAAATTATGCTAGAGACTTTTCCAAAGAAGCATTCGAATGAGAATGCAGCGTGTAACATTTCTTATGTTGATGATGTTGTAACGGTTGGGTTTATCTTCCCTCCGTTAGGTGTGATTGCGGACTACTACGAGATGTTCATGACATCTTTATCGGATGCCTTCCTCTATCGAGGAAGGGGACTAGAGTGAACAGCTGGTAGGTCTAGGGATCTCATGGGGTCGGGATAGAGTGGAGATCGTGGTAAACACCTATATTATCACGTCTATGCCTCTGACACTGGAACAATGTCATTCGCCGTCCATGAGCTGCATCGGGGCGGTCGGAAATTCAAAAAAGTGATGTAGCTTTCCAAATACAGATTTCTCCAACAAGCGCCGAAAAGTGATTTGAGAAAAACCATGTACCTAACACCACCTCCAATATCAGAAAGATCGGAGAATGGAAAAAAAGGACCCGTCATTTTGTCCGAAAAAGTGACGATTTCGACTGTTTTTTCTGTTTTTTAACTTTTTTCGTTCATGCTTTCATGAGCTCTAGTATCGAAATTCTGAATCAGCGCACAAAAACACGCCAGAAACTCTTTTAGACATATTTTTTCGATAGAAATGTTTTTTCGACTTTTTCATTTTTTCACCATGTGGTCCCCCCTTTGGTCCGTTTTTGGGTCAAAAAGTCAAATTCTCTAAATAATGTTCCTATATGATTTTCTGGAGTATGTTTGGACGTAGAAATCAAAAATCTGTACTAGAGCTCATGAAACTTCGAAATATAAAAGTTATGTTGTAAATCTCAAAAAAAAAATTAGGATCTCTTTTTTGAGTGTGGAATAATCGAATAATTGATGGAATATTGTTCTGTTTTCCCTATTACACTCTGTCGCATTGTAGTTGAATCTCAGTTTATTGCATTACTAGTAGTATATTATTTGTACAATTACAGCATGGGGAAGAGTGGTAGATTTAGAGGCACAATACCAAGACAGGAGCAAACTGAGGGAAACATGTTAAATTATTTACGGCCTGAACTCGGGCGTTTTCTTGTTGACGGATTTTCCTTTTCTTTGATGAATAAATCATCCTTGTAGTTAGTGAGAATGTATTCTCTCACTGCATCTTCATCATCGCTCTCCTCATTGAGATCATCCTCATCATCGTCGCTCAATTCGTCCGAGGAATCGACAGGAGCCACAGAGACAGGAGTAGACATCTTGGGCTTCTTGACCGGTGATGAAGCTGGCGCCTGAAATAGATGGAATTAGAAACCTGATAATACGAAAACCAATCTAGGCGACAAAGAATACATACCTCTTTCTTCAGAAGTCCACTGATCATAGCCTTGATTTGACTGATCGTCAGCCTGTTTTTCGGTGAAATCATCAGAGATTTGTCGGGATTTCTTGCATTCTTCATGAATTTCTCTGCATCATGAGGATTCGCCTTCAATCTTTCGGTTCTTCTCACGTTGAAAAATTTGCGGATCAGTTCTCGTGCCGGCTTGTCGTCTGCATTCTTCTGTTTTGTCTCACGAAGCGCCCATCCTGGAATTTATTGAATCATCAGAGTCGAATAGTTAAAACAGGAAAAATGAGTCTGATACTGGGAATACTTCAATTTTCGTTCCCCGAAACAAACCTTGTTTGAGATGGGTGATGGATCTTGAACTCGACACTGCACGATCGACTGAGTCTGAGGGCACCACACTCTTGGCGATAGAGAGGGACAAGAACTCAACGACGTAGTCGTGCATCGTCTCCCGTTCGAGCACGGTCACGATCCAATGCAGAGGGCGGTCCTGAACTTGTATTCCAGATATGGGAGACAAATTTAATATTACCTTTATGATCTGGGAAAGAACAGATAATGTTGCCATCTTCTTTTCTTTTGTAGTTTCTGAAGAATGGATTATTCCAATCCATGAGATGTGTTTCTAGATGTCTTGAGCATATCTCATATGTTTTAGCTTCCTGAAATGTATTTTATTAAATCAACTGTTTGATAAAATATAACGTACATCGCTATCCCAATCAACATCGAATTGTCCAATTCGGCTCATAATCAGATCAGCCTCATGAGAGCAACCGAGCAGATCGAGCAAGCGCGTTGACGACTTTAATTTTCCGACAGTCAATAAAAGGCTAAAAATAATATTGAATTAGACATTTGTGAATGAACGGCATACCTGACGTTTTGTCCAAAACATTTGCCTCATTCGGTATTGAGATTCTCTGCATTTTCAACTGTGCATGTTTTCCCGACATACAACGACTTAGCTGGATTAGTGGATTGTTTTTTGAAAGGACGATGCAAACTCACTCTGATTCTTCCTCTCCTCATAGTATGAATTTCCTTTGGCAGTATTGTATACTTCTCTCTTTGTAGCAGTGAAAGCAATGTGTTCCACAACCTGTATTCAAATTTGTTTTTCCGGAAAGAAAAAAATAATAACCTCGATTTGTTCTCTGCGAATGGCTTTGAATACAGTGTCAAAGGCAATATCGACTGCATCCCGAGTAACGAGCTCAGTAATTCTATTATGCTTTCCCAGAAACGGTAGTACCTAAAATAGTTAGAATACTGATTCATAATTTTATTTTGGCTTACCATTGTCTTCATATCCATGTCTCTTACCTTTATTAATACTGTATCATAGCAGTTTTTCATTTTTTCACGTTCTTCCGTAGTTATTTTAGATGAATTGACAACGTTCGGTACAACAACGTGAAAGATATCTGAAAAAAATAATGTAATTGTATTAATAAATGTATTCTGCTCATCACTCACTGTAATAACGAGAGACGAGATTGTATGCCGAAGTTACTTGAATGGAGCATTCCTGTAGAGGAAGAGACACGGCCTGACGGGCAGTATTCAGTTGCTCTCCTGCTACTTTCCATACCGCTTCGGCGATTTCATTCACTGTAAATTGGATTGCGTTTATTTTAAAAGCTTGAAAAGGAAGTTAATTTCTTTCGAGTAAAAAACAAAAACAAATAAACATTAATGAAATAAACAAAATAAAATAGCAGACCAGCTCTCGACAGCTTCGTCTTTGAAATGATGGTGCATTCGACTCTCTGCATTAGACGCTAGGCATCCGATTTCTTAAGACGCGCCCGTTCTCAATTTAGGATGGCATCCATTCTTTAAGGGTGCTTCGGTTCACAATTTAAGAGGCATCCGATCAGTTCCGCCTTCATGACAGAGGGGGCGTCGGTTATTCCATGCACGGTCAGCACGCTGCTTCTTCTGCACTCTCGCGTTTCACATCTCTTTCAAGTATCCTCTGCATATCGCGTGTATGAATATTTTGTACACAAATTGGTATTATCGCAATAAGTCGATTATTCCATACTCCAAAAAGAAATCCTCAATTTTTCCCGATATTTTCATCATAACTCTTTTATTTCGAAGTTTCATGAGCTCTAGTTTGCAGAATCAGAATCTACGTTCAAAAATACTCCAGAAGATCATATAGGAACATTATTTAGAGAATTTGACTTTGACCCAAAAACGGACCAAAGGGGGGACCACATGGTGAAAAAATGAAAAAGTCGAAAAAACATTTCTCTCGAGAAAATATCTCTAAAAGAGTTTCTAGCGTTTTTTTGTGCGCTGATTCAGAATTTCGATACTAGAGCTCATGAAAGCATGAACGAAAAAAGTTATGCTCGTAAAACAGCCGAAATCGTCACTTTTTCGGACAAAATAACGGGTCCTTTTTTTCCATCCTCCGATCTCTCTGATATTGGAGGTGGTGTTAGGTAAATGGTTTTTCTCAAATCACTTTTCGGCGATTGTTGGAGAAATCTGTATTTGGAAAGTTACATCACTTTTTTGAATTTCCGACCGCCCCGATCAGCTCATGGACGGCGAATGACATCATCAACATAAGAAATGTTACACGCTGCCTTCTCATTCAAATTCTTCTTTGGAATAGTCTCTAGCGTAATTTTAAAGCGAGTTATGGCTCTTTGACTGAGGCATTTTTGGTTGTAAATTTCGTAGTGTCCCTACTTTGACCTAACAATACTCGAAGATGAGACCAGATATCATAAATCGGCAAACGCAGTTTGAAAGAGCATCATTCCAAGTACTTCTGTTTTATTTTTTTAGCGGAATCGGGGAAACTTTGTCCTATGTCCGCTAATAGCCCAAAGCTCTCGAATCTCTCGCGATTCCTCTCATATGAGATATGCTCATCCGTTCTGATAAAAATTCATTTAATAATTGTATTTTTTTCCTTTTCTTGCTGAGGACTTGATAGCAGCATTAATGAAGTATGGAACATAATTCCAGGTTATCGAATCTATGAAATGGAAGTGCAATCCGATGAACTTTTCAATGTCCATGAGAATGAGATCCTTAATATGAATTCGAGTGTGAATGAGAATTCGAGTGCCTCTCTCTCGATCCTGACAATTTCGTGATTGTGACCTAGCGATCACTTAAATTTTTCATTAATATCTCTTTTTGGTCAGCGAGCCAAGTCAAGGAATCATATTTGTTCAGATTAGTGATAAATTTCCATGGTACGGCTTTGACTCACCCCTAACGCCGTGAATAATGTGCCTTCCGATTCTCGTGTTCGCATCTGATTTGTTTCTCGTTTAGGGGACGCATCTGAAATCAAACAACGCACCAGGCGCATCAGCGTCTCCGAGGATTCCAGAATGGCCATAGACTCTCATGCCCTCTCCTGGTAATATCATTTACTGATCAGGAAACAATATTTTATTTCAAAATGATCGTTTAATCGCGGGATTCCGGGGGGAAATCAGTACTCACTTTGGGCATTGACGACCAGTAGAACGAGTAGAAGAAATGTGAGAAATAATTTCATCATTTCATCTATCTTTCCGACCAATCCATCATTTATAGCATATCTTTCCATTCGACCTTGGTCCGCCTCTTGTGATATTTCATCAACTGGCACAAATGCAATTTGTTGACGGCTTTTATTTCGCGATATCTGGATAATCGCTTGGCATGAAAACAACGAGTGTGCAGCAGAGGATCATCTTTTAGATTTTTGCTGATGATACACGACTTTCAATCATTTCAAATCTTCTATGTTTATTCTCTCTCGTTTCTTCATCGCAGAATGAACCAGAGCGAACACATGACCATGTTCTACTGTAGGATATCAGTCGATCAGTTTCAAAACATCCAAAACCACATTCTCACAATAAAAGGATTGCGGAAATTTTGGCTTTGTTATTTCGCACTGTGATTTTCTGCATCAAAATGTGGATCGTTAACTGTGACCAGCTCAGTGGGAAGTGAGATAATTGGAGTTATTCCGGTCAATCGGGATGTGATAATATTACTGAATATACAACACGTATTATCTTGCGCGTCCTTATCCAGATGGGGAAAAAACAACTAATATACAAATTCATTTTATTATTTTCACGCTTGAACAGAAGTGGTGGTACCAACAATCGAAGTCACTGCTTCAGTAGACCTTGAAATAATTCCGAACACGGCCCGGAAGGCCTGTCTATATTCGGTGCTGAACCATCACCGTTCATTTCACATTAGTTTTCCGCTTTACCTTGTCGTTAAATAGATGATCGGTTTCGCACCGATACCGATGTTCACAACCAAACAGGAAAAGTAAAGCACTAACAGTCGAGTTTCGTCTGAGTATGCGCTCATTGCCTTTGTTCGCAACGATGAACAAACCAGCCATCTCAATCGATACGGCGCTTTAGAGGATGACAATCGCTATCGCCCAACCGCTAACATCCGATGTCATTACGAAGAAAATACTGCGGAATGACTTTCGAGTGGCCTCTGATACTGAAATGATTGGTTGAGTGCAATATACAATCGATTTCAATTATGTTCTGTTATGCTACTGTTATCAGCTCACCCTCGGCCTTCTTTGATATAATCATAGCTACAGTAGCGTAGACGGTGACTGTGGTCATGTTGAGGGCGACAAAGCAGCGTGACCAAAGAGGAGCCGCGTCCCCGTGAAATGGCGCTTGAATAGCGCAGATCTGCCTGCTGTAAAAAGTATGCAGTGCAACTGCTAATACATATCTAGATACTGACGTTTGCTGAAAATATGCCACCATGAGATAGACAGCGTAGTGTCCGAAAAAGGAGATTAACAACAAATGAGCCTGAAAATACTTTTTTCTCGAAAAGATGAAACGATAGAAGATGCATCAATTAATTTGGGGACGTACAACCAGGTGACGATGGCCGAAACTTTTGTACCGGGCCACGAAAACCAAAGCTATGAGCCGTTCCAATCCGATACTCAAGACACACGCACAACCTCCGAGGACACCGATCTCGGGTAGCAGCTAGAACAGACAAAGAAACACACTCGATCAACAACAACAAAAACTAAAAAGAATTTGGAGCCAGATTGATCTCAAGCAAAAATATTTAGAAAAGTGGAACTGATCAAAGATTACCAAGAGTGATGAGCACGTGAGACTATCGATCTCTCCGTCGCTGAAAAGCAGCGGAAATTGGAAGAGCGTCCCAATCTGTATTATTAAGTTTTTTTCTCCCGTTCTCTGCGGAATTAAGACCTGATGACATCCATCTAGCAGGGCGCAAAGGCCGATGAGCAGATGACAGGTTGATCGAAGCGATTTCGTGCGAATCGTGACCAAGAACAGAGAGAAGTTGGAGAGTGATCCGATAGCTCCGACTATTGCAAGGATAATGTAGACGGAACGGACGACGAGCCACTCGGTAGGTGAGAGGTTTAGCATTTTGATGAGCGAAGAGCGTATGAATGAGTAGAGCACTCAGATACCCCTTGGTAGTTCATTGTTATGCTGTCTACCGATCATTAATTTTCAGAGTGTATCGTATAATAGAAGTGAAATTAATCGTATCGACTGTAGATATGCTAATTTAATCAATTTGCGAAACAATGCTAAAAGATCGATAACGAATGATTGTGAGGAAGTCATGATTTTATTAGTATGTTTTGAAACTGAGGATTTTCATAAATGTTTGGAGATTGGGTAATCCAGCATCATAATAATCAATAACACATACATAACATCATATTCCAGCATTCACTGGAAGAAAATCTCCCGTAGTAGAAAATCGCCAGAGTAGACATCAAAGAGTGCAGAGTACGTTCGATATTCCTCGTTCATGAGCAGACCCGCTTCCTGTGAATGTCTAATTGATATCAATAAAAGGATCGGAACAAATCGAAAGATAGAATGCGCAGTAATTGAAGTAAAAGTAATGGATAATAAATCCATTTTCTTATAGATAAATAAGAATGCGTATTCTCACTCCGGTTGTATGGGCAACAGTCATCAGCTTCCCTATGCGAGTTGACACATCCAATAACTTCTCCTCGTTCTTGTAGTAATCTTGCAATTCGGCGAAAACGCGTTTTCTGATCGACTCGAGAGTTTCAAAAATAGCCTCGGGTAGATCCAAAGATAGGTCTGATTGGCAAAATGATTCAGGGATTCGAGCACAAACACACACCAATATCACAGAATCCAATAATTAGCAGAGCCATAAACTCGCGTTCAGAGAAATCGTCGATCGTGTACAGCGGCAAGAGAAGGTTTGTATATTCAACTTCATAATTTCGCACGAATCTACAAAAACAGAGTGATTCCGATGTTTGCAAGAAATAATTCTCACTTTCTGAAATCTTCCTTGCGTTCCACCCAATCTTCGTCTCTGATCCACTGATCGACGTTGTCACAGTCAATGCACGTGATCAGTGATGCCAAAAAGCTGCAATGCAAAAATAATAAAAATATTGTTTGAACTGTTATTCTCACTGGTTGGACTGAAGGTGTGTGAACGAGCGATAGAATCCCTCGATTATGGAGAATTTTCCGATGAAATCTTGGAAAATAGCAGCCTGAACGATCCAGATTCTGAGGTTGAGCATGTGAGAAAAAAACTGTTCACCTTGTCTTCAATTATCAACTCCTTCAAGAACGGAAACACACATTCGAAAATCTCAATTATTTCTTTGACGATAGTTGGAAACATGTCGTTGAAAGAATGCATACTACTAATGTAGAATTCCTGAAGCATCTTACAATAATTTGCATTTAAAAATAAATAAATATTACCTCAGTAGGATGTTCCAATCTCTTCAATCTGTGTTTTTTCACGACTTCGAGCTCCTGATCTAATCGTCTCTTGAATGATTTCCTGAGAATGGTTTAGTATTGCATATATTATAATTGAACGTCTTACTCATAGACGATTCTCATTGTCTCCAGTAGTGGTGTTTCTTCAATGCTGATCGATGGGGAGGATTCATTTCCAGAATCCAAATCAATCTTCTCAATCTCCTTCTCAATCTCTTTCTCAACCAGGTTGTACTCCATTCCCAGTTCGAGGCACTTATCATAGCGACAACTGCGGCACATAAACTTCTCATCTGTAAAAATGCTTTATCGATTCTATCAAGTCATTTTTTCGCACATTTCTGCTGAGTAAACCCAAAGGGGAATAACTCAAGATTAAAAAAGAAGTAAAACTAACGCTTTCGGAAAACACACTGGTTGTCGCCTTGCCGACACACGAAATGTTTTCCTGTGATCTTTGATCTCTTGTAGAAAGCAGCACACGCACTGAAATGGGAAAGCATGTCCACTTCTCGCTATGAACAATGCTAAATACTCTTTTTTGCACAAGAAACATAATGCCACTTACCAAACGAGGAAGGAAATGTGTTGGAAAATGCGCAATGAGTCACCATTCAGCCACGAGAAACAAGCGGAAGTGAACTAACCGACAGGCGTGTACTCCAAGACGAGTGAAGCGAATGGGCACAGTACAGATGAGACAGCATTTGCCGCTCGATAGTTCGTTCCCAGTCGCTTCCATTGAGAAAGCGCCACTTCGCGATTCAAAATACGAGCTCTTTGGGGTCGAGGAGAAAGGTAGAGGGTGTGTGATCAATGTGTGCACTGGGTCTCTTCTCTATCCCTTCCCTCTCACGTTTCTCTTTCTTTTCATTCTCTCTCATCCCCTATCTCTCTCTCTCTCGTGTTGTTCTGGTGATCTTCTCTGCAACTCTCTCGCTCTCTCTCTCTTCCCTCTTCAGGGTGAGTAACGATTCGTGACGAGAGTATATCACGGGGTCATAATAACAGCTCTTAAGGGGGGTCATACACCGACGGTCATTCGCTCGAAGCGAATAGGAACCCTACAGAGATGCGGCATCTTTGCCTTGTCCAGTCTCGCAGTCTTTGTAGCTTTTGGAGGTGCACTCGTACTGGGCTGGAACGAAAGGGAAAGGGATAGATGTGTACACTCCCTCCTTTTTCCCTCTCGCGTCTCTCTTCGATGATTCTCTAGTTCTTCCCCCTGGGGTAGTTCAGATGATCTGCTAGATGGAGAACTCATCCTATCCAACTCATTCTCATTACCGCCTTCATTGGTGGAAAATCTGATAAGGAAGAAAACAACGAAATGCGTGATTGGTTTGATAAGTTAGAGCTAAATTAATTACCTACTAAATCAAATATTATTTATCATCAGGAATCGTATAAAACGACAAAAAAAATGGTGGTGCTCGTATGTTCTTCCCTGAACTTTCTAGAAGATACTTTTTCTCTACGATCGCAGAACGATCTTGAACGAGCTCGAGGATACGATTGTTGAGGCAATTCTAGTATGTTGGCAGTATTTCATTATAAGAACTCAATTTCCGTCTGGCGTTCCGACTGTTTTCAGCATTAGACACGTCGCCACTCTCAGAAGTCTCAGTGGAATGAGCGACGATGAATTGCCACTTCTTATCCATGGTCTTCACAATTTCCTCTCGATTTGGTCCATTTTCTTCGATGCACTCTTCCTGTTCATTGCTTTCTACTACTCTCCAGCCCACATGAGATCATACTCAATCTGCATAATATTGTAACCGTCGAGGCAACGGAAACGATAATATTCCCATGTTTCAGTCTCTGTGTGTATGAAATTCTTACATCAATAGCTTTGTTTATAATATTTCCAAGGTGATAATTCGTCCAGCGATTCAAACAATAAACTTGAACACATCTAATAAAATCAATTAATCGATATTATCTTTCAGAGTGATTCCTCTCGGAACGGATGCCATTGTAGTCGCTATCGAGGGTCCTTGTAGACTTCTCCCAGTCCGCAGTTGTTACGCTGTTTATCACCGGAATCACGAGCCGGGAGAGCAGTTTTGGAACAATTTTTTTCAAACGCATTTTAAACCTTCTATACTATGATGGGTTAATACCCTAGGAACAAGTTTTCGAGCGATCCCGGTCATGAGTCCTACAGCCGGCTTTTAGGAATTATCCGGTCGCTGTTCCGGCTCTAACGTATCTCAGCTCGACGATGAGCTAGAGAGCTGTCTTAGGGCTCAAAAAATGCAGAAAAATAAGTTAAACAACTTTTCTGACAAAAGTTAAAATATTGGACTAAAACTGAAAAAGTGATCAAAATAGTGACCTGAATTTCAGATTTAAAATATTTTACCTATGTTCGTTCCGAAAGTTACAAATTTTTATTGTAGAAATAAAAAGTACATTTACATATCTAATCACGATTAAAAAATCAAACCGATTGGGTGAGCAATTTTGAGAATTTTCTGATCAAATCTGAAAAATGGCAGATTTCAACGATTTTTCAATCATAACTGTTTCAGTGTTCTGTTTCATGAGTTCTAATAAAGAAATTCGCATTCTACGCACTGAAATACACCAGAAACACATTTATTCAGATTATTCTGAGGGTCATAGTCGTTTTGAGCAAAAAAATCGAAATCTTAGCATTACCTGAAAAATAGGCATTTCTGGCGCATTTTCGCTCGTAGAAGCCGATTTTTCATGTTAAAAAAAAAACCTCACCAAATTACGAAAGAAAAAAGTTATGACCGGATGGCCTAAAATTCGACATTTTTTCGCGCTTAACTTTTTTCATTCGTAATTTGGTGAGCTCTAACATGAAAAATCGGCTTCTACGAGCGAAAATGCGCCAGAAATGCCTATTTTTCAGGTAATGCTAAGATTTCGATTTTTTTGCTCAAAACGACTATGACCCTCAGAATAATCTTAATAAAAGTGTTTCTGGTGTATTTCAGTGCGTAGAATGCGAATTTCTTTATTAGAACTCATGAAACAGAAAACTGAAAAAGTTATGATTGAAACATCGTTGAAATCTGCCATTTTTCAGATTTGATCAGAAAATTCTCAAAAATTGCTCACCCAATCGGTTTTATTTTTTAATCGTGATTAGATATGGAAATGTACTTTTTATTTCTACAATAAAAATTTGTAACTTTCGGAACGAACATAGGTAAAATATTTTAAATCTGAAATTCAGGTCACTTTTTTGATCACAACTTTTTCAGTTTTAATTCAATCTTTTAACTTTTGTCAGAAAAGTTGTTTAACTTATTTTTCTGCATTTTTAGAGCCCTAAGACAGCTCTCTAGCTCATCGTTGAGCTGAGATACTTTAGAGCCGGAACAGCGACCGGATAATTCCTAAAAGCCGGCTCTAGGACTCATGACCGGGATCACACGAAAACTTGTTCCTAGGGTATTAACCCATCATAGTATAGAAGGTTTGAAATGAGTTTGAAAAAAATTGTTCGCGAAGGGGCTGTTTTTGCTCTTCCTTCTCGTGATACCGGTGTTATAGCGTGTTGCTGAATGGAATTGGGATGTTTAACATCCAGACAACTTCGTGCTTCCTTTTTCGGTATAAAATATGCCAGATGTTTATCCAAAGCAAAGCTTTCAAGTCTGTACGTTTTGCATCATCCTGCACCGAGTATTCGGCAGACAATTTCATATAATACGATGCTGGTGATTCCTGCGGTTATATTTACGGTGAGTATGGACTGATATTTTATCAAATATATCATACTTCATAGCAAGTCAATATTATGATTCAGCGATAACCCAACTTGTATGTCCAGGCTATCTTAAATTTCGGTATCGATCCTCGGGAAATTCTCGATCCTCTACTAATCAAACACGTTCCTCAATACGATTTGGTTACGAAGGCTCTCGGAGGTTAGGTTCCAAGACTAAAGTGCTAAAGCCATGAATTTCCTAGATATAAAATGAAAAATTAATGGATGCAAACAACGAGAGGGTATATCAGTTTTTATTTATGCATTATGCTGTCCGTAGGGAAAATTATTTGAGTTGCAGGAATTACCGATCCACTTCATTCACCTGCTCTTCCTTCAATCGTCTGGATTAATGTGACTGCATCTCAGTGTTTCTTCTTGAATGTTTGGGCTGGCTTATCGATTCGAAGGTACATATTTCCATTCAATCTTCGTCTCAACTGTTAAAAATATTCAAATAATCAGGTCGCTGGACCGAAATTCAAACAGCTTTAGTAGCCGAACGCAGAAAGTTCATCGCGAATTTCTCAGTGTTTGTGTTTATTTTTGCACTTTTCATTGATCTCATCGCATCTTTAGCTTTGTTTTGAATTATATATATATATATATATTGAATTATATACGTAACCTGACTTAGGAGAAAAAGTATTTGTTCCGCACGATCTTAATTCTTTGGGCGCAATTGAGATAAATCACTGAGAGCTTTTTCATTCGAAGCTTTAATCAGATCTGTACCAGTGTCGTAGGCGAATGTGATAATTTATTGTTATATTCAAGGCAACAACAGCTACCGGTCAAGGTTTCCGAGTACAGACTGATTTTACGAACAAGTTGTTCACCGTCTAGAAACCACTGAATGACACTAAATAACGAGAAACAAATTCAATGATCCAAATCAATTTGATTCAAGGCATTGCGCCTTCACGTAAGATGCATATTTTCCATTGAGCTGAATTAGCTCCTCGTGATTTCCACTCTCGACCACACTTCCATCCTCGATGAAATAGATACGAGTGGCGTTCTGAAAATAATTCTGATCTTGACAATAACTCAGTGTGCTTGCCTTGATGGTCGCTAGCCTGTGTGCGATCGACACTGAAGTCCGGCCGACACTAGCTTTAGCTATCGCTTCTTGAACAATCTGGAATGAGTTTTGAAAGAAAATGATTCTCCACTGATCTAATAGATAAGTCAGGGAAACAATCGTACCCGTTCACTCTCTCCATCCAGTGCACTCGTGGCTTCATCCAACAAAAGGATCTTTGGATTTCGCACCAATGCTCTCGCAATGGCGATTCGCTGTTTCTGCCCACCAGATAAAGAACGTCCCTTCGCTCCCACCTCTGTGTCGTATCCCTGTGATGATTTGTTCTGGATTCGGTAGTCAAAAATGTGTATTTATTTTCACTTCTAGAAATAGCTGAGTGGAAAGCTCTATTGATCAATACAAATAATAGTTACGGTCGTATACGATTAATTCTTTTTTCTCCTAATTTTAGATGTAATGCTGCTACCAACTCAAAGAATGCTTACTTGAGGTAGATTTTCTATGAAACTCGCAGCATTCGACATGCAACAGGCCTCTCTGACGTTTTCGATTGTGAGACCTCTAGTTCCGAGAAGGACATTCTCTGCGATTGAGCCCTGAAAAGCATTTATTTCAACATCTGAAGAAAATATTCATGATATTATCATATTTCGCCTTGCGATCTGCCAGCCTTCAACTTGCCTGGAAAAGTACGGGTTCCTGCCCAACGAGAGCGATTTGAGTGCGCAAGTGACGAGCTGCGATCTGCCGATGATCGATACCGTCAAATTTCTGAACAAAATGTATGCAAAAAAGTAGAGAAGGACAACCTACAATAGTGCCCTCCTGCTGATCGTAGTACCTCTCAAAGAGAGAGATGAGTGTGCTCTTGCCGCACCCTGAATTGGATGGAGAGCCATGACAATTTTTTGTTTACCATATCGCGCTATCCGTCAATAATCATCTTCGAAATACCCACCAGAGGGACCAACGAGTGCGATCGAATCTCCCGCTTGAGCAGAGATTGCCAGAGATCGAGCTACTTTCTGTTCTGGTCGAGAGGGATACGCGAAGGTGACGTTGCGAACAGCAAACGCCCCGCTGAGTTGAGTCGTCGAGTTTCCATCGTCCATTGGTTCGGGAAGATCATAATAAGAGAATAGAATGCGGGCGGCGGCGTTGGCTCGAACAAGATCGGGGAATGTGGGATTGATGAAGGCAAGCGCCCAAGCAGAGAGTTCGATTGCAATGTCCACACTGAATTAACAAAGCATGTTATTGTTGAAATGGTTTTAAAAGGGATAAGAAATATCGATGAACTAACATGAACAGCTGCTGTCCGGTGAGCGCGCCAGTATACACCAGAGGGGCGCCGAATCCGAATGAAATCAGACCGAAGAGGAAGATGGCGCCTGTGCTGAGCGCCCAGATGATAGATTGGACGATGACTGCCTGTAGTGAATGATAAAAATATTTCAAAGTAACACATCTTTCAGCTAGAGAACTTTTACTGCAAAGATAGATAAAGATACTTTTCTCTGAATGGGTTTCACGGCTTCCTGAGACTCTGTGTACTTGTCTTTGAAGTATTTCTCCACTGCCATAATCTGAATCGTGCGAGTCTGAGCGAAGATCTCCAAAGCAAGCTGGAAAAGTTCAGAGGTTATGATTATTTCTCCCTTTTAGAACCTCTGCTGAACGGTCGACTCTCGCTTGTTGTTCTGTTAGCCCAGTGAGAAGGACGAAGAGAAGTGAAACCCCAATGAGGAGAAGAACTGTAGCTGCGACCGCTGAAGAAATTTTTTTTTTAAAATCTCACTTAACAAATGTCAGCAATGAACGTAATATGTGTTCGAAATATTCAAAATACAGTAAATTGTGAGAACCAGAATCTTTCTATTGTAAATCTTTCTAAAAATTTCTATTGAACCGAGAAATCAGCGTACGCACCAATCAATCCCATCTGCCAGCACATGGCAAGAGCTGCAATATCACATACAATCGTAGTGGTCGAGCACCAGATGAAGAGGAAGGCACGGGAGTCCAGACCCTGGAATAATATAGTTCTTTTCTTCGAAACTTCATTCTTAGATTGATTATCGGAACACATTTTCTTCATTTTGCCTAAATAAAAATGACTACGTACGGCTAACAGTGCTCCCGGCTGTTGGTTGATGTCATTTACAATCGTCGCGTTACTCGTCTCCGGATTGTCGAAATACTCAGCGTTCCGGTGCAGAACTCTGCTGAGAATTCGTTCTTTGATCGTCGCGATAACCGACTCAGAGGCCTTTCCCGTGAAGTAGCACTGGAAATATTTCAAATTCATGTTTCTACTCTGATGAGATTTTTACTAATGACTATGCAGGGAAGCATTCGTGAAACGTCCTCGAGAAAATAGAAGAACAAAGAAAAAAGCTCACAGCGAGTGTGACCATTATCCACGCATAGACTCCAACGCCAAACGAAGTGCAAAGGAGAACGGTTAGGGAGGACCAGTACTGTTCTTTTGTCGAATCTGAGTTGCTTCTTTTCTCTGAATTATCGGTTCAATTACTTACTCAGTGCAGAGTACAGCAGATTCATCAGTAGAGTGTACATGGGAATCTCGAATCCTCGAAGAGAAGAGAAGATGAGGGCGGGAAGGATCTTGGAGAGATGACCGTGAGTGTAGATGCGGAGGAAGGAAGAATTCCTGGCTGGGGCAGCGATAACAGGCTGAAATGGTCGATTATGAAATAGAAGAGTTGCACGATTCCAAAAATCTTTTTATTCTTTACTTTTACAGAGTTATGTTTCATGCAATGGTCATCATTGAAATGAGTCTCGCCGTCTTCTCATTGGTATCCACAGGGTAGATCTTGCTGTTTGCTATTGAGCTTCTGGTCGATCGAATGCGCTGCAGTGCTACCTTCGTCTCTTCGCTTCAAACAATTTATTTATTTCAGCATACTTCCGCTCCCACTTGGATACTCACTCTATCGGATTGGGCGGCTTTTTGTTCTCTTCCATTCCTAGACTTTGCTTCTCTGCCATCTTTGAGTACATTCCGCCCATAGTGAGCAGTTGCTCGTGAGTGCCTCAAAATATAGTGATTGAAGAAAGACTCTGCTAATTACACATTGTTTCAAGGAGATCAAAACAGTATCCGATGAGAAGCTGACCCTGCTCGATGACGACTCCCTTGTCCACGACGTAGATGACGTCCATCTCCTTCAGTGTACTCAGTCGATGGGCGATTGTGATCGTCGTGCGGCCCACACTAGCTTCGTTCAGCGCAGCCTGTACAACTTGGTTTCCCATTTCAGAAGGTAGCAAACCAGTAAGACAATGAAAGAAAGGGTAATGCAAGAGTCAGCGGAAGCACCAACCTGCACCAGTCTTTCGGACTGAACATCCAGGGCACTCGTTGCTTCATCGAGAATCAGAATCGAGGGATCCATGAAGATGGCTCTCGCAATGGCGATTCTCTGTTTCTGACCACCAGACAATGAGATTCCTCCTTCGCCGAGAATCGCGTCATAACCCTGCAATTGTTTCTTATCTACTTATTGAAATGGAAATCTTACGTATTCCAATTTCTGAATGAACGAGGCCGCTTGAGCAATGGCCGCTGCTTCCACCATCCTCTGATCGGTCGTTCCTTTTCCCTCCCATTTTCGGCCAAGCAGAATATTTTCTCTGATGGTTCCGTTGAAGAGACACGGTTCTTGTGAAACCATGCCGATGTTCTGAAAAAAATGCATCGTTTGTAGATGCAAGCCCTTATCATGGTCACCTTTCTCAGCGTCTGACGATCGTAATCGGCAATGTCTTTTCCGTCCACGAAGATCTCGCCTCCGCACTTCTCGTAAAGTTTCGTGAGCAGACCGATCTAAAAATGCACGCGGTTCATCCCAGCGAAAGCCACACTGAAGAAATTAGGACTTACGGAAGTACTCTTTCCGCACCCGGAGTGGCCAGCGAAGGCTACAGCTTGACCCGATCTAGCGCTCCAACTAAGGCCCTGTAGAAGTTACAGATAACGAATATGACCATATTTCACTTATTTTTCTCTCCACGCGAAAGAGAAATAAACGTAAATGCACGAACCTGTAGCACCATAATGTCTCTAGTCGCGTACTTGAATCGAACGTCTCTGAATTCGATGCCTCCTCTGAGTCTCGCCACTTTCTCGTCTGAAGGGAAGTCGAGAGTTGCTGCCTACAAGAATATTTCAGTTTCAATTATTTGCCCAAATGAAGTTGTGTAAACTTTATCAATGGTCTTGTAGATCACAGCAGCTGCAGTTCTTGCCTTCAATAGAGTCATCATGTGAGGCCCGAGCAGACCCAGGAAGTACGCGCCTTGAGTTACTGTTATTTATATTCATATTTTTCTTACAACATACCCATCATAATGCTCCCAAAGGCGACAATAACTGAGTAGGCAGAGAAGCCTCCATCGGTGAATGTGTCGGGCACCCCCCATCTAGAAGATAGAGGGTTTCGTTATTTTGGTTCTTCAGTCCTATCCCACAGATGTGTTTTAGTATTCGAATATCCGCATATCCCGATGACAGCTGATCAAAAAACACGAAACATGAAGATTTGATACACGAGCAACAAATAACACTAACATATGAACTCATAGTAAGTCAAAAGATCGCTTCCTAGGCATTATCAAACTGCTGTTATCTTATCAGCTCGTCATCATGGGGTGATTCCCGTCTGCCTTATCCTTCCCTCTCGGAAACTCTAACACTCATCTAATCTCTTGAATAGACGACTCACAGCAATGACAGCAGAGCAAAAACGTAGATAACGAAGAACATGAGACCCTCGAAGAAACCGTTGATGAGGCCGACCCGAGACCCGAGAGCGATCAACTCTTCAAGGATGAAGCGGTACCTCTAAAATATTGATAATTTTCGATATTTTCTTGATCAAATGTTTCCGACCTTGACCATGTCTTCCTGTCCATTACACGCAGCCACTGTCTTCACATTCATCACCGATTCTTCGATGAGAGATGCACCCCGGGCCGATGTATCCATCTGCTGTTTGATCGAGCGAGCAGAGAACTGGAATGACTTGATAGATCGAAAAAGCGACAATGGTTACTGACCTTTCCTGAGAGTCCAGTAACCACTGCGCCTAGTGGCCCGAGCGGCAGTAGGACTAACGAAACTTTCCAGTTGTAGACGAAAGCAGCGATGATTGAAAAGAGGAAGATGCCCGTGCTACGAACGACAAGCGCGAACTGGAATTCAATTTCACTTCCATTTGTATTTGCTTTCCTGGTTCACGTGATTCCCCGCTGACCAAATTCAATGTAGTATTTGCCCTCATAAATATCGCTCATAAAATCCTGATTAACGAGTCCCTATCGAATCACCTTCTCTCCTAGACCGTCGCGAATCTTGTCGATGTTTCTGGAATCAATGAATCAGCAAAGATAAAAGAACAGAGAACCATACTCGCTGAGTTCCGCTGATAGCTTCCCTGGTGAGGTCGCATCAAATGACTCCGCGTCCAGTCTGAGCACGGCTGAGACGTACTCTCGTCTGAGTTTGTCAACCACGGAATTGGTGACTGTGAGCAGAAGATGTTGCTCAAAAGCATTTGTTTTGTAAAGGAAGAATGCAGAAGTCTAATTACCTGGATGAAATTGAGTACCAACTGCACAACTGTTCCAGCGGCGTAAATGTAGACAACGCGCATCACGGCGGCGAGAACATCACTGTCCCCCTCTGCCTGAATTTAGATTGCACGTGATTTCCGTAAATTACTTTTCACCTCCACGCAATTCCGTCACATGCTGCGAGCCTCCTTGTCGCGTTCGCCTAATGATACGCGCGACCTTGATCAAGTTACCATGTGTGTGATGTGAGATGGAAAAAAACAGTGAACAGCGAACGTGACTTGATTGTCAATTTCATGCAATACTTCGCAGGATTTCAAGCCAACCTCACATTTGGTTGGGTGAGGTAGACGTTGGCCACAAGTCCAGAGAGAATCTGGTTGATGGGCATAAGGAGACCAGTGATGGCAGCACAGAGGATGCCGATTGAGAAGAGAACTTTGTGACGAGTAGTCGCGAAACGAAACTGAGAAGGCATTTAAAAATATATTTCGAGAAAATCACGAACCAATTCAGCTGTTGAGCATGGCTCGGCGTCCAAGTCCTCGTCTGAAAGATCACCTCTGAAAACAAGAAATTGAAAATTATTACTAAGATAGAAGTTTACTTGCATAACATCACGGCGATGATCTTCTCTGATATTGGAACGGATCGAGATTTGTCGCGCATTCTGAAAGAGGAAAATCAGAAAGTGCGGACGAAACAACGAAAAAGAGTCGAAAAGCGGAATCGTTGTCAACCTTTCAAATCAGAGCAGAATATCGGATTGATTAGGGTTCACGCGATAAGAAAGACTTTATAGCAGAGAGGTCAGGCGGGTGAATGAGTAAGTGCACGCTCAAAGAAGTGAGAGAAAAAGCCAAGCTCATTTATGTTCACACAGCGATCATGTCTTTGTGAACACAGTTCCCATGTTTCAATTGCAAAGTAGCGTAGAGAATAAGCTGTACATTCTCCATAGAACGGCGCACTAAATTCACTATCCAGATATCTTGATGTACAGACATCTTGTACTTTATTTTTTGGTCGGAAACGTGAGATTTGTGGCCATTCTGGCCCTTTCCGGAGCAGTGTTTATCACAGAACAAGAATTTGGCCAAATTGAGATAGTGCCGTACCGGGATTCTCAAGCATCTGAGCGAAAAAACGGAACACACCAGTCGATTCAGAATCAATAGATGCCCAAATAATCAACGTTTGAGTCAATTCGATGTCCAGCTGTGTCGTACATTGTTCAACAATAAGGCCGTTTGCGTAATAGTCGAACACAGCAATAAAAATCGAATTTGGTCCAAAGGGTAACTTTTGATCTAACGTTCTGGCGAGAATACGGATGTTGGGTTTCTGAATGAAACACTTACGCTGTATGCAGTTAGGTTTCCCCTTATTTGTCCACACTACTGGGAATACATACCTATTGAATTTGGGTCGCCTGTTCGTCTACATTATTTGCCCACATCACTCGGAATACAAACCTATTGCACGGCATACTGATCAGTCGAGATTACTGGAGAGGTTCAACGTTGCAAAGCTTAAGAATTATCAAAATGTCAAAATGAATCACGGGAGTGCCACGAACTAGTTTGGACCATTAATAGAGCAATCTCAACTTATCGTGATCGGAAGTTCTCAGTTTTCAGAAAATCGATTTTTCGATTTTGACAGTTTCCGCGAGACTCCGCAAGTATGGCTCTAAACTGTCAACACAGAAGATGATCCTCATGGCAAAGCGATTAATTTCGCTTTTCGAGCGAGACCTATAGGCCACATCTTATAACTTCTTTGGCCTGTCATGTCGCAATTGGTATCTTGATGAGCAAAGTTTAGGCCAGACTTGCAGAAAAAGGCCCCATTTTTAAAATTCTGAAAAATTTACAAGAGATTTACCATCCACAAGCCCCGTCCACCACCCCAGAGTGATGGTCCCAGAGTGATGGTTCAGAACTTGATCTGTTTCTGAAACTTATCCCAATCCGAACTGGTTCGTGCGCCGAACTCGTTCGAGCGCCCACTCATAGCCCCCTCTCTGTCTCCAGGCGTTCGGTCAGGAACTTGATCTGTTTCTGAAGCATATCCCAATCCACAAGTTAACCACAAGCCCCGTCCCCCACTCCAGAGTGATAGTCCAGAACTTGATCTGTTTCTGAAGCATATCCCAATCCGAACTGGTTCGTGCGCCGAACTCGTTCGAGCGCCCACTCATTCCCCCCTCGCTGTCTCCAGTCGTTCGGTCGAGCTTGTGGCGTTCGTTAACTACATGATGTAGTTAACGAAAATGTTAACCACCCAAAAAAATATTTTTTACAAATTAGTTATGACATGAAATGTCTCGATTTGGATCGAAAAAAGTGTTTTGTCGACCATAACTTGTTTCATTCTCAGTTTCATGAGCTCTAGTATGGAAATTCGTTTTCTACGAGCAAAAATACGTCAGATAAGCTACTAATCGATATTAATTTCTCAAATTTATTTTTCGACCCCAAAAACTGTGGGTTACTGTAAGTCCACCAAAATGGATCTGAGACCTTAGCTGGTAGTGCCATAGATCAGCACTCGGGACCCTCACTTCAAGAAAAAAGAATGGGAGGAATCGAATTTTTGGCCATCCGTGAGCATGTGCACAGATGTACCACTATATCCCGGAGGGTCTCTTAAATAAAATTAACAATGCGGTAAATGTGCTCACCCTGCTTGAACTTTCCTTCTTTATGATAATGTGATCGTTTTTGGAATCGATATTTTAGTACTGGTAACGTGACTTCTGGTCGACTTCATCTCTGGAGAAGGAAATGATGCTGAAAGATCGTGAGTATTACGGATTCAGCGGTGATGAACGAATCATTGTGTATGGGATGCCCTTCCATGCGAACTCCTTGAACGTGAATATCAATGGACAATGGCAGTTGTCCCTGCGAGGTATCAGCAACTGCTACCGATCGAACCGGACATAGGTTTTTTTGGAAATGTAGTTTTTTCTGCAGGGCAACACTGTAACTGATTTCGCCACACAAAATGTATTTCCTACCTATGTGCTCGCGTATGCGACGTTCATTGTATTGGTAATAATGGTAGATATTTTTTTTCTTTAATTATATTGCATTGAGATCCAATCAAAACTGAAGACATTCGGAGTGCAATTGAGCAGCAGGACACTCGATATGCAGAGGATATTCTCGATGATGCAACTTATTCAAGTGATTTTAGAATTCATGTGAAAGTATTCATTTAAAATATATTTTAAAAATAAAACAAACATTCACTTGCAGGGTTTAATCCCACTGGTTGTAATGTCTTTTCCGATGTCGATTCATGTGATTGCAATAATATTTTTAAAAGGTGAATCTGATTAATTCAATCTCTAGTGTACGAAGCACGTAATACAATTCAAGTTCTAGTCATTAGGTTGAATGATAAAAGATCATATCAGGCAATTTTACATCGTATACTATTATCTTCTTCAACTTTTCGCTGTGGTTCACCCCAGTAGCTCAAGTACGTCGCACTTTCCACTACCTCATTCTCAATTCTCCACTTGATTTGTACTCATATTAAATCAGGCCGCAGCCCTTCTAAAGCACGTCCGAACCAGTCGATTGACACGGAATGATTCTATGACTCAGAGAGTTTCATCAAAAATGTAACCCAGTCATCCTAGTACCTTCGTTCTACCGAAATCTGCACTATTTTTGGACCACAAAAATATTAACCACTTTACAGCAGGCACTCGGAATTCAATAAACGTTCTTTATTCTTATATGAATTTCAATTTCTCAGACTGTGAGCGCTCTTGGATACGTCCGATGAGTGAGGGCTGATTCCGGACTGAACGAATATATTGAACTTTTTTCACAGGTAGTCTACTACTAACCCGTGATATCCATTTGCGCAGTTATTGTCTGTAGAGAGGAACGAAGGAAATAACTAAGAGAGGGTCGATAACTGGGAAGAAAGCAGTGAAGGTTGAAGGTTGATGTGACCATTCCTGAAAAATGACTAATCATTGTTGTCAATATTACTGACATGCTTTCTAAAATAGCGTGAGGAGTGATGTTTTGTTTCCGTTGACTTTCTCTACATACCCGCCCTGCTGAATGAGCTCCCTACGAGTGGCATCACAAACTGAAGTCCAAGTGGAACGAAGATGAACAATACCGGAATAGTGGCCTGAAATTCCCAGTACACGCCACCCTTTTTCGCAGTTGAACTATTTATCAGCCATTTTATACTGTCAATATTGTTCGCGTTTTATTTCCCATGAGCCATGGTAATTCAGATTTTTAGCCTTCCCGATCAATGAACCTGTACTATGAGCGCCTTCAGGAGATGCTTGTGGATGTGAGTGGAAGAGGGCGAGATTGAAAGACATCGACGGAGGATCGAGAGGGCACAAGCGAACATCAACCATACTACAAGAACATCACCCTAATGTGCTCTACATCCTCTATTTGGGCAGCATCAAAAACTCTAAATCGTAGCCCGAATCTTCACTTCATGCAGAATACAAAATCTTTATTTGAGTATCATAGATGTATTGTGTTCTATTGATATTCGTGCACACTGACACTCACTAGATATGATGGGAATGAACATGACGAAGAAAACCGGCTGAAGGACGTTCAACTTCCATTCCAAACCACCCGGGACTCTCGCCTGATGATTAACATTATACTATTGGAAAAGTTTGAATTCTCAAAATAAGAAATTCTGACTTCAACAGCCTCCCATTTTTCCTGAACATTCTATTGCGAGGGAACGGTTTCCAGTAATCATCAATGCGGCGTGAAATCTCAGATAAATCTCAGACTCAGATGGATCGCAATAAATGTAACGATTACATATTTATGAAGCAATTACCGCGTAGATGAAGGAAAAGGAGCAGAACTCGGCGGGTATGGACATCTCGTATTCTCGATTGAGAATCTGAAGTTGAAGGGCTGAAATTCATGAGAAAGTCGTCATGATGATACCTCTCGAATGTTCGGTCGATCATTTATAGGAGCGCGAATTTCGTACATTCCCAAAAGCAGAGGAATCTAAACATTGATAATTTATTATTCATATTTTTTAAAAATTAACGAAACCTGATATACAATCTGCCCCAGCGTGGCTATGAAATTCAAACGAAAACTGGAAGTTTGGCGAGGATGTTTGTGATTCTGAACCGATGTCTTATTATTAGGTGAGACAGATCCTAATGATTAACCCCAATACAACGATAAATCGAAATACGAAGTGGCAGGAGAGAAGGAACAGTGTGTTGAAGTAGAAGAAGAGGGTCAGATAGTAAAGCATCTCTTGTCTGCAAATGTCGGGAATATTGGACAGTCGGATTTATCGAACAGTTCTAGATAATACTATTCTCACATACCGTTTTCGATAAATTAGTTATTTTCAAATTTTTTTTCGCATAATAACACTCACATTTCTCTGCTCACTCATTGGAGAAAACAGGACGTATCCGAGGTCGAGTAAATGCGAAATCTGATTTTACCATCGATGTTAAGATTTATAAAAAAAATCAACTTACAGGCTGCACCACAGCAAACAACAACGACAGAAGAATGTCGTGTGTCGCGAAGATTGTCAGGAGAATGCCGTACCTGTGAAAAATGCTCCTTTTGTAACACAATTACCTAACTAATTCAATTCAATTATTTATCACTTCAGGCAGTAAAGCTCAGGTGAGGATGGGGCCATATTCTTCATTAGTTGCGTTCCACCAGTGGGGACCGATCATACGCCTGAGATCGTCGCGCCAGCGAGTCTTGGGATGGCCCGCAGGGCGTGCACGGTTGTAGGGCGTCCATACGGTAGTCGCACGAGTCCAGTGATTGGTTTGCATTGCCCGGATCTTCAGCGCCCATTTTGCTTTGTTTCTGAGGGCATCCTTGTTCCAGTCTCGAACTTTGGTGATCTCACGTATTCTTTCGTTTCTCATTCGATCTCTGAGAGTAACTCCGACCATTCGTCGCTCCATCTTTCTTAGAGTGATATCCAGACGCTCCTTGTCGCTCGATCGCATCGCCCAGGTTTCGCTACCGTAGAGTACGGTTGTTCGGATGCAGCTGTCGAAGAGATCGTTTTGTCTTCATAGGAAGAATCCGTGAAGCTAGCAGATGAGACAACTTGCTCCATGCAGCCCAGCCCAAGCGAATCCGGTGTTCGAGCTCAGCGGAAGGATCAAGGGGAAGAGAAATCTTTCCACCGAGGTACGTTGCGGAGTCGGCGAAGTGAAATACCAGGTTTCCGATAGTGATGGGGGCTCGGGTGGTGGTGCAGGAAGTGAGGAGGACGGTCTTGGATGAGTTTACTTCTAATCCTACTCGAGCGCACGCTTCCACTAGCTTCTGAAGCATCTTCTCCATCTCCGGACGAGACTTGGCGACCAGAGCGACATCATCGGCGTATTCGAGATGACATAGATGGCGTCCGTCGATCTTGAGTCCGCAATTCTCCCAGTCTATGTCATCCATCGCAAGACGAAGTACTGCGTTGAAGAGGCGGGGAGACAGGGTGTCGCCTTGACGAACTCCTCTTCTCACGTTTACAGAAACTACTTCATCGTTGACTCGGATGAGGGTGGACGAGGTTTCGTAGATGCGACGGAGGAGGTGGACGAGTGAGGGGTGGACTCCAGACTTCCATAGTGCCTGCCAGACAGCGCTCCATTCTACAGTGTCGAATGCCTTAGTGAAATCCACGAATCCAATGTACAGGGAGATCCCATATTCATGAGTCCTTTCGGCGAGTTGTTTGATTGCGTGTAGATTGTCGAGAGTAGAGTGCCCTTTGCGAAATCCGGATTGGGTGAGGGACTCCGACTCATCGAGGTTCGCTTCGATTCGCTTCATGATCACACGAGTAATGCTCTTCAGGGTGACGGGGAGGAGAGAGATGGGCCTGTAGTTGCTGATGTTGGTCGTGTCTCCTTTCTTGTGCAGTAGAGAGACGATGGCTTCTACTAGGCCTCCTGGGACGGGATCTCCGGCAACAAGGCGGTTGAGTAGATCGGTCAATGGTTGAGCAAGATATTCCCGAGACAAACTGAGCATATCTGGGAGAATCTTGTCCGAGCCCGGGGAGTGACCGCACTTGAGGTGAGATATCGCATCTCGGCACTCGTCAGCGAGGAAGGGCGGAAGAGGCTCAGTGGAGAGAGGCACAGCTAGAGGGAGCGAGACTGCAGGCGAGTAGAGGTTATTGTAGAAGCTCTGCACTGCCTTCTTCGTCGCGTCTTGAGATAGCGCTTTAGTCACGGGATCGGGGACGAGAAGGCGTTTCTTAGTCGACTGGAGATCTCTCATAGTTCGGACGATGCTTCTCCCCAAGATGGCTGCTTCAGTGGCTTGCTTTTCTTTCCTTCGGCGGATGTCATCACAGAGTGCGGCACGGGCAGTCTTGCAGGCGATCGAGAAAGAAACAGCATCACGAGGGGTCGCACGCAGGAGATGTCGAGCTGCGATGAGGCGGCGAGTGGCGGGTGAGATCCAGGGTGGCACTTGGCGTCTTCTCCAGCAGTTTGTTGATGCGGTCTGTGTGAAAGCGACGATGGTTGAGTAGGCTTCCGGCGCTGACGTGGGGCGCGTAAGGGGCAGGGACCCGAGTAGATTCGAGTTGGTAGTGTAAGCGCCCCGATCGAAATCGTAACGCTCTCTACATCTTTTCTGCTTTACCTCACGGGGAAGAGAAAGACACAACCGGACTAGGCGGTGATCGGAGTCGAATTCGAAACGACCGACTACTCCACAGCTGACAACACGCGTAGAAGGAGGGGCGGCGATGAAGTCTATCTGGGAGAGTGTGGAGCCGTTTGGAGACCGCCAAGTCCAGAGTCTACTATGTCTTTTCTTTTGGAAGGTGTTCCATACTCGCAGATTGTTACGCACACATGCCTCGGTGAAGGTTCGACCACGTGCATTCGGGGATTGAGAGGCGAAATCACCGATATGATGTTCATTTCCCGGTTCTCTCGACACTCTACAGTTGAAGTCACCCGTCAACACTGGCGTGTAACCTCTGGGCGCACTCTGCAGGGCGGCATCGATCTGGTCAAGGAAGGAATCGTACTCCTTATCGTCATACGCAGATGTGGGAGCGTAAGCGCAGACCAGAAAGATGCATTCTTGTGGCAGCTGTAGAGTGGCTAATCGGGGGGAGAGGGCTCGAAACACAGATGCAAGCGCTAACTGCGCTCGGAGGAGAAATGCGACACCGTGAGACGCAGTGGTACTGCCCGAGTGGTAGACCACAGTGCCTGAGGAGGTGAGAGAGCACGAGCCTACACTCACTATCCTTGACTCCTGCACTGCTATCACATCCCACTTGATCTTGTTGAGGGCCAGTTCCATCTCGATTTGCTTGTCTCTCGAGGCGAGTGTCCGCGCATTGATGGAGCCGATGTAGAAATGGAGATCCATCGGGTCGGCTTCCAACTTCCGCATGCCGACCGCTGCTGGTAGAGGGAGACTAGGCCTGGGCGGAGGGAGAGACGGAGAGCGAAATGCGCACTCAACCGCTCGCCGCTCACTTGAGGACCCAGAACTAGCAACAAAATAACTATCTCACCGTCCAATGTAGCTACGACGGGTGACCATGATGACTACTAGCAGGAGTCCGAAATTGCCGCGATGATGAAAAATGTCTGCGAGAGAACGTCGTGGAGCTCAGCAATAACCGCCATCCGACGACTTTGTAGTATTGGGTTGAGGAATAAGTAACGCTCGTTTTTTCTCTCTGACTTTAGAACCCTCGTGCTCGCTCTTTTGTTGTTGCCGTCTGCCACCCTGTTTACAATGGAGAGAGGGCCCCTCGGGCATTCCACACATGTTTTTGATTCAGTTCTCCCTAGTCTCCCAGGCGAGAATGCCGCACAATTTCGTCCCCGACCGAATTCACATTCGGAACGTGATGCTCTTTCTCTATCTATCTGGCTTGAAACCGCCCGCCATTCATGAACAACTGGAGCAGGTTTACCCCACACATACCCCGCATGTAACCACCGTGAGAAAGTGGGTAGTCAAATTCGAGAAACACGACTTTTCCCTCGAAGATGAAGACCGACCCGGTCGCCCCATGGAGTTGGACCTCGATCGATTGCGTTCTGAGGTGGAGGCTGACCCGTATCTCACTACGCGCGATCTTGCTGACTTCCTTGGGGTCGACCAAAAAACTGCCGTGAATGGACTTCACGCGATTGGAAAGAAGTGGAAACTCGGGAGATGGATCCCCCATGACCTGACCGACTAGGACAAGGATCGCCGAGTGGACATGGCTTCGACTCTTCTCACTCTGCATCGCTGGTTTGATTGGCTGGACAATGTCATCACAGGTGATGAAAAGTGGGTGCTCTACGACAACCATGAGCGCATGAGACAGTGGGTCGGAGAGGACCAAAAGCCAGCAGATGTCCCCAAACCCGATTTGCACCCCAAAAAGTGATGTTGTGCATCTGGTGGTCAGTGCGGGGAGTGGAGTTCTGGGAACTCCTACCCGAGGGGACGACTATCACGGCAGAGGTCTACACTCTTCCGCTACGGAAGCTGAGACTCGCTGTCGAACAAACACGCGGGAAGGACGCTCGAATCTACTTTCAGCACGACAACGCCCGCCCGCATGTCGCAAGAAAGACCAAGGCTGAGCTGGCGGGCTATGGCTGGACTGTCCTCCCCCACCCTCCCTACTCACCGGACCTTGCCCCCTCCGATTACCACCTCTTCTCAGACCTCCAGCGTTTCCTCAAGGGACAGAGCTTCAAAGACCGAGCCACTATCCAGACCGTACTGACCAACTATTTCAAGAACCAGCCCCAGTCCTTCTATCACGAGGGCATCCACAAGCTGCCTGGTAGATGGCAGAAGGTCATCGATGCGCATGGAGAATATTTTTAGATTCTATCGTGCTTTGTAAAGTTTTTTTTTTATGATAAAGTGAAAAAAATTCAAAAACGAGCGTTACTTATTCCTCAACCCGATAGTTATAATAAAAGTTTTGAAAAAGGTATACTCAAAATGCCTCTATCGCTAATGAGTCTATGTAACTCTCGGGGGAGCAAGAATAGGCGTCTTTCAAACGCACGTAAATCATCAATGAGGTGATTAGAAGTCGACGTCAGCGGAAACACGACTCGAAGATTGTTTTTATCCGGATCTTAGCAAATAAATGGCAGTTCCTGCAAGAATAAGGATGCTATGCACGATTGAGACTTAGTCTCGCTCAAAGTGGTCTGAGACAGCAGACGAGAGCGTGTAGCTCTAAATACGGAAAAAAATTGTCAGTGAGGCTGCACAAGCGAATTCACCTGTTCATCTGTTCGAGCTCTAGAGGATCGAAAATTATTGCATAATATGTTGTACATTGCCGTTTCACTGAAAAAGAGACCCACTAAACATGTCAAGCATTTCCTCATCGAGCTCTGTCTTCGGTGGATCTCATATTCATAGAAATATTCAGCAGAATTTCCTCATTCTCTTTGTTATGCTTACCTGTTGGCGACGAGTTGAGGCTGAACTATTGTGAAAGGAATTTTTCTCTAGTCAATACACAAACGTTATCAGTAAGGATTGTGCTCAGTTATGTATGTTCTCTAGAGAGACGGAGAAAATAGTAGTCTGACTCACACGAGATAGTGTGGAATCGGGAGAGAACTGAGAGAGACAGAGAGAATCTCGCATAATAATAAGCGTGGTGATGAGTGCCTTTCAATCACATGATGCTGATTCTTCTCTTGGCTCTCCCAGCAGTTGCCCTTCTTTTGTTCTTGTGAGAATTTCTCAATTATCTTACATCCGTAACTATCACCATTCTCAGATATTATTCCCAAGCGAATAGAAAATGGGCAAATCGTGGTTTGTCCGGTCCGGAACCCGAACTTCTCCTTGGAAATCTGCGCGAAGTCTGGAACTTCGATAAGCCTCGATCAATTGTGTTGAGAGATTGGTCGAAGAAATACGGAAAGGTTAGAGAATAAAATCTCAGGAAACATTTCATTGATTATCTTGCAGATTTACGGTTTTTACGAAGGACAGCGACCATTCATCGTAATTTCGGACTTCTATATCATCAATGAGATCCTAGTGAAACAGCAGGAAAACTTTGCTGCACGAGCTGTGACTAAATCATATATTTCTTTTCACAAGTATAAACTACAGAGATTCGCTATGCAAGAGCGCAAAGTTGGTCCGAATACGAGAATTACTGAAGCTCGTGGTCCTCATTGGAAGAGACTGAGATCACTCGGAAGTTTGGCATTCACTAACAAATCACTTCGTAATGCAAGTTAATTTTCTGCTTTATTGAATGCAATATTCAATACAGATCCTCCACACTGTGGAAGAGTCTGCGACCACAGTTGTCGATGGAATGGAGCGAGTGCAGGGAGAGATCAACATGCTTGAGTGAGTCGAAGGACATTACAACACAATATCACCAGGCAATTGTTGAGGTACTTCCAAGAGTTCACAATGGATGTCATTTGCAAAATCGCACTAGGAATGCGTGATGTCAAGATGTTCAACAACGAGTATCTTGACAGTTGTCGGGAAGTGTTCTATCGGTTAGCCCCTAACTCATAGCACACATAATGAATGAATTATAGCCCTATGAAACACCCGATTACGACTTTTGTTTCGCTTTTCCCGTTCACTGTTGATGAAGTGCGTGCTGGCTTCATGCTCTTATGTACGATTTTCGTTCATTGCTTTATGAAAACTGAAGATTTCAGCCAAGGTCGTAACTAATAAAAGTCCCTTCTTCGTGTTGATGGGAATGCTGAAGAAGAACGTCGAGAAACGCAAGCTTGAGAGACAAAACTGTGAAGATAAATCGGAATCAACGGACTTCATCGATATCTTCCTCGACGCTGAAGTAGATGCGTCTGAAGTAAAGTTCGGTGAAGATTCAGATGTGAGCGATTTATTCTAAATATTACATCACTTGCAGTGCTTTCAGACTGCTCGAAAGTTGTCGGCAGATGAAATCGTCGGCCAGTGTCTCATATTTCTTCTCGCTGGATTTGATGTGATTACCTTGAGATGGTAGAGTTAACGTCTAATTTCTGTTTCCAGACTACGTCCAATTCCCTCTCATATCTCACTCATTTCCTGGCTAACCACCGTGATGTGCAGCAAAAATTGGTGGATGAGATCGACTCTTTCCTGACAGATAATGAAGTAACCCAAAATTCCCATTACATTTTTTTCAATTTTCAACTTCAGACTTTCGAAATCGATCGTCTGAGTGATCTCAAATACATGGAAGCTGTGATCAAAGAGTCACTGAGGCACTACCCTCTCGCCAATGTGTGAGATAATTGTTGATTTTGATCTGTTCTGAGATAACTTTATCACAGTGCTCTGACCAGGGAGTGCACCAATGCATGCGAGATTGGCGGATTCCGTTTCGAGGTAATTTCATATATGGACTATATAACGAACTTCAATAATTTATTGCTCAGGTTGGTGACAGTATTCAGACGGACACTTGGAGTTTGCACAAAGACAAGACAATCTGGGGAGACGACGCGGAGGAATTCAGACCAGAAAGGTCACTCAGTTCCATTGAAAATTCTGTTACTCAAGTTTCCCTTAAACTCATCTCTGTTTTTCATTATTATCTCTCAGATGGTTGGAGCCATCCTCTCGACCTCGCTCTGCCTTCCAAACCTTTGGGGAAGGCCCACGCATTTGTCTTGGAATGAGACTCGCGTACGTTGAGGAGAAAGTGGCACTGCTCAAGTTGCTGTCGAGGTTCACCATAGAGAAGACACAGCATACGGTATCAGTTATATTCCACTTGTCATCTTATCCTTTATTTCAGAACCCGATAAAACTCGTTGGATCTCTCACTGTCAGCCCGGAACGTGTTATGGTCAACCTCGTGAAACGATAATCGTTATCTTCAATTCGTCCATTTTCGCGTCTCCTCAAATTTACTTTCATGAATCGGCATATTAAAACTGTGACGTTCATATTGTGAAATAAAATTTGATGGCCATTTGAAAGGATACTCTACAATTTTCGGCAATACTCTGACGATTCCGTCGTTGTAAAAGCTGAGCTGTTTTGAGAAGCTGCAACTATGTCGGATATTCATTGTCACAGTAATGAGGAAATACAAATGACACATGCGTTGGATAACGAAAAAAATCGTTCATACCGTTCGGATTTTTTTTGACCGAATGCCTGGAGACAGGGAAGGGGAAATGAGAGCGGTGGAACAGACGAGAACGAGTTCGGCGCACGAACCAGTTCGGATTGGGATATGCTTCAGAAACAGATCAAGTTCTGATGCATTAATTAAGGATTGGTTGGCGGGGCTTTTGGATGGCTCCGACCGAACGCCTGGAGACAGGGAGGGGAAATGAGAGTGAGGGGGGAGAAACTCGAACGAGTTCGGATTGGGATAAGTTTCAGAAACAGATCAAGTTCTGAAGATCAAATGAGAGGGAACAGTCGCTGAAAATCGCTCTATCCACTATGCACATCGCCATTTTTTTCTAAAATGGAGAAGATCTTGAGGAGAAGGAATCGAATGGTTATCATAACCCCTGTATTATTTTAGTGCCCAACATGCGATATCCTCATTTAAAATAAATATAGCCATCTCTCATCATACGACTGGCGCTCTCTCGCCCATTGTTCTCCCTCTCATTTCGCCCTCGATGCCGGTCTCTCTGAAGAAGATGACGCGAAATGAGAGGGTGGACAAAGGAATTCTCTCGCGAAATGTACTTCAAAAGATACTTTCGCATGTCGGGCACTAAAATAAATAAGGGGTTCTGAAAACCATTCGATTCGTCGAGCTTGATCGATTACCTTGTGTATATGTGGAGAAAATTAATCGTCCTAAACGCAAAAAAATGCAAATGCAAATATCGAATAACCAATTGCTCACAAGTATTTGTGATAACCTTAGGCGACACGCGTGTTATTCAAGAAAGATTAGATTGTCTTTGCATTCACTATTGCGGGTTGGAAATCTGACATTTTCGCCCAAATAATCATCGATTTGCGGCGTCTGAACTTACTTGGCTCTAAATATTCCGAATTATTTGATTTTGAAAAATATTAGATCCATTTCTCAACTCTTATCTCGGAAAATCCTCTCAATGTGTGCACTGTTGTATTTTCTCTAAAAAATGGACACAATTGTAGTCAGGGGAAATAGGAAAGAGATTCAGGAGAGTTTCTAGACAAACAGAAGGTGCCTAGATCCCTTATTTATACTCACTACGGTCAAATGCACACAATCACACGATGCTCTTGATTCTACTGTCTCTTCCTCTTGTTGTTCTCCTTCTCTACTTGTGAGAATTTCCAAAATTTGCGTAACTGTGATTTCCAGTTTTTAGTTATTACTCTCAAAAGAACAAGAAATGGGCCAATCGGGGGTTGCCTGGCCCGCAACCCGAACTTCTCTTTGGCAATCTTCGTCAGATTTGGAACTTTGATAAACCTCGGTCAATTGTGCTGAGAGACTGGTCGAAGAAGTATGGGAAGGTTCCATAATCATCACATCTAATGCACTTCATCTGATTTTCGTAGATTTACGGTTTCTACGAGGGTCAGCGACCGTTTATCGTCACTTCCGAATTGAATATCATAAATGAAATCATCGTGAAACATCACGAAAACTTCAATCCGAGAGGGGTTAGAAATCAGCCATATCCAAAAAAAAAATATCCAATATACAGTACCGTGCAAAAGTCGTGGTACGTATTTCAAATCGCCATAACTTCTTTTAAAATTGAGATGAAGACCCACGGCTAGAAGCATTAGGTAGTCCATCTGTAGGAAAATAACCACCTATTATTGAATCGTATCCTGCTCTACTACTGATTTTTAGGCAAAATTGTAGCGGACAATCTATATTCAAAAAATGACAAGTCTCACATGGAATTTTTGTACAAGTTCAAATATCTCGTGCGGGTAGTACCACCCCAGGTGTGCGCAATCCACATTGAGGCACATTGATCGCATTTCAAATAAGGTCAGCAGAATCATTTTCCAAAATATAAGAAAATTATGAAAAATGATGCCATTTTCGTTCTAGTTGAGCTACAGCCTCCATATTTCGTAGGATATGTCAGTTTTCGATAAATTTCAATTTTGGGTCCATTGATACTCCTAAGCCACCTTCGATAAAAATAAACCTAAATAACATTTACTATCCTCGTTCCTCAGAGAACATCCTCTCAAAATTTCATGCTGATTGAGCACAGTTGAGGAAAATTATAGATCGAGAACTTGGGTAGAAAACCTTGTAGGAAAACATTGCTCCAAAACGAAATTTCGTAGATTGTTCACTACAGTGCTTTAGTTATAGGCAGGAATGCGCCACCACTTCCTGACACTCCCTGCAAATTATGAGCGCAGTAGTTCAGCTAGAACAATAATTACGCAGCTTTGGATATCGAAGCAAGTTTTCCCACGATGTTTTCTACCCAAGTTCTCGATCAATATCTTTCCTCAGAAGTGTTCAATCAAGATGAAAATTTGAGAGTGTCTTCCCAGATGAACTCGGAGAAGAAATGTTCAATTGGTTAATTTTTATCGATAGTGGCTGAGGAGTATAGAGGGATCCAAATTTGAAATTTTCGAAAAACGATTTTTCGCCGCAAGTGCCCGATCGGGCCTAAATTTCAACAGGTGCTGTCGTAGTGCGTACTGACATATCCTACGAAATATGGAGGCTGTAGCTCAACTAGAACGAAAATGGCATCATTTTTCATAATTTTCTTATATTTTGGAAAATGATTCTGCTGACCTTATTTGAAATGCGATCAATGTGCCTCAATGTGGATTGCGCACACCTGGGGTGGTACTACCCGCACGAGATATTTGAACTTGTACAAAAATTCCATGTGAGACTTGTCATTTTTTGAATATAGATTGTCCGCTACAATTTTGCCTAAAAATCAGTAGTAGAGCAGGATACGATTCAATAATAGGTGGTTATTTTCCTACAGATGGACTACCTAATGCTTCTAGCCGTGGGTCTTCATCTCAATTTTAAAAGAAGTTATGGCGATTTGAAATACGTACCACGACTTTTGCACGGTACTGTATATTGGATATTTTTTTTTTGGATATGGCTGATTTCTAACCCCTCTCGGATTGAAGTTTTCGTGATGTTTCACGATGATTTCATTTATGATATTCAATTCGGAAGTGACGATAAACGGTCGCTGACCCTCGTAGAAACCGTAAATCTACGAAAATCAGATGAAGTGCATTAGATGTGATGATTATGGAACCTTCCCATACTTCTTCGACCAGTCTCTCAGCACAATTGACCGAGGTTTATCAAAGTTCCAAATCTGACGAAGATTGCCAAAGAGAAGTTCGGGTTGCGGGCCAGGCAACCCCCGATTGGCCCATTTCTTGTTCTTTTGAGAGTAATAACTAAAAACTGGAAATCACAGTTACGCAAATTTTGGAAATTCTCACAAGTAGAGAAGGAGAACAACAAGAGGAAGAGACAGTAGAATCAAGAGCATCGTGTGATTGTGTGCATTTGACCGTAGTGAGTATAAATAAGGGATCTAGGCACCTTCTGTTTGTCTAGAAACTCTCCTGAATCTCTTTCCTATTTCCCCTGACTACAATTGTGTCCATTTTTTAGAGAAAATACAACAGTGCACACATTGAGAGGATTTTCCGAGATAAGAGTTGAGAAATGGATCTAATATTTTTCAAAATCAAATAATTCGGAATATTTAGAGCCAAGTAAGTTCAGACGCCGCAAATCGATGATTATTTGGGCGAAAATGTCAGATTTCCAACCCGCAATAGTGAATGCAAAGACAATCTAATCTTTCTTGAATAACACGCGTGTCGCCTAAGGTTATCACAAATACTTGTGAGCAATTGGTTATTCGATATTTGCATTTGCATTTTTTTGCGTTTAGGACGATTAATTTTCTCCACATATACACAAGGTAATCGATCAAGCTCGACGAATCGAATGGTTATCAGAACCCCTTATTTATTTTAGTGCCCGACATGCGAAAGTATCTTTTGAAGTACATTTCGCGAGAGAATTCCTTTGTCCACCCTCTCATTTCGCGTCATCTTCTTCAGAGAGACCGGCATCGAGGGCGAAATGAGAGGGAGAACAATGGGCGAGAGAGCGCCAGTCGTATGATGAGAGATGGCTATATTTATTTTAAATGAGGATATCGCATGTTGGGCACTAAAATAATACAGGGGTTATGATAACCATTCGATTCCTTCTCCTCAAGATCTTCTCCATTTTAGAAAAAAATGGCGATGTGCATAGTGGATAGAGCGATTTTCAGCGACTGTTCCCTCTCATTTGATCTTCAGAACTTGATCTGTTTCTGAAACTTATCCCAATCCGAACTCGTTCGAGTTTCTCCCCCCTCACTCTCATTTCCCCTCCCTGTCTCCAGGCGTTCGGTCGGAGCCATCCAAAAGCCCCGCCAACCAATCCTTAATTAATGCATCAGAACTTGATCTGTTTCTGAAGCATATCCCAATCCGAACTGGTTCGTGCGCCGAACTCGTTCTCGTCTGTTCCACCGCTCTCATTTCCCCTTCCCTGTCTCCAGGCATTCGGTCAAAAAAAATCCGAACGGTATGAACGATTTTTTTCGTTATCCAACGCATGTGTCATTTGTATTTCCTCATTACTGTGGCAATGAATATCCGACATAGTTGCAGCTTCTCAAAACAGCTCAGCTTTTACAACGACGGAATCGTCAGAGTATTGCCGAAAATTGTAGAGTATCCTTTCAAATGGCCATCAAATTTTATTTCACAATATGAACGTCACAGTTTTAATATGCCGATTCATGAAAGTAAATTTGAGGAGACGCGAAAATGGACGAATTGAAGATAACGATTATCGTTTCACGAGGTTGACCATAACACGTTCCGGGCTGACAGTGAGAGATCCAACGAGTTTGATCGGGTTCTGAAATAAAGGATAAGATGACAAGTGGAATATAACTGATACCGTATGCTGTGTCTTCTCTATGGTGAACCTCGACAGCAACTTGAGCAGTGCCACTTTCTCCTCAACGTACGCGAGTCTCATTCCAAGACAAATGCGTGGGCCTTCCCCAAAGGTTTGGAAGGCAGAGCGAGGTCGAGAGGATGGCTCCAACCATCTGAGAGATAATAATGAAAAACAGAGATGAGTTTAAGGGAAACTTGAGTAACAGAATTTTCAATGGAACTGAGTGACCTTTCTGGTCTGAATTCCTCCGCGTCGTCTCCCCAGATTGTCTTGTCTTTGTGCAAACTCCAAGTGTCCGTCTGAATACTGTCACCAACCTGAGCAATAAATTATTGAAGTTCGTTATATAGTCCATATATGAAATTACCTCGAAACGGAATCCGCCAATCTCGCATGCATTGGTGCACTCCCTGGTCAGAGCACTGTGATAAAGTTATCTCAGAACAGATCAAAATCAACAATTATCTCACACATTGGCGAGAGGGTAGTGCCTCAGTGACTCTTTGATCACAGCTTCCATGTATTTGAGATCACTCAGACGATCGATTTCGAAAGTCTGAAGTTGAAAATTGAAAAAAATGTAATGGGAATTTTGGGTTACTTCATTATCTGTCAGGAAAGAGTCGATCTCATCCACCAATTTTTGCTGCACATCACGGTGGTTAGCCAGGAAATGAGTGAGATATGAGAGGGAATTGGACGTAGTCTGGAAACAGAAATTAGACGTTACCCTTTTGACCCTTTTGAGCTGTGCCAGACCTTGCTCGAAAAAAAGGCAATCGGGCTCATATCAACCGAACTGTCAGAAGTGGTGCAGTTCCTAGAGCTACTACAAACATAAATTCCACATAGTCTCACCTTTCAGCGGCATACTCTGCAAGAACGTAACCCTGGCCCGGATTCTCAAATAGGCTAAGCTCGCGGTCCTCACTGGAAGAGACTGAGATCACTTGGAAGCCTGGCATTCACGAATAAATCGCTTAGATATGTGGGCTCAGTGCACTGAATCCTTGCATAACATGCCCATTTCAGATCATCCAAACCGTCGAGGAATCAGCCAGTGTAGTTATTGGAGGAATAGAGCGAGTACAAGGGGAAGTAAACATGCTTGAGTTTGTTGAGATTCATTATCGTGTCGCTCATCTTCATTATGTGGGTACTTCCAAGAGTTCACCATGGATGTAATCTGCAAAATCGCACTGGGGATGCGGGATGTCAAGATGTTCAATAACCCCTATCTCGAGAGTTGCAGAGAAGTGTTCAACCGGTGAATTGCGTACCTTCCGGAGTTCCTAATAATTTCAAAGTTTTGAGTCCTCTGAGCCACCCAGTTAATATCGCAGCTTCACTCTTTTCATTTGCAACTGACGAGATCAGAGCTCTGCTAATTTTCATGGGTCATGTACATTTGTTACTATGAAGTTCATTCTCTTTTCCAGGAAAGACATTCGCGAATAATAATCCATTCTTTGTGTTGAATTCGATGTTGAAGAAGAACGTCGAGAAACGGAAACTTGAGAGAGAAAACAGCAACGGGGAGTTACAATTCAAAGACTTCATCGATATCTTCTTGGATGCCGAAGTGGATGTATCAGAAGTCCAGTTCGGAGATGACTCGGATGTGAGTTGGAGATGTATTCCCGAAGTATTATCAAATATACTTTCAGACTTCTCGAAAGCTGTCCGAACAAGAAATAGTTAGTCAGTGCCTAATATTCCTTCTTGCCGGTTTCGATGTGAGTGAAAATCCAAAGCGTTGGTCAACTGATTATGTACCAGACGACGTCCAACTCCCTATCCTACGTCCTTCATTTCCCTGCCAATCACTTTGACGTGCAACAAAGATTGATTGACGAGGTGGACTCGTTTCTGGGTGAAAATGAGGTAAGAACAAGGTATAGCGTAACTCACTACATTTATCTTTTCAGACTATTGATATCTCAATGATCTGAAATACATGGATGCACTTATCAAAGAGTCTCTCAGGCACTACCCTTTAGCGAATGTGAGAGAATATCTTTGAATGAGAACTATTTTAATATTTCCTTTCTTTCAGTACAGTTTCTAGAGAGTGCACAAAGTCATGTGAAATTGGCGGATTCCGATTTGAGGTGTGTAAAAATCAATTCAGCACGATGATGAACCTTTCAGGTAGGAGACACAATCCAAGTGGACTCGTGGACTGTCCACATGGACAAGACAATCTGGGGAGAAGACGCGGAAGAGTTCCTGCCTGAGAGGTTAATTTCGTGCATTGTATTGCATCATACGGTAAAGTCTAGTTGCATAATAATATTCACAATGTCAATTGCAGATGGTTGGAGCAATGCTCTCGTCCTCGATCCGCTTTCCAATCCTTCGGGGAAGGCCCTCGAATCTGTCTCGGAATGAGACTCGCTTTCCTCGAAGAGAAAGTGGCGCTCATCAAGTTGCTATCTCGATTCACAATTGAGAAGACGGAGAGAACGGTGAGTGGCTAACTGATAGTCGAATGGAATGGTAATCCTCTCTAGAACCCGATCAAACTCGTTGGATCGCTCCCTGTCAGTCCGGATTGCGTTATGGTCAAGCTCGTGAGGCGCAGATAGTGATCTTACACACGTTTGTCACACACAAGATCATTTAATGTTTATCTCCTCTGCGATCAGATAAACAAGCACCAGATAAATCAATCAATTCGATTCGAGGCTTTGCGCTTTCACATACGATGCATATTTTCCACTGAGTTCTATCAATTCTTCATGGTTTCCGCTTTCCACTACACTTCCATCTTCAATGAAATAAATGCGAGTGGCGTCCTAAAAATGTTAGAAATCACATTTTAAAAACAATGAACGTTACCCACCTTGATTGTCGCTAGTCGGTGAGCTATCGAAATCGAGGTACGGCTTTCGCTCGCTTTTGCTATTGCCTCTTGAACGATCTAAAAAGGGAGTTCTCGGCACTCTTCATGTTTTGGTGTCATTAATCTCACCCGTTCGCTCTCTCCATCCAATGCACTCGTCGCTTCATCCAACAGAAGGATCTTCGGTTTCCTCACAAGCGCCCTCGCAATGGCGATTCGCTGCTTCTGCCCTCCAGAAAGTGAGCGGCCTTTGGAACCAACGTCCGTATCGTAGCCCTAATAAAAGTGAAACTTATGAATTTCCATATATAGACTTGCCTCCGGTAGGTCTTGAATAAAGTTGGCAGCATTGGACATTCGACAAGCCTCCCGCACGTCATCCAGTGAACACTCACTACTCCCGAGAAGAATATTCTCGGCGATCGAACCCTGAGAGATCGAATTAATTCTGTTGATGTTCGTAATGGATACGAACCTGAAAAAGGACTGGTTCTTGTCCTACCAATGCAATTTGTGTGCGCAAATGGCGAAGAGTCAACTGTCGGTGGTCGATGTTGTCGAATTTCTGCAAATATCTCCATATTCCGAGTTTGACACATCCGAGCTCACGATTGTCCCGTCTTGCTGATCGTAGAATCGTTCAAGCAGTGAGATGAGTGTGCTCTTGCCGCACCCTATAAACTACTTTGTATTTTTTAAAAACAGTACGGAACAAACCAGATGGTCCAACGAGTGCGATCGAATCGCCCGCCTGTGCAGAAATGGCCAAATGTTTGGCGACTCTTTGCTGCGGTCGAGTCGGATACGCGAAGTTCACGTTTCGCACTTCGAATGCTCCAGTTAATTCGCTTTTCGAGTCGCCGGAATCAACGGGTTCGGGTAGGTCGAAGTAGGTGTAGAGAATCCGAGCTGCGGCATTCGCTCGAACAAGATCGGGGAAGGTCGGATTGATGAAGGCCAGTGCCCATGCGGAGAATTCGACTGTCATTCCCACTCTGGAATGAGATTTTTTGATTATCCTCATTCAATCGACATAAAAATTTTAAAAAATTCCCAATGCGCTATCAATATGGTGCAAAATGGAAACTCACATGTACAATGCCTGACCGGTGAGAAGACCGTGGTACACAAATTGGGCACCCGCGAAGAAGGAGACCAGTCCGAATAGGTATATGCAGCCGTTGCTGAGAGACCAGATGATGGATTGGACGATGACTGACTGAAAAGAGTTGACAAAATTAAAATGCATTATGCGAGGATCAAGAAAGGAAAACATTGGGACCCGCATCGTAAGGAACAATAATTAAAGGAGTTTTGTTAACAAAGTGCACCTTTTGCTGAATGCTCGCGACTTCCACTTGCGATTGGGTGTACTTCGTGGCAAAGTATTTCTCTACAGCCATGATTTGAATTGTGCGAGTTTGAGAAAAGATTTCGAGCGCGAGCTGGAATGAAAGAGTCTATTTGCAACATCACAACGCAATTACCTCTGGAGATCTGCTGATTCGAGAATGTTTCTCAGTGAGACCCGTGAGAATAAGGAATAACCCGAAGACGAGAATGACAACGACGAGGGAGAGAACAACAGCTGCAATCCTCTCATCACTCCAGCAAGCAAAGTGTAGTTTTCATAAGCAAAACTGACAAATGAGGCCCATTGGCCAGCATATGATTAGGGCTGCGGTATTACACGTGATGATACAAGTTGTGCACCAAACGAAGAGAACCGCGCGTCCATCAAGACCCTGCAACAATTGTTTGAAAACTTCACAAATTAATCATTATTCACCGCTAGAAGTGTATTTGGCTGCTGATTGATATCATTGGCAATCGTGGCAGGACTCGTTTCGGGATTGTCAAAGTACTCGGCACTTCTGTGCAGTACTCGACTAAGAATCCGCTCTTTGATCGTTGCTATAACTGATTCAGAAGCCTTGCCCGAGAAGAAATACTGAATGATTCTTGATTTATAGGCACTGAAAGTGGAAAATTACTGAAAGAGTATTTGTCGCCCAAACGTATAAACCGATTCCGAGGGAACCGCAACATGATATGATCAGAGAGGGCCAGAATTCATCTTTCGTCGAACCTGATATGTCATCCATATGCTGATTCTACGAGGCACTGACTGAGTGCATTGTATATCAATGCCATGAGTGTGGAGTAGAGAGGGATCTCCATTCCTCGAAGACACGAAAAGAAAAGCGCAGGGAGAATCTTGGTTAGGTGACCGTGAGTGTAAATACGAAGGAACGACGATTGAGACGTTGATGACTCGTGTAGAGTCTGAAATGAACCTTTCTTGGAGGCGAATATGATATTGTTAATGAATACCTGCTTTTCATTATCTCCCAATGGATGAATCTTGCTGCTCATTCTTGAGCTTCTTCGTGATCGAATCCGTTGGAAGACCTCTTCTCTCGAAGGGTCTCTACAGATATTTCTTTTCATTACAAGTTCGAAGGTGTGGCATACTCGGAACGCTTGCTCTTATTCTCATCGACGCCGAGATTTTGTCGCTGTGCCATCATCGCGTATGTCCCATCTCTCGCGATAAGCTCTTCGTGAGTTCCTCAAAACCATATTCATTGTGCCTATTTCTTTCGAACTTTAGTTGTCCATGGCCGAACCTTGTTCAATAACGACTCCCTTGTCTACTACGTAGATGACGTTCATTTCCTTCAGTGTACTCAATCTATGAGCGATCGATATTGTGGTTCGTCCCACACTCGCGACATTCAAGGCAGCCTTGGAGGAAATAAACCATTAGTAGCAATACAAAAATAAGATCAAACCTGCACGAGTCTCTCTGAATGAACATCCAATGCACTCGTAGCCTCATCGAGGATCAAGATTGAGGGATCAGTGAAGATCGCTCTTGCAATAGCGATTCGTTGCTTCTGACCTCCTGATAGGGCGATTCCACCCTCTCCCAGTACCGTATCGAAACCCTACATAAATAATCATCTTGGATCAGAGAAAAGTTAAACCACTGACTTTCTCTAGTTTCTCAATGAAATGCGATGCTTGAGCGATGATCGTGACTTCCATCAATCGTTGTTCAGTGGTTCCCTTTCCCACCCACTCTCTACCGAACAGAATATTCTCTCTGATGGTACCATTGAATAAGCAAGGCTCTTGTGCGACCATTCCGATGTTCTGAAAAGCAGAAAACAGTCTCCGCTCGAACTGCGTTGTTATGAAACCTTTCTAATCGTCTGTCGATCGTACTCTGCGATGTCTCTACCATCAACGGTAATCTCCCCGCCGCATTTCTCGTACAACTTAGTGAGCAGTCCGATCTAAATATAACACAATTTAGCAGATTTACTACGACGCTTTCGCGATACCGAAGTGCTCTTTCCGCATCCCGAATGGCCAGCGAAGGCAATTGCTTGCCCGGCTCGAGCAGACCAGGAAAGCCCCTGTAATTCATTGATCATCATTACTCATCTATCTCTCTAGCGCCTCTTGACCAGATTATGCATAGCGAAATGTCGACCGAATAGTGCATTCGTACGACGTAAAAATATAACGATACATCAGAGGCTAACAGTATCATACATCGACTAGCAGCACAGCTCACCTGCAGCACCATTGCGTCTCTAGAAGCGTATTTGAAGCGAACATCGCGAAACTCGATATCGCCTCTGAGTCTCTCCACTTTTTCATCGGAGGGAGAATCGAGGTTCGCTGCCTGAAAGCATATTTGAACACACTGCTCCGATGTGATTGATTTGTGTTCATTTTCTAACCTATCAACTCTATAAATAGTTAAGTACATTCTGCATGCATGCGTCGTGGAAATGTATGAAGAGATCCCCCTAACTATTTCCAGTTTGCTTTCCTTGTTCGAATGGAGTACTCAGTAATACTAGTCATTGTTGAAGCAAGTCGACTACCTTATCGATCGTCTGGTAGATCACTGCAGCTGCCATCCGAGCTTTGAGTAGAGTCATCATGTGAGGACCAAGAAGACCGAGGAAGTATGCACCTGGAAACATTGCATCTCGCAATTCTAGTTTTTTCTTGTCCGTGTACAATTTTATGTGAATTCAAGATGTTGAGTAAATTACCGAGCAGAATGCTTCCAAACGCGATGATGACCGATCCGCCATCGAATCCTCCATCATTGTAAGTGTCTGGAACACCGATCCTGCAATTTTTTTTCTCAACTCGAACTCGCACATTGTTCTCAGATCGTTGCTTGCGTTTCAGATTGATAACCGTAGGGATCAGAAGATCAACTTCAGAGAGAGAAGAAGAGGAATGTAATCGGCTTATCAGGGCGGTGATAAGCGGTGATCTGTGTCGTGACCCCGATGTGCCCATGGTTTCCTGGTCACACCTTTGTCTTACCCGACTACACCTTTTGATGATGAAGGGAGACAATTGGTTGATCACTCACAGCATAGCGAAAAGTGCAAAGAAGTAGATGAAGAAGAATAGAAATCCTTCGAAAAATCCGTTGAGGAGACAGACACGAGACCCCAGAGTCACCAATTCAGCTAGGATCGATCGATATTTCTGAGATTTCGCGTTGTGTCAGAAAGGAAATATACTTTGTCGTACGCACTTTGACCATATCTTCTTGTCCATTGCAAGCAGCGACTGTTTTCACATTCATCACCGATTCCTCCACTAGAGACGCGCCCTTAGATGACGTGTCCATCTGTTGCTTGATAGAGCGGGCAGTGAACTACAATATAGCCTGCTAACGTCTGGCAGCCATCTAAATCAATCTCACCCGTCCGGTAAGACCAGTTATGACTGCTCCGACTGGTCCTAGCGGTAGCAGGACTAGAGACACTTTCCAATTGTATATGAATGCAGCGATAATTGAGGCGAGAAAAATGCATAAACTTCGTATGACTAAAGCAAACTGAAAGTGGTTTCATTCAATGATGTCTAAGAATGTAGATTTTATGGTCAGGGTGTTCTAAGTTTTCTAATATGATGACATCAGACTACATTCTTCAGCATACCTTTTCGCCCAGACCGTCTCGTATTTTATCAATATTTCTGAAAGATTAGTATTGAGAAGAGTCTAGTTCATGAATCACTAACTCGTTCAATTCTGAAGAAAGTTTTCCTGCCGATGTTGAATCTAACGACTCGGCATCTAGTTGAAGGACAGCCGCAACGAACTCTCTTCTCAGTCTATCGACGATCTCATTTGTCACCGTCAGTAGCAGATATTGCTGCAAGCACGAATTCCAATATGCTGACGATACTAATAATATGAAGGTTATATTACTTGGACGAAGTTGAACAGAAACTGCACGACGGTTCCGACGATATAAATGTAGACGACGACCATCACAGCAGCGAGTGCAGTATCACTTCCTTCGGCCTAAACCGAAGAGATCAATCTTGAAACATTCGTCAATGTGGTACATTTGGCTCATTCAGATAGGTTTCTGCCACCATTCCTCCGAGGATTTGATTGAGTGGCATGAGGAGACCAGTGAGAGCAGTGCAGAGGAGGCCAATAACAAAGAAGATCTTGTGACGGGAAGAAGCGAAACGGAACTGAGTGTATTTGAAAATATTCAGATTTAACGTGAACTCACTAATTCCATCGTGGAGCATGGTTCAGAATCATCTAATTCCTCATCGGAGAGATCTCCTCTGCGATCAACAGATCAGTTCCTGAAGAAATGAATGACTAACTTGCATAACAAAATGGCGATGATCTTCTCGGAAATGGGGGTCGATTTCTTCTTGGTTCCTCCACCAGTCATTCTGAAGATAATGGAATGGAATCATTGGCAAAGTACGCAAGCAAAGCGCGAGAATAACAAACAAAGGGCCGACGCGATAGGAGAGGAAGAGGAAGAGCGCGGAAAGAGCGGGGAGTCAGTATCAATGACCACCGCTGCTCTCTCTCTGTCAGAAATTGATGCGATTATCAGCGATAGCAAGAGGGTCGAGTTATGAACCAGATAGTCGAGCTGTCGATGATAACTGCGAAATGCAACTATTGGCTTATTATTTATTATTCTTCGTGTAATTTGATACTGTGATTGAATAAAACATTAGAATTTTCGATTTATCCATTATAGAATGTATTCTGTTCTATGGAATTGAAAATGCTCGAGAATTGTGATGAAGCTCTCTCGGATTCGAGGAGACAGTTCCACGTCCCTGCAATGACCATAGATCAAGCATCATTATCGATCGAGCATCAATCGATTATCCTTGTCTATCGTCTCACCTCTGGAATGATGGAAACTTTTCGACATTTGCGCGGAAATGATATAATGATTGCCCGATATGTTGGTGTGATGCCCAGTAATATGATATTGTGCACCAGAGGATGAAGAATCATGAGTGAGAAGATGGAAAGGTTCGCTTCTGAATCAAGTGTATGCGGGTATTCGTGGAGTGAATCAATGTTATGTGTGTTTTTCGTTGGCATTGTATCTATTTGCAGTAGGAACAAACCTACCAAATGGGATGCATTCGCACAATAGCCCACTGAACAATACAATAGCCGGAAGCGCGAGCATTAGAAATGGCGCGATCAGCTTCAAATAGTTGTTTTTTCACTATATTTTTTTAAACTCTAATAACAACCTGTATGAACAGAGTGAATAATGAGCGTCGAATTTTGCTAATTGTAGCGCGGCTCCGACTTTTCTGAATTGAATTAGCTAATGGCAAATTTGGGAGCTCGAGTGACTCGCGACAGATGCTTTAGACTTTTCAAAGAAATTTCATAAAATTATAGGGGTAAGACGCTCTCGTAGTTACAAAATACGTAATTTAATCGGATTTATCCATTGAATTTCTCACATCTCTCTGCAGAACATAGAACATGTGGAAGAAAATGGAGATAAAGAGAATGAGCGCACCGTTGACAACCTGAGTCCATTTCTCATTTTCTCCCCCATTGGAAGCACTCACCGCTACTAAAGCTGCGATGAAGAAAACGACAAGTGAACTTCGATCGTGAATGAAATATGGCCCCCGTTTCAGCACCCAACAAAGGTCATGGGGACTCTGTGATGCACATAGATGTCGGACTGTAAATCTTGATCCAAAGATGTCACCGTTGCTATTAGTCCCGATATTCCGGTGGAATCGAATGGGATCGATGAGTATACCGCAGTAGGTACAGAGGAGAGAAAAAGAGCGGAGAATATCAGTAATCGACCCTTTGTCTGCAGAAAAGAGACTATTAGATAATTTAAATCTCCACTTATCATAATAATAATATTTATTCAAATGTATTTTTAGTGAAATGGGTAATAACTGACCTTGCTGAGTCTAGATTCTTCAGGCATGAGTGTCTGATGACGAAAATAACAACAGAAAAATATGGACGCCGCAAGCCAAATGTATGTTATGATGAGACCACCCTGCGCGTAAATTATTCGTTCATTTCAAAAGGTGCGCGCTTTCTAGTCTAGAAAAAACAAACCAGAACGGTGTGAGGCGGCAGACCCAATCTACACAAAATGCCCATGCAAATGCCAGCAATGGCAGGGAAGAGAGGCATGGGCTCGAATAGAAGATCCATATAAACCCCATTCACGATTACCATAATCTTCAATACGAGAGAGTCAGATGAACCAAAATCCCTGAAAATTTGGTTCACCTGAGTCATTAGGAGGTAATTGCGGATCTTCGCTTGTTGTGGAGGAGTCTCCTTGATCAAACAGATCAAGGAAATGAGATTGAGTATTGATGAGACACCGAATAGAGTGTGTTGTGCCGCTAGTAGATTGTAATGCTCATCCAAGGAGAGGAAAATCATGCAGGATTGATTTACAACAAAACCTGCCTATTCGATTTCCAGACGTTTGAGTTTCTCATACTAGCAGGCAGATGCTTTCACAATTTCACCTTTTCGATAAGTCACAACATGACCGCAAGTGTGTTTCTTCTCGAACATACTAGAGAATTGGTTACTTATTCCGTTATCGATTATTTAGCTACCATGCAAGATTTACGAAGAAACTGTCATTGAACCTATCAAAGGTATATTTTCAATCGATTTTTTTCCAGAGTGATTATTTAAGAATCTGTTTATTCACAAATATCTCAATCAGACAGTCATGCAAAACAGGTGAATTTAAATGTCGCAAAGATACTTTCGATTTGATCGACCAAAAGGATTTTTCACTCGTTTAGAGTTCGTCGAGTGCATGTTTGCGAGCTATGGCCTATTTCTCACTTGTTAATTTGAATTCAGCTAAACAAATTTTCCCTGCATAATGAATATTACTCTGATTAGAAAAAAATATTCTCAAAATTACGATAGTTAGACATTCTGATCTTATCAGTCATGGAATGGCAGCACGTTGCAATGGTTTCGCTCAAATGTGGGATGGAAAACATGGTCTGGGGCTGAAATATATATTCGTTCGAAGATGTGAAGATATAATTTCCCATCAGAACCTCGACGATGTGAGAAGTGCATTCATTTTTACAAATGATTGAGTATATGATCTTTCGATAAATGGGTGTGGTTCCGAGTAATACCAGACTGTGAACCAGAGGATGGAAATCCATTACAGAAAAAATTAAAAGGTTCCATTCTGAATAAAGAATCAAAACAAATCGCTCATATATTTGCGCCTTTATGACTTACCGAACGGAATGATTTCCCACAGCAAACCAATGAATATTACAATTGCGGGAGCTGCGAGCATGTTTATCGGAATGAACAACTTAACAATTCAAAACAGTTAGCGCACCTTTGCTCAATTTTCTTGAAGGATGATTATTTGTAATGTTTAATCGTCACGTGTGAAGTGAACATTTATAAAAGTACTATGCGCTACTTATATAGTTTCACTATTGTTTTCAGGCTCAAATCTTTCATGCAGTCACAATAGTAAAACACTTACTTGTACAAAAAGAATCAATGATCTCCGTATCTTGCGAATTGTCGATCTGCTTCTTTTGTTCTGAAGAGGAAGCTCTTGATTTTTTTCTTTTTTTTCTCTCGTGGAGAAGACGAAAGAATTTTTTTTAACAAACGTCATTTCGACGTACGTTGTACATGCGAAAGAAGATGACCAGGAATATGAAGAGACTTGTCACGATCAACTGCATAATTACTCATTTGCAATAACAGAAACAAAATATTATTGGTGACCACAATAGCAATTGTTAAGAAGAACATGATGACTGGGGTGCGCCCATGTATGAAGAATGGACCGCGTTCCAACGCCCAACCGAGATTGTAGGGACTCTGATAAATGCGATTTGGCGAAGAATAAGTCTTCCGCTTACAGTATTGGCCAGAGTCGCTATTCGAGTAACGTCAAAAGGGGAAAAAGAGTATGCGATTGCAGGAATCAAACAAGAAAGAAAGACTACGATAATAAGAGCGCGATTCTTTGTCTGTTGTTAGAAATGAAAGACATATTAATGCGAAAAAATGTCACTGTTGTTATCGCAAACCCTTGATAGTCGGGAACTTTCGGGAATGAGGGACTGGTAGCGAAAATAGAAAGAGAAGAATACAGATGCGCCCAACCAAATGTACGTAAGTATCAGGCCGCCCTGGAAATACATATCTCTTAATATAACTGACAGAGTTACATACCAGGGCTGTGTGAGGAGGTATTCCCGCTCTGCACAGTAGAGCAGTGCAGATTCCGGCTAGAGCGGGGAGTAGAGGGACAGGTTCGAGAAGGATATCCATGTATACACTCGTTACTATCACTGCTATCTTAAATTGACTCAGGAATTATGCCAATGAATTGTGATCAATGACATTACGCGAAATGAAACCATTATTACAGCTAACCAACTTTCAATATTATTTTTTTAACACTTGTGGGAACAACTCGAACCTGTGTCATCAGCAGATACTTTCGGACCTTTACTTGATGTGGAGGAGTCTCCTTGATCAGACAGAATATGGAAATGATATTTAAAATCATAGATATGGCGAAAATAACATGTTCAGCTTTTTGAAGGAGGTATTGAGATTTAGAAGACAGATAAATCATGATTATACAATCGGTGGCTGAACCCAACTCTGAAACTGTCAGCTCTCAAGAAATAATCGAGTTGTTTTTCTCAGTAAAGGGTAGTATGCATTTGCAATAACTATAACATGGTTCAAGAATGGTGTGAATTATTTTCGAGCTTTTGTTTTTCTTTAGCTTCTTTCGCTTTATAACTTTCTTTTCCCTTTTGCTTTTTTTCCCGAGAGCTCTCGATACTCTAAAGTTTGATAATGAATGATATTTTGTTCGTATCACGATGTGTCAAAGTGATTAAGATGTTTTTCGTGCAGGTGCATTCTGCTTATTTGAGTAGACATATTTCAAATCAGTAGTTTGTAGAATTTTTAGAGGTCATTTAGTATCATAGAATCGTATGCACAATTGAGAGAGATCGTTGATGTACATTCCTTACTACCTGATCACATCCAGGTAGTGCCGATGAATGTCTGGTTTCACAAAGATTCTTTGTTTTTCCTTCTCATGCATTTATTCAATCGATAATACATCTTTTAGGTTCTCTCGTTGGAGTAAGCACTAATCTTCTATTTTTCTTGATACGATGCATCTGTTGCATTGTTCATGACGTCACTCCGATGATGCAGTCGCCCAAGCCAGCGAAGGACCTCCGTTTGCTCTTCTAACGTCTATCTGTGACATGACAACTGTAGTGCGTCGCTGCTGAAATGACAAATAATTGATTAGCTCAAATTCCCAATTTAAGGCAACATCCGAACCTCGGGAACGTGGGACGTTTTTCGATGCTTAATCGTGAGACGTAATGTTATTAACCGTCGATAAGTGGGAGTGATTAAGAGTACGGTCACATTGTGAGCCATGGGGTGGAATAACATCACAGAGAAGAAGAAAAGGTTCAGTTCTGAAATGGTCTGATGGTCTGATATTGCTCACGTACGGGTTAATAATATGCCCATGTAGACCAACCAAAAGAAATGAATTCCCAGAGCAATCCACCGAACTTCACTATTACCGGACCTTCGAGCGTAAAGAACGGGGTGCATAGCTGGAGAAAATATCCACAATTATGATCATTATCACAATTTATCAAAATTTCATTCAAACTTTGTCTCTTTGTTATTTACCTGTATGAAGAGGATGAACAAAGATCGCCGAATCTTTCGAATTGTTGATACGCTTTTGTTTTTCTAAAAAGTTAAAAAATCAAATTATGTACTATTTCACATATTGTGCATGAATCTATAGTCTCAAAGTAGCCCATAACAACGCACATCTCTGTGAAGCACGACGTACATACGAAAGAATATCCCCATAAAGAATACGAAGCTGCAGAAAACCAACTGAATGATGTCAAATGAATTTTCAAGTGACTTATAAAAAACTCACAAATATCATGACTAATATAAGGAAAATGCCAAAATTGACTGCGTTCGTGGATGAAATATGGTCCGCGTTGAATGATCCATTCGAGGTTGTATGGACTCTGAGGAGCACATTGATGATTAGACCAAATGAATAGATAATTGCCGTACAGTAAGGACCAAAGTCTCAATTTGTGAGGCGTCGAACGGGAATGCGGCATATCCAGTACAAGGAAAAAATGCACAACAATCCTGTACAGATCCAAGCGAACGCGGGAAGAAGAGGGAGAGGCTCGAAGAGGATATCCATGTAGACACTAGTGATTATCACTGATACCTTCAATAGGCTCATCATTGAACTAACCCTAGGCGAAAATGTTGTTATGGTGGGTGCTTTTGAGAACGATCATATTATTTGAAATAATGACGTGAAATAAACCTGTATCATTAGTAGGTATTTGCGGATCTTTGCTTGATAAGATGGCGTCTCTTTGATCAGACAGTAAAGTGTAATTGCATTGAACACAGATGAAATAACAAAGAGGATGTGCTGCGCAATGAGCAAATTGCTCTGAGCAGTAGCCGAGAGGAAAATCATTTAAAAGTGTACACCGAAATGAAACTGAATCTAACTTGGATGAGGAATTCTGGAATTTTCTTCAATACTTTAGTACAGGTGGATTTACACTTTGGCTAAAAACTACTTCTCGTCATTTTCAGAAAATTCGATTCTAACCAGGTCAGCAGTCCTTTTTGTACTACTCTTGATGTTCATTGGCTTGAAATTGCATAATGAAAAGTGATGACGCAATTTGGAAATGAAATAGTAATTATCATGAAATAAGCAAACCGCCAATTTATACCATAATCTGAGAATATAAACAGGTGATAAATATCGTGAGATTTATGGAAAGCATTAGCAGCGTTTCAAATTCGTGTATATTCCCCGGAGTCAATCTGTCTTTGCAGCTCAGTCGTAAACTGCACATACTTTCTCTCAGAAGCGTTGAAGAAGTAGACGGGATCATCTGAGAAGAGATGTAATTTGAAAAACAATCGCTGATACAATGTGCAACTCACTATTCATTTTCGCAAGATCGTATCCGTCTTTCTGCAGATCTGTCTTTTTCAGCTTGTATGAGCCTGAAAATGTTTTCGCAAATCATAAATAAAATAAAAAAAGAACAGATGATTTTCAGAAATATTAGATGCCTCATCGAGTTGAACACTCTTACCTGTCTTGTCGACCTCCTTACAGACACGAATGAAGATTGGGATAGCGTATGCCGCTAGGTTCGCCGTGAATCGTTGAGACGCCTCTGAGAGAAGGTCCTGAACGATAATGCATTCACAAATGCTATGTAATACACCCCGAGTAGCCGCATACACGTTATTTGCTGGACTACCTCAATATGTGCACCCTCCGCTATCTGGAGGGCAGTCATTCCCGCTCTTCCTTCTTGTTTGGGAATCTGCAAAAACTACGTTTGATTTAGCTCTTTTATGGCACTTCACAATCATTCAGTACAAAAAATGCAAATGCATGGGACAATTAGTATTGAATAAATGAAAAGAAATCATGTTCGTCTCACCTCCACGCCATAGACAGTGCAGTCAACGATACTTTTGATTGGCTGCAGAATTCCCTCTACCTCGATTGTCGACACGTTCTCCCCTTTCCACCTGAAAGAGAATACAGTCAACCGTGATCTATCTAATTTGTCAGCTACTATACCTGAATGTGTCTCCTTTGCGATCTTTGAAGTAAAGATAGCCCAGTTCGTCCCAGTAGAGCACGTCTCCAGAAGCAAAAGCCTGTCAAGAATACCGTATTCCTGTCATCAGTTGATTGTCTTCCAATCTACCGTACATGATCACCCTTTTTGAATACGTCTTTGTAGATCTTCTTTGTCGTGTCGGCCTTGTCAACGTATCCATCAAAGCGTCGAAGCACATCCTATACAATACAGATGCATCAATGATTCCTCCATTTATGTTTTCAATCGAATAGTGTTTTTCCACATTCGTGTACACGCTCTAACCTTGTCATCAATCACTCCGATCATCTCTCCGCTCTCTCCCGGCTTGCAGGGCACTGCGAGTCTATTCTGAATCAACGATGTGGCACAGTTCTCGATCATTTCGAAATAGGAACGCATACATGGTCTCTAATGATCTGCCCTGTTTCCTCATTGATTCTCACGAGTCTAACGGGGTAGAATGCCGCTGGGAGAGGATAGATGGGAATGAAACCACACGATCCAACGTGGTTGTCGATGTTAACTGCTCAGAAGATATCGATTAATATTTTTGAAACGATTGATTCACGAATCTTCCTTACCCAAGTTGGAGTTGCCTTCGGTTGATGCATAAATCTCTGCGATTTTCTTAATTTTGAAACGAGAAACGAACTCGTCCCAGATCTCACGACGTAGACCATTGCCATACATGAGACGAATCTAGAAAGACATCTTTCACAAAATATTTGTTCTATCTACAGAGACCGCATGTAAACGATCAGCAATGCTCACCGTATGCTTCTTCTCTTCGGGCGTCGGTTTCTGGGCCAGCAGATATCTGCACAACTCTCCTATGTATTGTGAGCACGTGCAGTCGTGAGCGATTGCGTCCTGCACGGAATGTCTGAATACGGTATCTTCGCTGCTCGTACCTTCCAGAAGGCCGAGGCAGAGAACCTCTTCCTTATTGCGATCGACGCTCCCTTCGAGACCATCATCCCGATGCCGATGATTGCTGAGCATCGATTGTATCAAAATCTCCCACTGATCAGTAATCTCTTACATGCAGCCGAGTGGTAAAATGGCATTGTGATGTAGATTCGATCAGAATTCTCGATTTCGAATGCTTCAGCCGATGCAATTGCGGCGCAGTAGTATCTCAAATATAATGTATAAGAGGCCGTTTGCGTTAGGGTCAACACGTGGCTGGAACAGATAAAACATAACATATGCTCAAAAGTTGGCCCTATGGGTAGTTCTTGATTCTGAATCGACTGATGAAGCCCATTTTTCGATCTGATCCTTCTGAATCCCAGTACGACCCGACGTCGATTTGGCTAAAATCGGTTTCTGCGATAAAAACTGGTCCGGAAAGGGCCGAATTAGCCAACATTTCGCGAACGCGACCAGAATTTGATTCTCTACAAACTGAAGAAAAAAATTGAGGCTCTATCTTTGTTGGTTATCGAGAAAAAGTCAATTTTTGAAAATGGTCTTCGCGGAGGACATGTCATAGCCAGTTTGTAGAGAATCTTCTCCTTATCATTTTTGTATATGGGGTTAAGGGTTTGACTTTCCTGAAAGTGGTTTTACATCCATTTTTGTGTCGAAAACCTGCGATTTTTGCAGTTTTTCAAGTACAACTTTTTGCTTTCGCGTTTTCATGATCTCTTACATAGAAAGTCAGTTTCTACGTGAAAAAATACGCCAGAAACTCCTATTGTTATGAATTTTTGCCAAAAAAACATTTTCGACCCTTGACGTCGTCGTCGAGGTCGATTTTAGGGTCAAAAACCTTTTTGTCTAAAAATACATGACTATAGGAGTTTTTGCCGTATTTTTTTCACGTAGTTTTTTTTAATGTTAGAGATCATGAAAACGCGAAAGCAAAAAGTTGCACTCGAAAAACTGCAAAAATCGCATGTTTTCGACACTAAAATCGATGTATAACCAATTTCAGGAAAGTCAAAGCCTTAACCCTATACACAGAAATGATCAGGAGAAGATTCTCTACAAACTGGCCTTGGGATTTCCTCCGCGAAGACCATTTTCAAAAATCTCCTTTTTCTCGATAACCAAAAAAGATAGAGCCTCAATTTTTTTCAGTTTGTACAGAATCAAATTCTGGTCGCGTACGCGCAATGTTGGCCAATTCGGCTCTTTCCGGACCAGTTTTTATCGCAGAAACCGATTTTTGCTAAATCGACGTCGGGTCGTATCGGGATTCAGAAGGATCAGATCGAAAAACGGGCTTCATCAGTCGATTCAGAATCAAAAACTACCCATAGGGCCAACTTTTGAGCATATGTTATGTTTTACCTGTTCCAGACCCCCGTTGGGCTCTTGTTGATCCTAACGCAAACGGCCTCATAAAGTTCTTTATGATGATAAGCTGTAAAATACTACACACCATAATTATTGCGCAATTTCCAATTACAGATTCAATGTTTTCTCTACTCACCGACAGTGTTTGATGACTGCGGGCTTGGGGAAGCCGGTCGTTCCAGAGGTGTAGATGTAGCAGAGGACGCCTGAAGGTCTAGAGTACACCTACTCATCAACCATACTCACTCTGGAAGGTCATCTCTGGACACGAAGTGGGTTCATCTTCACTTAACCCATCCATTCTCTTCTCCAGATTATCTGCCGTTTCAACGTCTCCGTTGTTCACGAAGGCCTTCAGATTCTTGGCGATTAATCCATCAGCTTTGGCCTTCTCAAGGGCTGAAAGCAAGCACCATTGCTTTCATTCATTCAAGTAAAAATTTGATATACGCACGCAGATGCAGCCGAGTGGTAAAATGGCCTTGTGAGTGAGAATAAAAATATCGATGACCCAATCAGACTCGTTACTATGCTAGGTAGGCAAAATAAACTCACTCGGCAGTAGGCTTGCAGTAGTGATGACACATTTACACTTAGATACGTTGATTGAATGTGCGAGAGGCTCCATTTTGAGATTTGTGTTTATAAATGCAGAAACGACTCCTATCTGAAGAGGTAATCAATTCGATTGATCTAACACGGATTTTCTCTAATTTTGTAGGAAAATCGAGACTTTTTACTACAGAAAAATAATTTGTGCCTCCGATTTCTATGAAACTTTTGTTATTGACTAAAGTGAGGACGGGGAGAACGGCTGTCTACTTCATTTGGCCAAATTTGCATATTGAGCCGATCTGTGACCTACCAATTCAAAACGCTCTAACTCGGTCAGTTTTCGACCTACACGATTTTTTCAAAAGATTGATCTTTCCGAGATCTACAAATAACTCAACAATGATCTTATACGTAAATGTCGTCTTCCATGTGTTACGAGCGAAAACGTGTTTTTTGACTTGTATTATGCTATTTTTCTCGAAAAAATTAGTCAGTGATCTCGATTTTTATTTTAGATTCTGATTCCCCACTATGGAATTGAGGTATCAGCATATTCCATTAGCCATAACTCTGAGCACCCGATACCGATCCTCAGAGTGGAGTTCCAGACTTGGTCGATTTTCGAGCCTTTTCTCTCACTCAATATGTTTCTGGTCGTATCTCGCTTCAAAATCATCTTTTCAGGCATTGAAAAAAGTCATCGATAGCTCTTTTGCCCAATAGCCCAATAAAAAAGTTTTAATATTCCATGTACAATCTCCTCTCTTCGTCTGCAGCCAATGTTCAGCCGAATTCATCAGACATGGCAGCCTTCTTCGCCACATCGAGAGTGGACGGCACAAGATAAGGCCGGAGAAGATTACCCAGTTCGACTTCGCCCTCGGATTGTACAAGAGACTGCTCCAGGAGGCCCAGCAAGGAATCGGAGTTGGACCTCTGGCTGACTCGTACAAGCAATTCCAGCAGGCACCAGCACACCCGAAGCCCATGGGATGGGCACTGAGAACGACGAAGAAGGGCGCAAAATACAATGCTAAGGCGAAGAAGCTGGTGGTCGATCTCTTCGAGGAATACTACAAGCAGTCACAGAAATTGAGAGCGGAGGAGGCAGAGAAGAAGATAAAGGATACGGCTGAAATTCAGCCGGCGGAGCGTATGACGCACGACCAGATCAAGAATTGTATCAGAGGTCTTCTCGCTGCGAAGAAGAAGGAGCTGGAGAAGACAAGAGGAGGAAACCGAAGAAAAAGAGCACTGGTCGAGGATATGATCACCGAATTGGATGATGAATGAGGAGCCATCGAGGAGGAAGTGGAAGTGGATGAAGATGATCGGGAGAATACGGCTGACGGCATCTACGATATGATCCACACGAACATGACTGAATTCTTCGATGACCCCGATAACATCGTTCATTCGACTCCAGATGTCGGAAATTTCGACGAGTGAACTGATTGCATTGATAATCAATGTTATTCAGAAGTAAAGCACTGTTTCTATCGAAAAAGGCGCTAATTACTATGCAAAGAACAGCGGAACAGGCGAATAAAAACAGTAATTATGAAATATCTCGAAAATGGCCAACTTTGGCGACATGGACTACTAAAACTTTTTTATTGGGCTCATCAAGAGCTATCGATGACTTTTTTCAATGCCCGAAAAGATGATTTTGAAGCGAGATACGACCAGAAACATATTGAGTGAGAGAAAAGGCTCGAAAATCGACCAAGTCTAGAACTCCACTCTGAGGATCGGTATCGGGGGCACAGAGTTATGGCTAATGGAATATGCTAATACCTCAATTCCATAGTGGGGAATCAGAATCTAAAATAAAAATCAAGATCACTAACTAATTTTTTCGAGTAAAATAGCATAGTACAAGTCAAAAAACACGTTTTCGCGCGTAACACATGGAAGACGACATTTACGCATGAGATCACTGTTGAGTTATTTGTAGATCTCGGAAAGGTGATCTTTTGAAAAAAATCGGACTCTGTATGTCAAAAACTGACCCAGTTAGAGCGTTTTGAATTGGTAGGTCACAGATCGGCTCAATATGCAAATTTGGCCAAATGAAGTAGACAGCCGTTCTCCCCGTTCTCACTTTAGTCAATAACAAAAGTTTCATAGAAATCGGAGGCACAAATTTTTTTTCTGTAGTCAGCGTTCCTACTAAATTACAGAAAATCCGTGCTAAGAAAGCTGGATAAAGTTGCTTCCCTTCACCACTCCAAGTAACCATGTTCTTTACCTTGGATAGACCAAGCCAAACAGCTATGAAATCGATATTGTTCTCCATAAAGAGTGCGACCACATCACCATACTTGTAGCCTTCTGCCTGCAATGTATTGAATTGCTGCATCTACGATGCATCATTTATAGAACCCAGTTTAAACTGTCTAGAAAAAGGAGGAGTTTCATAGAAAAACCAGCATTTCACTAAAGTATGGAACAGAGTGGCTGATGAAATTCGATTCAAGATAATCACTCACCTTGAAATAGTTGGCGTACTTGTTCATCAATAGGTTGAGCTCTCGGAAATTCATCCTGCGTCCTGTCTCAACCTGAAAGGAAAAATGTTGAAACGAGGTTGAATCAAACAAATCTGAGTCTGAGCACAGAGAGTCTACTGCACAGAGAATAGCAGTCAATTAACAATACCTCGACCGCAGCCTCTTTGAGAGGATGCTTCCTGACCTTCTCCAACCACATCTCGTGAACGGGTCTGTCGTCCTTGATACGCTTTTTGGTCTGCATCAATATTCGAACGAGGAGACATATTCCCCTGAGAGTGAATATTTTCTGGGAAAGAATCTCATTGGATTCAATAGCGTGGTACTCATTCGATAAATATCTGCACACAAATTTTCTACCTGTTTCCCCTCTCTTTCATAGATCACTTTATGGCGAGCGAGAGTGGTTGTGCACGAGATTGTTGTGCGCTGTTCTTTGCAAAGTATGGCCAGGCAGTCGATTCGGATTCGTCATCATTGGTTGAACTCACTTGAAATCTCGCTTGAATGTTTTACGAGCGCGCTGACCGAAATCGGTTCTCATGAGTCGCCAAGCAGCGAAGGCAGTGAGAACCCACCTCCATCTGAAAAGGAAATTGAGATCTTGTGATGGAATCGCAATCGAGCCACTGGAATTCAATTGAACTGAAAGTGTTGAGTGGAAAGTTTTGATCGGCAGTGATAAGAGTAAGTCTAGCCAGCCCCGTTCTTCTTACCTACGGAAGCGCGTGATGACCTGCATGAAATCAGAAGAATGGGGATTGCGCACAATGATCATTACTGTCAATCATTCACTGATAAAAGAACGCCATGATCGTTCTTATTTCGTAAATAAAAGTGCAAAATACTGTGCTAGGCAAAAACAACTTGCAAAAACAACAAAAATAAGTTCGTACTATAAACCGGACAATCTAACTGATAACCATTCGCCTCTTTTATTGCTTCTAGAAATTCGCAGTTGAATATTTTTTTTAAAAATGTTTAATTCATTACAGACTCATTTGGGACGATTTAATAGATCGGCTTTTCCATGAAGTTAAATTAAAACAGTGAACGATTTTGATTTCCTGACACTGATAATATTCACAAACTCACGACGATCTCTTGACGATTGTTAATGCAACGACGAGTAGACCAACGCGAAATAATTCCGTCCGGAATGAGTCCATCCTGATTAAATATGAAATGATTGATGGTAAGGAATTTATGCCTATCAGAGTTACAAAGTCAAAAACAGAACATGAATAACATTCTATCAATTGCGTATTTCTTCTCGCCGGAATTGATCTATGTTTACAGATACATCCATCCGAGTACCGAAAATCAAGCCCGATTTATCTAGTTTAAGCCTCACGATATTCTCGGAGCTCTAAAAATCGGTTGATCTCTTAGTGTATGCTACCGATAATCACACAGAAGAATATGGGAGAAAAAACATCTACACGATTTCAACAGGAATCGCGATTGCAGAGTAATGGTCAGTTCGATGCGCACTCTCTGCTGACAATCACTACCAGTATTCTGAACACGAAAACAATGATATCGGCAGTGCTAGGTGAATCGATAAGGAATTAGTAGATTGAATCAACAAAGGGAACACAATGTTCATCACTTTTCGACGAATTTTAAAAGAACGACGCTGAACGTAGGTTTTCTGAAGCATGAATCGAATGTAATACAATGATGTATCAGATCACAAGATCTTTATGCGCATGCTTAGAGTTTAAAATGAGAGAAAATGTAGGGGATTTTATAGTCATTCGAAGGGTGGATACAAGATTCTCAAGATAGCGATATCTACTACACTGTAGGCGCCTTTCGTGTTGGAGATAAGATGAAGAGTGCGGTTATGCATGCAATTGATGATTTTGCGATGGACTCAACACACTTCAAGTTTGGACTCGGGGAAGATCAGTGCTAGTTAAGAGTCTAAGCATTGAAGCTCAACGGAAATATCGGGAAAGTACTTGTTTCGTAATTACGTTTTCGATTTCACGTACTTGGCGATGATAAAAAATTATTGCATTTATAACAAGAACGATTCTCTGAATTGCAAGCACTCGATATGAATCCACGTACTAGAAATGGTTGAAATAACATAACGGCGAATCAGAGTCGGTTGTATACTCCGGAATCAATCTGACGCTGAATCTCGGGAGTAAGTTGAGTGTATTTCTTCTCGCCGGAATTGAAAAAGAAGACGGGATCATCTAAGAAAGGAAATATCATGGAACTAAAGAACCGTATTACTCACTATCAACTTTCGCTAAGTCGAATCCAGCCTTCTGCAGATCTGTCTTCTTCAGTTTGTATGTGCCTGAAGTATAAATAGCAATCAGGAAATTGGTCATGAAATCTCATGAAATTAGCGAAAATCTTGCTCACCTGTTTTGTCTACTTCCTTGCAAATGCGAATGAAAAGTGGAATAGCGTAGGATGCGAGGTTGGTTGTGAGTCGTTGCGCGGCTTCAGAGAGGAGATCCTAGATGAGCGTAGTTCGGAAGATATTCAAAATATCCGTAAAAGGCAAATCAAATTGCACTGAAATTTCGCTTTTCACCGTACCTTGATATCAGCCCCGTCTTCCATTTGAAGCGCCGTCATTCCCGCTCGTCCTTCTTGCTTTCCGACCTGTAAAGCAGTTTTAGAAACGGTTTCATTGGACAACTATTCATCAAGCTCAATCATCAAAACGACAAATCGACCAGATTTCGTCTGTCGAAAGTTGGCGTTTTCTCACCTCCACTCCATACACAGTGCACTCAACGATGCTCTTGATCGGCTGTAGAATACCCTCTACCTCGATTGTTGACACATTCTCTCCCTTCCATCTGATAAAAGGGATCAGTGAAATAGTCAGCAACCACACCTGAAAGTGTCTCCTTTACGATCCTTGAAGAAGAGATAGCCGAGTTCGTCCCAGTAGAGAACATCTCCAGATGCAAATGCCTGCCAATATACGAGTGATCGCATTTATTGATTTTTTTTTATCATATCAACAGTACCAGGTCGCCCTTCTTGAAAACATCTCGGTAGATCTTTTTGTTCGTGTCTCCCTTGTCCACATATCCGTCGAATCGTCGGAACACATCCTGGAAAGAATAGTTGGTTCATCAATCCCGCAGATAATGTTTTACTTTAATTTTAAAAAATTGGACCCATTACTTCGTATTTATTTTACAGGGGCATACTAATCTCATTGTTATTCAAATCGTAACCTTGTTGTTAATGATTCCGACCAACTCCCCGCTCTCTCCAGGTTTGCAAGGAATAGCGAGGCCTTTCTAAAACAGTTCATCAGCGATAGTATTTGATAGACCCATTCTTGGCCTCATCATACCTTGTCTCTGAGCAGCTCCCCAGTCTCTTCATCGACTTTCACGAGTCTTACAGGGTAGAACGCCGAGGTGAAGGGGTAGATTGGTAAGAAGCCGCAGGAGCCAACGTGGTTGTCGAGATTCACTGAAGAGAAGTCTACAGTTAATATACCCGTACTCTACGGTCTGTTTATATTTGGAATCTCACCATTGTTGGATATTCCCTCAGTAGCACCATAGAGCTCGCCAACTCTCGTTATTCCGAAGCGTGAAGTAAACTCTGGCCAGATCTCGCGTCGCAGTCCATTGCCAAACATCGTTCGAATCTGCCCAATAACAGTTGATCTTATCGTATGAATTCCCTCTATAATGCTCACCTTGTGCTGTTTTTCTTCGGCCGACGGTTTCTGAGCCAAAAGATATCTGCATAACTCGCCGATGTACTGGGAAATTGTGCAGCCATGTGCGATTGCGTCCTGAACGGAATTTCAGAATACGGTAGGCCAACATTTGTTCGGTACCTTCCAAAAGTTGGAGGCGGAAAACCGTTTCCGGATGACTACTGTGGTGCCCTTAGAGAGCATCGTTCCGATGCCGAGCATAGCTGTAAGTTACCATTTCATAAAAGACTTGTTTAGATTTTCTCAGACTACTCACACGCAGCCGAGTGGTAGAAGGGCATTGTGATGTACATTCGGTCGTCTTTCTTCACGCCAAATGCCAACGCGGATGAATATGCCGCCCAGTAGTAACTGAAACAACGCGGTTGCTTTTTGCGATCATTTCTTGATCTTGGCAGGCATTTTATCCCTAATTAAGAGACCGGCTCGGTAATTTTGGAGTATGGGCCGGATATCGATATCACCGATTCGGCCCAAACTTTTTCCCTGGATACCCCCATGGGTCCTCATCACCAAACAGGACACTATATGGTCCAGATCATTGAAACATAAAAATTTCGAAATCTCGAATTTAAAAACTCGAAAATCAGATAAAAATAACCGAACGACCTGGGTCCAAAGTTAGTGTGGCAATATTATACACATGCCTAGGCAACAAAAACACGTTATAAGTTGGTTCAAGATTTCGATCGCAAACTGGTTTTTACAACTTTCGATAATGGTTTTTCAATTTTTAAAAATCCATGTGAAAAAACCGCATCACGGCTCTAACGTCATCTTGAAGAGCATTAATTTCTGAGTCGAATAAGCAAAATGAGATAATTTAATTTTCAGCCTCCGTTTGGATCTATAGACCTGAAAGAGGCAGATGAAAAAAAGTTCCCATAACCTCATCAATATAGTACTCATTTTGAAGCCCACATCGAGTACTTCATTTTTTGTGTTGACAGTTTGACCTGCAATTGATCGTGGAACAAGTTAGAACCATGAAAATTCTAAAATCCTGAATATTCTGATATTTAAATTCTATTAAAAACAAAGTTCAAAATCGCACTCCGGCGATTGAGCCATGTTGTAGAGCATTGAATTCTGCGTCGAATCAGCTAAATGAGATTGAAATATTTTAAGCCCCTTTTCAGATCTATATACCTGAAAGAGGCACTTGAAAAAAAAGTTTCCAGAACATCATCAATATGGGACTCATTTTGAAGCCCACATCGAGTACTTCATTTTTTGCGTTGACAGTTTGACCTGAAATTAATTTTTGAACATGTTAGTACCTTGAAAATTCATAATATTCTGAAATTTTAATATTAAAGTTTTATAATTTTGTGAATTTGCATGATAATAATGTGTTCTAAAATCATTTTTAGGTCAAACTGTCAACACAAAAAAAAAAAATCGATATGGGCTTCAAAATGAGTACTATATTGATGAGGTTATGGAAACTGCCCCTTTCAGTTCTAGATCCGAAAGGGGGCTAAAATTAAAAATATCGAATTTAGCTTATTCGACGCAGAATTCTATGCTCTACAAGATGAGATAATCGCCTTAGTGCGATTTTGTACTTTTTTTTTATTAGAATTAAAATATCAGAATTTTCAAGATTTTTAGAATTTTTATGGTACTAACTCGATCCACGATCATTTTCAGGTCAAACTGTCAACACAAAAAATGAAGTACTCGATGTGGGCTTCAAAATGAGTACTATATTGATGGGGTTATGGAAACTCATTTTTCAACTGCCTCTTTCAGGTCTATAGATCCAAAGGGGGCTAAAAATTAAATTATCTCATTTAGCATATTCGACGCAGAAATTAATGCTCTTCAAGATGACGTTAGATGCGGTTTTTTCACATGGATTTTAAAAAATTGAAAAACCATTTTCGAAAGTTGAAAAAACCAGTTTGCGATCGAAATCTTGAATCAACTTATAACGTGTTTTTGTTGCCTAGACATGTGTATAATATTGCCACACTAACTTTGGACCCAGGTCGTTCGGTTATTTTTATCTGATTTTCGAGTTTTCAAAATTCGAGATTTCGACATTTTTATGTTTCAATGATCTGGACCATATAGTGTCCTGTTTGGTGATGAGAACCCATGGGGGTATCCAGGGAAAAAGTTTGGGCCGAATCGGTGATATCGATGTTCGACCCTAACGGCCGAGTCCTCGAAAATAACGGAGCCGGTCTCTTAAGAACTGTTCTTGCAGTTCTTGTACCTACCGACAGTTTTTGATGACGGAGGGTTTGGGGAATCCCGTGGTTCCAGAAGTGTAGATGTAGCAGAGTATACCTGTGTGTGTTCATCGTATTTGTAACCATAATTATCACCAGGGGAGGGACTCATTCACTCACTCTGGAAGTCGACCTCTTTACTTCTCGCTGGTTCCTCTCCACTAGCTGCTGCCATTCTCTCCTCTAGGTTCTCAGCAGTAGCGACCTCTCCATTGTTCACGAATGCTTTCAGATTTTTAGCAACCAATCCTGTTTCCTTCGTCTTCTCGAGGCCTAGATAAAGTAAGCGAGCGTTTCCTTCTGTATCACTCTGTTAGCATACTTAGGAGGAGAGTAGTCGTGGTGATGACACATTTAGCCTTGGAAACATTGATTGAATGGGCGAGAGGCTCCAGTTTGAGATTTGTGTTGATGAATGCAGAAACGACTCCGATCTAGATTACATTTTAAAGCATTTTTCGATAATTTCGCTCGAGAATGTGAAAATTTCGCTAAATCGATACAAAAACATATATTTGGCCAAATACCTTAGATAGACCGAGCCACGCAGCGATGAAATCGATGTTGTTCTCCATGAACAGAGCGACAACATCTCCGTTCTGGTAGCCCATTCCCTGCAATATCGATCAGTTGTAATACCGAAATGCTGAATCGTTCGGATATGTTTTGCTAGATCATCAGCAGATAGCACATTTCAGTAAATGACTCACCGCGAAATAGTTGGCGTACTTGTTCATCAACTGATTGAGTTCTCTGTAGGTAACTATACGTCCTGTTTCGATCTACAAATCTTTCAGATTAGAGAGAAATATAAATGTTGTGCAAAATGATTTTCGGGTTACGATTTCTTCTATAGTACCTCAATCGCAGCTTCTTTTTCCGGATGCTCCTTCACTCTCTCCAACCATATCTCATGAACGGGTAGATTGGCTTTGAGACGCTTGTGCATCTCTAACTTCAATCGCACGAGCAGTTGAAGGCCTCTGCAAAAGATCGCTTCGGTTGATTACCTACCATTATTGAAAAATTTGTGCCCATAAGATAGTTTGGAGACCGTTCTTGTACTCTCCATGATCGCACTCTTATCGCCAAAATTAAATGGGACTTTTCTGTGTGTATATCGGTGCGAGGAGTGCGAAGTCGGGCTATTGAACTCACGTGAGATCTCGTTTGAGAGTCTTCCGAGCTCGTTGAGCAAAATCAGTCTTCATGAGTCGATAGAGGGCGAATGCAGCGAGAACCCACCACCACCTGAACTCATGCCCGTGCCGTGGAAATATGGAAAATTGAATATTCAATTATCACTCCTATGGAAAATATGGAAAAGAAATCAGAAAAAAAATAAATCCTTTCCTCATCCGTCATTCAATTTTTTTTGGCTGGTCTGACTATGGTAAAACTGACGGCGGTGAAGGTGAACCACTTTTCCTCTTAATCATACCTCCGAAAGCGTGTGAAGAGTTGGAGAAAGGAAAACAATCTACGTTGCATTGTGTAGGGTCACTAGCGTACTGATAGAAAAGGCGTTCAATTCCACAGTGAATTTTAGAACACATGTGTTCCATTTCAGATGTAAATAGAAAGTGCAAGTTGATGTACGAGAGTAAACTACTTTAATTCACGATCAGTGTTTTCACGAAATGTATCAATCCTACTCTTTTTTCTAAGTAAGAAGTCCAGAACGATATAACATTAACATTAATTTTAAATAAATACGATAAGCATAAAAAGAACATACGCATTTACAAAGTTTACATACACATACGTATTATTTTTTGCGTAGACATATTTCCAATTTTCGCCTATTCTAATTACTGAAAATCGGATAGAATCTGTAGTTTCTACAATAAATAAACCAATGGCCTTATCATATTCTTCATATTATTGTACGATATTTAAAACTCACTCAGATCTTCCGACGATCGTCAAGGCCACGCCAAGAAGACCGATGCGGAATAGTTCCACCCGGAATGATTTTTCCATATTCTGAAACGATAAATAGTGGATTAGCAGCATAACTGTGGTGCAGAATAGTGCATCGCGTGGTGTCTGACATCCTGACAGTGCACAAATTGTCTACAATAATCTCTTGCGCAAGTAGAGAAACAATTCCTACAGAGGTCAAAGTGGTCAAACGTCCAAAATGATAGCACGATGGAAAACAAGTTAAAACTCTGAACTGAATTATACTTAGGCCTGACGGATTTTCGGAGTCTCTGAAATCATCGTGATAATGGGAAGGGTCTGGGACGAGATAGATATGTGATATGTTCACATCGATTCCTCCCGGCAACCTAACAACATTCACTTGATATCACGTGTGCACTATCTATTCCACTTTTGTTATCAGTGATTTGGCTGGGGAAAACAATCGTCGGAGGAACTCGGCACATCCACAGTATCGCACACTTTTAAAAAGAGATTAATCTCAGGTATTTTGTGAGGGAATAAAGACACAGTGATGAGTGTCGGGTGAGATGGTAATCCCAAGGAGATATTCAAGAAAACTGCGTCGGTTAGCGGAAAATCACGAGGAGTATCGATTCAAGAGGACAAGAATTATTCAAGTAAATGTAACCAAAAAGACCAACCAAAGAATACATTTTAAAACAGACAATTCAACGCGGTTTAGTATTGGGTTGCCCTGTCAGTTGATATTTGAAATGGGTACCAACAACATGGGACAAATAATTTGGAGGTCCAGTGACTTCCTTATTATTCAGTTTCGATAAGAGGCAACGAAAAAGTGTAATGATAACGTGGAAGTAACGAAACCAACCAAATGACACATCACCCTCTATTGTAACAAATTAGGGTGAAAATGAGCAAAATTGATTTTTTTTTAAGTCACGAAAATGAGCAATATTGATTTTTTTTTTGAAAATACATGACATTCTGTTAGTCTACCACCCTCTCGTGATTTCAATATTGTGTCGAGAAACGTAATCATCACTCCTTGAACTGTTGTTCTTCAGCTGAATTATACTTCGATCACGCTCTTTTCTGAATGATAATCACTGCTTATTGAGCGGAACTCCATGACGCACCTCTCGTGAAGTAGGAAGATGATAGGCATGAAAATTCCTTGTAATTGAAGCAGATTGATTCCTTCTTCGAATATTGGATAGCTTGGCTTATTCTGCATCTGCTGACCCAACACGAGAAATAATGCCGTCGATATGCAGGTAGTCCCTCCGTGGAAACTAAATTTATTTTCTGCTTTCGATAATTGAGAATAACTTACCGAGCAAGTGGCCTGAGTAGCTCCAACATACGAACATTTTCAGCATTCTGGTATCTGAATCGAAATTAATTGGAGGAGAAACGACCCGATTCTTGCTTTTCTGTGAGACTGAATCCCGTCTGCTGTAGTCGTGTGATATTCAGCTTGAACAAATGCTCGATGACGAAAAGGGTGATAAACTCCATGACGATGAGTGCGAGCTAAACCAGAATATCGATAAAATATTAGAGAGACGATACCGCACTCCGATCAGTTGGTAGTACAGCTCTCCCCCTTCGGGAACTGCGGTTGAAACAGAGAAAGATGAGTTGAAGTCGTAGCCACGATATGCACAAAATGCACACATAACAAGAACTACAATCTGAAAATGAACAATTTCAATTTGCAAATGCGTTGTAATCACATGAGCCCAGAAATAGATGACGTTCTTTCTTGAGGTTTCGTATGTCCGATAGTTCCTTGAAGCTGTATTTCTCTCGATTGCCATTCGGAACATGGAAGCCACTGTTCCTAAACAATTAAATAAAATATTATTTATTAAGAATAAAACCATAGTATGCAAAATTCTGAGGAAATCGGCGGAGAAAGTGTTCCCCGCTGCTCACGATGTAATCATGCACGTTTCTTAATCACAATTGGTTCTCCGTAACATATCATTATCGATCAAATACCTCGAACAATATTTGTAGATCGTCATGCAAAAATCGAAACTACAAGAAATCATAAAGTAATTCATGTAATAGTAATGAATGCGCAGTAAGTTCGATAAACTTTCATGGACGAGCAGTTTTCTGTATGATGATAAAAAATTTCATGAACAATGAAAATATTTGCTAACTTTTCATAACTTCGAATTGCCCAGAGAAGAGGAACAGCAACTAATGCTAGCACTAATTTTAGTGAGATAATCTGAATTAAAATGCACTTCAATATCACAGTGGTTGACCAACCCATCTGAAGATTGAGCTATCATGGAGATATTGCGCCTGAGAGACGAGGTAGCTCTCATTCATAGTGGAAAGATGAATACAATGTGATGATGACTGTGATAATGAGAGAAAGGCCAAGTGGCGATATATAAAAAAAAATTCCAAAGGTTTTCGTTCAGCGCGAATATAAAGAATGTTTTACGGATATTACCCTAGCGAGAACTTCACATTCGCTATTCAGCTTTCGAAATATTGACGAAGATCATTCCGATGGACTTGCTTCGGCACTACCCAATCCATCCCGGAAGCTGTTTCATCCTCTACGGTTTGTACCTAGTTCCTGTTGGACTCCTTATCGTGGTTTTGCAACGATCATCGATCCAGTCAAACTGCAAGTTTGTGTTGGAGCATTGAAAAATATGAGTGATTTAATTACAGAGTAATTCTCACTGTATGGGCGATAGGAATGGTTGGAATTCCGATCGACGAAATGTTTCTCATGTATGTGAACATGACATTATCGGATGGAGAATTTATCTCTAAAAATTTCCAGAATCAACGTGAGTTCTTTGAAATATCAATTTCTATACTATGAATGCCATACATCTTGTATTCCGGAAATTGACGCCGGCGTAATTTGGGTCTCTCCCCAGAATCCCCACTCAATATTTTAGGCCCCCTGGAGGGCGGCCGGAGTCGAAATTTTCAAAGTGCGTCTAAGCTCATCAAACTTGGTACAGTTCGTGCCCATGTTCTGGAGATGTCGAAGTCAAAATATTGTGTTGCTAGCTCATCTGGGAACAAAGTTACGGGTATCTCGATAGGGCCCGTTTAACCACGTCCACTTATTTTCCATCACCTCGTCGCATTTGACCTAAGCTCATTTATTCTGGCCGTTAAGCTTTTGGGTCACATTCGATCTGTCTATTGGTACCTGATACCGTTATGGCAACATGGGTGAGCAGTTGCTTTACAATTTGAAAACAAGATATTTTTTTCTCTTTCAGTTTTTTTTCTAATTCGATCGCTTGGTACACAGGAAGACTTCAGTTCAATTACTCCATTTACTTGTATTGCAAGCGTCGCTACGTTACGATGCTTGGTCGGAGCTGCCTCACAGAACGATATCAGGTAGCGATGAAAATAACACTGCAGAACAATGAATTATCTAGATCCGAGAGGCATTTCATCTGTCAAGTGCAATGTTTCCGGTGAATGTCTGTGGTTTTTCGATCAAGGTAAGCTCGTCATGGATGCATATTGTTTGTGAAGTGTTGTCTTCAGTTCACAGCGGCTATTGTATGCTGGATCTACTCTCTGTACTATGAGACTCTGCCATACTTCGCGCTTGAATTCGTCTACCAAACAGTAAGCATTTCTTATCATTTGATAATAATCTAGCTTCACGCAACCAACTGCGCTGCTTCTCCCATAATGCTGATGAGAGGACATCCACAAATGCGAAGAGAATGTTTGAAGATTCTTCAAAGATGGTATTCCATTTGAAAATCATAACAAATAAGGTTTATCTTTACAGTTGTCGGTGCATAAAAATCAAAGATAACACGACGAATAGTGCGGCTGATGGTCAAACTTAGTTCGTTATGCTCTCTCAGTCTTGGAGTCATGTGCCAAAATAAAACACAAGTCTGTATGCGATGAAAGTCTGAACAAAAATATAAATGGCAAAACAAGGTGACCATAAATCGCAATAAGAGATCAGCGCTTAGCCTAAACAGAGATCCACAGGGATTCGACTAAACGAGTAGCTCTTGCACACCACGATCTTTCACTTTTTCCATTTCCTTTTGTCATCTCCACTAAATATTACGCTGATATATTTCTTCACATCTGAGAGACTCCCATATCCTCTCTCGTTATCTCTCTCTTATGATTCCTATTGTATTCTACGTAGAATAATATTGATCAAAACAACCCTAATGGACCTGCTTCGTCGCTATCCCATCTATCCGGGGAGTTGCTTTCTCCTGTATACGTCGTATCTTCTTCCCGTGGGACTTCTTCTAGTGGTCCTGCAGCGATCGTCAATTCAGAGAAACTGCAGGTCAATTTGCGTTTCGAAAGGTGAATATCGCGCACTTTCAGGATAATTCTAACCGTTGGGGCAATTGGGATGGTCGGAATAGTGACCAACGAGATATATTTGATGTATGTCAACATGACCCTCGCTGATGAGGAGTTTATTTCTTCAAGATCCACGTGAGTTTACTGGGCATATGCGTTATTTCGGAATATGTGATAATCCTAAACACGAGAATGAAAATCAAAGAACATTTCAGCTCAACGATTAATAATAACTGTAGTTCATACTGTTTTCTACAACTGCATGTCAGCCCTTGAGTTTCTTTTTGCCCTGGAAAGAACGGTTGCCATTTGCTCTCGATTTCCTTTTGAACGCGTATTCGTTCGCGACACGTTCAGCCCATTCCAATGCCGAGCCTCGCTCCATTTATTGGTACCTAGTACTGTATGAGGTGAAGTGGTGTAGTGGTCTAATTCCATCCTCCCGGGTTCGAATCCCGGCCGTGACACCGCCTCCGCCTCACCAAGGCGCCCACCCATTGGGGACGGGAAATTCACGCGGTAAAGTAGGTCCGAAGAACAGGATCGGGAGCTGCGGACTGAATCCTCCCATTACTAATACACTGGCCTAGCAGTGTGACCCGCAGGACGAATGTGCCTAGAGAAACGGGTGTTCTTTACCTTTACCTTTTAGTACCGTATTTGCTAGTCTGGGTAAGTACATTTTTGTTTCGAAAAATGAATAAGTTTCCTTTCAATCTGCTATTGCCACATACACTGCGAAACTCGTGTTTATAGGTGATTTTTTTGAGACCAGAAATTTGTATTCAGATAATGTTTTATAGAATTCAACATTATGATTATTTGTTTCACATTCATCACTGTTGAAATATCGTCGCTTATCGTATGATCGTATAATTAATTCTTTACAGTAATCGGAAGATAACATTCAGATCAATTTCACCATTTACATGTATTGTAAGCGTCGCTATGTGACGATGTTTGGTCGGAGTAGTCTCACTGAGCGATATCAAGTAGGACATGAGAATCCCACACGACCATAATTACGATTTATCAAGATTCGCGAGACTTTCTATCTCTCGAGTGCGATGTTCCCTGTGAATTTGTGTGGCTTTTCCATGAAGGCAAGATTTGAGGTCACGAAGTCCTCAATACGCACTCTTTTTCAGTTCTCGACTGCCGTCATATCATGGATCTATGCATTCTACTATGAACAAATTCCCTACTTCGTTCTCGAATTCTTTTATCAGACTGTACGCATATTAACGAATGAGTTCATTATGAGAAGGTTTTCAGTTGCATGCGACTAACTGCGCCGTATCCGCTATTCTACTGATGCATGGCCACCCACGAATGCAACGGGAATGTTTGAAGATTCTGAAGACATGGTACACTACATCAAACTATGAAAAGATTAAACCTCGTTAATTCAGGTTCAAGTCCATTAAAATCAAGGACAATACCCCTAGTAGTTCGTCAGACGGCAAAGTGTACTTTTCTATGCTGTCACAGTCTTGGAGCGGACAATAAATAACATTTCTTTGCCATTATTGATGCACCGAATAGAAAGAACACGATAAAACGAGCTTCCCTCCTACACTGTTCGGTGCAGTTAAGAGTTCTCCATCTGTCGGATCTAGTCATACACCAGTCACAAGCATCCCCTCTCTCTCTCTCTCTTCCGCCCACTCTCTCATCGACATCCAACCAAACGGACAGTTGTGCAAGCATGTCGAACATCGACTGAGAGCGATATAAAACGGGGCAGTGTACCAAGAATAAGGCACAGTGAACATGCGAGGTCTCTTCGTCTTCTCTCTTCTCTCGCTTCTCCTGGCTGTTTCTTGCCAGCGTCCGACTGGACGCTCCCCTCGTTCTTCTCCTCCTCCTAGAAGCGCCTCCTCTTCCGCTTCATCTGAGGAATCATCCTCTGAGGAACACACGGGACCGTAAGTCATCGCATTCTATCATATATCCCTTCTAATTTGTACTCGATTCGTAACTATCTTTCTTGCTACTGCATACAGCTGCACTCTTAATCCGTCCTAAAAGCAGTAGCCTTTATATCAAGAAGTCGTACAGTTATAGTTTCTGTTGTACTTTCAGTTTCGGTGGCGAGGGCACTACTGATGTTCCCATGCTGAACGATGAGGAGCCAGAGATTGACCTTCCCAAAGCGCATGTACTATTTTATAATATTTTCAGTGAGAAGCGTCAAGCCCGCGGCTCACCCCCTCCTCCTCCTCCAACCCGTGGAGGCTCTCCGCCTCCTCCCCCGTCCGGCAAACCCGGTTCTCCCCCTCCCCCACCTCCTCCCACCGGAGGCCCAGGCTCTCCTCCTCCTCCTCGCACCACGGGATTCTCCAACGTCGGAGGGTGAGTTGCCAATCACATTAAACGAAATAACTTTCGAACATTTATTCGAAGTTGATAATTCTAATACTTGCAGTGAAACAACAACTACTGCTCGTGAACGCGTGCCTGGTTTCTGAAGTTAACAATCTGCACGAATATCGATCTTTGTATTATATTCATGATCAATTGATAAATTAATTCATTCCACTATGCAGTCAGTCAATGTTTACTTCTTTTTCTAAATTTTAAGAGAGGAATCGCGAGAGATTCGAGAGGTTTGGGGTATTAGCGGCGGTAGGAAATAGTTTTCCCGATTCCGATAAAAAGTGTAACTTAAGTACTTCGAATGATGCTCTTTCAAACTGCATTGGCCGATTTTCGATATCAGGTCTCTTATTCGAGTATGGTTAGGTCAAAGTAGGAACACTATGAAATTTCCACCAAAAATAGCTCACGAAAACAGCCAAAACTTGCTTGAAAATGAAGCTAGAGACAATTCCAAAAAAGAATTCAGATGAGGAGACGGAGGGGAACATTTCGTATGTTGATGATGTCATTCCACGTCTATGCGATGGATCTGGCGGTCGGTTTTTCAAAAAAGTGATTTAACTTTTCTAATACCGATTTCCCCAAAAAGCGCCGAAAAGAGATTTGAGAAAAAACATGTACCAACTACCACCTCTTCAATCAGAAAGATCGGATTATAGGAAAAAAATAATCTGGGACTTTTGTCCGAAAAACCTGCGATTTTGGACAATTTTCGAAGTTTTTCAAGCATAACTTTTTTCATTGATGTTTTCATGAGCTCTAATATCGAAATTCGGATTCAGCGCACGAAAATACACCAGCAAATCCTATAAACATATTTTTTCGAGATAATTTTTTTTTCGACTATGACCTCTTTTTCACCATGTGGTCCCCCTTTGGTCCGATTTTGGTCGAAATTGTTTTGTCTGATAATTATGTCCCTATACGATTTTCTGGCTTATTTTTTCAGCTTAGAAAACGAATCTACTAACTAGAGCTCATTAAACCTCCAAATAAAAAAGTTATGGCCAAAATTCAGACAAAATTTTTTTTGTGATTTTCTTCATAGCATAACTTTTTTATTTCGAGATTTAATGAGCTCTAGTTAGCAAATTCGTGTTCTACGCTCAAAAATAAGCCAGAAAATTCTATAGGGACATGATTCTGAGACAAAATGATTTCGACCAAAATCGGATATAAGAGAGGAATCGCGAGAGATTCGAGAGAAATTACCATACCGCGGCGGTAGGAATTGTTTTCTCAGATCCTGCTGAAAAGTGAAAAGTAAGTAATTTGGATGATGCTCTTTCAAACTACGTTTGCGGAATTTTGATATCTGGTCTGATCTTCGAGTATTGTTAGGTCAAAGAAGGGACACAATGAGATTTACGACCAAAATTGATATTACTCGCTTTAAAATTATGCTAGAAAAAAATTTTCGAATTATGAGATTTAGGGCAACATTTCATATGTTGATGATGTCATTCCTCGTCTATGAGCTGGATCAGGGCTGTCGGTTTTCCAAAAAAGTGATGTAACTTTCCTAATACAGATTTCCCCAATAAGCGCCGAAGAGTGATTTGAGAAAAAATTAGTAGCAATCACCACCTCTTAAATCAGAGAGATCGGATTATAGGAAAAAAAATGGGGCGGGACTTTTGTCCGAAAACCTGCGATTTTTACAATTTTTCGACGTTTTTCAAACATAACTTTTTTCATTCAAGTGTTCATTAGCTCTCATATCAAAATTCGGAATCAGCGTGCAAAAATACACCAAAATTTCCTATAGTCATATATTTTGGATATAAAATTTGTTTCGACTCTGACTCCTTTTTCACCATTTTTCACCACCCTTGGATCCAATTTTGGTCGAAAAAATGTTGTCTCAGAATTATGTCCTTATAGGAATTTATGACTTATTGTTGAACGTAGAAAACGAATTTGCTAACTAGAGCTCATGAAACTTCGAAAGAAAAAATTTATGATATAAAGAAAATCCAAGAAAATTTTGTCCCGAATTTTGGTCATAACTTTTTTATTTCGAGGTTTTATGAGCTCTAGTTAGCAAATTCCTTATCTACGCTCAAAAATAAACCAGTAAATCCTATAGGGACATGATTTTGAGACAAAATTCTATCGACCAAAATCGGACCTAACGGACCACATGGTGAAAAAGGAGTCAGAGTCGAGAAAGCATTTATCTCCAAAATATATGACTATAGGAAGTTTTGGTGTATTTTTGCACGGTGATTCCGAATTTTGATATGAGAGCTAATGAACACTTGAATGAAAAAAGTTATGTTTGAAAAACGTCGAAAATTTGTAAAAATCGCAAGTTTTTCGGACAAAAGTCACCCCCCATTTTTTTCCCTATAATCCGATCTCTCTGATTTAAGAGGTGGTGATTGGTACTAGTTTTTTCTCAAATCACTCTTCGGCGCTTATTGGGGAAATCGGTATTAGGAAAGTTACATCACTTTTTTGGAAAACCGACAGCCCTGATCCAGCTCATAGACGAGGAATGACATCATCAACATAACAAATGTTCCGCTCCGCCCCCTCATTCGAACACTTTTTTGGAATTGTTTCTAGCATAATATTAAAACGAGTTAAGGCTGTTTTACTGACGCAATTTTGGTAGTAAATTTCGTAGTGTCCCTAATTTGACCTAACAATACTCGAAGATGTGACCTGATATCAAAAATCAGCTAACGCAGTTTGAAAGAGCATCATTCGAAGTAGTTAATTTTCACTTTTTAGCGGAATCGGAGAAACAAATTCCTACCGCCGCAGGGCTCTCGAAAATCTGGCGATTCCTCTCATAACACCGGTATCAATATATTAAAGAACAATCCCTGAACAATTTTTTTAAACCCTTCCGAAACCTTTCATACTAGGATGGGTGGATACCCTGAGGACAAGTTTACGAAGGATCCAGGTCACGACTTTTATCATAACTTTTTTTCATTTCGAGGTTTCATGAGCTCTAGTTAGCAAATTCGTTTTCTACGCTCAAAATTAAGCCATAAATTTTTATATGGACATGATTCTAAGATTTTCAAAAATCGACCAAAATTGGATCCAAGGGGGGACCACATGGTGAAAAAGTAGTCAGAGTCGAAAAAAAATTTATCTCGAAAAAATATGTCCATAGGATTTTCTGGTGTATTTTCTTGCGCTGATTACGAATTTCGATATTAGAGCTCATGAAAACATGAATGAAAAAAGATATGCTAACAAAAGATATGCAAAAAAAGAAGTTATGCTTGAAAAACGTCGAAAATTGTCAAAAATCGCAGGTTTTTCGGACAAAAGTCCCAGATTATTTTTTTCCTATAATCCGATCTTTCTGATTTACGAGGTGGTAGTTGGTACATGTTTGTTCTCGAATCACTTTTCGGCGCTTTTTGGGGAAATCGGTATTAGAAAAGTTACATACCTTTTTTGAAAAACCGACTGCCCGATCCATCGCATAGACGTGGAATGACTTCATCAACATACGAAATGTTCCCCTCCGTTTCCGCATCCGAATTATTTTTCGGAATTGTCTCTAGCTTCATTTAAAAGCAAGTTATGGCTGTTTTCGTGAGCTATTTTTAGTGGGAAATTTCATAGTGTTCCTACTTTGACCTAACAATACTCGAATAAGAGACCTGATATCGAAAATCGGCCAATACAGTTTGAAAGAGCATCATTCGAAGTACTTAAGTTACACTTTTTATCGGAATCGGGGAAACTATTTCCTACCGCCGCAGGGCTCTCGAAAATCTGGCTATTCCTCTCTTAATTGGCTACGAATACTACCTGCACTTTTTGTGTACAATCGTGTTCAATGCTAGGTAGATAAACGATGATGATAAACGATGAAATGGGAGTTCAATGCTGAGTGAAGAAAATGCCTACCATGCCAAAACTTCCAATAAACGTTGCCAATCTCAACGAGAAATTTTGTAGCGGGAAAAAAAGAAGATTAATCAAAAGCACTTTTTACCTCACTGATAGTAGCGAAAACTACAGACCACTACCCGAAAATAGTATCATCCCTCGATTATCCGTCCACCAATCTCACGGTTCGTGGGCGACACTGTTACGAAGCTATTCCGAGTGAACTGTTCGATAACTAGAGCAATTTTCAAATCAACGCATTGCCCACCTGTAATTATTCTATCAGGAAGATTCCGGAGCGGATTAATTTGATCAATATTGGGCGATCAATATCACAATTAGACAATTTCTGCAGAAGAAGTCATCAATTCAGAGAGATTTCATTGTAGAGTGATCTCTGAATAACAATGCGAGTCTGGGAATTCATGTTTCATTCATCTCTATCAACATGATATTACGCCAAAACAGTAGTTCCCTGTTGAGCGCAGTGTTATTCAAGAGATCACATATAATATCAGAAATGAGAAGACCAAATGACTGTATCGTCGTGTTGGGAATACAGAAAAGGGCTTTTTGCAGGAAACCTTTATTCACCGTGGGTCCCAGAAATGGTTAATTTTTTGGTTCATTTTTATAAAAAAAAAACATGAACATTGAAACTTGAACATGAATGTCGTCAGTCGGCGGCAGATTCAATCGCCGAACTCGTAGTCACAGTACTCACTACGGTGACCTTCTTCTTATTGTTGTTAACGAGAGCTTGTGGCAAGTGGAAGAGAATACGAACACCCCTGAACACGTGCGCGTAATCATATTAGCGCATGATGAATATTCTCACGCGTCCAGAAGGTTTCCAATATTCCAAATGAACGAGGTGCAGAGAAACATAAGGAAAGGGTCTTTGACTAGCGGAAATACGAAGAAATAGATGCAGATTACAGTGGTTGTGGGAATGCATTGGCAGAGACTCTGTAAGAACCATTGGATTATTATCAATACAATTTTTTCACCTGCTTTATCAGGCGAATTTCCGCTCTTCTATTTACTGGTATTCCATCATCGAAAAGTTGAAGATAAAGGTATTCATGAACATTATGAGTTCAAGAATGACCTTTGATTTCTTGTTCACCAGACGCGCGAATGTGACTAAGTCGAGCACGAGAATAAAGACGATCTCGCACACTGACCATACGACTTCAAAGTATCTGAAATGTTCACATTGTCGATCACCCACTGCAGTACATCACATCTCATAGAACTCGGTCCATTCCGTGTTGGTCATGTACCAGATTGATTGCTGTCTATCGTACACCCAATAAAGATTAGCATCTGAGAAGAAGGGTATGCTCGACAAATTAGATCAATTAATTAACTAATTAATGATTGGGAATATCTAGATCTGTGATGTATGGTTCCTAAAAAATGCTAACCGAGCATAGTCATGAGAAAGGTGCGAAATATTGCCACAAGTAAGCAAAAGAAAACAACTACAGGGGTGGAGCTGCGCCAACTCTGAATTGAATCAATAAATCATTTTTTAAAGTAAATTTAGTGGGACTTTTCGGAAAATCTTGTTACCGATGTAATTCAGTAACTGAATGAAATATCAGTCGGTGGCGCCGATGCGGTTGGAATCATACTGTAGGATGTGGTAAGAAGAAGCATCGAGATGTCAGAGAACATTTGATATTTGCAAAGAACGCCAAATCTGAAATTTGGAGTGCTGTAAGAGGGAAATGCAACGAAACATACGAGTCTCTCAGTGTCTTCGACATATGGATTGTCCATAGCGCGAGACAACACCGAGTGATTCCAACCAGGAAAATCTGAATGATTTTATCATTACAGTTCCTCACGAAGAATCTGGAAATAAATGTACTTACCATGAGTAGAATCAGACCTTCTTGAGAAAATTCGATAATTATCATTGTCTTGCAGTAGTATGTCCGGTAAGATATTTTCTGTGGAAAAATTTCAATTTAGAGGATCGAATCGCAATGACTTGAGATGAAAATGAAGCCGATATACTGTAGACGATGTTTGGATAGTTATGTCGTAAATCATTAGGAATTTGCCATACATACATTTTTTATGCACGGTGCCGTCAAAGGTATACTAAGCAAATCATAAGGAGTACGAGAGACATTTTCGCTTGATTAGAGAATGAAAAAACAGTTTGCCTTAAAAGATGAGTAAATACAGTGTGACTGTCTTGAAGTGCCTGTAATAATCACTTCTCCCCGATTCCCACTAATCTGTACTAGCCAACATTACATCTGCGCTAGCCTTTTCATAGTTCATCAGCTGGTCTAATCGTGAATCATCTATAGTAAATCATCCATTTCCTACAGTAACGAGATGCAGCAGCGGGACATTGCTGATTTCATGCTATTAGTGGTACAGTTTCGTTTCTGGCTATTGCTTGACATGTAATGCGCAGATCTTCTCAAGCGGATGTGTCATCTGCTTGCTGGCCCTTCTGACAATCCATCGATCTCACGCCCTGCACAATTCGTATGCTCATAAATAATTACCTACCAATAACATTACTGACGCAGATTCGGTGTCATCTGCGCGTTTCAAATGAGCTCGGACCTCGGGCTGCTACTTATTACGACCATATTCAGCTTTTTGCCAGCGGAGAGCCAACCAGCAGTGGACGCTCCCATCAGTATTCTCGTCGGACAAGTGATCAATCTTACCGGAATATTTTTGCATTCTTAATCAAATCAGATGGCTGAAGCTCTCTACTTCTTCTCTGGTGGTCTCCATGTCCTCTTTGCCTTCCATCGTCTCATTCTCATTGTCTTCCCAACAAAAAAATTCGCATGGACAAAGATGACAGTACCGGCTATTCTCACAGTTGCCTTCATTTCTCTGATGAGAAGTTTCATAATGCAAATGCTAGGTGATTTCCCCGAAGGGAAATTTTTAGTATAAGTAGATTTCAAGATTCGCGTCTCTTCCTCAAATACAATCGAGAAGTGATGAGTTGGGAGATCACCGTAACTCCCTCCAGCATGTTTTACATCACGTACGTACCATCTTGAGCTTCACAGAGATATATGAAATTGGTTAAGATACTTCGAGATCTATTGGTCCATCTCCGAGCTTGTGTTGATTATTTCTCTGGACTCTTTCTCGCTCATCCGTCTACACTTTCAGAAGAATAAGGTTTATTTTCTACCTGTTCCCGTTTTTGAAGTATTGATATTGTAGATGGACGGCAAGAAATCGAAAATCAACGGAGCCGTTGAGAAACTTCTGGTTATGCAGGTAAATCAGCTTTACTTTCACTCACTTCGATAACTAAAATAAATGATTTCAGAGCTTCGCCCAATGCGTTCCTACGGGGACTGTGGTCGTTCTCTATTTCTTCGTATTCCCCAATCTCACTGATCCCTTCGCAATGTTCATCGCTTCGTCTTTTACATGGAATGCAGGAAATGTCATGGATGGGTTCGTAAATTAGAGAAGAAGAAAAAACGTGTTATTTTCTCCATTCCGCTTCTTTTCGCTCGAACGGGCTGCGAAACCATACAGAAAGAATATCTACGTCGATCATTAGCTTTCCTTGACCTACAAACATATGACGAACACATATTTTTCAGTGCCATCATTCTTATCTTCCACTCTCGCAATCTATTCCGACCCAAGTCACTCACGGCAATAGGTGGTGCCACCTCGAAAACATTCACCACAGAAAACACACAAAAATGAAAATAGAAAAGGGATTGTCTGTAATTATTATTGTAATGAATTAATCGATAAAATAATTGAAAGCAGACTTACAACGCCAGTAACAAATATTCTGAAGAGATCTGCCAATCTAGGACGTTCTAAATTTACAAATGCACTAATCTCATCTATGGCTGAACCGGCACTAGCTTGAGATGCTGCTGTGTAGGCATCATGTTTACAGTCGTTTGAGGTTCTAGATCGATTGGACCGTCCTCTGTAGGAAGAAGACGGAAGTTCTGTAGGGTAGCTGCGATAATAAGAAAGAGCTCGGTACGAGCAAGGCCTGAGAAAACCACGTGTATTAATTCGGGTCATGCATGACTTGGAATGTCCCCAAAGTTCCTGAGAAATATCTCTTGACAACGGAAAATAAGTGACCTTCTCCCGGACACTGTCTCTTTCCCAACGAGAAAGGCAGTGTTCTCTCCATCACTTCCTTTCTCAGCGTTTTCCCGTCTTCACTTAGATACCTTTCGGGGCGAAATTCTTCTGGGTTCTCAAAGATGGGATCGTGTGCCATTATCTGGAAGACATATCTAGGGACCACAACGTGGATAGGCGACGTGGGGGATTCGTGTCCAAAGTAGGCTCAAAATGACCGTCAGGGTCTCAACATCATTTTTGCTTAAGGTCGTATGCCGCTATCTCTTCTCTCAAGCCCGGGAGAGCGTTAGAAGCGCGCGCGACTCCCCCAGCCAGAGAGGTGGGAGAGGCGAGACGAAATATAAAGGCTGCGGAGCCTCTCTCGCGTGTGTCTCTCTCCCTCCTCCCGCTCTTTCGTCGCTCTCCTCCCGCGCTCATGTTAAATTCGAGCACAATTCAGGAAAAATTATTAAAAATCCAATTTTGTGCTTAAAATTCCTCTAAAATACAAATGAATAGAATATCTCGGGCGGAACATTGTGCGTGTACTGGAAATACCCTAATAGCCCTATTCCCAACCTAAATATCGACAATTGACCTACTCAAACATGAAAGTGCAAGCTCCGCCTCAGGTCAATAATAGAGGAGGTCAAGAGCTACATATCAAGCTTTTGGGCGAGTGATTTGGTAGCGTCTCCGAGGTGTGCTCCCTCGATCTCGCTTTTGAGGGGAATCGGGTGCGCCGAAAGTGGGCGGGGCTTGCGGGCCCTAGACATATCCGACAACAGTAGTGCCAGCCGGGATGAGATGGCCCTGCAAAGGAGTATCCTGCTTTTTCGTTCAAACTGAAACTGACCATTATTTCCACATCCTCAGTCGTCCGTCGGTTGACATTCACTTGCAAGATATTGGCGTGTCGCTGCACTACGTGTATGACAGCGCTTGTGTAGGGCAGGAGGTGCTTGTCGGCCAGCGAAGGCAGGCAGACAATCACATCCCACCACACGCAGGATTTCCTCGCGTGATTTGTCCTGCGAATAAACTTTTCTCATTTCAAGGCGTGAAAAAGGATTATTTGACCAGCTATTTCGTGCTCAGAACATCCATAGAAATACTGCTGTTACCTGGACATGCTGATTCGCCGCCAACAGAAGCGTCGCACATCTCAGCGTTGTTGTTCCCGTTTCTTGACCCGCAGCGAAGACCTCAAAACAGACGGCATGTAGTTGTTCCTTCCTGTAAATTAGCTGTGATCATCGAGAATGACGATGCATCACGGAACTTCATCAGTTTAATATAAACTAGATACTTCAGGGCAAATATAAATATCTTGCGTGATGTGGGGACTGGTGCCGATCATTCTCAAGTAAGCCTGCACGAAAGACTTATCCTCTCCATCTTCTGTGAAAAATTCCATCGCCGTCTGAGTGTTATCCTGGATGAACGACATGATCTGAGTTCGAGCTTTAATTACTCCTATTTGCTGTTCATACTTACCGTGTGGAAATTCGGTCCTTGGACTTTACGTGAAACTCTTTGCATCCCGGGAATGAACTGTACGAAACGAATAGAGTGTATGACCAGATTACAGAGAGCCATTTCGGCGAGCTGCCCAGAGAAGAATGAAAAAAGTATTTTCATCGCCTTTATTTTTATTGATAAGTGAGTAGCTTTTCGAAAAGTTAAATCATCTGTTGTTGTTTTTTTGGTTTATTTTTTTTTTAAATTACGCTCTGAGGGAACGAACCGCTGAGAACGCTTTCAAGAATTCGACCAGCCGTTGAGTGTTGTCGTATGGATAGCGAAATCCGAAGAGCGTTTTGTTGATTATGTTAGCCATCATTATCTAAGAGAAGCAATTCTCAAACTGTACACTACTCAGAACTAAAGAACCTGAATTATATATCTAAGATCCGCTCGATCTTTATTGAAAACGCTGCTGTGAAGAAGACTTAGAAAGTCGGTGATTTCTCGATGGATCTAGACAATTTTTGTTCTGCAATGCGATGACATCGTTCTGACCTGCTCTTCCATCAAACTCTTTCCCATACCAAAGTCGCGCAGAATAGTGATTGTAAGTCGCCTGACACGGGAATGGGGAATTGTGAGGTGATAAATCCGTACAAAGTGGTTCGCATGAACTCTACCTATTCTCCATCCAGCTCTGCCCGTTTGCGTTTATCAATCCCGCGTTGTGACCGCCAAAGCTGAAATCCTCGTTGTAGGGTACTTGCGGACGACCGGACAAGCTGTCACCTATAGCAATGCGTATTGCCTATCTTATGCTGCCGTTTCTCTGACCTTTGGTGACGTACGCTTCCCTCACCCCAATGAAGTTAGTGATAACAACAACAAGTAACGGCATGAAAACCGTAAATATTGGCCCGTACTAGAGTGATAATTCCCGAAATTGGAGATGAACTTTGTCAGAACTCAGCTGAAATTGCTTTCGTATTATTAAATTTGCATCATCGATCACGAACCTGTCTGAGATTGCCAACAATTGGATAGGGACGAGGGCCCTTCGGGTACTTTGACACCCACCAGTAGTAGCTGATGACGTAATAGATGGCACAGTAAGAGTAATAATAGCGATAAGCGACATGGTCAGATGCATTAACCACTGCTGACTGTGCTGACTAACCGTTTCCACTCCGTTTTCTATGTATGATCTCAGTTGATAAGGAGGGAGAATTGTTTTCGAAATAATGTTGTTGATGGAGTGTAAGTTCCGAGACATTTTCGATCGTTTAGAAAAGGCTTAGATTATCTACGAACTTTATTGAATCAGATCAAACAGATGGTGCGGATCATGAGTGATCTTCCCATCCCTCCACTTATCAGTTAGTCCCTCTCTCTCTCTCTAGTGTGGAAGAGGAGGAGGTCAACAACACGCACGTTCCGAGTGATCTCCAAGAGATGAGAGGGTGAAGTACTTCCTGATTACAGATTTCTCTCGCGGGGTGCGGAAAAGAGTTTGTAATCTGATGAAAATAGAGTTAGCTTAGTTGAATTGTTCTGATAACACAGAGGCATAATGGAATTTATGTATTTTAATTATTTTAGTAATGTAGAAAACACAGTTTTTTCGACCATTTATTTAAAATATCTCACCAGATGAAACAAGCATGAGTTCGTTTAGCCAAGCCGACTGAACAGAAAATAAAAACCATTGTAAAAAATCGCCCTGAGGATTTGCACTCAACGTGTTCTGTTCGATAGATAAGTGAAGACAGAGCGAAGTGACAAGAGAGACATCGCCGAGAATCAGAGCGCTTTTTCTAGAAAATCCTATAGGGACATGATTCTGAGACAAAATAAATTTTTTCTTTCGAAGTTTCATGAGCTCTAGTTAGCAAATTCGTTTTCTACGTTCAACAATAAGTCAGAAATTCCTATAAGGACATAATTCTGAGACAAAATTTTTTCGACAAAAATCGGACCAAAGGGGGACCACATGTTGAAAAAGTGGTCAGAGTCGAATTAAATTTTGTCTCGAAAAAATATGCCTATAGGATTTTCTGGTGTATTTTAGCGCACTTATGGGAGAAATCGGTATTTTCAAAGTTACATTACTTTTTTGAAAAACCGACCACCCCGCACCAGCGCATGGACATGAAATGATTTCTCCAGCATACGAAATGTTACACTCAGCCTCTTCATTCGAAACCTTTTGTGGAATTGTCTCTAACACAATTATAAAGCGAGTTATGCCTGTTTTCCTGAACCAAATTTGGTAGATAATTTCATAGTATCCCTACTTTGATGAAACAATACTCGAAGAGGAGACCTGATATCAAAAATCGGCAAAAGCAGTTTGAAAGAGCGTCATTCAAAGTACTTAAGTCTCACTTTTTATCGGAATCAGTGTAACTATTTCCTAAGTCCGCAGTGCTCTCGGAACTCTGGCAATTCCTCTCATAAGAGATGTGCGAGTGGTTGCTGCAAGAGGAAGTAAGCCACACAAAAAACTCCGATCCACTAAGTTATCAGGAGCTCTTTATAAGAAACATAAATTATGTTTCTTATAAAGTGCCCATTTGCATAGTGGTGGTTTATAGTGGTAACAGCGACCATTGAGGCTGAGTAGTGAATGTCGTTTGAATTGAGATCACACTGAAGATCGCTTCCGCAATTGCATTGTATCTGCTTCAGGTGAAAATATTATTTGCTTTACGGTTTGTGGTGATGTTTGAATGTATCAAGATCAAAAACCTGCAAAGGATTCACAATCTTCATATAATCTCTAATGATAATCATGAAAGAAGAGAGTGCAAACTTGAAGTACATTTTTAGATAGCAATTATTATCCTTTATCGAATTATACTTTTTTATTACCATAATCAACACCATATTAGGTCTTTAGTTATGTTGAGTTGAAATTATGATCATTGGTGTGGCAATTGATGACTTTGAAATGTTCTGTTTTCGGCGACAGAGAATTCTGAGCAGGATTCGTCTATGGGTGGACGTACTCGCTCGCCACTACTGTAATTGAGTGAACGATAGAATGTAGTGAGATCACACTGAAGATCATTGCTGAGATTTTAGAAACTGAAAATAATTGATGGAATCAACGTGTTCGGATCTGGTCAAACCAGCTTGATTTTGCGCGTCAGACCGTATTCCGATGAGTGAAGAATACAATAGGATGATGACTTCAGTCAGAATTGGAATTGCATAACACGCGTGTCGCCTAATGTTCGAATAAACGCTGGCACATTGGAAAACTCGAAAATGGGCTGAAGCCGTTTTTTGACAGTCCATATGGTTCCTCACAAGATAGCTTCGAGCTTTGTCCCAAAATATCGATTTCAACGACGAGGGACGTCGTCGAACTTCTGAGAGGCTGAAAATTGCCATTTTCGGAAGCATGTAGTGCATCACGGAGTGATTTTGGTGAAGTGTCGTCAACACATAAAATGTGACAAATGTCGAGACGAACACGTCTGACTAGTCGGTGGATCGATATTTAAATAATTATTTTTGTAAATAGAATAAAATTAATAATTTTTAATAAAATTCGATATCCATGAATATTATAGTTTCTCTCGATCAAGCTCATCAAGACAAATCGAATGGTATGTTGAATGCATAGGCTACCGATATGCGGAACGAAGAGAATCGAGAAGTAAGGTTTTACCGGATCCCTGTTTTCGCGCGCTTTCTCGCTTTGAGAGAGACGGCGCTTGATCTACCGCTCTCAATGCCGTGGAGGTGCATTTCCCATGTATATTTCCATTCTCGGTGATCGATCAGGATGCTCAGAACTTCTTTGAGTAATTTTAAATACACAATTTATGCTATATTAATCATTATTCGTAAAACTTGAGATTGTGCAATTAACTCATAAGTGTATCCCTGCAAAATTCTCATTCCATTTTGCGATATTCTTTTTTTCGTAAGCAGTGGGGCTGTTTTACATTCCTGGAATTGGCACTGATACAACCGATCAACCTGGAGTTATCTCACCCTCCTGGATTGAACATTTTGAGCACCGCATTGAGTCAGATTGGCTGATCCAGTCATCGTTGAATGAAATTTCAGGAATAAACAAGCATAAAAAACAGAAGTGAGAGCATTACAGGAATTACAGCTCAACAACAGGATTGAAACTTTTTTCTGGTCGATTGAGAGACAAAAATGATGAACAAATACGCGAAATGAGCAAGAAAGAGGATTTTTTTAAAAATATTTGGTCAAAAAAATTGGGAAATTGTACAGCTATTGTACATTTAAATGGAACGAGAAGAGTTGGTCGCGATATTACACCAGGGCGTCGAGATAGGGGCAGAGATAAGAAAAGATCGAGCACAGGCAAATGCCATACATCTGTGTACAACTTTTTTATTCTTTACCAGTTCATACATTTTTTTTAAAGAATTTCACTACTGTTATTCGTCTTTGTCTTTCAGTTTTCCACTTTCTTCCTTCAAGCTTCTGATCTCCACACTATCTGTTATCGCATCAAGATCTATCCTCGTCCAATTGATCTCTTTTTCTTCTTCAAAATGTCACGAAGAAATTCATACTTCTTTCAACTGTTTTTTTGTTTGTTTTTTTTGTGTTTTCGAGTTTAGTAGAAATATGCGTACGCCCATATTAGATCATGGTCGTGGTGCGGATAGAGAGCAATTAGATGAGGTATTTAATGGCCGACTTGCTCGTCTGTGAAGTCGTCAACAAATGTTTTCCACGTGAGTTCGATGAAAAATTCATTTAATCTCATTTCACATATTAAGATCCGGGAATCGGAGCGGTTGTTTGGAGAGACGTTCCACGGTATAGTGAAGCTATTGGGAGGGGTCGACGGGGGACATTTTCACAACCCATGTCAATAAGTTCAGGGTGAAGTCCCCATACCTAGAGCTGATAGCTGGCCCAATATGAGATGATGGGGTGCACCCTCCGTGAAATGCTGTGCGTGTCCCAAAAAAAGTCCGAAATTTCATCCCAGAAAAAAGTACGTTCTTATAGGTGTTTCAGGCGTATTTTTCGATAAAAATTGCGAAAAAAATAGTTTGGAAGCGAAAGGACATCGGTAAAAGGTCAAAAATCGAATTTTCGTCATTTTTCGGTCACCGTCATATTTTCCCACAGCCATGAGAAAATTTTTATTCCATATTCGGATTCTACGTGCAAAACTACCTACTGTGTTAAATTTTCACGCCTTTTCATCCGTGCGCTCGGATTCTACACCTTTCCGCCCGAGGCTCTCTCGGAAGCTTGCTGGAGAACGATGAAGAGACGTTTCGATATTTCAATAAGATATAGTCACTTTTACGTCAGATTTATATCCCATTTATCGTTATTAATCGTTTGGATTGATGTTATGGGGTTGTGATATCGATAAAACACGAAAAAAGAGAAAAGTCGAAAAATCACTTTTTGGAAATCTCAAAATTTCAAAAATTCATAAGTCATGAATCTCAGTTTCAGATGGTGAATTTTCAACGGAGACTCACTTGTCTATGAGTTATAACAATATCTTTTGGGCCGGTTTCTAAAGAAAAAGTTTTGGTCGAAAAATTTCTTGATAAAAAATCATCCAAAAATTACAATTTCAAAAAATATTCGCAAATCGGCTATAACTCTCAGATATTGTTCATAACTCATATACAAGTGATTTCCCTTTAAAAATTCACCATCTGAAACTGAGATTCATGACTTATGAATTTTTGTAATTTTGAGATTTTCAAAAAGTGATTTTTCGACTTTTCACTTTTTTCGTGTTTTATCGATGTCACAACCCCATAACATCAATCCAAATGATTAATAGCGATAAATGGGATATAAATCTGACGTAAAAGTGACTATATCGCATTGAAATATCAAAACGTCTTGTCATCGTTCTCCAGCAAGCTTCCGAGAGAGCCTCGGGCGGAAAGCTGTAGAATCCGAGCGCACGGATGAAAAAACGTGAAAATGAAACATAGTAGGTAGTTTTGCACGTAGAATCGGAATATGAAATAAAAAATTTCTCATGGCTGTGGGAAAATATGACGGTAGCCGAAAAATGATGAAAATTCGATTTTTCGACCTTTTACCGATGTCCTTTCGCTTCCAAACTATGTTTTTCGTTATTTTCATCGAAAAATACGCCTGAAACACCTATAAGAACGTACTTTTTTGCTGAGATGAAATTTCGGACTTTTTTGGGACACACACAGCATTTCACAGAGGGTGCACCCCATCATCTCATATTGGGCCAGCTATCAGCTCTAGGTATGGGGACTTCACCCTGAACTTATTTTCATAGGTTGCAGAAAAGTGATCCGTGGGGTATGTGCAAAATACCGTGGAACGTCTCTGGAGAGAGGCAGGCGAAGAGAAGTTGAGAGAATTGCGAACCGGAAAGATTCTCAAGGAATTCGACATATTGGTATCTTCCTCGCACAACCTCAAATCCTACACGAGTATGTTACAAAACTAGAAAATTCGTCAATATTAACATTTTGCAGGCATTCTGCATTTGAGAATACCCTCATTTTCTTCTTCAAACGAAGAAGAACGAAACGAGAACTTGCGACTTTCATACATTAGCCTTCTTCAGAAGGCGGTCGAGATGAAAGCAGAATCCATGGTCAGTAAACTTTCAAAATTCATGATGGTTTGTATGTGTGCTTTTGAAATTTGTAGGTGCTCCCCTTCATTGGGACTGTTTCCGTAAATTTTCCTGAGAAAGAAGGAGTCGATATTGGTCTTCGAGCAATCTCAGAGTTCTTCTCACATGATGAGAACACGGGAGCTTTGAAGGAGATCATTTAAAGCGCACGAACTTATTGTCAGTCAGAACTTCACGCGAAGTGAGTTTTCAGTATTTCTCATCAAATAATTTGCTGGAATCACAGGGATCTCATTGGCTGATGATTGCTACTACCGCCACAACAACCGTGGATCGGACGAAACGGAGCAGCGTCTCAAATCATTCAATCTTGAGCTTACGCCAAGCAGTGAAACGTAGTATTTGAATTATTGACGAGTTCTATTTCAGTTCGACGAGATGCCATCAACAGATAACATTTTCAGGAAGCAGACTGTGTCTACGTTCATCGCCCAGATGGATTGTGAAGTTGATCTGCGAGGGTGCAATTCTGTATTGGATTTGCTCAATGTGCGCGCAAACGGAGAAGCCATAAACGCAGGCCAAGAGGTTTCGTTTTTATTTTAATTTTATATATTTTATAATTTTATATATATTTCATTTTCATTGTAATAATGCAATGTTTGCAGATACTTGTTGGATCGAGACTGATTTGTTCCGAACATTTCTGCTCTCTAGTCACGAATTGGGATAGATGTGATGAGAGGAGCAAAAACAACAGGCAGACACGTTCATCAGCCGATTCCACTGCTGTGAAGTGCCCACTATCTCATCTGAAAGCTGTCAATGCAGAATCTCATCGTGTTGTGGACAAAGTTGAAAGGCTGATACTTTGATACTAAATTTCAATCAGTATTTTTATTCAGGTTATGTGTATTGGGTGGTTGAAGTCGAAAGGGACGTTAATTCCTCCTGGGACAACGATTTGTCCGAATCATCAGCGTGAAATGAAGAAAACATCGACCGACCAGTTTCACAGAACAATAAGGATGGTTGAATAATAGCACTTACTAATTGCGTTTAGGAAATTGACCGCTCAGAAAGTTTCATGGAAGTAGAGATGGACGTCTCTATTGATCAGATGGAGATTGATTTCAATGATTCCAGAGTGGCTGACGATTTCTCTCTATCTGATATCACTCGTGCAGTTAGAACTCTTCCGCCTGAAGTATGCGTAGGGGCCACAAGCCTGAGAGCCGATTTTTAGGAATCTGAGCTCTTCTCCGAAGCCTGGGAGAGCTTCCGAAGCGTGCGCGCATCTCCCAGTCAAATTGGGGGAGAGGCGAGACGAGAGAGACAGGGGGCGGAGCCTCTCGCATTCGTCTATCTCACTCCCCCCGCTCTCTCGCCTCGCTCCTCCCGCTCAACTCCCGCGATCGAACACAATTCGGGGAAAATTATTAAAAATACAAATGTGTTCTTAAAATTCCTCTAAAATACAGAGGAATCATATTTTCACTGTCCAAATTGTGTGGTCCTCCTAGAAAGTGTAAAATTCGATGTTTCATGGCTATTTTCTCGAATTTTGACCTACTCAAAAAAGTCAGATCCACTTCGGACAGAGCTCATTGGATGGGGAATGGTCAGAGCTACACAACAAGCTCTTGGGCGAGTGATTTCATTGAGAATGCGATTTGTGTTTCCTCGATCTCGCTTTTAAGGGGAATGGTGTCGAGGGGAAAGGGGCGGGGCTTAGTGGCCCCTAAGTATGCGTTATCTCTTTATTTCGCGATCGAATCATTCTCAACAGGTCTACGCAGCAGTCGTGACGATAGTGAAGTCAATCGGAGGGGAAAGAGTAGAGAGGAGGAGAGTGGAGTGACCTCGCTGAAATCACAAAGAGGAAAAAAAGTACAATTGAGAGATGTGAAATGTAGTAATAATGGATGGCACAGGGCTATTTGGCGAGAAGGATTTTCGAGATCGTGTGTGAAGTGATGGCATCAGAGGGTATGGAGGAACTGTTCAGAAGAGCGACAGCCCAGGTTTATTTTTTAATTGCAGTATGCAATATCGTCTTAAGGGAAGAGATACGACGGACAGTGAACTCGCAGATCGGATGTTCAACAATATCGATACGCGTTTTGCATCTGCCACTACGAGACAAGAGAAAGTAGAAGTTCTTTCGCTAGTTTCAGATCTTGGAATGACCATTGATGAGGTAAATGATCGTTGATCTTTGAATATTAAACTGCAATTATGGTCAGACTATCCGTTGTGTGCCATCGGCCACTGCTCACTATATAAATATCGCGAAGAAATTCAATAGGGGCGGAATGGATTTCGATATCAAATATAAACGAGATCGATTTGATGAGACGAAAAATGCAAGATTTGTTGAGTTTCTCTACCGGTCAGTTTGAATCGAACTAACCTGAATGTGAATAATATCGCAGATCCAATGCACTCATCACTCTCCCCTGGGGAGATACTCTCTGTACATTGTCTGATGGGACTAAAACGCCGATCGCCTCCGTTGCAAGAAAGTTCTCATTTTCTCGCATTTGCAGGATGTATAGGAAAGATCTCGAGGTATCTCTGGATGTTTTGTAAATTCAGTAAATTTCGATATATTTTGAGATGAGCAAGGAAATGCATCTCAAGCTGGGCCGAGGAAGCATAACTCGCATTCTCAAAGTACTGGCCAAGAGGAAGACGGAGAGGATGACTTGTGTTGATGAGTTTTCAGTGGATGCGTATGAAGTTTGTCAATCCTATCTTCTTAAATTTTATAGCTTGATTTCACAGGGCTGGAAGCAGCTAACAGCAGTCGTCGAGGAGCTTCGAGGGCATGGACTCATTGGAAATGATGAAGAGAAGGCGATGAAAAGATGGATCAGGATCAGCAGAGCTCATCTCGAAGGTAAATTGTTTGAATTCATCTTTGAGGTCGCATTGCAACCTTGCCGATACAACCGAAACCTATTTTTTTCCGTATTATAATCGTTCTATTTATCACTGTACATTTCAGGCGAATACCAATCGGAAGTCGCCGAATCATCGAAGGTTGCCCATCACTGTTCTCGCTTCTCGCTCTCTGATCCGACCAGGAAGTATTACGCTTCTCAGTGTGCCCATGAGCATCATGGAAAATGTACCGACTGTGATCAGGTTACGACCACCTTTGACTTTGTTGTTATGTTTTGACAAATTTCAGCTTTATCTTCTGATGGCCAATCTCTCATCTCTGACAGACCAATTGGCTGATGCTGAGGCTTCATAATCTTCCAAGTGTCATCGAGTCCGGCGAATTCACGAGATAGTGGAGTATTCATGCAACAAGATCAGATCCTATCAGGCGCACCTTCTCCGGTATCTGATCAACTTTAATTGAAATGTATTCGAATCTTTCTTTAAGAGCGGCTGTTTCGAACAGTGGCCGAGTGAATGTTCAGGATAATCTTCAAGATGGAGAGGCCATTCTCACTCTAGATTTTTCCATGAAAATCGAGCCAAAGAAAGCGACGTGAGTCTTTCCAATATATTTAAACCAAATGTTTCATACGCAGAGGGCCAGGGATTCTTCTTTGGCAACCGTGGTCTGAGTCTCCACATGATTCACGCCTTAGCGAAAATCGGAGGCAAACTCGTTCACCGAGTGTTCGCTCACTCAATGGGCGACGTCTCGCAGGTAGATTTTGTTGTTTACATTTCCCCCATTTGATCACCTTCTCTCAGGATCCGACACTCGTGTTCGCCATTGCACGGCACGCACTGGAGATTCTGGAGAAGAATTCGATTCACACTGTGACACTCAGATCCGACAACGCGGGTTTGTAAGATTCTAATATCAGTCGATATTTATCTCGTCACTCTTCCAACTGTCGACTCCCAAAATAAGGATCGCCGGATATCATTTTTCGGAGTCGCAGGCTGGAAAGATGAATGAAAGGCGTGCAGTAGGGTTCGTTTTACTTTTTTTATTCAGGGTACTTGTGATAGAGCTGCTGCTCACTGCAAGCGAAAGATCAAGGAGTGGCTCCTTGCAGGAAACGACATCTGGAGCGCAAAAGATATATACGATGCGCTCACCGTTCCGGAGGAGATAGTAAAGGTGATTAAGTCTGATCCTACTCTCCGGTTCTGAAAGGAATGTCTGAACTTCAATTGGGTAATTCAAGGCTAACTCTCTTCATTTTGTATACTCTTTCACAGGACAGCGAAGCGCGCGAAATGAAGAGAGTCAATCCTTGAATTAACACCCTAATTTTTCTCAGGGGCTGACGACATTCCATTGCTTATTCACGGATGAATCGAAAGAAGACAAGCCCAAGAACTCCTTTCCTGGAATTACACAGTTGTTCAGCTTCGAATTCGCGGGATTTTTTGAACAATGAAAATGAACTGACAAGTATTATCAGAATTCCGGAGTTCGAACTCGTTGCCAGTATGGAATCGGTGAAGGAAAGATCACGAAGAAGAGCAATCTCGTTCATCAATTAAAATGTACACTGACGGTTGAAGATGAGGGAGGGCTAGATGGACCATTCTGGTGTTCTCTCGATTCCAGCGAAAAGGAGATGAATGTGGCTGAAGAAGACGACGAAGAGATGCATCGATCAGTGAGTGTCTATCTTACTATTTGTTTGATTCACAAATTTTTATCAGGACATGTTCTACTGCTCGACTCATGGATGTACAAAGCAATTCCTCTCCACTCGAAGACTGATCGAGCATGAGATCAGAGGAAATCATAAATTCGAAGTCAAGAAGGAGTCGATTACCGATAATGCGGTGAAGAAATTCAACAAATTGATTGAGACAAGGGAGATTGCGAGGATGGCTGTAACGGAGCAGGTGGAAACCATGGAGGATCCAGGACATGAACCTGGTAGGTGAAATCACGATAGTGGGCCTACGAAATGAATATCGTGTTTGCCCAACTAGATTCATTTCAGTTCACTGCATGGGATGGGCACTCAAGTCTTCGCACACTACTCACAGACTTGACGATGTGTCAAAAGAGTTGGCAGAGGAGTACTTCCATGCTCAGAGGGCACTCAACAGAAGAGCCGATGCTGCATTCATGAGGCGGCAGCTGGAAGACGCGAAGGATAAATCAGACGCTTCTGGATGTCGATACATGCTGAAGTACGCTCACATTCCATCTGAGAAGCAACTAATCGGACTGTTTTCTCGACTGGAGGAGACGAGAGTGAAAGGTGGGAACAATGCCAGTGATCCCGCTACCGAAATGCACTGATTTTAGGTGCGACGAGCGCGAAGGCTGCCAAAGTCACGAAGCCTTCGAAGTCAGGATCGAAGACGACCAAGAAGAGCACAAAGAAGTCGAGTGTACGAACAACAAAAGGAGAGACAAGGAAGAGAACTGTGGTTGAGGAATCGGATGCGTCCGAATTGGAGGATCACGTTTTTATGGAGGGAGATGGAGAAGATGAGAATGCAGAAGCTCAGATGGAGATGGAGTATGTGTACGAAGGAGATTTCATTGAACAAATGATCGACGAAGAAAGAGATTCAATTTATCGAAAATAGATTTGTTGTATTTATTTTAATCGTACTAGATTTTCCGTCATATTTTGTTTTATATTACATTATATCGACTAGTTATTATTAATTATGTTAATTTTGCGGAACAACTGTATAAAAAATGTTTTCTGAAACGACTAACTAAGTGTCTGAATCACCAAGGGCATGGGAGATTCTATTCCACGGCATAGAGAGCGAAGATCAAGCACCGTCTCTCTCAAGCGAGAAAGCGCGCGAAAACAGGGATCCATTAAAACCTTACTTCTCGATTCTCTTCGTTCCGCATATCGGTAGCCTATGCATTCAGCATACCATTCGATTCGTCTTGATGAGCCTGATCGAGAGAAACTATAATATTCATGGATATCGAATTTTATTAAAAATTATTAATTTTAATCGATTTACAAAAATAATTATTTAAATATCGATTCACCGACTAGTCAGACGTGTTCGTCTCGACATTTGTCACATTTTATATGTTGACGACTCTTCACCAAAATCACTCCGTGACGCACTACATGCTTCCGAAAATGGCAATTTTCAGCCTCTCAGAAGTTCGACGACGTCCCTCACCGTTGAAATCGATATTTTGGGACAAAGCTCGAAGCTATCTTGTGAGGGACCATATGAACTGTCAAAAAATACACAGAACCATATGGGTCATAAAATGTGCCAACCAACCCCGATTTTACTTTTTTCTTAGGCGACACGCGTGATAAACAGTGGATGGAATTGACGCCTGAATATCGTAGAATATTCAGGAGTAACCAGAGTCGGATAAATCACCTGGAGAAGCAGGGCGTTTATCGCTCGTCGTTGATATCTGTAACCTTAGACAGGTGCTTTTCGAAAATCTGGTCTCACGCTCTAGTGTACGGGCTTGAAAGATTCGAGCCGCTCTTATTGAAGTTGTGTAGTGATTCGAATAATAATTTGAGGAAGAAAGTATCAATAGAAGCGCCCAGGTGAACGATACTGAAAAAAAGAGTTCCAAATTACATTATGTATGTGACAAACTAGCAACAAGCATTATCACATAACTGTTAAAAACTATGTACACAACACATGGGTAGTGACGTAGCCATAATAGATCTTCAGAAGCATCCTTCAATAGATATTACAGATTCTTTCATTGATTATTCCTGCGTCTTACTTCTCTTGGATACTGTATCCTCTGTACTAATAGGTACATAGCGATGAGTGTAATGAAAGAACAGATTCGAAGAATCACCAAGACTCTTGCTTTCTTCCATCGATGAGGCGTGTCGTAATTCACTATCACCTGACAAAGGACAACCGAAATGTCGAGATACGTTGAGTAGAGGAAAAAGAACGACGTTTAACGAAATTTCACTCACATTTCTCCTGTAATACATGCATGATGTATGTGCATTGGCAATTTCGAAGAAGAATGCAGCATAAATGCACTGCAATATGTGTCACAAAACATATCGCGAGTAAGGGATCTCACCGAATAAAGTGAACTATCCATTCCGAATGGAACATATCCTGCACAGTAAACGACGCTGTGATTCAGCAAAAATATCGGAACACCCATAACCAACCAGATTTCAGCGATAATTGAAAACACCTGATAGTCAGTTTTACAAACATTTAAAATATGTAAACGAACAAGAACAGATAATTCGTAGACCCGATAGTTTCTGCTTCTATGATCTTTCTCGAAGTAGACGAGGAAGCAAACAGGAATACAAGTGAACAACACGACTACTCCTGAAATAACTTTATTGAATCAAATCAACCTTTATTGTCACCTAGTACGCGTTGGGCATGGATTATGGCAAATTCCAGGTCAATATCTAATAGACGACGGGGCGAAGTCTCATTCATCAGGTGAAATGAGTAGTGGAATGAAGCTGCATCTAACAGCTGCATGCTACAAAAACTCACATGTTTTCATTCGTTTGATCTCCACTCAACGAGAATGTTTTGAGCGATGAAACATCAGAGGCGTATTTGTCTTTCTTTTTTTCGATAGGGAATCATTATCACTAACGCTATCATGAGCAAGTAATTATTATAAATTGAATTGAGCCAAGGCTGTATATTCTTCAAGTCAGAATCATTTTTTTTTCTGAATTTAACTTGACGACATAAATCATGTGCTCTCATGAATCGAAAAATCGATTGCAAAAATGTCACTGTATACTTTCCCAAATGTCATTAGGCTTTCATATTATTATCAAAGAGTCATCCTTCGGTACTCACTAAGTCTTCTTTTCTCACGCCTCTAATTGCCGACAATAGGACGATAGACAACGAAGCTGAGATGTCCATATCCAATAAAATGTTATCTGCTATTGAGCGGGCAAGTTTCGGTACGTTCAGTGGCTAATTTTTCTACCTTTGAACGACTGTAGGTGTTGGCACAACTCTGAACTGCTTTCTTCTCTATTGTATATTCCGCCGCACAAAACAAGTTTTGGGTGCATACAAGTACATGCAGGTATTATACATACTGATTCAGTTTAGCAGTAACCAAATTTTGAAGATGTTGTTCATCACAATCGATATCTCTTATGCTCTGTTTCAAGTTGTTTTGGTAGAAGTGAGTGCTAGAATTTTAATTTGTTCGAGTTTTCGAAATTGTTTCTGGTTTGCAGCGCTTCATAGCTCAAGACTCGATCGTCATTGTTATTGGTCTTGGCAAATACTCAAATAATCTCGTATGCGAAGAATTCTCATAACACCGAATTACTCAAGCATTTCCAGATTGTCATCACATCATTTCTCGCCCTCTACTCGCTAACATTTATAATTATTGACTTCAACTTTCTCTACCGTCTTTGGGCAATCAAAGCGTATGGCACAAATGTCGATGATTTCGATAATACTTTTAGGCCTGAAAGAGTAAAGCTATTCTCGCAGAAAAGGTTCCTACTATTGGTTCTTCTCACTGTCATTGGTGAATACTGTTTCTGGTCAGCTAATGGTCAATACCGAAAAGAAGAATCACCACTGAAGGTTTCACATCGCCTACACTTACTTCTCTGCAACGGATCATGGAAGATTGAAAATTCGGAATGTAACTTTCGAAAAATTCGGCGTCGACACTCTAACACAGGATATGATCATGGGCGATTACTTTCACGTGAGAAAAACTTTTTTCTCCATCGGAATCAATCCGATGTAAATGCGATACAACTAGTGCGAAGAAAGTGAAATAGTGCGCACCTCTTCCGCAAACTAACTCTCCCTCCTTCAGGAAGATGGCACTCGTAATTGGCATCCGGCAGTGGCAGTGATCACTTTCTGCAATGTGCTCGCATTCTGTTTCGGATTCTTGATTTATGCAAGTGCCAATATCATCAACTGCTTGAGAAATTCGAAGTTGATTTCGAATGCGGGACTATCGCTGCAGCGGCAACTCTTTGTGACACTCAGCGCGCAGGTTTATATATTTAATATGATATTCAAAAGGTAAAACAAAGTACCTCAAGACTCTCATTCCGTTCGTCCTTCTCTACTCGCCATGTGGAATTAACATAGTGTTCCCGTTCTTTGGCATCGATGCTGAATTGGTGGCAGATCTATCTCCATTATCTCTCTCGCTCTTCTTACCATTCGACGCCATTGCTGTGATCTATCTCATGAAGGACTACAGACGAACTGTCATTCACTTTCTCAGTTGTGGAAGGTGAAATGATTAGAATGATATGTAAATTCATGATTACATTTTTCAGATTCGGTTTGAACGACCAAAATATGAATGAGATTATGGCTACAAAGACCTCTACTGTTGTAGTGCACATACCAAAATAAATTGTTTCTGTCTCAATAATGTATAATTTTAACTTTCTACATTGTTGGCGACCCAATGCAGAACTTTTTTTGGTCAAGCATGAATTTATTATTGTTGTTATTCACACTGTAAGGCATACGATTTCTTAATTGCGTCCTGACTCTCACACTTGAGCTCTACTTTGATTCGATTGTGTCGTACTAGCAGCGGATGATTTGTCTTGAGGAGCGATCTGAGATTGACGCACAAATCGGTACTGGACGACTGCCTGAAATTAATTAATAATAATTTATTAATAAAAAAAATTAATAATTATTATTTAAAAAAAAAAATTTCACCTGCACGATGGGGCACAACCAGAGTGTGTAAGTGAGGAGGAGAGTGAAGAAATCGAGTCGCGTCTGCAGGACAGCACCGATTGTGAAGAGAGAGACAGGGATGGAGAGTATACCCAGGGGTAGACAACTCTGGAATGAATGGTTGAACGATATCTTAGAATATTGATATATTTGTGCTTAACAATAAAAAAAGGATGTGCAAACCTGCAGCATTTGCATAATGAAGAAATTTCTCTGCATTCTGGCCGTTCGCGCACTCACTACGACCCCCCAGGAAAGTAGACGACGACGAATCTAAATTTTTTCTTTTTTGCCTTATATTCCATGATTTTCTTGTTATTCGCACAAATGATATTTCCGTACTCTAATTAGTATAAAGGAGAAGGCAGATGATTACCAAGACCATCAAGACTGCGAAAAGTGCGTAGGAAGACGTGTAAGGAGCGAGAACATAGAAGATAACAAGTGTGAGTAGAGTGCGGTCGTTCTGCGTGAAGTTGGATATCGAAAATAATTGGGATGTTCTCGTACATTCATGTGCGACATCTTCATCGTGCTTCCGAACATGACTATTCTCGTTGAATTGTCCAATCCGTAGAGATCCCTAGCGATGGATTCAAGTTCTTCATGGAATTCAGGAGTAGGTACGAAAGCTGGGACGAGGAACTGAGAACATGCCAATGCAATTAATAAGTGGATAAAAATGCTCACTGCGACGATTACAATCCATGCTGAAGTAAAGGAGAAGCCGATGAGAATTCGTCGCCTCGTACCCCAGTGAGAACTAGAATGTATTGATACAACATATCAACGATTAGTATTATCATACCGACACATGGCCATCCATTGCAACAAGCTGGTTGCTGGATGAATCGTCCACAGCATTGTTGTGAATACAAGGCCGACCTAGAAACCGAAAGCTAGATAAATACGTAATCTTCTTCACGCTCACTTGCTCCACAATATCGCACACGATTCGAGGCAGGTATGGTACTATAGGTCCAAAGAGTGGAATGGCGAAGGTTCCATCACGAAAGATGTTGACCTATTCAAAAATGGCTTGTACGGTACTAATTCCACGATCTTACGTAGTTCATGATCGCAAGGGATATGCTAAGTTCAAGTCCCTTGATCGCGGAAACATATATTAGAATCTGGAATATTTTTTCAATGGATAAAAATGCTGGAAATTCCATACTAATTACATGAATACTAACTTACTCGGTACACTTTCACATTTCCCGTGCCTTTAGATCGAATAAGAGCGAGGAGTAGAAGTATGTTCAATATTGCTCCTGAACTATCCAGTTCAAGTCACACTTCAAGTTCATAGAAACTCACCGATTGTGCCTTCCGATGTGCAAATTAAGCGAACGACAAGAACTGGTGAAATTGTCAACATCTCGTTTTCCAAAATGTTGAAAAGTGCGCGAATAAATGATGACTTGTGCCACCGAAACAAATTAGACGATCTTTCCGCTTCAATTGTCACATAAACCGGGCAAATCCTATCACGAGCCAATTACGCCCCCTACCACAGAAAAGTTCAGTAAAAAAGTCATCTTGGAGATCGAAAGGGTCAATATGATGAACGTAGAAAATAATATTTTCTCTAATGATGAATGTAATAACACACTTACTGTTCTCGACAGAAAAAAACAGCAACAAAGGCTAAGATTGTCTACGCGAGAAAAAATGGTAAAAACACAGTAAACCTTTTCTAACACGTTACATAATATTGTGCTGCTGAGGCAGATCGGATGACGCATTGGCATTATTGTGACATTATGAAGTTCCTGTTGCAAGCAAAATAAAAAGCAACGTTGAATGACGAAAAAACGAGCAGTTATCACAAGCGCATACAGTATCTTCGGATCTACCATTCTCACTATAGCAATATCCGTGAAACCAAGCAATCCCCCATTTTGTATTGCCCACGAAGCATCTTACTGTTGAAAGTGGAATTGGTTCTTTCGTGAATCACATAAATGAGTGTTATTTGTGTTGTTTTTCATTTCTCATTTGTATTCTAAGTTCCGTCACTCTGCTCGGAGATGCCTCATTTAGCCCTTACTTCAGTACGATTCATTTGCACAACAGAGGGAGTCGCAGGTCAGTGTAGCTGATTATTATTAACATGATTATAGCTTATTAAACATATTACAGGAATTGCACTGAATTTATACCTCATTCATGTCCTACGGAGAAAGAAAATAAGCAATTATACCGATAAAATGTACAGGGTAAGATTTCGACTAGTTCGCATCCAATCATCCGTCTAGGTTCCTATCTTCGTGGGAACAACTCAGGGATTTATGCAGAGTGTTTCAACCGCCATACTGCAATATGTGAGTAAAACAATTGATTATTGGTCTCATTGATTGTAATTTTCAGACCCCGACATTCCAGAATGGTACTTTCATTATTGCATTGGTTGGACCGGCGCCGTATTTCATTCCCGTTCCGGTTACAAATGTTTTAATGATGGTGAGATTGCAATATGAATCAGAAATGAACATATTTTTCTCAGTTTGGTCTTGTAATCTGCTCGATGAGTTGGACTCTCCTTCCCGCCACTGGAATGCTTCAACTTGCCACTCTTTCAAGGTACCTAAGTTATTCCTTCGCCAACCTGTTACATCCAAAGCTCACGAATGAAGTCTAAGAATGTGCAATCGACTTAAATTATTGACGTAACTCACAGGGTTCCATGGGGCATGACCAAACGTCATCTCGTTTGTTTCTCCTTCTCCATCGCTTGCATTATCGACGCCACAGTAAGAAAAAACACATACTGGATGCTTTTATTTGGGGTTTCCAGTTCGCATCCGCCACTTTCATTCCAACTCCCGCCTTTTCGGCCATCATGAGTGATATAATGAAGAAATTGTTACACCTGGAGCCCGATGATTAGTTATTATCATACGGAATGACGTGGAGGTATACTCAAGCCAATGTGAGTGACATTTGTAACGATGCTTTACGAGACAATAAATTCAGAATGGTCGAGGATTTTTCATTCCCGCATTTTTCTTCCTCATCTTGCCCTACGTCCTGTCATACGTCGCTTTCGTCACTCTGGTATTGAAGGTATTTTGCAAAATTTATACTTTTCTCATCATTGTTTTCAGATTCGGGCACTTCTGCTATCATTTCAAAGCGTAATGAGCCAGAGGACAATGCGAATGCAGAGGGAATTCCACAAGATGCAGTTGCTGCAGGTCAGTCGCTCATTTGATGCTTCTTTTTTCATCTGTTACAATATTTTATTCGCGTTTCTCTCTCTCTTGCGTTGCCTCAGTTGGAATAAATGCCACTGTCTCATCAAACAAATTCAGGGCTTTCTTCCACTCGCAATCATGTTCATACCCTTCGCCATATTTCTGGGCGCAGTCTTCACTGGAATGGACATGGACTATCGCATCTCTTTGATACTTGTCGTCTTCCTCTGGATCGGTCCAGTGGTGCAGGTTAGGCGATCAAATTAGTGTCAATTTTGGCAAGAATACATTTCGTCTTGAATTGCAGGCGGGTGTGCAGATAAGTTTTGTCCGAAAGAACACGACGAAGAACCATCTTTCCTCAATAACTGTTTCAAAATTGAGTTCCACAAGTAACAGAAATTATAGCATGTTCTACGATGACCATGTTTGTCGCATCAACATTGTATGTCTCTCGTCACCAGTTTTGATTAATCATGCGATCAAATGTCATCTTCACGCGTAACACTCAAAGGGTTAATAAGTGTTCTAAAGTTCGTCTCTCTATTTCTCAATTAAGTTGAAGTTCAGAGATATCAATTATTGATGGCTGGCTCTATTCGCTGATTTTCGAACGTTTTGTTCACATGTTTAAATATTTATCACATTGCAGGTTGGGGTATAGCATCAGTCAAATAGTCGAATATTTAAACAAATTATTTTCAGAGTTTTGTGGGGAGAATGTCTCTGCTCGCTCAGGCAGTCGCCCATGTGCTAGTGAGTTCTGCGTGTTTGCATTATGCTATTCGTTAGAGAATTGTATTCGGCGGGGTAAGGGATACGAGTAGGGACTCCCTTCCGAGCCATTAGTATTGCCCCTAGGAAGGCATAAGAATTGCCACTATATGATACTTAGAACCATTGACGCATTTGCAGTGTCCACAGAAATATATTTAACTTGCAGCTTTTACCACGAGTATATTCGTTTATGTGAAGAAGAATCTGAGAATGGAAGTGCATAGTCTTGTTGATAGATGTAGCGCTTCGCACCCTATCGTCACACTTTGAAAAGTTCTCTAACATTGAGTTATCTTACTGAATTTTGAAAGGACTGCAAGAATGAAAAAAGTTTGGCAGAGAGTTATCAGTTCGTCCATATTTCTTCATACCATAATAATGCCTTCGTTATCTTATTTGTATGTCGTGTGGCGTAATCAAAGAAATACCCATTCATGTGAATATTATGAGAGAGCAAAAAACTTCCGTATAGCCTGTTTTTATTATTTTATATTTTATCTTTGAACATGTATACACTACAACAAACGGTGATTGGGGTGATGCAAGGTCGTCTGACCAACTCTAGACTACCGTAATCGTCTCTAGTTCTTCTTGTGCTGTCCCCAATACTCGGGATCGGGGGCGGAGTCGGCGGGAATTCCCAGTTTGGCATCTGAGAACTCGTGCAGGTACGGCATGTACCAATGGCCGAAGATATGTCCAGAGTGGTAGTACATGTGGTAGGAGAACCAGAACCAGAGAATGGCCGAGATGGTGTAGGTGAGGCATCGATCGATATACGTCGATCCCATCGTAGGATTACGGTAGAAGTAATCGGGGATGGGTTTGTCTCCCTTGGAGATGGTTCCTCGATAGTCTCCATCGTACTTGTGCAACTCGGGATTCTCCGACGGTCCCATGCGACCTCCAACCGGCACCTCGGGTCCCTTGGCGTCGTCTCCCCATGCGAATCTTGTCCTCACGGGGCCGAGGGTGCGTAGCAGAGCGGAGGGGCGGGGCGAGAGGAGGGACGGCATCTTTCCTCCACTGACGGACGACGAGAGACCGCGCACAGAGGCCACACGGCCCAGTCCTGCCATCAGACGGCCTGCCATCTTGAGATACTGGGTAAAAACCGTTGCATAAATGTCGTATTGCAGCTTCTCACCTTTTAAAATCGATGACTACTGAGCAATGTGATCTACTTTCTGAGTTGTCTCGCAACATCGGATATCAAGTTCTCATTTTCGCGAAGTTTCTTTTGTGTTTGTCCGGAGTCTTCGGAATATGCAACCAGTGGAAAAGCCAGGTAAGAGAACTCAGAGAAACCAAAATATTGTTGATTCATCAGGGAGTTCGATTTCTCGTTCACAGCAACACAAAAGTGTTGTTCAGTGGTTATTACGCTCTCAATTTATTCACTGCATCGATTTTTACGTTGATATATCTGTTTGAGCTTATAAGGTACTCCACCAAAAGAAGTATTTAGATAATTCAAATAATTGTTCAGACTTCGCTATGAATGTGCACTTCTAAATTTCCGTACAGTAATACTGTCAAGGTGAGCTGGATTTGTCGATTATGCCTTGAATGAATCTCAGAGGTCTCGGGATAGCTTCGGTCTTCTCTGCACATTTTGTAATCATAATTATCTCCTTCGAGCGATTGTTTTCCTCACTCTTCCCAGCTTTCTTCGAGAAGAATTCCAGTAGGATTCTCGCAGCGATTCTTGCGCTCACAGTGGTCAGAAATTTTTAATTATTATTGATATTTTTGTTCTTTAGACTTTTTTCACGACGCTCTACACTGTGTCCTCTTTATCTAATGGATTTGATTTATTTCAAGATCATAGAGTTGCATTCAATGACGAGCGTATCCCCGAGAATGTTTCAAAACATGAGGTTCACTAATTTATGCAAATATCTGAGATAACGAATACTCCGAATCAGGAACTCATGATTGTCATGACTTTCTCCTACTTTATATCACTAATCATGTTTTGTCTCGACGTCTACCTTAATTTTCTCCGGAGGCCTTCACTTGATCCATCGCTCGCTGTCTCATATCAAGTATGCTTATCCAATATTTAGCACGCCGTCATTCATATGTTGAGCGTGCTGAGAATCGTCGAGTGATCCTCACACTTCTTCCCATTGAACTCTCCGACTCCCTTCTCACTCTTATTACCGTCATATTGCAGATTAAGCGAGACGTGGTGAGCAATTGGAAATAAATACGTTCACTCTTCCGTTGAAATGTTATTTGCTGTTTTTAAAATATAGTCTTTTGATGAGTCATAGTACCAAATAAATGCAAACTTCTAACGAATGCACTAACTCCAAATTGTCAGCTAATGTGGAATCCGTCTGCGATAGAACGTCAGATGTTCTTAGAATTATCTACTTACCCTATGTTTTTCCCACTCATTCTGGCCATTTTCATCGAACTTCGAGTGGGAAAGAGGTACGGATTTTCAGAAAATCTGAAATCTAATCTGAGTCGTTTCCAGACGCCGTGCTGTCGTAAATTACATTAATGACGTTGATCATTTTGAAAGCTTGAGAAAGGTTTGGGATAGATGAACTATCAATCGTAGGCTACGATGTTTTAATAAATTTCTTTCATCTTGTCTGTGTTTCGTAAACTGTTCACATGTTGCTCAAAGAACCATGTTTAAAAAAAACTTGACATTTTATCCATTTCTGCGAAAAGTTCAGCAATTAACCAGGAGCTATCAAAACACATTCAGAATCATAGATGCATCGAACTCAACTTTGAAACTGTGTTTGATGGTCTTGGACTTTTGGCCGTGCTCTTTCGAACGAAACTTATCTGCACAGCAGCCTGAAATTCGTACTCAGATATATTTTGAACATTTGTACAAAATGATACTCACCTGCACAACGGGACAAATCCAGAGGAACCCCGTGAGTATCAGTGATATTCGATAATCCATGTTCATTCCAGTTAAGGCACCTCCCAGAAATATGGTGAAGGGCACGAACATTATCGCAAGTGGGAGGAATCCCTGGTGACAACGATGGTCAAGAAGTGTGATTTGTCTAGTGGCAGACCTGCAGCATTTGCATTGTGTAAAATGCTCGCTGCATTCTCATCGTTTTCTGGCTCATGGCAGTTCCGAATGAGAGGAGAAGCGACCGAATCTGACAATTCATTGGAAGTAATTGAAAGGCATGCTCGATACCTTCAATACTAGTGTGACGAATGCGACATAGGACAAGATGTATGGCAGATTTATGAAGAACACTGCCGGCATAAGAAAGCCCCGGCCATTCTGTATTTAGCGTATTTTCATGTGAGTCAAACGTATTCGTCACATTAGCCTCAGTATACGTCCAGGTCGCTCCATAGGGTACCACACAGTCATCCGGGCCCATGTGATACAGTTCCCTCATGATACGACTCATAATCGAAGAGAATACGGGAGTGGGAAAGAATGTAGTGGCTGACACCTAAACAACATGTGAGCAAAGTGCATTCAGGTTTTATCGGCTGACGGTTGTATCGATGATGCAAGCAATCGTAAACGAGAAACAAATAAGTAGACGCTTCACAGTCGACCACGGTTTCCTGTGAGATGATCCACATGAGTATGCTTATATTTTATGTTCGATTGCCAGATTACAGATTATTTACCCGGGCCTATTATTGAAACATACAAACCTGGAAAGAGCCGCAAGTTGTAGCATTCCAGTTGCGGGAATAAGTGTCCAACTCATCGTGCAAATTACAAGACCAATCTAACAATTATCGTTAAATATATAAACCAGACTACATCATCACCATCATAATAACGTCCGTTACCAGCACAGGGAGAAAATACGGCGCTGGCCCAACCACAGCGATTATGAAAGTTCCATTCTGGAACGTTGGGGCCTGTAACGAACATGCTTGTCTCTTTTGAGTAGTTTTTGACTCACGTAGTGTAACGCTGCTATAGTGATGCTGAATAGGAGTCCCTGTGTTGTTCCCACGATAAGTGGCACCTAATCGCATGAATTGTGGTAGTAAACATTCGAATTTTTATATTTTTTTTTATATACGAATTTGAACCATGTATATTTTATCGGTGGAACTGTGCATTTTCTTTTTAATAAGAGCGAGAATCAAGTATACATTGAGCGCGATTCCTGTAAATGAAAGATTTTACAAATTTGTGTTTGAACGCACCTGTAATCCCTTCAACTGAGCAGATAAATCGTACTGTTCGTAGGGCAAAGTGAGGCATTCCCGGACTGTGTGACCGTTGTAACTAATTCGAATTGAGAAAAGTGGTAAACAAGCTATTTAATCAAGAATGCATGTTCGAAAATGAGAAACTATAAGAAAACGAATGAGACTTATCACGTGAATCAGGAGAGCAGAGAGCAAAAAACGCCCTTCTTGGAACAATTTTTTTCAAACCTTTCAGAAACCTTTCATACTATGACAAGATAATACCATGGGGACAAGTTTTCGAACAATAGTGGTTACAAGTCTCAGAGCCGGCTTTTAGGAAATATCCGGCCGCGGTAACAGTTCTACCGTATCGCAGCTCCCAGAAGAGCTAGAAGGCTGGTGAAAAGCTTGAAAAACGCAGAAAAATCAGATAAACAACTTTGCTGGCAAAAATGACATGGTTGGATAAAAACTGAAGAAGTTGTGATCGGAAAACATACGCGAATTTTGAAAATAAATATTTTTCACTATCACAGAGGAAACATTCACAAGATTTTTATTCCAGTTTCTCAAAGATCTAGTCCAGATCTATTCACAATATAAATTTCAGACTGATCGGGTGAGGGGTATTTTAGCTGTATTTGATTGGATCCGAAAAATACTCGATTTTGACAGTTTTTCGAGCAGAACCTTTTTCTTTCATATTTTCAGAAGGTCTAACGCCGAAATTCGGATTCTAGGCGCAAAAATACGTCAGAAATAATTATAGTCAGATTTTTATGAGACTAAAAATTTTCAACTTTTTCTTGACCCCGGGGTCATGAACATTTATGCGAAAGAAAAATTTTGTGCTAAAAAATTAACATTATTCGGCTTTACGGAAATAACTTTTTTCTTTCGCATTTTGGTGAGCTCTAGCATACAAAATCGGCTTCTACGATCGATAACACACCGGGAAAACCCATAGTCGTGTAATTTTGAGATTTCGACTTTTTCACCCCAAAATGATCATGACCCCGGGGTCATGAAAAAGTGGACAATTTTTAGTCTCATAAAAATCTGACTATAATTTTTTCTGACGTATTTTTGCGCGTAGAATCCGAATTTCGGCGTTAGACCTTCTGAAAATATGAAAGAAAAAGGTTCTGCTCGAAAAACTGTCAAAATCGAGTATTTTTCGGATCCAATCAAATACAGCTAAAATACCCCTCACCCGATCAGTCTGAAATTTATATTGTGAATAGATCTGGACTCGATCTTCGAGAAACTGGAATAAAAATCCCGGGAAAGTTTCCTCTGTGATAGTGAAAAATATTTATTTTCAAAATTCGCGAATGTTTTCCGATCACAACTTCTTCAGTTTTTATCCAACCATGTCATTTTTGCCAGGAAGTTGTTTATCCGATTTTTCCGCGTTTTTTTTAGCTTTTCACCATCCTTCTAGCTCAACTGGGAGCTGAGATACGATAGAGCAGGAACAGCGACCGGATATTTCCTAAAAGCCGGCTCTGAGAGTCGTGACCTGGATCCTTCGTAAACTTGTCCTCAGGGTATCCACCCATCCTAGTATGAAAGGTTTCGGAAGGGTTTAAAAAAATTGATCAGGGATTGTTCTTTAATATCCTGATACCGGTGTTATGAGAGGAATCGCGAGAGTTTCGAGATCCTCAGCTTAGACGTAGGACGTAGGAAAAAGTTCTCCCGATTCCGCTGAAAAGTCAAACTTAAGTACTTTGAATGATGCTCTTTCAAACTGCGTTTGCCGATTTTCGATATCAGGTCTCATCTTCGAGTGTAGGTGGCATGGTGTCTGACTGGCATGCCGACGCAGGCAGGTTCGACCCCCGCCCGCAGGTGATGTTTTGCAAGAGGTAGAGAAAGGTCTCCGTCAAGCGTTCCCTGCGGTAGGCCGCCCTGGCTTAATGGGCATGGTGTCTGACTGGCATGCCGACGCAGGCAGGTTCGATTCCCGCCCGCAGGTGATGTTTTGCAAGAGGTAGAGAAAGGCGCGCGCCCCAACCACTAGTCTCCGTCAAGCGTTCCCTGCGGTAGGCCGCCCTGGCCTAATGGGCATGGTGTCTGACTGGCATGCCACTCGAAGATGAGACCTGATATCGAAAATCGGCAAACGCAGTTTGAAAGAGCATCATTCAAAGTACTTAAGTTTGACTTTTCAGCGGAATCGGGAGAACTTTTTCCTACGTCCTACGTCTAAGCTGAGGATCTCGAAACTCTCGCGATTCCTCTCATAACACCGGTATCAGGATATGAAAGAACAATCCCTGATCAATTTTTTTAAACCCTTCCGAAACCTTTCATACTAGGATGGGTGGATACCCTGAGGACAAGTTTACGAAGGATCCAGGTCACGACTCTCAGAGCCGGCTTTTAGGAAATATCCGGTCGCTGTTCCTGCTCTATCGTATCTCAGCTCCCAGTTGAGCTAGAAGGATGGTGAAAAGCTAAAAAAAAACGCGGAAAAATCGGATAAACAACTTCCTGGCAAAAATGACATGGTTGGATAAAAACTGAAGAAGTTGTGATCGGAAAACATACGCGAATTTTGAAAATAAATATTTTTCACTATCACAGAGGAAACATTCACAAGATTTTTATTCCAGTTTCTCAAAGATCTAGTCCAGATCTATTCACAATATAAATTTCAGACTGATCGGGTGAGGGGTATTTTAGCTGTATTTGATTGGATCCGAAAAATACTCGATTTTGACAGTTTTTCGAGCAGAACCTTTTTCTTTCATATTTTCAGAAGGTCTAACGCCGAAATTCGGATTCTAGGCGCAAAAATACGTCAGAAATAATTATAGTCAGATTTTTATGAGACTAAAAATTTTCAACTTTTTCTTGACCCCGGGGTCATGAACATTTATGCGAAAGAAAAATTTTGTGCTAAAAAATTAACATTATTCGGCTTTACGGAAATAACTTTTTTCTTTCGCATTTTGGTGAGCTCTAGCATACAAAATCGGCTTCTACGATCGATAACACACCGGGAAAACCCATAGTCGTGTAATTTTGAGATTTCGACTTTTTCACCCCAAAATGATCATGACCCCGGGGTCATGAAAAAGTGGACAATTTTTAGTCTCATAAAAATCTGACTATAATTTTTTCTGACGTATTTTTGCGCGTAGAATCCGAATTTCGGCGTTAGACCTTCTGAAAATATGAAAGAAAAAGGTTCTGCTCGAAAAACTGTCAAAATCGAGTATTTTTCGGATCCAATCAAATACAGCAAAAATACCCCTCACCCGATCAGTCTGAAATTTATATTGTGAATAGATCTGGACTCGATCTTCGAGAAACTGGAATAAAAATCCCGGGAAAGTTTCCTCTGTGATAGTGAAAAATATTTATTTTCAAAATTCGCGAATGTTTTCCGATCACAACTTCTTCAGTTTTTATCCAACCATGTCATTTTTGCCAGGAAGTTGTTTATCCGATTTTTCCGCGTTTTTTTAGCTTTTCACCATCCTTCTAGCTCAACTGGGAGCTGAGATACGATAGAGCAGGAACAGCGACCGGATATTTCCTAAAAGCCGGCTCTGAGAGTCGTGACCTGGATCCTTCGTAAACTTGTCCTCAGGGTATCCACCCATCCTAGTATGAAAGGTTTCGGAAGGGTTTAAAAAAATTGATCAGGGATTGTTCTTTAATATCCTGATACCGGTGTTATGAGAGGAATCGCGAGAGTTTCGAGATCCTCAGCTTAGACGTAGGACGTAGGAAAAAGTTCTCCCGATTCCGCTGAAAAGTCAAACTTAAGTACTTTGAATGATGCTCTTTCAAACTGCGTTTGCCGATTTTCGATATCAGGTCTCATCTTCGAGTGTAGGTGGCATGGTGTCTGACTGGCATGCCGACGCAGGCAGGTTCGACCCCCGCCCGCAGGTGATGTTTTGCAAGAGGTAGAGAAAGGTCTCCGTCAAGCGTTCCCTGCGGTAGGCCGCCCTGGCTTAATGGGCATGGTGTCTGACTGGCATGCCGACGCAGGCAGGTTCGATTCCCGCCCGCAGGTGATGTTTTGCAAGAGGTAGAGAAAGGCGCGCGCCCCAACCACTAGTCTCCGTCAAGCGTTCCCTGCGGTAGGCCGCCCTGGCCTAATGGGCATGGTGTCTGACTGGCATGCCACTCGAAGATGAGACCTGATATCGAAAATCGGCAAACGCAGTTTGAAAGAGCATCATTCAAAGTACTTAAGTTTGACTTTTCAGCGGAATCGGGAGAACTTTTTCCTACGTCCTACGTCTAAGCTGAGGATCTCGAAACTCTCGCGATTCCTCTCATAACACCGGTATCAGGATATGAAAGATCAATCCCTGATCAATTTTTTTAAACCCTTCCGAAACCTTTCATACTAGGATGGGTGGATACCCTGAGGACAAGTTTACGAAGGATCCAGGTCACGACTCTCAGAGCCGGCTTTTAGGAAATATCCGGTCGCTGTTCCTGCTCTATCGTATCTCAGCTCCCAGTTGAGCTAGAAGGATGGTGAAAAGCTAAAAAAAAACGCGGAAAAATCGGATAAACAACTTCCTGGCAAAAATGACATGGTTGGATAAAAACTGAAGAAGTTGTGATCGGAAAACATACGCGAATTTTGAAAATAAATATTTTTCACTATCACAGAGGAAACATTCACAAGATTTTTATTCCAGTTTCTCAAAGATCTAGTCCAGATCTATTCACAATATAAATTTCAGACTGATCGGGTGAGGGGTATTTTAGCTGTATTTGATTGGATCCGAAAAATACTCGATTTTGACAGTTTTTCGAGCAGAACCTTTTTCTTTCATATTTTCAGAAGGTCTAACGCCGAAATTCGGATTCTAGGCGCAAAAATACGTCAGAAATAATTATAGTCAGATTTTTATGAGACTAAAAATTTTCAACTTTTTCTTGACCCCGGGGTCATGAACATTTATGCGAAAGAAAAATTTTGTGCTAAAAAATTAACATTATTCGGCTTTACGGAAATAACTTTTTTCTTTCGCATTTTGGTGAGCTCTAGCATACAAAATCGGCTTCTACGATCGATAACACACCGGGAAAACCCATAGTCGTGTAATTTTGAGATTTCGACTTTTTCACCCCAAAATGATCATGACCCCGGGGTCATGAAAAAGTGGACAATTTTTAGTCTCATAAAAATCTGACTATAATTATTTCTGACGTATTTTTGCGCGTAGAATCCGAATTTCGGCGTTAGACCTTCTGAAAATATGAAAGAAAAAGGTTCTGCTCGAAAAACTGTCAAAATCGAGTATTTTTCGGATCCAATCAAATACAGCTAAAATACCCCTCACCCGATCAGTCTGAAATTTATATTGTGAATAGATCTGGACTCGATCTTCGAGAAACTGGAATAAAAATCCCGTGAAAGTTTCCTCTGTGATAGTGAAAAATATTTATTTTCAAAATTCGCGAATGTTTTCCGATCACAACTTCTTCAGTTTTTATCCAACCATGTCATTTTTGCCAGGAAGTTGTTTATCCGATTTTTCCGCGTTTTTTTAGCTTTTCACCATCCTTCTAGCTCAACTGGGAGCTGAGATACGATAGAGCAGGAACAGCGACCGGATATTTCCTAAAAGCCGGCTCTGAGAGTCGTGACCTGGATCCTTCGTAAACTTGTCCTCAGGGTATCCACCCATCCTAGTATGAAAGGTTTCGGAAGGGTTTAAAAAAATTGATCAGGGATTGTTCTTTAATATCCTGATACCGGTGTTATGAGAGGAATCGCGAGAGTTTCGAGATCCTCAGCTTAGACGTAGGACGTAGGAAAAAGTTCTCCCGATTCCGCTGAAAAGTCAAACTTAAGTACTTTGAATGATGCTCTTTCAAACTGCGTTTGCCGATTTTCGATATCAGGTCTCATCTTCGAGTGTAGGTGGCATGGTGTCTGACTGGCATGCCGACGCAGGCAGGTTCGATTCCCGCCCGCAGGTGATGTTTTGCAAGAGGTAGAGAAAGGCGCGCGCCCCAACCACTAGTCTCCGTCAAGCGTTCCCTGAGGTAGGCCGCCCTGGCCTAATGGGCATGGTGTCTGACTGGCATGCCACTCGAAGATGAGACCTGATATCGAAAATCGGCAAACGCAGTTTGAAAGAGCATCATTCAAAGTACTTAAGTTTGACTTTTCAGCGGAATCGGGAGAACTTTTTCCTACGTCCTACGTCTAAGCTGAGGATCTCGAAACTCTCGCGATTCCTCTCATAACACCGGTATCAGGATATGAAAGAACAATCCCTGATCAATTTTTTTAAACCCTTCCGAAACCTTTCATACTAGGATGGGTGGATACCCTGAGGACAAGTTTACGAAGGATCCAGGTCACGACTCTCAGAGCCGGCTTTTAGGAAATATCCGGTCGCTGTTCCTGCTCTATCGTATCTCAGCTCCCAGTTGAGCTAGAAGGATGGTGAAAAGCTAAAAAAAAAAACGCGGAAAAATCGGATAAACAACTTCCTGGCAAAAATGACATGGTTGGATAAAAACTGAAGAAGTTGTGATCGGAAAACATACGCGAATTTTGAAAATAAATATTTTTCACTATCACAGAGGAAACATTCACAAGATTTTTATTCCAGTTTCTCAAAGATCTAGTCCAGATCTATTCACAATATAAATTTCAGACTGATCGGGTGAGGGGTATTTTAGCTGTATTTGATTGGATCCGAAAAATACTCGATTTTGACAGTTTTTCGAGCAGAACCTTTTTCTTTCATATTTTCAGAAGGTCTAACGCCGAAATTCGGATTCTAGGCGCAAAAATACGTCAGAAATAATTATAGTCAGATTTTTATGAGACTAAAAATTTTCAACTTTTTCTTGACCCCGGGGTCATGAACATTTAAGCGAAAGAAAAATTTTGTGCTAAAAAATTAACATTATTCGGCTTTACGGAAATAACTTTTTTCTTTCGCATTTTGGTGAGCTCTAGCATACAAAATCGGCTTCTACGATCGATAACACACCGGGAAAACCTATAGTCGTGTAATTCTGAGATTTCGACTTTTTCACCCCAAAATGATCATGACCCCGGGGTCATGAAAAAGTGGAAAATTTTTAGTCTCATAAAAATCTGACTATGATAAAAATCTGACTATGATGCGCGTAGAATCCGAATTTCGGCGTTAGACCTTCTGAAAATATGAAAGAAAAAGGTTCTGCTCGAAAAACTGTCAAAATCGAGTATTTTTCGGATCCAATCAAATACAGCTAAAATACCCCTCACCCGATCAGCCGATCATGTTTTCCGATCACAACTTCTTCAGTTTTTATCCAACCATGTCATTTTTGCCAGGAAGTTGTTTATCCGATTTTTCCGCGTTTTTTTAGCTTTTCATCATCCTTCTAGCTCAACTGGGAGCTGAGATACGATAGAGCAGGAACAGCGACCGGATATTTCCTAAAAGCCGGCTCTGAGAGTCGTGACCTGGATACTTCGTAAACTTGTCCCCCCCCACCCATCCTAGTATGAAAGGTTTCCGAAGGGTTTAAAAAAATTGATCAGGGATTGTTCTTTAATATCCTGATACCGGTGTTATGAGAGGAATCGCGAGAGTTTCGAGATCCTCAGCTTAGACGTAGGACGTAGGAAAAAGTTCTCCCGATTCCGCTGAAAAGTCAAACTTAAGTACTTTGAATGATGCTCTTTCAAACTGCGTTTGCCGATTTTCGATATCAGGTCTCATCTCCGAGTGTAGGTAGGTCAAAATAGGGACACTACAAAATTTACGACCAAAATTGCTTCAGTAAAACATCATAACGTTTTTCATTCATGATTTCATGAGCTCTCGTATCGAAATTCGGAATCAGCGTGCAAAAATACAATAAAATTTCCTATAGTCATATATTTTAAAGATACAAATTTTTTCGACTCTGACCACTTTTTCACCCCCTTAGGTCCGATTTTGGTCGATATTTTTTGTCACCGAAGATTTTCTGGTATATTTTTGTGCGTAGAAAACGAATTTGCTTACTAGAGCTCATGAAACCTCGAAAGAAAAATGTTATGAACAAAATCCAAAGCAATTTTTTTTGGAATTTTATTTATAGCATAACTTTTTTCTTTCGAGGTTTCATGACCTCTAGTAAGCAAATTCGTTTTCTACGCTCAAAAATAAGCCTGAAAATCCTATAGGGACATGATTCGGTGACAAACAATTTTCGACCAAAATCGGACCTAAGGTGAAAAGTGAAAAAAAAACATGATGAAAAAGTGGTCAGAGTCGAAAAAATTTTTATCTCCAAAATATATGACTATAGGAAATTTTGGTGTATTTTTGCACGCTGATTCCGAATTTTGATATGTGAGCTAATGAAAACATGAATGAAAAATGCTATGCATGAAAAACTTCAAAATTGTGTAAAAATCGCACGTTTTTCTGACAAAAGTCCCGCTTATTTTTTATTCTATACTCCGATCTTTCTGATTGAAGAGGTGGTGTTGGGTGCATGGTTTTTCTCAAATCACTTTTCGGCGCTTCTTGTAGAAATCAGTATTAGTAAAGTTACATTTCTTTTTTTTTAAAAACCGACCACCCCGATCCAGCGCATGAACTAGGAATGACATCATCAACATACGAAATCTTTCCCTATGCCTTCCCATTCCACATTTTATTTGGAATTTTTTCCAGCATAATTTTGAAGCGAGTTATGGCTGTTTTCGTGAAGCAATTTTGGTCGTAAATTTTGTAGTGTCCCTATTTTGACCTACCTACACTCGAAGATGAGACCTGATATCGAAAATCGGCAAACGCAGTTTGAAAGAACATCATTCGAAGTACTGAAGTTTAACTTTTTAGCGGAATCGGGGAAACTATTTCCTACGTCCGCTGATACCCCGAAACTCTCGAATCTCTCGCGATTCCTCTCTTATGAGAGAAATGATCAATCGAACCATGGACGAATTGTTTTGAAAACCATATTCACTAAACGCAGTAGGATACAATTGGATAGTAAAAGACTGCATAGACTAGAACAATCTCGTACTGGAGACCGCTCATTCGAAATAATTGTTGTGTTCATCGATGGAGTTTAATTTTTATTTCATTCTTCGAATTTATGACATCACTAAATGAAGTATTCTCGGAAGTAATAGACCACATTATAAGTGTTCAATCTGTCGTTGTCTACCAAAAACCAAAAAAAAAATGGCCATGAAAAATGAAAAAAGAAAGATGAAAAATTCAATCGTGAGACTAGTTATTCTTATCATTTCGACTTTTATCTCTATCTCATTTATTTATTTATCGTACACCACTGAAGGTGCTTCAACAAGAACATAATGTACGAGATAGTAGCAAAGACGTAAAAAAACACAAATTCGGGAAGGATGCGTGAGGAGGGGGTGTGGGTAGAGGGGAGGAAGGGGAGGGGAGGGATTGGTCTTCTCAATCCAGTCGCACATTGGAATGCTGAGGGGAGGGAGCCTCGTAGCGGATGGAACTTACCGCTGATCCAATAAATGTCTGATTGGAAAGTAGTGCATGACTTGATGAAGTAGATCGATAGATGGATGGGGAAAGTAGACGGGAATGGATGGGGATGGATTGGTGGGTAGATCAAAGATTCGAAACTTCTATTCCGAAAACACGAGGTAAGTCAGGGTGTTTGAATAAGTGAACCTTAATAACGGGGATAGACAATTTGGGGTCAAAAATCAAATGCAATTTATTTAATAATCGAGCAGTTCTGTGAGAAAAAGATACTTTGAGATTCTCTCTCTTGAACGGGGGTAGATGAAGGACAAACGAACCATTACGTCTACTAATTGCACGATATGTGTAGAAATGTGTAGGTTCTAAGTCAACAAAATGGGCAAAAACTTTGAGAGCTAAGACAATATCAATCACAATACGACGAGTATACAAGGTGTTAAGTGAATAAAGAGATATTCGGAGTAGCATGGAATAATAGGATCTACTCTGGAGCAACGAAAATGTAAGAGTCTAGTAAACAAGTGTTGAACTTTCTCTAATTTCCGAACAAGGCCTTTGGATGAGGGGGACCAGACAGGGGATGCATATTCTAATACAAGAATAATGAATGACTTGAAGGCTGAGATGTAAGGGGAAGGATACTACGAAATAAGAGATAGACAAGTGAAGTTGATTTATGGCAAACAATCTTTATATGAGAATCAAAGTTCAAGAGGGGATCGATATGGACACCTAAGTCACGATTGCGAGATTACAAGAGAGAAGAGAGTAGGTGGTACGGGGATTATTTTGTCCTATGTGAACTATGTTGCACTTTTTCTCTGCAACTTCTAACTGCCATGTTTTGCAGTATTCCGTGAAAGCCAAAATCCCAGACTGAAGTTGAGTGGGGGCGTCGGATGGAGAGAGTGGATCAAAAGTGGTGTAGAGTTTGATGTCGTCAGCGAAGAGCCGACATGAGAGTTTCGGATATGGGGAGAATACTCTAGGGAGATCAAAAGTGTAAAGCAGAAAGAAGATTGGGCCTAACACTGTCCCCTGGGGGACGCCTGAGACAACAGCATTCTCAGAAGAGAGAACATTGCCTATTCGCACTCTGAAACTCCTTTCGGAGAGGTAACCTGAGATCCAGTTTAGCAAGCAACCACGAATGCCAATCGATTCTAATTTGAGCAATAGTTTACTGTGAGAGACCTTATCAAAAGCCTTAGCTAAGTCAATATAGGCAACGTCTACACAATAGTCACGATCGATCGAATCACGCCAAGATTGGGTGCAGTCAAGTAATTGGGTAACAGTTGAACGTCTAGAGAGAAAACCATGTTGCTCGGGGGGAATAATATTGTGGGCGGTACACCAATCAATAATAGTGGGCTTGAGCAATCGTTCCATGATTTTAGCTGGGATGGGGGTGAGACTAATTGGGCGGAAGTCAGAAACAGAGGATGGTGAAGCTACTTTGGGAATAGGGACCACAATAGACGATTTCCAGAGAGAGGGAATATTACCAAGCATTAAACTGTAATTATAGATATGAGCAAGAGGTGTGGAAAGAGAAGTAAAACACTTCTTGAAAATAATGGAAGGAATGTTGTCAGACGGGAGAGAACAGGAAGAAGAGACACGACTAAGGTGGGAGGCGACTTCGTGCGGGAGGATAATAGAGACAGGAATGGATTGGGAGACTAAAGAGGGGCAGGTCGGGACAGTTCCGTCGTCACTAGTATAAACTGAGGTGAAATAATCAGCTAGAGCTTCTGCTTTCTGGGAGGAACAAGCGACTACGGAACCGTTAGGAGCAACAATAGCGGAAATAGTTTGCCCTTTAGACTTGAAACGGGTCGACACGTAGCGATAGAAAGAGCGACTATGGTTACTGGCAAGCAAACGATTCTCATAAGAGCGAATATACTTTCGTATTTCACTATCTAATTTGCGCGAAACTTGAGAGAACTGGGACAGAACTGGGCGAAGATGGAGTTTATCAAACAACGCGCGTTTATGGGCAAAGAGTGATTTGATATGAGAAGGGTATTGGTCAAAAGGAAGAAAAGACTTTTTGAGAGGGACAAACGAAGGGAATAACGCAATGATATAAGACACAAATCGATCATAAAGATCGGATACATCGATAAAGTCAGAGAGTATCGGTTCCCACTCAGTCCCATAAAGTGCATTGTCCAGTCCAGAGAAGTCAGTTTTGCGGAAATCAAAAGTGTGCACTATTATGGGAGGAGAGAGGGCGAACGAGAAAAGGAAATCAACAGAGGAATGATCGGCATTGCGAAAAGGAGCGGATATGCGACAATGGGAAATGATGTCAGGAGGAGAGAGAATGACATCAAGGAAATGATCATTGAGGGAGGGGGAGGGGACGACTTGAGAGAGAGCCAGGTCGGTAGAGAGATCAAAAAGACACGAAGTTTGTGAGGATAAGAGACCGGGAGAGTTCCAATTGCTATGTAAATTAAAGTCACCCAGCACAACCACTTGGTGCTGAACGGATACCAGAGAAGAAATAAGCTCGAAAAGAGATGTATTTTGGGCAGTGGTTGTGCTAGGAGGACGATAGACAAGTATGAATCGGGTAGGAGTAGGGGCAAGTGGGGAATGGATATCAATAGCAAGAATATCACTCGAAATTCGTGATGGAATGGTAACTCGGGAGCACGGAAGATGATCACGAATGAAGACACAAATACCACCACCACGACGGGGGCGATCAGAGCGAAACAGTCGGTAGGGGATTGAAAGGAGTAGCTCAGAGTCTATGATCTTAGAAGAGAGCCAAGTCTCAGTGACGAAGAGAATATCGGGTTTGTCAATAGAGAGGGTGGCGTGAATGTTCGGGAGCTTATTACAGAGGGAGCGCGCATTAAACATCGTGCAAGATAACTTAGTTGGTGCTTGGGGAAGGGGTGAAGGGATGGGTGAGAGAAGTGGTGAGGGAAGATGTGGAGGGGGAGGAGGAAATGTCCGCAAGGGAATCACCACTGTCCTTCTTGAGGAGCAGATCAACCGATTTGGCCATCTGACTCAGAACCGAGGTGATTTCAGTCCATAAGGACTCATCCACTCCAGTGGGTGCCTCCCTGAAGGCCAGAGCCTGGGCGGTCACTATGAGGTTTTCAAGTGTACCGCGCTTGGCCTTGGGGGAGGAACCCCCTGTATTGGCCCGTTTGGACATGGGGGGAGAGAGGGGGGGGGAGAAAGAAACAACGAAAATACAATTTAAACGAGAGAGAAAATAACGCGCAAGGATCTCCTTGCAAAACATCACCTTTGGGCGGGAGTCCGCTATATTATCGCTAGATTATCGCTGGACGTGATGTTCTCCGTCAAGCGTTCCCGGCGGAAGGCCGCCCTGGCCTAATGGGCATGGTGTCTGACTGGCATGCCGACGCAGGCAGGCTCGACTCTCGCCCGCATGTGATGTTTTGCGATCTGTCGCTTGGCAGAGCTGGTTATGGTGTCTGACTGAAGTCCGCAATATCATCTATAATGGGCATGGTGTCTGACTGGCATGCCGAAGCAGGCAAGTTCGACTCCCGCCCGCAGGTGATGTTTTGCAAGAGGTAAAAACGAAGGGATTGATATGAGTATAAATATGAATTTCGCAAAATATTTGAAGCGATAAGAATTTGAAAGATAAGACGCGATACGGAAACCTGTAGGATGATCCGCTATCCGGATCCGTTAGAATGACAGTGTCGGAGGTCGTACCCACCATAGCCGAGAAGCTAGTCGAGCTGAAACACATGGGCATGGTGTCTGACTGGCATGCCGACGCAGGCAGGTTTGACTCCCGCCCGCAGGTGATGTTTTGCAAGAGGTAGAGAAAGGCGCGCGCCCCAACCACTAGTCTCCGTCAAGCGTCTTTCATCTTTCACTGAATAGAAAGACGTAGGACTACCGCCGGGAACGCTTGACGGAGACTAGTGGTTGGGGCGCGCGCCTTTCTCTACCTCACCAAAACCACTAGGAGACTACATGAATGAGGACCATCTTGCAAAACATGGTCGATCGTGGGGCTGGAACCCGTGATATAGCGGACTTCAGTCAGACACCATAACCAGCTCTGCCACGCGACAGATCGCAAAACATCACCTGCGGGCGGGAGTCGAACCTGCCTGCGTCGGCATGCCAGTCAGACACCATGCCCATTAGGGTAGCCTTATCAGAAATATCAACCCCTGAATCATCTTTCACTGAATAGAAAGACGTAGGCCTACCACCGAGAACGCTTGACGGAGACTAGTGGTTGGGGCGAGCGCCTTTCTCTACCTCTTGCAAAACATCACCTGCGGGCGGGAGTCGAACCTGCCTGCGTCGGCATGCCAGTCAGACACCATGCCCATTAGGGTAGCCTTATCAGAAATATCAACCCCTGAATCATCTTTCACTGAATAGAAAGACGTAGGCCTACCGCCGGGAACGCTTGACGGAGACTAGTGGTTGGGGCGCGCGCCTTTCTCTACCTCTTGCAAAACATCACCTGCGGGCTGGAGTCGAACCTGTCCGCGTCGGCACGCCAGTCATGCCAGTCACCATGCCCTCTACCTCTTGCAAAAAGAGGTAGTGCGGAGACTAGTGGTAAAATAATGCAGAGACTAGTGATTGGGGCGCGCGCCTTTCTCTATCTCTTGCAAAACATCACCGGGAGTCGAACCTGCCTGCGTCGGCATGCCAGTCAGACACCATGCCCATTAGAGATGCATGCCGACGCAGGCAGGTTCGACTCCCGCCCGCATGTGATGTTTTGCAAAAGGTAGAGATGGAGGCAGATGGAGGTCACCCAGATGGAGGTCTCTTCTTCGTGTAATGGGCATGGTGTCTGACTGGCATGCCGACGCAGGCAGGTTCGACTCCCGCCCGCAGGTGATGTTTTGCAAGAGGTAGAGAAAGACGCGCGCCCCAACAACTAGTCTCCGTCAACACATTTTAAGACTCAGTAGTGGGAGAGGATAGGCCTCACAATAGTCCTACGTCTTTCTATTCAGTGAAAGATGAAAGACGCTTGACGGAGACTAGTGGTTGGGGCGCGCGCCTTTCTCTACCTCTTGGGCATGGTGTTGGTTATGGTGTCTGACTGAAGTCCGCTATATCGCCGGTTCGAGCCCCACGATCGATCATGTTCGTGGTTATGATGTCTGACTGAAGAACCCAATCCAGTCTCTACTACCCGGTTCGAGCCCCACGATCGACCATGTTTTGCAAGATGGTAGAAGAAGGCCCGCGCCCCAACCACTTGTCTCCGCCATGCGATCCCGGCGGTAGGCCGCCCTGCCCTCGTGGTTATGGTGTCTGACTGAAGATAGAGCCAGACCCAGAACCGGAAAATGCCTAAAAGCCGGTTCTGGGATAAATCATCGACGTCAAAGTTTTTCTCGTCCCCAATATATACACGAATAGTAAATACCCAGTAATAGTCGTGCCCCAGCGCATGTAGTCTCTTAGTGGTTATGGTGTCTGACTGAAGTCCGCTATATCACGGATTGATGTTTCCTTCATTACGAAGTCGTGTCAAAAATAGAGTGCGTTCCGGCGGTAGGCCGCCCTTCCGGCGGTAGGCCGCCCTGGCCTAATGGGCATGGTGTCTGACTGGCATGCCGACGCAGGCAATTTCGACTCCCGCCCGCAGGTGATGTTTTGCGATCTGTCGCGTGGCAGAGCTGGTCATGGTGTCTGACTGAAGTCCGCTATATCACGGGTTCGAGCCCCACGATCGACCATGTTTTGCAAGATGGTCCTCATTCATGTAGTCTCCTAGTGGTTTTGGTGTCTGACTGAAGTCCGCTATATCACGGATTGATGTTTCCTTCATTACGAAAAATAGAGTGCGTTCGCTCAAATCTTTTTATTGAACTTGTGAATGGTCGCATTTATATTTTCATTCACTTTTTGACTATGGGAAATGAGTAACAGTTATATGCGGACTCTTCGAGTAGAAGGTTCTGGGGCACGATCCAGGTATGTGTGACTGAGGACTTTGCTTGTCCATTGCGACCGTTAATGTCAACGGAGCCACTCGAAACGTCTTGCACATTGCAAAATGACGGAAAGCGTTCATTAAAATCTAAAAAAAATGATCTATTGTACATTAATATTAAACGATGTCATCATTCCCACCTGCCGATTCAATGTATTTGCGAGAAGGAAAATGAGAGATAATTGAGCACCCTCGAGAGCAAAGACCGGCTGAACGGAATTTTGTTTTATTATTGCCAATGATAGAGAACCGTTTCGATATTCTGTTCACATGTAATGATTATTGATTTTTCTCTGGATTTTAGTTATTGCCCCATAAGTATTCCATTTAAGACACTTGGTATTATCTCGATAAAACAGGGCGCACCACTATGATAAATCGAATGGCCGCGATCAGTCGATCATCAATACTTGTATAATCGATGAACATAGGAAGGAGCATGAGTGAGAGAGGAATAATGTAGCAGATGTTCACTCCAGCCAACTGGAACAAAAGAGATTCCTATTTAATGTGTTTTGCATTTTATAGTACATTAGATTCATTCGAAAATTATCAGGCACAAATCATGACACAATCGGCATACATGAGACAAAAATTTATGTTTTATCTGCTATGCTTTTTCCAAACATGCATCCGTTACTGCATAGCGCGGCATGCGAATCTTGAGTACGTGAGTTGTTTGAATCGTGTCCTCATTTCAGAACTTGTTGATAACCAAACCTGATAGAAGAAGACTCGCACCAGTCGGGCTTGTGCTTTCTGTGTTTTCGTCGCGAGAAATTCCTGAAATAAGTGATACTTCGTTGATCATGGAGCAGACGAAAACAATTAATTCACCTTCTGTTCCCTCATGGCTCTCGATGTGTGGACAGTTACCACGGCGATAAATGCCCCGATGATGCCAAGTGTCACCATGAGAATCACCGCTTCTGATAAGGAAAGATATCGATGAGAATCGAACGAATAATGGAACCTCCTATGAAATACTGAGAGTGTCCCGGAGGTCCGTAAAGAAAGAGCGTCCCGCCACGCTCGATCACCCATGCAAGATCCGCACTCTGGAGTAAGACGCACTTCATGATAACCTTCCTAATACCAGCCTCCCCATTGTCTCACCTTCACCAGCTTGTCACATTCATCACAATCTTGACTGAAGTACCCGAAACCGAATACATTCAGTAAAAGGAGCAGTGTGAGACCCACAGTGAGCACCACTTGCAACCTGTAGTTTAGCCGATCTCTTCAATGATTCAATATTGACAAAAAACAAAAATCACTACTTGACGACTGTTGTGTCGCCAAGTCGTAATTTCGTCAAGTTCTCGGCCATTAGGTATCGAGTTAATAATCAAATGGTTCTTGGAACACTGACGTTTTGCATGCATTCGTAGATACCTGGTGGAGAGTCGTAGGATTGAGGAAGTATTGGCGATCATTCGCTGATGCATTCGAATAAGTATGAAGAGGAAGGTGGGGATTGACCAGATTACAGTTAGTGAAAGAATAGACTGAAAACAATGTTCTTTTCATAATTCAAATAGCCCTGCTTTCAATAGTGAATCATGTTGCAAAATTTTGACAGTTGATATGCAATAAACTGATTCTTAAAATTACCATGAGTATGGAGTGGGACAGCCCCATCTTGCATATCGGACCATCACAGTAGAGAGCACCGTAGGGAGCGATCACGTGCATTCGATAGAGAAAACAGAAGTTGAATTCGTGCAGGAAAATAGTGACCTTCACAAATCATAATGACAATACTTCGGAATAAAGTAATATAAATTTTTCAAACATGGGACTTTTCATTAAGCGATTGAAAAAAAACGTATCTCACCTGATTCACGAAATATCCCCATCGTAAATCCGCCGATATTAGTGTTCTTTTACTGGCCAAAATGTAGAATATCATTGGCCGAATCGTGAGAAGAGTCACCAATGGCAGAAACTTTTGGTACCTGTAGTATCATTATCTTCCACGACTTTTCAATACTTTCTGAAGATCTAACGAAAAAAATGAATTATTAACTCACGTGACACTCACATCCAAGACCCAATCTCGGTCGAGATGCAGAAGGTAATTGAGGTCACTCATCCGAAGGAACTACAATAATCTCATCGTGACCTCCGCGAGCAAAGAGCGATAAATCAAGTCATGACAATTCAATGATCGATTGCAAGATAAGCCCAAGCTATGGGCATTGCCACAGACTAAATACAACTCTCCAACTTTGTCCATTACCGAGAACACTAAAGCGATAAACTTGTTGACTAGATCGCAGAGGTCTTGACATGCCTACAGGAAATACCTAAAAGGACTAGTCTAGACAGAAAACTTTTTAAAAAAATTATTCGACGAAAAGCCCCAGATACGATTCATCTAGTTTCATTGCATCAACAGGGTTTTACAAAAAAATAAATTATATAATGAATTGTTTGCGAATTTGCTGTATCAGCAGAAAAAAATCATCAACGGAGAATTTTGTTGAGACGGACAGAGTCAGCTAGTCTTCAGTTATTTCCTCTTTTTTTCAGATCAAAACCATGAACATTGCATACTTAGAAAACTGTTGCGTGTGACTACGAAATTATTCAATTGTAGTCGGCTGCCTATGGAATTGGTATTCATATTAAGAAACACGAAACTCGTATGCCCTTGATTTCCTCTGTGTACGATTTCAGGGAAGTGCTAGCAATGTATCTTGCACAAGGAACTAAATATTGAGGAGAATAATTCATATTCGAGATATGTACTACTTTCTTGACTGTTTCCCTGAATAGCTGAATATTCAGTGAGGTGTATGATGTTTAAAAACTGCAATTTAATTTCTCGTCGGGCGAATAGTGTTATCGAATGGCTCTCAGTACTTGTTGATATTATCATCGACTTTCCATGAGAACGAGAGCAATTTGAGCGCACGCAGCTCGGTTAAATATAATTTACCGTAATGCCTGTTTTGTCACTACTAATAAGTCTATTCTGTAGGCATAAGAATGGACAGGCCATAGCTCACAAGTCAGGAACTGCCAAAATATTATCTATCCAAATCTTCGATGCGTTGTACTAGTGTGAGACACTTCTCAGTAGGATGTATAGGTGATAAGCCAAACATAAAATCTGAAGAATAATAGTCCTTCAAATAATGTGTAACAGAAGAACACCTTCCGATGCACCGGGATTTGAGCAGGAAAATTAGTGACAGCTGCGTTCCTTCCAATGCGAAAAGTGGCTGGAATAATCATTCAATGACTACTAGTATTTCCATTTCTTTGCTTGAAAAATGGTCTCCTTTGTGGTAATGTCAGATAGAATATTTGATATCAACGAACCACACATGTGAATCGAATAGCAGCGATAATTAGTGGATTCCATTTGGAATAATCAATGCCCATCAGTAGAAACATACTCGTTAGTGGGAAGATGTAGCAGATACTGACACCCACCATCTGAAGTTTGTGCATGATCGAATTGAGAAGCTGCTAAAAAGCGTTTGAAGATTGTTTCGCAATTACCTGAGCGAAGAAAACCCGTGCGAGTCGGTTCTGCCCTTGAAGAGTCTGGTTAGCGAGAAAAGGCTATATATTTGAATTAATTTATTTCTCTCGAAAAAATTAGAACGTTTTGCCTTCGCAGCACAAGACCCGAATGGATAGTGAAACTGATGAAGAAGAAAGCGATAAATACAATTGTCAACATAAAAATCGGTTTCGCTAGACCCAGGTTTAATTAACATCCAGTGATCAGAAATGCATACCTTTTCTCAAATGCTGTGCATGCCTGGGAGGTCCGAAAAGAAAGAGTGTTCCTCCGCGTTCCACTAACCATTTCAAATCAGAGGTCTGGAGATATGAGATCAATCATTCGCTAATAATTACTCACCCTGGCGATATTGTCACTCTCATCGCAATTTTCACTATATGAAACGAAGAGAATTACATTAAGAATGAGAATAACATTGAGTGTAATAATCAAGAAAACTTCAATCCTGTTATTTTTTAAAATATTACTTTTGGAAGATTACTATTTAGTCAGTTCCAGCGTGATTTAGCGATAATTCGTTGGTGCATGCGTATGAGAATGAAAAAGAAGGTAGGAATAGTTGAGATTGTTGACATAGAAAGAACACTCTAAAACATCAAGAAGGTGACCAAAAATGAATACTGAAATTGTTGAAGGTGAGATTGATTTTTTCTCTCAAAACAAATCCATCAGTACATCTAAAATCGAAATAAACTAACCATTAGTACTCCGTGCGATAGCCCTTTTCTGCAGATCGGTCCATCGCAGTAAAGAGCCGCATATGGAGCCATGCTGTACATTCGAAAGAGATAACAAAATGTGAATTCATGTAAGAAAACGGCCATCTGATCACAGTATTAGTGATAATGAGCACACAATATTTGTTTCTCATCTTCACTTGATTCGCAAAATATCCCCATCTTATGTCGCTTGCCATCGAACTTTTCTTGCTTATTAAGATGTAGAAGATCATCGGCCGGATCGATAGTAATGTAACAAAAAGAAGGTACTTTTGAAATCTGTTAATTTATTTCTGATGGGTCACGTTTTAAAACTGAGCTAACATCAGACACTTCTCTAAGAAACAATCTCGATCAAGATGAAAAAAATAGTTCAGATCCATGGCGTTTTCTATCAAATCACATGAGGGAAAGTAATTATTCTGTGCAATACTGAGGTATTATAGAACAATAACGCGCCGTGATATCCATTGTTATGCTAATTTGGATTTCTAATTATAATTGTATGATAGGTGCAATGCCATTCCATATCTCTCGATTCTTGTAGTCAGGAAGCAATAATAAACGAGAGTTCGCATGATTGATATTCAATTATTTTGAGCAGTAAGGCATTCTTTCAAAAAAACGTTTTTATCATAAAAGCAACATAAATTGTTTGGAAACAGAAGTTTTGAATAATAAAATCTAAAAGGCGTCTTCAGTTGTCTCTGTTTGTGAGGTTGTGTTTGATTGTATATAAAAATCTAAAAGATTAGATGGAACTCCAGAAGCTTAATTTAGAGGCTCGATTTTAACTAGGAAGTGATCAACAACACGAGTGAATCCATAGCCACGGCTCGTTACGGTAGTTGCTCGCGAAATCTATCACAGCCGCATATCGCATGCCTTTCGCGCGCTTTTTAAAAAATTCAAATCGGCGCGTTCACGCGGCCGGCTGAATTTTTTGTTCATTTTCCATTTCAAAGCTATTTTTATTAATTCGCGTTGAGTATTGCTTTTCCTTATATAGTATGTGGAATAGCTATCGATGTCGAGAGGTCTCCCGCGTTGATAACCTCTTGATTCAAATCGGTCTTGGCTGAGTTTTACACGTTTGCGTGAAAGACACTCGTTTGATTGTTAGAATAGAATAGATTTATCCGCACAGGTGGTATTGTTGTGGGGGGGAGGGGTGGGGGGGGGGGAGGTGGTTGGAACAAGAAGAACAAAGAATGTGTGAAATGGGGGGGGGGGTAACTAAGCGAGTAGAGCGAGCAAGTATACAGATCATCCAACCTCCTTACACATCACATTCATGAACTCTGCATAGTTTGTAGGTATTTTTCCTTTTCGAAGTACAACATACAGTAATTTACCTACTCTGTTTGCAAAACTGTGCTCGCGAATCTTAGTTCGAAATTTTTCTCGACACAATTTGAAGCCTGCGCCTCTGAGATTAGACTTGGAAAGAACCAGAAAATCGTTTCTGGTTCGGGATAATCTTGAATTCCCGAATAGCATTTCATAGACTAGTTTAAAGTCATTGATCTTTCGACGGTACATCAACGTGGTTAGTTTGAGCATCTCGTTTCGTTCAACTGGTAATGGCCTGTTTTCAAAGTTGTATCCCAAACATTTGTAGCTAATCAACCTAGTGACTTTGTTCTGCAGTTTCTCTAGTTTACCAGCTTCTCTATCGAAAACTGGAAATGCGACACTAGGACTGAATTCTACCATAGGTCTAACGTAAGTAGTGTATGCATTAACCATCACCGCAGCGTTATTGGTGCTGAGTCCACGGAAAATTAAGTTGGAACGGATCGCAGCTTTTTGGATCACTATGTCAAAGTGTTCTTTGAATGTCAATTCCTTATCGATTTGAATACCGAGATCTCTGACAGAAGACTTCGGATCAATTTGAGTTCCATTCAAGTAATACTTCAACAGTGAATTTTCATTTCCTAAGTGGAGTACGTTACACTTCTCAATTGCAATTCAATTGTTGTTCAATTGTTCAATTGTTCTCTTTCTTCTTTCTTGCCTTCGCTTATTTTGGGCTATTTGATTATCTCACATGGTGTGCTCGATAGTACTCAACTCGGTGCGTTTAGGGAAGTATTTGGAATCCAATTCCGATCGTGTCTTGATCATGTTTTACACCTTTTTGTGAATCACTCGACCAGTTCATTTACTTTCGGCTACTTTTTAAACCAATCTCGCTCACTCCGTTTCTCTAGCATAATGTCCTCAATATTGATGACCTATACGCGTTTAATGAAGTGCTCATAATTCAAATCACATCGCCTCTTGACCATATTTTACAACTTTTTGTCATCGTAATCACCCTACCTTTCACGTTCGACTGTTATTTTTGCCTTATTTCGGCCTCTATCTCCTTCTGTGGTAGTACAATCATACTGCCAACTAAGGGGCATCTAATACTATTCTTGAAATTCTAATATTCACCTCTCTCCTACTTTCACTCCTTTCCTTGATCACCAACCTTGAATCGTTCGTGCCAACTTCTTTCGCTTGCCATTCTTGAGCATCAATCATCATTCAACTTGAATCTAATGCTATTCCCATATCATGCTCTCATATTTGAACACTTGAAGCTTATTTAATATGTTATGCCGAATCGTTATATTATCGCGACTATATATTGATGAGCACCCATTTGTTAATCTTGCAGGCAAGCGCAACCTCCCCTCCCCCAGGGCAGGAACTCGTCAAGAGAAATAACATCTACTTCGCCAAGGTTTGTCCAATTGCTCCCTGACTAGTTGATTTGCATTTTTTGTTAGTAAGAATGTATCAAGAATCGTACTCGCGAGTATCTTGCTCTATCAAGTATCTTGCTTACATTGTTAGTTTAGGGCTGGGCTGAACGCTCAAGCTAATCCCCTTTTAGGACAAATACCGCTATCAATATAGTAGAACCCTTTAAAATATTATAACGGATTGAGAGGACTATTTTTTTAGAAATTTAAGAGGAATATTTTAGTTTACAGTTATATTTATATTCAGGCCGTCGAGGCAATCGTCTAGCACGACAGACAGTCGAACATGAGGCTGTCTGATCAAGTAAATATATCTTCATCATAATATTAATTTGTATTATTTATTTATATTATTGATTACATGTGATATGGTAGTCCCGTTTGCTTATCATATGTGGTAAAGATTACGGTAGGGCAGTAGCACCTAATGTCATTTAATTACAGTACCCTGATACATGTATAGGCTACCGAAATTGTGGTAGCTTGGAGAAAAAAAACTACCTTTTCAGTACCAATTTCCCGTTGTCACAATATTAGTGGAATACCATAGCGATAGTTTGGTAGATAAAATATGATAGTTAGGTCATTGTTGCTGATTTGTTAGATTTACTACTGTACTGTTTTACCCAGATAACTCACATAGCCTATATATCTCTAACATGGCTATCCAACTCTATCCTGGTTTAAAACGCTTTCATTCACTCGTTATTACGGTGCCTATCAACCCCGAAATCCCCACATTGTTACTGCTTGTTCTGTACTTTGTACTATTGTTACCTCACATTCGCATGCGTATTTTGCGATTCTCGATTACTGTAGAATTACTGTATTGATTTTTTTGTGTTCTGATCATTATGGTTCATTCATTGTTGATTGTTGATCTACTCAGATGCTAATAAACAGGAATCGTCATCCGTCCTCGAATTCGCATCAGATCCAAAACGATATGAGAAATGGATCTGCCTATTTGATTACTGTACTCACGCACCCTCTTATTTACCCTTTGGAGCGAGTGCGCTCTAGGAGTGCCGGGTTTGAGAGAGGGCGAGAGTCGGGGTGGGGCGTTGCGGCCACGCGTTGCGTGCGTTCTAGGTGCCCGCGTAACGAGCCGTGGAACCTGAAAAAATTATCCTAATATAAGTAAATTCACTAACCTTGACGACTGGCGTGAAATTGCAGTTTTGGATGATTGTAGCAATAATGACGAATACTTCCATACGAGCCAATGTTTCTCCTGAATTGCACAATTTCCTTTTTTATTTTCTTAGTGAATATAACTGACCTAAGCATTCGCGTCTTCCCAGCGTGAAAGGAGTGATACGAGGGTCCATTATATAACAAAAATGTTTTCAAGTTCCATTGTCTGAGAAAACTAATGATCGCATGTTTTCTATGTATCCTCTGCGTATGAAATGATTGAAATCTGAGACAATATTGATAATGAAACTAACCATCAACCACAGTATCCTGTGTGGTTTGGCGCAGAAACATGATGGGGAGAATGTTCGCCAGCCGATAGATCTTCAATATGGTCATCATTTTGCATTTAAAAATGATGTATTACTTCCTGTGTAAATTCGCAGGTGTAGGGCAGCTTTTCGCGATCTTCGAAGCTATGTATTCAATAAAATAATATTGACGAATGGCATGCGATTGCGCAGTACAATATTTCGAAACATGTGATGCATCAAACTTGTAGACAGAAAAATCTCACCCTCTTTCCGATTACATCATCAATCTCGTTTTGGAGTTTAATCTGCAGACTAGGATGATTGACCAACTCGAGACAACACATGCGGAGCACGCCGACAGTCGAGTCAAAGCCTGAAAATATTTGCGCGTTCATTCATCTAGATTATCGGTAAAGTACAAGGGACGTTTGCAAATAATTCAACAACAAAAACGTACAACACCATTTTAACAGATTAAAATAAGAAATTTCAGAAGAACATAATAATTTACCCGCGCTCCAAAGCGTTACAGCCGAAGCTTGCATCTGTTCATAGTGGAAGTTCCCTAAGAAAAAAAATTATTCTCACTTCTACGCTTTTTCATAATAAAGTGAACTTTTTCATTATGAACCTTATAAAACAATACAATGCTTTTGCAGATTCTGCAACTACAGCACCGCAGAGTCTCCTCATGCGACTCTCCGCGACTCTCTTGTTAGGGAGGAGACTCTGCGGTACTGTATGTATAAAGGCCAACCCGCCGGCTTTCATGCTTCTTCGTTCTTCTTCATTTCCCTCATAAAGGCTTCTACGTATGATCCCGGCTGGTTGTCAGCATTGAACGTTTCTTGGGCGGAATTAACAGCCTGCGAAAATAATATTGAATTATCGGTCTATGCACACGTGGATTCACATACCTCAGTGACGATCGAATTTATCTCATCGAATACAGATTGCAGTCGCTTCATATTATTCCCAAACAAGAAGTCCAGTTTCCGAAGAGCGGGAAAGACTTCAATGAACATCATCTGCGGCCCCACCATCAGAGGAGTGAACTGAAAGAGAAGAAGATAAGAAGAAGAATTCAATGAGATGAGCAGTTGTCTTCAAAAATGAATCTTGATTTAGGCAACTTAATTTTTGAATGTTGGCAAAAACATTAAGAGACCGGCTCCCTAATTTGCAAGCATTTTGGCCCCTGGCCGGACACGTTTCTCTAGCAATGAGAACCAGAATCCCATGCTGGGGTGCTGGAAGGGTCTTGGTGCCCTTATGCACAAACCATGACTTATTTGTTGCTATAGCCGTGGCACTAGGAGAAACATGATTTCCAATGAAAAAATCAAATTTTCACAACCGATCGAGATAGACCTAATTTCTCTTTTTGCGTTATTTTGGAGGTGCCCTGAGTGTATAAAATAACTGTTCTGATCGATTACTGCTCATTGCGAAATTCACTTTTTTGACATCATGTTTCGATTTTTTCGACCAAGTTGCCGATTTTCGCCAAAAGTCCCAGTGCCCACTATATACGTTTTGTAGTCCGTTCAATTCTACATCGAAAAAATTCTAAAGAGGGATTAAGCGATCGAGGCTAAATTTGTCATTTATTCGATTAACTCCAAAAAATGCTCGATTTCGACCGTTTTTCAAACATAACTTTTTTCTTTCATGATCTGATGAGCTATAACACCCAAATTCGAATTCTACACAAAAAGTTACGCCAGTATAAAATATGATCAGATTTTTCCGAGATGTTCATGGTCATTTTTTTTTTAAAAGTCGAAATATCAGAACTATCTGGCTATAGGTGTTTCCGACGTATTTTTACCCGTAGATGTCGAATTTTGATACTAGAGCTCACCAAAATGCAAAGTAAAAAAGTTACACTTGAAAAACTTGTCTTTTTTGAGTTTTAGAAAATAACTGTTTTATTTTGCATTTTGGTGATCTCTAGTATGAAAATTCGATATCTACGGGTAAAAATACATCGGAAACATATGAGAGTTTCGAGAGCCCTGCGGACGTAGGAAATAGTTTCCCCGATTCCGCTAAAAAGTGAAACTTCAGTACTTCGAATGATGCTCTTGCAAACTGCGTTTGCCGATTTTCGATATCAGGTCTCATCTTCGAGTATAGGTAGGTCAAATTAGGGACACTACGAAATTTACGACCAAAATTGCCTAACGAAAACAGCCATAACTCGCTTTAGAATTTTGCTAGAAACAATTACAAAAAAGTGTTCGAATGAGGAGGCAGAGGGGAACATTTCTTATGTTGATGATGTCATTCCTCGTCCATGCGTTGGATCGGAGTGGTCGTTTTTTCAAGAAAGTAATGTAACTCTACTAATACCGATTATTCCAAGAAGCGCCAAGAAGTGTTTTGAGAAAAAACTATTACCAACACCATCTTTTAAAAAAAAAGATCGGAAGTGGGGAAAAAAAGTAGCCCACACTTATGTCCCAAAAACCTGCGATTTTTGCAAATTTTCGGCGTTTTTCAAGCATAACTTTTTCCATTCACGTTTTCATGAGCTCTAATATAGAAATTCGGAATCAGCGCGCAGAAATACACCAGAAACTCCTATAGAGACATTTTTTCGAGATAAAATTTTTTTCGACTGGCCACTTTTTTTCCAAATTTGATCGAAAATGTTTTGTCTCAGAATCATGTCCCTATAGGAATTTCTGGAGTATTTTTGAGCGTAGAAAACGAATTTGCTAACTAGAGCTTATGAAACAATGAAATAAAAAAGTTATGACCAAATCCAGAACAAATTTTTTTTGAGATTTTCTTTATAGCATAACAGCATAACGACTGTAGGAAATTTTGGTGTATTTTTGCACGCTGATTCCGAATTTCGATATTAGAGCTCATTAAAACATGAATGAAAAAAGTTATGCTTGAAAACCGCCGAAAATTTGCAAAAATCGCAGGTTTTTGGGACAGAAGTGTGGGCTACTTTTTTTCCCCACCTCCGATCTTTCTGATTTAAGAGATGGTGTTTGGTACAGGTTTTTTTCTCAAATCACTTCTTGGCGCTTCTTGGAATAATCGGTATTAGTAGAGTTACATTACTTTCTAGAAAAAACGACCACTAAATGACAAATTTAGTCTCGATTGCTTAATCCCTCTTTAGAATTTTTCGATGCAGAATTGCACGGGCTACAAAACGTACATAGTGGTTACTGGGACTTTTGGCGAACATCGGCAACTTTGTCGAAAAAATCGAAACATGATGTCAAAAAAGTGAATTTAGTAATGAGCAGTTATCGATCAGAACAGCTATTTTCTACACTCAGGGCACCCCCCAAATTAACGCAAAAGAGAAATTAGGTCTATCTCGATCGGTTGTGAAAATTTGATTTTTCGACCATTTTTCATTGAAAATCATGTTTTTCCCTACCCCATCGCTGTAACAACAAATAAGGCATGGTTTATGCATAAGGGCACCAAGACCCTTCCAGCACCCCAGCATGGGCTTCTGGTTCTCATTGCTAGAGAAACGTGTCCGGGGGGTGGTCTCAAATTAGCGAGACGCGTACAAAGATGAATGTATTGGAAAATGAAAAACTTACATCATTTTGAATTTGCCGAAAATTGGGGACGATTTCGTTATCGAATTTGAGGTTAAGGCCAAATGTAAGATTCCAGATGATGTTTCCGATGGCTTTCTCAAATTTTATCGATTTGTTACTTCAAGAAAAATTTCAGGAATCATTTGAAAGGGTAGAAAGAGCTCTTGTTTATTTTGATTTATTTGACAACAGTGTATGAATTCCCACCACGCTCCCTCACCAGGATATTCTCCGTGACATCTACTGCCTCATTCCCGCAAGTTCTCCATCTCTTCACTACTTCAAGAGCGTGGTTGTAGATAGTGTCCTGATTATATAATATTAAAATGAAGCAAACAACAGAAGAAAAGTATCGAAGATAATAGCCTTCATACACACATAAGAGACGAATCGCGAGAGAATCGAGAGTATCGACGACTCCGCGGCGGTAGGAAAGAAGTATCCCCGATCATTCTGAAAAGTATAACATAAGTACTTTAATTGGAGCTCTATCAAACTGCGTTTGCCAAATTTTGATATCAGGTCTCATCTCCGAGTATTAGTAGGTCAAAGTGGGGACACTCTAATTTTTTTGTCAAAATGTGCCTCACTAAAACGACCATATCTCGCTTCACAATTGTGTTAGAGACAAATCCGAAAAAGATCTCGAATGAGAAGACAAAGTGCAATATTTCTTCTGTTGAAAATGCCAATCCAGGTCAATGGGCTGGAGCGGGGCTGCCGGTTTTCCAAAAAGTGGTGTAACTTAGCTAATAGTTTATTCTACAAATAGTTCTCGAGAGTGATTTTAGTACTTACCGGTACCTACCACATATCCAAAAATCAGAGAAATCGGAAATGGGGAAAATTTTATGCGCGGTGTTTTGTCCGAAAAACCTTCGATTTTTGCTGTTGTTCGAGGTTTTTCATGCATAACTTTTCTCATTCATGTTTTCATGAGCTCTCATATCAAAATTCGGAATCAGCGTGCAAAAATACTTCAGAAAATTCTATAGACTTATTTTTTCGAGACAAAAATTTTTTCGACTCTGACCACTTTTTCACCATGTGGTTCACCTTTGATCCAATTTTGGTCAATTTTTAAAAATCTTAGAATCATGTCCATAAAAGAATTTATGGCTTAATTTTGAGCGTAGAAAACGTATTTGCTAACTAGAGCTCATGAAACCTCGAAATGAAAAAAGTTATGATAAAAAGAAAATCCCAAAAAAAATTTGTTCTGGAGTTTGGTCATAACTTTTTTATTTCGAGGTTTCATGAGCTCTAGTTAGCAAATTCGTTTTCTACGCTCAAAATTAAGCCATAAATTTTTTTTTATATGGACATGATTCTAAGACAAAAAAAATACGACCAAAATTGGATCAAAGGGGGGACCACATGGTGAAAAAGTGATCAGTCGAAAAAAATAAATAAATAAAAAATATTTTAAAAAAAAAATTTTTTTTAAATCGAAGGTTTTTCGGACAAAACACCGCGCATAAAATTTTCCCCATTTCCGATTATTCTGATTTTTGGATATGTGGTAGGTACCAGTAAGTACTAAAATCACTCTCGAGAACTTTTTGTAGAATAAACTATTAGCTAAGTTACACCACGGTAAAAGGTCAAAAATCGAATTTTCGTCATTTTTCGGTCACCGTCATATTTTTCCACAGCCATGAGAAAATTTTATTTCATATTCGGATTCTACGTACAAAGCTACCTACTGTGTTAAATTTTCACGCCTTTTCATCCGTGCGCTTTTCATCGTTGTCTATGAGTTATGAACAATATCCGAGATTTTGGGCCGGTTTCTAAAGAAAAAGTTTTGGTCGAAAAATTTCTTGATAATTTGTCCTTCCAAAAATGACAATTTCAAAAAATATTCGCAAATCGGCTATAACTCTCAGATATTGTTTATAACTCATATACAAGTGATTTACCGTTAAAAATTCACCATCTGAAACTGAGATTCATGACTTATGAATTTTTGTAATTTTGAGATTTTCAAAAAGTGATTTTTCGACTTTTCACTTTTTTCGTGTTTTATCGATATCACAACCCCATTACATCAATCCAAATGATTAATAGCGATAAATGGGATATAAATCTGACGTAAAAGTGACTATATCGCATTGAAATATCAAAACGTCTTGTCATCGTTCTCCAGCAAGCTTCCGAGAGAGCCTTGGGCGGAAAGCTGTAGAATCCGAGCGCACGGATGAAAAAACGTGAAAATGAAACATAGTAGGTAGTTTTGCACGTAGAATCCGAATATGAAATAAAAAATTTCTCATGGCTGTGGGAAAATATGACGGTAGCCGAAAAATGATGAAAATTCGATTTTTCGACCTTTTACCGATGTCCTTTCGCTTCCAAACTATGTTTTTCGTTATTTTCATTGAAAAATACGCCTGAAACACCTATAAGAACGTACTTTTTTGCTGAGATGAAATTTCGGACTTTTTTGAAACAAGCACAGCAGAGCGAAATAGAATACTGATGATGGATCATGAAGACCCATCGAGTGTTGTGTCAGTCTCACCACATTGTCGGGAAAGGCTTGTGAGAAGAGAGCGAGTGCCGATCCAGACGAAAAGGTTGCCTAATAAATGAATTTAATCACAATGCTTATGTTTTGATTACACAACAGTGCTGAGAAGGAAAGTGGTATTGATTTGAATGTACAAAACGATTATTTTCGTGAGTAGATGAGTTTTCGAATAAATAATAAGAAATATAATAACCGGCTCAACGATGGCATGCAGACACACGAGAAAGATATCGTTGCATGCGAAAAGCTTGAGCAGATTCCGGTAGTTGCCAAGATGCGGTTTGCTGCATCGGATAACGAGAAATAATAGAAGCGAATTGAGACAAAATCCGCAAACTGAAGTGGGCACTCTGTGATATTCTGTTACTTCGCAGAAACTCACCAATATTGCAAGATTCGACAAGTTTCGTCGCTCGACTCATGTATGTTTTATCATCTGAGTGAATGATGATGGCTTCCTAGAGGCCCTTGGGGAAGTGAGATAACAACGCAAAATCGCCAAACGAAAGCATTATCGGTACATTTTTTTTGCGTGTTTGCATGATCAATGTTCGGGAACAGCACTCTAGCGGAACATATCACGCGTGTCGCCTAAGAAAAAAGTAAAATCGGGGGTTGGTTGGCACATTTTATGACCCATATGGTTCTGTGCATTTTTTGACAGTTCATATGGTCCCTCACAAGATAGCTTCGAGCTTTGTCCCAAAAGATCGATTTCAACGGTGAGGGACGTCGTCGAACATCTGAGAGGCTGAAAATTGCCATTTTCGGAAGCATGTAGTGCGTCACGGAGTGATTTTGGTGAAGAGTCGTCAACATATAAAATGTGACAAATGTCGAGACGAACACGTCTGCCTAGTCGGTGAATCGATATTTAAATAATTATTTTTGTAAATCGATTAAAATTAATAATTTTAAATAATATTCGATATCCATGAATATTATAGTTTCTCTCGATCAGGCTCATCAAGACGAATCGAATGGTATGCTGAATGCATAGGCTACCGATATGCGGAACGAAGAGAATCGAGAAGTAAGGTTTTAATGGATCCCTGTTTTCGCGCGCTTTCTCGCTTTGAGAGAGACGGTGCTTGATCTTCGCTCTCTATGCCGTGGAATAGAATCTCCCATGCCCTTGGTGATTCAGACACTTAGTTAGTCGTTTCAGAAAACATTTTTTATACAGTTGTTCCGCAAAATTAACATAATTAATAATAACTAGTCGATATAATGTAATATAAAACAAAATATGACGGAAAATCTAGTACGATTAAAATAAATACAACAAATCTATTTTCGATAAATTGAATCTCTTTCTTCGTCGATCATTTGTTCAATGAAATCTCCTTCGTACACATACTCCATCTCCATCTGAGCTTCTGCATTCTCATCTTCTCCATCTCCCTCCATAAAAACGTGATCCTCCAATTCGGACGCATCCGATTCCTCAACCACAGTTCTCTTCCTTGTCTCTCCTTTTGTTGTTCGTACACTCGACTTCTTTGTGCTCTTCTTGGTCGTCTTCGATCCTGACTTCGAAGGCTTCGTGACTTTGGCAGCCTTCGCGCTCGTCGCACCTAAAATCAGTGCATTTCGGTAGCGGGATCACTGGCATTGTTCCCACCTTTCACTCTCGTCTCCTCCAGTCGAGAAAACAGTCCGATTAGTTGCTTCTCAGATGGAATGTGAGCGTACTTCAGCATGTATCGACATCCAGAAGCGTCTGATTTATCCTTCGCGTCTTCCAGCTCATGAATGCAGCATCGGCTCTTCTGTTGAGTGCCCTCTGAGCATGGAAGTACTCCTCTGCCAACTCTTTTGACACATCGTCAAGTCTGTGAGTAGTGTGCGAAGACTTGAGTGCCCATCCCATGCAGTGAACTGAAATGAATCTAGTTGGGCAAACACGATATTCATTTCGTAGGCCCACTATCGTGATTTCACCTACCAGGTTCATGTCCTGGATCCTCCATGGTTTCCACCTGCTCCGTTACAGCCATCCTCGCAATCTCCCTTGTCTCAATCAATTTGTTGAATTTCTTCACCGCATTATCGGTAATCGACTCCTTCTTGACTTCGAATTTATGATTTCCTCTGATCTCATGCTCGATCAGTCTTCGAGTGGAGAGGAATTGCTTTGTAGAACATGTCCTGATAAAAATTTGTGAATCAAACAAATAGTAAGACAGACACTCACTGATCGATGCATCTCTTCGTCGTCTTCTTCAGCCACATTCATCTCCTTTTCGCTGGAATCGAGAGAACACCAGAATGGTCCATCTAGCCCTCCCTCATCTTCAACCGTCAGTGTACATTTTAATTGATGAACGAGATTGCTCTTCTTCGTGATCTTTCCTTCACCGATTCCATACTGGCAACGAGTTCGAACTCCGGAATTCTGATAATACTTGTCAGTTCATTTTCATTGTTCAAAAAATACCTCGAATTCGAAGCTGAACAATTGTGTAATTCCAGGAAAGGAGTTCTTGGGCTTGTCTTCTTTCGATTCATCCGTGAATAAGCAATGGAATGTCGTCAGCCCCTGAGAAAAATTAGGGTGTTAATTCAAGGTTTGTCTCACATAACCACCTGGTCAAAACTCGAAGAGCATAGATTTTCGGTGGTGAACAAGGTACGATTCTACGAATAGTATTTTTTGTTCAAGATAAAGTTATGTTCAGAGTCTGGTAACTCTTACTTTCGAATTTCGCGTCGGTGAAGAATTCTTCGCGAAGGGATACGACAGCTGTGAACGAAAGGTTCTCATCCAAATTTCCTCAAAAACTATGAATTTTATTGTCAGATTCTCATCACGGTCGAGGGTGATTCCATAACAGAGAGATATCAGAAAACAGACATGCCGGAGGATCCGCCAGAGGTCTTCACATACAAAATTGTTGGAGATAAGATGATCCAGGTACAACGAAAACTTTTAGATTGAGAAATAATGTGTTTTCAGTCAATGGAACGAGCAGGAGTGTCGTGCACTAGAGTCTTTAGGAAGCAGAATTGAAGACGATTTGCTATCGGATAAATTTACTACAATTATTTGCTATTGATGACTTGTTTACTGTGAAATATTTGATGAATGGAAAAATCTGCAAATAAAACTAATTCTGTGAATTATTCACTCCTTCTTCTTGTAGATCAAGTGCAAGATGCATCCACTCGTCTCATTGTCTAAAAAGGGTTCCTTCTGATTGTCATTATCCAGTACACACCTGTTTCATCTTGTCTCCTTCAATCTCGAATGTATACGATTCAACCGGGTCCTTGTTACTTCCCTCCTTCTTGAAACTCTCTATGATCTTATTTCCGGAGACCTGTATCAGAATCTGAAGAGTGGATCATGTTTATGGCAAGTAAGCAAAATACTCACTTTGTAATTCTCTTGATCGAATCTTTTCCCGACAAATTCTTCGCCTGGGCGGAATTCATAGGTGAAATTGGCAATAGAAAACTAAAATTGTTGCTTTCATCAAGAAAATATTAACTTGTTTACTTATTGCTCGACAGAATATCTACCTCCAACCGCGAAGCCATGGTCTTTCCATGTGATGGAGTGAGAAGAAGCGAGAATTCCCTGTTTGAATAAGGAAATGTAGTTCGTTGATGAAAAGTCACCTTTCTGACGAGCCAAGGAGCTCCTTTCGCTTTGAAATAATCATCGACGCCATCTTCAGTCTCAGCAATCCACGAATTGGCAAGAAATGAAGGAGGAATAACAACCACGAAAGGCATTTTATGTATGGGAAAGCTGTAGATTGACTGTTTCCCTCTCTGTTCTCTTCAGCCTCACATGGCAAGGACTCTATCGTAGTCTTTATCTACGAGTAATTGCCGCTAAGTTAGCGGGTAAAATCATTATCCAGAGTGAAAAATTCGCCATTAGAACTCGATGTGGCAGAATGCGAATAGTTTATTGACCAAATAAATTATTACCATCTTGTTTGAGACAAAAAAGCGGCTAGAACGAACAATCGAAACAACACAAATTGTATCGCATCTCGTTGATTGTTTGAATACATTTGTATTTTTCTACTTTTTTGGTTTTTATTGGATTGTGGAAATGAAGTGGGGCAGTAGCAAATGCGTAGAGCGTTCACTACTTCTTATTGAAGGTCATCGTGCAAGAAGCTTCGGCTCTTTTCATCGTCTGAAAGATCACCAATCATCGTCTATCTCACTCCCCTCCACTCACCTGCTTCATTTGCTCCCCGACAACTTCGAATGTGTATACTTCATTAGGCTCCGAACTCCCAACCTTCTCGTAACTCTCGATGATTGAATTTTTCTCCACCGTCATCAGAATCTAATGAGAAGCTGGTACATCAAGAATGAAACATAAACAGTCTGACTTTGTAATTCTCGTTATCGAATCTCTTCCCAATGAACTCCTCGCCAAGACGGAATTCGTAATACGAAATGTTTACGTTGCCGAGGGCCTAAAATTTAGCATCTTATGCTTTGTTTTTGAAATTCCGCACCTTGTGGTCGGCACAGTATTCTCCTCCTCCGAGATCTTTCCACGTGATGGTGTGAGATACTGCGAGCATTCCCTGAACACAATTTTCAAGTTTTAGAAGATGAAGACTAACCACACTGACCTTTCTGACGAGCCACGGCGCCCCTTTTGCCTTGTAGTATTCATCGACGCCTTCTTCACCCGCAGACTCCCATGAATTGGCCAGAAATACAGGAGGAATTGCAGCCATGGTATCAGTCTCTTGGAGGCTGAAAGATGTAGGTTGAGTTTCCTGCTCGCTTTTCTTCATGTTAGCATGACAACGAACGAACGTAGTCAATAATACAACTACCATTGGATTTGTGCGAAAATGTGGAAAATAATCAGTCTCGAGAAATTGCTGTTTTGAATGTGTTCACGATTTATGTCTTCAGGCACAGATATCTCACAGACAATTTGATGAAATTGCGGGGGTAGCTAAACCAATAAATGGATACTAGACCGCACTCACCTTCCTACAGGAGTGACACTATCGGTGGGCTAATTCAGGCTTCTCAGCTATCATCGACCCATTAAATGGCAAGGGAAACGGCAGGATTTGCAGACATTGTATCGTCCGATGGCCGCGATGAGTGGATTGAGCTATTTCTTCTCTTCGCCGCTTTTCATATCTGGTTTCCATGAAAACGCGCCGACTGTTGTTCATAAAAAGACAGGAAAATATGAGTCATCAGTCATGTGATATGCTTATCACTCGTCAGCTGGTTGTGGGTACAACCAAATAACCAAGTAGTAAACATTGCGTAAATATATTTTCGGTATGAATTTATTCCTGGAGAGAATGTTGATTATCGAGTGTAGACAACACTTTCTTTTGCGTAAATAGTAGATGCAGGTTTTTCCATTGCTGGTATTATTTTGGATATCATCCTGCAAGCACATCGTTAAGTTACGCATTATTTACCGCTCGAAACCTTCGGTATGGTGTGATGAAATAGAGAGTGAGGACGGGGTTGACACATGGAATTGTAGTGGGAATCTGAGTGAATTTTTAAAAAATTATAATACTTTCTGGGAAATGTAAGATTGCTTGTTATACAAACATGAGACTTTGGTAATATTTTTTTCGCTTATATCTGTCTTTTCTTCAATTTTAACAACAGCGATAGAACAATCATATCACTGACTATCGAGCATGCGATCTCCAATGGTTCGGCAGCTATCAATCCATAGAAGAGAAGCAGAAAGAGCACGCATCCCACAGCGTAGACACACGGGACGCAGGCGTGGTAAGTTGACGCCTGAATTTAACCCAATTATGTTCATATTGAGACCGAACAAAACATACAACTAAATAGCAAATTCGATTAATTATAATGCATCCTGCACCTTGATCATTGTGCGATGATTCCTCCTCGAGGCTGCACTCATACATCCAACTTCTTGCTGCAGTCGACGCAGAACCGCACGACGAGCGATGAAAATGAAGGTGTAAGCGACCGAGGGAACAAGACAAATCAGAACGATAGCCGCGATCAGCTTCGGCTCAGAGTAGTGAATGTGGCCTGCGGAAGAGAAGCAAGTTTTGATAATTATTCTTATCAAACTATCCCGGCCTTGGCGTCTGCACCCAAACGCACCCGTGACAACATCAGAATCGAGATCGCGATTTGCTGATTTGAGGGCAGCAATGATCACTTCTCTCGGTGCTTGTGTCTCGCTGATTAGCACCTGCACGAGGCAAATTCGTTAGTTCGAGAAATCGAGAGCAGAAACCATTATGAGAACGCTTGGAATGAGGACTGTGAACATAAGAAGATGAAGCCTCGAGGGCGCAACCTGGGGGCGGACAAGCACCAGATATCTGGGATGGACCAAATCGAATTACTAATAATTTGACTAATTATCTAGTTTGTTAATTGCGAAATTGTAAATGAGTTACCGATAAGAAAACGAGATTGCGAGCATGATGACTGAGTGAGGTAGATAGGTGATGAAACCAGAATAGCACACGAAACAAAGACGATCACTGATCAACGAACAGGTGCCGTGAGAGAGGTAGGCGAGGGTGGGAGGAACGATGATTAGTCTGCGGGAAGTATTATTGGGTGACAAACAATTTATAATGTATCTCATTACTCGATTTAATATTCTCACCTCTGCAATAAGAAAGCGTCTATGCATACAGCGAGAGTGTCGGCGAGTGCACTGTTGAGAAGAATAACCGCATAACTCTGAATACCGAAATATGAATAAAATAGTCCAGCCAATCAAACGTTGGAAAACAATGTTTTTAAGAAATAGCATAAAACAGAGGCCTAACCTTGAAGGATGGTGGTGTCTTGAGTGAGATGGCTACCAGAAGAGTAAGATTGCCTATTATTCCTATGGTATCGAGGGAAAGATGTTGAAGGGACAGGAGCATTTAGCGAGTTGGGAAACTTAGCCACCAGTGGTGCCATGTTATTCCACCTGGCGCTTGAATAAATAATGGACAAGCGCGTAAACGTAACGAGACCATTTATCGGCGAATTAAAACCACCAATTTATGCCAAGTGTTTCTCAGAATCTGTTTCATGCATAAACAATGTTTCCAGTGTAATATTTCGCCGCATTTATTCATGACATGAAAAATAAGAATCATTTTTTTTGTTATCATTCTCTTTTTGTACTTTTGTTATCATTCTTGTTTGGGAATAACTAAAAAGCTCAACGAGAGTCGCGACGAAAGAATAAGGCTCGGTAATTGATCAATGGAAAGGAACCAAACTACAACGAATCAGCCATTATTCTCTCCGCATTTTTTAATGTCTCGAACAAAATATTAATCACTTTTTTGATACGCACAGTGGCTCATAATTTTTTTCAAACGTATCTCTCGCAAAAACCACAATGATTTCTTCCGGGTTAAAAATAATTGTTACATGCATCAGCAATTTTCTCGATTGCAAGATCTTCAATTTCTTTTATGTGGAAAGATAATAACATGCGAATGCGACCGCAGTGATACTACCGTGACGTTACATTGTTGATGGAAGCTCGATAACCTTCAATGAAAGCCATTATGTAACCGTAGTAGATATATCATTCAGTTGAATAAATCTATGATAACATGTTGTACGACTTTTTCTATTATGCGTTCTTGCTTTCTGGAGTTCTAACAAACCTGCTAGTCGTTTGGATAATCATTCGGCGTACTCCTGCCTTTTTGAAGGTGAATCACCGGTCATAAAGTCTACAAAAAATCCTTCTTCAAGGACTATTCTATCATACTTATAAACACCACAGCCAATGACTTGGCAACGATGATTGTGCATTTTTTACTCGATGCTAGGTATGCTGTATTTACGTCTTTATTGTTATTTTTCTGGAAAAGGCTATTCATCAATGGCACAATTATTGGATGTATTGCCAACGGACCTTGTCAAATCTTCGGTGATCTCTTTTGCTTCGTAATCTACCAAATTATTCACGCTTTGATCTTGCACACTAGCACTATTATCGGAATCGCATTCTGGTACAGGTAGCTCTGTTTTGAATAATACATATTCTAATCTGATTCATGCTCAGAAAACGAGTGATCGACGGCAAGGTCTCTGTTGGTTGGTGCAAGCTGCAGACAGCGATGCTCTTCACACTTCTCCCTCATATTCCTCAAAGCGTTAGCTAAGAGTTCTACAATTATTGGAAGAATTGTGCTCAGTTGGTTTTCTTAAATGCGAAAGTACCTCAAGATATCTTAAATGATTGCATGCTCCAAGTGTACGGTGATGATCAGAAAAATCATTCGTCATACGGTATCTAATCGAATTTATTCTTACTGTAGTGCTAACACTAGGATTCATGGATATGTCTGAGGGTGGTCCCCTATTCATGATCTCATACTTTGCTTTATTCTTCCTTCTTCTGTACACATACATCTTCTTTACTCGAAGATCCGTAAGTTGCGGTGTAATGTTAGAGAATCTATAATTTTCTAAAGATCAAACATGCGATCGCTGCAAACGCTGCAAGAATGAGTTCGAAAACTAGAGAGATGCATCAATCACTTGTAAAGGTCTGTGAATTTTAGGATCCATTAACAAAGGATCCTCGATTGATTCCATCAAGAGTATCTATGATAATGCATATAACATTTCCATCATGACGAAGATCTTGCGTGAAGGCTTTTGATCACAAGAAAAAACATATTATTTATCTTGTTGGTTCGCATATGGTTCATATGCCTGATGTTTATCGTTGTTTTATTTCAATGATCTGCTCAGATTTTATCGATTCACGCAGTTCTTCCTACGTGGGCTGTTGTAACTTTCTTTCTGTTCTTTCTACAGATGAAAAACTACTACCACACAGTGGAGGGAGAAAGACTGGAATACACGGTTTGAGAAACCCTTCTACGTGCAACTTCATTCCGTTTCAGTTATCCGCATCTCATCTCGTGCACTTGTTAACCCCTTGCTCACGATGTACTACATCAAACCGTACAGAATGTGAGACTAATTCATTTAATAATATTGATTTCTATAATAACAGGTACGTGTCTAATATCATCAAGCGCCCTTCAAGATTACCTTCTGTCGCCTCCTCCAACAATAAAAACGTAAGTTCATCTCCGTCTGTATGTTGTATCTTTTATTTTCTACATGAAAACGAATTCATTCAGCCAACGTATAATGGAAAGATACCAAACTCAATCTCACATGAATTCCCTATGGATTCAAGAATTTCACCCTGGGAACGTAATTTGTAAATTGGACATATTTTTCAGTGTTCACATGTTCACAATTTATTCGCAATCAGAAAATAACAATTATCGTTAAAACATAGTTTTCATTTGTTCTCATTTTCCGCATCCGCGAGCATCCGTGAGAATATCGAATTTCTGTCTGCCATGAGAGTCGCGGGTGAGTCCATTTCGGCTATCTCTCCCTTGTCTAACACCATTATTCTGCAAAAAAATACAGTCATTGTTCAAAAGTAACATCAGGGAAATTCAGGCCCACGTAAATTGATATACTATCTACATTTTATTCTGCTTGAACTCGCACCTGTCATAGTCGAGAATTGTATTCAATCGATGCGCAATCGTGAAGACTGTGCAATGTCTGAAGAAGAAAAAACGAAATGGTAATTAGAAGAGCGTTGAAAATTACTTGAAATGACTCCTAATAGTGGCTTGAATGAGGTTGTCCGTCTGTAGATCTACAGCTGCCGTTGCCTGAAAGTACAGTCATTTGTAATCACGTCGGAAAAGATGGGAAAAAGCTTCCACCTCATCAAGTACTAGAATTCTCGAGTTTCTGAGTGTCGCTCGTGCCAAACACACGAGTTGCCGTTGGCCAACACTGAAAAGTTCATTATTTTCGATTCTCATATCTTATTTTCTACCTTATGTTTTCTCCTCCTTCCGAGATAACATGCTTGAGACCCGCTGTGAGAGTCTTGGTGAAAGCCTGCAGTCACGCTACGTCGCGTTGCTTGATTTTGAAAATTGTACCTCCAAATGTGCAAGTTTGAGTGCTGTCCACAGCTGATCGTCTCCATACTCATTGAATGGATCGAGATTGAATCGTAGAGAGCCGGAGAAGAGAACAGGTTCCTAGAAATAAAATAAATAAATACTAAGTGTCTTCTGTTTGTTTCTGTGCTCAAAGTAGATGTTAAAATGGGGTTCTTGGTATTCTTACTAAATAAAAATAAAAATATTTGACTGATCACGCACTTGTGGGATGATGGTTAGTCTCTTTCTCAGTTCATGCAGTCCCATTGTGGTTGTTTCTCTTCCGTCGATGGACATTGATCCACCAGCTGGTTCGATCATGCGGAAGAGAGCCAGAGCGAATGAGGACTTACCTGAAAATACCGTATGATATTATTTGTGAAATGCTTATCCGAGATTCCGTATTTACCTGCTCCGGTTCTGCCGACGATGCCAATCTTCTCTCCAGCACCAACTCGTGCAGTGATGCCACGCAGCACCAGATCCAGACCAGGCCTACAATTAAAGAGTAGAATCAAAAATTAACTTTAAACATCATGCATACCTGTATCTGGTCGAGTAATTGTCGATGGACACACTACCCTGAGCGGGCCAAGAAGGTGATAGACCGCTTGATTGCATCACCCATTCAGCCTGGAATTAATCATAAATTTGCTACCATTATCCGATACTTTGTTCAAAAACGTAAGCGGAGAAATAAATAACATCATAAATGCATGGTGGATATTACCTCATTAGGTGTCTGAGAGTACTCGACAACTCTTTCAACACTGACAACGTTCGCTTCAAGAACGGACATTTGTCGGACTGCGAAATTGAGCACATCAGTGATCTATAATTAAATATGATTATCTCACAGCAATTGTACAGGATAAATGCCTGCAAAACTCTATGTAATATTTCTGGTTTTGTTTAGCAACTAACGTTCAATGCGTAAGTGACAGACACTCCAACGAGACCCGCCGATACTCCCCAGTCCCATTGCTTGGAAAAAGCTGCGAATAGAGCAGCGAAGAAGATCTGAAGTACATTAATTGAAGCCACGGGACCAAATTGGTCATTCATATCAATTCACGAAATGCTCACAATGCAATTGCCGATGAATTCTAAACGCACAGCGAGCCAACGATTCGAAATGGCATTCATGTATCTAAATTGAATTGAGATAACTGCATAATTCGATTTGTGTTTTTTCCCAGAGATTGTTCATCACAATACAGTCAATATAAAATAAAGTGAACCGTTTATTATAAGTTATTATAATTTTCATAAAACAACGATAACTAAGCGGAAAGTGGATGAATCGAGCTGAAATTTTGAGAGGATGCGTTTTTATATGCCGCTTCAAAGTGACGTTCTTGAAAATTCGAAATTCTAAACTTTATTTTTTCCGACCTAAAGTCCTGATGGTCATTCTGGTCGTAACTTTTTTCTCGGTGGTTTTCTCGAGGTGAAGTGCACAAATTCGGTTTCCGCCATTGAAAATACGTAAGAAAAGTATTTTCTGAAGGGATTTGAGATTTTGACTTTTTGAGCTATTTCCTGAATTTTTGAGGCTCATTACAGAGGCGAAAATTTCATAACGTCAGAATTATAAGAAAGGTGGATTTTCTAGCGTATTTTCACATGCAGAAACCGAATTTGTGCACTTCACCTCGAGAAAACCACTGAGAAAAAAATTACGACCAGAATGACCATCAGGATGTTTAGTCGGAAAAAATAAAGTTTCGAATTTCGATATTTCAAGAACGTCACTTTGAAGCGGCATACGGAAAACCTATCCTCTCAAAATTTCAGCTCGATTCATCCACTTTCCGCTTAGTTATCGTTGTTTTATAAAAATTATAATAACTTATTATAACTTTTAATAAACGGTTCACTTTATTTTATATTGACTGTAGAAAAGTTGACGATACTAACTTGCACTGGATAAGTGCGTCCACTTTGGCTTCTGAATCAAGACTGAACTGAGTCACCTGTAAAATTCATTGATTAGCGAGAGCGTTTGATTCGCCTCACCTTTCCATATGCTCGGATGCTAGCCGCTCCCTGAATTGTCTCTCCGAAGTGGGAGTAGACGGGTGATCGACTGACTGATTCCAGTCGCTTCAACTGACGAGAAGTGGGAACGTAGAATCGCTGAACAGTTCCCGTTGATTTAATTGTGGATGATAATATCTTATATTTTCGCCCAACCCCACTAGATTCCTCAATCAAACGGACGAACCAGGAAGAGGAAGTAGATGACGGCGAGTGGAATGATGACTACGACGAAGAGAGGAGTAGATATGACTATCATCGTGAGAGTCGTCACAATCTGAAGAACATAATGATAATGATTACTTGATACCTCACAAAACGTAATTCATATGAATATTAATGGATTTAGGTTGGGGCTAGAGATGGATTCAGGTTTACAAATTTACCGAGTAACAGCATTGCACGAATGATCTCGTGTTCATGATCAGTTGGGTGTCAATCGTGTCCACGTCCTTAGAGGTGCGATTCAGAATTCTCCCGAGAGGAGTTGTATCGAAGAAGGACATTGGGGATCTGTGAATGGAAAAGGAATAATTCGTCATCTCATTAACTCTATAATATTCCAGAGAAGTGTAGATGAAACTAACCTCATTAGATTGTGAATGAGAGGGGCGTGGAGCTTCCTCGATGCATTCAGACCAGCGACAACCAGGAAAGACGCTGAGATGAGGTACCCGACGGCTGTAAATTGTCTGTCGATTGGCAAGCAAGGATGTAACAAGAAAGTTTTTTTTTAAACACACTTGTTTGCACATCAGATAACTTCTTCAAAAATCTCACATTCCAGACAGCCGATTCCAACATAGATGCCCAGTCGCTCGACTTGGTTCATTCGCGTACCATTGAAGGCGGGATCGTTCTCGTTTGACCTGAAAAAGGTAATATCTTTTCTCGCGCTCAAAATGGAATCGTCTACTTCCTCAACAATTATCATTACATACACGCTTTAAATATTACGTTCTCAGCTTACCATGCTGACAGCCACAAGCTCCTCATCATTGTCAGTGCTTGGTAGATTCCGTACATGATCAGGAACAAAATGCAGAATGGGATCGAGGCAGCACGAATGTACTCCATATAGACAGCCATTTTCACCTGAGAAGGAGTAGTATGAAGTTGTTGAATCCATCAGAGTAGTCGATACGAGCTCCACATTGTACATCAAACCAAGCGAAACGTTACTCTATACTTACCCCTCCTTGCTCAATCTCCTCCTTCTTGATCAACTTCTTCTCTTCAGTGACTTCCGACTTTTGTCCAATTCCATCGTGACCCGGTTTCTTCTCGGTATCTCCTGTCTCCTCATCGCTTTCGTCACTCTCATCTCCATCTTCCGCTTCCGCCTTCGATTTAATGTACTCTTCCATCAATCTGGAAATATTTTATCATATTTAGAATTATAAAGTTATTCATTCAAAACAATGATTCAGTACTATGATAAGTGAGGTATCTGAAATAAGGCATACTTGGCAAACGTTCCTCCTTGCTGGACCATGTGCTCGAATTTTCCCTTCTCAATGATTCTCCCTTCTGAAAATATATATTTTTAGATCGTATGTCCATTGATTCAGCTCTGCTGAATTTTATTATTCTAACCATGGAAGACGAGGATCTCATCTGCTTCTCTCGTGTTGAGAAGCCCGTGGGTCACGAGAACTCGGGTTTTATTGGCAAGAAGCCCCCTTGGACCGAGCACCTGGAATCATCATGCGGATTATTCATGGTGCCTTGCTTGAATAGATTATAATTTGATTCTTATTTTTTTCTATTAAAATTATTTTATTTACATGATATTAACCTGATTGTAGATGTGTCTTCCGACGTGAGCATCTACAGCTGAGAGTGGATCGTCCAACAGATAGACGTCGTCCTAAATCAAGTAGAACTTTCTCACGTTGTCACACACAGTTTTTAATCCTCATGCGCGAAATTTATGTGGAATACCTGCTGGTAGACTGCTCGAGCGAGTGAGATGCGAGCCTTCTGACCACCGGAGAGATTTATGCCCTGAAGAGATGCTTAGTAAATGGCGCATTGACAATTACTGATCTTACTTTCTCTCCGATCTCCGTGGCATCTCCATCGGGAAGAATGGCCAGATCCGGAGTTAGTGCGCATGCTGCGACCACCTAAACATAACCTGCTTCATCGGCGAACAAATTGGACGAAATGTTGGCTTCGTGTAAGAAAGTTTTCAAAAGAAGTAAATGAGATTCGGAAGTGATTGGTTTCTTTACATATTGGGCACGACAACTTACTTGCTCGTACCACTGTCGATCGAATGCCCTCCCGAATGTGATGTTATCGCGGACTGAGAGATTCTGAATCCAGGCTTGTTGAGGGATGTATGCTAGTCGGCCTGTTACGCTGACATCGCCTCTAAGACGAGTCAACTCGCCTGAAACGGTGAAAATTTAGTCATTTTGCGAAAGAAAACTGCAAGGAATGCAGCAAACTACACATATTGAACTAGCGCACCGAGCATAGCCGAAAGGAAACTGCTCTTTCCAGATCCGACTGTTCCAACCACAGCGATGAGAGATCCCCGAGGGGCACTAGAATGAGTTTCATCAGACAAAATCAGCTTGACTATTACGCCTTTTCAAAGATTTCAATGCAGTGATCGGTGAGATGTTCTGAGGGTAGATCGCAAGAAACGAACATGGCGCTGATCGATTGAAGAGTTGGTCTCGTTTCCTCTCCCTCGAGGTCCCAAGTGGCATCAACGTTGTGGAATTCGATGGAGTTTGGACTTGCTGAAAAAGATCGACGGAATTGCCTTTTCGAAAAGTGAACAACCATTAGAGTAATTTTACTCGACGGCACTCACAGTTGGCATCCTCGTTCCTCTTCACATTGCTATCGTCGATCTCCTCGCTGACGAGAAATCCGCGAAGTCTCTTGTTTGAAACAATCGCCTGGAGATTTAATTAGATTGGGGGTTCCTGACAGTATCATAACTGCATAAACCCGTCTCATGTTTGTCAGAATCTTGAAATATTGCAAAACCTGCACCTGAACAGTGGCGTTGATGAGCATTGCGACTATCATCATCGGCATTCTGAGCTGATTGAAGAGAGTCAGCGACACGAATGCGATCTGGAAAAATAATCAAATTATCTATGGAAATGAAGATACTGAGGGATCGAATTTCAGAAATTTATGTAATATTCATCTAAATTCGAAAAAAGGATCTAATGGGACCAGCCTGTGGAGTGAGAATGTGCTCGTCAGAGGAAAGGATGAAGGTTCCAAAGGAGGCTGCTGCCACTAAGAAGGGAGAGGCATTGTTGAAGGTGTCAAGCATTGATCGAACGAGTCCGGACTTTCTCACAAGCGCCAGTTCACTAAATAACCACCTTCAGCATTGGCCAGTTTCCATTTTTGCTTTTGCTCATCCTTATGAGTTTGAAAACAGTAACTACAACGACACAATACACTAAATTTCGTACCGTTCACGGATGTCTTTAATGTGTTGTTCCATCGGTTCCTCCCAAGCATACAACTTGATAACTTTGATCCCATTCAGAACCTCGTTCACCATCTTGACTCGCAGATCCTTCGTTTTCATTTGAAGCATCTGAAGACATTCGGCCATAAATCTTGACGTCAGTGCCAACGCCAATGAAACAATAACGTCACTCCATTTAATCCGCTCTTACCTGCCACCTTTTGATAAAGACAGACGAGAAGATGTTGATGGGAACGAAAACGATCATAATGCCGATTCCGGGAGTAGCAGAGTAACCGAGAGTGAAGACAAGATACACGAGGGCGAATGTGATCTGAGATATACGTCGTTATTCAAAAATCCCCCAATTTCATATTTCCCCCCGATTTAATTCTCTTACCTGGTATGGACATGACCAGTACTGCTGCACTTGAGGAGTGATTAGCTGAAATGTTCCGATTCACAGATAATCATTTACCTCTTTTACTCACAACATTGAAATAAAAAAATTCTCGTACCTGGAAGACCTCCACATCGATGGCCATCAGATTGATGATCTCTCCCACGGTCTTCTTCCTACGAGCTGTTGATGAGAGACGGAGTGTCTGAAAATTATGTCCATGATGGTTGTTACACAAAACAAGTATCTACAAAAGGACCAGATGCCAACTCTTTCACGAATAACAGCCAACCTTTCTGTAAACTGCCGTCGTGAGAGCAGTCTGGATCTTCATTCCCATTCTCATCATGATGTTGAAGTACGCGTTGAGAATCATCGATCTCACCTGTAGTGTCAGAATGATCTGTTGAGAACCGACATACGTTCAACAAAAATTACTTCATCGGATAGGATTGTCAGTTACAAATTTTTGTGGGTCAGTTTTTGCTGTTTGATTCTGATCGGGATTTTTGGTTCATCACTCTCTCCCTCGATTCACGATTCCGATTATGATAATGCTTTAAAAGGTAACTGGTCATCGATAGAACGTCCCTCGCGTACAGGTATCTTTTTCATTATCATTATGCTAATCGCAGTCGCGTAAAGGTTCTAGAGAACAACATCATCATTCTGACATCAACATCAGTCAACATCACCTTGTTCTTTCAAATAGACATACATAAATTATTTACCTCCGATACGATAAACATCAGAAGCGCATAGGTGATACCCAGCCAGAAGGGAGCATCCACAGATGAAACGAAGGTGATCAATTGGCTGAATAAGGATCATGACAGCAAGATCTAAAGAGAGACCAACTTGAGCAGAAAGGGTTGGGCGAATTGAAGCGTGTCAGAGAGAATCTGAAACAATTCGAAATATCCCTTTTCCCTATGACGATGAAATGTCAAATTCTCACTTTCAAGAGCGTTGCAGTGATGAATTCGTACTTGAACATTCGGAAAAGAGCGAGAATGAGAGAGGGCTCTGCTGGCATTTCCCTGAAGAAGAAAAAAACCGGATTTAAACGTTTTATCTTCAAACTAACTTTTCTCCCAACTTCTCTGCTTGATGATGCTTTTCGATATAATCTGAGATGGATCATTCAGGTTTATTGCAAACTAGACGCGAACCTCTCATGCCCGGAATCCAATACTTCTCGAATAATGCTCCGAGATGATCGCATGTAGAGCCATTATTCAGGTCAAAGAGATCCTCCATCTATCAAGACTTGCTTTACAGTAGTTGTTTCTGCTACACATATTTTTTTTCATAAGCGATAGGCTAACAAAAGTAACACAATTTCAAATTGCTACTAGACATAATGACGTTTTGTGAACCTCGAGATCCTTCTTGGATCCTGTGATTTGAACAGAAGTGAACCACCAAATAGTCAGTCGATTGAGGAAGGAAGAATCAAGCTCCGCGGATTTATGCTGCAATGTGAGCGAAAGAATTTTTTTTTTTGAAATAAAGCTTACCGCTTTCGGGCTTCTCTTATCCGCCCAACAGTACAATGCGGTCTGAAGAACAACAATAGGCCAAAATCCCATGTAGAGAGCGAATTTCGGAAGTGAGGCCTGTGATAGAAGGGTATTACAGAAGAAGGCTGTCATGTATTCACCTCAAATGTGTTGTTCTCGATATGGTAGCCAAATTCGGGCAGTCCACAGATGGCAAGAAGAACGAAGGAAAGATGCTGAATACCGGCTGAGATCTGACCACATCGAGATCGATTCCAGTCAATGAAGAGATGGAGGAGCTGACAATAAATGGATTGTTTCAAAGAATCAGCCATTATTTCGATTTTGTCCGATGCCTGGTGACCATTTCGAAAGTTTCACTAGCAAATATTTTTCAAGTTATATTTTCTCAGTGAATGCGATTGAACACTCGACCCGGAACGTGGGAAAACGGCAAAACTCACGAAGAACAACATCCAGACGCAGGGATAGATGAAATCAACAGTGAGAGTTCCATCGATGAAGAAAATATTGATTACGAGCACTGCAGTGGCGTTCAAGAACAGATAAATGTTGAGAATCTGGAAAGGCGTGTTTCGAAAGAGCGATAAGGAGGGCAGTGAAACATAGAAGCAAGCGAAACTGACCAATCTAGTTACGAAAATTGCAGTGACTGGCAATGGATCGAATCTACGACTGATTCTTCGTGCTTGAACAAGGAGAATGGGGAAGAAAACAACTAGGAAGCCGGTGGGGAGATAGGAGAGAAGTGTGTGTTGGAAGCACGTTGTGAAGTGGGGAATAGATTCGGATTGCGAGAAATTACCCTCCTGAAAACATCAAATAAAAGTAATTCAACATCCTTTTGCCCCACTGAGAAATACTGAATAGACCAGAGGGCATCAAAATTAAGAGTGAATCAACACGATCGATAATTCTCTGCCAAAACTTCGTAGAGATATGTAATTGTGCAATAGCTGCTCACCCAAAAGGCATCGGCGCAGAAAGAATCCATCACTTGAGGTGGATTCGTCGATGCCTCCATAGCCCTGGAACATGAATGATTCATGGGAGAATGAGAGAACTGCACACACTCCATCGCAACACGCACAGGCAAATGAACCCAAACGGGAAAACGTGGTTGCCTCTTATACTTTTTTCCAGAAATTGCGAGAGAAACGTTGTGAAAAGGCGATAAAGACTGGGGAGAATCACAAGCGATCGGATTATCAGTTGTGTGGTGGAGACTGGAGTTTGTGACGAGATAGCGAGCTGACTATCATTGACGGAAAAGCGCCCGGGTCGCTCGATTCTGTGTGTTGTATGTGTCTCTCAGGTGTCCTGGAGAACGAGATCCACACAATCGCAAAGGCAACCACATACATCAATATCAATAGATGTTGCAGATATAATTTCACCTCATAAAACGGCGAGTCTTGCAACAATCAAACAAATTCATTTTCGGAAAGATTTGTGTGGTTTGTGCATTGTGCAGTGCGAAAATGTGCGAATTTTCAGCTTCCTTCAGTTTCCGTCACTGATGTGTTTCACAATTTCTCCTTCCGTCAAATTTTTGTGTCTCCTTTGGGTAAAGTTGGAATCGGACAGCTATTTGCTCTGTGTATTGTCAAAATGTTTTTTGCTTTGTTGAAATGATCCCAATGGCTAGTACCATCAGGTTGACATAAACGTGGCATTTATCGCAATTCAAATAAAACAACTACGTAAAACTAAAAAGAAAAACAACAATGAAACGTTCCAAAATTGTTCAGTTGTTCTCATTTTCGGCATCTGCTAGCATCCTTGAGAAGATCGAATTCCTATTGCTCATTAGTGCTGCTGGCGAGTCCATTCCAACGATTTTTCCATTGTTCAGCACCATGATTCTGAGAATTGGAAGAATACAGCAAATTGTTATAATTTTTAAATCAAGAAAATCAAGAGTTATGGAATTCAGAGGAATGATTTTCTCACCTGTCGTAATCAAGAATCGTGTTCAGCCGATGGGCTATAGTGAAGACAGTGCAGTGTCTGAAACAGTGTACATTATCTTCACCGGAAATGATTCATTCACTTGAAATGGATCCTGATGGTCTCTTGAATCAAACTATCCGTCTGCTGGTCGACAGCTGCTGTTGCCTGTGAGCGAGTTCGTTTTAGACGAACGAATTCTCGTGAATCGACTCACCTCATCAAGTACGAGAATTTTAGAATCTCTCAGAGTTGCTCTTGCCACACATACGAGCTGTCGTTGACCGACACTAAACTTGAACGTATGATTGAAATTTTATCACTCGAATATCAGAGTGATACCTAATATTCTCTCCTCCCTCCGAGATGACGTGATCCAGACCAGCTGTGAGCGTATTCATGAAACTCTGAAATAGTCCATCAGTTTTTATTCAATCGATCAATACTACCTCAAGATGCGCTAGTTTGAGTGCTCGCCACAGTTGATCGTCGGTGTAATCTCCGAATGGATCGAGATTGAATCGGAGAGAACCCGAGAAAAGAACCGGATCCTGAAAAGACGAATCCTATGATTTTTTGGAATATAGCTGACAACTAACAACAAATTGCGTAATTGCGAAGTCATTCGATATGAAACAAGTTGGTAATTCGAACCTGAGGAATAATGGTGAGATTCTTTCTCAGTTCGTGCAGTCCCATTGAAATTGTTTCTCTTCCATCGATGGACATCGATCCTCCGGCTGGTTCGATCATACGGAAGAGAGCCAGAGTGAATGAGGACTTTTTTTTTGCAAAATTTCTTTTTATGACTGTAAGCTAGAGAATGTATACGTTTGAGTGACATACTTACCAGCTCCGGTTCTTCCGACAATTCCGATCTTCTCTCCTGGATGGACACGAGCTGAGATGCCACGAAGAACCAGATCCAGACCCGGTCTGTGAGCAAAGAAGAGGAATAAATGTTCAATGACGATTACTATTCTTTTCACGTTTTAAGAGACCGGCTCCATTATTTTTCTATTTTAGGCGGAATGGATGATAGAGTCGAGTGGCCTCACATCTTCATGGCCGGCCGAAGGAGGAGTCAACATGGAGAGCTATTCGACTAGATACAGGTATCGTGAAAAACATAAGGAAAAATAGAAATTAAGAGACCGGCTCCGTTATTGTTTTAGCATTTCGGCCATTTCGCGGACATCCCCCCTTTTTTCGATTCAGCCCTTCATATCACTGTCATAAAAGGGTGTTGTGACCTTGTTTACAAAAGTGATGAAATTAGCGCCCCTTGTTCCTAACGCGGCCCGAAAGGTACACGCGAAGGTGAAAAATCGACTAAAAACGTGATATTCATATTACCTTAACGGGACAAGTTAGAGATGAAATTCTTTTTGCATCATGTTGGTCAAGTCCAAACTGCAAAATAACTGAAGAGAATTTATTTTGGTGATGATATCAAAAGCATTTTTTGACGATTTAAATTTATTTGTTGATGTTTTCACAGGCTTGCTTCAATTTGGGACACTATTCAAATATTGGAAAATGTACATCGTTCCATGCTGAACATCACTCACCATATAATTCAAAAATCGCCGAACCCTCAATATGTTTTAAATTCGATAACATCCGAAAAACCCTCGATTTCTACCATTGTACGAGCATAACTTTTTTCTTTTATTGTTTCATGAGCTCTAATTAGTAAATTAGGATTCTATGCGCAAAGTTACGTCAGAATAATCTATGTTAAAAAATTTCCGAGACAAATTTTTTTCAACTTTTTCATGACCATGGTCATTTTTTGGTCGAAAAATCGAAATCTCATAACAATATGCCTATAGGATTTTCTGATGTATTTTTGCACGTAGAGATCGATTTGCATACTAGAGCTCACCAAAAGTGAAAGAAAAAAGTTATGTACAAAATTCCGCAAAATTTCGATCTATAGCTCATGATATTAGGACAGTAAAAAGTTCTGCTCGAAAATATTGGTTAAATACCGTACCGAGGGTCAAAAAATAAAAATTTCAGAACTATGTTCCTATAGGTGTTTCCGACGTATTCTCATACGTAGATACCGATTCTTCATACTAGAGCTCATCAAAATGCGAAAGAAAAAAGTTATGTTCAAAAAACCGCTTCTTTTTGGAATTTTGTACATAACTTTTTTCTTTCACTTTTTGGTGAGCTCTAGTATCCAAAATCGATCTCTACGTGCAAAAATACATCAGAAAATCCTATAGGCATATTGTTCTGAGATTTCGATTTTTCGACCAAAAAATGACCATGACCCTGGTCATGAAAAAGTTGAAAAAAATTTGTCTCGGAAAAATTTGAACATAGATTATTCTGACGTAACTTTGCGCATAGAATCCTAATTTACTAATTAGAGCTCATGAAACAATAAAAGAAAAAAGTTATGCTCGTACAATGGTAGAAATCGAGGGTTTTTCGGATGTTATCGAATTTAAAACATATTGAGGGTTCGGCGATTTTTGAATTATATGGTGAGTGATGTTCAGCATGGAACGATGTACATTTTCCAATATTTGAATAGTGTCCCAAATTGAAGCAAGCCTGTGAAAACATCAACAAATAAATTTAAATCGTCAAAAAATGCTTTTGATATCATCACCAAAATAAATTCTCTTCAGTTATTTTGCAGTTTGGACTTGACCAACATGATGCAAAAAGAATTTCATCTCTAACTTGTCCCGTTAAGGTAATATGAATATCACGTTTTTAGTCGATTTTTCACCTTCGCGTGTACCTTTCGGGCCGCGTTAGGAACAAGGGGCGCTAATTTCATCACTTTTGTAAACAAGGTCACAACACCCTTTTATGACAGTGATATGAAGGGCTGAATCGAAAAAAGGGGGGATGTCCGCGAAATGGCCGAAATGCTAAAACAATAACGGAGCCGGTCTCTTAATTTCTATTTTTCCTTATGTTTTTCACGATACCTGTATCTAGTCGAATAGCTCTCCATGTTGACTCCTCCTTCGGCCGGCCATGAAGATGTGAGGCCACTCGACTCTATCATCCATTCCGCCTAAAATAGCTGATTTATTTTCGAAGACACAGTCAGTGAGATTTGTATTATTGATCGTTGCTGATAATCATTGTCGAATCGGAAATAGCAGTGTCTCTTTGCTCGTTGTTGACCTCATTTGGTGTTTTGGTGTACTCGATGATTCTCTCGACACTAACGACGTTCGATTCAATGAGAGACAGTTGGGTGAGAGCAAAGTTGTGCACGCTTGCGATCTGAAAATACCGATGGTGTCGAGATCGCTACTTCTCATAATTCTAGTAATAACTGCTTTCTTTTTTGTAGATACACTTTCAGAACAATGATACCGAAAATCCTAAATTTGACATGACATACATTGAAGGAGTAGGAGACGGAGATTCCAAGGACTCCCGCCGAAATTCCCCAGTCCCATTGCTTGGAGAAGGCAGCGAATAGAGCAGCGATGAAGATCTGATAAACGAGCTTCATGCCACATACTAATGACAGATTGAGTTATCTCGTATAGTTTAATCTGAAGAATTCATGAAGAGAATATAAAAACTCACCACGCAATTTCCGATAAATTCTAAGCGAACAGCGAGCCAACGATTCGAAATGGCGTTCATATACCTGAATTTATGCGCATTTTTTATAAAGCGTCACAAAGTTTAAGGAAAAGTAATAAATACCTGCACTGAACCAACGAGTCCACCTTCGCTTCGGATGATAGACAGAATTCGGAGAACTTAAATTTAATCATTTGATTAATCTTAGCCGCCTCCTACCTTTTCATATGCTCGAATGCTCGCCGCCCCCTGGATTGTTTCTGCGAAATGGGAGTAGACGGGAGATCGGCCAACCGATTCCAGTCGTTTCAATTGACGAGAAGTAGGTACATAGAATCTCTGGAATACATCCGTTTATTCTTCGAGAAGCATTATAATTGACAAACCAGAATGAGGAAATAGATCAAAGCAAGTGGAATAACGACAGTAACAAAAATAGGAGTGGAGATAATGATCATTGTGAGAGTGGTCAGAATCTGTAACATTTATATGAGCCCGTTCGCCTAAGAGTCAGTAAAAGTTCAACAAGCCCGAGAACAAGCAAAAAATAATGTATGCTGTAAAGTTGCTCCCAGGGGTAACTTTCGATTCTGAATCGAATGGCTGATTCCGTTTTTCGATCTGAGCCTTCTGAATCCCGCTACGGCACGATAAAAAACTGGCCCATAGGGGGCCAAATTGGCCGAATTCTCGCGTACCGACCAGAATTTAATTCTCTACAAACAAAAAAATCGAGGTTCTATCTTTTTTCGTTTTTGAGTTATGATCGTTTTTTGATCTACTGGCGGCCGGGGAAAAATATTTTTACAGTAGAAAGAGCAACTTCTCCTGATCATTTTGGTATATGGGGTCAGGCCATTATCAGTGCGCAAAGTTGTTTTATGAAGTATTTTGTAAGCTCAACTCGCGCTTTCTGTGCAGGAATCGAATGCAAGCGGGTGTGGTGAATTGCGAAGTGGATACGCCTACCTCGCACCCTCCGCGGGTTCGATTCCCCGCCCTTGCAGATATCTTTTGCAAGTTTTTCTGATATATTGAATGCCGTTTTTATTGATTGTAGTTGTTGAATTGAACGGAATTATACTCAACAGCAATTTAATGTTTAAGCAATTTAATCATGTTACGCCATATCAATTCAAATAATGTTTTAAAAATCAAATTGTGACATCGAATCAATGTATGATAGACAAATTTAAACATTTAATTGCTGTTGAGTATAATTCCGTTCAATTCAACAACTACAATCAATAAAAACGGCATTCAATATATCAGAAAAACTTGCAAAAGATATCTGCAAGGGCGGGGAATCGAACCCGCGGAGGATGCGAGGTAGACGTATCCACTTCGCAATTCACCACACCCGCTTGCATTCGATTCCTGCACAGAAAGCGCGAGTTGAGCTTACAAAATTCTTCATAAAACAATTTTGCGCACTGATAATGGCCTGACCCCATATACCAAAATGATCAGGAGAAGTTGCTTTTTCTACTGTAAAAATATTTTTCCCCGGCCGCCAGTAGATCAAAAAACGATCATAACTCAAAAACAAAAAAGATAGAGCCTCGATTTTTTTCTTCGGTTTGTAGAGAATTAAATTCTTGTCGGATACGCGAGAATTCGGCCAATTTGGCCCCCTATGGGCCAGTTTTTATCGTAGAACAAGAATTTGGCCAAATCGACGTCATGCCGTAGCGGGATTCAGAAGGCTCAGATCGAAAAACGGAATCAGCCATTCGATTCAGAATCGAAAGTTACCCCTGGGAGCAACTTTACAGCATACATTATTTTTTGCTTGTTCTCCGGCTTGTCCGACTCTTAGGCGAACGGGCTCATAAAATGGTTACAAACTCGTATCAGAGAACTTTTGGAACGATGAACTAAAGATGGACTAGTTGATGATAACATGTCAAATCACTTACCGAGTAAACTAACTGCCCGAAGATTCTAGCGTTCAACGTCAACTGAGAATCGATAGTGTTCACATCTTTTGAAACACGATTCAGAATTCGACCGAGAGGAGTTGTATCGAAGAAGGAAATTGAAGATCTGATAATGGAATCGCTCAATTAATCAATTTCAACACTAACAAACCTCATTAGATTGTGAATTAGCGGTCCGTGAAGCTTCCTTGAAGCGTTCAATCCGGCAATTATCACCACAGAATTCGCCGTGAAGTATCCAACCGCTGAACAATAAGTACTCATCTTTACCGTTCGTTAAGTTTAATCATTCACATTCAAGACAGCCGAATCCAACGTAGATTCCAAGCCGTTCGTACTGGTTCATTTTCGTCCCGTTGAAGGCGGGATCGTTCTCGTTTGACCTGAAGATAGGACATTACTTTTCTGTTACCATTGACCAGATCTTTCTAGACACATTAATTTTTTCGGCAGAATCAAATAAGCCGAAGAAGTTGGAGTGCTTTTCAGCTCACCAAGCAGATAGCCAGAAGCTTCTCATCATGGACAGCGCCTGGTAGATACCGTACACGACGAGGAACAGGATGCAGATCGGGATTGATGCAGCACGAAGATATTCGCCGTAGACACTCCACTTCACCTGAGATCAGACCATGATCAGAGATGCGTTGCATTTAGTCGGTATTTTGGTTTGGGTAAGAGTGTTGTGTTCTGGTAAATAAACTTTAAAACTAACCCCTCCCTGCTGCATTTCCTCCTTCTTGATTAACTTCTTCTCTTCAGCAACTCCGGACTTCTTCCTTTCCGTTATAATTTTGACTTCTTTCTGTTCCAGTTTTATCTCCACTTCAACACTTTCCTCAACACTTCCATCACTTGCGTCTGTTTCTTCAGCTTCCGATTTCTTTTGGATGTACTCCTCAATCAACCTGAAGATTTTCCAATTTCGAAACTTACTTCATTCGAACGGATGAAAAAATAATAAAAGAGAACTGTAAATTGATTACTTACTTTGCGAATATTCCTTTCTGCAGTACCAGATTGTGGAAGCTGCCTTTTTCGATGATCTTTCCCTCTCAAATGTATAGAATAGACGGAAATGTATGCTTTTCTTTTTTATCATTGATGATTTTCTCACCATTGAAAACGAGAATCTCGTCTGCTTCCTTCGTATTGAGTAAAGAGTGGGTTACAAGGATTCGAGTTTTCTTGGCGAGAAGCCCTCTCGGTCCGAACACCTGTCAATTAATTTTATCAAGGGCGACAAATGTTTTCGAAATCAACGAACAAACGTTTCGTTTTTATGATATATGTCCGGTGACACTAGTTGCAGGTCATAGATAGGTAACATACACATGCTTGAACGACTAATACTTACATTATTGTATATGTGTCTTCCTACATGGGCATCCACTGCAGATAGAGGCTCGTCCAGAAGGTAAACATCGTCCTGTTGATACACAGCACGGGCGAGCGATATGCGAGCCTTCTGGCCACCAGAGAGATTGATTCCCTGAGCAGAGAGAAACTGAAGGAAAGTAGTGCTTAACTTACCTTCTCTCCGATCTCAGTCGCGTCTCCGTGAGGGAGCATTGAGAAATCAGCAATGATGGCACATGCCGAGATTACCTGCGATTTTCAGTACCATTTCAAATCATCTGTTTTTGAATGACTGAGCTTGTCATGCGTTTCTGGCATGCAGTGTCATGCAACCCATGGTGACACTCACCCGCTCGTACCACTGCCGATCGAATGCCCTTCCAAAGGTGATGTTATCGCGCACTGAGATATTCTGAATCCAGGCCTGCTGCGGGACGTACGCTAGCCGCCCTGTCACATTTATTTCGCCTTTCTGACGAGTCAACTCACCTAAAAAGTTATATTCAGTTTGCAAAAACTTCATATGAAAATTGGAGAATCATCGAAAATGTACCGAGCATGGCTGAGAGGAAGCTGCTCTTTCCTGATCCGACGGTTTCGACGACTGCGACAAGGGATCCCCGAGGTACACTTAACATGAAAATGCATTGATCGTGCACAGGTTGATACCGCTTTTCCGGATCCACATTTTGTATATTATAAACGAAGAAAAAGCCTAAGATGTAACCTGATTGATTTTATAGTCGGCTTCGTGTCCTCTGCTCCAATGTCCCAAGTGGCGTCAACATTGCAGAACTCGAACGAGTTGGGGCTGACTGAAGGAATCAACAATGTGGAAATGGGACACCCTAGGAGACTTAATAACTACCATTTCTATATGTAGTGATTGAACAAAATCTTTCCTATATTATCTATTAAAAAAATCATGGCATCAAGCGTCTGAGAGATGCCCACCGTCCGCGTTCTCGTTCCTATTCACATTTGTGTCGTCGATCTCATCACTAACAAGGAAACCCTTCAGTCGCTTATTCGATACTTTGGCCTGTCGAGTTTTTTCTCTGATTTCACGATAATCATTTGCTTTCTCACCGCTACAAAAATGCTAATTAGCATAGAAATGGTCATCATCGGAACTTTCAGTTGATTGAAGAGGGTTAGAGACACGAAGGCGATCTGAAGGAGCAAGAACTCATTCCGATTGCAGAACAGCGTAAAAAAATTGAAAAAAGATAATTCCTAACCTGTGGAGTGAGAATATGCTGGTCTGAAGAGAGAATGAAAGTGCCGAATGAAGCGGCTGCAACGAGGAAGGGAGCTGCGGCGTTGAAGGTACCGAGAACGGTGCGAACCAGCGCTGACTTCCTCATCAAGATTAGTTCCCTGGAATGAGCAGCCTGTGGAAAGCTTTACGTAAAGATCTGGTTCAGCCTTCTCAATCAAGGCAACGTATATCAAAAACGTCCACATTGACACTCTCACCGTTCTCTGATATCAGTAATATGTGCTTCCATCGGTTCCTCCCACGGGTACAACTTGATTACTTTGATACCGTTGAGCACTTCGTTAACCATCTTCACACGCTCATCTTTCAGCTTCATTTGTTGCCTCTGGAAGAAATCAAAACACGTTGTTTATTTATTTTCACCAAGTTTTCACTTTAATTCGCATAGTAAAGATATACAGGACTTCTATGACCTATTGCTCCTTCCATTCCGTTATCGAAGTTTTTCGCATTATATGCTGTGCCATTTCTCCGATTATCAGCAACTAACCTGCCACTTTTTTGACGGCAATTGTTGTGACAATATTCATAGGGATAAAGGCAATCATGATCACGACTCCAGGAGAGGCGGAGTAGCCGAGGGTCAATATTAGATACACGAGGGAGAGGATGATCTGAGAAGTTGTTCATCATCGATATCGAATATACCTCAATATCTATTTCAAAGACCCCATTTTTTGAAAAATAAAATCTAGTAGTCGTTTGGGAAATCAATGGACTACTGAATTGTGATAAAGGATTAGTTACCAGGTACGGGCAAGACCAGAACTGCTGGATTTGCGGCGTTAGTCCCTGCAGTCATTATTTTCGCTTCATATTAGTCGTGTTCTCCTTACCTGGAACACCTCCACATCGATTGACATTAGATTGATGATCTCTCCTACAGTCTTCTTACGTCGAGCAGCAGAAATGAGATGAAGTGTCTATTGAAATATCACGTATTCACCCTAGTTGGTTGTGAGAGATCGATTGATGATGGGAATGCCTTTCGCGTCGTCGCCAATCGACTTCAAAATGCTACTCCTTTACGTACCTTTCTGTAGACGGCCGTCGTAAGTGCTGACTGTACCTTCATCCCCATTTTGATCATGGTATTGTAGTACGCGTTTTGAATCATGGAGCGCACCTAAGAATCATTATTGAGATTGCGATTTCCATGAGCATGCACAGTCTTGTGACTGCCATTGTGAGTGCCCATACCTCAGAATTGATAAACAGGAGCAGAGCATAGGAGATACCAATCCAGAAGGGATCGTCTGATGATACGAAGTTGATCAATTGGCTGAATGTGTCGGTCGTTGTTAGAAAAAGGCTGTGAAACGTTGTTAAAAGAGTCACATCGATGTGAATGATGCCATACTTGAGCATGAATGGTTTGACAAACTGCATGGTGTCAGCAATGAACTGGAAAGCAATATTTAGATGATTACCAGACCCGGATAAGACCTTGATGGGCACGTCCTTATTTGATAGAAAACAGTTATTTATGCATAATTAGTTGATAAACAGCAGTCACCTTGAAAAAAGTCGCCACTACGAACTCGTATTTGAACATACGGAAGAGCACTAAGATGAATGAGGGCTCCACGGGCATTTTCCTGTTTTAGAAATAAATTTGATCGTTCCTATTTGAAATACAAACGTACTCGTCGCACTGCTTTTCAGCTTGGAGTTTTTTCTTGAGGTAATCTAAAAAAGGTTCTGTGAATAAAGTTAAGTTCGTTCGTAGAATACGAATAAACCTCTCATCGACGGTATCCAGTATTTCTCGAATGCAGCACCAATATGATCACATGTAGAGCCTTGATTCAATTCGAAAAGGTCGTCCATCTAAGATGTGAACATTATCAGGTGCAAGTGAGCAAACAAAAAATTCTGAACCTCAATTTTTTTCACAGACAATTATTTTGAAAATCAGAAAATAGCCAACCGTAAGATCCCTATTTGACCCTGTTATATGCATCGAAGTAAACCACCAGATCGTAAGTCTATTGAGAAACGAAGAATCCAGTTCCTTTGACTTTACCTGCAATTCCGAATTTATTGTCATCTCCCCAGAAATATTGAGAATTCAAACGGGTATTTTACGCATAGATCAATATTATAGGCAGACATAGCAGCGTTCATATCTCAACACATTTTACAGAGTCTTATGAAAACTAACCGCTTTCGGAGAGCGTGCATCTGCCCAGCAGTACAGTGCGGTCTGAAGCACTACGATAGGCCAGAAGGCCATATAGAGGGCGAAGATTGGGATCTAATCCTGCAAAAGCTTTTCAATTTTTAGAAATGCTCTCTATCATGATATAAATTTTCAAATATTATTGTTGTGAATCTTCTTGTTGTATTTTTTCTATCATTCGAAAACACAATTGCCAGACCTCAAATGTCCTGTTCTCGATATGGTGAGCGAATTCGGGGACCCCACAAATCGCAAGAAGGACGAAGGAAAGATGCTGAATACCGGCTGAGATCTGACCACATCGAGATCGAATCCAGTCAATGAAGAAATGAAGGAGCTGAAAACGAATATTCAGTCGAAAAAAAAATGGGAAGAAAAACGAGAAGAAATACTGTCGGGAGATAGGCCAGTACAGTGTGTTGGAAGCATGTCGTCAAATGCGGAACCGACTCCGATTTCGTAAAATTACTATCCTGAAGCGGTTTTTTTTACAATTAACTTTTTTTCTCGAATTTCTTTGATTAGCGAAAGGGTGTTTTTAAAATGTTTTTTTCCCTAAAATTGATGCAAAACTGACCCAAAGTGGGTCTGCGCAGAACGAGCCCATCTGTTCGGAATCGTTCAGCCAAATCGACCTTTGGAAATAAAGACAAACCGAAAATATACGGCGACACAATGAACTGATAACAAAATGCGAGCTTGAAACGTGGTGCTTACAAGCTCATAAGCGGCTTAGAGGCTGTTTATCAGCTTTTTGAGAAATTGAGAGTAAATCATTGCGCATAGTCGTGTAAGACGGATTAAAATCACAACCGCTAGGATTGCCTGTCCGCTTTTATCAGTTAGGAACCGCGGTTTATCACGGCAGAGCTGGCAATCAAAGAGGGAAAATTGATCGGTACGTCTCTTTCTGATCAGAGTGAGCTTCGAGTGAAGTAATCTCGCCTGAAAGGTTGCCAAATTGCTAGTAAAAGAAAATATCTGTCCGAAATAATAAGTTCACAACCCGGATTTTTTTAATCCAATAAATTGAGTATTTTTAAACGTTTCATCCATTTTATTACCATTTTATTTTATTACATTTCTCACACGGTTAAAAAATAGATATTGTAGTTCTCTCTTTCTGCACATTCAGTCGTTTTTGATGTAGGAGTAATGTTTTGTTGGAAATTACGTAATTTCAATAATACTATACAGTGTTTGAGTCTCCCTTTGAGCTGAAATGAGACAATATTCGCATAACACATTCCATTCGAACACGTGTTCGATGAACCTGGGGAAGAGCACTGCAAGTCGAGTGAAGCTTGTTCTAGTTGTTGTAGCATCGTTGCTAGAAATCCGTCTCTCAACAGATACTGAACATACACATTATGAATTCATTGTTCTCAGCGAGAAATGTCCCCTAAATGCATGTATTTGGTATTTTTGCGTCCTTTCTATACGACGTAATATTATCTATGTACATATCTATATCTCCCTTCATTCGCCGCTGAGAGGCGGTTGCTCGCCCACCCCTCCCCCTTCGGAGGACCGAGGAGAACCCCCTGACGTCGACTTGGACAACCATCAGGGTATCTGTCCACCGGATGCCGTCCACCACCACCCTTCGGATCGGTACTCTAAACGTGCGAACCCTACGAAAGGATGAACGAGTTGCTGAGATCGAAGAGGCTGTGAGTCAATGCCCATTTGATGTTGTGGCCCTCCAAGAAACGAGACGAGTCGGTCGCACGTCTCTAACACTAGCCAAATCCCAACATCTGCTAGTGGCTTACGGTACTCGAGCGGCAAATGGTACCGGCTTCTTGGTTGGAAAACAATGGGCTGCCACCTGCGCCTTCCACTCGATCAATGATCGACTCTCTTACCTCGACATCATTCCTATCGGATTACGCATAATCAACGCCTACGCGCCTACCTCGGCCTACCTCGGCCCACCCAGATCCCATCTATGAAACATTCCTTGATGATCTGAGTACACTGCTGGCTACCTCCACCCGTCGAGTTCGACAACCGGGGGGCGGACAAGGTCATGTAATAGTACTCGGAGATTTCAATGCCAAAGTGGGTTCGCGCCGGTCCGACAACGAAGTGTTCATAGGAAGAAACGGATCAGGAGATAGAAATGAAAGAGGGCAAACCCTTGTCGATTTTTGCATGCAAACAGAGCTTGTAGTTCACAACACTCGCTTCTGTAAAAGAGAATCACGAAAATGGACATGGGAAAGTCCGAACAGGACATCAAGAAATACGATCGATTACATAATGAGTCAAGAGAGATCTATTGTACGCGATGTTTCAGTTGTGGGAAACTTCAATTTCGCCACTGACCATAGACTTATCGTCGCAAAAGTTCGTATAATATCAAAGGCCATGCAGCGATACTATAATCCAAGACCACGATTGCAACTAGATTACGAAAGATTTGCGGCCGATATAAAGAAGATCACAGTTTTTGATGGGAATAATTATGATGCTATTGCTTGCGCAATGACAAAAATAGCTGATGGGTCAATGATTTAAATTGCAACTCAAGAACGATTCTCCGATCGCACGAAACAACTATTCCAAGAAAGACGAAGGCTAAAAGATTCTACGCCTATGCCCCGCAATCGGGTTGAATTTTCGATCACAAGCAAAGCGCTTCGATATTCCATCCAAGAAGATATCAAAAAGGGCATCTCGAAGTTGTAAGACGTGCGGTTCAATACGGTTACAGTTCGAAAAGAGCACTCCAAGCCTCTCAAATAGGAATTACAAAACTGCATCAATTGGAGAAAAGCGACGGGAGTCTAGCAAGTACAAAGGATGAACTGAAAGCCGTAGTGAAGACATTATATGATAAGCTGTTCGAACGGACAAGAAGACCTCAGCGAGTACGTTACAAGACAGTCGAACCGTTCCAACCAATACTACCTTGTGAAGTGAAACATGCGATTCGAAGACTAAAAAACGGAAAGTCTCCTAGTCCCGACAAGATCACGGCAGAGATGTTGAAGTGTGGCAGCGACGTTCTCGTCAAACCGCTTTGCGCTCTATTCAATAAATGGATCTCTGAAGAGACAGTCCCGGAGTCACTTCCCAACTCAACAATATCGCTGATATACAAAAAAAGGCAGTCAACTCTATATTGGGAATTATCGCCCGATTGCACTCATGAATTTGGTCTACAAAACTCTCACCTCAACCATTGACACCCGAATAGAAAGGACGCTATCCGAAAACCAATCACACGAGCAATCAGGATTCCGAAAGGATTACACCACGACCGACCATTCCTTCGTCCTAACTGAACTCATAAGTCGATCCACGGAATTCAACTTCCCATTGTACTTGGTCTTCATCGACTACGCCAAAGCCTTTGATTCCGTAGAGTTCAGCGCGGTCTGGAGCTCTCTGTACAAGCAAGGCGTGCACTCAAAGATTGTAAACACATTGAGGAATGTCTATAACCGTGCAAAAGTGTTCGTTAGAGTTGGAAATGACAAGGTACCCATCGAAGTAGGAAGAGGAGTCTGTCAAGGAGATCCGATATCCCCTCACCTGTTTAACTCCGTGATTGAAGAAGTCTTTCGAAATATGAAGTGGGATGACTATGGAATAGGAATCAATGGAAGGAAATTGAATCATCTAAGATATGCAGACGATGTTGTTCTCATTTCTCATAGTCCAAGTGAAATTACTCGAATGTTGAAAGAATTGGTGGAAGGAAGCAAAATCGTTGGTTTGAAGCTCAACCGAAAGAAAACAGTCGCCATGACCAACCGAAACCAAGTACCTCTACAAGTGGAAAGAGAATATCTGACCTATGTAGACAGCTTCATTTACCTTGGTGTCCGTATCTCTTTTGATCAAAATCTGGCACTTGAATTGAATAGAAGGATCGGAAGTTCATGGAGAGGTTTCAACAGATTTCATGAATTTCTCACGAATCGCCGAGTCGAAATGGCACTGAAAACAAGAGTCTATAGAATGTGTGTTGAGCCAATGCTGCTATACGGCTGCGAGCTCTGGAGTACAACGAAAAAACTCAGACAAAGATTAATTGTGACTCAACGAGCAATGATGAGAAAAATCGAAGGAGTATCCCGAATAGACAGAAAGACTAATGAGTGGCTTGCAAACAAAGTCCCTCTTCAAGACGTGCGAGTAAGATCAATGCAGCTTAAATGGAACTGGGCAAAGCGAGTTGCACTATTAAATGACGATAGATGGACCTATGACGACTCCATGGAGAGGAGAATCCTGATTGTCGCTTGCCAAGGCGACAGGCCCGAGAATATCCACGGCACTAACCATCATCGTGTATCCTTTCGACATGAGGAAGAGAACGAGAAGGAACATCACGAGGACCCTTTAGCGAGCGAGGAAGAGTGGCCAAGAAGCCGCAGGGATGGTCCGCAGGAATGAGAAGGCTGGTGAGCCGGCCGACGGAGACGGGTGGTGCAACGCAGAAGTCGCTACTGCAGAGACCGGTCGAGATGACAAGAAGGAGGAGTTGAGAGAGGCAGGTAGAACGGCAATCGAGGCCGATTGAGGTGTGTCCGCGGCGTGGCCTGCTGGACCGGGCAGGGAGGGGACGGCATTCGGCGCCGTGGTTGTCGGGGAAGCTGCGGCTGCGGTTCCGGGCAGGGAGAGGTCGGCATTCGGCGCTGTGGTAGTCGGGGAAGCTGCGGCTGCGGTTCCGGGCAGGGAGGGGACGGCATTCGGCGCCGTGGTAGTCGGGGAAGCTGCGGCTGCGGTTCCGGGCAGGGAGGGGACGGCATTCGGCGCCGTGGTTGTCGGGGAAGCTGCGGCTGCGGTTCCGGGCAGGGAGAGGTCGGCATTCGGCGCTGTGGTAGTCGGGGAAGCTGCGGCTGCGGTTCCGGGCAGGGAGGGGACGGCATTCGGCGCCGTGGTAGTCGGGGAAGCTGCGGCTGCGGTTCCGGGCAGGGAGGGGACGGCATTCGGCGCCGTGGTAGTCGGGGAAGCTGCGGCTGCGGTTCCGGGCAGGGAGGGGACGGCATTCGGCGCCGTGGTTGTCGGGGAAGCTGCGGCTGCGGTTCCGGGCAGGGAGAGGTCGGCATTCGGCGCTGTGGTAGTCGGGGAAGCTGCGGCTGCGGTTCCGGGCAGGGAGGGGACGGCATTCGGCGCCGTGGTAGTCGGGGAAGCTGCGGCTGCGGTTCCGGGCAGGGAGGGGACGGCATTCGGCGCCGTGGTAGTCGGGGAAGCTGCGGCTGCGGTTCCGGGCAGGGAGGGGACGGCATTCGGCGCCGTGGTTGTCGGGGAAGCTGCGGCTGCGGTTCCGGGCAGGGAGAGGTCGGCATTCGGCGCTGTGGTAGTCGGGGAAGCTGCGGCTGCGGTTCCGGGCAGGGAGGGGACGGCATTCGGCGCCGTGGTAGTCGGGGAAGCTGCGGCTGCGGTTCCGGGCAGGGAGGGGACGGCATTCGGCGCCGTGGTAGTCGGGGAAGCTGCGGCTGCGGTTCCGGGCAGGGAGGGGACGGCATTCGGCGCCGTGGTTGTCGGGGAAGCTGCGGCTGCGGTTCCGGGCAGGGAGAGGTCGGCATTCGGCGCTGTGGTAGTCGGGGAAGCTGCGGCTGCGGTTCCGGGCAGGGAGGGGACGGCATTCGGCGCCGTGGTAGTCGGGGAAGCTGCGGCTGCGGTTCCGGGCAGGGAGGGGACGGCATTCGGCGCCGTGGTAGTCGGGGAAGCTGTGGCTGCGGTTCCGGGCAGGGAGGGGACGGCGTTCGATGCAGCGGGATTCGGGGCACCTACGCGACCGGGCATGAAGGATTCGGCCTTCGGCGGTGCGGGAATGGGGCGAGAGGTGATGCGAGGAGAAGGTGACATATCGAGGATCCACCGCAATCTCCTCTCCGTGGTTGCCAGCACGATGAGACTGTCGAGTGCCATGTCGACGAGTAGGAAGAGAAACTCACGCGCGTCGTCGAGCCGATCGTCATCGTAGAAGTGGAGGGAAGCAATGACCTGGTTCCGAAGGCGCTCCAAATCGCGGATCTCCGTGGTAGTCTCCTTCAGTAGGCGGGTGATGGCTCCGCGATCGGTGGGGCCACTGACGTCTGGTCGAACTCCTACCGCAGCCATAGCGCGAGCCAATGGTGCTGCGGCAGCCACGCTGAGCAGACGACGCGGTCATCTCGGGGCCGAGTAGACGAGAGGGGCTCCCTCGGGGCGGCGGGTTCGATAGAGGACGGTGCACCACTTGTCGGTGATTCAGTGGGTAGAACATACTTTATCTTGGGATGCCACATCTTATATACTCGAGGGTTTGCGGGGGTGAAACGAGAGAGAAGAGAGGGAAGAGAAAGATACAGGGGACAGGATAGATGATATCTATGATGAATCAGTAGAAACACGGAATGAAAATTGATCTCTGATCCAAAGATCAGAGACAAAATCATTCAATTTATCGACGCCATTCCCATGTGTGCTGTATTTTCCATGATGGACACTCAATCGCAACTTAGCGGCATTTTTTTTATTGCTATTCAATTTTTTAAAATTTCGATTGCAATACGTCTTTCGAACTTGGTACATGCTTTCAGAAAGCAATAGAGATCGTGAAAAAACTCCAGGCGCGTGACTATTCTTTTTAACAAAATATCATGCGTCATTATGCGGTGATATTCTGATGCTCAAAGGTAATTCAATAACAAAGCCTTGAATGGTCTGTGCTCATAGACATCTGAATTTCTGAAGTGACACCTACCTTGAACTTTCATCAGTCTCTCTTCTCAGCTGGTGAGTCGCGCGTCAAGTGCACGAATTAGTCGAGAGTCATTCCCAGGCGCTAACTATCTCACGAGGTGCTGAGAAGAGACGGCGGCCGGGAATATCGAGATCATTATTTCACTTGGTTGTCAGCGCTTCAGGAATGTTTTGGATCTATGCGATGCGAATTATTCTCACGGCGGAGGGCGTAACTGGTGAGATTTCCAATTTGTTCAAATTCACTTGGTTAGGAACTTATTTTCGTAGGATTCCTAAGATTCGGGTATTCTGGTTCAGAATGTAACAATGTTTACGCAAATGCTCATTGAAACGCAACTCATTTCAAGGTGCTACTCTCAATACGATACTAATCATGCTCATGTTCTTCACGAAGTCTGGCCCTGCTGACCCCGCATACAGGGTTTGCGCAGCCAATATCGGGATTACTGAAGTTTATTTTTCTAGGTGCCTCTCTACGTTTTTGGCTTTTTTGGTTTCTTTGTCTGCACATGCATCGCTGTCATGAACTTTGTAATAATGTCAATGAGTAAAGAAAACGAAGCAATTCCTTCAGACGCATATTTTCATTGACGATACGTTCGTGGTGTTCTTGATAGGCGCTCTAGAGCCGTCGATTCCAGAGAAATGGAGGGCGGCTGGATATCTGGTGAGATTATACCTAGGTGAGTTATCGATAGACGACGCGCAGATAGCACTAACTTGCGTGTCGTACATGTGGATTCTGATTCCCTCAACGACGACGCTCCAGCTCACTGCGCTCTCCAGGCAAACGTATTCGCTTGTTGTAGCAATAACAGAAAGCAAAGATTTTGTCAAGCGAAGATCTTTGAATAATACTCTGTCTTCAGTCAACACTGGAGCGTGCGAAAACGTGTCTTCGTTGCTTTCATCATTCCTTGTGTGTTATTCATCTCGATTCTGGTTCGTTTCTAATTTTTGTTGTTGTTGTAGTTTTCGGTTCAACAGACATTGAAAATGCCGATATGTTGGCGTAATGAGAGCTAATGAGATCGTTAGTAAGATCAGTTCAGGCGTCAGTTCCCCCATTCCACTCTTCACCTGAACTAACAAAGATAATGGATGCGTGGATGGTCGAACTGTTCGAATTGGAACCTGACTTTGTGATCGTTACCTTCTCACTGAGCATGAAATATGTCGACATTAATGTGAGACCGCTGATCGCAGCTGGAAAAACAATTTCACTTACAGTACGGGTACACTCTCATCTGGTTTCTGATGCTATGGGCGGTCATACCCTACTTTTCGTGTTACACTGCTCTGATTTTCATGCTCGTCGAGGTAACTAGGTGTTTTCGGCAAGCATGCAATCTGATTTATCAGATCCGTAAGCGTCTGATCGCCACGGGAGTGGCTCTTAGTGCGAGAACGATTCAGCTGCAGCGACAATTCTTTGTCATGCAACTACTGCAGGTGCTCATTTATTGCTAATGCAAATCGTCCTTCTAGAACAAATTTGAAAGCAACCGAAATAACTGAGAAGGTCAGAGTTTCCTTCCCCTTGGAGTGCTCGGCGTTCCACTCTGCATGTTCATGTACGGAATCTTCATCGAGGGAAATCTCGGTCTCGTTAGTTTGCCAATCGCCATCGCCCTATGGTTTTGTCCCATTGTACTGGTAAGTATTTTCCCATGGACAGATTTTCTCGTATATTAGAGGTTGAATATAACAATATTGCACAGTTCCAATATTCGTTCAATTTCAGGCCTCAGTGCAACTTCGGTACATTCGTCAGTCAACCGCTCGGGCGCCGACGAAATCGACGACGGTCGTCTCTCAGATGACACGATTCACAACGCAAGAACCATGAGCAAATATCGTAGAATAGTTATCCACTCAAATATCGTAGAATAGTTAGCAGCAATTCATCTCCAATATGTGGATTCTAATGCGAACGAGTCTGGCCCTTCTAAGAGAAGTATCACCACCTTCAACATGTCTCGTATTGAACGTAAAGACTAAATATCAGACAGGAGTAATATAATCGTAACATGCTACCGGTTTTGTACAATGAACTAGATGAGAAAACTATGACTCAGATAGTTAGCCAATTGGCCAAATTATTTCTTAGAAATAATACCAGACCGTTTTCGTTACCACACACTTCTCTCTCGCAAGATAATGGGAATCACATATAGTTCAATCGCAGAAAAATAAAATCATTCGCGAAAAATAAGAAGAAACGAGAAGGATGAAAGTACTAGAACACATTTGGGTAGATGTTTCGAATTTTAATTTTACGAACTCTGAAGCTAGTTGTCGTTATCGAAATAGTATCTCTTATCGCATAGATAAAGGTAGCTTACGATTTCGAATCAAAAACAAGATCAACATACAAGGAATAAAAGCGATAGCGTTTCCTCTCCACTTCATACCCAAAATGATAACGGACACCAACACAACGACTGAATGAGCCACTGCCAAGCACTACCGGTGATGATAATAGTGTTTTCAAAGCATTATCCATTCGTCCCTTGATCGAGCCAGTCAAATTTGGCTCATCGTCAGCAAGTGTCCGCCCTAACAACTCAATGCAGGAAATTAGAGCAATCGTCAATGCAAGTCAGCCTTTAAAAAAAAACTTTTTTTACAATTAGAATCTTTCAAGTTAGTTGGTTGAGTTTTAATAGATGGTCATTTTATTCGAATTGTTTCCAAGTAGTATTTGCCTTGACAAATTAGGGCATTGACATAGCAAAGACATATCTAGCAAAGCCAAGTTTCCGGAAATGCGATAACATTCTCCAAAACGGACCCCTTACCTTGCTGATCAGATGCCAGTCGACATCTCATGTTGCATCTTCTCTGTTCGCTAATACTTCTCACTTTCTCGTTGCTGATAATGCTTTCCTGGTCAGCAGTTTTTATGTTTCTCTCATTCGAGGAAAACATAATATTGAAATATTGTCAATCAACATGCAGGGTGGATGCACAAGCTTGTTCGGAGCTGCGAATGGAAGCGATGATCCTTTTCGGTATGTTGCGTTGAAAAGATTTTTGGGTTTAAGAGCCGTTCCACGGTTTAGTGAAGCTTTTGAGAGGGGTCGACGGAGGACTTTTTTGCAACCCCTGCCAATAAGTTCAGGGTGAAGTCCCCATACATAGAGCTGATAGCTGGCCCAATATGCGATGTTGGGGTGCACTTTCCGAAAAAGGCCAGACATGTCCCAAAAAAAGTCCGAAATTTCATCTCAGAAGAAAATAGGTTCTTATAGATGTTTCAGGGGTTATTTTTGATGAAAATAACGAAACACATAGTTTGGAAGCGCAAAGACATCGATATATGGTCGAAAAATGCAAATATGTTCATTTTTCGGTCACCCTGAAAAAATATTTTAGCCATGTACATTTTTTTATTCTAGATTCGGATTCTACGTGAAAAACTACCCCTGCGCATCTATTTTTTATGTCCATCATAATGGGCCGCCGGCTTCTGCAGATGTCAGCCCGAGACGCTCTCTGAGGCTGGTGAGACAACGATGTCGAGAGATTTCGCCATTTCAAAGCAATACAGTCACTTTCACAACAGATTTGTGTCCCATTAATCGTTATTAATCACTTGTTTTTATTTTCTGGTGTTGTGATATCGATAAAACTCGAAAAAAGTGAAAAGTCGAAAAATCACTTTTTTGAAATCTCGAAATTTCAAAAATTCATAAGGCATGTATCTGAGCTTCAAATTGTGTATTTTTAACGGAAAATTACTTGGAAAATCACTTATGAACAATATCTGAACTTTTGGGACGATTTCGAGAGAAAAAGTTTTGGACGAAAAATTTCTCGATCATTTGCCCACCGAAAAATTACAATTTCAAAAAATATGCGGAAATCGGCTATAACTCTCAAATATTGTTTATAACTCGTATGCAACTGATTTTCCGTTGAGAATGCATCATTTTAAGCTCAGATACATGAGTTATGAATTTTTGAAATTTTGAGATTTCGAAAAAGTGATTTTTCGACTTTTCGCTTTTTTCGTGTTTTATCGATATCGAAACCCCATAACATCAACACAAATGCTTAAGAACGATAAATGGGACACAAAACTGATTCATAAGTGACTGTCTCATTTCGAAAATACGAAATCTCTCGACATCTTTCTCTCGCCAGTCTACGAGAACGCATAGGGCTGACATCTGCAGAAGCCGGCGGCCCATTTCGATGGACATGAAAAATAGATGCTCAGAGGTAGTTGTTCACGTAGAATACGAATCTGGAATAAAAAAATGTACATGGCTAAAATATTTTTTCAGAGTGACCAAAAAATGACGAAATTTGCATTTTTCGACCATATATCGATGTCCGTACGTTTTCAAACTATGTTTTTCGTTATTTTCATCGAAAAACACCCCCGAAACATCTGTAAGAACATTTTTTTTTTTGAGATGAAATTTCGGACTTTTTTTGGGACATGTCTGACATTTTTCGGAAAGTGCACCCCCAACCTCTCATATTGGGCCAGCTATCAGCTCTATGTATGGGGACTTCAGCCTGAACTTATTGGCATAAGTTGCAAAAAATCGATCCGTTGGGTAGGTGCAGAATATCGTGGAACGTCTCTTAAGAGCCAAATGATTAGAGACGATTCTGTAATTACACTCATTCAGGTACACTCACTGGTTTGTACACTGGCAGTTTGGCTGTTCACTCCGGTCTAGCTATTAGCAATTGTTGCGACGCCCCAAGGAGACCAAGGACGCTCGCAATAACCACACTTGCGTCAGTATTTTGAATTAATTTGAAAAAGATATCACAATTTCGCAGCACTTCTGGAACGTCAGGAATGTTTGCGTTAATCGCCATGGTTGTGCTTGAGATATTGCTGTTAATCGTTTGCGACGCGTCATGCGCCCCGAGTGTCGGTGGTTTTATTGATTAGATGATGTTGTTGTATTAATCCCGTTTTCCAGACACTCTACGTCCTCTCCCTGATCTTCTTTGGGTGTTCAATATTGCTGAATGGACTATTATTTGCCGTCGCATTCATTCATTGCAAGCAACAAACACACTTGGAACACATGATTAGAGGTTCGATTTGAATACGAATCGTCTTGCAATGGTGATTGAGAAACCTCAATGCTCGAGTATACTGCTTGGAGAAATCAATCTGCACAGTTTGAACAAACCATTAATGGTGGGAATCAGATAACTGTCAAGAGCGATGACTCCTTTTCAGAACCGCCCAACTCTGATTATTTATCATGGAAGAAACAATTGGAACATCAACAAATGCCAAATTGTGACTATTTCCGAACCTCAATTATATCGAGAGAAAAAAATGAACAAAAATAACTTTCATATTTCGAAACAAGTCAATAGTGTTCACCCAATTTCAGAAAGAGGCCACTTCATCCGCAGAAGTCGAACGTTGGACTGAAGCCAAATTACAAAATTTCCAAAAAGTCAATCTGAATTTTAAAAAACTTATCTCGATTGCTTATTTTGAACAAATAGGTGCTGTGATACAGTTAAGCAAGCGAAGGACCATCTGTGTTTATATTGAATTTTTTTTAAACATTATACTGTATTCTGCACATCAGAACATGAACTTGGATTGCTATCAAGGCAATAAGACGGAGATCGCACTCATCTGGCCACTACGAACTGTCTCACAAAGTGCTGAGAATAGCGAAAGACTGGTGCATTGACTGAAGTTATTGCAATTGCACTTCTTATCTCTCCTTCTAACTGACATAAGATAACGTTCAAGTGATCTTGTTAGTCTCAGCTTGTGCAGTCTGTTATTGAAGATGTTCGCGTTATACCTTATGCGAGTTATCTGTACACTCGAAGGCGTTATTGGTTCGTTGGTTTGTTACAGTAACAATTCGATAAATTCATTGTCAGGAACACTTCTCAATGCGTGTCTACTCATATCGTTGATTCGATCTCAATCAATCAATCAATCAATTTATCATATCAGGCAATTAGGGTGCTCAGATGAGGATGAGTCGCTGGTAGTCATCACGGGTTGTATTCCACCAGTTTTTGCCAATAGCTCGCGTCAAGTCATCTCTCCAGCGCACTCTTGGCTTGCCCGAGGGGCGGGTCCAGTTGTAGGGCGTCCAGACAGTAGTCGCGCGGCTCCACTGATCCGTATCCAAGCTTCGCACTTTGAGTGCCCACCGCGCCTTCCGTTTCAGTCCTTCTTGGTTCCAATCGCGCAGTTTTGTGATCCCTCGCACGCGTTCGTTTCTCCAGCGATCCCTTAGCGAAACTCCGACCATTTTCCGCTCCATCTTCCGTTGGGTCACACACAGCCTCTCCTTGTCGCTCGATCGCAAGGCCCATACTTCACATCCGTAGAGTACGGTAGAGGTGACGCAACTCTCAAAGAGTCTCCTCCTGGTCTTCATGGGAAGAAGTCGGGAAGAGAGGAGGTGAGACAGCTTACTCCATGCGTACCAACCGAGTCTGATCCTGTGCTCAATTTCGTCTGAGTGGTCAAGTGGAAGAGAGATTCTTCCTCCAAGATACGTGGCAGACTCGACGAATACAAATCGCAGGTTCCCGATGACTATGGGTGCTCTGGTAGTGGTGCAGGAAGTGAGGAGATTGGTCTTGGAGGCGTTGATTTCGAGACCAACGCGGCTGCATGCCTCCATCAGCTTCTTCAACATCCGCTCCAGTTCCGGTCGAGACTTGGCGATCAGGGCGATGTCATCCGCGTACTCGAGGTGGCTCAGGTATCTTCCATCAATCCGAATCCCGTCGCTTCCCCAGTCGATGTCATCCATCGCCGATCGAAGGACCACGTTGAAGAGACGAGGGGACAGAGTGTCTCCTTGGCGGACTCCTCTTCGAACGGTCGGGATGCCATCCTACCCTCATCCACCTTCTTCGTCGCATCTACGAGTCGTCTTCAACCCTCATCCGCGTCAACGAAGATTCGATCTAATCCAAGAATAATCGATCGTGCGTACAAGGTTCATTTGGTGAAATTTCCATTGCTCGTCAGAGATGTTTCAGGTGCCAATTTACATACTCGCAGTGCAAGGCTCCTATGTTTCCTCCGGTCTCACAATCATGTACTAATGGGGTGTCCCGAAAGTTTTGCGACTATTACAATTTCTCACTTCGTACAACATTAAACGAATCCTATTATGTAGTGCTAGAATGAACAACTATTGTTCTTTCATTTCGACACTTGAACCGTTCAAATCCTCCAACTTTGAAAAAACAACATCACTCGGACCGAATCTCATAAATATTAAATTCTTCAAATTTTCTCTCAACGAACAGCTTAAAAAATGAATATCATTTAAAAAATAGTAGAAAGTTGACAATGAGCTAATTGAGCGGCATTTCTTCGCATTTCATCATCATTACGAAATTTCCCATTTCCCACAAATTTTGATAAAAATATTCGAATTCCTAATCAAAATGAGTTGGATATTTTTCAGAGTAAATTCACACTAATACTCATCATAGTTAGAGTGGGCAATTCCCACTCTAACTATGATGAGTATTAGTGTGAATATTAAAATTAAGAAAATTCATGAAATGATGGTCGATCTTTTCGAATTGGATGCTAATTCGACTACGATTGCGTATGGGCTCAGCATCAAATATGCGTCAATCCATGTAAGACATTATTTAATGACGTTTTGAATATGTGAATTCATACCACTGTTGATTCACCTTTTAAAAATATTCATTCTGTCACGACACAATTTCTAAGATGGTCCTTTTTCAGTACGATCGCAGTCTCACTCGGTTCCTTATTCTCTACGGTGTTATCCCCTACTTCTCTTCATACGCAATGCTGCTGACCATGCTGAACGCTGTGAGGGTTTATGGAAGACATTGTTACGATGATCGAATCAGATTCAGAAGCGCCTACTAGGCGGTATTACACTGAGCAAGCGAACTGCTCGCATGCAGCGACAGTACAGTCAATATAAAATAAAGTGAACCGTTTATTATAAGTTATAATTAGTTATTATAATTTTCATAAAATAGTGATTGCGGAGCGGAGAATGCACGGATTGTGCTGAAATTTTCAGAGGATGTGTTTTTCGCATGCCGCTTCAATGTGACGTTCTTGAAAATTAAAAATATAATTTTCTTTTTCATTTGACTCATAAAAATGTGAATTTGAATAAAGTCAGTTCGTGATCAACTACCGTACCTGCTGGTGCGTGGGGGTGCATTTTTCAATTTGGCGAGTGACACCGTTCTATTTTCGAAAACTTCTTAAATATTTCCGTCCGCCGAGACTCCCTTCTGGGGTATACTGTAGTTTTCGCGGATCGTGAACTCTTTTTTATTTTATAACATATTTTTCATAATTATTATAATTAGGTTGCTTAGGCTGCTTAGGTAAATGCCTAGGCTGCTTAGGCTCAGGGATGTGCTAACAATTATTCGTACCGAGCTAAGGTCGTGCAAAACGGGCTTAGCCGCACGTGCGATCCAAGAATAGTGTTAGGGAAACAATCCATATGTGGCAAGCAGCCCTGTGGCCGGTAAGAAGGTGGACTGAGGTGCGGTTGCCGTTGGTTCTAATCCCTTTGGCTATTCTATGTTTTGCAAAGTTTTTCAAACTTAATTTTTTTCTAACGCTTATTTTATTGCTCACTTAAGCCTTTAAAGTATAGTGGAGAACTATATGGACCCTTTCTTTTGTCTCCACTCATTCCTTCAGATGGACATTAGACTTGAAGTATGATTCAAACTCATATATACCATTCATAGGTAAACACACTATTTGAATTAAGGTAGAATATGATTAAAATTATTAATAGGGACCGCAGCCGGAATATTTGGCTATTTGGCTGTTTTTAGAATTTATTGACTGATCTAGCTTTTCACACCATCGATAGATTCTGCAGCACAAAAAATAGTTATCAAAATGAGAATAATAATAGAAAAATATTTCACGAAATATCAGCCGCGAGAATCGCCCATTTTCGCGGCAAGAATTCGGTTTTCTGCCAATATCTAAAAATGGGCAGTTTGTTCATGCGATCTTTTTTAGTATGTTATTAAGAAGCGGATCATCGATTTTTAGAGAAAAAATAAAGCGTGAACAAACTGCCCATTTTTAGCAAATGATTTAAAACTTTCAGGACACAATTGTGACCCAACGAACCACTGTAGTCAAAACCGTGATTCCGCTTCTAGTGTTAAATTGAACTTATTAAAAATTATACTTTGTTTTTCCATGATACCTCGTAACTCTGGTAGCACGAGACGAGGATATTGTAATTTATTGAAGCGTTTGAAAAATATTCTTTCGATTTCAGTTCACGATAGCATGATCAGTAGACTGACATGCGATGCGCTTCAGTTGGACTCAAAGCGTCGCACCCTCCACCTATCTTCTTTATCATTTTACTTAATATTTTGCCATAATTTTGCAAAAACTAAATTGAAAAGTCGGAATGGGGTAAGGTAAGCTTCCATTTGCGCACCAATTTGTGAGTTGTTTCGTTCATCTATTTACACCGCTGCCGTCCCTAATTATTAAAGAAGAATTTTGAATGATGAATGAAAGCACAAATATAAAGAGTTCATGAACCGCGAAAATTACAGTATGCCATCAGAAGGGAGTCTCGGCGGACGGCGAAATTTCGCGAGTTTTTCGAAACATTCGCATTTCGCTGGTAATTATTGATTTTATTGGTGTTCATGATCGATTGATTTGTTTTAAACGTCCCCTCCTATGCGCTCGTCACGCCCGACAGCACATTGAGACTATACACTCGATATTCGCCTTTCCCGCGCCTTGTTTATTTCGCATTTCGTTTTTACTCGCGTTATTCGGTTTATTCTTCATTATTTCGCACAATGTGTTCCCCCTCAGTAAAATCTGCCATTGAAGGTCGAGGGGACGCGATGGCGCGTCACCGCAGACGTCTGGCCCGTGGACTCAAGCGCAGGCATCTCGCTCTTCTTGCTCGCCAAACAGGTATGCTAGTTTCTTCCACTTACTTTCTGCTTCCTTATGAACAATGTGGATGTCGTTTCGGCAATAGTTTCTCGCCATTCTGTATGAGAATGCGCCAAATGTAGAAAACTGAGAGCAAGTGTTGTGGCATCTTTAATCAGCATTATTACGTGATGCACCTAAGTTTGATTGGTAACAGGTGTGAGCTGTCCTAGAGAAGCCCGCCACCATCAAGACCCATAATGGAATGAGAGGAGGAAAGTCGATGGTCGTCGAGCCCCATCGCTACGAGCACAATGTTCTGGGCTAACGCTAGTTGTCCACCTAGCAAGCCAGGCTGTTTTTCCTGTGTTTACCAGGGCGCTACAATTAAAAACCTACCGTAACGCCTGAATAAAACCCTGAAGATCAGCGCAAACCCTGCAGTCCTTGCAAATCAGGTATACAGTGCAATAAAATGACACTCAGGCAAGTCAGGGCTTTCTATACACGCAGCTTCGCATTTTTCGAAAAGGCTTTTCCTTTTCCCCTGTTTTTTGCTTTCATTTAACGTGTTTGTTGCGTTATTTCGGTTGCTTTCGTTTATAATTGCTTCTAAAACTAGTGTTACTTACAGGTGCATTGGTAGCAAGATCAGTCTGATCTCCAAGCTCGATATCCGCTATGAGGGAATTTTTTTTTGAAAGGTAAGCAATACTATTTATTAAACTATGTTGTTCTAGTGCTTTCGCGCACTAGCAGATGTTTATCAAGGCCTTAATAAACTAATTGACATCGGCGCGATGCAATGACTCAATTTGGATTTAAAACCCTTTTCCTGCATTATTAAGTGTTCTCTAGGAGTTCGGCTTGATTGGTAAAGGTTTCATTTTGCTTTATATTACGTTTTTAAGAACTATTACAACGCACGTTAAACGAGCGGGAGTGAAAATGAACCACGACAAATATTTTCGTAATGTTACTATCACGCTAAAAACGAATATATATTGCAGGGGCGTCGAGAGAAGCTTCGTCTTGCCTCTGACTACGACTTCGAGAAGGTCAATGAGCAGTTCCAAGAAGCGATCACCGAATTGATAAAGGTAAGAACGTTATTTTTAATTATTTCATATCAGTTTCGCTATCCATGTATTCCGCACACTCGCCGATCAGACTGCACTCGGTCCGTATTGTTGTCAAAAAACTAAATAGCCGCGGTTCTAAATAAGCTCATTCTAACCGTTAATGCGCAAAATGAGCTTATTTACAGCCCGATGTAGGTAGCTAGTTTCAATCTATTGACAGCCCGTGGCTGCTCCGTGTTTCATCATGTTGTGAAAGGGACCGGCTAAACGAAGACTGCGGAAAAACTGCGAAAATATCGTCCCTTGTTTCTCGGGGTGGACAGAAATCGCAAACGTTATTATATATAATACATACGACGCAAACGTGATTATATATAATCAAATATAATTTCAGCCTCAAACCCTCGGAGGACTTCCCTACGACCCAGCTATCGTGTTGGCTTCGAGCAAACCCGAGCTTGCTCAGTCGGCAACCTCTTCACGTCCGACCACTCCCAACCGTTCTTCGCTTGCTTCTATGATAAGACGGTGAGTAGTTACTCGGCACTTGAATAGCGCCGGAAGGCCCATTTTGCACGTTATCCATCCCATCGCCGAGCGCAAATCATTCTCAATTACCAGTCAATCGCTTTATAATTAATTTCATCGTTTTGTAGAGCTCTTTCTTCGATCGCATATTCTGCGAAGCTCTCTGGGGGGGGGGGGGGGGAGAGAGATAAACCAATCAAGAGACTTTCGGTCACCAAGCCGTCCGTTCACTAAACTACAGAAGAGGATTCAGACGTGGCATGCGTGGAGCCCCTCAAAAGGATGCCGCAACAACAGTGAGTGGTGTTCGTTGTATTACCAGTCTGATAATTGGTTTCGATATACTACGTTCATTCGATAGAGAGAGAGAGCAAGATTGACAGGAAATTTGAATAGCCCCTGTTCATTTATTAAGCAAGCGGTTCAGAAATTATCTATTTTTTCAGATAGCTACAACAATGGAGGCTACAATCGTGGATACGGCGGTGGATTCAGAAGAAACGATCAGCAGGCTCAAGCCTAATCGTCAAATTATAAATTGTTCCTGCCATTATAAATATATTGTATTTTGAGATTGCTTTGATGTTGATTAAAGTATTTTATACATCATACGGAGAACGGTGAGGGATACTAATTCCTCTCGTTCTGCATGGATTTTCGTCGTTTCTCCGTTTGAAAAAATTGATAAATATGTTGTTGCCAGAAACTTGCAAGTTCGCACCTATCGGGCCACGCCCCCTTATTCCTACGTTTAGCGGCTACGAAATGAGGGGAACCTTAGCTCTCGAAGGGGGATTTTTTATTTATTTATTTATTTATTTTTTTTCATATAGAACATTGTGCGAGGTTAGCTTGTATTGTTTTACTATTCTCATTTTCAACTTTGCCAGCTGGACTGGGCAAAGGATCTGTTTCTCTCCGTTTTATACTTGTCTAAATTGACTTATTAGATAATTCCAGGCACGATTGATATCGATATTTGATTCATGGTCATTCCTCGCTAATTCAGGTTTGCTCATCGTCAAGGGCAAAGAAGACGCGCTCGCCACCAAGAACATGGTGGTGGGAGAATCTCTGTATGGAGAGAAGAGAGTGTCCGTGGAGGACGGTGGATCTTCCATCGAGTATAGGCAAGTGAACGGGATACTTCCACTTTTTTGGAGTATTGCTTGGAAACTAATAAAGATAGACTATCTATTCAGTTGTTTCATTAAATTGAGAAAGTTGCAGAGCAAGTGCATCCACAGCAAGTGCGTGTCTAATGCCATTTGTTGTTGTTAATATTTATTCTTCGGCAATTATTTCGAAGCCCTTCTTAAGCTCTGGGTTGTCAACATTTTTTTGATAATACTTTGCCATCGTTTCCTACTTTCTTATTTTATACAAAAGCAAACCAAGTTTTCTCGATCACTTATCTAAACCTATAAACGATGAACCTATTTAGTGGTAGATCAGGCATTTTTCGATCAGGACTTGAGAAGGAGAGCTTATTTCTTCAATATATATATTTTTCATAACAATTTGTTTAACTATACATTATTCACATTTTATATTGATTTCGCAGGGCGGTTTGGTCTACGCGGTCTAGTGACCCGGACGCGACCTTCTGAATGTGGCCAAGAAGCGACCCAACATCATCCCCATCGTCGAGGACGCCCGTCGCCCGCACAAATACCGCATGCTTTTCGGTTAGTATTATTGTTTAAATAGTTTTCTAAATACATTATCCGTATCAATGATGCGTATACGATTGGTAGATCTCCTCGATGTCTCCTACGACTAGTCGGGCATAGGATGAGAGGGGACAGAACTCACTTCTCCAAGTGACGAACCCGTTAGATTTTTTAAAATTTTGAGTTCCAATTTTATATATTTATTTTCAGACAGGATAAGCCTGTGTTGATCGGACACTACCTCGGGGAGTTCGCCATCTCATACAAACCCGTCAAGCATGGCATCGGAGCCACTCACTCTTCGCTTTTCATCCCCCTCATCTGATTTGTAAAAGATTTTGCGATAAATTATTGTTTCCTTTTGCCAATATATTGTGTGCTTCACATGATAGTTATTCGATTAGCTTTTTGAGACAACATGTACATTTATCGTCAACATTTTAGAAATCAGACACGATAAGACGAGAAAAGCTTCTGAATAATTATTGATGAACAAAAAGCTTCGGACAACTCACATAACGAAAAACAATTAACTTCTTGTTACGAATAATTAGGCGATCAACTTCTTGGACAACTTAGACAAAGGATAATGACAACTTCGTAGTATTATGAATAGGAATTTGGGTAACGAGTAATACGGAAATGGTAAATGACACTCAATCGACGATCTCCTGTTTGATTTTCTTGCTCAGTGAAGGCATGGGATCAGATTCGTTTTCACTCGCCAAATTGAAAATGCACCCCCACGCACCAGCAGGTACGGTAGTTGATCACGAACTGACTTTATTCAAATTCACATTTTTATGAGTCAAATGAAAAAGAAAATTATATTTTGAATTTTCAAGAACGTCACATTGAAGCGGCATGCGAAAAACACATCCTCTAAAAATTTCAGCACAATCCGTGCATTCTCCGCTCCGCAATCACTGTTTTATGAAAATTATAATAACTTATTATAACTTATAATAAACGGTTCACTTTATTTTATATTGACTGTACTTCATTATGCAGCTGCAGCAGGTACTGCGCGTTTTTACAGAAGTATGGCAGAAGTTTTTTTTATTCATATGGCGTTCAGATCACAAGCTTTGCAGAGTTTTCTACCTCTGGCCATTCTTTCAATTCCGCTCTCAATTCTTGCATACGGCATTTTCATCGATGGCAATCTGGCATTCGCCACACTTCCTCTCACGGTCGCTCTATGGTTCTGTCCCATCGCAATCGTATGTTGGATATTGATTGCATACAATGAGCGAAGTGTAGAAATGAATCATCAATGTTTACTGTAGTCAAACTTACCCTTGTAGGCTTCTGTGCAACTCCGATATATTCGACAATCGGAAGCGACTAGATCGCCGGAACCAACGAAATTAGCTAATGCGACTGGACGAGGCATTCAAATGGTCACATAATGGTCATACGCATTTACGTCAAAACATCATAAATGAGAGGAAAATAAGGAGAGAGTGCACTGTCAGTGTGCTTGCAGATGATCTTTGACTGAATACTCTTGTTATTGAATAGAGATATTGTGAATGTCAAAACACTATGATCTAATAACTAAGAACAGCATAACGAAGGCGATGTATTCATTCGATGATTCTATAAATTTATAGTTCATTTATAATATGCTAATATAGACAGAGAGCAAACATCATAGATGCATTTCTCTCTCATACGAGTCTACCTACTTGTTCCCACTTCGCAACAATTTGTATTTCCCACAATGCAACTAAGGAAATCGTAGTTTCCCCGAAGCTGTCCACATAATTTCGTTGTTGCACCACTTAAAATCACACATACCACATTCACTTTCTGAAAGGTTAAGATAAAGTCATTCTATTAATCAAGAAGAGTGTCGGATATGCAGACCATCATATACGTAATGCGAGTTATCTGCCCGCTAGAAGGAATGATAGGTATGTAGTTGTGCTTTCGTTGATCGCCGCCCATGTTTCAAATGAAATATAAATTAAACATTTTTTTCCAGGAACGCTTCTCAATATAATGCTATTGACATTATTAATTCGTAATACTGCATGAATTATTGATCGAGCATACAAGGTGGGTTTGTAAGCCCTTTTCAAAAACATCAGCTTTTTTTCCAGGTGCCCATGTACATCTTTGGAGTTCAGGGACTTTATATTTCTGGGAGCATCGCTATCATGAATTATGTGAGATTATGGGTCCTTGGAAAAACTTCATACAAATTTTAAGATTCTTATTTTTCAAGAGGATACTTTTATGATATTTCTTACCGGTCCGTTGGTTCCACTTATTCAGCAAGACGTATGTTTAGTTCTCTGTCTGGTAAGAAATGCTGAATTCTGACAAAAAGAGTGATGTGGTTTAGTCTGTCATTTGTCTGACCTCTTTTATGTGGATTCTCATCCCATCCACTACGGCATTGCAGTTTACAGCACTATTCAGGTATTTTGCAATATCTCCTTACAATTAGTTTTCCATTGGCCCGATAAATCGTTAACTTCATTGCTAGCTTGATATTTTCGAAACTGAGCCTTCAGGTCACATTGGAGTATTCACAAACGGGTCACTTTTGCTCTGATCTCACCTAGTATTGTCTTCATAATGATCGTGGTGAGTGTGTGTTAACATACATCTACCTCACATTGTAATGTTATCTCAGTATTCCTCCATTCCCGGATATATCCCGTCACCGGCACTCGCAGAGAAAATGCACGAGATGTTCATTAATCTCTTTGATATGGATGAAGATGCGCCAACAGTTGTGTACGGCCTCAATAAGGAATTCGCTACGACCAACGTGGGGAACTATGATACACTGATTACCCGCATCTTCAACTTTTCCGACCTGAAATTAGTAACCAAAATGATGTTTAGTCCGCTACTTCAACAAACACATGAGTAGTGCATTTATCTCTATTCTATGGTGTTCAGAATGACCGAAGTCTCGTCCGTTTTATGTTGTTCTATGCAGTGGTTCCCTACTTCACATCCAACGCTGTGTTGCTAACCATGCTAAACTCGGTCACTGCATCACATCTATAGCACCCTAATGTCTGATTCAGATAAGGAAGCGATTGGTATTTGGAATTACTTTAAGCAAGCGATCTTCTCTGCTACAGAGACAGTTCTTCATTATGCAGCTCCTTCAGGTGAATCGTGTTCATTGTTCAGCCCTCATCATCTTATTTTCCAGACTTTTCTGCCGCTCGCAATTCTGTTTCTACCCCTCTCTGTTCTCGTTTACGGTATTTTCGGTAATCTCGGCTGCGCTACACATCCCATCACAGTATGGATCTGGTTCTGCCCCATCGTCATAGTGAGTACCCATTGTCCATGGATTATCTCATCTGAAATCTCAAGCATTGTAATGACGTAAAAAACGTCACTTTCAATAAACAAATTAGAATACAAACTTTACAAACGCTAAGGCTTCCGTGCAGCTTCGATACATTCGCCAATCGATGACGCGTTCGCAAGAGTCAGCAAGGTAGATGATTTTGATTTGAAAAAAAGACGTTTCGTGATGATTCCTTATACGCGTTCCAGCAAGAGATAATCATTGCAGAATCGTCGCTCTTACTCACCACAAATATTTCACTGTTGCATGAAAATTATAATGCTGAAAGTCACGAAAGAGTTCTCAAAATGAATTAATAGAAACAACCCTTAAAAGGTATACCTGTACATGCATGGATCTTTAGATACATTCATTGTTCATCATAGTGTTTCTCTCTGTCTCATACGTGGTTGCAAACAAGAAATATCGCAACAATATTACATATCATATGACGTGCGTAATGCCGTCTTCGCATGCAAGTGATTTTCATCAGTAGTTTACGTTTCCCAATACTTTCGACCTTTTGTCTTTGGGTGAAGTTTTCGCTCCAATTCTTCTGCTTTCCCCTTGACCGCATTTGCAGTTCTAATGTACATATCGTGTATCCCTGATGTTTTTAAAATTCAGCAATGTTTTTAAAAATGTGTCTGCTCAACCTGATGCGCATAATTTGCACTCTGGAGGGCGTCGCAGGTCAGTGTTTCACTAATGTACAGCATGCCTTCTCCCATAATGCAGAAACGATTCTCAACGTTTCTCTTCTTGTATGCTTGCTCCGCGACAGGCCGCGAATAGTGGACCGTGCATACAAGGTGTTGTTCGTTTGGAATGGATTTTCGAAATTAATATCGTTCAGGTACCAATGTACATGTTTGCACTGCAGGGTACATATGTTTCTCTTGGCGTTGTCATTTTGAATTACATAAGAGTCCATCATATTCTGTTCTAATTTTTCCTTCTTTCAGATACATGTTTTTCAATATACTATTTTCATTATTCATCTTGCTGGGCCTTTGGTTCCATTCATTCGTCTTGCAGTGTGTTCAATTGTCACCCTGATACGTTCATTCAAAATTCAATATTGAGCTATTTGTTTGCATTCCAGAGCACGATTTGCGTCACTTCATTCATGTGGATTCTCATCCCATCCACTACCACTCAGCAACTCACTGCACTGTCAAGGCGAGCGTATTCCCATCTATGTGTTGTATTCCAGGCCTCTGCCATATTGTTTCAAGAACGTTTTTACTTTATCCTATAATATTTCAGAGCACATTGGAGCATTCGCAAGCGTGTCGCAATTGCTCTGGTTTTTCCCATCATAATCTTCGTGCTGATATTTGTAAATATTTATCCCTTCTTTTAATATCAAAGTTTTCTCAGATCTCAGTTGTTCCCGAATACATTCCATCACCGGCACTTGCTGAGAAGATGCACATATTGTTGACCGATCTTTTCGATATTCATGAACACTCAATCACTGTTGCGTATGGTCTCAGTTCGAAATATGCGGTGATTCATGTGAGACTCTCTTCACGTACAACGGGTTTTCAATCTTTGAGTCATCTTTATCCTGTAGACGCACTAAAAGCCGTTACAGTCTAGAATCCTCCAGATCCACTTTGTAATTAGCAGGATTGAGAACATTGATGTTATTTTTTTCAGTACGACCGAACTCTTGTGCGTTTCATGTTGCTCTACGCGGTCATTCCCTATTTTCCTTCGTATGCCGTGCTTTTGACCATGTTGTATTTGGTGATCTTTTGAGATCATATTTTTCTCTAAATTGAATTTAGATTAGAAATATATTAGGTTGGTCGGAAAGTCTTGTCGCGTTTTCAGAATTAAATATGCCTAATTCATTCGATTTTGACCGACCACCTCTCGGTTTCACATAACATTTGAAGCCTTCAAAGCTCTCTTCAGCGCACGTTATCTCAGCTCTCTCCGATCGGGAAAACGGGAACTATGCAACATGACAATGAATTTGGCGTACCAGGACAAAACGAAATCGAGCACCTTTCCAGTTTAGACATCAGATAGAGCACACATATGGCTTCTCATTTAACTGTTTTTGAAACCGTGAAATTGATTCATAGCAAAGCACAGCCTTTTTGAAATTGACTCTAATTTTTTTTCGAGAATACGCTTTTGGCTAGACTTAAAATTCTCGAACATCCAGCAAGCTGTGCACAATTCAGAACTATTATGTTGAAGCCCGAACATTCTTCTAAATAATACTAGGAAGACAGACCGGGGGGATTTGAGACAGCCAAAATAAACGGGCTCAAACTTTGAGCCCGAAATACGACAGGACTTTCCGACCAACCTAATATTAATCGGAGAGCGAACTGCCAGACTGCAGCGTCAATTCTTCATTATGCAGTTGCTACAAGTGAAACAATAATTAAATTATTATTGCCAGAAAGAAGATGTCGACAGCTATGAGAGATTCTCCACTTCATCAGAGTTTCTTGCCACTCGCGGTTCTCTCAGTGCCTCTCTCCGTTCTCATCTATGGCATTTATTTCGATGGTGATCTTGGCTTCGCCACTCTCCCTCTCACTGTTGGCCTCTGGTTCTGCCCCATCGTAATCGTGAGCACGTTCTTTCTGGTAGAATCTGTGAAAATCATGAATCTCAACAGTGCAGGCGTCAGTTCAGCTCCGATACCTTCGTCAGTCTACAAAGCCCAGACCAGAGCCGAGTATTTCTTTCAATCTGAGTTCACTGCGATGATGCTTGTTCTAAGTTTTAAAAAAAATCTTGCACTTTTTATGGCAATCCGGCGTTTGATACGTCTACAGTATACTTATCGGAACACGCAATGATTTTTTTTTGAATGAAAACACTTTGTTGGTAAGACAGACGAGATATTGGCTTGATTCGATATTCGTCGCGTAGTAAGCAAACACTACATCAGCTCATTATATCAAAGGACACTAATTTTACGCACAGAATTTGAAGAACCTTCAGTGTGCACTATGAAAACGCGTAAATATTATTGTCATCTCCTCACATCAGTCTGAGAATTCCCATTGGAACATGCATGAATGAAAAGAACAACAGTACTGATTCCACAACAAATTCGAATATTAGATAGTTATGGATTCGACATGTATCATCTTCCTCTTTTGTAGCTATCATTATGCAATAGTAAATTATAAGTCATTGCTCAGCTCAGTGGTTTGCTGATTGGGCCGCTTATTTTGATTTCTGAGATACTCAATCTTTGGATAGTTCTTGCCAATGACTGACGGACGTATCGGAGCTGAGCAGCTGCCTGGTAATATAATAGTTATCAACAACCAGTTATCTATCGATATCGCTTAGAATAAAAAAAAATCGAATCTCACATGTACAATGGGACAAAACCACATGGACACTGTGGCGGGAAGAGAGACCAAATCGAGACTTGTTTCAGCCACTGTACAGTACACGACCATTATGAACGGAGGTATGAGGAAGACCAGAGGGAGCACGCTCTTGAATTGACTAGTACATGAATGCATGCAGCTGTATTGAATTGGTAATGGTAAAAGTAAATTCGAAATAATTCGATTTACATATCAACATAATTTACTAATTATACCTGAAGCAGCTGCATAGTGAAGAACTGCCGCTGCATTTGGAGGGTTCGAGTGCTTTGCTTGATGCCGTAGCCAATCAAGTGTTTCCAAGTCTTCATAGATTCAATCTTAGCAGTAAAAGTGTTTCAGTACGAACCAGAGTCATCATTATCATGATTATTATATAGGCCGATGGATAAGAAATTAAGGCAAAAAGTATTGCGAACGTCAAAAGATGTTTGCCATCCTGAAAATGATTTCCTCTAAGACATCAATTTTACCTCACTTCAATTGAATCCAAAAAGGTTTCAGATGTATCATTACTCTTGGATATTGCGATCCTTTTTCATGAATTTTTTCAACATACGTTTTGTTCCGTGTCTCTAGATCCTACTCCGAACACTTGAATTGTCACATTGGAATCGATATGGAACGATTCCTCAATATTGATCGTGAGTAATTGTGATTCGATCTTTCTACATGCTTGAAGAAAATAACAAAAACTTCTATAAAAATTCACTAAGATACTAACCTTCATTGATGTTTCCATTTTTAAACACAATATTTTTGATGGGAAGTACTGATGGGTACCGAACTGAAAATTTTATTTGTGATTTTTTTAAGATCATAATCCATCATTCCAGTAAATGTTTCGCTTCATTTTTTTAATGCCATGACACGCATACAGACAATATAGTTTCTCGAAATAAACACTAACCATAACTTTAGAGTTTTCAAATGAACATGATACTCACAATCCCAAGAATGAAGCATGCTGCTGTGAAGGCAAATGAATATGCGAGATGTTTATTAAAGCTCCAATGCGACCTACATTTTAAAATTGAATTGTAACATTACGAATTATCAAAACATATCACTCGCGATACCTCGAAACACTGATGAACTGTAATATAGAAGTGGCGGGGGTTAGTGTCCACAATAGGGATACTAATAGGATTGCAGCCTAATGATGAAATCTGATAGATTATTAGGAAGCATTCAGCGATACCACAAAAATAATAGATCGCAATGTCTCAGAGAAGAGAGGCACTAGAGGCCCGAGTAAGATAGTCATCAGCATACCGTCTCTAACAACATGAATCTGAAATAACATTAAATCTGAATTACATGAATATTAAAACTCACAAAATTCATAACTCCGATAGATAAACACACATACAACCCTTCGACGCACGATACGCAAATGGGAACATGAAAACAGACATATTTGAGAATTTCAGCACGATCTTACTAGATAAATGTTCCTGGCTACTTTCGTCAGACGTGAGAGATAGACGAGTAAAAATAAGTTTAAAGTGAATCCTGAATTAAATATTGAAGTAAAGCATGCATCTGTATCTCTAACCCAGCATTCCTTCGACGGTGCAAACAACACTCATTAATGATGCTATCTTCATCGAAGAATATCGCAAACCGCGATATGAATTTATTCGATGTGAGTCGAATAGCAAAGAGATTCAAAAATAACTCGTTGTGATTGGTTTTACTGAAATTATTGCTCAATCAAAGAAATCCGACTGCAATTAACTTTTCTAGTATTGGTCAGTGGTTCTATTAAATCCAAGTGATGAGGAGCTGACTATTGGGCGCTATATCGTAAAACCTCAAGGGAAATATAAATGAGTTCTGAAAGTGCGCTAAGCAATCAAATTGTAATGGAAAAAAACAATTTATCCACCACAGGTGGGTTTATAATTGGAAGCTATTGAATAAACCAAGTCTGGAAAGTAATAACAAGTTCTAGAAGATCGAAGATGAGGGACGAAAAATAGTACAAGCGTGATGAAATCTGGCTTGATTATTTATGTCGAAATGCCAGCAATAAAAATAATGAGATAATTTAAATCGATATTTATCTCCGGGGATTTGCCCAGATAACGATGCATTCGATTCATTCATGGACGCCGTTTCATTCATGCTCCACTCTGTCGAGGCAGTACTCGCTTTTTGCGATAGAAACCCCGTTCTACATATTATTTTCAATAATATGTAGAACGGGGTTTCTATCGCAAAAATTTTTATTATTTTCAATACTTTATGCTCGATTGTTATTCTTCCTGTGATACTCCTCATAATATCAACACAGCGTTGTGCCATTCACGACAACTGCAGGTATCGAATAGAGGTATCTTATTTAGTACGATAACACCTAGATTTCTCATTTCAATGTGGGCTGTGACCCTGCTCGGCCTTTCAATCAATATTTCCCAGTTGTATCTTCACACTCTCACATTCAATGATGGATATCTGACTAGAGGAGTACTTTCGCCTCGTCTGATATATTCTGGGTGAATTTCATTCACAAAATTGTTCAGCTGCTATCAAATATCGTGTCCCGTCTCATATATCAACTCTAAAGACAAACCGGATAACGATTGTTGGTAGCTCAGTAGGTAGAAGATACTTTATCAGAGAAGCAGGCGGTTTATATACATGGGGGAGTGCGGGGGAGAAGTGAGACAGAAGAGAGGGCAGAGTGGCAGACTACTGATTGGGATAGATAATAACAAGTGGAAATAGATTCTACAGAAACTATCTTTGACCTGTGTCAGAGACACTCAAGGCCCGAAGAAGAGTAAACCGGGAATGGTGAATGGGTGAGCAATCATTAAAAAAATTGTATGTGATACAATAATAAACAAAATAAATGTGTGGTGTGCGATGAAGATCAGCCCTTGAATCGGGCACGTCGGGGACGTCTGGAGCTAGTGGCTACTGCGACGAGAAGCATCGGCGAGGGAGACGAGGGACGGCATCGGGAGGGAAGATGCAGCGAGCAGAGTGACGAGGAGAGGCATCGAAGAGGGAGATGAGAGGAGTCAGGGGGCTCGGAAGGTGTCGTAAGACGACGGAGTAATATGGGGATCCATGGGATCAACCATCTCCTCTCTTCATCGGCGAGGACTCCATTGTGATGGAGATGGCAACCGTCGCTTGCCAGAGCGACAGGCACGAGATCGGTGCCGAAGGGACCACATGTGGCGTCGATCATCATCCCGACTACCACGGCGCCGAACGCCGTCCCCTATCTGCCCGGAACCGCAGCCGCAGCTGCCCCGACTACCACGGCGCCGAATGCCGTCCCCTCCCTGCCCGGAACCGCAGCCGCAGCTGCCCCGACTTCCACGGCACGAACCGCCGTCTGGTGACCGCTTCTGCGGCCCCTTGGACCCCTTTGCCGTCCTTTATTCCTTCGGATGAGTTTCGAGTGGAGATTTCCGATAAAGTCCATCGGCTTCACGGGACGAATCGCAGTGATTTTCACATTGTTGGAGTTCCTCTGATGGACTCGGTAAGTACACAAAACACTCTCGAACAGTAACCACTTATGGCAGACGAGATTCGACGCCATTGACGCTGCTTTGTTCGATGTCTTACCTTCATATTCCGCGAGTATTGCACTCTTCGTGCTCAGCGCATCAAAAGTTCGCTCCTTGTTAAAAAAAATATCTTAATATTTCCCATTCAGATTCGATCCAATCTGCTCGCATTCAGTTCTTCAATGAGCTCAAAAACAGAACAGATGCAGCGACGTTTTTTCCGCACTCAGATCGCTCAGGTATTGCACCAAGTTGACTTAATTCTATGCATTTATTTAACGAGATTCACAGGTGTTCCTTCCGCTTGTCCTCGTTTCAGTTCCGATCTTGATGTTTTCTGTGGCAGTGATTCTAGGAATGAACCTGAACAATTTCTCATTCATCATCGATTTCTCGCTGTGGCCGATCCCCGCATTCACCGTAAGAAAAACTGCTGGAAATCTCGGAGCAGAAGGAAACAGTTATTATTTAGGCAATCCTTCTTCTTTCTTTTGTTCGAAAGACAACGAGAGGAAGAGCATCGAAAGTTTCACAGTCGATGGTAAGTGAGTGAGAGTGACGCATTCAATTCAAAATCACTATTATTACAGAGTCTTTCACAGTCCGATGCCGGGATGAGCTGAGTAAATCAATTTTCGAATAATCTCTCGTTCTATCATTTGATGAGCTGTATTGAGACATGGATGCTACATACATACATACATTTATCATGTCAGGCAGTTGACGCCAGATGGGGATGGATGGTTTCAGATAGGTTTCGGGTCGCTTCTTCGTTCGCGAGAGAATCATTTCGTCTGAGTGTTCATTGTTGATGACGGAAGAAGGCTCCCGTGATTTTAGAACTGAGTCCACCAAACTCGAGTCATCAATCGCGAAACGAGACTCGACGAGAATGGTATCTGAGGGACCAAACATCAGAGAACATCATGGATGCTGATTACCACTATTTATTCTGACCCATCTTAATATATATATGTAGTGTACAAAAAACAATGAAAGCGCTCAGCACGCAATGACCTTTCCCTTATCCATATTATTATTATTATTATTTACGCCAGATGCGCGAGATGGAAGATGCGCGTGATTGGGATGATGTCAGTCAAAGATGGGGAGCATTTTGAAAAAAAAAGAATGTGAAGACCGAAAGAACGACGTGAGGAACCAGAAATATTTCTAGAATGATAAAGAGAGGGATCAGTAGAGTAGGTACATGGTGCGTTCGTCGCGTACCACATTTGTAGGAGAGATAACGGGAGAAGGGCGAGTCTGGTAGGAACGCGTGTTGACAGATAATGCACTCGCGTTTACAAATACTCGATGCGATAAGAAAATAATTCCGTAGAAGTGCAAATATGACTAAGAACAACAAGCATGTTCTTTCGAAAAACTCTTTCACTATAGAAGTCGCACGGGGAAATTCCCAAATTTTGGAATATAAAATTGTTGGGACCTCTTTAAAGGAACTTGGCCGTGGTAGACGATTGTTGCTCAGAAAATGCTAATTGACCTCACAAATCCATTAGGATTAATAAAAAAAATAATAAAATTTTTTAAAAATAGTTTAAATTTTTTGAAATGTACTGTACGATTTAATTGGTCCGAGGATCGCCGGTACACAACGAATTTATGCTATACAGGCTACTGACCGGTACAGACTCGCGCATTTTTCAAGATTCAAAATTATGGGCGAGAGAGTGTGCGAAAAGCGGAGAGCGAGAGCGGAAAGCACGCGGCAACGCGTTCCCGTTCGTTTTTCTCTTGTTCTCGCCTCTTTTATCGATTGTTTGCCACATTTCATATTCACCTAGCTTCTGTAGTGTTCCTTGATAGCACCACTCCATCTCCCTTCAAATGGCATGCTCTTTTACTATCGTATCATGAGTCTGGCCCTGTTTTGTAGCTAGACATTTTGGTGGAGGAGTGTTTCTTGCCGACTTCGATGGACTCTTTGCTCTTGGTTTCGTGTTTTGAGTGTTTATTTTACGTGCCACATGATCTACCATTGCCCCTTCCCATCCGCTCCACTTTCTGCATGTGATTGTGCTCTTTATTGGCCAAAATGACCTTTGTTCGCCATTGTGCAAGAAGGTTTAGTATTTGCTCACTTTATTACTATTTTGCTAATTTTACCACGCGCAATTGTTGAGCAGTGAGCAAAGGAATCAAATGAAATGACATAATTATTGGCTAGAACTGAGTCCTATTCAAATTCGTCCCCGCTTTCATTGGCTTATTTGCTCATCGCTCAGTCATTCTTCCTCCTGTATGGAATTACCGCGTTCACGCTTCATATAGTCGTTGTTCTATCACTAATCCCACATTTTAAAGGGCTATTTCATGAAATGAACAATGTTTGTTGTCTTGCAGACCACGCTGATCGCCATGGAGTACGACGGAGGCGTCGTCATCGGCACTGACTCGCGCACTTCTGCTGGGTTTGTGTTTATTTTCCTATTTCTCGTGAGTTTTGGTTATGGATTGCCTCCCCCAAGTAGGGTGTTGCCAACATTTAAAAGGCTTTTTGCCCTGATTTTGTGATTGTCTCTTGTATCATCAGGGATACCTCGACAATGCGTGGCGACCCAATCTCGCCAAGGATGAGTGCATCGAGATCGTCAAGACCGCTGTCGGATTTGCTGTCTTCCGTGATGGGTCAGTGATGTTCCTTCCTTTTCTCTCTTTTCTCTAATATTTATTTCTCTGGTTAATGAAAGGGTAGACTGGCCAACTCATTCTAGACTAGATCGGCTTGTCTCACTACGCAATGATACTAGATAGTGACACTGACAGCACTTTCATTTTCATTCAATTTAATATCATGCTGATTGTAGGCATGGTCGACATCGGTTCTACGGCCGCCCCGAGGCAGTCTTCAACGATGAAGTCAACAAACTCAAGGAGGAGAAATTCAAGCCTCGAGAGCAGGTGAGCGCAGTCTTTGTTTATTGTAGGGGGGATGATATCGGAGTCCGATAATCGGACCATCAATTAATGTGCGTTTAATGATAGTCATGCGAATCTGCTTTCCTTATTTTGTTATCACCACCACACTGCAGGTCACCCTCGAGCCCTACACGCGCGATCACGCCGTCGTCGTCGTCGAGAACAGAGCCACAGTCGGCAAGAAATAATCCGTTGTTGTTTTGTTACGTGGCACCCATAGTCAGATCTATCTTGTTTACACTATCTTCCCCCTTTCTCATCTCTCCCTTTGGAGAGAGAGAGCGTTCTAGGTCACCATCTGTTTATGCCTAGAGCCAGTCTCTCGTCCCGCTCTCACAGGGAATGGTCGCCCTGTGAGGAGCATCCGCAGATAAAGAGTATTCCCCCTATGAGTAGTTCGCACGTCCAACGGTTATCTCTTGATAAAGCCTCTTTTTGTACTTAATATTTGTTGTTATATTTGTTGTTGAATTGAGAAGGGGGAAAGAGATCCGCCGGTCTCGTCGTTCTCAGAGGGATGGTACGCAGAGTGAGGGAACGAACAGGAACTAGACGTAGCTGGAAACGATCAAATAGACAAGACAGATCATGCAAGCTTGCAGAGACCGAGACAGTTGATCGATAATGAGTTCGGTACATCGATTGGGTCGTCATCCTTAGGGTTCTCGAAGTGCCGATGCTTTCTTCGCTTTGTGTCTCTCGATTAGCTCATCTGTGCCTTGATCGTCTCTGTTCTGGCGTAACAGCCATTCCCTTTGTTTCAGTGGTCTTAACTTAGGATGGAACGACCTGGTCTCGGTTGTGTCTTCATTGCAGAGTAAACACTTCTTAACCCTTTTTGACATTCTGAACTTAATCAATCAAGCACTTCCAAAAATAAATAAGAAAAAATAGCGAAAAAAAATACGAAAATCGATCAAAAATAAATACAGTACCGAAAAGAAAATGAATGCACCACGGGCGTGCATAGCGTGTGCAGAGCCGGGTAGTGATTTCGGAAAGCCGGTACCGGCCCCATATGCCGGCTCTGGCTTTGATATTCGAGCTTCAGTAAATCGTTGTAAATAAATTTTAAAAATTCTAGTTTTTTGCTTTTATTATCGGAAAGGTCATTTCTTTAATCTGAGCTTCAATCTTTTACGAGTGCCAGGTCCCTTTAAATGAAAATAGTGAACGCAACCCAGTCATGCTACTCGCGATCTTTATTGGTTTACTGGCCGTTGCATCTGCACAAGAACCCGAGGAGACAATGACCCCTGTAAGTTACTTACTTTTAGGAGACATTGAAATCGAAATAGATCAGGTGAAATCATGTAAAAAGGATCATGCCCCAGACAGTAAATCATCGTAATGGTAATGGCCATTTCAGGCTCAGATGATCGCTCATTGGGGCTACGAAGTCGAAAAGCACGACGTCATCACGGAAGATGGCTACATCCTGAGAATTCTGAGAATTCCTCGTGGCCGCTCGTCTCCAAGTGATACAGATTCCAGGACATAACTAATTTCTACGACTTATCAGTGAATTCGTCGTGTAATCGTCCTCCGATTCTTCTGGTTCACGGTTTGATGTGTGACTCTGCTGTATTCGTGATGAACCCTCCCGACTCATCACCCGGCAAGTTGTTGTGCGCTATACATATTATTAAAATAATAACTGTACAACAGTGATGCAGATTTTCACAGAATGTCTCGGATACCCGAGTGTATGATTATATCAGGCATGATTCTCTCTGACGCTGGATTTGATGTTTTTCTGCTCAATGTGCGAGGGACAACATACTGTCAGAGGCATCTCAATCTCACCAGAGACGATGCGGAATTTTGGAAGTTCACGTACGACTTGAGCTCGTACGACTTCACTTTTCTAAACCGATCGTCATTTCTCCCGATCCAATTCCCATGTGTACAGTCAATACAAAATAATGTGAACGGTTTATCATAACCTATGAAAAGTTATCTTAAATTCCCATAAAACATTGATTGCGACGCGGAGAGTATTCCGATTGATCAGAAATTTTGAGAGGACACATTTCTTGAATGCCTCTTCAAACTGACATTCTTGAAAAATTGAAATTTTAGATTTAAAATTTTTAAGAAAAATTATTTTTTTATGTTTTTCGGTCTGAAAATATGATTTTTTATATTTATATTTTTCTTTGAAAAAAAATTTTTTTCCAAAAAAATATATTTTTAGCTTTTAATAAAATTTTGAATTTTCAAGAATGTCAGTTTGAAGATGCATGCAAGAAATATGTCCTCTCAAAATTTCAGCTCAATCCGAATACTTTCCGCGTCACTATCAGTGTTTTATGGGAAGTTATGATAACCCGTTCACTTTATTTGGTATTGACTGTAGTATGGACGATATGGCCATGTATGACGCACCTGCGGCCATTGACAAAGTGTTGGATTTGAGCGGCGCCTCTTCGTTTTATTATATCGGACACTCTCAGGTTACCATTTCAGGATGAAAATGAAGAAAAAATGTGTATGTCAGGGCACGATGATCGGTTCAAAAGTTAAGGTTCGTGCTATATTCGATTTGGCACCCGCGGGAACGTTACACTGGGCGCGAGGACCGACGAAACTATTCTTCTGGCTTGCTGATCAACTCGAGCCGATTCTAAAAGTTTGTTTTAAATTGCCTAAATGTTGAGTTGATGTCTAATTGTTCACCCCTACAAGATATTCTTCGGATCTCATGAGTTTGGCCACCGTGCTCCCTGGTTCCTTGGAGAACTGGCGCGATTTGTCTGTCCAACCTTGAATCATGAGGTGAATATTTTCTTTCTCTTTCGAATGGCTTTCCCACCCATAAGTTCCTAAACGAAGACGGATATACAATTCTTGACCGGGTAAAAAACAATTTCAGATATGCAGAGATGCGATATTTCTTCTTACTGGGCCTCCCTCTAAGACATACAATTGGGTGCGCACTTTTTCTCCATCTATTCTTGAAACACACGTGTAGCTCAATAAAGAAAGAAAATTTCTTATCACATTTTTCGAGCAATTTTTTGATTTAGAGCTCATATCTCTGCAAATAATGATGCTTTGCAGACCCGATCACCGGTCTATCTATCCAATTTCTTAGTCAGTACATCAGCATGGAATATATTACAGTGGGCACAGGTCACTCTTTATCCCATTCTATTACATTTTCTTCGAGATTTTCTGGTGACGCAATACACGATTGCAATATCAGCACGGTCTGCGTAATTCGATATTTCATTTCGACATCTCCCCCGCAGAAAATTTGCGGCGTTACGGACAAGTTTGTCTTTCAATAATCGTCTTTTCTCATTGTGACCTTATAGATAACTGCGCCTCCCTACAACTACAGTAACATCGACACCGATATATATTTGTTCTAGAGCAGAAATGATTGCCTTACGGCACCCGAAGAGATTGAGAAGTGGCTGATCCCTCACACGAGATCGGGAGTCATTAAGGTGTGTATGAAATCAAAGATCATCGATTAATCGACGTGTTCTAGGGTACCTTCGAGGTTCCAGATTATAAGCACATCGATTACGCTGTTGCTACAGACGTCGTTGATCGAATTTTCAACAGGATAATTGCAATTGTACGGCACGACGAGAAGAGATTCTGCACTAAACAAATAGTGTTTTCTCTGATACGACAGACATGGACTCAGGATGCGATACGTATCAGAGGAAGTAAAATGATCATCGATTAGTCCGTTACTCTCTTACTATATGGGATTGCGCGACATACATACACAAATAATTTTTTTAAAAATTCCATCTTACAATTTAGTTAGACAGTACAATAAAAACAGTTTATACGATTATAATATCACAATTGTGATGCATTTCAAAGAGTGGTCAGTATTATTCGACTGACTCTCGCGTCTCTCTCACTACTTCTCCTGATTCCACTTCGTTCGACCTGATTCCACCCATTACTTGGCTGCATCTTTATAGGAGGGAGTAATTGTGGAGCTCTGTTTCTGAATTTCCTCATTGACAGTGACCTCTATATCGCTTCTTACATTCAATTGAAACTTGCTGACGATGAATCGACGATGGGCCGGCGTGCAACTGAGAAGGATGATATTGTGCATGATGGGGTGCAGAGTAAGCACGCAGTATGCTGGCAAGGTGACTTCTGAAAATTTCAAAATCAGAGGAAATTTCCATAATCTTTTTCCTCGAGATGGCATTCCTCTAGTCTTTTTAACAAGACGGCATATCTGCAAGATGTGCACCTAGAGTAGGAAACAACCCGAAAAATGACCCACCGAATGGAATAAACTCAAAAATCATTGAACTGTAGAGGTGAAATAGAGGAATGATGATCATGGTAAGAGGTACAGTGAGCTGAATCGTTTTTTTTTACCTCGATCTTTTAATAATTTCCCTTTATCTCAACCTTCACATTATATTAGCCAAATAGTTATTATTCATGATTCTCGAACCTGTACTTGCAAGACAATTAGGGAGTATCGTATAGTCTTGATGGCAGCTCGACTGAGATTTGTCTGATAATTTTATAAAGTGATGTGCGCATTTCGGAATTGTCGGAAAGTTGTATCTTCCTTTACCATTCTGTTTAGTACGTAGAACATGTGTCCAAAAAGCAACATAACTAGGGTTACGAAGACAAGAGATGATTGAAGAGAACATTATGTAGGCGCGATCACATAGTGATAGCGTGTGATTGCTTACTTGCACAATCTTATTTTCTGTTTCGTTTTTCGTTTCTTTTTATCTGACAAAGACGAAACATCCAAATAATGATGTATGGGATATAGTTGTAATCTGTTTAATAGATCACATACCATCCACGACAACACTCCAAACGAGAATATGTGTGCCCCAGGTGAAAATAAAATAGTGACCACGACTTGCAACCCACGCGAGGTCGTGGTGCTTCTGAAAAGACAAGTTGCATCAGATTAGCACAGATAACAATCTGAATTCTAGTTTCCACCTCACCTCGATTTTGTCTTCTTCGAAAGGATATAAAGTGAAAACTATCGGGCCCACACTCATAATCAGTGTCAGTAGCAGTTGACTTACGGTGAAGGTTTTCTGAAGCAAAGCAGAATGAAAACGCATGCATCGGCGTTTTCTTCTGATCATTTGTGAATGTGGAACTGGCTGACCTTGCTTACTCGGAGCGTGTGATTCACTGGAATGATCCTTTGATGGCGATATAAGGTACAGGAGATGATAGAACCCAATAGAAAAACGAGAAGAATGGTGAAGCCACCCTGAAACGCGTTATCATATCCATGCGAAACGATTTTATTCCATCACAATCATAAAATCATATATCATATATATGTTCAAATATCAGAAAGAGCTAGTTGAGACGCAATTGAAGCAGTAGATTACCATTACAGAATAGGGACGGATTCCGGAAGCACATAACAAGCCAATACAGTACCTCCTGGCACTGGAAAGAACGGAATGCCAGCGAATAGCACGTCGAGATAGACACTCGACAGAATTATTAGGACCTTCAATGCACAGGATACATAAAGAACAATTGTTTCCCTATACCTGAATTAGTATGAGGTATGCTCGAATTCCCGCTTGATTTGGAGGTGTTTTCTTCAATAGGCAATACATCGACACCATGTTCAGGAAGGACGTGAGGATGAAGAAGCCACGTTGATATGAGAAAAATAGCTTTTGCGAATCCATGGATAGGTAACTCGTCATTTTCCAGATAATAAAATTAGCAATCAACACAGCTTTGCCTATGCTCTCGTGGTTGTTATTATCTCATTGTAGTGTTCGATTTGTATCGCATGAAGTCAATGAATTTACTCTCGAAGAAAAACAATGTTCATACCCCTGAAAGGTTAACAACAATTTCAATGATATTACGCGAACGCACTTGCACAGGGCGGGGGAAAGTAACCTTTAGTCGATTCGTTTCAGGTGTCTTTAATCTGTTGTAAATAAAACAGGAGAAAGTGCGTGATTTGAAGTGGTGGTGCTGCATGTTGATTGCGCATACAAAGGAAAAAGTTGAGAACCATTACTCATCACGATTTTATCACAGGATTTTCGATATTTTGCAGATAGGTCCGTACAACGATTTTACAACCTATGCTCAAAATTTGGCCACAGTGTAAACATTAGACGTAGAGTTCGAAAATCTACCTTAGAAAGCCGTATCTTCAAAGCCTCATTCCCTGTGGCACAATTTACGCTGTGTGGTCGGTTTTCATATCTCATGAACAACGCTTCGGAGACCTAAAAAATTATACGAATTCTGAAAGATCTCGACGAGATAAGACTTTTTCAAATTGGAAGTGAAAGGCTATCTCATCTGTGAAAAAAGTTGAGACCACTTAGAATATTGAAATATCCACCCTGAAAAATTTTTGTTCCTGCCGTGCTAAATAAATTTTTTCATTCGATTCCCCATGCAATTTTACCCCTAGGCGCTTATTTCATTTTTTTTCACAGAAGAGGTAGCCCTTCACTTCCAATTAGAAAAGTCTTATCTCGTCGAGATCTTTCAGAATTACTTTATATTTGTGAGTCTCCGAAGCGTCGTTCATGAGATATCTGTTTTGTCGAATCACACTCGCTCATTATACCGTACTAAATACCAAAAGTTTTCTTCTGAAATAGAATTTATTTTTTTGAAACGGAAGTCAAACATCCCACCTGGACTGAAATTTGATGATGGGCGTAGTGTTTGGAGATAATATTTAAGTTATTATTTTGGAGATAATATTTTTTTCGACTCTGACCACTTTTTCACTGTGCCCTTTTGGTCCGATTTTGGTCGAATTTATTTTTGTCTCAGAACCACGTTCCTTTAGGATTTTCTGGCTTAATTTTGAGCGTAGAAAACTAATTTGCTAACTAGAGCTCACGAAACCTCGAACTTAAAAAGGTTATGCCCAAATTCCAGAACAACATTTTTTTGGGATTTTCTTTATTGCATAACTTTTTTATTTCGAGTTTGCGTCAGCTCTAGCAAATTCGTTTTCTACGCTTAAAATTAAGCAAGAAAATCATATAGGGACATGATTCTGAGACAAAAAAAATTCGACCAAAATCGGACCAAAGGGGGGACCACATGGTGAAAAAGTGATAGAAGTCGGAAAAAATTTATCTCCAAAATATATGACTATAGGATATTTTAGTGTATTTCTGCACGCTGATTCCGAATTTAAACACTAGAGCTCATGAAAACTCTGAAGAAAAAAGTTATGCTCGAAAAACTGTAAAAAACAGCATTTTTTCAGACTTATGGCCGCCCATATTTTTTTCCCATTTCTCTGATTTTTGGGGCTGTAGTAGGTACTAGGTCTTACTAAAATCACTCTCGAGAGAACTTTGGCGACATCACTTCTAAGATAGTTACAGCACTTTTTCACTTTTAAAAAAAAAAACGACTGCCCCGATCCAGCGCGTGAACATGAAATGGTAACATTAACAAATGTTACCCACTACCTCCTCATTAAAATGCTTTTTTGGAATTGTCTCTAGCTCTATAATAAAGCAGGTTATGGTCGTTTTTCTGAAATGAAATTTAACAAAATTTATCAAAAACCCCACAGGGTACCCACTTTGACCTACCAATACTCGAGGATGAAATCCAATATCAAAATTCTGCCAACGTAGTTTGATAGGGCACCTTTTGAAGTACTTAAGTTATACTTTTCAGTAGGATCGGGGTACTAATTTCCTACCACCACAGGGCTCTCGATTATCTCACGATTCGTCTCTTATACTGTAATCTTCAGTTCCCATAAGTCCGATTTTTTTTGTACGGAATAGAAAAACGACGGTATACACTGAGTTCATTTTGGAATGATGAATCGTCGATATGCCGGAGCACACGTTAGTAGGATGAGGTTGTGCGCTAGTGGATGGAGAGTGAGCACGCAGTAGGCAGGAAGGGTCACTTCTGAGATTTACGGAAGAAATTAGACTATCGAATGACTTATCAGTGCAATTCCCGATGATACGGTGTGTTAGCAAACCCCAAAATGGTTGTCATTGTTATCGAAACCGACTCACCGAATTGAATGAACTCGAAGATAAGCGACGTGAAGAGGATAAGGGCAGGAATGAAAATCATGCCGAAAGGAACTAGGATCTGACCGTGTTCGCCATATTGAAAATTTCTAGACCCTTTGCTTGAAACCAGAGTCTCACTTGTAGTCGCAAGATATTCAATGATCTCCGGGTCCTCTTCAAGGTGGATGAACTCTGATCGGTCTGCGATTTGCATATGAGAGGAATCGCGAGAGATTCGGGAGCCCTGCGGCGGGAGGAATTTGTTACACCGATCCTGCTGAAAAGTAAAACTTAAGTACTTTCGATGATGCTCTTTCAAACTACGTTTGCGGAATTTTGATATCTGGTCTCATCTCTGAGTATTGGTAGGTCAAATTAGATACCCTGTGAAATTTTGGGCCAAAATCGGCTCACGAAAAAGACTATAACTCGCTTTAAAATTGTACTAGAGACATTTCCAAAAAAAGAATTCAAATGAGGAGGCGGTGAGGAACATTTCTTTTGTTGATGATATCATTTCTCGTTCATCGGGGTGGTCGGATTTTCAAAAAAGTAAAGTAACTTTCCTAATACCGATTTGTACAAGAAGCGCCGAAGAGTGATTTGAGAAGAAACATATATCAAACATCTCCACTTAAATCAGAAAGATCGGAGGGGGGAGAAAAAAAAAGCCCGCACTTTTGTCCAGAAAACCTGCGATTTTTACAGTTTTTCGAGGCTTTTCAAGCATAACTTTTTTCATTCATGTTTTCATAAGCTCTCATATCGAAATTCGGAATCAGCGTGCAAAAATGCATCAGAATTTCCTATAGTCATGTTTTTTCGAGATAATTATTTTTTCGACCACCACTGTTTCACCATGTTTCACCTTAGGTCCGATTTTGGTCGAAAAATTTTTGTTTAAGAATCATGTCCCAATATGATTTGCTGGCTTATTTTCGACCGTAGAGAACGAATCTGCTAACTAGAGCTCATGAAATCGCGAAATAAAAAAGTTATGCAATAAAGAAAATAGCAAAAAAATATTGTTTTGGATTTTGGTCATAACTTTTTTCTTTCGAAGTTTCATACACTCTAGTTAGCAAATTAGTTTTCTACGCTCAAAATTAAGCCAGAAAATCCTAAAGGAACATGGTTCTGAGACAAAACATGGTTCTGAGACAAAACAATTTCGACCAAAATCGGACCTAAAGGGGTCGAAAAAATTTTTATCTCGAAAAAACATGACTATAGGAAATTCTAGTGTATTTTTGAACGCGGATTCCGAATTACAATATGAGAGCTCATGAAAACATGAATGAAAAATTATGCTCGAAAAACCTCGAAAAAATGTAAAAATCGCAGGTTTTTTGGACAAAAGTGCGGCTTTTTTTTTCTCCCCCCTCCGATCTTTCTGATTTAAGAGGAGATGTTTGGTATATGTTTCTTCTCAAATCACTCTTCGGCGCTTCTTGTACAAATCGGTATTAGGAAAGTTACTTCACTTTTTTGAAAATCCGACAACCCCGATCCAGCACATGAACGAGGAATGATATCATCAACAAAAGAAATGTTCCTCACCTTCTCCTCATTTGAACTCTTTTTTGGAAATGTCTCTAGCACAATTTTAAAGCGAGTTATAGTCTTTTTCATGAGCCGATTTTGGCCAAAAATTTCACAGGGTATCTAATTTGACCTACCAATACTCAGAGATGAGACAAGTTATCAAAATTCCGCAAACGTAGTTTGAAAGAGCATCATCGAAAGTACGTACGTTTTACTTATGAGCAGGATCGGTAAAACAAATTCCTACCGCCGCAGGGCTCCCGAATCTCTCGCGATTCCTCTCATATGAGGGGATGTTATGGGAGACTCGCATTCCATTTGGTAACACTTTTTATTTGAATTTTTTTCAATTATTTCAATTTAGTGGAGTGCCAAGTGGCTTTCTTCTCACTCTATCCACACACGCTCATACATAGTTTGGTTCTACTGTTGATTACTCCAGCATATAGACGACTAATTTCGCGGTATCTGCTGAAACTTCTGGAATGGAAGGTGGGTGTGTCGATGCGATTCATATCCACGTTTATTTCAGCAAGTTGCGCGTATTTCATCAAATGAAAGCACATCTTTTAATCATCGATTATAAACAGGTGCAATGGAATTCTAAGTCTACATATTCATCAGGGCGAATTAAACGAAAGTGTTAAACTCAAATAATAAATATGCATATGGCACAGCGAAAACAATAACCATGCTAGCTCGATAGTATGAAGCAATTTGACAACATGTAAACGTAAATAATTATTCATCTTCATCTAGCACAAATCTCTGACAGTAGACCGTAGGATTGGTTGCCAAAATGCCTTCAAGAGATGCGCCTGTGGGGTCGGACCTGCAATTGTCTCTCTACCGCTTATTGTTCAATGAATTTGTTAGGTTGAGGACCCATTCAGCTTTAAAAATATTAGGTCGGTCAGAAAGTTTCTTTCTTTTTCTTTTTGTTAATTTTAGCTCGACAATTGTGCTTGTTTAAATCGCCAATATGCCATAAGTTAGGGGTGTCCTGGGGCAATATCGTAGTATGTGTGAATTGAACCGGCCTCGTGTGGAAGAAGGGAAAATAAATTTTGAAGCGGAAATTGCAATAAAACATGATTTTCGGTGTGTACCGTCACGACCTCCCATTACAGAAAATAGCGAACACCAAGTTCTACCCAAGGAAACAACGATAGAACAAGAGTTGCTTATTCTTTTAGCATCGAAATAACGGCCCTTCTGACCCTATACAAAAAGGGACGCAGCTATATGTCTTGTTTTCAATCTTCAATTATCGATATCAAAGTTCAAGAAAATTCAGCTAATTTCTGGATAATGGGATCCTCTCTCAATTTGTATTGGGGACTCACTAGGTATTGTACTTTGATATGCACTTGAATTGACATTTGAAGATCTATCGACTCGACAGCTGTGTGATGGAAACTGTTTTTCGAGAGTTCCAGAACCGTCTGTTGCATCTTCTTTTCTATTAAGCATGCTGCGATAATTTCCTCGCAATAACTTAATGGTAATCATCAATCATCGTACTTTATAAATGTGACACTGGTTGGGCCCTATTACTTCTTTCCACTCTGCACTGGGTTGAGATACAGATGCGATTCATGGTCAACCACTGTGAATTTAACTTTACTTTGTGTCCCTCATACTGATTGTTCAGCCCTGATATAATATGCGCTAAAAAGAGCAACAATGCCCTCATTGATTATGTAAAGCCATATGCTGATCGATCAAACAACAAGAATAATATAGGTCAGAATCGATGAGCGTAAAAAAGAAAGAAACTTTCTGACCGACCTGATAGCTAAAAACAGCTTAGCATCTTAAAACATTAAAAAGCATCTCCATCCATTTGACGTAGTAACGTGCCATTCAATAACTCACCACGTTCCTTTCTGGCAACTGATGCTATCATAAGGGCCATCGCCATCTCCCACGTGTAGTGAATAGTCAGCAGAATCGTCGCCACACGACCAAACACTGGGAGCCTCCTGAAATTCAATTTTTTAGTGTTGGATAATCCATTTATTTCAATTATAAGCCTCATTCTCTGGGGAGGAGGGGTGTTCTAAACGAATTATAGACAATTTTTAGTCGCATTTCATACCTGGGTGGCTTCCACGCAATCCTCGCCATCAGGACAAGCATAGGTAAGTAGGAGACAGTTGTCAGCTGTAAATAGCCTTCTTTCTATGAAGTTTTAATTTTTTTTGTAATTTTTAGAGCCAAGCTCTTACCTCCAGTGAGGGCCAAATCTCCAGCGCTCATGCCGGAACCCTCCGCATCCATGAACGCTCCGGGCCCGCGTCCACCCGGTTGGCACGCGGACGCGGATCGCAACCCCGCGGATAGGATAAGAGAGGATAGAAGAAGTGGCATCTTCAGTAGAGTCATGATCAGTGGATACTGTTGCCTGATACTTCCAATCGGATTTGTCACTTTTATAGTAGAACAAGTGTGAAAAAATGGTAATAGTGGACAGCGTCACATCCCTGAACAACACGCCAGTCTTCATCAACCCACACATTTTCCTAATCCGATCACCCCATATTTTGTTGAGAAAGAAATGTGAATAAAAAATTAATTATTTCTAGCCGTTAGAAATGGAGTAGGTGTTTTTTTAAAATCTGGCGATGGTCATTGTAAATATCCAATCTATTCCGAGTAATGTTATGCGGACATCACTACGTGACGACTGATCATCGACTGGGAACCAGTGATCGGTAAACCCGCAATTGATCATAGAATTCGTTTGTGAAGAATCGCTTGATCTTGACCTGTCACTAATTCCAGATTAAATGCTACCTTATTCGTTTCCCTTATTCGTTCATTATTTTCTTACATTCCACGACTTTTTTCTGTGGTGCTGAATGAGACAAATCACTGTATTTAACTTTTCCTGCACTGCGCCATCCTTCAAGCTGATCAGGGATTCGATAGAGCCGGAACTGCGACCTAATATTTCCTAAATTCCGGCTCTGGCTCATGACCAGGATCGTTCGAAAACTTGTCGCCAAGGTACTCTCCCATCATAGTACGAGAATTTTAAAAAGGTTTTGAAACGAAGTCTTCCCAGCAGGCCGTGATTCCCGTTTTATGAAGAAACGCTAATAATGAGTCAGATCTGTTTTATAGCGTACATATGTAATGTAACTAGCGGGACTACGTCCCGCTCGGGTTAGGTCGGGCGCAAGATATACTGCTCACAGGTTAAGCACGAATCGCATGTGTGCATGTGGGGCGTATGCCATTGCAAAAAGCTCGTGAGGCTTCGAGCGCTCCGGAAAAGTTGCGATGTAGCCACTCCGCTTCGCTCCGTGGCTACAACTGCAACTTTTCCTCCACGCTCTCAGCCTCACGAGCTTTTCACAATAGCATGGCCAGAGCATAGGTTTTCTGATGAATTTGAAGCGATCTCCAAGCATGCTTACGACTATGGTTCAACGTGTCAAAACACGTACGTAAACGTTAGCACACGCCCGGACACATTCTGTCATGTTCTGATAGGTCAGAACAGGTTCTGACACGTTAGAACACGTCTGGACACACTATGACATGTTCTAACAGGTCAGAACAGGTTCTGACACGTTAGAACACGTCCGGACACGTTCTCGCTTGCTTATCACAACAGCATGGCTGGAGCATAGGTATTATTTTTTCTGATGAATTTGAAGCGAGCTACACGCGTGCCCACGACTGTGATACCATCAGTGGGCTACGACCACTGACCATGACCCCCGTATCATGGTTCAAAAAGGTGATGTCTGAGGTCGACCAATGACCATGACCCCCGTATCATGGCCAAAAAATGATGTAAGATGGTCGACCAATGACCATGACCCCCGTATCATGGTCCAAAAGGTGATGTGTGACGTCGACCAATGACCATAACCCCGGTATCATGGTTCAAAAAGGTGATTTGTGAGGTCGACCATTGACCATGACCCCCGTATCATGGTCCAAAAGGTGATGCGAGATGATCAACCAATGACCATGACCCCCGTATAATGGTCCAAAAGGTGATGCGAGATGATCGATCACTGACCATGACCCCCGTATCATGGTCCAAAAAGTGATGAGTGACGTCGACTACTGACCATGACCCCGTATCATGGTCCAAAAAGTGATGAGTGACGTCGACCAATGACCATGACCCCCGTATCATGGTCCAAAAGGTGATGCGATTTTTTTTTCGCGTTTCGCCGCCTTACACATTAGCCGAACACTGCTTGCTTGCGAGTGGGGCGTATACCGTTGCAAAAAGCTCGTGAGGCTGAGAGCGTGGAGGAAAAGTTGCGATGTAGCCACGGAGCGAAGAGGAGTGGCTACATCGCAACTTTTCCGGAGCGCTCAATCCTCACGACATTTTCACAGCGGTATGGCCGGAGCATAGGCCAATTTTGGAATGACTTTTCATTTGGCATGTACTGGTCCACGACCCATGTGGATCCCATGCGTAGGAAAGCAAATAGGTTTGGCATGGATCAAATGTGAGGTTCAGTCCAATTTTTGGAATGACTTTTCATTTGGCATGTACTGGTCTAGGACCCATGTGGATCCCATGGCGGGGAAAGAAGCCGGGTTACGGTAGCGATCGGGTACTGTAGCCGGGTTACGGTAGCGATCGGGTACTGTAGCCGGGTTACGTTAGCGATCGGGTACTGTAGCCGGGTTACGGTAGCGATCGGATACTGTAGATGGGCTACGGTAACGTTTGGGTTACTGTAGGCGGGTTACGGTAACGATCGGGATACTGTAGGTGGGTTACGGTAGCTGTGGGATACGGTAGCCGGGTTACGGTAACGTTTGGGTTACTGTACGTGTACGGTATTGACATTTGGAATTGATTGGCTGTTCAAATCATGAATCTGACCAAGCGTCTGACCCACTTGAACGGGTTACTGCAGGTATCGATTACGGTAGGTATACGGTAGGTCAAGATTATCGATCGATAATTGATGCGAGATTTTTTGATAATAAAGTCAGTTCACGATTCGCGCTTGGAATGGATTCGGGATGGATTGCCCAAATCTACCGTACTTTGGTAACGGACACACCAACAGAGCGACAAACATGTTGTTTTTGGTCGTCACGGGCTTTGTTTTCAACTTTTTTGGGATTTCTTTTAAGAATCTTGATCAGAAAAATTTTGCGCATCTTTTGGCTGTAACACCTTAGCGAGCGCATGTGCCCGTCAAAATCCCTTACGGTTTAATGGTAATAGAGTAAACTTCACCTCATAATCTCTAAAAATATGAAAATCGTTGGGGAGATACTCATGTCTAATTATTCTTTAATTATACATTTGAAATACTATGCACATTATTATGAACAATTTACTTCATTTAAGAATTACATGACAACCGTCTTATTACATGGCGCAAACAATAAAATTACACGAATGATCAGAGAACTGGTATTTTTTAGGGAATTATGATGAAGTTAATTATTCATCGGGAACAAAACGCTGGCAGAATACTGTGGGATTGGCTGCCAGAGCGTCTTCAAGAGTGGCGCCAGTGGGATCGGACCTGAAAGCACACATCATTATTCATGTAATGGAATGTCAGTTGCAATCGATAGATACGTTTTCCCTTGAAATATCAGAGATGAAGCAGCGAGAACAAGTTGATCTCCAATTGATTCCTCACCACACTCCTGCCTGACAGCTGATGCTTTCATACGGTCCATCGCCATCTCCCACGTGCAGTGAATAATCAGCAGAATCGTCGCCACACGACCATGCACCAGTTGGATCCTGAATTCGAAGAATGCATTCATTATTGGAAAACCAATTGGAGATAATATCGACATTAATAAGGTCCCAGCGTATCCTCAAGTCCAAGGTGAGTGACGAACCTGAGTGGCTTCGACGCAATCCTTTCCATCAGGGCAGACATAGGAGAGGAGAGGACAGTCATCAGCTGCAAATATAGATTGTTGAAGATCTCAGTCGTTGATAGTTTGGATACGATTCTCACCTCCAGTGAAGGTCATATCGTCCGCGCTCAATTCTCCACTGCCTTCCATTCCAGATCCCTCCGCGTCCAATAACATCAAGCCTGATCCCTCAGGGTCCATGTACCCTGGGGCACCCGGTTGGCACGCGGACGCAAGCCGCGACCCCGCGGACAGGTAGAGAGCGGATAGAAGAAGAGTGTGGTAGAGAGACATGATGTGTAGATGATGAGAAGTGAATACAGTTGATACTCTCGTTGGGCGATTTGTCACATTTATAGTAGGAAGTTGTGAAAATGCAAATAGACTCGGTCTGGACAGCATGAGATCCTTGAACAACACGCCATTCTTCATCAACCCACACACGATATTGTAATCCGCTCACGCAGTGAAATTTTATAGGTAGATGTGAGGAAAGCGCTGTAATCAATGTCACCAAGAGGAGTTACATGTCTACGTAGTACAAGCATAGGCCATACGAGAAAAACACTAGATGTTCATGATGTACCAACGATGCTATCACATCAGAACTTCCTTGATTCTCTAGCCAGTTGAGTAAGTCTTTTTGGAATTTGGTGATGATCATTGCTAATCTGCATGCTATTCCGAGTCGAATGATGTGACTATGTGAATATTGATCTTCGACGGATTTGCTACTTCGTTTTCATTCTTTGGCCTCATCTATCATGTTCCCTGATCCACCCGCTCTTCCATCTCTCCACTTCTTCTTTGGTGCCATCACTACGATAAATATCTCTTCTTTCCTCCAATCAATATGACCCGTTTCTTCTGATTCAAGCTAGCCCTATGTGTGTATGTAACCTTGATAGAAATGTTGTACGAGTTGTGCACAATCAAATCACACGATAGAGCCGCAAATAATACATAACGGAAGACGATATTTGTCTAGCTTCCAGATTATTGTTGTCACAAGTTCTCTGCTTTAACCATTTATCATTTTTCATCATCCGGAAAAATACGGTTATACGGTAGTGGTAGTGGTAGATCCAGTAGTAGTTGTCATTGTTGTTCCCGTTGTTGTCGTAGTCGCGGGACTGAAACCTCCGATTGACCTTTCAACTCCCTCCTGACAGCTAATAGCTAAGCAAACAAATAAAGATAACGAACAGACAAACGGTTCTGGAAAACTATGTGATGGATCTTTTGCCTCTTCTGATTTCATTTCCGTTTACAGCGCAGAAAAATATATTAGTGAGAAACGATCGTGTAATGGTAAGGCAAACACACGCGCATGACTTGCAGCAGTATGCTTGCTTCACTGCCTCAGTGTACGCAGAGTTGGTGCAGAAGCCGTTCCTCACCCAGTTGGCGCAGCTGAAAATCAGAGGTAAGATATTGATATGTGGTGAACCGCTGACTTGGCATTGGCATCGGCGGTGCATACTCCGGGAGTAATCGGTTGTCCAGACGACGTGCAAAGCCCGCAGGAGATACCGCAGCTTGCTTGTCTTAAAAATGAGGTAAACAAAACCATGGCCTTTACGAAACAAACCTCTGAGCAAGTGAGTATGCCATGTTGTTGCAGAATCCGTTCCTCACCCAGTTGACGCAGCTGTAATGTATTAATTGAAAAAAAAAGTTTGAGTCATGTGCATGGAATCCCTCACCATGAATATTGGGTAATTTCTCGCTCTTTTCTGGGAACGTCTACAAATGGTAAAAGGATAATCTTAATTCGGCATCAACACTTCAAATCAGGATACTGAAGATTTTTTTATTCAGTAAGTAGCTTCTCCGAATTGCTTTTATCACTCACTTGGTGCTTTGAGACGTCGAGCACTGAGCTGCCGCCTGGGAAACGAAGCCGAGAAGTACGGTAGAGATGAGGAGGGCGTTCATGATTCGACGAGTAGTGGAATCTGCCGGTTTCAATGCATCGGCCGCTTAAAATGTCCGTTCCTCTCGCTGATTCAAGGGTGCAAAACGGCAGCTGACCTAACAGAGATCGGTCTTCTACCGAACGGGACAGCGTCAATGCTCGATCATGGACAACAGATTACGAACGCATGGTTTTGTTGCGAAATCTGGCTTTTCCTCTAAACCGATATTGCACGATCCAGCCTCTGACTTCGAATATTTCATCGGTTTTTTTATTCGCAGGATATAAAGTTTGTATCTGTGTGTGTCTACTAATATAAGAGTACTTGATAGTTCTCCATTGCAGTATCGAGTATTCTTCACCGGTTTATACTGTCATGTTTTGTTTGTCTCTCGAGCCATGTGAGTCAGCGAACCATAGACGTGTATTAGGTCAGTATTAATGAAATTTTGCATTAGTTTATTTTGTTGTGAATATAATATAAATAATTACATTACAATCGATTAAAATAAAAGCAGGATTTAACGACCAGGCGCTACAGTGGTCGTTGTAGTGGATGTTGAGGCTGTCGTCGAGCTGCCCGTTCCTGCAGTTCTGGAATTCAAAGTTACTTTTTTCCGATCAGATTTTGAGATCTCACTTGCAGGTGGCGCAGCACATGGTGGCATTGATCGCTTGGATAGAGCAATGACCCTCTGAAGCCCACTTAGCGCAGCTGCAAGCTTCCGTTGATCACCGGGACCATGAGCAAGATAGTGCGATCCAGGCTCGCGGAACCATAAGGCACTCACTTGGCATTGGCATCTTTACAGACTGGTTGACCAGAGGAGGTGCATAGACCACATGAGATAACGCAGAATTGTTGTCTGACATTGATGAATTATTAACGGAAACCAGAAAAGTTCCCCACTTCTGCGCTGCGGAGTAGAAGGATGAAGCGCAAAAACCATTCGGAACACACTTAGTGCACCTAAAAAACGGTGTAATGATACTATGGACCATTTCAAAGATAATAAAAGGGGAAGATTTGAAGAGTTGAGTTCAGATTTTAAAAAAAACTGACTCCGAATTGTCCAGAGCACTGAGCGGCTGCTTGAGCGACGAGCGCAGTAAAAAGGAATGTGAGTGAGAAGTGCATAATTGGAATCCGTGATTTGACAACTTGAGCTGTCTCGCTTTATAACGCCCGGTCGGTGTTTCAGCGAACACTGTTTTGTCGCTACGGACGCAGCTTCGCAAATAGTTCGTAATGTGTGGTGCTGCTGATCGCTTTGATCGAGATGTCGGCTTCGAAGTCTTTGAATCGTTTCCGGGTGATGAATCAGATTTGAGTAATAGTCAATAACAAGATGGATCACACGCTCAACATGTTTTGCCTGGATCTGTGTTAGTTCAGCTGCCGTGCAGAACGTTACTGACGTCCTTTCTGCCATGCGGGAAAAAATCGTCTTGTATGTGCGTGCAAACAATAAAAAAATATATATTATATATTTTCATTTAAAAATAAAATTGGTTGTTCTATCGTCTTTCATTGACAATCCGTTTTGATTGAGCATGAGAAAAGAGTGTTATTTCACATCATTCAAACTGCTGACGCGAGTTCACTCATACTTACCCACGCGATAGTTCCCACTAGGCTAGTGCGTTTGAATTGTGCCTTCTCCGTTCGAAATCCTAGACCATTCACGAGCCACTATGATTCTTGAGCTTATGAGGGCAATTTGCACCACCGAAGGTACAATTGGTTGGTTTTCAATTTTTAATTGACTTGATTCATTATCCATTTTCAGGATTTTTGCTCAATTTAGCTGTTGTATATTTTCTTCTGCGAGGGAAAGCGAATTCAGCAAGTATTTTCAAGGTGAGTTCATGTGTTTATCTGCGCTGAAGCACGTGTTATTCAGATTCACATGTACGTATCAGGGTGCGTCGGACTATACTTATGTTTTGCAATAGCTGTTATGAACTTTGTAGGCTTATTTATGAAATTATCATTGAGTCATCTCGAATCAGACACACATTTTCCGTGACGGAACTCTGAACGTCGTCTTGATAAACCCTCTCGCTCAATATTTCCCGAGTGTCGTCAGAGACTTGATGTTTGAGGTAGAATTGATGAAGGATGCCCGGAACAATCACTAGATAGATAGGGAACTGAAAGAAATATCACATCTGGTCAATCTTTCAGGCAGCGTTCGTGTTAATGTCTCTCATGTGGTCCTTCACTCCTGCCACTTGCTTGTTGCAGTTGTCTGTACTCTCCAGAAAAACGTTTCTTACCTCAAAACACTTTTAACAAAATTTTGATTTAGAGCTCATTGGGACCGATCAAAGAAGCTGATTCTCTCCTTCGCATTCACTGTGATCTGTTTGATCTTCGTTGCTGTGAGTCAACTCCTTTCAGTTAGGCTGTCTCAATGCTCGTTCACATCTATATTCCTCGAAATAATCATTTTGAGTACACGGTTCCCATGATCATGCCGTCGCGTGAACTCGCCGTTATCATGGAGAAGTCTATGAGAGAACTCTTCGCGATTCCCGAAGATCAATTTGCGCAGACATACGGAATCAGCATTACTTATGAGAGCATCAATGTGAGGAAGAAAAAAATCAGTTTCAATTGATGAGTAGACATGAATTTTCTTCAGGACGGCAAGAGCATGATCACATTCGTTCTGATGTTTGTTGCCATTCCTTACTGTTTCTCCTACGCTATTATCGTTTTTGTTATGTATCGGGTTTGATCTTGTTATTTTCATGAATTGGGCTTATATTTTCCATGCTAGATTCGCAAGCTGCTCATCTCTAACGGGATGGCATTGAGTCAGAGAACAATAAAAATGCAGAGACAATTCTTCGTGATGCAACTTCTACAGGTTTGTCCAACTTTTTTTCTAAAAAAAATATGGTATTTATGTTCAGAGTGTTCTTCCACTAGCTATTCTCAGCATTCCGGTGGGAATTGTTACCTACGGTGCGATTCTGAACGCCGATCTCGGTCTGGCGACCCTCCCTCTAACAGCTTTTGTCTGGTTGTGTCCCGTTGCTCAGGTGTTAAAATCTTTTTTTTAAAAATCATTCATGAGACAGTATTTTCAGTCTGCAGTCCAGCTCCGCTATGTAAAACAATCCAATGGATCCACTCCAGAGACTTCGAGAACGATGATTACATCGAATATTAATAGTCGAATCACTCGATAGCTTGTTATCACTCGAATTCAGTGACTGATAGATAATGAACTTCTTCTAGAAATCGTAATATCGAACCCAGGCGCATTTCCTTCTCATTAGCCGTATTCATCAGGGGTTCAAATAAGAGCAATCATCGGCTTCTGACAACTATCATGATCACTGCAGCGAAGAGCAAGCTGAACACGCAGAAGATGCAGCAGACACTGCACAGTCTATTCGCCCAGATGCGCCATTCTCTCGCCCCTTCATCGTGACTGAAATATAATCGATAAAATCATCCAGATCATTCTGAATGCTTACGTAGTATGACTGTGCATTGGAGCCGATCGCTGAGGCAACTGTGCAATCTGAATTGCGTTTTGATATCATAAAGGAGTACAAGGCACAAACCGGCGCAAATCGAGTGTAAGAAGGGCTAGGATCAGGATGAGTTGAACGATGGGGAAACGATTGGTTAGGAGAAATCAGTCAGAGTAGTGAGATAATGATTGTCTGAAAATACTTACCGAGTCATGAACTGCCTCTGCATAGGATGGAGGAAGATCCATGCCTATTATGGTTGGAAAACTTGGAAATGCGTCAGATGCCAATAGCGATAAGAGGCCAATACCGTACTGATTCAAGAACCTTATCGGTGTGTTAGCAGTCCGGAAATAAGAATGAACTACTCTAACACTATCATCTGCTCCCATAAACAACTCATAGTTATCCAAAGCATAAATTGGAAAAGTATAAATCTTCTCTAACTTCTCTACACTAATTTCGCCAAAAGGTTACCCAAGCGAAAAAACTTATGCAATACGATACTCTCTGAATTATACAACACCGAACTTGAATACCCAGTTACTCATCTCGAGGCCATTAAAAATAGCTTAGACGCTTTAGTGTTTTTCTGGTGATGTTGTTTTCATTGTGCCACCGTCTAGTTGGCTGTGCGCATAATGTGTGCATAATGTACACAGCGATACTATCGTGTTTCTCCTCTCGCACAATTGAGAGAGATTCTCTTCCCTCACTATTTCCTCATTTCTTTCCTATTACAATTTGATTGTTTTGACGCTTTCTGTCTTTTTTAGTGGAGCCATGCCGCGCAAAGGCACCACCAAGAAAATGGTGAGCTATCATTTCAAATTTGGCATATACCAAAATTTATCTTTTCAGGCGCGAAACTGCCTTGTTTGCGGTGGAATGACGAGTGTCGCCCATCAGGGAATCGATTTGTGCAGAGCATGCGCTATTTTCTATCGGTTCGTGCGAGTTGTGTGCTTGATAAGGTTGATTGCTCACAAGTTCATAAGGTTGATAAGGTTGATTACTCACACACCCTTCAATATCGAGTTGTTTTCAGGAGATGCGGTACTAGCCGACGCCCGACTAGTTGCAGAGCAGGCACAAATCGATGCCAGACTGGAACAGGTTAATTTATGATTGCTAACCACAGAGAGTCACTTATTCTAGATTTGAACTGTAAGAAATGTCGACTCGGCTGGATTGAGAGACTGATCAAGCTAAAATATGATAGAGAGGTAAACGAAAGAATGAAGAAAAAAATGAAAATATAATGTATTTTTTGTTACCGCGTGACTACATTTCTCCCCAGTCTCATCACGACAATCCACTAGCTGCTTCTCTGCCTTCAGTATCTGAGTCGAAAGACAGCTTTCAGTGAGTTGTTCAATCACTTTTCCCCCGTAAACAATATTTTAAACAACAGTATCATGGCGTCCTCTCGATCGCTGCTGGAACGACTAGGAGTACACTACCGGTAAAGTAATAGTGCGTACTAACCAAGTATAAAGGTTGAATTTGAGAGCGATGTGCCACACACGAATGATGTCAGAATTACACGCGCGCGGAGATGCTCCGCATCCTCTTCATATGAGCGTTGACAATCCAGTGAGCATTCAAGCATCATACAATGTGCAATAGTCCTTAAATTTCAGCCCGTTGTTCCAACCACGTACAAAATTATGCATTGTGGGCACCAAATATTGCTCGGTAGCGCTCTAGAATTTGGAAATGTCGCCTTCCCCGAGTTCGCGGGATTCAACGAGCATGAGAAGGTACAACGATAATACAATGATATTTGTACTGTTACTGATGTACAATTCTTGAAGAAGATAACCTCAAACTCATTCAAAGTATGTATTTGGTTTTTTCCATAGCGTGGAGGAAGCTCTGTAGATAGCCCGATTACTCTACAGTGGGACATCGTCACTGAATTCTTCTACCGCTTCCGCGTCTTCGAGGGATGCTATCGAGCGAACGAGCGATTTCCGGAGAATCACGATCGGTATCATGGGTTGATTTGAAGCCACGTGAGCATTTGTTGATGTAGAATCCTGCTCAACTTCACTTCGTATCTCGCGCCTGAGGTCTACGCTACATTCCATGAGCAAATTCCCGAAGACGCCGACATCGAAGGAGCACGCAAGTGATTTCCAGAGATGGTTGTACTTGAATAAAAATAAGGAGACGTTCGCTGCCCTCGTTAAATACTTTATTGCAGTTACATGAAGGATGGCAACTTGAGCATCAAAGAAGTAGCAACCGCAAGAGAAATAATAGCGAGATTGAATCCACATCATGAAGAATTTTTTGCTGTGATTGGATTGATGTTCTGGACTATCGGTCAGTTAGAGAATAACCTCGGAAAATTACCTACTTTTTCAGATGGTATATCAGTACGCCAGGATATTACCACGCTTGCAGAGAAATACACGAAACAGATTATGAGTGAGCTGCATTCTTATTACAGGTAAATATAAAACAATTCTCGACTTTCAACTATGCATTTTAAGAGAAATATTGAAAATAGATGATTATGCTGCGCGTCTGGGCGAATTGCTGTCATTCTTACAAGTTTTCGATGTCAGTGGATTTGATCCACTTAGGGATATCTTTACAAGCATGTTACAGGTGAAGGAGAGATACAAAGAACATCTGGAGACGCTGAGGCTATTCAATGTCCTCAAAGACGACTCTTTCGTGTACAGACTTCAGAAGGATTAGCATCGATTTCAATGATGTACAAATTGGAGAATGAAATTTCGACTTTCTCACCAATAGATTTTTCCTTTCGTATCTGCTCGACCAGTCATATTTTTGAAATTATAAAATTTAGTTAAAAATTAATGAAAAATTTGACTCATGTTTGAATTTTCTTCACTTGTGTGATTTCTGTGCCTGGATACACATTACGACTCACTCGTGAGATGCTCTGTGCGTGCGCGATAGAGTGAAAGAGTGCTCTCTCCTTCTCTATTTCGACACACCATTCTCTATTCTCTTTCATTATTCTTGAATTTATTGCAGTTTATATCAATAATGCCTCGTAAAGGCAGCACAAAGAGAAAGGTCAGTAAACAATTTTAATTACATTTTTGAAATTTTCTTTTAGGAGCGAGATTGTTTAGTTTGCGGAGGCAAAACGAATGTCGCTCACTTGGGAATCGATCTGTGTAGAGCGTGTACCATTTTCTATCAGTTAGTGCGCGTTATCATCTCCATTACATCTCATCATACACATTTCTCCGAATATTTTCATATTCTCAATCTTTAGGAGAAGCGACCAACGACGTCCGAGCAGCTGTAGAGCGAGTACAAATCAATGCCTGGCTGGAAAAGGTATTACATTAATGTGTTGTTAGCATAATGAGGTAAAATTTGCATGATTGAATTGTAAGAAGTGCCGATTCGATTTGATCAATAGCTTGCTCAAGCAGTCTGTCGATTCCACTGTTGTGTCCTCAGTGGTTGACTCTAACATCTCCCAAAGGACCTTAGTTCATGAGAGTAACTTCCCCCTCTCCACTCAACCACTTCTAGAGCGATTGAGAACACATTACAGGTATTCGGAAGCTTCCGAAAGCGGCAAATAATTAGCAAATAATTTTTTAGGTCAATGTGCCACACGCGACTCATTAGAGAATTGCACGCGCGAGGAGAGCCGGCGCCCCATCCACTCAGAATCAACATCAATGATCCCGTGAGTACCATCCACCTTGGTTACCTCATCATTTGGCACGTTCAACGCAAGAGCTTCGAAAATGAATTTGACAATTATGGCTTGCGAAGATATATGAGGCCGTTTGTATTAGGATTAACAAGGGTCCAACGGGGGTCTGGAACAGTTAAAAAATAACCCATGCTCAAAAGTTGGCCCTAGGGGTAGTTTTCTATTCTGAATCGACTGATGAAGTCCGTTTTTCGATCTGAGCCTTCTGAATCCCGGTACGGCCCGACGTCGATTTGGCTAAAATCTTGTTCTGCGATAAAAATTGCCCCGAAAGGGTCAAAATGGCCACTAATCTCGTGTACGTGACCAGAATTTGATTCTCTACAATCTGAAAAAAATTTGAGGGGCTATAATTTTTCGTTTTCGAGAAAAAGTCGATTTCTGACAATATACGAGGCGCCGGGAATCCCATGGCCATTTTGTAGAGCACACTCTGCTGTTCATTTTGATATATGTGGTTAAGCATTTTGAATCAGGTAAAGTAGTTTTACATCACTATTAGTGTCGAAAACGTGCGATTTTTGAAGTAAAATTTTTTTCTTTCATTTTTTCATGGTCTATAACATAGAAATTCGGTTTCTACGTGCAAAAATACGCAAGAAACTCCTATAGTCAAAAAAATATAACTGAATTTCTATGCTATAAATCATGAAAAAATGAAAGAAAAAAGTTGTAATCGAAAAACTTCAAAAATCGCAGGTTTTCGACGCTAAAAGTGATTTAAAACTACTTTACCTGATTCAAAATGCTTAACCCCATATATCAAAATAATCAGCAGAGTGTGCTCTACAAAATGGCCATGGGATTCCCGGCGCCTCGTCTATTGTCAGAAATCGACTTTTTCTCGAAAACGAAAAATTATAGCCCCTCAAATTTTTTTCAGATTGTAGAGAATCAAATTCTGGTCACGTACACGAGATTTGTGGCCATTTTGACCCTTTCGGGGCAATTTTTATCGCAAAACAAGATTTTAGCCAAATCGACGTCGGGCCGTACCGGGATTCAGAAGGCTCAGATCGAAAAACGGACTTCATCAGTTGATTCAGAATCGATAACTACCACTAGGGCCTACTTTTGAGCGTAGGTTATTTTTTATCTGTTCCAACCACTTGTTGACCCTAACGCAAACGGCCTCATATTGCGATCCAATTTCAGCCTACCTTTCCTGCAACATTCAAATCTATGCAAAGTGGAAATAAAATCCTGTTCGCGAGTGTTCTAGAATTCGGAAATGTTGTCTTCCCTGAGTTCATGAAACTGGAAGAGCAAGAAAAGGTTCGCATTACGGATATATTCCTTGTACGCTGAGGTTTCCCAAAAACTGCGGATGTTGAAGGAGCCACCCGGTTAGAAATTTGAAATATTCGCATGGAGATTCTGATTTTAGTGCAATGTCGCAGGTATATCAAGGACAGCAACTTTCAAGTCAAAGAGATCGCGGGAGCTCGAAAACTTATCGCAAGACTGAAACCACATAATGAAGAGTTTCTTGCTGTTATCGGGTTGATGTTCTGGACTGTCGGTGAGCGTGAAATCACGTATAAACCCAGAAATTTTTTCAGATGGGATCAATGTGAGTCAAGCGATTTCTACGATCGCAGAGCACTATACAAAACAGATATTGAATGAGATTCATTCATTTTACAGGTAATATCACGCGTGTCGCCTAATATTCGAATAACGGGTGGCACATTGAAAAGGTCAAAAATTAGTTTAGCTCATTTTTCGACAGCCCATAGGGTCCCTCACAAGATTGCGTCGAGTTTTGTTCCAAATTCTCGATCTCAACGACGAGAGACGACGTCAACTTTTTCAGAGTCCGAAAATTGCCATTTTCAGAGACCCACAGTTCCTTGCACAGTGGATTTGGTGAAAACCCGTCAACATGAAAGATGCGCCAAATCTACCGAAGAATATGCCTGAATAATTGGTTAATTCATATCTTCTTTATTAGTTTTTTTAATCGATTAAAATGTTTAATCAAAAGATAACCAAAGAATTTCATCGTCTGATTCGGTAAAGCTCGATGAGACGATTCGAATGATATGCTGAACGTATGCTTTTTAAGGATGCGGGCCAGAAATTATCGACCTTTTGGGTTTCTCCGAAATTCAATCTGAACTTGATTTACAGCAGTCCCTTGTCGCACCAGAGTATTGGGCGAGATTAAGAGCATTGCTATCATGTCTCTTGTGGCGCAGTCGGTAACGCGATTGAATACTTTTTGAACGGCCCGGTTTCGAGCTCAGTTTTTGGCAAAGATGTTTTGCTGAGTTGTTGCTTCTGATTCTTGGTATCCGATGCGAAACTGTATCCAGACGTCGTCAGCGACATGAAAATTTAAAACGGCATGAAAATTGATATAACAATATTTCTGATCATCGTCGACGTCTTCTGAGTTCGTCGTCAACAGAAGAAACTTTTAAAAACCTCTGGCAATGCTCTCAATCTCGCCCAATACTCTGGTGCGACAAGAGACTGCTGTTAATCAAGTTCAGATTGAATTTCGGAGAAACCCAAAAGGTCGATAATTTCTGGCCCGTATCCTTAAAAAGCATACGTTCAGCATATCATTCGAATCGTCTCATCGAGCTTTACCGAATCAGACGATGAAATTCTTTGGTTATCTTTTGTGGTTAAAACTAAACGTTTTCATCGATTAAGAAAAATAATAAAGAAGATATAGATGAACCAATTATTCAGGCATATTCTTCGTAAAATTTGGCGCATCTTTCATGTTGACGAGTTTTCACCAAATCCACTGTGCAAGGAACTGTGGGTCTCTGAAAAGGGCAATTTTCGGACTCTGAAAAAGTTGACGTCGTCTCTCGTCGTTCATATCGAGAATTTTGTACAAAACTCGACACTATCGTGTGAGGGACCCTATGGGCTATCGAAAAAAGTATAGAAACATATGGGTCAAAAAATGTGCCAACCACTCCCCGATTTTATTCGAATCTTAGGTGACACGCGTGATATTTCTCTTGATTTTGTGCATAATTTCTAGAGAGAAACATTATTTTCAGAGAAGTGTTAAAACTGGATGATTACGCAACACGTCTTGGCGAACTATTACTGTTAATTCAAGTTTTCGACGTGAAAATTCTCTGTTTCTCTCAATTGAGCATGATCTTATTCAGGTCAAGGATAAATACAAGGAACACTTCGAGATGTTGCGGCTTCTCAACATCATTGATGACGATTCTTTCGTTTACCGTCTTCAGAAAGATTAGTCGTGAACTGTTGTCAGTACAATGCACATGTCCACCTTTCGAACTGGCTAAATCGAGACTGTTTTTTTGTATTTACACTGTGAATTTCTAAAGAGAGATATGTTCTAATCCATTATTTGCACAAAGGCAATAGTTGATACGTACATTCACAATAATAGAATCACTTCTGAGAAACAATGAAAGATTAGTCGTGAACTGTTGTCAGTACAATGCACATGTCCACCTGTCGAACTGGCTAAATCGAGACTGTTTTTTTGTATTTACACTGTGAATTTCTAAAGAGAGATATGTTCTAATCCATTATTTGCACAAAGGCAATAGTTGATACGTACATTCACTATAATAGAATCACTTCTGAGAAACAATGCATGGAACTGTCGGGAAAAAATCGTCTGAAAAAAGTACTACTCGAGTGCATAGTCCCAGAAAGTTCTTCCATTTCTGTCATTGTTTAGCGAGCAGCTGTTGCCGTGAGGGGAGTTAGGGTCAGCGGTCGAGAGATAATGAGAAATGGAGAGAGTGGGGGGCATCTGGTGCGAAGAAAAAGAGGAGAGATAGAAGGGGCAGTGTAAGAATGGGAGAGAATCGAGAGAAGAAGAAGTTCAGTCCAGTCCTCCAAGTGGACACGTGGAAGTTGCTTTACTTGCGCTTGTATTTGATTTCATTTTCCAAAATTATTTATTATTCAGATGCGGGTTTTTTTCCTGCTGCTGTTATGTGTCTACCAGTGTTCAGCGACCTTGGAAGAACCGGAGATTACCTTCGAGAAGGTATGTTCTAATATCACCATTTGCATTATTTTTCGATAAAAATGCATAAATGGTTTGGTTTTTGAATCGATAATCCCACAAAGTCAATATTTCTCACATGCTCATGCCGTTTCAGCTCTACAAATTCGGAAAGGATGCGTACACTGTGGGCGAGTGGTCGGATTGCATCGGGTTCATGAGGAGAGCGCTTGAGGATTGGGAGTAAGACTCACGCATTTCATATTTACCATTTATTGTCAAAATTGGAACAATTTTTTTGCCCAAATAATATGAGTAATTTTCAATTTCAGCTATTACCAGTCGGAGTATTTTTCATGCGCCGCAAAATGCGTCAAGAAACTGCCTGAACCAAAATTCGGAGCGGATTCTGAGCCGAGCCATGTCGTTCTCGGTAAATCATTTGTTCCTCACAAGTTCATTCCCGGACTGGCCACGATAATAAGTGTCGATAAGGCGAAAAGGTATTTCCAGCCCGTTTCCATCACACATCACAACGTGCTCTGTGCGTTCGACGGTGTCGTAGAGAGAGACTCAGCTCGAGAAGACCCGCAATTGCAAGGAGGTTCGTTCCCCTCTACTCATTCTTATTGAGGTGGAATTCATGTTGATAATTTTCAGAGATGTTGTTCACGACTTCATGGAGCGTCGTCCCTACAACTACCTGCAAGTGTGCCACTGGAAGGACGGAGACTTCGCAAGTGCAGTCAAGGCAGCCTACACCTTCCTGGTGGCCAACCCCACCGATGAACAGGTAAGATGAGAAGTGAGAGCGAAAAGATACAGGACTGTCGAGAAATCCTAACACTCCATTCTCGTCTTCTCATTAGCGTAGGTACTTTTTATAGCGGACGTGGAAACATTCCTGAATATCGTAACTTTCAGGCGAAAGTGAACATGGACTTCTACATGAACGAACCCGAGTTCACGGAGGATATGCTCGAGGATAAGGAGAGAGCTGATTATGAGGTGATTTACTATTGATCGCTTCGAAACTGGGATCATGAAGAAAACATAAAGTTTCAGCGCATGTTCATCTCAGGAGTAGGCGCATACGAAGATGAGGACTGGCCCAAGTGAGTCGATCTTCTTTGTTCAATAGAAAATCTGTTTTAAAATTACAGGAAGTCGAATGCGTAAAATTGAAAGAACTGCCTTTCATGTTTCAGATGCGTCACTCATCTTGACACGGCGCTGGAGGAATTCTTCAAGGAGGAGGAGCTGTGCAGGTTATCGTCTATTATTTTCAAGTCACAACATCCAATCGTTTCCAGTTTCTCGAGAACGAAACACATTAACGTGAATGGAGAATTAGGAGCTTCATAATATCATCGTTATCTCAGATTGAGTTGTCGTGACCGCGTGGACTGGACGGGCGTCGGATCAGACGACGATGTAGACGTGGTCATTAATGGTCAGATCAGCGATCATTGCCAATTATTTTTGAAATATTGACCGATTATGATGAACACTATTCAATTTGAAGTTTATCAAGTGTTTCAATTTTCACGATTACTGTAATTCTAGCCATGCATCGCTCCACAGTCGAGTGCCAGCACTCTTGCCTCGCTCGTCTCTCGTGGGTCAACGGTCATTTCTTCGGGAATCTCGTCGCGCAAGTCTACCGATACCAGCATCTGTGCTACTTCAAACGTGAGCTTTTTTGCTGTAATTACAAGAAAGGCACATCGATCGACAGCACGTGTGGCTTTGCTATCATTGTACATGCCGTGTAATCATAGACCGCCCATACCAATAGTTGATTGGGTATTGAAAAGGAAAAAAATCGTGTTCAGTTTTATCGGATAATCGGTTGGAATGTTCAGACAAATATGCCAGATTCTCTTTTTTTGTGGAAGCATGAAACTTGTGAATTGAATTAATAACGAGGCATAATTAAAGTGAGACACGGGCGAGATGGGGTTATTGATTGTGCTCTTGTCGGGTCATTATTCAGAAGTTGAAAATTGGTATTCGCTGCATCTGGAACGGTCCTGAAATGATACATTTTAAAAAAAAATTATAATCTAATGGTAAAGAACCTTTCCATTTGCAGAGTTTCTGAGACAATCGTAACGTGTTTCTTCTTAGCCTTCATTGAGCTTCTCAGGCGCGGAAAATAGTACGGAACGCTGACGATCACAGCAGCACTCGCGCTTGAAGTATTTCAAATAATCATTAAAATTTTACCCCAACTTACAGTGATAACCAAAAATCGTACATTGAAGCAGAGAAAAATCTAAGAAAATCATATTCGATGTTAGAAGGAAAGAGTTTGAATATTGGAAAGAAGACGAAGGGCGGGACGCAAACAATTGTTAAGGGGAGCGAGAGTCTTTTGTATGACTGAAAATATTAACTATCGAAAATACTCAAAAAATAGAAACTCCTTGTCTGCTCCTTGTCTCATAATACGAATTTCCTTCAGATTGTAACGATGAACCGAAGTGAGAAACTGAAACGTATTGCTTCGAGGAGTGTCTGGTTTTTTATAATTAGTGATAATCAGTGAGCGAACAAACCGTGATTCTAATAATAACCAGAGCCGCGTAACAGGAGACCGTCCGCATGCTTGTGATGTACTCTGCCATGACAAACTTGATTTTCATTTAATATTGTAATAAATAATAAGAATAATAAATTACCGTAAACAAGCAGAACAGCGATTGTAATCGAAACTGCATAAATAATAACTTCTTGAAGAACGAAGAAAAGAAGAGTCGAATTAGTTCCGCGTTCATACCTATGTCAACATTGTTATCTGGTTGCAAATATAAAATTACAGCCTTCCGATCATCAGAACTATTACACAAATATTTTTCATTCGGTTGTTAGGTTACGAATGTGCCCTGGCAACATTACTAGGCAATTTTTTTCGATAAAAAAAGCAGGAACGCTGATTTTATGTTACTCTCTAATGGATGATTAACTAACCAAGCCCACGATTTTGTTGCGACCAATCGATCCAGAGCCAAAACCGAAAGCCTGAAAATAGCAAAACTATAAAATTTGTTAACTGATCAACTTGCAATGTCGTCATATACCCCAAAAATATCTGCTTCATTAGGCTGCCGAAAATGAGACTTTTTGTTTCCACTGAAAGATTAAAAGCTTTGATTATTAAATCTCTAATTTCCCACCATATCCTGAATGACCAAAGTATTCATGGTGCATTACCAACAGTCTTGAAGAGACATACACGAGATCTAACGCAATTGTGAAGATTAATCGAAGCGGAATCTGTGAATTACTTGTTCAAGTAGCTAAACTTCGCCAATTACCTCTTGTAAATGGCTCACTCACCAATCTGTGAAGCTTCCTTGTTTTTATTGCTAAATAGAATACGACAAATCCTGCGATATGTGTAGAAACAATGAACACAAGCTGTATCAGACTCTTAGAATAAATTCATAACAATCTCGCACCTCGAGCGCGTAAATGATTTCGAATATGGGGAAGAAGGGGTTTGTAGAAATTCGAGAGAGATAGTTAACGAGATACATAGCCAATCTAATGAATGGAACTCGGGTACTGGTATACTAACTGTTATCATGTAATAATAAAGGCGGTTCTGATATACTGAACTCTGCACTATCTAGCACTACTTCCTGATTATTTTTCTTGATAAATAATAGTCGATCTGTAGTTAGTTTGTAGTATGTCAAAGATCGTTCAAATGCCTGTCAGAATACCTTTGTACTCAGTGATATCTATGGAATAGCGTACGACGCGATTCGATTATCAGAATCAAGCGACAATCAGCAGTGCAAATTCAGTGTTTATACGTCACTGAGATATTCTCAGAGATGCGTGGGCAGGACGCGGCCAGGGCAGTGGCCAATCACCTGTTGCTCGATGCTTCACCCGACATCCGATGGAACAAGGCCCACTATCGTACCCTCTACCCCGGAAGAGAGGAGATATTCCGACCTGAACTGGTGAGCTCAATACTATAGGGGTGATCCGAAAGCATCTTCCGCGTTTTTACAACTTTTATTTCTTGCAAACTATATTTCGAATTCCCGAAATCTATTTAGTATTAATTGAAGGTACAGATGATCTAAAATGTTCCATCTTAAGACCGACTATCTGAGATTTTGGAAATAGTTCTGGCATTCGTAAAAATGGATTCTTCTCATATTGTGGCATTAAATAGTGCTCGATGAGTTGAGTCTGGGGATATTTTTTTTGGAGTTTTTCAGAATTTTTTCGCATCGCGGCATAGGGCGTGATGACGTCATAAGTCAAAATCCGTAAATCGAACCTAATCGCTTCTAGAGCGGGTTCGTCGCATTCCTCATGGTATTCTAAGACTCTTTTACTCAGAGACATTTTTCGGTCCCCCCCCCCATCCGAAAGCTGCAAATCGATAAAAACACAAATTTCGCCATACTTAATTTATTTTTTAAAAATTCTTAAGAAGAGGTGCAAGTTTTTTTCGCTTAATATCTTCTAAATGTAATAACACAGCTGCAGTGATAAATTCGTAATTTATTAACATTGGAAATTTTTGCGTATTTGGGCGTCAAAGGAGCCCAACTCGCTGTTTTGGGTTACTGTTGGCCAGTATGCGTGCAAATTGGAATATCATGCACATATGTCAATGTTTCAACATTTACTGTCTCAGTTTATATTGGAATAATAAACTGAAAGACTTTGCACGATTTAGAATTTTTTTTTCGAAAGTCATGATCTATGAATTTCGCAACACTTACTTTTACGAACGCAATAATAACCCAGACTCTTGCTAGTATAAATGTGTAGTCCCGTGGCTACTGCATCGTATCCATGTGATATGGGGCTCTGGCAATCCCGTGGTCACCCTCATTTATTCGCACAAAAAATGAGTTTTGCAAAATTCGCAAATTTCAAAACCTTGCAAACTCCCACTTGTTAGTGCTCATTATGTTCGTCTATCATCGCATGTTTTGCACAATGGATTACGAACACAATGAGCACTAACATGTGGGAGTTTGCAAGGTTTTGAAAATTGCGAATTTTGCAAAACTCATTTTTTGTGCGAATAAATGAGGGTGACCACGGGATGGCCAGATCCCCATATCACATGGATACGATGCAGTGGGCACGGGACTACACATTTATACTAGCAAGAGCCTGGGTTTATTATTGCGTTCGTAAAAGTAAGTGTTGCGAAATTCATAGATCATGACTTTCGAAAAAAAAATTTCTCAAAATCGTGCAATTTTATTATTCCACCATAAACTGAAACAGTAAATGTTGAAACATTGACATATGTGCATGATATTCCAATTTGCACGCATACTGGCCAACAGTAACCCAAAACAGCGAGTTGGGCTCCTTTGACGCCCAAATACACAAAATTTCCAATTTTAATAAATTACGCCTTTATCACTGCAGCTGCGTTATTACATTTAGAAGATATTAAGCGAAAAAAACTTGCCCCTCTTCTTAAGAATTTAAAAAAAAATTAATTATGTATGGCGAAATTTGTGTTTTTATCGATTTGCAGCTTTCGGCTTGGGGGGACCGAAAAATGTCTCAGAGTAAAAGAGTCTTAGAATACCACGAGGAATGCGACGAACGCACTCTCGAAGCGATTAGGTTCGATTTACGGATTTTGACCTATGACGTCATCACGCTTACTCCCTTATGCCGCGATGCGAAAAAAATCTGAAAAATTCCAAAAAAATAACCCCAGACTCAACTCATCGAGCACTATTTAATGACACAATATGAGAAGAATCCATTTTTTACGAATGCCAAGAAATAATTATATATGTCGAAAATCTCAGATAGTCGGTCTTAAGATTGCGAATCTATTGCGTAATGATGACGAAATAGGGTCAAATGTGTGTTTTCGGGCTACATCTTTGAAATTTTCTATCTCAGTGGAGGATTTCGTTGGGATCACCGGATTGGAAACAAAGATAAAGAGGGGTCTGTAGTATCAAATAAAAATTGTTAATAGAAAATACCTTAAACGATGGACGGACGAAATTTTTCGTTTTTATGCCCCTTTTGATGGTCGATTTTTCCAATTTTACCTTTCTTGGCATTGAATTTCCTTCAAATTCTGATAAGTCGCAGTTAAGATTTATGTGTAATATTTTCAAAATGTAGTTGCTAAGAAATTCACACATTTTCAGAAAAATTTGTGGGGAATTTCGAGTTTCGTTGTGATGATGCAATCGATAATGAAAAGATCAGATAGCGCGCAATTTGAGCGTTGTCCATACCAAACTCCCTTGAGAACAACAGAGAACGGATTTTTAAATGAAAATTGAGACTCGATAATTTTGATGAGGGTTGGTCTAATTAGCGCCGTTTGTCAATAACATGAGGACATACAGTGCTCAAGAGCTGAAATATTAGAGTAATGGTTGCTTGAGCTAGCTCACTTTAGTATGACTTGATAAGTTTCCTAGAACCTGGGAAAAATATTTCTCAAAAACGTGGAAGATACTTTCGGATCACCCCTATACACTGAAATATTCAAGAGTGAAAAGCATGGACTTCTATGTATTGCTTTTAAATTAGCTTAAATAGTTTAGCAGCTGTTGGAAGTCACAAAATACAATTTAGAGAATCGTGGAGTTCGCGCGCACTCGCTTATACGAGCAGCAGTTCCTGGAATTCGCAGAGGAGAAGTCGCAGCTTGTCAATGGATACGTTAGTTAATCTCTTTTGATTTGTTGCACGAGAACAATACTTACAGTATGCCACCGAATCGATGGAGGACTATTCACCCCTGAAAGCGGTTGATAAAGAAGACTTCGTCAAGGTTCGAAAAACTGATATATATAAACGAGAATTATTATTTTCAGGAGGCCTTCCCCTATGAGGAGGTCGCTTCGACTCTCTCATCTGGATTGTGCAAGACACTGAGACAGATCGCCCTCCAATTGCCAACTTCCCATGAAAAGCAGGCTAAGTGAGCGGATATTTATATTTTTCAACTTAGAAAAAATACCCAAAACTCTAATAATGTATATGTTGTAATCGAATGTTTTCAAATGCAACATATTTAGTTTCACATATATATATTGCAGAGCGGAGGCAGAGGAGCGCGTGCAACGCCTCTTTCCCTTCTCGAAGCTGCAAGGTGTCTGGTGCGGTGAAGTGAGGAGGTAGGTACACAATTTCAGAAAGATGATGATGTAACTTGAGCGTCGAGCACAGAATATGCAATATTATTAACCATTCTGCAGACCAGCTTGCGACCGAGCGATCGTGCTGTCGATCGAGGAGGGAAACTGCTCTGAGTGGCTGGGACCTATGCATGGAGGATGCGCGCTAGTGGCGTGCGAGTGATATTGATCTCCTTTATTTCTAATTTTTCACTTTTAAAAGATTTTGTGATGCGAAATGTCAATTTTTTTATGATTACGTGACGAGTAAATCATTCATCTACAATCTCCCACACAGATACATACAATATTGATACGATTTCTAATAATTTTCAATGACTGATTCTCTAATACCAGAAAGATATTTTGAATGAACAGTTGTGAACGGAGATAAAATTGAAATAAACATCAGTCGTCAATTATACTTTCATTAATACTTTGATTGAGATTATGCTGTCATCTCTAGGCTACTATTTTCTCGACAGCCGTGGCACTACCGGAACTTTGGTTTTTGAGCTGAAAAATACGGCTCAACAGAATTTTAAAAGAGGACTCACCTTTCTAAAGTTTTCGAGAATTTTCTTTCTGTACATTGGTGTAACTACGAGCAGTATAACAGAATGCGTCGGGGAATGAGTAGATATGAACATAGCAGAGCGAATATGGCACTAAACAGATATTTCCAGGTATAATAATTGAACAAGCGACTAACATGGACCACCCACATCCGTGAGCACCGCAAAAAGGGAGAAGATCAGTGGGAATACAATAAGGACAAGAGGAATAATAGCCTGAATGTCGAGATCTCTATGGAAGTGCATAAAGAAGAAAACAACGACGTCGAGTTATTATTTACCTGAATAATTAGCACCTTGGTGATGCATGAAATTTTGATGCATGAAATTTTTTCAAATTGTCACTGAGAGTTGAAGCCGCCCTAAGACGAGAAAGAGTGTGCCATGAGATCTGTGATGGAATACGAATTTCATCTTCTATATCATAGTCATACCATAACTGCGAAGAGGGCAACTATCACAAGGCCTCCTGCACTTACGGAGGCAAACAATATGAAACGGAAATAAATGATAGCATTTAGCGGATAGAACCGGGATAGTTGGCCAACGTTCAACCAATGCCTATTGTAATTCTGAACAGTGGCATGTACAAAAATTCATTGAAGCTGAAGCAGTTTTTGCTCTGAATCCTCATCCATTTCTGCCATCGGTGAAGGGTGTGTTAGACATGTGTTTACTGACCTCACACACCCATAGCAATGAAGAAATGCAGGTAACGATAAAAAGTAGTAGCATAGCGCAGAAATGACGCACTGCCATAGAGAATCGCCATGACGACCCTGGACTTTGTACTGCCTGATGTCATTTTCAGAATTGAATATAACGCAAAAAAATCACCTGATGTCTTTCAAGAAAACACGCAAAGAAAACAGGGACGTTTAAGGCAATGACTTCAACCCATATCTCCTGCAATGAAATATTTGAAACTCGAATATTTTTAGTGCTCCACATAGTATAAATTAGGCCCTCCCGGTATTGGAACGAGTGGATTCTCTCTGGAAGCAACTGAATTACTGTATGCAATACTGACTAGTGATACCTGAGGAGGCAAGTAGCTGGTAGAAGCATTAACGGATCCCATAAGAGTTGGAGAATTATGTCACCACCAATCCCTAGCACTTAGAATATCTCATTTAAGAAAATAAAATTTTTAAAAAAATGCATTCTATAATCAGCGCAATGAGCGTTATGTACAGTATCGTCCATAAGTCATGGGTCACTTTTTCATTCTTTCATAACTTTTGACTCGTATGAGATTTCTTGCTCATACTTGGTCATGATACAGCACACTCACCGGGTGTTAGGATCTGTGATATCCCAATGTTAGGATTATGCCAATGGGATATCACAGAACTCCCTGGTTGTTGCGTAGTGATGACTCTATCAAGCAATACTTTTTCAAACCATCAAAATTCTTACATGGATTTTTCCTCAGATTTCCTATTCGTTGTGATACTAGAAGGCATCAATACCTTTTCGATGAAAATATGTACTCATGGGAAGATGACGTACAGTGGCTCTAAACTGTTTCAAAGTAGGGTCCCGAAAAAATGGATTTTCGTTCATAGACATGCTAGAAACTCGTTCAAATATTCAAAATGATCCTTCTCACAATTCCTGATGATCCCCAAAGTTTGGTAACGATAGCTCTTAATTTGACCTCAGGACACGAAAAAGACGAATTTTTCACTTTATCACATAACCCTATTTTAGATGTCTACATTTCTGAAGCCGAGTTTCGTATAATGGTCATTCCAAGACACGATTGTAGCATATCCATGGAATATACAATTCCCAACTTTTTAGAGCATAAGGATACCTTTCCCGACCGCGGCAACCTAAAATCCGAGGTCAATCGAATTTCAAAATCGGCTATTTTTAGACATAATGATTTTTTACTTTTTTCATTAATCATATCATGGGCTCTCATATCGAAATTCGGATTCAGCACACAAACATATACCAGAAAAAAATTTAGTCAGAAAGTTCGGAGAGACAATTTTTATCGACTAACGATGGGGGTATCATGGTCATTTTTTCGGTTGAAAATCGATTGACCTCAGATTTTAGGCTGCCGCGGGCGGGAAAGGTATTCAAATGCTCTAAAATGTTGAGAATCGTATATTCCATGAATATACTACCTTTGTGTCTTGGAATAATCTTTGAACGAGAATCACCCTCAGAACTGTAAACATCCAAAATAGGGTTATGTGATAAAGTGAAAAATTCGTCTTTTTCGTGTCCTGAGGTCAAATTAAGAGCTATCGTTACCAAACATTAGGGATCATCAGGAATTGTGAGAAGGATCATTTTGAGCTTTTGAACGAGTCTCTAGCGTGTCTATGAGCCAAAATCCATTTTTTCGGGACCCTACTTTGAGACAGTCTAAAGCCACTGTACGTCATCCTCCCATGAGTGCATATTTTCATCGAAAAGGTATTGAGGCCTTCTATTATCACGCCTAGTAGGAAGGCTGAGGAAAAATCCGTGTAAGAATTTGCATTGTTTGAAAAAGTATTGATTGATTGCTTCATCACTACGCAACAACCAGGGCGTTCTGTGATATCCCAAAGGCATAATCCTAACACCCGGTGAGGGTGATGTGTCTCATACGAGTCAAAAGTTATGAAAGAATGAAAAAGTGACCCATGACTTATGGACGATACTGTATAGCTTTGAAAATCGATGGGCACAGATTAAAACGAGAATAATAGCCGGAACAGCGAAGGATTGTGCACATGTGGCGAATTGTCTTGATTACTTTAATGAATTTGGAGTGAGAGCTCATTCACAGCCTCCGTTCGGACAATTAATTCAGTTGTGTTAGTATCAATGGGGACGTTCAGTAGCATGTTATAGAAGTGATATTCGATGCTTGCTTGATCAAATGTGCGTTTTTGTTTTCTGATATCACAGTTGTAGTCGCCACTTTCTCACTAATTCCTTTCCATTACACATCTCTGAACAGCAACGATGGAGTTCGGCGCTTCACTATTTACTGTTACGTTCTCCTCAGAAAAATGCTGGTCAATTAAACAACAATCAACAAAACAATGAGAAAAAATTTTACTTACCAGGTCATACCCTTTATTTAAAAGCAGAAAATTTTTTTATATTTTGACTCAAGCAATCATACTGAAAGGCAAAAACATCAACAACGGTTAATTGATGCATCTTCTCCGATGTGCGCACTTCGGACTTCGTGAAGAGAAAGCGACGGTCGCCGAGATCTTGTGCGATTCATTAAATTGAATTGTTTTTAAAACCCGCTTTTATTGTTGTTTGCGTTCAGTTTCTTTGATATATATAAAATCCTCTTACTTTATGCAAACTCTTAATTTCTACACTATTCGTCGATTGATGGTGAGTCAGAAATTCACCATTGCATCCATTCGTGATAACCTAGATCGGAGGTATTTCTAGCGTAACGAAGGAGAAACCACTCACGTTTCGCACAATTGCAAGAAAAGTATTTCTGTACATTGGAGTGACCAGTAGAACGAGCATAGAATGAGTCGGAGAATGGGTCGAGATGAATAAATATGCTAGTGAATAAGGCACTGCGATATGATGATGTAAACTGTCTAGGAAATGGAACCGGGTAGCTTACAAGGTCCCCCGGCGTCGTTCAATACTGATACAAGCGAGAATATGAGTGGGAAGGCGAGTAGAGCGAATGGAATAGATGCCTGCGTATTGAAAGGTGAATATAGCCATTCCGTTGGGCACTTTTTTGTTGAACAGTTTAATTACGAAATGTTAGAATTAATTACCTGGACTATAAGCACTTTGTTCATTGAGCACTTAGCACGGATAACATCTTGAGTTGGCCAACGGACTCGTAGCGTCTAGGGATAATTTTGACATCGTTGAGTCTTTACAATAGCCTGTACCTGAATAAGTGCCTGCTGATCATCCGCTGACATCTCGGCAAACTGAGAAGATCTCTATATTTTACATTGTCGAACTTCGAAATTTCACCATTAACGAAGAACAGATGATAAATGTGCCGAAGGCCAAAATACCAATCAGGAAGTGCCGCACAAATATTGGAAGCAAAAATTTCGAACCGATGTTTTGCACAGCCTCCAAGTAATTGCTTTTAATTTTTGATTTGGTTTGGCTTTGTTTTTAGACTTTTTACTTGATGTCTTTCAAGGAAGCAAGCCGCAAACAACGGGACGTTCAAGCATATGAGCTGCACCCAAATTTCCTAAAACGTGTTTTGATTGTTAATAGTATTATATTTAAAATTCTTCTTAAACCATACATAGTATAAATTTGCAGGGCCCGGAATTGGAATGAGAGGATTCTCCCTGAAAGCGAGGAAATTAGCAAGCATGTTTCACGCACGAAATACAAAACCTTAGTATGCACAAGTCCGGGAGCAGCATAATCGGATCCCACACCATTTGGAGAACAATATCAGTGATTACACCAAATATCTGAATTTGCAATTCATAATGAAAATATTCCGTCTCACCAATAAAAATCTTACTACGAGCATTCCGATAAGAGCAGAATATCGCTTGGAGACTCGCTTAGCACAAATTGCGATGACAAAGATAGCAGGAGTTAATGTGTTCAATGTAGAAAGAGTATTGTTTTGTTCCAATGACATTCTGTTTTTCAATGGTCTTGTATCATAACCAGATGGCTCCCTCGTGATTTTTACATTATTTTCGTCAATGATGTTGGCTCACGAGCAACTTGATCAACATTTTGTATTCAAACATATGGCGAGTTTTTTCACTGTGCGATCCTTCTTTTACAACGATGTGCAAACAATCACGGCATTTCGATCCCACGCAAAGCCGGCACTAACTAAACAGAGTAAGTTTGAAACCGGAGCAGTTACCGTAACCGTATCATAACCAGTACCGGCAAAAACCCAACAATTTTCGTCACCCCACCACGCTCCGCCAGAATATCAATCGAAAATTACGGTATTAGTTTTTTTTTTTAGATCTGATGTCCAAAAATCGATAATTTCAAATTTGAGATTTCAGTATCATGTGGCATATCATTCGCAAGAGAATAAAAAGTTATGTTAAATCGTAGTAGGAAACTTGATTTTAGCTATTCCGACGCGAGTTATGGCACAATATGTGTAATTTTTGCACAATTTCGCCAAACATCGATATGGCTTCCCATGATGGCATGGTTTCTAGGAAACCAAATCAAGATATTATGCGCCGTTTTCACTTCAGAATTTAATGGAGTTGTATTCAGGGCCTTGTTTCAGTGCCATCGTGTCCGAATCCTCAGTTTTCCGTTACCTACACATGATCCGCTCGACAGTTTTTATAGTATACTTTTTTTCTTTCGTGATTAAATAAGCCCTAGTATGCAAATTCGGATTCAGCACGACAAAATACACCAGAAACTCCTAAAGAAACATTTTTTCGAGATGAAAAGTTTTTTGAATTTCGCCTTTTTTCATCATGTGGTCCCTTTGGTCCGTTATTGGGTTGAAAAGTCGAATCCTCAAAATGATGTATCTATAGGATTTTCTAACCTAATTTTGCAAGTAGAATCCGAATTTGCTACCTAGAGTTCATGAAATTAGGAAATAAATAAGTTATGCTCGAAAACGTCAATATTTTTCGGAATTGTGATCAGAACTTTATTATTTCGAAATTTCACTAGCTCTAGGTAGAAGATTTGGTTTTTACGTGCAAAAATACGCCAGAAATTCTTATAGGCACAATATTTTGAGTATTTGACTTTTTGACCCAAAACGGACCAAAGGGGGGGAGCACATGGAGAAAAATGGCGAAATTCGTAAAACTTTTTATCTCAAAAAAATATGTCTATAGGAGTTTCTGGTGTATTTTTGCGTGCTGAATCCGAATTTGGATACTAGAGCTTATTTAATAACGAAAGAAAAAAGTTAGACTATAAAAATTGTCGAGCGGATCGTGAGTATGTAACGGAAAACTGAGGATTCGGACACGATGGCCCTGAAATTAGGCCCTGAATACAACTCCATTAAATTCTGCAGTGAAAACGGCACATAATATCTTGATTTGGTTTCCAAGAAACCATGCCATCATGGGAAGCCATATCGATGTTTGGCGAAATTGAGCAAAAAATGCTTATTATGTGCCATAACTTGCGTCGGAATAGCTCAAATCAAGTTTCCTTCTATCATTTAACACAACTTTTGATGCTCTTTCGAATGATATGTCACATGATACCGATATCTCAAATTTAAAATTATCGATTTTTGGAGATCAAAGATCAAAATTTTTATGAAAAAAGTTTTTTCGACCCAAAGGATTAGCACTATTTTACCAAACTCTTTTCAGGATTATCTAACTTCTGATGACCGCATTGCTGAATTTCTCCCAAGATTCAAGAACCTTCACATGCGTTGTCTAGTCGTAAAGACTGAATCCCTAATACCTGCACTCTTGGTTAGTCATTAATCTGTTTTTGAAAAAAGTTGATAGAGGGCGTCTAGTCCAATCATAGAAATACAAATAAATTCTCTCGGGAGTCGAACCTGCCTGCGTCGGCATGCCAGTCAGACACCATGCCCATTAGGCCAGGGCGGCCTACCGCAGGGAACGCTTGACGGAGACTAGTGGTTGGGGCGCGCGCCTTTCTCTACCTCTTGCAAAACATCACCTGCGGGCGGGAGTCGAGCCTGCCTGCGTCGGCATGCCAGTCAGACACCATACTCTCAAAATATTAGCCACGTACGACCATTTTGAAGCAACTGTACCACCTCACCCTCAATAGTACAGAGAACGCGTTTTAAACGACGGTATTTTACTGCACACTAGCCAAAAAATTGCGGGAACCTTTTGAAAAAAAATTCTTAGTTCCACGACGAGGTTTTCGATATGAAACTACACAATTCCCGGTTGAAATGCCGTGCAATATGATAATATCAGGTCGAATAAATAATGATAGTTTGTTATGTTTCATTGATGGTAAATGTCCAATTTGATTACATGATAGTGTTGATGAGTCATTGACGCTGATATTTGAGAGATGTATGGCCATCATTCGTAAAAGCCAACTCGGCCTCGGAGTTTGCACAATCGTATCGTATACCAATTTCGAATGACTAGCAAATTATAAGTAGATGAAGCGATTCAATTCGATGTGCTGATAACGATTCTTTCGGCGGCGATATCGTCGATCACGTTGTGTCTTCTAGTGAACTGAAACGCAACCTCTACATGGCGTTAGTGAGATAAACTCACTCTCTTCACGATCTCGACAAACTTCTTGCGGTACATCGGTGTGACAGTCAGCAGAATCATGGAATGAGTGGGAGAATGAGCAGATATGAATAGATAACAAAGAGAAAAAGGCACTGAGAAAAAATAGAATCCATACATAAATTGGTTGCTCACGCGGTCCTCCAACATTCGTGATCACAGCAATGTGAGAGAAAATTAATGGAAAGACAACGAGACATAAGGGAACTATGGCCTTTATAAAATGGTTTACTACATATTGAATAGAAATGCACTTCAAACCTGAATTATTAGCACATTGGTCATAGACGAGTTAAACTTCCTCATTGTGTCACTCAAAGTCGAAGCTTGTCTCAGCATTGCGAATGTGTGAATTGAGAACTGACCATAATCATTATCATAACATCTATGTGAGCCACATGGAACTAACCAAAGAAACAGCAAGAGCACAACTCAGAAGACCTGCCACACAAACTAATGCGAAAACGATGAACAAAGCATAGTCGTAGCATTTGGCCAATGTTACGTCAATTGTAGGCCAGCGATCTCTGAGTTCCTACAAATAGTTTGAAGAGCTTGCACTGAGTGTGAAACACCTCCAGCAATTTTGGCTCTGCTTCCAATGACATTTCCGCTACCTGAAAGTTTTATTAGTTCTCCCTTTCCGCCTTATCTACCCACCTTTAGTAACGCTGGAATAGATAATGCGATTAGAATGATGGCTGTAAAAATGTAAGGGCGTGTCCACATCGGGATTAGCCAGCGAGATCCCGGACTTAGTACTGCCTTAATGTTCATATTCTCACAATCCGACGTCGATTGATAGACCTGATGTCTCTCCAGAAAACATGCCCCAAAAACTGGTACATTCAGCGCAATCAATCCGACCCAGATCTCCTCAAAGATATGCCAAAGTTGGGGAAAGTTGACCCAAAACTTACGTAATATAGATTAGGCCCGCCTGGTATGGGAATGAGTGGATTTTCTCTGAAAAAAATAATCCAAATTGTTTGTATTTGTATCACCTGAGAATGCAAGTGGCGGGTAGTAGCATAAGGGGATCCCACAATATCTGGAGCACAATATCAGCGACAACTCCAAGTACCTCAAAAGTGGATGAATCAAAGAATCGGCTTGATTCTTTATGCATGTATTCTACATCCCACATCTTGATTGATTTCCGCCTGTAGTGTTATGACAAAGAGATTTGATAATGAAAGCACCCACTACAATCAGCGAGAGGAGTACTGAATATCGAGTGGAAACTCGATTAGCGCAGAGTGCGACTACAATCAGAGCAGGAACTGCGAAGAGCATAGAGAGGACGGTGCTGATATGGCGAATTGTCTTGATCACGTAATGAAGTTGCAAGGAGAGAGGACTAACCACTCTCATGGCAAGTTTCCATTGACTGCAGCAGTTACTGGGTAGAACCGCAGATGTTTTGGAAAGAAGATGGATATCGACATGCATGGCGTCTTCATTACGATGTAATGAGTTAATTTGTTTTTACACTCACGCTATGCCCTTTCTTTGTTCTCAGAGAAAGCAGGCAACGGATGACGCTCCACTTAGAACCAATTGGGCGATTGCCTTTTTATTGAGGAACTTCAGGATAGTCCGATAGTCCAGACATCTTCTTCGGGTCTTCTCATGGGTAGTCTACATAGACTCTTTTCCATTAATTGGATAATAACAAAATGTTTTAAAAAATTGTAAAAATTGTTTAAAATAATTGTTTTCCGTTCAGCGCCTTTGTGAGTAAGTGGCTATACCAAGTACGAGGTAGACTTCCAGGTGGAATATATATTAGGCCTCACATGACTTCTCTAACTAGCCATGCAAGGTATGTACTAGTCTGTAATCAGAAATCAAGTTGCTTTTAAGCTATTTTTAGTTTGTTGTTATCTAAGCATAAATACGAGAAGGTATAATGACAAATCGAGGGAATAATCCGTGTGAATGGAAAATGATGGCAAGCGCAACGACAATTTGGAGAAACGTTTCTTATTTTATTCCTCCGGCTGAATTAGACCACTTTGCCTTCAGAACAACGTAGTGCGGATCGCTCGAATATTTGTCTTTCAAACGGCTCTTCTCGGCACACTTGGAATTTACTTTCACGCCCTCGTTGCGGTCAATCGTCTCACAGCAATTGTCACTCCACTGCAATACCATTCGGTTAAACATATAATGCAATTCGGTCACTTTTCAATGCGACCGGTCTCACTTTCGTCCTGGATTCGCATTGGACTCGCCCCACTCTCGCGTACCAGGTTTCCACGCTTTTAACGCTCTTCTTATGAATCTTTCCCGGGGAGGAGCACTTATGATCGGAGGATTAATGCAATTAATAATACTTGGAGTGTATGTCACAATACTGCTTAATGATAGGAGATATCAGGTAAGCAACGAGAAATTAGTCTAACCAAGAAACGTTGCTACATTAGCATCGATGTTTATGTGCACGGGTGAGAAAGATGCTATTTTGAATTGAAACGATTTTCAAAATGTTGCCCAGGCGGATGGTTTCTGTGTGTGATCCTCATAATCGCTGGGTACTATAAACATGTGCTCAAAACAGATGTAAAACATATGTATAGAGACCGCAGGCTCCGCCCACTTTGAGGGGAGGCAAGTTCACTATTTACTTGTATTATATTCACTCTAACAAGAGTAATCCCTATTTGCAACGTCCATTACGAGGAATAGCCCATAAATTTGACCCGTTATGAGAATCTGTAACACATTAGGGCGAACACCTTAGCAAAGCGTGCACCGTTTGAAAAGTATCTTGATCCCTTCATAGCTATGACTGACCATCGCTAAGCAATAATATACCAATATCTTCGTTTCCCTTACACAATTGATAGGACCAGTGACAATGGCTAGGAGAAGGGGTTAAAAATAGCGAGTGGGTACTCTAATCGAGCCTGTGTCTATTAACTGTGGCAATTTGCAATGGTTAGGGACAATTGTTGTGCAGTTCAAAATGAAGTATGTATCCAGTCATATCACTGAACTAATGTATCATTATTGCAGGTGTAATCGTCGACAATTGGCGGCAAGCGACGTCTCTTCAACGGCCACTTCTTTACCATCGGGAAGAAAGGTGAGACCTTACCGGTCTCTTGTCCCCTCCCCTTGTCTCTCTTCTTCGAGTATCTAGTTTGTTTCTAGTTTCTCTAGAAATTACAGTTTATTCATAGTTAGTTGTGTTATCTTTCACACGCATCACTATGTCACGTGTTTTTTTGGGTCGTCCTTTATTGAAGTGATTGAGTTGGAATAGTATTGTAAAACCTGATTGTTGTCTCCTTTTCAACTTACTCGTATCATTAGTTGTGCTGTTATGTGATTGCTCCTATTAGTCCACCTCATTAGTATTTGATCTACCTCACACAGTTACAGTATCCCTATTTATTGACTTTTCTAATTGATAATCATTGTTCTGTTATATGCTCACATGCAGTGCTTGTTGAACTCACACTTTTCTTTTTCCGCCACATTACATTGTATTATCAGATATTCATGACTTTAAAGCTATAAATATTGATTATTTCCGAAGCTAGTTCAGCCCAAATCACATAACACCATCAGCTGAGAATCTGCGCAACAATTCGAATCATATTTGGTCGAGATATTATGAGAATTCGACGAAAGAATGGGGGAAAGGAAAAAGGACGGAGACGAGGTATATAGGCTCCGCCCCTTTTTCTCTCTCGTTGATTTTGGCCTCTCTCCCGCAGGGCCTTCGCGCGCGGTTTTCGGCTAATATCTCCGCGGAGAGAAGAGATAGAGACAAAAGCTAAAAAGCATAAATGTTATTCAGACCAAGACCAACATATTGAGCACACATATGTACCTGTGCAATCAATTTGGCAGATCACCCTGCGGTCTCTAAATTTACTAGAATTGGATTGGAAAGGTAACGACAAACTAACTTCTTCATGACCTCGGAGTTGCATTTCCAGTTGGGATAACCGTAGTCCTTTGAAAAATAAATTAAAATACAATTAATAGCGTCTCGTTATCTTAATATGATGAGCAGTAGCAAGCGCGTCCAGAGCGAATATCAGGCGTACAACTGGAATTGAACTTTCTATCAAACGACAATCTGAACAAAACATACTCACACAAAGCCAGGAAAACACAGCCAGAACGCTCAAAAATGTCTACAATAATTTCGATATAAGTCTTTACTATACCAATGTGTTTGCTCAAGCATCTCGGAGAAAAAAATCGAACTGGAATGCTACTTACTTATCCTTAGCATTATTATTTCTTCGGATTAAGACGCGATCAACCACCGCCGATCAACCAGTCGCTGAAGAGAAATATGAATAAGCTGGTGATGGTGGAGTGGCAAGCACCGACAACAATAATATTTTGTCACTTCCGGCTAGTGGTTCCTGATCGAATATCAACTCTCTCACTTTGGAATGATATCTAGTCGCTCAAGAGGAATCTGAATAAGCTGGGCAGCGTTCAACCACCGACAACAATCATATGTTGGCACTACCGAACACTAGGGATGTCGTCTCGATTTCGTATTCGGTTTAACCGATCTTTTGGCTCTGTTGTAGATTATTGGTCCCATGGAAGAATAAATCTTTAAATGTGGAACAAATGGGAACGCGAAAATGGAACCGTGTTGATGTGGTACGTGATTTCTTTCAAGTATTTGTGAAACACAAGGGGAAATGCATTTGAACTGCTGGGAGTATCTATGTCACAATCGCCTCGGATTCGGGAATTCCTTCGGCTCGTCGAAACTTGGAGATGGAACGGTTACTTGCTCACCGATTATTTTCGATCCCGATGACTCCCGCTAATCAGATATCTCGAATCAGATATGATATGTAATACTTCTTCTCGTATTCCATGAGATTATGAAAATCACTTTTCCAGGTAATATCGCTGGAAATGTTCTACGCACTCTACAAAATCGGGTATGCATTCAATGGTAGCATCACTTCCTGGACTGTTTTGACTCTGTTCAATAACGTAGGATAGGCAACTAGTCGGCTACAATGTGTTACCATTGTCCTCAGATGCGGCGAAGGATCTTCGGAATCACAAAGTTGCACAACGTACTGGGAGCGTTGTCGACGTCCTCGGAAAATTGAATAGTGCGTTGTATATTGTTTCATGTATAGCAAATTGTAATCTTATTGATCTTATTGAGTAATATGTTTTATCAAAGTTGCTGTGAAACCGATGAAAAATGGCAGAAAAAAACACAACCATACGGCTTCATCGATTGATTGCTACTTATTATATTATTTTATTAACGGCTGATAAGTATACTTATCGTGACACTATAGCAAGGTTACTGCGAGAAGAGATAAGCTATAGTGACGAAGAAGGTTGAGATGGAAAGAACGGAGAAGGAAGAGTCCTCCTCATCCATGACAGCTGAATAACTTCATTCAGGAAGGTAACAACGAAGGAATTATTCGCACTCAATTGCCTCGTTATCTTGCTTACTCTATTATCTCATTATTTGTCCCAATTTTAAATATAAAATCGCTAAAGGCTCACCTATCACTCCGCAAGCAACTCTCGCTCCAGCGTTTCCAGTAGTCAGGGAAGCGTCATTTCCTCCCAATCCCAGGTCATCCTTCATCTCGTGAACTACCACAGCTCTGAATGCGTAGAAGATTTCGACCACTCAATTTTAAGCTTGCCTTCCGATGATGGAAAGAGGACCGTTGAGAGCGAGGTACGAGTCCCTCGTGTCTACAGCAGTTGCACCATCCGCCTGTAAAAATATTGTTTGATTCTATTTTAATAGAATTTTATTAAAATAATAAGATTCTACGATAATATTGTCCCAATATGTCCCGAAGATGAGTGAATAATGTCTGACTGAAGTCTGGATGTTGCCCAGATCGCCGTTGTGTCTGACACTCGCATCGGGAGCACCATGGTTCTTCGAGTACGGATTGTAGTGAGCCCCGGTGTTGAGACACCCATTGGAGAGATCGCCCTGAATAGGAAAAATGATCTCGATATTTTAGAAAAAAAAATGATGGGCTAACGAACATGCTCATGAACGTGGAATCCATGTTGTCCCGCGGGGAGACCGGAGACTGTTCCATTGACCTGCAGATCAGACGTGTATTCATATTGCGAGGCTGGCTTTACTTTTGGCAAAATTCGATTTTCATCAAATGGAGGTGATGTAGATCTAGTCATAACTACACAACCAACACAGAACACCAGGAGAATAATAATCTTGAAAGAGACTCACGCTGACTTTGCCGTCCTCCTGGTAGAAATCGATCGTTCCGACCATTTCTCCTGGATTATCTCCACTCCTCGACTTGAATAGGATCGCCCGAGCACTGAGGACTAAACTCGCATGATCTTGCCACTACCCGAATATCTCTCTCTACAATACCCTCAAATTTGCTCACACTGAGATGCCTGAGATGAAGAGAAAGTGAGCAACGTCGAGATGAGGAGTGTCTTCATTCTGAACTAAAGTATGCAAAAGATTGAGTCAGATATTTGAGATCAAATTTAGATGACGAGAAGGAAGATAAATGCGGACGCGGAGGAGAGAAATTGGCGCGCAAAAAAATACAGAAAATGTGCAAGAAGTGAACGTGCAACCCTGTAAACAACAGGGGTGACGAATGATTTACTGTTGCAAATCTCCCTCCCATCTGCTGACCACTATTCCGCCTATCACAAATAATCCCCGAATAGCCCTCTCAATAACACTCTTCCCATCTCTCTCCTTATCACTATTGGTCTCTGATCGCACTCTGTAGCAAACATCAGCTTATCTCGTCACTCTCGAAGATGGAAGCCGATCTGAAAATTTCGGAAGGAAAGAAACACGGGCAAGGTCGACTATTCAAAGATGGTAGTGAAGGGTTTTATGCGTTTTTGTTCGGTCGCAATATTCTAACAGAATCTCGAGCAGGAACTGATCTAGCTGACATGCGTGAAATGGCGTATGCAATCTCGACATTTCATAAATCAATCCTAAAGGGGAAAGTATAATCATAAGTTGCCATGCGCCTTTATACAGTGATGAAGATGATAATTCACAAAATATTGCAGGGGCTGTCATATGACAAACGTGCTCTCGATGTGTGTCGATACAAATAGTATCCAGCTCCCATCTCCTTTTGTACCCTCTTCTCTCCACTATTTCATTCTCACTAACGTCAATAAGAATGGCCTAATGCTGATCTCTGTTTATAGAATAGAATAGATTTTTTTGGAATTGTTGTGGGGTGGGGTGGGGAGGGGGAGGGGGGATGGAACAAGTAGAACAATATAATGTGTGAGATAGGGGAATCTAAGCGAGTAGAGTGAGCAAGTTTACAGATCATCCAACCTCCTTACACATCACATTCATGAACTCTACATAGTTTGTAGGTATCTTTCCTTTTCGAAGTACATCATACAGTACTTTACCTACTCTGTTCGCAAAACTGTGCTCGCGAATCTTAGTTCTAAATTTTTCTCGACACACTTTGAAGCCTGCGCCTCTGAGATTTGATTTGGATAGAACAAGAAAATCGTTTCTGAACCGGGACAATCTCGAATTCCCGAACAGCATTTCATAAGCTAGTTTGAAGTCATTGACCTTACGACGGTACATCAACGTATTGAGTTTGAGCATCTCGTTTCGTTCCACTGGTAAAGGTCTGTTTTCAAAGTTGTATCCCAAACATTTGTAGCTAATCAGCCTCGTCACTTTGTTTTGAAGCTTTTCGAGTTTACCAGCTTCTCTATCAAAAACTGGGAAAAGGAAAACTGTTTGTAGAGAGTTGTCTGAAAAGTAAGCTGTCAATACACAATACCTGTTCTCAATGAAGCATTAGTAAACAACATTGAATACCACGAAGTGGTGTTTACTAAGGAAAACAATGTGTGGCAGATTTGTGAAAACACTGTTTGATGGCTTGAGATTGTAGAAAAGTTCATCGTGACTTGAAAAGTTCAAAACGTTGAAGAAGGAAGTTGTGATCGATTTCACACAAAAATTGACAGTATCTGAGTCTTGAATCCGAAGACAGTATTGTAGAATCGGTAAGATCGAGCAGGCCATGTCAGCAAACATGCTTAGACACATCGGCAACACATTGAAAGTGAGACCTAATGTGAGGGATAGGAGCGATAGATTCAATATCTCACGGATTACATGTTGAAATATCTTAGAAGGAGAGCTCAACACGACGATCAATGATCACAAGCACTTTATCGCTTATCCCATCTCTTTCCCTCTCAATCTCCTTCTTCATCTCTCCTCTTATTTTCCCTCTGCAGCAGCTGCAGCCGCAGCTTCGGCTGCCTTCTTCTTCTTTTTGGCGCTCTTCTCAGTCTGTTCCTCCTTAAGAGACACCACCTTCTCCAGGGTGTCGTCCTCGTCCGATTTCTTCTGCAAAAGCAACCAATTATCATCCGTCTTTTCCTATTCCCTACTCTCCTCCCCCTACCTGATAATCTCCATTGGCGATCTTCTCAGCCTTTTCTTTCTCGAGTGCTTTCTTTTTCATTTCCATCTCCGATGGCGACGGGTCTTTCACCTACAAACAGCATCCTACAGTATTGAATACCAATCACCACTACCGTATGACAACAACGTCGATACAGTATGCAATAGAGTAACCCTTCACAGTACTCCCTCTACTGAAGCCCATCTACAGTACTCCTTTTACCGTACTCCTCGTCATCTACCATATCTCAAACCAATACCGTACTCCCATCACAATACTTGCTCTAGCGTACTCCATCTACAGTTCTCCCTTCACAGAACTCGCTCTACCCTACCTCGTCCATCATACAATATTCCCTTCACAGTACTCCCATCAGAGTGCTCCTTCTACCGTACTCCCTTCCTCACCTCCGGGTACGGTCTGTTCTTGGTGGAGGCGTCGTCCTTCTTTTCTTCCTTTTTCTCTTCCTCCTTCTCCTCCTTTTTTTCTTCCTTCTTCTCATCTTTCTCCTCCTTCTTATCCTCCTTCTTCTCTCCTCCCTCAGGCTGCTTCGACGTGGATTTTTTATCCGCGTTCGCGTCGGACGAGGGCTGCAAGAGGGATACGATGATTTGTGTTTTTGGATCGCTGATCGTTGATCTTTGATCTCTGATCTCTGATATATAATCTTTAGTCTCGTGATACCGTAATCGACCTTGGACTCTGATTCCTTCTTTTCGTCCTTCTTCTCTGGAATCTCCGGCGCTTTCGACTTGGGCTGCTGCAATACATCATCGTTACAAATATCCCTGCTTCCTTTCCCTTACAAATATCCCCTGAAATCACTTGTTAGCTATACGTGTCACTACAGACAAAACGCCACAAGTTTGTATGCACTAGAATTAGATTCCCGATCGGGGTTTCAAGAAAAGAGTCGAATAAGCACGGTTTACAGCTCACCGACAGATCAATTGAATGGGGTGTGTGCGAAATGAGTGCGGAAGAGTACGGTAGGTCGGGTACGGTGGAATACAGTACCATTGATTTGGCTGATTTTCCCTCGCCGATGGCCGTTACCATGTTCTTGTCGTCGACGACAGGTGGTTTGACCTCCTTAAGAGATGACGTCATCATTATGCAATCTCCTCCATATCAACGCACCTCTTTCTTTTTGTTCTTCTTTCCGCATCCGACGATGAGAACGAGTGCGATTTGTGAGAGCAAACTCTGAAAGGAACAGAGATCTTTGAAAGACCCGCGCCCAGGGGGATACTGTAGTGTGATGTACCAGCTCAGTTGAAAGCCCTTCTTCACAAGAGATTGTTTGTCACGGTCTAGAAAACGTGCCCTGTAGGTACCGTAATCCAGCCGGCGGTTCCAAGAAGTACCGTAGCCTATCGGGGCCCGAACTCACGATGGTTATGAGTAGTGAAACGAGCATCCTGGTAGGCGGTGCTGTGTGGCGCGGCCCTGCGAGAGACAAGGCGACCACTACGGAGACGCGTCAGGGGTAGGAATGGAGAGAGGATGAGAGGGGGAGGGAGAGAAGAAAATGGAAATGAGAATGCAAGTGAATTCAATCAGGGCAGACAGTGGGGGGATTATCATTGTCTCCAGTCAAATCGATTCTCATTAGTCTCATTGTTGTTCGTTGTTTGATGCAAATTCACGGCTTATCGAAGATCACATTTTGAGCGCGAGACTTCACCGATCTTAACTTCATCATGGAATACAATCAATTGAGTGATTTTCAATGATCAGCACTGTTGAATCATTGATGGATTACTGTCCCCGCTGTATCCAAGTGATTGTAAATTGCTCACTGCGGATGACTTGGGTGTGCAAGACAACAAATTCAAGATGAACCTTGGAACATTAAGATTAGATTATATCTCAAAACGTACTTCATACTTCCTGTAAGGTGGCAGGTAATAAAGTATTATTATAGGAGAGATCAACGTGAATGTGCTCGATATCTAAACATTTGCTATCAGGAATTTAAACGAAAGTGTGACTAACCGGCATTATGGATCGTTGAAAGGCTTTCAGTTGATAAATTCCCATGAAGTCCACCAACCACAGGAAGAAAGCAAGGGAGAAGAATAGGGGAAGGGCCATTTGAATGGTGAGCGAACGGAGGATCGCCTGGTGTCTCGATTTGTCCGATGATGCACCCTGGAGGCAGATTTAGGAAGTGATATCAGGGGATATTCGATAAGTTGTTATCAGGGAGACAGAAACACTCACCAGTGATTGAATCTTCCTGAGCAGTCTCCGGCGTAGAACGAAGAGAATTGGCGAAGCAGTCAGATAGACAAACATGACGTATCCGATCGATACTCGGGGCAAGATGTTCTCTTTGCTCAGAATGTGGGTCGCAGTCATGTTGAAGACACTGAAGAGTCGCCCCTTCAGATCTGGATGCTCGAGGAGATGTTGAGGAGGAGGAGAGGGAGAGTTGGAGAAACAGATCTAGAACACGATCGTATTTATATGATGAAAGTTCGGGTCACCATTGCAATCACTGCAGGAATCGTGGCGATAAAACAGATGAAGAAGAGTTTTGCTCGATTGTCAGTGCGAGTTCCCGTGCTGAGAGTAGACGAGAACGACCAAAGACGGAAAGAGAAGGAAATGAGAAGAAGAACGCAAGATTCCCCAATTAATTCAACGTGAATAGCTGAAAGGATAACTGTATTCTCGCGAGAATTATATTCTAACCGAGAGCGGCGTAGCACAGTTCCGCGTGAATGAGACGGCATGGACCCACGTACACATACACAACAGCCCCGTCCATGTTCTCAATTCTGAAAGTACCATGGACTTCCAAACATGCTATTTTTTCACTACTCACATTACTGTTGACAGCAGACTCATGAGTGCCGCATTGCAGTCAAGGATTGCAATTAGAAGAAGGAGCACAGAATAGTTTTTAAGTATAGGAGGAGTGCTGTAATACTAGTCATTTCAAATGATCAATGTGATGCCTTACAGTATCCTCCATAAGTCACCTTTTTTTCTTTTTTCTTACATGTTCTTACATGGAATTTTTCCTGCTTACCACACTTTCTGATATTTTAGACTTGTCCGTGGGCTACCCAGAAAAAAAGGCTACTCTATCGCACTTTCGCTACAGAATTTCTCAAAAATGGGTCCTGAAGAAATGGATTTTCGTTCATAGGCGTGCTAGAGACTCGTTCAAAGGCTCAAAATGATCCTTATGATAATTCCGGATTACCGCTGAAATTACATAACGAGTACTCGAAATTTGCCTTCAGGACACGAATTTTCAATTTTTCACATTACACATTTTTGGATGTTTACAGTGTTGAGGGTGATTTTTGTAAAAATGTGGTTCCAGGGTACGATGGTAGCATATCTAGGGAATATACGATTCCCAATTTTGTAGAACATTTGAATATCTTTCCCGCCTCAGGCAACCGAAAATCCGAGGTCAATCAATTTTCGAGTCAAAACATGACCATGATACCCCCATCATGGTTGAAATTTTTCATCCTCGAAAAACTTTTCATCTCAGAACTTCCTGACTATATTTTTTGCATGTGTATATGTATGCGTAGGATGCGAATTTAGATATGAGAGCCCATGATATCATGAATAAAAAATGATAAAATTCAGAAACTGCCGAAATCGGCACTTTTCCAGGCATTATGAATTTTATCATTTTTGATTCATGATATCATGGGCTCTCATATCTAAATTCGTATCCTACGCATACATATACACATGCAAAAAATATAGTCAGGAAGTTCTGAGATGAAAAGTTTTTCGACCATGAAAAATTTCAACCATGATGGGGGTATCATGGTCATGTTTTGACTCGAAAATTGATTGACCTCGGATTTTCGGTTGCCTGAGGCGGGAAAGATATTCAAATGTTCTACAAAATTGGGAATCGTATATTCCCTAGATATGCTACCATCGTACCCTGGAACCACATTTTTACAAAAAACACCCTCAACACTGTAAACATCCAAAAATGTGTAATGTGAAAAATTGAAAATTCGTGTCCTGAAGGCAAATTTCGAGTACTCGTTATGTAATTTCAGCGGTAATCCGGAATTATCATAAGGATCATTTTGAGCCTTTGAACGAGTCTCTAGCACGCCTATGAACGAAAATCCATTTTTTCTGGACCCATTTTTGAGAAATTCTGTAGCGAAAGTGCGATAGAGTAGCATCCTGAAATTTTTTTTCTGGGTAGCCCACGGACAAGTCTAAAATATCAGAACGTGTGGTAAGCAGGAAAAATTCCATGTAAGAATTTCGATTGTTTGAAAAAGTAATGCTCGACTGGAAAATCATTACTCAACAACCAGGGAGTTATGTGATATCCCAATTGCATCTCCCTAACACACGATGGATGTGCTAGGACATGACCAAGTTTCAACCAGAAATCTATCATGAGTCAAAAGTTATGAAAGAAAGAAAAAGTGCCCGGTGACTTATGGAGGATACTGTACCTCAATATAATTGCAGCAATGAGGATGAGATTTATCGCTATGGCTGAAATATCAATGAGAGAAAGGAAGAGGAAGTGGAGCGAATCTCCATAAGAGAGATCTTCTGATGATAACTGCATACGACTGAATTTTACGAATTCGGACTAGATTATATATTGACCGGTAACTTACGTCTTTTTCGTCCCAAGGGATGTCCAAAGGTTCATCGCCTATACTGTCACACAGAACCGGCACGATGTTTGTTCAGATTTCTCTTTGCATAGTTATAATTCATAATTGAAACCAAATGACGAATCAAATACATGATTCGCACCTGGGGGGATGAGATGTGATGTAAATTGGTGTGAAATTGGATGGGAGAAATGGTAAATGCAAGTGAAAGTTGAGCAATTTGTCTGTAGCTGTGGAGCCAACGACGCACATCACAATAGAAGAAATGTCCCCTCTTCATTTGTTTCCTGCTCCATGAAATATAAGAGTGAGACTCATGATTATTTTCCCAGAACTCAAATTGATGGGATATATAAAACGAGGAGGCGTTATTTTGATATATGAAGGAATGGTACAGGAAATCAGTAATCATACTGCAAGATTTGTTATTATCTTCCCCACAGTATTTTCCAGTAACAGATGTGGCAGATGGCGACTATTGCAAATGAAAAATACTTTTGCTATTTTGTTTATTTTTGTTGTTGTTGTTGAGTAGCTCTAAGACCGATCTGAGTGATTATTCATGTATTGTGTAATTGTAACGACCAACAACTGTCTCAGTAAAACATCAACAAGCTCCAGGCACCCACGCCTTCCGTTTGAACTAAAGCAAAGGTGAGGCTGCTTCGATCACTGAGTCATCTATGACATTCAAGAGGATGCCAAGCGATTTCTCATGAACCTATTATCTCAGAAGGGCGATACTCGCACTTTGATAGAAATGCTAATGGTGGACCGCTGAAAACATCTCTCAGAAGTGGTATTCGTCGTCTTCTCAGATGGCAGTTCAGATTCGCTTCATCACTGATACTCTTGCAGCGCCAGAATACGATTGCAGGTTGAAAAAGCGTGTAGTTAGAGCATACTCCTCAAGAGTGGACGGAACAGTTCGGGGAGCGGCAATATGTACTAGGCACCTGGTCGATCCTCTTCGCTACAGTATGCCAGGTGAGATCTTGTCCATCCTTTATCGGACGAAGTTTATTCTCAGATAATCTATCTGCCCTCGCTTCGTGTGTTCTACAGAGAACGAAAGTCGACTTGCTTCAAGGTTATCTTGCTGATGTCTAAAATCAACATCAACATTATTTGTAGATCATGCACTTCCTTGCAATGGCGGATATGTGTGGCCTCACGGTCACGGGCCATCTATTCGGCTACGCGGCCTTTAATGGAATGCATTTCTGCTCGGGTGTCCTCCTGTCCACGATCATGGGAGCCGGCGCTTTCTGTATGCGAATCAGTGGTTAATCGGTACGACTATGACATTTTTTCCAGGTTTTTGGTGCGTCTCCACATGCACGTGCGCCCTGCTAGTCATCAATCGAATCTGCGAATTGACGGAGCGAGTGACCTGGTTTCATGTGATTTTTACGAACACGCAAGTACAGAAATCGGTATATTTTAGGGCTGGCGCAGCACACTCTGTTTAGTTTCCATTCTGGTCTACAGTTTCGGGGAGACACTATGGACTCGTCCAGTTTTCCCAAACTCGGCCCATCACACGATGGCTTTCTATCCCTTCATTCCCGGACACACTCCAGATGAGGTTTGTCAATCATTCAACGGCGCGTTATTATGTGGCCACAGTATCCCAACCTGGCCAATATGGTGCACAACTTCTGCGTCTCCTTCTTCGTTCCGAATCTGTACTTCGTTTTGTGTTCAATTGTCCGGAAAAACTCGGTGAGCTCAACTGAACGAGCGAAAGCTCAAAATAGTTTTGCAGCATCGCTTCCAAGACTCGAACACAACTCAAGCGCTTCAGGCGAAGGTTTTGTCTGTGACTCGATTAACAAATACCCTATTTTCTATCTCAGATCTTCACTCAAGCCTCTATCATCTGCTGCGGCAACGTGTCCACGGCTGCAGCGTAGGAAGAAAATGTGGAAAATATACAAAACTGATATGCAGATGGCTCATTCAAATGTTCGTGCCAACACCTCAGTTCGTTGTGACCGCAGGAATGATTACTGTACAGTCGGTCCATGGTATGCGATTTATCCGGCTTTATCTCTCAATGAATATTATTCAGGGCTACCCTGCATCATATATCTCGTTCTCAACAGAACCGTGAGAGATGAACTCTGGAAGATGGTTGGAAAGACTCCCCATGCATCCGCAAAGGTGATGGGGAAGATAACAGAGAAATAGAATCCATGAACTAGTGCTAGAAATATTACGTAGTTTACGAAATTTACAATTTTTTTATTGCAGGCTCAAGCATTCACTTCCGTGAACAGTCGATCTGTGACGTTGTCATGAGCTATTTCTGCTTCATAGAATCTTTTGATGACCTATCAGCTGTTATTCATCACTACAGTACCTGAGGTGGCTCAGCATTTTGAGAATGGCAAATATTATCTCTATTTATAAAGGACAATGACATATAAATAACGCCAACACACTTGGATTTATCATTCTTTGATATCGAATCGTTCCGATAAAGTATACTACAAACGCTTTATTTTCGGGTCGTGAGTGACATGTTGATGCACATGTGGAAATTTGATATGAAAATTGGTAAACCGTAAAACAATTCAACAAACAATAGGTCACTTTGCCAACCTTACTGATCAATCAACAACTCCCCATGGGGTTGGCTAACGAAGACACAAGAACTCCAATGAGTACTTTCCTCACTATCTTTTCGCGAATGCTATAGAGTCTGAACGACCAATTGACGATCACATGAACATCCCCGTATTTGTGCATCAGGCTTCAATTTTCAGACCTACAGTATCGACGGTAAGTGATGGGCACCTTTTTCATTCGTTCATAACTTTTGACTCATGATATATTTCTGGCTCAAACTTTGACATGCCACAGCACATCCATCGTGTGTTAGGAATATGCTATTGGGATATCACAGAACTTCCTGGTTGTTGCGTAGTGATGACGCAATCAAACAATACTTTTTCAAACCATTGTAATTCTTACGTGGATTTTTCGCAGCTCACCATACTTTATGAGTATTTAGACAAGTCGAAGGGCCATCCAGGAAAAAAATTTGAAGTGGCTACTTAATTGCACCTTGGCTGTAAAAATAAACTCAAAAAAACTCAAAAATAAGTCCCGAAAAATAGAGTTTTGTTCATTGACGTGCTAGAGACTCGTTCAAAAGCTCAAAACGATCCTTTTGATAATTCCTGGTGAGCCCCACAGTTTGTTCTCGCATCGAAGAAGTATTACTCTGGGAAATTATCGATTTACACTTCTAACTTTCGCTTCATTTGACATATTCTTATCCTCTTTTCATGCGTGGTTTATTCCAGTAAGTACCTTATTTTTTTGTTGTGACACGACATATCCACTTTCAGATGTTCATACTGGGCAAATCTGTTTACTTCGGTTACAGGTGCCTTTTTGGGAAAGGTTTACTGTCGGTAAGCTTTTTCTTTCATTATCTCTATCGCGTGCATGCACAAAATTCTCGGATACATCAACGATATTTCCCCCCTCTCGTTTGCCCCTTTTCATCTCTAATTCCCCAGGGCTCTGGAGATAAGGGCGCACCTAATGCACAACTCTTTCGAGCGATCCTGCCACAGGTTTCAAATCTTTTCGGATTGGTGAACAGAGATGCAAGATATCGTTACTCAATGATGGAAATCAGTGAGATTCAGCTTTCTATTTCACTCAGTTGCAGTTCCTTATGCCTTGCCTATTCTCATTCATTCCATTTTTCTGCCATTGTTCTCTTGCCGATAACCGGAATTTCGTTAGGACACACAAAATATTTGCTGATTGTTCCCTCCCTTTTACCGACAGTCGATCGAATACGAGCTCCAATCACCATCGGCAATCTGAAGTTTGAATTCACCGAGTCTGCCACCTATCTTGGAGGAAGAATCTCCCTTCCCCTCGATCACTCGGATGAAATAGAACACCGGATCCGACTCGGCTGGTATGCATGGAGCAAGCTTTCAAGTCTCCTCTCATCCCGCCTACGTCCCATGAAGACCAGGAGAAAACTTTTCGAAAGCTGCGTCACATCTATAGTACTCTACGGAAGCGAAGTATGGGCACTACGATCGAGCGATAAGGAGAGATTGAGTGTGACCCAAAGGAAGATGGAAAGGAAAATGGTTGGAGTTTCGCAGAGGGACCGATGGAGAAACGACCGCGTGCGAGGCATCACAAAACTGCGAGACTGGGTCGAGGAGGGATTGAAACGCAAGGCTCGCTGGGCTCTCAAGGTACGGAACATGGACTTGGATCAATGGAGTCGCGCGACTACCGTCTGGACGCCATACAACAGGAACCGCCCCCAGGGCAAACCTAGAGTGCGCTGGAGAGACGACTTGAAGCGAGCTATTGGCGCTAACTGGTGGTCTACAACTTATGAAGAATACCGCCGACTCATCCCCTTCTGAGCATCTATTGCCTGACATGATAAATTGATTGATTGATTGATTGATCGAATACTGATCATCTTATCGATGAGCAGGTGAGCGCCGTTGCAATAAAGAGACTGGCCTGAATATATAAAAGGATAATCGCACTGTATTGTGAATTCGCCATTTGCAGATAAACCAAGCAAATATGTGTTCGTGCTCAGAACACATGTCCTTTTGAGCCGTACTCTCTCTCAAGCGAACCTAATATACTTTATTGACCAGATTCCGATGGATTCTACTTGAATGGAAGGCCGTGATCATAGGACGGAAGGAGTATCGGAATGAGCGGATGACTGTAGAAAGATCGAGCATTTTAAGGATACTCTTTCGGCCAAAAGCAACCCCTACATTTTAATATTTTTCTCCATCATGCAAAAGACTGTAGTAGAATTTTATTGTATGATGTCATCGAGTAACCTACTGCGTATGTTAGAAAAATATGAAAACTGGATTTGGTGATGCTTGGATTTTGGAATTTTCGATTGAATGCAGAAAAATCTTGATTTTGCTCAATAAAATTAATTAACTTTTTTCTTTCACCTTTTCATAAGCTCCAAGGCCGAAATTCGTAATTCACGCGTGAGAACACACCAGAAATTCCTATAGTCAGTATATTCCGAGAACAAAAATTATCAACTTTTCCATGACCCCGGGGTCATGGTTATTTTTGGGTCGAAATACAATAGTCTCAGAACTACCTGACTATAGGTGTTTTGGTGTATTTTCACTAGTATAAATCGATTTTTTACTAGAGCTCACCAAAGTGCGAAAGAAAAAAAGTTATGCTCGAAAAAGTACTTATTTTTGGGATCATCGAGCATAACTTTTTTCTTTCGCCTTTTGGTGAGCTGTAGTATCGAAAAATGGTTTCTCCATCTAAAAAAACACCAAAACACCTATAGTCAGGTAGTTCTGAGACTATTGTATTTTTGACCCAAAAATAACCGTGACAAAATAACCATGACATAGCCATGACAAAAATAACCAAAAATAACCATGGTCATGGAAAAATTGATAATTTTTGGTCTCGGAATAATCTGACAATAGGAGTTTCTCAGTAAGATACTCGATGATATCATACAATAAAATTCTACTACAGTCTTTTGCATGATGGAGAAAAATATTAAAATGTAGATTTGAATGCACTTTTTCGATCACAGCTTCTTCAGTTATAGACCAACCATTTTCTTTTTGTCAGCAAAGTTGTTTATCTCATTTTTTGCGTATTTTGAGCTCTACGCCAGCTTCCTAGCTCAACGGGGAGCTGAGATACGTTAGAGCCGGAACCGCGACCGGATATTTCCTAAAAGCCGGCTCTGGGACTCATGAACAGGATTGTTCGAAAACTTGTCCTTAGGATATTCACCCATCATAATATGGAAGGTTTAATATGAGTTTGAAGAAAAAATTTCCGGGACTCCTCCTCCCGGTCGTGATACCGGTGTTATATAGTGCAAACGCGTATGGCAGACATATCATCACACCTACATTAATATTTTGAATCGCAAAAACGGAGTAGACTGGCTATCCGGATTTTCGCTTTCTCACCGTCAGATTATCAGCTCCGGAGTACAATTGCAAGTTTGTACTAGTTTTTTAAAAAAAATTCTTGATTGTGAATGATTGTGACTATAAATAAGTTTCTCGGAATAACTTTATCAACCAGAATTAAAAGTTGATTAACGATATTTTCGGAATTCAATAATGCTCTCAGAATATTGCGTAGAGCGTAGAGGCTCACTTTACCTATGATGTTTTTTTAATGCAGTGGTCACTCGCCCTTTGGCATATGGTCCATTGTTCTTGCCTGCGTTTCTTGGGTTACTCCATCCTTGTCGTGCTGTCACAAAATTCTTTTTTGCAGTTCCTTTATGCTCCAGCAATCATTGTTTTCACTCGCGAGAAGCGATTTAATTGTGTAAAGGTAGGAGTTTATGTTTAATAAATTTTTTGACTCCTAAAAGATAATTCTTCATTCACCAAACAAGCAGGTCAGATCATGCGTTTTCTGGCAATTGTCGACATTTTCGGAGTATTAATTTCTTCCTTTCTCATTGGAATTCAGTTCTTCATAGGAGCAGTATACTGCTCACACAAATGGTTCATCGTCATCACTTGCTTGGGTGGATACGGTAAGGCATACACCATGCGCACTCCAGTTACAATTTCAGCTGCCTGGAATATATCTTCGTGCAATTGTGTTTTATTAGTTCTGAATCGCATTTTAGAATTATTAGAGAAAGAGAATTTGCTTCGGGTTAGCCTATTATCTTTCATGCATCGATGTCTTCTATTCAGGGTCGACGTAGTACTGCAATTATGTGTCTTTCGGCAGTCTATGGAATATCGATAACGTTCTTAACTCCACCGATTATTACTAATTCGCGCCTCACAGTTGTTTCCCCATGTCCGATGATCCCCGGATTCGATTGCGATCAAGTTACAGACTGATTTTATCAATCAATATTAGATAATTCATTTCAGTATGCTAACTACGTTCATCAAATCCACAATGCAATAATCTGCGTTGCAATTATGTCACTGTTCATTGTGCTATGCACGCTTATTAGAACGAGTACAGTAAGCAAAATATATAACAAATTTTACAACTATTCATATTCAGAATACTCTCAACACGTCAAGTAGCATTAGGAAGTTGTAAGCTAAAGTACGCAATATTCATTTAGAATTTAGTTTTTTTTCTTTAGATATTTACGCAAGCAACAATAATCTGTGTTATTAATGTTTTCGGATCATTTATGTTTGTCTTTAGCTAAATCAATGTTACGACAACAACCATTTCAGATTCATTGTGATGAATTACATTCCGTTTCCGCAAATAATCATTACAATAGGAATGATTAGTTATCAACTCATTCACGGTGCATCCCGGTCTCTATAAATATTCAATCAATAATCAGCACAGCATCTCCATGTGTGATCTACATTGTGTTGAATCCGAGTGTCCGACAGGAGTTGAAGAGGATGGTGGGAATCAAGACAGTTAACAACAAGGTTTGGCATTCAGCGAAGTCTCTCGAAACATGGTTTGTGCAGCACATCACGCTTTTCACAGCAACTTCAGTAACAACCGTCGGCGCAGCAGTAAACCTTGAAGACATCAATTGACTATTGTTTGTAAATAAATTACACGATGAGAATAATAATGTAACAAATCAACTAGCCTTTATCACATGTTGAGGCAGTTTGTAGCAATTGACGCATTTTGCTGCGAGTTCCGCGAAGAGTAGATAGAATCATCGATTTTCATATCGAATTTTACATTCGGCTATTGAGAATCATTTTCGAGCATTTCGTATTCTTTGAGAACAATCTTTCTATTAATCGATATTTCCATCATATCAAAAAATCCAAAAGGTTCAGCCCCTAAGCAGCAGCGATCTTTACTACGAAGATGAAGTTCATTGGCATGGAAAGGTGTGGAAAAAAAATGTCATCATTACGACACTCCGATCTTAGTATGCATGTACATATTATAGATCGCAAATAAGGAGAAGAATAAGGAGCTTACGATGGACTTTCGATTTCTTACCGTCAGATTAGCTGCGCCAGAATACAATTGCAGGTTTGTTTTTAGGGGATTTGAAGTTTATTGGCAACTAGACGGTCGCACAAAGTTCGAGTTGCTTTTTGTTGCACGATAGTTCTTCCCCCACAGACCCGTTACAATCTAGAAAATGGCAAATTGTAAATACAGCGCGCATTCACCTGAAGAATGGAAGCGACTCTACGGAGAACGACAGTTCGCCCTCGGTATTTGGTCTGTTACAGTTTCCTGCCTTTCCTGGGTGAGGCATATACAATTCTAAAGAATTTTCCATATTTTTTTTAGATACTTTATATCCCAGCAATAAAAGTTTTCTCTCGCGAGAAGCGGTTCAATTGCGTCAAAGTAAGTGGAACGGGACTATGGCACTTCATATTTTGATGTCATCGAACATTATAGGGACCTGGCAGGGATTGAACATGTGAACATGTTATTTTGAAGCTCACACTGTTTTAATAATATTTACATAATTTTAAAATTTAAAAAAAATTCCTGCGGTTGCAATAAAAATAAAGAAATTTATGGTGAGATTACGGTGGATCAAGTGGTGCCATGCGCGGGTAGCCATGAATTGAAAAGTCGTCCGGCGAACTGTGAACTGACTTTTCAACGTGGCTCGGCTGCGAAATTTTCTTTTTTTGCGCATTTACTTATTTTGGTTGAGTTTGTTTACCATTTCGCGTTTTTATTTTCGTTCAGTGCGATAGTGCTTCTATCAATTCGGTGCTAATTGACGTAATTTTGCTCGATGTGTAACCTCAAAGTCGCGCTTCGAAGTGTGTGCAGAATAGAGAGCGCTGAGCTAACCGCTCATTTTGATTGACTTTTACCATTGCGCGTTTTTATTTTCATTCTAATGCCTAGTGCGATAGTTCTTCTATCTAATGGGTGCTAATTTGCGTGACTTCGCTCGTTCTATGACCTCTAAATCGTGGTTAGGAGGTAACGAACACCGCCGTCTCTTGAAAACGAAGCGTAGCACTCTTTAAGTCTTTGTTTCTGTTTCGCCCTTTTTCAATAGCGATCGCACTATTTGGCATGCCCGAGTTCTTGCCCACTTTCCATTCTGAAAACTATTTTGCCAGTTATTCCGGCGAGATTTCACCGCCGGAATGACTGGAATGACCTATTTTCGCAATTTTTTGTTACCAATTATTCACTTAGCTATTCTCAAACCACCGAAAAACGGCGCGAATCCGCTTGTACAACGGCGGATGAGGAAATGCGCACGATGCGGATTTTCGTCAAGCACCACATTCGCGTTCCCTGTCAACTCTAAGCTGCTTCTTCAACGACTGTGGATTAGTTGGCTCGGACTTGACCCTGTCGGTACCTCACGAGAACTAGAGGCTGTTCGAGCTAGGATGACTGCTAAAGAAGACGTTCGGTGGTGCCACCTTCATTTTGGAGTCGACGGTTTGCCAAAAAAGGTAGAATTCCTTCCATTTGTCGCTTCGACTAGTAACTATTACTTTGAAAGGTTCAATGCATCCCAGCATTGACGGAGGCACTGTAGAGGTAATAGTTCTACTAGGTCTGTCGCTTTTATTTCCTATCATAGAAACGACGGAGGATTGGTGACCCGGAGGAGGAGATGGTAGATCAATCCGAGGAGAGGGAGAATGGTGGAGAGGGAGAAGGGGCACACGAAGGGAATGAACAAATGAGAACAGAAACAATGGCACTATATTAAATAGAAGAACACCCAATTAATGAACGAGTAGAGTAAGAGAATAAATGCTGGTCAATTTATCTCAATACTGATATCAGGACGGATACGAGAGGGACCTAGGTTATTTCGAGTTCGAGGTAGATCCCAATATTTATGTACATCAATAGAATTAGTAAATACAATAGTGATGGACAATTAGAACAATCTATTATTTTCTAGAGATGTCACTTCGGTTTCTACTCTCTCCATTCAGCAAACTATTTTGCTATTCAGTTATCCGATATAGCGTACTGAATGGAGAGAGTCCGAAATGATTTCCATATTATTCACAATCGAAATGAATCTAAAAACATTTGAATCTCCTTTTCTCATGCATTCTCCATATAAAGAGGGACATGGACTTTCTATAGATGAAACAGTGAAACATGACAGGTAACGTGCCTGACGAATGCAGAGTACTTGATCGTGTGGTGGAGAAGAATAGCAAGGAAACTGTCGGGACAACATGTGTTTGCACTTAAATAATCAATTATTACACTTAAATAATCAATTATTATTATTCATGTCTGAACGAAATACACTGTGAATCTTTGTCCATCTCAATGATGTTCACCGTCCTTCTTATTGCCATGATTGTTCACTCTTCCGAAAATTTGTGATATATAGTACTACAAATAATATTCAATAATTCAATAATATTACCCCGCCGCGACGGACCCATGAAAAACGTCTCCGAGTGGAGATTTTTTAGCCCTCGTAGATACTGTAAAGGTTTCCTTATTTATTTTTAATAGCTTGAATCATCCACTCATTACCGACTATTACATGGTGAATTGATTTTATTCGCTAGTCAACTTTTCGCATCAACAAAAATCTACCTGGGGGCGTGTCTCCACTCCACCCGGAGCCCATTCGTACGCCTCCGCTCTCGAGAAGATGTAGTAGGGAGAGCGGAGAGTTGCTCGGAGGTTATCCACGGACCCACGAACATGGATGCCCACGATGGACAAGTGCACCATGGCTCACAACTCAAAATGAATTTTTTAAATACCTCAGATGTTGGAATCTTGGACAGAGGATACAATATTGACATATTGAAAAAAGAGCTAGACAGAAGAAAATTGAAGAAGACACCACCGATACGGAAAATGTGCACGGCCATTTGTGAAGTTGTCCGATGATGCGACCAAGGAACTGGAAGCGCCGCGATTGATCAAATGCCAATCTTGTGATCGGGTATGGGAGAAGTGCCAGAAGGTACACGTTCCTGAAGATACCCGTAAAGTGAAATGGACATGTGATCACTGTTCTACTTTCTTCTCTGTACATCTTTGGATCACAAACGGGTGCACAAACACATGTTGTCCCGACAGTTTTCTTGCTATTCTTCTCCACCACACGATCAAGTACTCTGCATTCGTCAGGCACGTTACCTGTCATGTTTACGCAATGTGATTGTTTTTATTTGCAGGCATCTCTCCGTGAACAACTCTTTCGAAAAAGCATTGAAAATCTTCCTGGAGAACCGAAATACACCGCAGAAGGCGAAGGAGGAACTGATTCGATCAGTGTATCAGGAGATGGTGAGATTAGATGCTTCAGATGTGGAAAACGTTAAAAAAAATTATCATTTTAGTTCGATAACAAGGACGGGAAATTCAATCTAAGTGGAATGGAGAACACACTCATCCTAGTTAGAATCAAGTCAGCTTCCACTATTCGTCTCTTCCACGAGTGTAGAGATTGCGGAAAAGAAGGAACCGCCGTGAGGAGTCTTTTCGAGCTTGGGTTAGTCTTCTTATATTTAGATAAATCGGAATGGCGTTTCTCAGAACTATTGAGAAATCAAAGTCAGACGATTGGACTGATTTCGTGATGCGTGCAACCATATATCCTGGAAGATGTAGATTGACTGAGTGAGATTTCCGTTTGAATGTTATAATATTACAGTCAATGCTTGATGGTCAAGTCATCTCACTTACTCTTTCAGAAAATGTAGTAATCGCACAGCGACAAAAGTGGAATTCGTTAGTAATGATCTTTTTCTGCCCTTCCACGTGCAGAATTTCATCCTTACTTCTTCTGAAATACAGTTCTTCCCTCCAATGATTACTGTAAGTACTGCAAGATCTTAATAAGACTTCACTACGTTTCAATTTCAAGATCGATATTTTCATACCCAGTCAAAACTCGTACATTTTGTACGATGGAATTAACCGTCTTAGGCCTCTTCAATATTATATTCTAGACGAGGCGGTCTTTTCCCAATTTCAGATCTCAACGGTTTGGTATTGTAAAGGAGTGACCCGTTAGAGATTTTTAATTATGCACTTATTGTTGGTCCACAGATGATATAGTATTTTGTTGAAGATATACTTGATCTTACACATACAAGGATATATTAATACAGTATGGGCCGGGGCCGGGGGTCGGGGTTTAGTATGGGCCGGGGGCCGGGGAATAGTATGGGCCGGGGTCGAGGGCCGGGGTTTAGTATGGGCCGGGGTCGAGGGCCGGGGTTTAGTATGGGCCGGGGTCGAGGGCCGGGGTTTAGTATGGGCCGGGGGTCGAGGGCCGGGGAATAGTATGGGCCGGGGTCGAGGGCCGGGGGCCGAGGTTTAGTATGGGCCGGGGGCCGGGGAATAGTATGGGCCGGGGTCGAGGGCCGGGGTTTAGTATGGGCCGGGGTCGAGGGCCGGGGTTTAGTATGGGCCGGATCGAGGGCCGGGGTTTAATATGGGCCGGGGGCCGAGGTTTAGTATGGGCCGGGGTTTAGTATGGGCCGGGGTCGAGGGCCGGGGCTTAGTATGGGCCGGGGTCGGGGCAGGGGTTTAGTACGGGCCGGGGGCCGGGGCCGGGGTTTAGTATGTCCCATATTACAGTAGCAGCCCAGTCCAGTCACAGGAATGAATGTTTTGTGTGAACAGAACACAGCGCCAATTAGCATCTGAATCCCGAAGAGAATTCGGCCACACAAAATTCCAAAAAACCACAACCAGAATACGACCAACTCCCTCGTCTCTGACTCCGATGCAACAAAAAGTGCATCAACCAGTGCGAGTATAAGCATGATCTGAAATTTAGATTCGGTATGTTTTATTGTAGTAGTGCTAATGAATGTCAACGCTACCTTAATGCAATTGAACCGTCTCTCGCGATAGAAGACTCGAAACGAGGGTATGTAGAGTATCTCAACAAATAGTATTTTTTTAAATCTTTGAATCAAATCTGCAACTCAGTATAGACAAGCAGCCGAGAAGAATGGAATAGGTCCCGAGCACATACTGACGTTGCCCGTGAATTTGTGACCAGACCTCGGGTGAATGTGCACTATAACTTTTGGCGGATTTTCAAAAAAATAGAATCAGACAGACCTGCAATTGTACTCTGGCGCAGCTAAAATCTCAGTGAGAAAGCGACGTTCCATATGCGCCGATTATCAGGTATCGTCTTGGCAGTGTGGAAATAAGTCGACATGGGATGACGTTCCTCGGTTCAATCTATTCACTGACTTTCACGGTACATTTTTATTCGTCGTCAGATAGGGGTAATGGGTACGATAGGCCAATTAAGCATCGAAATATATTTGTGATGTTAGTTTAATTTTCTAACTCCTGAATGACCCGTGTAGGTGGGTCGTCTATAGTCGTTGCTTCTTCAATTGTGCATTCACCGTTTGGTAGTAGTTTAGTGACCACGTTTTAATCAATTGTGACCCGGTTTTCGTTGTGCGCGATTTACACGAGCGATCTTCTAACCTCTAATTCGCACTTTAACGGCAGCCACCCTCAATTTTCTTACTCAGTCTGACAGTTTATATTCATTTGTTCGTCGCTTTACTCGATAGCTATTTAATCTAATTGTTCTTGTCTGAGGGTTAATTACTGTTCTAATTTACTTGTTCCCCAGGCTCCAAGGCCAATCATGATGATGCCACCGGCATTCGATGGTTTCGCGAAATATCACACATTTTGCGTCTCACTGATACCGAAAACGTTGTATTATATTGTATACCTTTGCCTACCTAGTTTCTCTATTTCTCCGAACCCTGTCATCATCTGAGTTCAAATCACTACTTCAGACTGATACTTCTCCCGTTCACCTTCGATGCATCGACTTCAGGCAGTTCAATCAGATGAGTCCTTTTTAAAAGGAAGTTCTTTGCAAATGGGTAGGATGATACAAACATTGTGACATGATCATTTGCATGGATTCTGTTATTTTGAAAGAAAAAAATAATATTAAAATGTAAAACTGGAACATAGTGATACTCGTTAGACAGAAACATAGTGAATATGTTACCCTGATCAGCGTCAGGTGGATCATTGACCAAATATTTAGTAATCGTAAATAAATATTAAATTTTTTTGGGGATCAAATTAATGAATTTTTGCTTTGTGTGAAATTGCAGGTGTCTGGTGAGGCGAGTATCTTCTCAAGGGAGCAATTTTATCACTCGACAACTTCAAAAAAGGTTCGCTATCTACGTAATCAAATAATGAAACGTCGGCGAAACTTTACTGGTCCATCTCTATATTACTATCACATTAGATTTCATCACTGAGATATTCTTCCTCCTCCTCTTCCTGAACCATTCGATCGTAAATTTGTTTGAGATTATCGAAATTATCATCGTCCGGTGCACCAATTCTCTTGAGGAAACGATTTCCCTCGTACTCCTCCCTCAGTGTCCAACACTCCTCCAATATCTAGAGTAAATTATTAGCTACCCCGAAATGCGTATCATACTGTACTTCTCTCCTCCAAGGCTGTTCTCCCGGGCTCTTTTTCCGTTTCACACTGATGGCAATTCGTCCTTTTCTAGGGAGGACGACATTCCCGGTCTCAACGCGATCTCCCTCAATCTCTCCATATACAAGTGAGTTCTGATGCATCACAGACATCTTCGTCTTCTTGTCGTAGTATTGGGCAGAACTAGCAAGAGCAGACTAATATTACTGATATAGTCAATGGTAAATAGCGATCCATTCCAAACATTGATTACTTGTAAAGTGTACCGTACCAGTGGAAGCGTTTGGGCGCGTACATGAGTGAGAGTGAGTGGAATGACTCGCACATTGCAGTGCCAGCATCCGATGAGCATTTGAGGAAATTTTTCACAAAGGAAGACTTGAAGAGCATCTCTCGGATTATCTTATACTCAGGCGAGTCCACCTGAGGGATAATTCTTATTCCTCAGGTATCATTCCAACAGAATATAATAGTTAGCTTAGTGTTTATCAAGTTCCCTTTTTATTTCATAAATAATACCTTGATTTTCTCCTTGGGTACTCTCTTCTCCACTGTCTTTCCCTTCTTGGTTCGAGTAATCGGATGGTTGCACTTAGTCACAAGAGAGAAGTCACCATCCTATTAGCATTGTTTTCATTACTGAGGCCTATTCGGTTCTCAACTATCGCTATTCCGCACTCTCTCTCAGTAGTTGGACAGAATATAGAATGTATGGAATAGAGAGTGAACCGACAAGATCTCACTATTCCTCACTATTTTTAGTAGCCAAATGATAAGAGTATCCACCTTGACCCATTTATGCTTCCCGGTGCAATGATGAATGAATGATTGGACAAGCTCTAGTGCCAATTTTCTGTCCTCTCTCTTGGGATATCTTGTGTTGGTATAGTACAAGTGATTGAAAAAACTCTTGTACCATACAGCGAGCAGAGGGAAACTTTTCATACCCTGTATATATATTAATTATATTTGTTTCTATTTACTCACAATGTTTCTATTTACTCACAATCCACCACTCCTTTCTCAGAGGTTTCTGCACATGCCAAAAATCTCGCAGCGATACGATATGACCAAGCTTGGGATTCTCACGAATTCTCTTGTCCACCGTTGCATTTGAATCAGATACGCGAGTGCTAATAACATAGAAATCATCTTTAGAAGGGGTTGTCAAAAATCGTTATAAATCCTGGGTTATCCTCAATAAAACACCTGATATTGAAACCATCATCGATAAGTTTCTCAAGAGCCCTATCCGATCCATAACTTTCCATTCGAGACGAGATCCCTTCTATAGTATTATATACTATTAATAACTACTCAAAGCCCTATGGGTACCCATTTCCCGATCCTTCACTGAGAGGGAGACCGCAACCAAGATGAGACCGAGGGACGAATCGAAGGCCGTGACCTTGCAATTGGAGGCGCAATACCCCGGTGAGTCGTATTGGCCATCCAGTGCAACTATAATTCCCTCCTCCTATAACGATACTCTCAAGATTAGATACGGTAACATGTCAAGACTACCGGTGCAGTATAATTGGACAGTTGGCGCGCGTCTTTCTCCCATCTACCGTATACTCGATCTATAGCAGGACACCCATAGAACCGAATGGTCTCTCTCATCGATCTCTCCCTGGGAATTGCGATACTGAGAACATCGCAGAGATCGACCAATCGCTGGAACGACAGTTCTTTTACACCGATATGTTTTGGTAGATCACCGGAATGGGGGTTCCAGTACAGAATGCAGCCACTGGGAGGGACTGGTTCAGATCGAAAACTTGACTCTTCCCTCTTCCGTTCTTGGACTGATTGTCCCACCGAAAGAGATGCTTGCACCCAGTGCACTGATAGGTCACGGAGAGTGCACTAGCCACTTGGATCCATTCCAAACTAATCGGATCGATTAGTGCCCCACAATCCTGACATCTTCGAAACAACAATTCCAACTTGGACTTAGCTGTTAGGTAGTAGTCGGACCGAACGGAATACGGAAAATTCCTCCTCCACCTCCTCCTCTTCTTCTAGATCTGATTCAGTTGGTTGAGAATTCTGGGAGGGGCGGAAGGAAGATTCCTTCAATCATAATTCGATACCAATTATATCAGATCAGTGCAAACCGTTATGAGAGTAGGGACACTAGAAACCCCCGAATTCATTCTAGACGCATTCACGCTTCGTGTTTCAGATGGTCGCTCATCGATCGCAAGCTTGGTCTACTTTATTGTTACAATCTATTCAGCATCCCCGAGCGTTATTTATCTTGTGCTGAACCCGAGTGTACGACAGGAGTTGAAAAGAATGATTGGCATTAAAACAGTCGCCAATAAGGTTTGAATTTCAGTGAGGTCTAGTCAAACGAAAGTATTGCAGCCCAAAACGCTTTTCACTGCAACGTCTGTGACAACGATCAGCGTTGCTGGAAATTCTTCGACAATATCTTGATTAAACATTACTACGTTAGAAGTAAACTAACATCACAAATATATTTCGATGCTTAATTGGCCTATCGTACCCATTACCCCTATCTGACGACGAATAAAAATGTACCGTGAAAGTCAGTGAATAGATTGAACCGAGGAACGTCATCCCATGTCGACTTATTTCCACACTGCCAAGACGATACCTGATAATCGGCGCATATGGAACGTCGCTTTCTCACTGAGATTTTAGCTGCGCCAGAGTACAATTGCAGGTCTGTCTGATTCTATTTTTTTGAAAATCAGCCAAAAGTTATAGTGCACACTCGCCCGACGTCTGGTCACAAATTCACGGGCAACGTCAGTATGTGCTCGGGACCTATTCCATTCTTCTCGGCTGCTTGTCTATACTGAGTTGCAGATTTGATTCAAAGATTTAAAAAAATACTATTTGTTGAGATACTCTACATACCCTCGTTTCGAGTCTTCTATCGCGAGAGACGGTTCAATTGCATTAAGGTAGCGTTGACATTCATTAGCACTACTACAATAAAACATACCGAATCTAAATTTCAGATCATGCTTATACTCGCACTGGTTGATGCACTTTTTGTTGCATCGGAGTCAGAGACGAGGGAGTTGGTCGTATTCTGGTTGTGGTTTTTTGGAATTTTGTGTGGCCGAATTCTCTTCGGGATTCAGATGCTAATTGGCGCTGTGTTCTGTTCACACAAAACATTCATTCTTGTGACTGGACTGGGCTGCTACTGTAATATGGGACATACTAAACCCCTGCCCCGGCCCCCGGCCCATACTAAACCCCGGCCCCGACCCCGGCCATACTAAACCCCGGCCCTCGACCCCGGCTCATACTAAACCCCGGCCCATACTAAACCTCGGCCCCCCGCCCATATTAAACCCCGGCCCTCGATCCGGCCCATACTAAACCCCGGCCCTCGACCCCGGCCCATACTAAACCCCGGCCCTCGACCCCGGCCCATACTATTCCCCGGCCCCCGGCCCATACTAAACCTCGGCCCCCGGCCCTCGACCCCGGCACATACTATTCCCCGGCCCTCGACCCCCGGCCCATACTAAACCCCGGCCCTCGACCCCGGGCCATACTAAACCCCGGCCCCCGGCCCATATTAAACCCCGGCCCTCGACCCCGGCCCAGACTAAACCCCGGCCCTCGACCCCGGCCCATACTATTCCCCGGCCCCCGGCCCATACTAAACCCCGGCCCTCGACCCCGGGCCATACTAAACCCCGGCCCCCGGCCCATATTAAACCCCGGCCCTCGACCCCGGCCCATACTAAACCCCGGCCCTCGACCCCGGCCCATACTAAACCCCGGCCCTCGACCCCGGCCCCGGCCCATACTGTATTAATATATCCTTGTATGTGTAAGATCAAGTATATCTTCAACAAAATACTATATCATCTGTGGACCAACAATAAGTGCATAATTAAAAAATCTCTAACGGGTCACTCCTTTACAATACCAAACCGTTGAGATCTGAAATTGGGAAAAGACCGCCTCGTCTAGAATATAATATTGAAGAGGCCTAAGACGGTCAATTCCATCGTACAAAATGTACGAGTTTTGACTGGGTATGATGGCAATGAAGTGGCCTTGTGAGTAGAGAGTTGCCCCGGCCAAGGTGAATCGCTTGTCTGCCACCTTCAAAACCGAAAATATCGATCTTGAAATTGAAACGTAGTGAAGTCTTATTAAGATCTTGCAGTACTTACAGTAATCATTGGAGGGAAGAACTGTATTTCAGAAGGATCGGAGTCAGAGACGAGGGAGTTGGTCGTATTCTGGTTGTGGTTTTTTGGAATTTTGTGTGGCCGAATTCTCTTCGGGATTCAGATGCTAATTGGCGCTGTGTTCTGTTCACACAAAACATTCATTCTTGTGACTGGACTGGGCTGCTACTGTAATATGGGACATACTAAACCCCGGCCCATACTAAACCCCGGCCCCGACCCCGGCCATACTAAACCCCGGCCCTCGACCCCGGCTCATACTAAACCCCGGCCCATACTAAACCTCGGCCCCCGGCCCATATTAAACCCCGGCCCTCGATCCGGCCCATACTAAACCCCGGCCCATACTATTCCCCGGCCCCCGGCCCATACTAAACCTCGGCCCCCGGCCCATATTAAACCCCGGCCCTCGACCCCGGCCCATACTAAACCCCCGCCCTCGACCCCGGCCCATACTATTCCCCGGCCCCCGGCCCATACTAAACCCCGGCCCTCGACCCCGGGCCATACTAAACCCCGCCCCCCCGGCCCATATTAAACCCCGGCCCTCGACCCCGGCCCATACTAAACCCCGGCCCCCGGCCCATATTAAACCCCGGCCCTCAACCCCGGCCCATACTAAACCCCGGCCCATACTAAACCCCTGCCCTCGACCCCGGCCCATACTAAACCCCGGCCCCCGGCCCCGGCCCATACTAAACCCCGGCCCTCGACCCCGGCCCATACTATTCCCCGGCCCCCGGCCCATACAAAACCCCGGCCCTCGACCCCGGGCCATACTAAACCCCGGCCCCCGGCCCATATTAAACCCCGGCCCTCGACCCCGGCCCATACTAAACCCCGGCCCTCGACCCCGGCCCATACTAAACCCCGACCACCGGCCCCGCCCCCGGCCCATACTGTATTAATATATCCTTGTATGTGTAAGATCAAGTATATCTTCAACAAAATACTATATCATCTGTACTATATCATCATCTTCCAGGATATATGGTTGCACGCATCACGAAATCAGTCCAATCGTCTGACTTTGATTTCTCAATAGTTCTGAGAAACGCCATTCCGATTTATCTAAATATAAGAAGACTAACCCAAGCTCGAAAAGACTCCTCACGGCGGTTCCTTCTTTTCCGCAATCTCTACACTCGTGGAAGAGACGAATAGTGGAAGCTGACTTGATTCTAACTAGGATGAGTGTGTTCTCCATTCCACTTAGATTGAATTTCCCGTCCTTGTTATCGAACTAAAATGATAATTTTTTTTAACGTTTTCCACATCTGAAGCATCTAATCTCACCATCTCCTGATACACTGATCGAATCAGTTCCTCCTTCGCCTTCTGTGGTGTATTTCGGTTCTCCAGGAAGATTTTCAATGCTTTTTCGAAAGAGTTGTTCACGGAGAGATGCCTGCAAATAAAAACAATCACATTGCGTAAACATGACAGGTAACGTGCCTGACGAATGCAGAGTACTTGATCGTGTGGTGGAGAAGAATAGCAAGAAAACTGTCGGGACAACATGTGTTTGTGCACCCGTTTGTGATCCAAAGATGTACAGAGAAGAAAGTAGAACAGTGATCACATGTCCATTTCACTTTACGGGTATCTTCAGGAACGTGTACCTTCTGGCACTTCTCCCATACCCGATCACAAGATTGGCATTTGATCAATCGTGGCGCTTCCAGTTCCTTGGTCGCATCATCGGACAACTTCACAAATGGCCGTGCACATTTTCCGTATCGGTGGTGTCTTCTTCAATTTTCTTCTGTCTAGCTCATTTTTCAATATGTCAATATTGTATCCTCTGTCCAAGATTCCAACATCTGAGGTATTTAAAAAATTCATTTTGAGGTGTGAGCCATGGTGCACTTGTCCACCGTGGGCATCCATGTTCGTGGGTCCGTGGACAACCTCCGAGCAACTCTCCGCTCTCCCTACTACATCTTCTCGAGAGCGGAGGCGTACGAATGGGCTCCGGGTGGAGTGGAGACACGCCCCCAGGTAGATTTTTGTTGATGCGAAAAGTTGACTAGCGAATAAAATCAATTCACCATGTAATAGTCGGTAATGAGTGGCCGATTCAAGCTATTAAAAATAAATAAGGAAACCTTTACAGTATCTACGAGGGCTAAAAAATCTCCACTCGGAGACGTTTTTCATGGGTCCGTCGCGGCGGGGTAATATTATTGAATTAGTTCATATTATTTGTAGTATTATATATCACAAATTTTCGGAAGAGTGAACAATCATGGCAATAAGAAGGACGGTGAACATCATTGAGATGGACAAAGATTCACAGTGTATTTCGTTCAGACATGAATAATAATAATTGATTATTTAAGTGCAAACACATGTTGTCCCGACAGTTTCCTTGCTGTTCTTCTCCACCACACGATCAAGTACTCTGCATTCGTCAGGCACGTTACCTGTCATGTTTACGCAATGTGATTGTTTTTATTTGCAGGCATCTCTCCGTGAACAACTCTTTCGAAAAAGCATTGAAAATCTTCCTGGAGAACCGAAATACACCACAGAAGGCGAAGGAGGAACTGATTCGATCAGTGTATCAGGAGATGGTGAGATTAGATGCTTCAGATGTGGAAAACGTAAAAAAAAATTATCATTTTAGTTCGATAACAAGGACGGGAAATTCAATCTAAGTGGAATGGAGGACACACTCATCCTAGCTAGAATCAAGTCAGCTTCCACTATTCGTCTCTTCCACGAGTGTAGAGATTGCGGAAAAGAAGGAACCGCCGTGAGGAGTCTTTTCGAGCTTGGGTTAGTCTTCTTATATTTAGATAAATCGGAATGGCGTTTCTCAGAACTATTGAGAAATCAAAGTCAGACGATTGGACTGATTTCGTGATGCGTGCAATAATATATCCTGGAAGATGTAGATTGACTGAGTGAGATTTCCGTTTGAATGTTATAATATTACAGTCAATGCTTGATGGTCAAGTCATCTCACTTACTCTTTCAAAAAATGTAGTAATCGCACAGCGACAAAAGTGGAAATCGTTAGTAATGATCTTTTTCTGCCCTTCCACGTGCAGAATTTCCTTTTTGCACATACACGATGATAAGTTCCAACAGGCTGCTTCTATTTGATTTTGTATTATTACAGTGGGACATACTAAACCACGGCCCCGGCCCCCGGCCCATACTAAACCCCGGCCCCCGGCCATACTAAACCCCGGCCCTCGACCCTCGACCCCCGCCCATACTAAACCCCGGCCCCCGGCCCCGGCCCATACTAAACCCCGGCCCTCGACCCCCGCCCATACTAAACCCCGGCCCTCGACCCCGGCCCATACTAAACCCCGGCCCCCGGCCCATACTAAACCCCGGCCCCCGGCCCATACTAAACCCCGGCCCTCGACCCCGGCCCATATTAAACCCCGGCCCCCGGCCCATACTAAACCCCGGCCCTCGACCCCGGCCCATACTAAACCCCGTCCCTCGACCCCCGCCCATCCTTACTCCTTCTGAAATACAGTTCTTCCCTCCAATGATTACTGTAAGTACTGCAAGATCTTAATAAGACTTCACTACGTTTCAATTTCAAGATCGATATTTTCGGTTTTGAAGGTGGCAGACAAGCGATTCACCTTGGCCGGGGCAACTCTCTACTCACAAGGCCACTTCCGTGGTCGGGGTTTAGTATGGGCCGGGGGCCGGGGTTTAGTAAGGGCCGGGGTCGAGGGCCGGGGTTTAGTATGGGCGGGGGTCGAGGGCCGGGGTTTAGTATGGGCCGGGGCCGGGGTTTAGTATGGGCCGGGGTCGAGGGCCGGGGTTTAGTATGGGCCGGGGCCGGGGTTTAGTATGGGCCGGGGTCGAGGGCCGGGGTTTAGTATGGGCGGGGGTCGAGGGCCGGGGTTTAGTATGGGCCGGGGTCGAGGGCCGGGGTTTAGAAGATTCAAAAACTCCCCTCGATCGACCATGTTTTGCAAGATGGTAGAAGAAGGCTCGGTAGGCCGCCCTGGCCTAGTGGTTATGGTGTCTGACTGAAGAACCAGTGGTTATTGTGTCCAGAAATTAATATCATTGAAACGTGTCTTTATTGTAAGATTCAAACACTCAGTTAGAGTCATGGACTGTTTAGCATACAGTAGGCATGTAGGCCGCCCTGGCCTAGTGGTTTTGGTGTCTGACTGATTATGGTGTCTGACTGAAGAACCCAATCCAGTCTCGACTCGCGCCCCTAATGGGCATGGTGTCTGACTGGCATGCCGACGCAGGCAGGTTCGACTCCCGCCCGCAGGTGATGTTTTGCAAGAGGTAGCAAGATGTAATGAAGGGGTGGTTTTCTAAACGACGATTAAAAATCGTGACATTGAGTACGATTTGCGGAGAGTCCTTTCCTGTATTGAAATCACTAATATCATAGTTTTCTCTTGAAATGGATCAGCGAAAAGGAGTTTAGATGTGTGTGAGATCTGTGAAATCAAATTCGAGTTCATTTCTTAAATTTTGGAGATTCTTTTTTTAAATCACTAACTTCCATGTGAACCCAATCCAGTCTCGACTCCCCGGTTCGAGCCCCTCGATCGACCATGTTTTGCAAGATGGTAGAAGAAGGCTCGGTAGGCCGCCCTGGCCTAGTGGTTATGGTGTCTGACTGAAGAACCAGTGGTTATTGTGTCCAGAAATTAATATCATTGAAACGTGTCTTTATTGTAAGATTCAAACACTCAGTTAGAGTCATGGACTGTTTAGCATACAGTAGGCATGTAGGCCGCCCTGGCCTAGTGGTTATGGTGTCTGACTGATTATGGTGTCTGACTGAAGAACCCAATCCAGTCTCGACTCCAACCACTAGTCTCCGCCATGCGTTCCCGGCGGTAGGCCGCCCTAATGGGCATGGTGTCTGACTGGCGGTAGGCCGCCCTAATGGGCATGGTGTCTGACTGGCATGCCGACGCAGGCAGGTTCGACTCCCGCCCGCAGGTGATATTTTGCAAGAGGTCCCGGCGGTAGGCCGCCCTGGCCTAGTGGTTATGGTGTTTGACTGAAGAACCCAATCCAGTCTCGACTTCCCGGTTCGAGCCCCACGATCGACCATGTTTTGGAATATGGCAGAAGAAGGCTCGCGCCCCAACCACTAGTCCCCGCCATGCGTTCCCGGCGGTAGACCGCCCTGGCCTAGTGGCTATGGTGTCTGACTGAAGAACCAGTAATGGCCATTAGGTGTCTGACCGGCATGCCGACACAGGCAGGTTCGACTCCCGCCCGCAGGTGATGTTTTGCAAGAGGTAGAGAAAGGCGCGCGCCCCAACCACTAGTCCCCGTCTTCCACTGGGTGTCAATCAAGTGATGGCAGAAACTGCGCATAAAATACCGAAACTGAAATATTTTATTGCGGTGCAATGACTGCTGATGATCTGATAATCCGAGAAATATCTCCACTCTAATCAAATAACTCACGATGATTGGAGTCGAGGGCTGCGATAAATTGTGAGAAGGGCGATGGTGTTATGGCCGTATGTATGATCAGATGGGCAGTCTCCATTAGAGAGAGAGCGTGGTGAGATATCCATTAGAACTGTGCTCTCGATAAACCACCACGTATTCTCAAGGGATCAATCGGCGTGTTGTGAGGTTAGCTATCAAGAGTTCACTCACCTCCAATTGTACTCATTATCATATAAAATCAATGCGATCACGCTAGCGATTACATGTACATGCTGCTCACTATTATAGGATATAATAAATTTATTTTATAAATCACGTCGAAGGATATCAAATTAACTACTATTTACAGTAAAATCCGATTAATTGGATCGGACTCATTTGGGAGTGTGATTCAGAGGTGCGAAAGGTAGCTCGTTTGTATCTTCACGCCTCTGGTGTGTAATCTCTTGCTTATCACTACTAATCTCGCTTTCTGAGCCACTGCGCCTCTCCTACAATGCTCTCGCTCGGTCGACTTCATTTCTCACCCACAATTTTTCAAGTAATATTACTGATTGGAAAAAAAAATCTGCTTCGCCCATTCTGGTATTGTTGCTTGCCCATAGGATTAGGATATGCCCATAGGATATCGTATAATGAAGAAAATATATCACACGGGAATAATTCGAATTTACCTACGTTTTACTTGTCCTGATGGTTACTCGAGTGTGGGCTCGGAACCGTGGTGCTACAGAATAGAGTCCCTTCTTCCGCGAATTACTACGTACTTGAAAGCAATGCGAGCTGACCGCGAATTATAGAAATGAATGTATTTTGATTCAAAATATTTTATTTGTTGTTATCTCATAGCCTGATATGATAGAATAAGTCCAATTTGACGCATGTAGGGGGGGGGGGTAATAAACAGGGAAATTGTATTGTAGAAAAGTTTTAAATGCATTAAAAATACAAAGAATAGTCGCTGTGATACACAACCAAAATCCGATATCAACAAAAAATCTGCGCTCTAAATTCTACTTTTTGCTTTTCCAGTTTTTCCTCTGATATTATCCTCAATCTGACCCCAATCTTCTGACGTCATCTGAAAGAATGAAACATTGTAGATGAATATTGATCGAACCTAACCTCATGAAGAGCGGGGCCAAACGATGATCCATGATTGTGATACTGCTGTGCTCCGTCCATGTCGATGATCTACCAATCGATAATTAAGAGTTTCCTAGTCTATCCATCGCTCACCGCTCCGCTAATAAAATTTCCATAATCACTGCAGAGAAAAGCGCTCAGGTTACCAAGCTCCTCCAAGGCGCCGATTCTATAAGAGTGATAAATGTGGTTCGAATACGGCGATCGATCAATACCGCCCCAAGGGCACTGTAGTGGCCGCTGCGGCTATCGCATCTTCATAGCTTAGCGTGGTGAGGCGCCCGAACGCTCCCTGGATTATATACCGCAAGTTACGGTAGGCTAGATTACAGTCAGACCTCTGTGGGGAAGGGTCCGGGAGCGATCACATTGAGCCGGATGCCGTACTTGGCCCATTCGGTTGCCAATGATTTCGTCATTATCTCCACTCCTGCTTTAGACATGGCAGACGGGACGACGAAGGGAGCACCGGCTCTGAAAAAATGGAAAGTGAAGCAATCGAGAAATGAGATAGTTACCGTGCGAAAGGTACTGTTATCGACAGTACAGCGCAGCCTGTCCCCTTCTTGATGCATCTCATTCCGATCTCTTTGGTCACCCGCATCGATCCCTTGAGTACTGCAATCGTCGGCTCAATAAAGTAATTTTTCCGAACAATACTCACCGATGTCGACTACGGTACCAACCGCATTGTCGCTCAGGCGTTCAGTGGCCATGATGAAGTTGCCGGCAGCGTTGTTCACCAGAACGTTTGGGGTCTGACCGAACCTGGATAGGGTGATGTCGTTTGAGTTATGATGGGTTCTGCATCGTTTCTACTCTCTCACTTCTTCTCGATCTCATCAATGGCTACTGCGACCTCCTTGGCATCCTTTACATCCATTCGGAATCCCTCACAGATTCCTCCTGTCAGCTGACGAATCTCAGCCGCGGTCGCCTCGAGGACGTCCATGCGTCGGAAATGATTAGCCATTCTACTGTATCCTCGAAGTATGGTACCTGGCGGCAATGGCGACTTTCGCTCCGAGAGCCGCGAATGTCATGGCTATGGCCTTGCCGATTCCTGTTCCTCCTCCAGTGATGAGAGCGACCTGTGCAATGAATTATCTAAAGACTTTCACTTGAGGATAACGATCGTCGGGATATATGAAACATCTTGCATCCTCACGTGACAGAGGTGGTATCTCACACAGGTTTCCCCAAATGAGTCACGAATACGAACCTTGTTGTGCATGGATCCATCGCGAAGAGCGAGAGTAGCATTGATGGGGAAGAACTTGTCAGGAGTCGGGCAGGTCATTTCTACAAGTAAGTGAGTTGGCTAGAAATGGAAGGGAACCGTTGCACACAACAACAAAAGTGTTCACTGATAGCGAAGAAAGAGGGTTGGCACGTGGGGGAAAATGTAGTGTAGCGTCTCTCTCTTCAACGTTCCTCAATTGAAGAAATGTGTGATGAAAACCGTGTGATGTTCGCCTCACCGAAAAAAGGTCGATTTTTTTTGCGTTTAGTGAGCTAAAATTGAAACATTTTCGACTCAATAGGTCACGAGCAATAAGAAATAATTTAAGAGAATATCACTTGCATTGCACCCAAATATGGCTACATTCCCGATCGGTTGTCCTTCAAATAACAACACCGTCATGCAGTACATGTTCCTGTAGTTTGAAAATGGAAGAGAAGAAATTTTTGAGAACACTATGTTTACACTCTCAGTGATCCATACAAAATGACTTGTCAGTGCTGTTTTTAATGATTATATTCATTTCAGAAATCAGAAAATGGATGGAATTCTTCCGTTTGGAAACTTTTGCGACGGTTTTTTTTCAAGGATTTTCGATTCTGGCCTCAAAACTCATAGGACCTAGGGTGCCTTGGAACTTGTTTACAATAATGGTATAAAAACTGGCCAGGACGTGCAATGCCAGGTGCAGCCACAGTGAACGCCCTACAACCCGTGCACGCACTGTGGGTCATCCCATGGCTCGATGGAGCGATTATATCAGGCGTGCCATCGAAACCCATTGGTAGATCGGGTCTTATGAAGCCTACATATAACCCCATCTTCAAATGAGCATTATTTTCTGATGTGAGTGCATAATGATGCAATGATAACGTACTCACTATTCTCATATTATACAGTGGGATGTAAAAGGCGAATACAGAGAGGCACTCCATGTCAATGCGCTGGGGCGAGCAGTCGGGTTACCAATATAGTGATGTATTTTCCCAAATAATATATTCTCCAAAAAAGTTATCGAGCTTAAATTTAGTACTCATTGTAACTACTACTTCCTGATCAATGGCATCGGAGATGGGGAAAATGCCAATTTGTGTGCATTTTTTTGTTTGTTTTTTTGAAGCATCACGTTTTTCTTTCATGGTTTCATGAGTTCTCATCTTATCAGAAGGATAGCTCGTATTGGAAATGATCTCTCCTCGATGAAGCTTACTGATCTTGTTACATCCTGTCTCTGTATTAGACATGGTCAACCCAATTTAAATCAGAAGATCTATGACAGTGAAAATCTTGACTCAAAATTTCCCTGACATTGCATCACTGATCATCTTCAATTCGATATTATTTCCGATTGAGCGAGATATAGATATAGATAGAGAGAGAGCGAATTCGCTCACAAGAGATATAGTTGGGATCTTATTGTTTTTTGGGAGATCTGAGTGCGAAAATCGATGAGGGTTAAAGAAAGTTGGTGTTTTTTTCGAACTTGAATTTTCAAGAGTGTTCTATGTTTTGGGTTGATATCGGAAGTCGTGAAAGCGAAGATTGATCAGATGATTGGCTGTTGATGTCAAACTTTGAGCTATATTATGTCATTACACGATGGAAAATGCGATTTGTTAAAACCCAACTGTGTTCGGTGCTACAATTTGAGCACTTTTGCTTTATAAGAACATCAAATCCTCCGTCGACCGCGAAGCACGAATATGACCGCTCCTTCTGAGAGCGACTATTTCGAGTATTATTTTTAAGGCAATGGAGAGTTGAATACCAGATGTATAGATAGGTGATTTGACCTGAATGTGTTATCAAGCTGCGATGAGGCAATTATTTCCCTATTATGGTGACTTCAATCCTACTCGCCAAAGAAGAATGATCATACACCGATCCTGGAAAACAGTTGTAAGTGAATACATTTTGAGTCATATAGTGTTTTTCAACTCAATTCACTTCGACATTGCTGGCAAAACAACTGTTTAACCCCCGCTTTCGATCCTCTCTCTCAATGGAACATTTCTCGAAATTTGATTTCGATAACAACGCTATGCCATCAGTAACCATCGATCGTTGTCTGACACTCTAGATTCCGCATTCTATCTTGAGTCAGCAACATATGCTCGGTGCCATGCTTTCCTTATGTTCTCTCTTGTGATCTCAAATTTACGTTAACTCACATGCGTTGGAGTCATCAACAATGCGCCTATATAACGGATTTAATCGGCTATAGCAGCACTTCCCTATCAGCTCGACTTTCCAATTGTGGTCCCTCGACAATTCCCAAAAATAAACCTGAAAGGGCTCGACAATGGCCAAGTTCCTACCATTTTTTACTTCAAGAACTTGCCGTACTATTATATCCCTTACCAATTTGGCTCTTTCTTCGAGCCAGAGAAGGCGTGGATCGGCGAACAGGTAACACGTGTCCGCTTTATTTTAAGTTTGTTTTTAACAACTGTGATTTGAGGTACTCGAGTCCTACGAGAACTACTGGCATCTCTCAGTTTTTATTGCAATATTCTACTGCTTTGCTGTGCACACGGCTCAAAGGTATCCCGGTTCACCCGTGTTTTCAGGATAACAATTGTCAATCAATCTGTGCTCCGATGTAGTCGCATTGTTCAGAGCAATGGCGCATCGGGAAGCGTGGGATCTACATGGTCCATTGATAATTTGGATCACCGGACTGGCACTTTTCTCGCTGGCGGGAACCATCAGGATGTGCGAGGAGTGGATGTCAGATGATTACAAATAATCCATATATCTACCACTACTCTCTTTCAGATTTGTCCTTCGCACTCGACCATGGCTCGACTCCGTTTCATACTTTGTCGATCCTTATCAACCCGCAATGTTCTGGTTCTTCTGCTTCGGCTTTTCCAAGGTGGTCGTGAACGCATCAAGCGTGCTCACCGAAAAACTATTCAGTTGTTCGAGCTCGCCGATACAGCATTCGTGGTGCTGCGGAAGAAGCCGATCATCTTCCTCCACTGGTACCACCACGCGACAGTACTCGTATATGTGTGGCATGCATGTTAGTTGATGATGAAATGTGAGAAAAAGAGAGGAGTTCATGTCGGGTGAATCGTATCTGCCAAGACATTGTCATTCATCCGGGTATATCTTTGCGATGTGAATACTCTTTTCCATCAGCAGAACTGGTTGCGGGCGGTAGGTGGTTCATGGTGATGAACTTCGCCATTCACACCCTCATGTACGCATACTACGCCATATCAGCCGGTGAGATGATGGAACATTTCATCAATTAGTTTCCATACAATTAACTTCTCAGCTCCGTGTTGACACTTTTTGAAAATACAAGATAAATATTTTTTAAAAGATGAGCAAAATTCCGAACACGAGCGATATCCAAATTCAGTCAACATCGTTTGATAGAGCATCATTTGTACTTTCAACTTGAGAGATATACTTTACAGCAGAATTGGGGCGACTAATTTCCTACCGCCTAAGGCTCTCGAATATCTCGAAAATTGTCTCGTAAATTATTTTGTCAATTGAATAGTTTCTTTATTCCAGCGGGAATCCGCCTGCCACGCATTCTCTCCATGGTGATCACCATCCTCCAGCTAATTCAAATGTTCATCGGCTTCGCAATCTCATGTACCGTACTTTACAACAAACTGCAAGGAAAAGAGAGTAATCTAACTAATCTAACTGCGGTCACTGAGTCTCGAGCTAACAACACAACATATTTGCTTGAAATTGTTCGATAACGTTCATTTTCAGCTCATGCAACAATCGTTCGAGAATCTATCCCTTTGCTTCGCTATGTACGGTTCATTCGCAGTACTCTTCATGTGTTTCTTCAATAAATCTTATCTCGCAGATAATGACAAAAAAGCTAAAATTCAATGATATATTTGCATTCTCCAAGCTTAACAAGTATGCATCATTCACAAGTTTTGAATTTTGTTTGTGAGCACATTTATTTTATTTTTTATTTATTTCCTATGCCTCCGATGTGATGTTTTTTGTCTTTCATACAATTCATCAAATGTGGGCTGGTTTCTGGTCGCCTGAGTCATGACTGTATGTTGTCGGTGCTTATTGTATAAGCGAAAAAGTCGATCATAGCACGAGTCCAATTGGTCGCGAGAGAGAACTCAGAAGCACGGTAGTCCTGAAGAGATAAACAAATAAGCGAATACATTGCAAGCGTTCTTTGTTATTGTCGCGGATTGTGAGATCGACCTTTCTTAGAAATACAATAAGATATCATAATTAAAAACAATCTACCGCAACTACTCGAGTGCGATAATAGTCACCTACTTTTCTCACGATGGCTCTTTCACCTGGGGGAAGGAATGATGGAAGTTGTGTCCCCCTTCTCCAAGAAGCATATTAGTCCACGTTGACTCGACGGGAGAGATTGTGGCGTCGTAGGGCCTATATCCCACCATGTGAGCAGCAGAATTAATCAACCTAAATTCATTTTATTCATATACTGAGAAAAAACATATCCGACGTGATTTTTTTCCTTGAACCATATTTCCCGTTCGAAAAGACTGACAAACATCATAATTGGCTGACATGGACATACACAATTGCACAATTCAAACGCGAAATCTCATTTCGTGCAGTGATTCTATATATTTTTATTTTTATCTATTTATATATTTTTATCTTGTAAGATGCTCACCAGGTGATGTTCATTGCGAATGCGTAACGGAAAATGGCTGCCACATAGTAGGCGACAAATGGAGATTCACCCCAGAAGTAGACAGGAATGACAGTGGGAAGGATGAAACAGAGGAGAACCACCAGTGGGTAGTAGTGTCTGATGAAGAGATGAAATCAGTTCAGAAAAGACTCCATGAAATTAACGTGATAGAAGTGTTTTTGATAAATGCGTTTCCTATTTAACGCTTTTTGCCAAGTTTATGCATAGCTTAGAACAAACTGGACAAACAAAGCTTCAGAAACTGGCCTTCTCTGAAAAGTGAGAACGGGATCGGCATACAGATCGGAGAGGTCAAGTGTAGCTCCCTTTTCCTTCAGTGTTTCGCTCTTTCGCGTACATAACCAGCCGACGTGAGAATACCAGAATCCTCGTCTCGAATTGTGGGGATCCGCCTCAGTATCCGTCCATTTGTGATGACATCGGTGATCACGAGCCCATTCGATGACATCATTCTATACACATGCATGATAATAATAGACCAATTCATGCGATCCCTGTTTTTGGTGGGCACACATCTATTGTCACGAACATCTATGTATCAATATCGCTCCATTCGTCGCTTAATATTTCTAAATATGGTGTGCCAAAAGACAGGACGAAATTCTCATAAATAAGCATAGATCTACCTGGAAGGCTACTGTAGACCATAGCATGAAGTAGATGCGAACAGGAAGGGTGGCCTTGAATGACTTGTGAGACCACATCCGATGGGCACCCGCAGTCACACCCATCAGACTTTTCAAATACAGAAATGCAGCTGAAATGAGCGATAAATTTGAATTTGTTTGGTCCCTGGATTGTATTGATAGAGAATGTTACTAACCCCAGAAGCATGTGAGCCATTTGGCTTCAAATATGAACTGATAGAGACCGAGCAGAGCTCCCAAATGGAGAAGAGTGAAGATTAACACGTTTCTCCAAACTATCTTGAGATCCGGTCGCTTCTGAAGTAAATATGATAATAATTTTCATTTTCGACTTTTCGAGTTGTGCCAGTGTTTATCCGATCCTAACGCGACACTCGTGATAAGAAGGAAGATGGGATAGAGACTGACCTCTCTCACTTCGTTCTCCATCCGCTCCATCTCGTCCAATTCTGATGTGAGAAACATATCCTCCACATGTTTTCGTTCAATGACTTGAGTTATTGCGATTTGCATCTGAGAATAAAGAGCGAAGATAGAGAGGGAAATCAAAAGCGACGATACAAACAATAGAAATCAATCGATCTATGGCTAGCGAGGACAGAGATTTCTGAAGATACGAGAGCAACGAATATATGTCGCGCATTCCGACATCTTGCTCATTCACACTTTTCTCTTCACTCAGCAGCAAATGCTTCGGAAAAAAGAACTCGTAGCAATGTTAAAGGGTACGTGAAACAATGTAATGAGGATCCCAAGTGAAGTGAATAGCAAGAAGAGATTGGTTTCAGCATTTATCCCCTTTAAAATTGCTCAGGAAGAGGTTGAGATTATGCTGAGCAGTGGATGTTGCTCTACCAGCTTAGGCCACGCTATAAAGGTGCGTTGTTATTAACTCCAACGCATGTGATTTTGCCTGAATTCGAGATGAATCGTGAGGAAATATGGTAAACATGACATCCAAAAAAGACTGCTGAGTCGAGATAGTATACGGAATTCAGAGGGCCAGAACATGGTCGATGTTGTTTGTATTGTTATGGAAGTCGAAATTCGTGAAATATTTTATGTTTCGGAGTGTTATTGGAATGCATAAAAGCGGGGGTTGATCAGTTGTTTTGCTATCGAAGTCGAAATTCGCCAAAATTTATGCATTTCCGACTGTTTTCCTGTGTCGGTGTTTTGTCATTTGCTGCCTAATTCGAACATCAGACCCTTCGTTGACCACGTGCGCGATGGCTCATAAATCGCCCTGAGGAAGAAAAAAGATTATTTTATATCCCTAACGACCAATATTTGTTCTCTTTTACACCTTTGGCTGTTGAAAAAATCGGTCATTCAAATAATTGATCTCTGACGGAAACGTAGAAACGAAGTATTAATGATCGGCGATCCTCTGAAAAAAGCAGCTTCTCGACTAAATTCAAGAACAGAAAACAGTTGGATTAGCACAAATCGTACGCGCCACAAGCCTATTCCATCACATAAAAACACATCGATATTCAACAAAACAACTGATCAATCATCGCTTTCAAGCCTTCCAATAACAACCCGAAACATAGCACAATCCTGTAAATCGCGTCCAATAGCATCGAGCAAGTTCTCATCAATTCCCGCATTCATGTTTTCCAACAACGGTACTGTCCTGACAATTCCTCAAGGAAGCTCTCGCTCTTGAAGACCCTTCTGATTCGTGATACTGAATGAAAAACGTACGATTTTTCATCCCCTGAGATAGCATTCTATGAGGAGATAGATCCGCATTGATCTCGAATTTCTCAGAACCGCAGAATATCTGATTAGCGGGAGTCATCGGGATCGAAAATAGTCGGTGAGCAAGTAACCTTTCCATCTCCAGGTATCGACGAGCCGAAGGAATTCCCAAATGCGAGGCGATTACGACATACTCCCAGCAGTTCAAATGCATTTCCCCTCGTGTTTCACAAATACTTGAAAGAAATCACGTACCACATTAACACGGTTCCATTTTCGCGTTCCCATTTGTTCCACATTTAAAGATTTATTCTTCCATGGGAGCAATAATTTACAACAGAGCCAAAAGTTCGGTTAAACCGAATACGAAATCGAGACGACATCCCTAGTGTTCGGTAGTGCCAACATATGATTGTTGTCGGTGGATGAACGCTGCCCAGCTTATTCAGATTCCTCTTGAGCGACTAGATATCATTCCAAAGTGAGAGAGTTGCTATTCTATCAGGAACCACTAGCCGGAAGTGGCAAAATATGATTGTTGTCGGTGCTTGCCACTCCACCATCACCAGCTTATTCATATTTCTCTTCAGCGACTGGTTGATCGGCGGTGGTTGATCGCGTCTTAATCCGAAGAAATAATAATGCTAACGATAAGTAAGTAGCATTCCAGTTTGATTTTTTCTCCGAGATGATAAACTTGGGCAAACCCATTGGTATAGTAAAGACTTTTATCGAAATTATTGTAGACATTTTTGAGCGTTCTGGCTGTGTTTTCCTGGCTTTGTGTGAGTATGTTTTGTTCAGTTTGTCGTTTGATAGAACGTTCAATTCCAGTTGCTTGCCTGATATTCGCCCTGGACGCTCTTGCTACTGCTCATCATATGAAGGTGACGAGACGTTATTAATTGTATTTTAATTTATTTTTCAAAGGACTACGGTTATCCCAACTGGAAATGCAACTCCGAGGTCATGAAGAAGTTAGTTTGTCGTTACCTTTCCAATCCAATTCTAGTAAATTATAAATAAATAAATGTCAACGCGGAAATTATCGAATGGTCAATTCAAGAGAATCGAACGTGACGTGCACAATTATAGATCTCGACATTGACCTTTTAATTCGGTTTAGGGATTTCCAATCAGGGTATATGTAAGTTCTGCCTTCAGGAGCATGACGAAGCCGACGTCCGTCCACTCGTTGAGATACGCCGACATCGACGTCATCGCTGCACTGGGAGACTCGCTCACTGTTAGTTCCAGAAACATTTGTATTCGCAGCATGCATTGTTTTTTCAACGCACCACTTGTCTGTGTTGATTTTTTTGTTGTTGCAAAGAATGATGACAAAACGACAACTTCACGGTGAATATGAGATCCGCTCCTTCACTGATAGATTCTCATTCTCTCTACAGATGTTTGCCATTGAAAAGAGGGCAAACAAAAACAAATTTGCAGAGAATAGTATACTGTATGGAAAGATGGTATTGTTTGAGAAGAATAAATAATTGAGTTGGCTTTCGCTTAGGCTGCGAATGGCGCCGGCGCTAAGCCCCATGACATTCACGACGTAGCCATTCAGTATAGAGGTCAGTCCCCATCCCACAAATAAGCATTATCTGTGGTCTTTGAGGACTCGCGTGGAGCATGGGAGGAGACAAGTCTCTGGAAGAACACGTCACTCTCACCAGTAAGAAATATTAGGCGTTGACGACAAAATTGCTTATTCGTCGCCGATTGATCAGCAATTAGAATATTCTGTGATCGAGATCATTGTTGAGATCGTTGTGCTCGAGATCACAGATCAACAGATCATGATTACGCTTTTCAGACATCCTGAAGTTCAACCCCAACATCTTCGGGTATTCAATCAAAACTGGATCCGCGAACGTGTGGGAAGTGCGTGGTGTAGTGAAGGATTTTTACCAATCGTCGCTTGACGCTCTTCAGACAGCGCATCTGAACGCCGCTATTCCTGGGGCCACGGCGCGCATACTGGTTCAACAGGCGAACGACTTGGTCAGTCGCATGAAGGATCATTCGACGGAGGTTTGTTATTCAGTCTAGTAAATATACCAAAATATCTCGTTCAGATCGATATCGAGAACGACTGGAAGCTCGTGCACATTTTCATCGGAGAAGATGACTTGTGTGAATGGTGCACTCGGCCCGATGCGAATGTATAATATAAGATTCAGCTTTTGCAATATCCATGGCCACTCGAAACATATTCTTGAAATTCCCCTTTGACGGGAGAGATGTGAATAAGGGTTCCGATTTACCATTAATGCCTTGAATATTTTTTCCATTTATTATTTCAGACTGCCACATCCGACGACTTCCGTGATAATCTCGAAGCATCGATCCAGATCCTCAAGGACAACCTTCCCAGGTCTGTAGTTATAAGCGTTATCATTTGTCTTTGGTAAACACATGCCGATTTTTCCGAACTATCGTTGTCTTGGTCGGCCTGTTCGACTTGTCGCTGTCGCAGTTCTCCGTTGTGAACAGGCCAATCTGCAGGCTAACACGTCGGTGAGTGTGACTATAGGCGATTGTGAATGGGGTCTCCACATCTTCAGGTCCGAGTGTCATTGCGAAGAGAACAAGGTCAACATTACTTCCCAGACAAAAAATATCAGGTAAGGGTAACGAGATCAACGATGAATTTCAAAAGATGAGACGTGATCAAATTGACCCTAATTTTCTAAAGGAATTGATCGAAGTGAAAGGGACAGAATCTTTTTTAAATGAATCAACTTCCCGCAGCCCTCAGGCAGCATATGCGGAAACAAAGAATATATGAACTCTTGACCGAAAAAATGCCGATATTCGCGCAGGTAGGAGAGCACGAGTTGGTGGATGGTCGATTCGACACCGCCGATGATTTCACCGTCGTGATCCAGCCCTTCTTCGAAGAAATCGAACATCTACCAACACTTTAGGTAACGCATTTTGCTAATACCTTAATGGCCATCCAACGTTATTGTATCCTATCCCAAATCAGTAATGACAAAAATCATGATTTACTCTGTTTCCAGCCGAACGGGAAGACCGATTTCACGATGTTCGCTCCTGATTGCTTCCATTTCTCCAAATTATGTGGGCTAGACCCCTCTTGATTTCAACCACAGCCCTGCCACCCTCCAACTCGAAAGATCAAAGGTCATCTCTCCAGGTCACGGTTTGATCGGCAAGGCGCTGTGGAACAACATGCTGCAGCCGGTGGGAATGAAGGATCGATCGGTTAACATCGCGGACCTGGCCGCTAAACTTAATTGTCCCGACAAGGTAAAATTGCATCGCGTGTATCGCGTCATCAGTTATGCTGCGTTTTAGAGCATAACTTTTTTCTTCGCATTTTGGTGAGCTCTAGCATGAAAATTCGAAATTTACGGGGAAAAATTCGTCGGAAACAGCCATAGTCTGATAGTTCTGAGATTTCGACTTTTTGACCAAAAAATGACCGTGAACCCGGGGTCACGAAAAAGGTGGAAAAAGTTGGAAAAATCTCGGAAAAATCTGACCACATCTCGGAAAAATCTGACCATATTTTATTCTGATGTAACTTTATGCGTAGAATTCAAATTTCGGTGTTAGAGCTCATCAAATCGTCAAAGAAAAAAGTTATGATCGAAGAACTGTAGAAATCGGCCATTTTTGGGATTCAATCGGATAAAAAACTAAAAGCCAAATAATTGCGGAACCAGTCTTTAGAGAATTTCGATGCAGAATTGCACGGGATACAAAACGTTTATAGTGGTAACTAGAACTTTTGGCGAAAATCGGCAAATTGGTCGGAAAAATCGAAACATGATGTCTAAAAAGTGAATTTCGCAATGAGCAGTAACTGATCAGAACAGTTATTTCAGACCCCCAGGGCACCCCTAATTTAATGCAAAAAATAAATTGTGTCTATCTCGATCGGTTGTGAAAATTTGATTTTTCGACCATTTTACCTTGAAAATCATGTTTCTCCCTGCGCCTCGGCTGTAACAACAAATAAGTTATGGTTTGTGCACTATGGTACCAAGACCCTTCCAGCACAAAAGCATGGGATTCTGGTTCTCATTGCTAGAGAAACGTATCCGGCCAGGGTCCAAAATGCTTGCAAATTAGCGAGCCGGTCTCTTATGAGAGGAATCGCGAGAGATTCGAGAGCTTTGGGGGTATTAGCGGCGGTAGGAAATAGTTTCTCCGATTTCGCTGAAAAGTAAAAATTAGTATGAATATGAATAGCCTGTGGCACACTTTATCCTGTATGAATAGTATGCATAAAACATCAGCGAAACAGTTTTTTTTCTTCTTCTTTCAATTCTCACACGCTTCCTTCTTCCTTCTACCATCTTGCAAAACATGGTCGATCGTGGGGCTCGAATCGGGGAGTCGAGACTGGATTGGGTTCTTCAGTCAGACACCATAAGAGAGGAATCGCCAGATTTTCGAGAGCCCTGCGGACTTAGGAAAACGTTTCCCCGATTCCTCTGAAAAGTGAAACTTAAGTACTACGAGTGATGCTCTTTCAAACTGCGTTCGCCGTTTTTTGATATCAGGTCTCATCTCCGAGCATCGGTAGGTCAAAGTAGGGGCACTACGAAATTTACGACCAAATTCGCCTCAGGAAATCAGCCATAACTCGCTTTAAAATCATGCTAGAAACAATTCCAAAAAAGTACTCGAATGAGGAGGCATGGGGCAACATTTCGTATTTTGGTACTGTCATTCCTCGTGTATGCGCTGGATCGGTGAGGTCGGTTTTTCAACAAAGTGATGTAACTTTCCCAATACCGAATTCCCCAACAAGCACCGAAAAGTGATTTGAGAAAAAGCTGTCACCAACTCAGAATCCAAAAATCAAAAGAATCGGAGTATGGAAAAAAAAATGGCCCGCACTTTTGTCCAAAAAATTCTGAGTTGGTGACAGCTTTTTCTCAAATCACTTTTCGGTGCTTGTTGGGGAATTCGGTATTGGGAAAGTTACATCACTTTGTTGAAAAACCGACAGCACCGATCCAGCGCATACACGAGGAATGACAGAACCAAAATACGTAATGTTGCCCCATGCCTCCTCATTCGAGTACTTTTTTGGAATTGTTTCTAGCATGATTTTAAAGCGAGTTATGGCTGATTTCCTGAGGCGAATTTGGTCGTAAATTTCGTAGTGCCACTACTTTGACCTACCCATACTCGAAGATGAGACCTGATATCAAAAATCGGCAAACAGTTTAAAAGAGCATCATTTGAAGTACTCAAGTTACGCTTTTTAGCGGAATCGGGCAAACATTTTCCTAAGTCCGCTAACACTCCAAAACTCTCGAATCTCTCGCGTTCCTCTCATAACCACTAGTGGTTATGAGACGAATCGCGAGATATTCGAGAGCCCCGCGGCGGTAGGAATTTAGTATCCCCAATCTTTCTGAAAAGTGAAACTTAAGTACTTTCAAAGGTGCTCTATCAAACTACGTTTGCGGAATTTCGATATCTGATTTCATCTCCGAGTATTATTAGATCAAAGTGGGGACTCTTTGGAATTTTTTATAATTACACTATTTTTCGCGTCAGGAAAACGACCACAACTTGCTTTGAAATCGAGCTAGAGATAATTTCAAAAAAGGAATCGAATGAGGAGGCAGAGGGTAATATTTTCTATGTTGGTGGTGTCATTCCATGTCCACACGCTGGAGCGGGGCGGTCGGTTTTCCAAAAACAGTGAAAAAGTGCCATAACTTTCTTAAAAGTGATTTCTACAAAAAGTTCTCGAGAGTGATTTTAGTACCTACTGGTACCTACTCCATATCCACAAATCAGAGGAATTGGAGTATAGGAAAAAAAAGGGGGCGGGCATATTTCCGAAAAAGTGCAGATTTTGAGTTTTTTCTAGCATAATTTTAAAACGGGTTATGATTGTTTTTCCGTGGCAATTTTGGTCGTAAATTTCGTAGTGTCCGTACTTTGACCTAACAATACTCCAAGAGGTGACCAGATATCAAAAATCGGCAAACGCAGTTTAAAAGAGCGTCATTCAAAGTGCTTAAAGCTTACGTTTCAGGGGAATCGGAGAAACTATTTCCTACCGCCGCAGGGCTCTCGAAAATCTGGCGATTCCTCTCTTATATTAACAGTCGGTTTCTACACATACGTCAAAAAACTATTAATCTAATTTTTTTTTTCCTGAAATTTCATTTTTGATCGAAAATATGGATCGAAAAAGTCATTTTTGTATAATTATCATAGAAGTAGTTTTTCTGTCGTTTTTATGCATGTAGAAACCGAATTTTAATATTAGAGCTCATGAAACGACGAACAAAAAAGATACAATCGAAAAACCGCAAAAATAGAGTTTGAATCGAAAAATCCTTCATTGAACTACTTTTCTCACTGAAAATGCCTTCACCTCATATACCAAAATAATCAGGATAAAATTCCCTTTCTACTGTGAAAGTAATTATGCGGCGCCGCAATTTTTCATTTTGTACAGGGTGCGCCATAATTATGGCTACTAATATTGGTGAGGCCATAGCTTCTCCGTCAATAGTGATCATGAGGTGTTGAACTTATTATTTTGTATTTTGTCCCTCATTCAATGCATATTCCATAATTGATGACAATCGGTAGATTGAGTCTCTTACTAGGAGGAGGTATACAATCTGACTATCGCATATTTTGAGTCCACAGATCACTAACATTATTGAAAAATCACTTGCTACTTATGAACCGAGTGTCCATAAGACACGCTCATTATATCAGAAGGTAGCACGAATAAATATCAAGCGACGATAAAAATAGCCATCCCACTTGTTACGCCCTAACACAGAGATGTCAGCAACAATGTGACCCATTTCATAAGCATATTTGAGAAATAAGTGTTCTAGTATCTCAGCAATCATCCTAGCTAGACATGTAAAAATCCGTGCGCACACTTTTGTCAAGGAATACTTTAACGTCTATATGTAGGATGGTTCCTACATCAAGCATCGCTGATAATGGATGGATCAAGTATGGCAATAAATCATCAGATCCGCAATTCCAACTTGCTTCATCCAAAAAAATCAATTCGCCAAACTATGCACCTATTTCCGCCGTATTGACTTCTTCAATAATATGTGTGGTTGTTAGACCGAACGCTCTCCATCTGGGAAATGTGAGTAACAAAACGTGGAAATCTGACCGAGATACACACTTTCTCATCACTATTGAAATCGAAAAGATATCGACCCTATTCCATTGTGCGATCGGAAAGTGGAAGGTCCATTCTAGTCAATGAGTTGACAGAATAGTTGTTTTTGCATGAACCTAAGAAAAGCTGTGGCAGAATCGTTGAACATTTCAGAACCTTGCGTTTCGCCTTCTCGAAGGAAGCTTGGGAACTCGATTGGTGTAAAATGCACTATCGCTTTACATACGTTCGAATCGATAATTATATAAAGGTATGTATGCTCTCTCTATGTTGACAATTTCAAAGCTGAACCACTTCTAGTTTAGGAGTACCATTCCCTCAAAGTCAAGATTGTCTGTGGACCTCGGGTCTCTGAATCATTTCTCTTCAAATCGCTGTCCAAAATCAATCAGTCGATGCGGACTCAATCATATGCTATTTTTAGATTGCAATTGGTCGAACTTAAAATAATTCATAACTTAGGAATGAATCAATGGTTTTGGACGGTGCTAAGATCGTTTGAAAAAAGTAGCTATAATTATGGCGCACCCTGTAGAGAATTAAATTCTGCTCGTGTACACGAAATTTCGCCCAATTTTGTCCTCCACGGACCTGTTTTTATCACAGAAACAGATTTTGGCCAAATTCGCGTCGTGCCGTACCGGGATTCAGAAGGCTCAGATCGAAAAACGGAATCAGCCATTCGATTCAGAATCGAAAGTTACCCAAGGACCAACTTTTGAGTATATGTTATTTTTTGCCTGTTCTCGAACTTGTCCGTCTCATAGGCGAAAATATGGGGTGAAGTTCACTGTGTAAAGTTATTAAATGAAGTTTTTCCGAATCCAATTCGCTGTTTTTGAGGGTTTTTGATTGTATCTTTTTTATTTCGTCGTTTCATGAGGCCCCGTAGTTGTGAAAAGGGAGGTCAATTTACTGACAATAGTCAACAATATTGATCTAGTGATGCCAATGTCCACTTCGGTCTCCTTTCTTCTGACTGAGTGACTTGATAGACGCTTCTGATGCGGTCTTCATATCATATATGAGACCGAAGTAAGCGAAAAAGTCGATCATAGCTCGAGTCCAGTTGGTGGCGTGAGAGAACTCAGAAGTACGGTAGTCCTGAAGAGATCAATGAATAAGCGACTACATCGCATTCATTCTTTGTTCTTGTCGCTGGATATGGAATTGTGAGATCCTCAATTCTTAGAAATACAATATGATATCCATAACTGAATACAATCAACTGCACCTATTCACCGACCTATTCGACTTATCGAATCTACTGCACCTACTCGAGTGCGATAGTCACCTACTTTTCTCACAATGGTTCTGTCACCTGGGGGAATGAATGATGAAAGTTGTGTCCCCCTTCTCCCACTGCTTGCATATTAGTCCACGTCGATTCGACGGGAGAGATTGTGGCGTCGTAGGGCCGATATCCCACCATGTGAGCAGCAGAGTTAATCAGCCTGAGCGTATTTTATTCATTAATTTAGAAACCACAGGCTCCGCCCACTTGGGAGGGATAGAGAATTGTCAAAAAAAACCAAGAGCTTGTACAAATCGAGTTCAAAATCAATTGAGCCGATCAAAAACGTTTTCTGTAGCTCTCAGTAGTCTTCACAAATGACGAGACTGATCGGTGAAGTCTAACTTTTAAAAAAAATTTATGAATCAGTTCGAGGAGATGGGATTGAGGCACTTCCAATGAATGAAACACGCTGCTCCACTCGTAATTAATGAATTAAAAAAAAATTAAATTTAGAATAAAAATAGAGGAGAAAAATTAAATACTCAATTTTTACAACCTCGGAAAAAGTTAGAGTACGCTCGTATTTGAATTCCGACTTCCGTTGTTTATCTTTAAAACTAGCAAAATTGGCTGCAAACGATGGTTCTCGAACCTGAGGTTTCAGATTTATTATAATATCCGATTCACGCGCTTCTGATTGAGCCACAAAACCATGTATTTGCTCGTCTCACGTGCGCTACATGGTTGTGTGAGGGTGGGTTAGGCGAGTAATGCATAGTGGGAGACTCGAGATCACATTTTCAATTGTTTCTCGTCAATGAGTTAAGATATCGATAAACAGCCAAAAGTATGATGTTATTGGGTCCCACAGGGGTACTTTTGTACTACTTGTTTGTCTGACTGAGTGAAATCGGCTCTCGACCCTGTGGTCTTTACATAAACTTAGAAAACATATCTGACGAAATTTTTTTTCACTTTAAACCTTAATCCTCGTTCGAAAAGACACAGCAGCATGTGAGCATGAATTGGTTGAGATGCACATCTACATGTGCATTTCGAAATCTCAATCTATAAGAAGTCAGTAGGCTCACCAAGTGGAGTTCATGGTGAATGCATATCGGAAGATGGCTGCAACATAGAAGGCGACGAATGGAGATTCACCCCAGAAGTAGACAGGAATGACAGTGGGAAGGATGAAACAGAGGAGAACCACCAGTGGATAGTAATGCCTGATGAAGAGAATCGTTTGAGAAATTATTCCATGCGTTTGACGAGATCGCTTAATTGGTTTATTCTTTGTTTCTTTCTGCCAAGCTTTCAATGCCATTTGTTGGAACAAAAGGACAAATAAAGCGTTTGAATCTGACCTTCTCTGAAAAGTGAGAACGGGATCTGCATACAGGTCAGAGAGGTCAAGCGTTGCTCCCTTTTCTCTCAACGTCTCGCTCTTTCGAGTACATAACCAGCCGACGTGAGAATAAAAGAATCCCCGTCTCGAGTTATGGGGATCTGCCTCAGTATCCGTCCATTTGTGATGGCATCTGTGATCACGAGCCCATTCGATGACATCATTCTATGCAAATAAATGAGAGTATTAGACCATTTCATGCGGTCCCTGTGTTTGGTGAGCACACTACTCTGACAGAAAATATAACCTATTGTAACTAACATCTATGTAACAATATCCACGTGTCACTGAATATTTCCAAATATTGTGTTTCAAAAAAATCGGACGAAACACGCATATATGAGAGACAATCTGAGATTTTGAACAAATATCTGCATATGCCTGGAACTAGGGGCAAAAGTCGATTAGAGGGATTAGCTCCATATTTGCACAGGAGGTAGTGCTCGGTGAGGTGGGCAGGTTGACCACCTTGGGGCTGACAGCGACGCGTCCGCAGCGCGTTAGAGCGCGCGAAATTCGAATTTTGACGAATTTCGAAAAATTATTTTTTTCTCAATTCTTCTCCAATTGCTTCGAACTTGGTACCAATAAATAGCTCATTTCATGGACATCATTTGTTGAGTTGGGTATATTCTATGAAAGCTTCAACTTCATGGCGAAATTACAAGATCAAAAATTGATTTCACTCGCAAATATTAACGCATTCCCGGGGGCATATTTATTATTTAATAATATGTTAGATATCTTAAACATGAATAAATAATGATAACAAAAATCGTTTTTTTGTGTACCGGAGGAGCGAATTTTGAGAAAAACTGCTTTGGGGTACTGCAAATATTTGAATTTCTTCGTTTTGACGGCGTTCACGATTAATTGCCATAAATCTTGCATGAATTTACTAATAAGATGTATGAAAAGGAAATTTGAGTTTGCACGATTCTGAAGAAAAATTTTTTTGTAGATGCAAAAACGTCTACATCTAAAATTTGTAGATAGAATTTCCATCTACAAAAAGTTTTCTCTTCAGAATCGTGCAAACTGAAATTTCCTTTTCATACATCTTATTAGTAAATTCATGCAAGATTTATGACAATTAATCGTATCACTGCTTGCCTGGGAACGCCGTCAAAACGAAGAAATTCAAATATTTGCAGTACCCCAAAGCAGTTTTTTCTCAAAATTCGCCCATCCGGAACGCAAAAAAATCGATTTTTGTAATCATTATTTATTCATATTTAAAATATCTAACATATTATTAAATAATAAATATTCCCCCGGGTATGCGTTAATATTTGCGAGTGAAATCAATTTTTGATTTTGTAATTTCGCCATGAATCTGAAACTTTCATAGATTATACGCAACACATGAAATGATGTCCATGAATATAGCTATTTATTGGTACCAAGTTCGAAGCAATTGGAGAAGAATTGAGCAAGAAATTAATCTTTCAAAATTCGTCAAAATTCGAATTTCGCGCGCTCTAACGCGCTGCGGACGCGTCGCGGTCACCCCCAAGGTGGTCAACCTGCCTACCTCACCGAGCACTACCTCCTGTGCAAATATGGAGCTAATCCCTCGAATCGACTTTTGCCCCTAGTTCCAGGCCTATGTTCAAAATCTCAGCGTGTCTCTCATATATAATGATAGATCTACCTGGAAGGCTACTGTAGACCAAAGCATGAAGTAGACGCGGACTGGAAGGGTGGCCTTGAATGACTTGTGAGACCACATCCGATGAGCACCCGCAGTCACACCCATTAGACCTTTCACATGCAAAAAAGCAGCTGAAATGAGTGATGAACATGAATGGGATTGGTTCCTGGATTGTATTGAGAGAGAATGCAACTAACCCCAGAAACATGTGAGCCATTTGGCCTCAAATATGAACTGGTAGAGACCGAGTAGTGCTCCCAAATGGAGTGCAGTGAAGTTTCCCACATTTCTCCAAACTATCTTAAGATCCGGTCGGTTCTCAAGTAAATATGATAAGAAAGAAGACGTGATATAAATGGACCTCCCTCACTTCGTTCTCCATCCGCTCCATCTCGTCCAATTCTGCCGTGAGAAACATGTCTTCCACATTTTTTCGTTCAATGACTTGAGTGATTGTGACTGACATCTGAGAATAATCAGCTTGGATGGACAGGGACATCGTAAGCGACTGTGCAATCAATTGACCGATGTCTGGAGAGAATAATTTCTGCCGTTAGGGGAAATGCTCGTATAAATATCCCTTTCCATATTGATATGATGAGCCTAATCGGGTGATCATTCATCACAATCAACAATTCTGCAACATATCATTCTATACTCTGTACCTTCCTCCCCCTCACTATCTTTGCACTTTCACGAAACGTTGTTTTCGCTCGCTGCAAGAACAAGAGAAGAGAAGAGGTGGTGATATGCAGAATCTCATGATCCTGCTCTGATCGCTATACCTGTTGTGCACGAGTGATAACAAAACAGCGATCTGACTGCAGACATCTCACTCACTCCATCTCTGGCAGAACAAAGCGCAAAAGAGGGACAACGGAGGTAGAATCATGATAAGAACATGAAGAACAGCCAATAAACACTCTGCAACCGGGATGTCAAACCGATGAATCTCAAACAGAATATCCCTAGGACAAGAGCCATCATGTTAAGAGACGTTCCACGGTATTTTGAAGCTATTGTCGACGGTCGACGGAGGACTTTTCTGCAACCTATGCCATTAAGTTCAGGGTGAAGTCCCCATACCTAGAGCTGATAGCTGGCCCAATATGAGATGTTGGGGTGCACCCTCCGTGAAATGCTGTGCATGTCCCAAAAAAAGTCGAAAATTTCATCAAAGAAAAAGTACGTTCTTATTGGTGTTTCAGGCGTATTGTTCGATGAAAATAACGAAAAACATAGTTTGGAAGCGAAAGGACAACGATAGATATTGTTCAAAAGCCATATTGAAGTTATTTTCCGTTGAAAATACACCATTTGAAGCTCAGATACATGACTTATGAATTTTTGAAATTTTGAGATTTCGAAAAAGTGATTTTTCGACTTTTGACTTTTTTCGTGTTTTACCGATATCACAACCCTATAACATCAACACAAATACTTAATAACGATAAATGGAATATAAATCTAATGTGAAAGTGACTGTATCGTCACTAAATGGTGAAACCTATTGGTATTGTACTCTCACGAGCCTCCGAGGGTCCCTCGGGCAGGAAGCTACGGAATCCGGGCTCACAGACGAAAAGTCATGGAAATATCACACATGGGGTAGTTTCGCACGTAGAATCCGAAAATGAAATTTTAAAAAATGGGATGGATGGAAAAAATTTTCACGGAGGTACAAAAAAGGCGAAAATTAAATTTTTCGACTTTTTATCGTGGTCCTTTCGCTTCCAAACTATGTTTTTCGTTATTTTCGAAACACCAATAAGAACGTACTTTTTTCTTTGATGAAATTCACGACTTTTTTTGGGACATGCACAGCATTTCACGGAGGGTGCACCCCAACATCTCATATTGGGCCAGCTATCAGCTCTAGGTATGGGGACTTCACCCTGAACTTATTGGTATAGGTTGCAGAAAAGTCATCCGTGGGGTTGTTGCAAAAAAACCGTGGAACGTCTCTTAAAGGATACGATTATTGAGCGGTAGTGATGGAGAAGCCGACACTATCACCAGAAGCAGAAGACTCATTTGAACTCAAAGATGAACTGATATAGGCCGAGAAATACCCCCCAAAAGAAGTTCATTGAAGATGGTTAAATTTAGCTAGAGGGTCTTGAAAATCGGAAGTTTTTGAAAGGGAATCTATTAGAAGGAGAGGAAGCATTGTGTTGCTACTGTACTGCAGCACTGTTCTCGGAAAAAACTTGTTACGCTCGGTGTTTGCATTTTATAATGTGGAAATTATTAGAATTTTAGCTTATGCTTAACTTGAACGCCTCTTACACTCTCCAGACTTGCTTTTCGATTTTAGAAACATATTGTGTGTGGCAGATGCATTTCTACAGCAAATCCGCATTCGAACAGCATGCCTTTCTCGAGAATAAGTGATGTTACTCACTTCCCTAATCCCGTTAATTTCTTTCTGCAGGTTTTATTGAGAGTCAATTTCCTCTCGGAGCTCTTTCATATCGTCGTGGCGATCAATATCTCGCCTTGCTCTTCATTAAAGGAATTTACGCTGTGATTGTAGCTCTGGCAAACATCATGGTGGTTATTGTGCTTATAATCGGTAGGAAAAAGTTGTTTCAAGTGAGTCAATAATTTATGGAAAATGCAAGTATTTAAAAAAAATCATCATAGAACACCTACTACATAATCGTCGCAAATACAATAGTTTGCACTTCGCTGAAAGCTATTATGGAGTGTACATTCGTGCTCCCATACTATACTATTCAGCGATCCTACGATTTTTTCGCTCCTGTAATAGCCTGAATAGATTTGATGATCCAGTATTATTTCAGAACAGAGTATTCACAGAAACCTTTGAGTTCGTCTGTTTCAATTTGTCTGTACTCGCGGATTTTGGAACGCTATTTTTCTCTGTATTCATCGCGGTTAATCGGCTAATCGTGGTCATTTATCCTCATTTGAATCTTGACAGGTGCGAATTCCAAAATTGAAACAGGTGAACCAAGTAAATTATTTCTTGCACTTTTCGAATTATAATCTGAACTCGCAGAAGAAAATTTGCAATGGCATGTTTGTTTACTTGGTTGTTGTCGTTTTCCTTTCCACTGATTTTCTTTATTTTCAAGTGCCAGTATCGATACAGCGCGGAGGTAATGGAGAGGACACCAATACATGGTTTATTGCAATGTTTCAGAACGTCTACTACAACAGATGTGATGATTATCTCGGCAAAACTGCTCAGTCTCTGCTAGGAATTGCAATCAACTGCTCGTATGCAATAGTTGTGATAATTCTACTTTTTTATGCCGGACTCTTTCTGAAACTGAGGTTTTATCTGCGCTGAAAAACGGAACACGATAAATCAATAAATGTCCTCCAGAAGTATAGAACAGGGTTTGCGCTCGGCTGGAGTCTCCACGAATCACGGTCTGACCGATGCGCAGAACAACATACTTCGACAGAGCTTTGTTATCTTCGTTCTGTATGCGGTGGGATTCGCATTGCATCTTAGAGCCTCAACCCATGGAATTAGCTAAATGAAATCTCTAATTATCCCCTTTCAAGCTAACAATCGCTGTCTCGTTGTCCACTGAGTTCATGGATACCGGGCCAGCGAATGTTTTCCTCGTTGTTTACCTGGCTAATATAATGAATCTAGCGATCGCCGCTGTGTTTCCACTGTGTCTACTGTTGATGTCGGCTGATATGAGAAGGTTTCATTGTTGTTCAAAAGCTCAACATTTATGAAAATTTAAGAGTGGTGACGTCAGCATTTGCAAAATTCGGACAGCCTCATAATTCATCAATAACAAATAACGTCATTCCGATGGTTGTTCAACAGGCAGCAGTCATGAGAGCTACTACTATATGATCGGCTGAGTCCAAATGAATGAAATAACAATTTATTGGAGATAAATTAACATAACAAATCAATGCTTTTCGAGTCATCTCGGAGCAATAGTCGCAATTATGCTCGATCTTCTTTGTTCTCTAACTGACGAAAATAGGGTTGCTCCGAAGAGAGGAATTGGATGGAGACGATTCTTTAGTCGTTATCCAATCACCAAACCTCTTATTTTAGCTGAAACGTTTGCGTCATCGTTATAACTATCAACTATAATTTTTACACGAAGTGAAAACTAAACACCACGGATTGCTCAGAGATATTGGGAAAGAAAACAGGAAATAATGTTTCCGAATAAAATATAGAGTTGACATCTGTATTGTTTTTATTTGCTTTGAAATGCGTCATAATTAGGATTCTTACATCGATTCCGACCCAGAATCGGTTCGAAAAAGAGAAAAGTGATACAAGACAAAGTGTGAGAAACAGGAAGAATGACGTTATTAGTAGGGGAAGATCTTTTCTCCACGAATACATTGGCATAAAATACTTCATCCAACTTGTTTTCACACTCCTATTCTCACCTTTTGTGAAGTTCGAAGAATATTAGAAGATAACAGATAGCTCAAATAAGCGCACAAATGAAGTAAATAGAAGCAGCGACATCTGAATTCAGCTTCAAAAGAGGATAATATTTATCAAAAGAATTGTCATACCCGCACGCACCATTGCGGAGTGACTCGAGTGATAAAGGAAGGAGGACCAACATCGGCGAATATTGAAGAAGGTTGACCTGCAAATTGACAAACTCAAATCTCTCAGAGCCAAAAGCTAACCAAAGAACATGTACACGGAGTAACAGAGTGGCGGCATCATATGAATAACCATGATTTTATGAAAGGACATTGAGTTCATTTTCTAAAATGTTTTGAATTGTTTGAACTCGTGCTAGCTACCGTTGAAAGATATGATGTAGGGAAGCACACAAGTAGCAGTCTATTGAGCGCTATCAAAGTGATACAGTATGCCTTGAAATATTACAAATCAGATTGAGCAAATATACCCAGTCAAAATGCTAACCTGTCCGAGGATACAAAAATAAGTATGAGAGTAGATGAGTTGAGGAAGAATAGTACCATTCAAATCTGTCAGTAGGTGCCAGAAATTTCGATAGTCCTTAAGAATATAGATAACAAATCAGCGGTTGAAAACCGCAAAGTAAAACCTGAGGAATTTCAGTCATAAAATATATTAATACAAACGAAATGTCGAGAAATGCCTGAATTATTTTATTTTATAAAAACATGAAATGCAGCTGCATTACCTGACTTCTGGTTTGTCTAAAAAAGAAAGAATTGAACGATATGGATGAACTTTTTAACCACGCAAGAAGGAGTATTCGAATATAAAGTAGACTTGAAATCCATGAGAGCGGAAGAACAGCGTATAGCAGGACTGGTCTATCCATGTCGTGAATATGAGACCACAACTATGGAGAAGCATGACATCAGGGCTATTCCGAGTATAATACTGGTCACGACATGTGCGTCATGACATGTACATATTATTGAATGCAACAATTCTATTGAGGCATAGAAGTCGGCGTACTCATCGAGACAGATTCGTTTCCTTTAGAAAACTTGGAAATACGAATTTATCAAAAATGTGTGTTAATTAAAATATTATATCAACTTCGATTAAAAAAACAGTTAAAATAATGGAAAGTGTATTTTTTCAGTTGAGATTAGTTCTATGTGTGGGTTCAGCAGCTCCATGTACTGACGATTGATTCACATACGAAGAGACAAGTTTACGGAGAAATGAAGGCAATTTAGAGCGATACCTTCAATTCATGCACATTACTTTTCTACTTTAGATCAACATTAGACTGAAATGGATTCAATGGAACCTTACCCCGAGACAAGCAATATAACGAGGAAAGGATCTATTAGTGGGAAGAGGGCTGTACTCATCATTACCACCTGGAATGCCACGCAAGTTCTCCGTGGTGTAAAATCGTTCACAACGAACGCCATTTGTGTTTTTTCTCCTTAAAAATTGTTATGGTGTGTTCAGTCAGCATCTAAAAAAATCGTTCACCATAACTCACCGTTCCGAATCCTGCAAGTGAAAAAAAGCAACAAAAAAAAACAACTCCAATGGAAAGTAAGAAGTTATAGTTGGGATGATAGTCTGATAAGGAAATATCATAATTACTAGCAGATGATATTTCTTGCAAAATTATATATTCCAATATTTCCACACCTGTATTAGGAGAGTTCGGAATAATTGATTCTGCATCTGACGAGTTCGAGTTGCTAAATGAGCTCTGAAATATATATCACGGATTTTATGTAACTTGGTAGGAACGTTTACTACAGAATATTTTTTTACGTCTCCGATTTATATGAAACTTTTGTTATTGACTAAAGTGAGGACGGGGAAAACGCCTATCGACTTCATTTGGCCAAATTTGCATATTGAAGCGATCTGTGACCTACCACTTCAAAACGCTGTAACTCGGTCAGTTTTTGACCTACAGAGTTTGATTTTTTTCAAAAGATTTGTCTTTTCGAGATCTACAATTAACTAAACGTGCAATACGTGCGCAAATGCCATCTTGAATGTGTTTAGCTCGAAAATTCATTTTTTCGAGTATACAAGTCGATTTATCTAGAAACTTTAGGTTGTGCAATATGAATTTTATTTCAGAAAACGATTTCCCACCCCGGATGTCGGTTTGCTGATAGAGCATTAGCCCCATCTCTGTCCCCCCCATACCGATCCTCAGTAGGCAGACTCCGGACAGTCGTTTTCAACGTGTTTTTCCCGAAAAATATGTTTTTGCTCGTATCTCGCTTCAAAATCATATTTTCGTGCATTTAAAAAAAAGAAATATTCTAAACAAAAACAAAAAACAACAAAAAAAATTACTCTATATTTTTCATTTCCTCAGTAATTTTCCAGATACAAAACACAATTATGAGACCTCAAAGGTAAAGAATAAATAATTATTAAATTTAATTGTTAGTTGTTCTGTCACCGGTTCCGAAGAATAGAATAAGAACGAGAAGTAAACATTCGAGTGACCGAATAATCCAGACTAATGATCCGTCCTTTCCTGGTAACTGAGAAGAGAATTCAAAAATGCGAAGCAGAATAAAGTAAAAATGCGAAGCAGAATAAAAATGATAAATAAAGTACTATAAAAACGGACTCTGTAAGCTAGTCCAATGTAACCAGGACGATTGTCTGCCATCAGATCTATATCATACCCTTCCTGTAATTTATCAAGGTCAAAATTACTGTGACTTGCATCACGCTTTTGATACCACCTTTCACATTGGACCGAATGCCTCTCTTGTGCGGTCATTTGGAATAGATGCATACTCTATGGCAATAATGAAGCCTGTTTGAAACAAATTTTCGAACAAATTTCTCAATTAATATCTCACCAGTGATATACATTACATCAATGGTTATAGCTAATGTGATCCAGTTCATCCATCGATTATTTGTGCTGATCCATCGAAGCCATGACGGGCTGAAGAGATCCGGCTAATCACACCAACATGAGTTCTGATTCTCGACGACTCCTCAAACTGGATGGTCTTCTCTTACTTGCACATAAGCACATATCGATAAACATAGTAAAAGGTCAGCAGCACAAAAGTTTGCCAGAATAGCGCGATGAAAATAAGATCTGAATTAAATGGATCACGCTATTCAAAATTCAAAATCCGCGAATTTGTCTTCCATTCGCATGAAATTATTACTGCTTTGTTTTTTTATTAAATATGCTCACTCGCTGCCGGGCATGGTGTCTGACTGGCATGCCGACGCAGGCAGGTTCGATTCCCGCCCGCAGGTGATGTTTTGCAAGAGGTAGAGAAAGGCGCGCGCCCCAACCACTAGTCTCCGTCGAGCGTTCCCTGCGGTAGGCCGCCCTGGCCTAATGGGCATGGTGTCTGACTGGCATGCCGACGCAGGCAGGTTTGATTCCCGCCCGCAGGTGATGGGCTATTCGGAGACATTCCTACTGTCTCCGAATAGCCCATAAAGCGGAAACCAAAGAAGATAAACCCAAACTCTGTCATTTGTATTGCCTGAAAGACATGATCTACAAAGAAGATTGTTTCACATACTGGAACGACGACTGAATGAACTGTGGATATGCGAATGTCAACGACTGCAAAAGAAAGAAGTAGGAAACGATAAGATCCGACCTCAACAGTAATTATAATGAAACATACGAAAAAAAGCAACTCACATGATTATTGAGCGTGGAAATAATGATGAAGATAAGCGCAATATTCGCGAAAACTGAGATGGTTGTCACTGGATATAAAAACAACTGAAATAAATTAATATTCCTGAAACGCTCTTCGCATTCCGGATCGAGTTTTCATTCACCCACTGTCGTTATGAACGATGGATGCTTACCTCCACAAGCTTCTCAGGCACAATCATAGTTAGTAAACGAGCATTAAGTAAGACTTATTGTTGATTATGTGCAATGTACATATAGTCAATGCAGGGTATTAGGAGTGACTTTCTGACCCAGTGAAAAAAGCCTTGGCAAAGTGAAAAAATAGATTTCGCTCAAAATGTGTAGGATGGAAGTACTCGACGAGTGTAGCTCGGGCGCCACTGGTTTAGTGTTCTAGATCATTCTCCGCTAACTAACGGAAGTTTCAAAAAACTACCGTACCCAATCGACTTTGCTCATTCACAATCGTATCAATCGTGTCATATATAAAAAAAAAAACCTAAAATTCATGTGATCAAACACACCAAGTTTCATCCCGATCTGATTAAAACTGGTCGAGAAAAATCTATTTTGTTACACAAACGGGGTACCTTTTTATTTGATTATTTGAACGAGCAACCATCCTGCTATATCGTGTGCAAAAACTGTGAAGAGGCATAATGGACCCCGGCGGAAATAATGCGAAAACGGAGCTTGGCTGAGGGTCTGAATTCAATTTTAATTCACTATGTCGGCGTATTCGTGGAAATTGGAATACTATGCACATGTATCAATGCTTCAACATTTACTGTTTCAGTTTATGGTGGAACAATAAGACTTTGCACGATCTTGAGAAAATGTTTTTTTTCGACCATCACGAATTATGATTTTCGCACTACATCGAATCCATGTGATATGGGGCTCTGGTACTTCCGTGCTCACCCTCATTTAGTCGCTCCAAAAGCGCGATCTGCAAAGTTTGTAAATTTCCAAAAGGTGCGAACTTCTACTTGTTAGTGATCATTGTGTTCGTCTATCTTCGAATGTTTTTTCACAGAACATTGAAAACATAATGAGCACTAACAAGTAGAAGTTTGCGTTTTTTGAAAATTGCAAACTTTGCAGATCCCTTTTTTTGAAACTGTGGGTGAAAAATGTGGGTGATCACGGATTTGCCAGAGCCCCATATCACATGGATTCCATGTAGTTGTCACGGGACTACAAGTTTATACTAGTAAGAGCCTGCGCTATTACTGCATTGTTAAGAGTAAGACTCGCGAAAATCATAATTCGTGATGGTTGAAAAATACTTTTTCTCAAGATCGTGCAAACTCGTATTATTCCACCATAAACTGAATCAATAAATGTTGAAACTTTGAAATATGTGCTTACTATTCCAATTTGCACGAATACGCCGACAGTGAATTAAATTTGAATTCAGACCCTCAGCCAAGCTCCGTTTTCACTATTTCCGCCGCGGTCCATTATGCCTCTTCTCAGTTTTTGTACACGATATCGCAGGATCGTTGCTCGTTCAAATACTCAAACAAAAAAGGTACCCTGTTTGTGTAACAAAATAGCTGAAATGAAAAGTTTGAAATTTTTTTCGAAAATTTGATTTTTCTCGACCAGTTTTAATCAGATCGGGATGAAACTTGGTGTGTTTGATCACATGACTTTTATGATTTTTTTGATATATGACACGATTGATACGATTGTGAATGAGCAAAGTCGATTGGGTTACGGTAGTTTTTTGAAACTTCCGTCAGTTAGCGGAGAATGATCTAGAACACTAAAGCAGTGGCGCCTGAGCTTCACTCGTCGAGTACTTTCATCCCACACATTTTGAGCGAATTCGATTTTTTTCACTTTGATAAGCATCTGCACAAATATGTTCACTGACTCAGAAAGTCACTCTTAGACAAGTCTCTCAATAAACTTTGCCGGTTTTTCGGTGGTACGAGTTTTCCGCCGGTAAAACTCAAAAAATGATAACAAAGACTGGACGATATTTTACAGCTATCGGGGTTTTCACTGTGAAGATGAGCCAAGAACGTATTCACTAGTCCATACAATAATTAGAACAGATAAAAAAGTCAAATACGTGTTATGGGAACATGCACTTACGCTAATTATTTTGTGAACGTAATCACACGGTGTTATTCGGTTCACGGATGCGTAAAATCGAGTGAATAGTATTGTTAAGAGTTCAAAGTTATATCAGAAGGTAAGAGGTATGTCCGAGGTCACATAAAAGAGTACTATCCGACGCTCTACAACATTTAGCATATGATTTGAACAGTTCAGTAGTTCGAAAGGTTTTACGCCTGTTTAGTATAGTTCAAATGGATACTAATGCCATACAAACTGATCTTAGGGTAAGCAATGGCACGACACTTACGCCGGAAATAGTGCTAATGACCTTTAATCCGCGTGTGTCCATATTACACACAGTAAGATATGATGCCTCTTGTTTGCATTCTTTCAAGATTATCTCTAAGACACTGAATCGTAAGCTGGTTCTGCTATTGTTCGCAAATGATTTCAACAGTGTTATCAAGGAAAATACAGTGTAGAAATAGAATGATCGGAAATTATCATCGAGCAATAGCTCCAATCGATCTTGCGTGTTCTCCGCCGGACGAAAACAAGAAAGATCCCACCGATGGAAGTCGATGGAGACGGTTCCTCAGTCGTTCCCCAATCACCAATCCCCGTATTTTGGCTGTATTCTTTCGTGATTATCAAACCGATCAGTTTTCCTAACCGGAAGTGAGAAGGAGACACCACGGATTTCCAAGAGATATTGGAAACGATAACAGGAAGCGAATATAGCAAATTGCGCAAACAAGTGCACATATGAAGTAACACAAAGCGGCGATGTCAGAGTTGAGCTGAGTTTCGAAATTATGTCATAACGAAATCTGAGAATCGTACTTGCACGAACTAAGCGTTGGTGACTCTCGTAATGCCTGCTGGAGGACCGACATTGACATACATTGATCGGGGTTGGCCTGTGAAAATGGTCTAGTTCGTTTCAGATGTTAAGTTAAATGTCACCAATGAGCATGTACAGAGCGTATCCGAATGGTGGAGCCACGTGAAGGATGATGACCTTATGAAACTATATGGAATTAAATGTCTGATAGGATAAAAAAAATATTTATTAATCAATCCTCTTCCACTACCGCAGACAATTTATATGTCGGATAGCACACAAGAGACACTCGGTTGACCGCAATCAGGGTGATACCTTACGCCTTGAAATCGTTGAATCGCTTTTGGTATTGATCTATTGGCAGGCCTGTCCAATAATGCAAAAATAAGTATGACAGTAGATTAGTTGAGGAATGATTGTACCGTTCAAATCTGTGAGCAGGTGCCACAGAGTTTGCCATTCATGAAGACACGATATTGAATAATATGATAAAACCACAAACCTGCGGAAGTTCAGTCATGAAATAGATTACGACATAGGAAATGTCAATAATTGCCTTAAAACACAATAAAGATTTAATTTCCTACATTTGTATGTTTACCTGACTCCGCGTAAGTCTGAAAAAGAATGTGTTGAACAACAACATGGAACTTCTGAGCCATGCAATAAAAATAATTCGAGCATAGAGTAGAAGTGATATGATGACGAATGGAAGTATTCCATACAACAGGACAGGTCTTTGCATATCGAGAATATTGTGAATCGCAATAGTGGTGAGTGAAGTACTAGAAAATGGTGATAATTTCTGATTGTATTTTGCGAAATAAAGTCATAAAACGTCGCATTGCGTAGTGTTGAATGGCACACTACAATGATAACTAAAACATCGAGGCAGACTGCTGATTCAGTAAATAACATTAATTTTGAGCATTTGCTGTCCACGAATCAATATCCAAACGTTTATTCATATCGTTCCGAGAAAATATATTTTCATCTTAGAAACTGAGATGTTTTCTAATATCAAGAACCGACAGGTATAACCGTCACAGTCTCTCCTCCAATATAGGAAACTCCACTCCGAAATCATAATTCTACTTAGCACAAGACTAATAAACTCTCACCTTCTTCCCTCCCGGAATGGTCTGTTTCACTGCGTCTCTCACTGCACTTGAGAAGGCGAGAAGCAACCAAATGGGAAGAATGGAGATGAGATCGAGTGCGATCGTCGTGAACATTGAGGCGTTTCGGAGTGGGGGAGGAAAGAACAGATAGCACATCTGAATTTTTTCAAAAGCTTTTTTTCATTAGTATGACCACGATAGAATCGCATTATCTTGCTCAAATCAGTATGTTTCATCATAGTTGTTATCGGTAGAACGTCTACACTTTTGCACACAATCAGAGCTGCACCTGCCTCTGAAAGTTGATCAAAAAAGTAAAAGTAGTGTACCATGATGAAAGCGTAGGCGAGATGGACGAGGCGAGCGTCGTGACGACAAGCGAGATTCCCGATCGTCTCACGTCTCTCTTCCCTACTATCACATCAATGAGGACGCAGTTGCAAACAAAAGCGAAGAATGTAAGCGATAATTGAAAGCCCACCGCTAGCCCATCTCTAATCTGAAGAAACTATGAATTTGACATCGTTCCATCCCTGTTAACTGACTTTGGTCATCTGTGGTGCGACATCTCTTCGTGCAGCGGAGTAGAAGATGATCGTACCATGCACGCCGTACAAAGCACCAAAGAAGAACCTACATCGAGGTTGTTTACTCTGTCCTGTCCCGTACATCCCGTTTATCCAGTTCAATAGCACGACCAGAAGCCAATCTTCTTCCACCTGCCTGTCTCACCCGCTTAGTATGTCAGGCACGGCGATTATAAGAGGAACAAAGATCAGCAGCAGAAATCCGATACCCGTAAATGGCGCTTGCCACTGGAAAGGGCACATCATTTCCTCGTCAAGCCCACGAGATCAAACCCTGTCGTACTGGAGTGGTCTAGATACGGCCAGCAATCGATTCGTAGTGAGCAAACATTGGGCAACTAGACCCGAGGCATTGATATTGCGATAGTGCATATCTAAGATATCATCGATGTGGAGTGAATCACCGAAAATCTAACCGCGGTGGTCCATGCGCTATCACCCATTGACGCGCAGAAACTAGCGAACGGTTGAAAAAGCGCCAGACGGTAACGGATTATATTGGAAATGAAAGCGAGCTGATCCTTGAATAATTGCTGACAAGGTGAAAGTGGATTGACTGACTATCAATCCTTGCGCCATATAGATATGAAAATACGCTTTGGCTCGGAAGTTGGGGTGTCTATAACGTGAATAATTGTTGGTGTGTATAATCACAGATGATGTATACTTTAGTAGTATCGCGTAGACGTATGTAGCGATTAGAAATGTTGGAGTCCCAACCACGAGTGATCCAATGGTGGAGTATGGCTCGAGAGCGTCGAAGGGAAATGTCATATTGTAGAAATACTTGTACCAGACTATCCATGCTTCTGTCATGCTGTATGAGAGTGGTGAATGTTCTAAGAGATCCTTAGATATACAACTAAAATAAAGAGCGACAGAGTGAAATGAAATACGGAAAGGTGAGTAGAGGAATCAATCAGCAGATTCTTGTATAATGTATTTTTGAAGAGAGAAAGCGAGACTCAATCTTAGGCTATATCTATAATTTTTGGTTCTGCAGTCACCACTAAGCATCTTTTTTTTTAAATTGGTTTCAGGCGAATGCTCCCAATGTTGAGATGAACCAACGATTGAATGTGAAACAACGATCATTTCACAATTATGATCGTCGTGCAAACATTTGTATTTTATTATAAAATTGAACCGTGTGAGCAAGCTTCAACGATTGGATAGAGATCTTCGCCTAAAGTTCCTGGAAGAACAAATTTCAGCACTTGTATCAGTTGCTAGCCTCCTGTGACCGACAAATTCACATATTTTTTGAGAATTTTTGTGATTCAAACTGATAAGATGATCATTGACACTCCGGAAATGTACTCTCATGACTAGGGACATTATTCCAAGGAATTTCACTTTTTCTCACTCGAGGCTAAGGTGAGAGATCATGATAACGTTGGAGAGTCATCCATAAACTCCAACACTACTCATGACTCATAGCGGCTGGTCTTGACCATATCGCGTCCTTCAAATACAAATGTTTCTGTGATCGAGACAATAGAGATGAATCCATCCATTTTCTTACCGCTCGTCTTGCTTCTCGCTGTTTCTCATGCTCTCGATCTTAGTAAAATTTCTCGAATCATTCAAGAACAGAATAAAGTGCGGACTAAGACGATTCGGGTAGGAACAAATTCTCATTTTTTTTCAAATAACCCATGTTGCAGCACAATCAAACCCTTCTCGCTCTTCTGAGCCAATCCGGACAGTTTTTCTCACTCGACGATTTTCTGGACGTTTTCGATACTGATGAGGACGGTTCGGTTTCTTCAAACTGCGCTGAGGTTTGATGGAGGAGTTTTCACAATGAAAGAAACAACAGGACCTTCGAGCTCTCATCTCAGCTCGACTTGGTAATTCTGAATATCCTGAGTTCGCTGAACAAGTCTGGCTACCGAGTGAGCAAATTTCATAATTCGAATGTCATTTTCGGCATTTCAGTCATCGATTCGTCCGGAAAGATTGCTCCTGCCATTCTGAAAGGTCACGTCTACTTCGCTGGCCATTATTCTGAATGTGTGCAAGTCGATGCGCGGTTGACGGGAAGAGAGAGGCCATTCACTGCCGATTATTTCAAGTGAGATCACAGATGTTCCGTGAGTATGACACAATTCTAATTTTGAAGAGTCTATGTCGATGTTCTGTTTCGGTCCAAAGCGAACAATGGATCATGTGCGAAATCTGGTCATAATTTTCCCCAATATTTTCACGATTTCATTTTCAAAAGTATCGTTTTTTGTCATATTTCCTGAAATTAAGGTCAATGGTCGGATCTGCCTGGTCGGGAATTCGGGATCTGCCTCCTCGCCTCTTGTTCTAGCGCAGAACTCGAGAGTCGCTTCCTCGATGGTAAGGAATAACCCTCGGGGGAAATCGTGACCCTGAGCTTGCAGATTCAACGCAGCATAATCCCGTATGTAGCATCCATCGAACCAATGACTCGCTATCAGACTGGGGAGCCGGCTTCTATGTCACAATGTATAAACCAATATTATGCGGTAAAATGCAAAAGTGGTATTTCCAGATCAATAATGGGAGCGATTCTCGCCCTTTGTTGTCTGTCTGGTGCCGCTGATTTCTTCTTCTCTGACTTCCTCGTTGACAAGCCATCTTCGAGAAGTTTGAACTGATCGTGATTGGCTAATCACTGAGATAATTGTAGATATGATCAGGCTTTTATTCATGAATTTCTCGCTCTACTCAAATGTTGCTTCTATCTTCAATACGAGTGGCAGCAATAAGGTTGAGAGAAAGTGTGAGCTAACCTCTTCATAATGCTTTCAGGAAGGTCAAATCGATCCGATCCACTGCATTCGATTCTTCTCCATGTGTTGGGTGGTTCTTGGCCATCTGTGTCTAATGATCATGGCCGTTTCCGGTGAGGACGAAAGTCTAAAAATACATGAAAATATTATTTTACAGCTAACGCTGGTGACTTCTTTGCTCTGACTCAAGATGTGACTACGGAAATGATTCTCAACGCTTTTTTCTCCGTTGACTCTTTCTTCTTTATTGGAGGGTTATTGCTCACTTTTCTTTGGTGAGTGGTAACAAAGTACAACCTTCCAGTTTCTCCTCAGGTTCAAAAATTATCATCGCAACCCGAAACAAACGAATTCCCCAGGAGCATGGCTCATGATTTATGTGCACAGAATCCTGCGGTAAGTTGAACTCGGAATCTGTAATTTTTCACTATTGAATTCAGTCTCTCACCGCCGTACTTTATGATGGTGCTCTTCTCCACTTTTGTTCTCCCTCAATTGTATCGGAATTCTCCTTTCAATATGAACTTCATGACTCAAATGGATGATTGCGAGTGCTTTCAGACATTGAAAAAAATGCATCTAAGAAATATTATTTCAGACATACGTGGTGGCTGGAATTCACATATCTCCACAACATAATCAACAGTAAGAAACAGGTAAAGACGGTGATGATTTCGGACTAGGGGACAAGTTCTGTTCCCAGTGTCTGGGCTACAGTTGGTACCTCGCTACGGACATGCAAATCTTCTTCTTTTCTCCTCTCCTCATTATTCCTCTGGCACTCAAACCAGTGATAGGATTCATCGGTCTGTGCCAATCTATCAATGGAGAGAAACGATTCAATCTCAGTGGCAGGGGTCCTCCTCGCCCTCAGTTCTGCTGTGAACATCTTCCTAGTCTACTACTATCACTGGACAGCAACTCTTCAAGTCATCACAGCGCATGACCCTGAAATGACTAACTTCAGGTGAGATTCCTAAAATAGTCTTGCTGTTTCAAGAAAGTGATATCTGCAGCGATTACATGACATACATGTACATGTCTCCCATCACACGATGTCAGGTAAAGTATTGTAGTATCTTATAGACGTTTGGAATGATATTTTAGGTGTACATAATCGGAATGCTCGTTGGCTGGTTGCTGCAAACAAATAAGCAAATGAGAATTAATCCGGTGAGAATGGGATTCATTCAACGATTACAGGCTTCTTAGATAATGAACATCGCTCTGTGGATTGCCACTGTCGCTTTGATGCTCACTTTAATTCTCGGTCTGCACTCGCAAACCATTGGACAGCTAATTCCCATCTTCTGGAGGTTCGTAAGATCAAGTCCAAAATTGAAAAAAAAATAGTTGAAGAGCGATGTACTCTGCCTTCTCCAAACCAGCCTGGGCACTCGCCCTATCATGGATCATCGTTTCCTGCTACTATGGCTATGGAGGTTGGTCCATCTCTCTCACACGCATATTGCTCATATTTCATTACCGATAAACGCGTTCATCTCATGGCACATTTGGGTGCCTCTGGGAAGGCTATCTTTCTGCGGCTATCTTGTTCACTTTTCGGTGAGGATAATCAACTTTTCTGCATGGAATTGTGTATTCCTTCAGATGATCTATATCGTCTTTTCCCAAGCTCGCGATGAGATCTACTTCTCTTCGTTTATCGATTCGAGTCAATGACATGCTGGGTCTGGTCATTCACACTATTGAGGTGATCACCCGGCTCATTCCCATTATTATTCTCACATACTTCTTCTCTATCTTCTGGAGTGCTTGCTTCGCAATCAGCTTCGGAAAGGTTTAATCAGTTTATTATGCACAAGTGTTGACAGATAATACTCAGATGGAGATGCTCTTGCTGGGAGGATTGCGATTGAAAGACAAATCAGGAGAGCCTGCATTGATAGAACAAAAGCCTTCTAAAATCGATGTGGAGAGATCAGAGGAATCGGTCGATTTCAAAATACGATTGTGAAGCGCAACTGAATTAGGGATGATAAATTTATTTATTAGCTTCTTCTGTAGTTTATTTTTCAATCAAGAGAAAACAACAACAAAAATCGTTCGAAATATCAAAAAAGTGAGCGCTGGACCCTCCTTTGCCCCAGTACTCGAAGATGTCAACAACATTATTATAAATCGCACTGAGAAATAATCTATGCAAATACGGGTGTATCTCACTGTGCGAGTTCCCCGTCGTGCTCTCTCGCCCTTCACACAAATCAATCGTTCCTGCATTGATCACAATATGCTCAGTTTTTTCTTCGTCAATTCTAATCTTTTTTTATATAATTGTTGAGTTGATTGCAGGTAAAATGCGGGAGTCGAGATATGATCTTCTCTGTGCTGTTCTTCTCGGACTTGGTCAACTCTGCATGTTCACTGGTATGATATCGACAATTGAAAAAAATGGAAATCATAATTTATCAGGCTACGACACTCAACTGACGATCGTCGAACCCGTGATGCACTCAGTTCATGATCGATCACCTTCTACGATCGACTCCCATGCAGGCTACTATGGGTACCGTATTTGGTCATAATATGTGCATTGTTGGAATAGTAACTGGAGATGGAAGTTCAGTCTATCTGCCGCATCCTTGACGTTCACAATGGCCAATCTCGCTGCTCCGTGGGCACTTGGAATTCTGGGTTCAAAAGTTAGTTCATTTCGTGATACACAATGTGATGAACTGTTCCAGTATTCACTCTTGTTCGGGTAGATGATTTTCTTCCTCCATATCTCCACGTTCTTCTTTATTCACTGGATCCCGTACTACATCACTTCGGCGATGCTAGGATTCGGCAATGCGTGTTAGTGATTTTGAAGCTAATCTTGTATTATCTATTTTATCGTTGTCAGGACGTCGGACGAGAGAGATTGAGCCAAAATTGAATATTTGTTACCGATATTTGAAAAATAAACACAGTGTTCTACACGGGGCATGGCGGTTATACGACAGAACACTCGACAAAGACGACCATTGAGAGGAATTCAGCGTTGACCTGTGCATTGGCATCGAGTTGGTGAGCAGATCACTCATCTCGATGATTGACACAAAACACAACTCAGCATGACTATTGGCGGAATCGTCATACTGTTCACGATAGAACCGCCATCGGATAGTCCAGAAATCCTCGTGGATCCCATCAATGCGACGGACTCCGTTCGCAGTAATCGTCAGTACTCGGACCACGAGATCCGGTGAGATTACGATTCTCGAAATCAGGCAGAAAACCAACATTTCAGCCAATTGTACGGTGCTTTTCTCTTCGTTACGATGCGTTCAAACGTCATTTTCCTCCTCATTCCGATGCGAGCAGTCAATAATTCAATTGCGACCGTGATCGATAACAAAAATCGCAATGGATTCATACAGCAAATGAGTGCGTTAATAGCCCTTTTCCCGGAAATTTTCTCGAATAATCAGCTGTTCATTGTCAAATGTATTCAAATGCATATCATTTTTACTGGTGCTCGCAACCGCACAACCAATAATTTATTTTCCAGGGAAGACCATGATACAGTCTGCGAGAGTTACATGCTGCAGCTTATCCCACTGTTCAGCCTCATTGGAATATCATCATGTGAGTAGCAAACGATAAGATACTGGAAATCTACTTCGTCGTTAATCATTGATTTCAAACAGTTTTCTGGTGCTCGGTTTACCCAACGACGCTTATGTTCACAAAGGCACTGTCGGGTAACATCTATCTACCTGCGTACTACTCTATCGTATTCGGATTGAGTAACTTGATCAGTGGGTCGTTGGAATATTGAAATATTTCTAAGTCATAGTATACGTAGAGGAAAATGACAGAACTTACAGTGGGCTTCACCATTGGACCAGTGTGCAAGCGGATTCGAAACTTCTCGAAACTGCCTACACTAACTATCGGTGAGACTCAAAGTAGAGATGACGAATGAAGAGTTGCTCAACTGCGTTTACTGAAATGATAATGAATGCTCTCTATTAGAGTCTCTATCACAGGTTGTGTAAGTTTCTCCCTCGCCATGCTATTAGTGTTATTCTCTACGCCAACGTGGTCTACTACGTCTCCAACCGATGAAGAGACGCTACTCATTAAGCCAAAGTAGATATTTATCATCATTATTTGATATTTCTTATACGAAAATCATGTGAATTTGATATACTTTGTTCTGTGAATTTCTAAGAATTCTCAGTATATATGAGCTCTGATATTTCCGTGTGAATTTTCATAATTGTCCTTCTTGCGACTCAACCTCTTGAAAAAATAGAACAATAACTCAAACACCATTTGTTTTGCAACGGTGGTGGTTTGAATCGATGAGAAGGCATCGCAGAGATCGGAAACGTAAAACTTAGTCAACGAATCATGCCCAAAATTGCTCTAAAAATTCTCAACAAAAATAAAATCTCAACTCTTTCAGCCCATACCTTTCTCTCTTAATCGCTGTTCTCTTCGGAATCGGCGACAATTGTGTTTGTACGTCCAGAACTGTGATCTGTGCACTTATTCTCCCTGAGAAGCGAGCACAAGTATTCTCCATTTCTAGATTTAATCAGGTACAAATAGCATAGCTCATTGTTGTGGCTTCTAATGAGCGGTCCTTGCATTAGACCTGAAAGTGAAAGTACAAAATCACTCGAAATACCTTTTTTCCATGAACATCTTCTTTCTCAGTCTCTACTGCAAGCGACGATCATGTTTCTCTCTCCACTTATCTCTGTGCATATTTATTTTTCACTAATGATATTCTTAGCGCTCACCTCAAGTTGGTTTACCCTCTTGTCTCGTGTCATTAATTTCACTTCAGTTATTCTCTACCGAAATGTGATTAACTATGTATCAGGTTGTCTAAAAAGTTCCGGGCAGGTTTTTATTTTCGAATATTCTGGCCTCTCCTGTATTTAGCATTTGCACTATCCACCTAATGATTTTCATAAATGATGAGGGCTGGGATACTCTTTATAGCGCACATTGAATCAGGGCTGGCTAATCAGTGAGACGGACACAATGAAAAGCCGAACTCGCCGAGTTGGACCATGACATACACTTTGTTATTGGATCAGAGCTATTCGAAGAACTGGCATATGGCCCAACCTAAGTCACTTTTGTAAAGTATAATGTCTGATGATGCCAATATAGTTAGGGCGACGACTCGGTCATTTCTGGCTTTCTTGAAATAGGCGCCAAAAAATATATTTGCTGTTTTTAAACGTAAACCGAAATTTATTTTCTTATTTTTTTCTCTAGTCGATAGACCTACAGATCTCAATTAAAATACAAATCAAAGTTCCACATCATATAAGTTCCCAATATTATATACTACGCTGATGCATAAGTTTTGGACTTTTTTCATTGGTGAGTTTGATATACTGGCATTCAGCCGAGAGAGATCATGCAGCCATATTACCAATACATCATTTAGGGATGGACTTTGGGTTATTAATCATGAACGCAGATGGTTTCCTATTGCATGGGTACTTGAGATATTTTCATAAGTTGACACCACAAAAATACTCAAAATTTTGAACATTTTTCAAACCTCCAGCTCTCATCGGGGAAATTTTCCCTGGATATCTAACAGACATAAATGAGTACCTAGCATTATTGTCTTTCGAATGCGCTTCAAATCCAGGCTCCACGATACCTATTAAAGCCTTGACGACTCGGAAACCAACATAAATTTCACCTCATTGCTGCTTTCACGAATTGTTCTCATCTGTGTATATAAAGAGTGGCACGGGTCTAGTGTGGGGCGCTATATTCTCACATGTAACGTCCACACTATCATTGGAAATAATTGACTCAGCGTTGGTCACAGGTCAAATAAATCGAAAATCTGAAAAGCGTAAAATATGCAAAATAATGCATAAAAATCGCTAGATAGTAGTCTGAGAAAAATTATGCCAGACAGTGTGCTCTAATCTAACTGTGAGTTGTGCCAACATTGTCAATCTTAAAAAAATGAGTACTGAAATTGATCCATTAGATTAACACCATAGGCAAGGGTAATGATGGAAACCCGATTCTGACCTTCATGAGTCGACCGCATTGGAAGACTCACAATGTTCAAGTCCAGAGTGCCGTCAGAATATCAAAGTTCGCGATCGAAAGCACATTAGATGCACTTCAAATCGCCCCTATACTCACTTGATAATTCCAATTTATAGAGAAGTTGTAAGCAAATGAAGAAAAAAAGTCCAAAACTTATGCATCACCCTGATATAAGAAGATCCGAATCACCGGAGAAGATCTGATGTTTTATGAAACGTGATTTTGAGATTAAAACGTCAAAATCGATAATTTATATTCTCCGTATAGTCGGAAGGCCAGATATTTTCGCGTCAAAATAACATTCCCTCCTTGCCCTCTCACTTGCTTTTTGGACAGAATTGTGCGATGAACATTTTTGGTAGGAACGGTCTGTGAAAGGAGTACCAAAATTAACGAAAATCTGCTAATTTAGCTTTGATTTTATTTATCTTTTTTCTACGCAGGCGTGATTCGATTCCAATACAGGCCTATAATGCCATAGTATAGCCCCGTATATTGCTATATTGTGGATTTAATCAAGTGATTGGAACCAGTTCAAAATGTATGAAATACAACCTGCCAGGAACTTTTTAGACAACCTAATAGATGCAGAAGAGAAACGGGTTCGAATAAGTATATTTTCATAAGTATGGATTTCTTTGCAGGCAATCGACAACGTGAAGCGGTTACCAACGATTTGTGCAAAGTGAAGCACATTGATGAAACCATTGTTTTTTTTTCCTAGTCAACCCTTTTAGATGTTTTGTCTACAGCCAATTGCATTTTATCAGTAGAGAATGGCACGTTGGACGCGTAGAAAAATAACGAAAACATAATCAGCAACCCCTTCTTGCTCGAAGGATGAAAACGAGAATTGCAATAAGGACACCCAGAATGATCTGGAAAGATACTCTGTTAGAAGAGAATTGCGATGATGAATCACCTGGGCGATACTCAACCACATCAAGAATGTTGGCATGAACACAAAACCAATTCGGAAGTAAGAATACGCAAAGTCCTTGAGATAAGCCTGTAAGAATACGTGTACAACTTGTTTTTAGATTTATTATAAGAGAATTGCTTTACCTCAGAAGACTCATAGAACATAGGAACAATGGCGTCGGGCAGGTGCGCATTCGTTCTGAAATAATAATTCAAGGAATTGTGTACCAATAACTCGTAGTTATCACTTACGGAACGTCCGGATTCGAGAATATGGGCATGTTGACCTGGACACGATATGTAACGTGCGTTATCATTCCCGAATACTGAAATAAGATATTTGCATTTCATATTAATTGTTTTTTTTGGATATTTGACACAAATGAAATCAAGGGACGAGTCATTCCTTATTCTCTCACCGGTTCATGGTCGTATCCAAGTGGCGCGTGCTGGTCATGGTCCGGTTTCATGCCGTTCACCGACTGAACGACGGAATCGGGCGAGTAGAGCATGTGGGGAGGAGACCAGAGAACAGCGAACGGTGATGTCTCCATTCGACCTTCAAAGCCATATGTTAAAGCTCTCAAACAGTCCGATAAAGCCCCGATAACAGATTATTGCTCGTTCCATCTGAAATATCACATCGATCAGCATACGAGTGTGTGAGCTAAGTTAATTGTTGTTTGCGCACATCCGAGCATTGTTCTCTGGGACTAGAAATAACGCTGAATGAGCACGTAGATGACACACGTACTCCATCCTCATTATGCCCTGACCACACTAACAACAGCTGTTGGATGTGAGGATCGGGAATTGTGTGGGTAATTGAAGCCGTATCGTATCGTACTCGACAATAATTATAGTCGTTGTCTAACGTGAGCTTTTTTTCTTGGGAATTCAGTTCCCATTGTTATTGAACCAGGTTTTACTCAAGACCAAAAACCTTGTAGTGATCGACATTGCCATCAAAAATCTCTTCCATCATCTATGCGATACTTGCAAGTCGTCGAGAACATTCAGCGCATCAACATTTGTATGCTAAATTAATTTTTATAATGGTTCTAATTATCCCATTTTAGTATGCGGATCACTCAGTAATATTCTCCTGTTATACTTGATAAACCGATTTTCAAGACCGAGTCTGGGAACTTACAAAATTCTTTTATACATTTTCGCTACGTACGATATTTTCCTGTGCATCGTACATGGTCTGATTGATCACGTAAGTTTCCATTGGATAGAAAATAAATAGAATGGGTAGAAATGGGGTTCTGGGTAGATCAAAAATGTTGAAACGCACTGTTTCAGCAAGTAATAATCGTCGATACTATGTTCGTCGCGGTATCGCGGTCCTCACCGGAGGCTAGAGTATTGTTAACCAGTTTAGCGCAGATGAAAATATTATTCTCAGGTTTTCACGGCGTTCTTCTGTACTTCATTCACAGTGCCTTTCGCGCTTGTTATTATCAACTTCACTTATCGATATTGGGCAGTTGAAAAGTCAGTTCCACACGGAGAACCCTAGCAATGAAAAGGTTTCAGTCCCGAAAGGATCCGATTATTCACACGCAAACCCTTCTGCTCTCTTCTAGTTTTCTCCTGTTTCATAGTTGCAGCCTCTTGGTAATTGTCATTATACAAAAGCGAATATTATTGTAGATATCGTAACTGTTTACAGGTTTTTTGCGGTGTATTATGGATGTACAGGCGAGAAAGAGAGCGCTGCGAAAACGAGGGCCCGTCAGGCATATCGACGGCACTATGGAGAAACAATAATGGAGGGATACATTCTTATGGAGCATTGGGTACGCATAGCTCATGACGATCTTATTAGATGTTTTTGAACGAAAATCTTTCAGAACGATGGCCACTTCAACCTTCGACCGGCCCTACTTCTTCTCTATTTCGACTCAGTGATTATCAGGTAAGCTGCTCAGCCAATTATCGTTTTTGTGTGCTTACTAGACGTCGTGAATTCCAGCTGCATCATCATCGCCTATTCACTTGCTCATCGCACCCTGTATAGCATACGAAGCACGGAGAAAATGTCTGGAAAGGCACGGTTGCTGCAAGGTCGATTGCTACTGGCACTCTGCGCTCAGGTAAATGATTTGACTAATCGTTACACTTATTACACCACCATTCGAAAATCTCACGAAGATGCCTGATTTCAAATTTTTTCAGACGGCAGTCCCTGTTCTCTCTGTCTTCGTTCCCTATTTCATCGTTCTGACTTGCCCATTCTTCGGGGTTTCCGACCACGGATTAACGGCCACTATGATCATTCTACACTCTTGCTTCCCTTTTGTCGACGCCTTGGTGATTATCGCGCTCATGGCAGATTATAGGTATGTCCATAGTCGGAAGCATCGATAATTCTTGTTTTTAGGAACGGAGTGGCTTCCATTCTGAGAAACCTCTTTGGCCTCCGGAATGATGCAATTTCTGCTGTTAGTGTTGTCACAAACAGACCTGACTGGGTAAAAAATTAGCCGATTATAAACCATTCGATTATTTCCATAGTCCATTCGATTTGTAGCAGAAGAAAACACGAGACTACAGACTGTTAAAACTAAACCAACAATCTGTGAGTAAACTGTGCCAGTTCTGGCTTACTCTTTTCATATCATACTAAAAAAAACCCATGTCTGAAGTAGCTCAATTATCTACCTTCGTCTATTTCTTCCGTTCTAAGTGTGAAGAAGGGATTCGCTCACCGTACCGGGGTTTTGTGGCATACAGATGAAAATCCCAAAGAGGTTCGCAGTAACTGACCTGGATAGCATGCGAGAGGGAAGAAGCCAGGAGGGAGGATGTAGCTGTCACCGATCTTCCCCTTGTTGCAGCAGTCGTTACAGAGATTTTCGGCATTGTTGCAGTCGATGGGATCGTCAGCAGTGGCTTTACAGTTGGAGGAGTTCCACCTGAAATAGCCGCATACTTGGTCTCGTTTGTAAAATTGTCGGGAAGTGTCACCAAGAAAAAATAAAGGTGTGTATGCTTTTGGTTCTCAACAACTCACTTGGGACACTGGATCCACTCGGGGAAGTAGTCTCGGCCCTCGTGATTGATGTATCTGAATCCCTTGTTCTGCGGCAGCGTCGTGTCCCAGTCCTCGTAGGGGACTTGGAACCTGCAAATTGGAAAAATCAAATCATTTCATAGTGAATCAAATCCCCGTGAATGTTCGATTCATGGATCGGGAGTTTTTCACTCACGACATGCAGGGAATTCCGGCAACTTCTGTTCTTTTCTCATAAACGGCATTGAATGAGCGACAGAGATAGGAGTGGAACATGGGCAGGACGTCGTCCTCCTTCAGATTCGGTTGTGCGAACGAACCCGTGTCTGCGAATTTTCACCCTTCTTTTTCTACAGCCAACGCAGCTGATATGTATGATACCAATAACAGGAACAGTAAGACAAACAACATCAGAAAGGCTTATTCACCGGTTCCATTGATCATTCTCGCCTCCTTGGTGGTCCACCACGACTCGGGCAGCAGTTGCTTATCGGCCCAACTGACGATCGTTCCGATCTCAGCGATGTTTTCCTTGCCCGTCTTCACCCAGTATTCTTCATCGCGCGAGTTATTGTACTGAGAATAAATTGTTTCGTGCGGAATTTCCTGACATGCGTGACAAATATTGATTTCTCACTCCGTTGAAGTAGGCCATCGTATGCATATCAGGAACTGGGAAGGGCACGATTGAGACTCCCTGTAGGAAATGTACTGTACTGGCTAATCGCACTTGGTATTCGCGGCCGCGACAGTCCGCCGCGGATTTTATTAGCGCAAAGCGGAAACCTTTTCAGGCTTCGGGGTGTTGATTTTCGTGATCTACAGTCCATTTTCGATCGAAATCACTATAAAGTCATATTTTATTCGTCGATTGACTCGACACATCGAACAATAGTGGCCCACTTGAACAAGTCTTCCCAGAAGCTCAATCCTTGCTCAAACTCGCTTTTATCGATACCATACGCTAGTCTCTAAAAACGGAATATCGTGCCATGGTTAGTTCATCCGATCAATTATTGTTCGCTGGGTCAGGCTTTTTCATTGAATAATTTTTTTAAAATTTAAATCGACGAATAAAGTATGAGTTTACAATGATTTCGATCGGGAATGGACTGCAGATCGCGAAAATCATCACCCCGAAGTCTAAAACTGTCTGCGCTTTACGTTAAAACAATCCGCGGAAAAGGCGGTCCGCGACCGACCAACACGGACGCGAATACCCAGTGCGATTAGCCAGTACTGTAGATCAGGGTTGGTGAAATCGAGTCAAATCGACATTCCTCGAGTCGGAAAAACAACCAATTGACTCGACTTGACTCGAGACTCCACAGTGAGAGAAAACGAGCGAGTCGGGGTTCGAGTCTCGAGTACTCGCCGACTCGATTCCGACTCGACTCTACTCGAGTCGGAGTCGAGTCGGATTCGAGTCGTGTGGTGAGAGAGAAGTACCATCTATCATGTGAACAATTTCCATCAAGTAAGGAAATGGTCCCTTGGCGTAGTGGTTATGCTTTTGCCTATCACGCATTCGCCGCGAGTTCAATACCGCGTGCTCCCCATTTTTGTTGCTGTTTTTTGTCCCATTCTCTGTCATTCAGCGTTTGATTATTACATAATGAAACAAAAGATAAGCAAAAATGAACCGGGAGCACGTGGAATTGAACTCGCGGCGAATGCGTGATAGGCAAAAGAATAACCACTACACCAAAAAACCATTTCCACTCGGGATTGAAATTGTGCACATGAGAGATGGTACTACTCTCTCACTACACGACTCGAATCCGACTCGACTCCAACTCGAGTCGAGTCGAGTCGGAATCGAGCCGGCGAGTACTCGAGACTCGAACCCCGACTCGCCCGTTTTCTCTCACTGTCGAGTCCTCGATCGAGTCGGTTCCTCTGCCGAGTAGCTCGACATTTTGACTCGAGTCGAGTCTTAGACTCGAGGCCTCACCGACTCGACTCGATTTGACCAACCCTGCTGTAGATCATAATTTGCTATAGGAAGTGTAAAAATTTTAATCACGGATGTTTCAAAATTTCTGTATTATCTCTAATTTTGGGTGGTGTCACCTCGTTGAATGCATCCGAAATGAAGTTGACAAGGTTGGAATGCGCGGCAGTCAGCATCGGATCGTTGTATCCGTCGAAGAGAAGGTCACCGACTCGTGGCATACTGGTTTATTTATGTTTCAAGGTGGTTTTTGCAAAACACTATTTCTTTGCACCTATTGCTCGTTTAGGTGGCTTTCCTTAGTTTCGATCAAACCACGAGCAGATGATCTCGGAAGTCGAGTAGAATTCGGGTTTTCTATTTTCGATTACCTGAAGGGATTCTCTCCGGTGAAGAGAAGAAAGGCCGCGATGATCAACTTTGTCTGATCAGAGATAACGTAACGAGGATCGTAGAAGGAGGCAGCGGCACCCTGAATAAAGTCTCTTTTCGAGGAGGCAACGATCCTCCACAATCTATAGGCCAGTATATGAGGCCGTTTGTGTTAGGATCAACAAGGGGCCAACGGGGGTCTGGAACACCAATAAACTAACCTATGCTCAAAAGTTCGCCCTAAGGGTAGTTTTTGATTCTGAATCGACTGAAGAAGTCCTTTTTCGATCCGAGCCTTCTGAATCCCGGTATGACCCGACGTCAAGTTGCCAAAATTCGGTTTCTGCGATAAAAACTTGTCCGAAAGAAGCGAAATTGGCCAAAATCTCGCGAACCCGACCAGAATTCAATTCTCTACAAACTGAAAAAAAGAACGAGTCTGTAACTTTTTTCGTTTTTGAGAAAATGTCGATTTTTGAAAATCGCTTTGGGGGCCGAATCCCCATGGCTATTTTAAAGAGCGTATTCTCCTGATCATTTTGGTATATGAGGTTAAGGGTTTGACTTGTGTGAAAGTGGTTTTACATCACTTTGAGTGACAAAACATGCGATTTTTGCAGTTTTTCTAGTACAACTTTTTATTTCGCAGTTTCATGACCTCTAACATAAAAATTTGATTTCTACGTGTAAAAATACGCTAGAAACTTCTATAATCATGTTTTTTTGGGGAAATAATTTTTTCGACCCCTGACGTGGTCGTCGAGGTCGATTTTCGGGTCAAAAAAAAAATTTTCTCAGATTCATCTGATAATAGAAGTTATCACTTCTATCGTTCGTATACTCACTCAATACGTGATAACCACTGTTTCGCTCGATAGGTATCGGCTTTATCGGCAGTGGAGCAACAGTACAACAGTGGGCGGCGCACGCGCCGCATAAGGATGGAAACACAACAACGATAAAAATGCGAGCAGAGTGAATGAATAATGAAACGCAGAGAAGAGAGAAGGTGGGGAGAAAGAAACAAGAATGGCGAGATGGAACAGGGGACAAATAATTGTGAGGGAACATGGGGAGATCAAGAGAGGGGAAGGGCGCCTCCTTGACATTCTACCGTATCCTTAACGTAAGGGGTGATTCCTCCTATGGACTTCCATCTTCCTCTGCGTTGAACCGCCTCGATGGAAACACCGCTGCTAATCGATTCCATGGCTCCTCCTGATCGCAGTTGATGGGGCGTGATCCGATCGATTTCCGCGAGAGAGCAGAGAAGAGTGAGATCCTTCCTGAAGGTGTCACTAGTGAGAGGCCTCTCGGGGTGGGAGTGGGATGGGAATAGCCAGGGGGAAGGAGGCACTCTCTCCCGATAGGAGTGGAAGAGTGAAATGGTGAGGGAATCCTTCTCGATGGCAATGAAGGTGTCTCTTCCCTCGGCAAACTGGTCATTCTTGGCTCGTCTGACGGAAATCTTGAGGAGGTCAGACGACCATTGGAGATCATGCCAACGTAGGGATAGCAGCTCACTCACTCTTAGGAGAGCAGAAAAGGAGAGGGAGGCTCCCAGAGCCGTGCGAGTGGCGTGCAGGTCACAAGGGTGGAGGGAAGCATACCGTACGAGTGAATCAATATGAGACCGGGGAATACTAGCATGATGAGAAACGGTAAACTTTCTACGGGTCGAATCATGGAGATGTGACAATATATGAGCCAGAATGGGGGATGGGAGGTCAGCAAAGTGGAAGAAAGCAGCGGAGAGGGTCTTGAGGGTTGAGAGTGCTCTTCCTTCTTGGATCTTCTTCAAAGAGTATATCACCAGGGAGGTAGGGCAGGATGGATCGAGTCCTCTTTCCATGGCGTAGGCTCTGGTAAACGAAAAACTTTATCTTGGTACATCATAGGTGTCATTTGTGGATTATTTACCTCAGATTCGCCATCGAACCCTTGTATGCTCCTTTGCTCCAGAGATGGAATTGAGGAGAAAAGGCAGAAGAGACGGTTCCGCTCTGGCTACGGTAGATGAGAGGTCACGCACAATCTCTCCCTTCTTCCCTGGAATCTCACTTTATTTCACTGTCCATCTCTTCCCTTCTCGTACTCTCGATTACTGTGGGTTGGGAGGGGGGGGGGTAGAATCTAATAGGGCGGGTGGGTGGGAAAGTTCGCTCTCAAGGAACATGATGAAATCCTTTACAAAAGAGGGGGTATGGTTTGGTGGGAATAGTGTAGGGAACACCGGATGGGAAGTCCAATAGGGAAGGCCTAGCACTCCTTTTGCCCTTGCTCTTCTCATCCATGCCACTGTTTGGCACAACCTGGATGGAGGGGGAACGCACCAAAGAAGAGAGTGAGTTCTCCACAGTCGGGGGTCGGAGAAGGCGTCGACGGAGAGGGCATCTCGGGAGGGGACTCTGGAAACGAATCGTTGACATTTCGCGTTTCTCTCGTCCGCAAACATGTCTATATCGGGTCTTCCCCATCTCTTCACAGCCTGCTCAAACACCCATCTCTGAATGGCCCAATCGTCTCCATCGAAGTCTCTACTTGCCAAGTCGGCCTCCACATTCATCTCTCTCGGTATCCAATGAAATTTGAAACTCGCGTTCATTCTCACTCTCATGTTCTCGACTCGCTTAGCAACCTCATGCAATTCGGGTTTCATGGATCCCTTCCTCAGAATGGACATGGCACTTTGATTGTCAGCGAAGAACAAAACGTTCGAATTGTGCCAATCCCTCTCGAAAGTGTGGACTGCGAAATCAATTGCCCTCAGTTCCCTCAATGTACTAGATTCTTCTCACTCAGATGGAATGAGATTCCGCGATGTGGTAAAAAACCTGATCATCTGCACCTCTGATGACCACTCCCAGGGCAAAGGCGGAAGCATCCGTTTCCACTGTCACGTCAAACTGCCAAGGACCACGAAACTCTTCACCGATCTATCTTTCAGCTCTCTAAGCCATTGGTCGATCTCACCTTTCTCGGACGGGGAAAGGGGGAGCCGGGTCGACGGGGGAAGGAGGTTCTTCTGTGCCTCGGCGATGGAATGGAGGAGGGCTCGGGATAGAAGAGAGGTTGGGTCACCTAAAATGAGGGAAACTGAACTCAGGGTACCAACAGCACGGGACCGGTCTCCAACCGTAGGGATATCCACCTCTCTAATGTGTCTCAGCCTCTCCAAGGCGTTGGAAACTCTTTCCAGGGAAACTCGGACGGTTCCTTCTCTCAGGTCTATCTCATATCCAAGCCAGGAACCACGTTGGGAAGGGGACCATTGGCACTTTTCGTCAGCCGTAGAGATACTCTCTCCAAATCCTCTCTCACCACTCTCACTGAGTTCTGAAGTTCCTTCTCTGTCTGGGCCAGGATTAGCCCATCATCCAGATAGAGAGTGATATTGATGCCCTCTCCTGGCACTTGATCGATTATCTGCGATGGGAATATTAATAGTGTCTCGATCGCAAGTGAAATTTAGCCTATACCCTGACTCAATTACAAATAAAGTGAATGGGGTAGCTCCGATATTACTCCAAAACTCCAACTTAGTGCGAATAACCAGGAATGGGGCGAGGCTAGGATTACCTTCTTGGTGGGAAGGGGCAACTCGTCTTGAAGTGGCCCCACTGGCCGCAGTTGAAGCACGGGCCTTTAGGGGGAGGCGTGTCGTTGCTGCCACGAGAGCCGCCCGTAGCATGGTAGCCGTAGTTGGACGAGAGGAGGGAAGGATTGGGCACCAGCCGAAACAGAGGCGGACGCCCTCTGGCGAAAGGGCTGATGGGAAGGAGGGGAAGACGCGCGTCTCTTGCGATCGGTGGTCTTATGGAGGGACTGGAGCATCATGAGTTGCATGAGAGTCGAGCCGCCGGAGGGTGAGCCGTTGGAAAGGGATTCGAGAGTCTTCGCCTTGTCCGCTAACTCTAGCACCCCGGGATCCTTGTCCGACGAGAAGTTGGTTACGCTCCTTGATCGTATCGAGGATCGAGTCAATTCGGGAGGAGTCACGCTTTGCGACCTCCAGCTCGTTCAACAGGTGACAGTTGAACTGGAAACCGGTGCGGGTGAGTGAGGGGATGGAATGGGTGATGGCGGGCGTGAACTTCTCGAGTAAATCCTTGAGAAGCACTTTCAGGTTGGAATTGTCGGTCGCCGCAGGGCTCGACTCGCCAGTTTCGCTCATAACTAGCCTGCAATGGGTGTAATCGACTGCTCGCGTGTAAACAGCGTGAAATGAACACGATAAACAAACAATAAATCGATAAAAACAGCCGAAATTCCCAGAAAAGCCTAGAATGGGGAAAGGACGCTTGGGATGCCTCTCAGGGCATATGATGTGCAGAGACGCATCGCGGCTCGCGACGCGCGGGAATTCGAACCGATACCGTACTCGCCAAACAACAATTTCTAGCGTATTTTTACACGTAGAAACCGAATTTTTATGTTAGAGGTCATGAAACTACGAAATAAAAAAGTTGTACTAGAAAAAAAATCGCATGTTTTATCACTCAAAGTGATGTAAAACCACTTTCACACAAGTCAAACCCTTAACCTCATATACCAAAATGATCAGGAGAATGCCGACTTTAAAATAGCCATGGGGAATTTAAAATAGCCCAAAACGATTTTCAAAAATCGACTTTTTCTCAAAAACGAAAAAAGTTACAGACTCGTTCTTTTTTCAGTTTGTAGAGAATTGAATTCTGGTCGGGTTCGCGAGATTTTGGCCAATTTCGCTTCTTTCGGACAAGTTTTTATCGCAGAAACCGAATTTTGGCAACTTGACGTCGGGTCATACCGGGATTCAGAAGGCTCGGATCGAAAAAGGACTTCTTCAGTCGATTCAGAATCAAAAACTACCCCTAGGGCGAACTTTTGAGCATAGGTTAGTTTATTGGTGTTCCAGCCACTTGTTGACCCTAACGCAAACGGCCTCATATGTGAAAGAATTTTAAAAATTTTGACAATCGTGAAAAGAATTTTTTACAAAAGGTATTCGTGTATGGAGTGTAAGAAACGTACAATCTGCACCGCGTTGGGAATCGTCACCGTGTCAGTATAGTCACAATCTGCACATGACATCTCGTCGTGGTAGATCCATCTGAAAACGCACCAATAGTCAAATGCGAACATACTTTTTAACAAGTTTGACTTCCAGTGATTTCCAACAACTGAAGGTCAACCATGGTCAATATTTTTGAACGTTGTTTTTTCTATCTCTGTCGATGCGGATTATGTAATAGAAGAACTCTTCACTTTTTGTAGTTTTGATAGAAAATCTCCGTATCATCATTTCTGAACTTCAGGTACTTCTTCTCCTCTGATTCTCTGCAATTGTGTTGCTCAGAAAATATTTTATGGCCGCCTTCTCTCCTCATCGCATACTGATAAGCCGTGGAGCTTACATAGTTAACCGTTAACCGTGTCGTGATTGGGATTGGTTAAAGGATGGGATGATCTCTAACTGACGTTTTCGGGACGAACCGATAACGCCGAGTATGGTTATTCTTCGGGCTCGCTAAGCACCTTGTTTCATTTTCGTTGCACAAATAAGAATACGCCAATAAGAGGATGACATTGTGACTAGTTTCCTATCAATCGAATAAATCTCACATGAATGTATAGGGGCCAGTCTCAACGACTCGCGGCCTCGCTCCCTCATACACTACTTCATCCACATTCGTCATATTCCAGAAGAAGAATTTCATCTGGAAAAAATATGATGAGTCATTAGCTTGGGAACAGGGAACTGGCACATGAATGAGAAAAGGATTCTCTCCATTTTTCATCATAAAATACTTTCGAATTGTTTTCTTGTATCATTACACCATCTACCACTATAAAACGCTTCTGAATCGTCCTTTTCATTCTCCTCCAACTACCATCCACAACTTCCAACATGCATCTCTTGATGCTTGTCCTACTATCTTTTCGATTGCTGTATGTTTTCGATTGATTTCCGATGTTTCTTTGATCAATGAATGCGAACATTCACTATTGGCTAAATCACTTGTGAAAGTGCAAATATTTTGCTCCTTTCCACCCATTCCAATCGATGCAATTTATTTGCCAAGCTCAGATTACTGCTCAAGTAGAGGAATGGACACCCGAAGAAAAGGCGGCAATTATCGCAGCTGTGGACGAGCAGGTCAAACTCGGCAAGACTTCAGGTAAGTGAGAAGTTCTAACGTAACCCTCAATCACCTTTTCTCTCAGGTTCTTTCGAGAGTAAGCCCCGTTCTCATAAGCCTTCGGTGGTCGCTCCCTCACCCCCTTCGCAACCCCTCCCGGATATGGTGGCCACGAATAAGAACAACCAGGTGATTAATTTCCATGGAAAGAGAGAGACATTTACCCAAAATAATAACCGTTGAATGATTTTAGATGATGTAAATATATTATTTTTTAAACAATAATTCAGGACCTTGCGACCATGCGACTGATCGAATCGCTCAAGAAGGAAGTTGCAACGCTCAAGGAACAGCTATCCAAGTGTAGCGGAACCTCTCTCGAGGCATCCGTTGCGAAAGATACAGACAAAGTCAAATCCAGCAATACTCCTCAAATAGATGAAGAGAACGGCGAGGAAAAGTCAGTAGCTCCGAAAAATGTGGCCACTAAAGCTCCCAAACGGAATGGGAAGACGACAGCGGATAAAGTGATAGAGGATGAGGAAGAGGAGGAGGAGGAAGAAGAAGATGAGATCACCACTAAGAAATCGTCTAGAAAGGCGACCAAGAAGCCAGTGGAGAAAGAGGATGAGGAAGATGAGGAGGATGACGCTCCTACCAAGAAACCAAAGACTAAAGCTGAAAAGACAACTGAAAAATCGGGAGAAATCAAGATTCCTCGCGAAGATGGAACGGATGTCGAAGAGGGCACTACCAAATCTTCCAAGAAAGCGGCAATAAAAACAACAAAACCATCAGTGGAAGATGATGATGACGAGGAGGATGAGGAGGAAGTGACTACTAAGAAAGCGAAGAAGATTAGAAAGACCACCAAAGCGTCCCAGAATGAGGACGAGGAATAACTGTGATATTCTAAGATAATCGATAAATAATGCTCACCTTATTAATCATCGGGGGTTTGGAGAAAAGAAGTGCAGAGACGCCAAGTGATTCATCATTCTTTGCCTTGAGAACTGTTGTCTACAATTTGCTAATGAGATGTGCAAAAGACGATCAGTTTGGACCACAACTTGCGCTACATACGGCTAGAATTTGAAGCAAATGATAGGGGCAGGGGGTAATAAAGTCTTCTTTATGACTCACCGAATGGACAATATTGTCGTAAATGCCAGGCAGCAGTGTCAGCCCGAAGACTCCCCATGCAACGAGCACAATCGCGATCATCCACAGACAGACATCGCACTTCTTTACCCGCTTAACCTTCATGACATAAATATTGCTCGGCTTTACCCTGAGGATCCTGAATGATGATTTCAAAAGGGATTTGAAGTTTTTGGATCTTCTAAAATGAAAACGTTGAGGTGAGGGTAGTCATAGCGGAACAGTAGTTTCAGCGAGAAAACAAGGGAAAGAGCCTAAATCGTTAGGAGACGAATCAGAAAAGTGTGGCTATCATATAGTTAGTGACAGCTTGCTCGCCTGATTTTCCCTCTTTCTTATCTCCCTTTTCCGAGCAACGCATAGCTGAAAGGATGCGTCAGGGAGACAGATAAGGGACTCGCTTCTCCCGTTGAATCGTCTCTCTCTCTCTCCCTCTCGCAAATATCCCAAGGTTCGTCGGACTTTTTATCAGGATTCCAGTGTGATCTTGTTACTAAATTGCATTTTTGGACCTGGATTCGTGCAGTGTAAAAACAGAAAGTCAAAACTCTTATCACAATGCTGATACAAAACATAGTGAAATAGCCAAAATATAAATATTAAAAAAAGTGATGATGAGCTTATTTATTTCCTTTGATTTCTGTAACCCTAAAATTATAAGGATTCATAACTCGTCCCTATTCTTTTTCAAAAACTATTGAACAAAGCCGCCTCCAGTCGCTTCATCGTTCTCGAATATTCTCCTTGTCCCGCCCAAGATCTCTTTTTAAACGAGAGTCAAGTCATACGCTTCTCACTTTCAGTCCATATACGCGAATGTAATTCTTCTCTTGGTGTCTCTCTTCACATTCTGACTTCCAAACCCTTAGTGTCCGTATTGCCAGCCCCCTGAAAATAATCCAAAAATAAAAACACATGCCGGCAAGAAAATATAACGAACCAGTAGACTCCTGCTGTAGAGAAATTCATGGCCTTTACTCATTGGGATCCCTAATGCGGGGTTGGTCACGTCAAGGAGTACAGGTTCCCGCAAGATCCGAAAACAGATGAGATGGGTTTTTAAAAAACTCATGGTCGTCCACTGACAATTAAGATCTGTCTCGAGCACAGTTGCCCTCATGAAAAGATCGATAGCTCTAGCGTGATCTCTCGCATTCCCAATCCCATTTACTGCTGGTTGACCTATCTGAAATCAATTGTTTCGTGTGTATCTTGATAACAAATTAATATCGGTACTGAATGCGGGATGGTTCAAGTATTCGGAATCTGCATATTGCCACGTCTAATCTCTTCCTTTTCCGCGTATCGTTCGCTCTCCAAATCCTCTTCCTGTGGCGATTTTCCATCAGGCACAATTTGTTTCGTCGATCTCGATAACCCACTAAATCAGCGAAGATTTATTATCGTACATGGGCGAGGAAGAGCAAATATTGTGTTGTACAATCGACGGCAATTAGTGGTGGTGGCCGTGGTGGTGACCACCGTAGTGGAGAACATTGGGCTCCGCACCTCCGCCGATTTCAGAGTTACCGCAGCAAGGAGCAGATGGTTGCACCTCGATTTCCATTACTCATTCTGTCCATAACGAAGACATTTCATATTCAAGTGTACCGTTTCCACTCGATACATAATCAAACAACTCACTACGCCTCCGACGGGAGGTCCGCCGCAGTTGATATCACCGTGATAGGGTAGAATGTTGGGCGCTGCACCCACGCCAATGCAAGGGCCTCCAGCGGGATAGAGAGGAGGCGCCGCACCACTGCCGATTCCTCCTCCATACGGCTGTTCTAGCGGCTGCATTGGGCGATAGCACCCTCCAATCGCAATTCCGTGCACCTCAACAAATTTTATTTATCGATTTTTCATTTCACTATCTCGATAAATAAATTTTGATAATTTGTATCCTCATTTCAGGGAAACAAAAAGCTCATCATGGCATTCGCACGTGTATTATTGTGTACATGGGAAAACTATGTTTGAGGTGATGTTTTGAGTTAGAGATACAATAACAGAAGTACAAAATACCTGAGGCGCCGCGCCACTTCCTACTTGCCCGTGCTCACCAGAGGGGTACATCTAAAAAAATATTTTAATTATTATTGTACAAATTATCAGTTCAATTAGTTTTTTTACAGCACTGCAGCTCTATCAGTGACGATTTTCGTATCTAATCAATCGCGCAGATAAAAAAAAATGCGATGTGATTGTGGAAAAGAGCGAAATTGTTCCCAAAATCGATCAGCTGACTAACCACGTTAGGCTGAGCTCCCCCTCCAATGGAATTGTTGTAGGGAGAAGCACCGTTGCCGATTCCGCTCATTTTTCACTGAGAATCCAATGAAAATTAATTGATTAAGTATGGAAATCGAGAAGTAAAGAATCGACCACAATCGGAAATCAAAAGAGCGAAAGGAGAAGAGAGTGAAAAAGAAGAGAGGGGGAAGAGAGAAAGAGAGGAGAAGGGAGAGAGAAGCAATTTCGTGAAAGCAATCGGTACGCTGGCTCTTTTATAACAAAGATAGAAAGATAGCTTACACAATGACTCATCGCCCTGAACTCGTGAATGAAATGAGGGTGAAAATGGACGAACGACATTCCCAAACGTGTCAAATCTTCGAGTGACTAAGGATTTTAAAAAAAAAACCTTTCCCAATTCGTCAGCTCAACACAAAGTAGAGATTTTACTTACAATTGAGCAGTTTGCTCACTTGTTTTTCCACATGTTCTTGATATTATACTGCGCACCAGTTTTTTTTATACATTACAATCTGTTTATTTCAAGCTAATGATCTAGAAAGGACCTGTCACTACTACAGTGTTGTTCGCGGAAGTGACAGTATTCCATTTGAAGAGCTGGCTGATTCTTGAAGAATCTTTGCTTTCGTAGATAAATTCGCTAATTACTCACCTGTTTCGATACTCGGTCGTGAGAATGAAGTCTGCGAAAGGATTGAATAACGTCCCACAGGACATTCCAGAGCTAAGATATGGAGACGCGGTTGAAACATCGATGCTGAAATAATTCAGTTTGACCATCACTTGCTCTTATTCATCCCAATACCGAAGAAGCATAGCTATTGTACAAATAAGACCTGGCATATAAACGAATAATAGCGAGAAAATTGACTTGAAAACAGGATATTACGGGATTCTGGGAAGATGTGACCCAAACCTGAGCACTGAGTGTACGGAGAAGTCGTTGATTGAGCTTCCTCAGTTTCTCGGAACGCGATTTACCTGCTATAAATCAGAAAATAGCTATGCCCGACACAAAGGTCACTTAACTGTTGTTCACAACCACGGAGAATTTATTAAGAGACCGGCTCGGTTATTTTGGAGTATGGGCCGGACATCGATATCACCAATCCGGCCCAAACTTTTTCCCTGGATACCTCCATGGGTCTCCATTACCAAACGGGACACTATAGGGTACATATCATTGAAACATAAAAATGGCGAAATATCGAATTTTGAAAACTCGAAAATCAGATAAAAATAACCGAACGATCTGGATCCAAATTTAGTGTGGCAATATTACATACATGCCTAGACAACAAAAACACGTTATAAGTTGGTCCGAGATTTCGATTGCAAACTGATTTTTTCAACTAGTTTTCGAAAATAGTTTTTGAACTTTTTAAAATCCATATGAGAAAACCGCAACGGCGCACTAGATACATCTTGTAGAGCATTGAATTCTATGTCGAATAAGGTAAATGAGATAAATATAAAAAGGGCCCCTTTTCAGAACAGTAGATCTGAAAGAGGTAGCTGGAAAAAAACTTTTCAGAACCTCGTGAATATGGTACTCGTATTGAAGCCCACATCGAAAACTTCGTGTTTTGTGTTGACAGTTCGGCGTAAAACTTATGTTTGAACAAGTTAATATCATGAAAATTGACTATATTCTAAAATTTTTAATTTAAAAACAAAAATATATTTAAATTTTTTTTGAGAATTTTCGTTGTTAAAAATTGTTCAAACATCAATTTAAGGTTAAACTGTCAACACAAAAAATGAAGTACTCGACGTGGGCTTCAACAAGAGTACCATATTGAAGATGTTCTGAGAACTTTAAAAAAAAATACATCTTTCAAGTCCATAGATCTGAAAAGGGGCCCTTTTTATATTTATCTCATTTACCTTATTCGACATAGAATTCAATGCTCTACAAGATGTACTTAGTGCCGTTTTGCGGTTTTTTCATTTGTATTTTTAAAATTAAAAGTTCCGAATTTTGTCAATTTTCATGGTACTAACTCGTACTAACTTGTTCAAACATCAATTTCATGTTAAACTGTCAACACAAAAAATAAAGTAAAAAATAAAGTACTCAATGTGGGCTTCAACATGAGTACCATATTGATGAGGTTCTGAGAACTTTTTTTTTTTTTTTTCCGTAATTTTCGAGGATTCGGCCGTTACCCCCGGACATCGCTATCACCGATCCGGGCCAAACTTCGAATAAGGTAAATGAGATAAATATAAAAAGGGCCCCTTTTCAGATCTATAGACCTGAAAGATGCATTTGAAAAAAAAGTTCTCAGAACCTCATCAATATGGTACTCATGTTGAAGCCCACATTGAGTACTTTATTTTTTGTGTTGACAGTTTAACATGAAATTGATGTTTGAACAAGTTAGTACGAGTTAGTACCATGAAAATTGACAAAATTCGGAACTTTTAATTTTAAAAATACAAATGAAAAAACCGCAAAACGGCACTAAGTACATCTTGTAGAGCATTGAATTCTATGTCGAATAAGGTAAATGAGATAAATATAAAAAGGGCCCCTTTTCAGATCTATGGACTTGAAAGATGTATTTTTTTTTAAAGTTCTCAGAACATCTTCAATATGGTACTCTTGTTGAAGCCCACGTCGAGTACTTCATTTTTTGTGTTGACAGTTTAACCTTAAATTGATGTTTGAACAATTTTTAACAACGAAAATTCTCAAAAAAAATTTAAATTTATTTTTGTTTTTAAATTAAAAATTTTAGAATATAGTCAATTTTCATGATATTAACTTGTTCAAACATAAGTTTTACGCCGAACTGTCAACACAAAACACGAAGTTTTCGATGTGGGCTTCAATACGAGTACCATATTCACGAGGTTCTGAAAAGTTTTTTTCCAGCTACCTCTTTCAGATCTACTGTTCTGAAAAGGGGCCCTTTTTATATTTATCTCATTTACCTTATTCGACATAGAATTCAATGCTCTACAAGATGTATCTAGTGCGCCGTTGCGGTTTTCTCATATGGATTTTAAAAAGTTCAAAAACTATTTTCGAAAACTAGTTGAAAAAATCAGTTTGCAATCGAAATCTCGGACCAACTTATAACGTGTTTTTGTTGTCTAGGCATGTATGTAATATTGCCACACTAAATTTGGATCCAGATCGTTCGGCTATTTTTATCTGATTTTCGAGTTTTCAAAATTCATTATTTTTATCTCTTTAAGCTAATTCGACGCAGAATTCAATGCTCTACCAGATGTACTTAGTGCCGCTTTGCGGTTTTTTCATTTGTATTTTTAAAATTAAAATTTCCGAATTTTGTCAATTTTCATGGTACTAACTCGTACTAACTTGTTCAAACATCAATTTCATGTTAAACTGTCAACACAAAAAATAAAGTACTCAATGTGGGCTTCAACATGAGTACCATATTGATGAGGTTCTGAGAACTTTTTTTTCAAATGCATCTTTCAGGTCTATAGATCTGAAAAGGGGCCCTTTTTATATTTATCTCATTTACCTTATTCGAAGTTTGGCCCGGATCGGTGATAGCGATGTCCGGGGGTAACGGCCGAATCCTCGAAAATTACGGAGCTGGTCTCTTAAGAGAGCAGATCGGTTATTTTGGACGACCCCCCGGAACCGTTGCGCTAGCAATGAGAACTACAAGCTCATACTCGGGTACTAGGAGGGTCTTGGTCCCGTATTTAACAAACGGTCAGTTATTTGTGGTTACTGCCTTGCCGGAGGGAGAATAGTGAATTACAAGGTAAAATGGTCGAAAAATCATATTTTCTCAACCATTCGGGATAGACACAATTTATCTTTTGCGTTATTCTAGGGGTGCCTTGGGACTCTGGAAAACCCGTTCTGCTTGATTTCTAGTAGTTTCCAAAATGGGTTTTTCTAATTTCAATTTCAGTTTTTCGGATAAAGTTGTAACTTTTTGGCCGAACTACAAGTAGTCACTATGTGCGTTTTGTAGCTATTGCATGTATGCATCGGAATCACTGTTCGAGTTGTTCCGCCAGTGACGCCGAATCCTAATATTTTTTAACAAAGCCAAAAAAGTCGTAATTTTGAAGGTTTTTAGATCATAACTTTTTTAGTTTTTGTTTTTATGTAGCAAAATTCGGATTCTACGCGCAAAAATACGTCAGAAATACCTATAGTCAGATTGTTTTGAGAATACAATTTTTCAACTTTTTCATGACCCCGGGGTCATGGTCATTTTTGGGTCAAAAAGTCGAAATCTCAGAAAAACTATAGGTGTTTCTGACGTATTTTCACCCGTAGATGTCGAATTTTGATACTAGAGCTCACCAAAATGCGAAATAAAAAAGTTACGGTCTCAAACTCAAAATGTTTTAGTTTTTCGAGTGTAACTTTTTTCTTTCGCATTTTGGTGAGCTCTAGTATCAAAATTCGACATCTACGGGTGAAAATACGTCAGAAACACCTATAGTCAGGTCATGAAAAAGTTGAAAAAATTGTATTCTCAAAACAATCTGATTATAGGTATTTCTGACGTATTTTTGCGCGTACAATCCGAATTTTGCTACATAAAAACAAAAACTAAAAAAGTTATGATCTAAAAACCTTCAAAATTACGACTTTTTTGGCTTTGTTAAAAAATATTAGGATTCGGCGTCCCTGGCGGAACGATTCGAACAGTGATTCCGATGCATACATGCAATAGCTACAAAACGCACATAGTGACTACTTGTAGTTCGGCCAAAAAGTTACAACTTTATCCGAAAAACTGAAATTGAAAGTAGAAAAACCCATTTTGGAAACAACTAGAAATCAAGCAGAACGGGTTTTCCACAGTCCCAAGGCACCCCTAGAATAACGCAAAAGATAAATTGTGTCTATCCCGAATGGTTGAGAAAATATGATTTTTCGACCATTTTATCTTGTAATTCACTATTCTCCCTCCGGCAAGGCAGTAACCACAAATAACTGACCGTTTGTTAAATACGGGACCAAGACCCTCCTAGTTCCCGAGTATGAGCTTGTAGTTCTCATTGATAGCGCAACGGTTCCGGGCAGGGGCCAAAATGCTCCAAAATAACGGAGCCGGTCTCTTAAATAGATTCGGAGCTAAGATCCGTGCCAATGTTACATTCTTTCGAACGTCATACAGTATCGACAATAAGTCACCGTCCAAAAATTAAAAGTTGTATAAATTTTGAACTAGATGAGATATCTTTCTTAGATTTTGTCAGGTGGTAGTAGGTGTACTCCTACATACGCTCACTAAGTCAGACCATTGGGCGATTTCGCAATATTGCATAGTGATGACGCACTCATTCAATAGTAGTTCAGTGCGAATTATTTGCTCAACGAATTTTTTTATCATCATTTATATTTCATGTGGTGAGAGAAGACATCATTACCTCTTCGATAAACATAAGTACTCATGGGAGTGTATAGTACAGAGGATTTGGATTGGCTCAAAGATAGATCCCGAAAAAGTGGATTTTCGTTCAAAGACGTGCTAGAGACTCGTTCAAAAGCTCAAAATGATCCTTACCACAATTCCTGAAGATAGCCAAAGTTTGATACCGATAGCTCTCAATTTGCCCTCAGGGCACCAATTTTTCACTTTTTCACATTATTTTTTCTCACTAATTTGGATGATCACAGTTCCAAGGCCGATTTTTGTTCAAACGTCTTTCCTGGACATATTAGTTGTACTTCCATGGAATATACGATCCCCAACTTTTTGGAGCATTTGGATAACTTTCCCGCCCGTGGCAACCGAATGTCCGAGGTCAATCGATTTTCAACCCAAAAAATGACCATGATACCCCCATCATTAGTCAAAAAAAAAATTCTCTCAGATCTTCATGACTACATTTTTTATGGTATATCTTTGTGTGCTGAATCCGAATTTCGATATGAGAGCCCATGATATCATTATGAAAAAAGTTAAAATTCATTATGTAAAAAAATAGCCGATTTTGAATATCGATGTACCTTGGAATTTCGGTTGCCACGGATGGGAAAGTTATCCAAATGCTCCAAAAAGTTGGGGATCGTATATTCCATGGATTTACAACTAACATATCCAGAAAAGACATTTGAACAAAAATCGGCATTGGAATTGTGATCATCCAAATTAGTGAGAAAAAAATAATGTGAAAAAATGAAAAATTGGTGCCCTGAGGGCAAATTGAGAGCTATCGTTATCAAACTTTGGCGATCTTCAGGAATTGTGGTAAGGATCATTTTGAGCTTTTGAGCGAGTCTCTGGCACGTCTTTGAACGAAAATCCACTTTTTCGGGACATATCTTTGAGACAATTCAAATCCTCTGTACTATACACTCCCATGAGTACTTATGTTAATCGAAGAGGTGATGAGGTCTTCTCTCACCACATGAAATATAAAGGATGGTAAAAAATTCGTTGAGCAAATAATTCGCACTGAACTACTGTTGAAAGATTGCGTCATCACTATGCAGTATTGCGAAATCGCCCAATGGTCTGACATAGTGAGCGTATGTACGAGTACACCTACAACCACCTGTAAAAACCTTAGAAAGATATCTCATCTAGTTCTAAAGTTATACTACTTTTAATCTTTGGACGGTGACTTATTGTCGATACTGTAGTTAGATGGAAAAAATACAAAATCTCAATATCCAATTCTCAAGGAAAAGAAAGCTGGTCATGTTATTCAATTATTTCCGTGAATATTGGCTCACAAGCATTGTCGTGATGTTACCAGCACCGAAGAAGATGAATCCCATGAAGAGGACATCGTTTACCAGTATGAATCCAAGAAAGGGTCGATGAGAAATTATATTTTATGAAAAAATAATCGTAATATCACCTCAGTTGCTATTGCTCGGTAAGAATCAACACGCAAATCGACGAGCAGTGTTTTTCCGCATTTCGAATAAAACAAGTGTCTATAAATACGATTTTCACAAATTCCAACACAATTAATCGTACCTCATCGAATCGTCAGGCCGAACAATCAGATCAATTGGAGCATTACTCATCACAACTTCGATGAGAATGGCGATCCTAATAAAATAATCACTGAACAACTTCTTACTGAAAACTTTGGATTCGAATTAGTCGATTTCCAATAGATTACTTGCTGATAAATTCATAGCGCTGCATGAAATTATAAGCAATGACGATGAAAAGGGCGTTGTGAGCGAAAATAAATAATGGAATTATAATTTCTCCTGATCTTCGAATAGAAAGGAACATCAAAACGGAGCCATCTGAGAAAAACGCCTGCAAGAATATTATCAATCACCTGTTGAGATCTGCTGGAAACTTACGAACGCACAGAAGAATTGTGTGATGGCGAATAATAAACTCGTCAAGACTCCGAGATAATAGTTTGTCTTGTATCTCCCCAAATTCTTAGGTGAGTATAAGAAAAGGAACACGAAGAAAAGTCCATTCAACAGCACCGAAGCGCCCCCAAGAATGTTGGATGACATCATAACAACGTCCATGCTTCTGAAAGGAGTCATTTATTATCATCAAATGCAAAAGAAAATTTAAGAAAAATTATCTTCAAAAGTTAACATGTGGCAAAAGCAATACAGAAATAAATATTAAAAAAGAAAACTAGAACTAGAGCAGTTATTCACGGACAATCATCTCAGCCTGAGGATAAGTATAAGGTAGTAAACGCCTCTAAAGGAATACTACAATACGATTCCACTAAGCATTCCATACATTAAAATGCTGTCCTCATTTGGTCTAGACAATAAAAACTCTCGTAAGTGGAATACAGACAGCGTAATCATGAAAAGAACTGTTGTCAGTGAAATCACGTAGAAAAGTCCAATTTCGTTAAAAAAATTATGTTCAGTCTAACTTTACGCGTTTTTAATGAAAATAAGTGTAATCGTAGTTCGAATTCAAGCACATTGTCCTATACACTTGTTGGGTAAAAAAAATCACTAGCGCTGAGAGTCACACTCATAAATCATTTTCATGAACGAAAAGGAATTCATAGGTATGACAGTCATGGCGTGAATAAAAAATAAGATAAGATTATGCTGCACATCTAAAGATACGAATTAACTTGTTCAGCAATCGTATTGCTTCTAAGTGGTTGACAAAGACGTACAAAGCAATTGTTAGAATGTCAGAAATTATCTTCGTTGAAATCTCTGTCTTCCTTGAATAGTTCAGTGCTGATAGTTTTACACACCACACGAGAGCACAGGATAAGAATGCAGTTTGTGAGGGAAAGTGTTACTGAACTACGTGAGGGAAAGTGTTAATGAACTATTCTTGCGAGACTTGATAATGGATTTCCTTCACAAATAAAGCTTCCTTACGAGGCGCATTGTTTTCTTTTCATTATTTGAACTTGTATCATATATCATAATGTTTGCACTTTTCATGGTTTTGCAATTTCCTTAATGTGAACTAAATTTTTGTTTTCGAGGATGGATAATCTAGGGAATTTTTGTGCGGATGATGAGGATACTAAACCGATTATCTGTATGGAATAATTATGGTCTCATTGTTACCAGATAATTCTCCATAGTATTCGGTCGAATGACGGCCGCGACAAAACATAAATTTTTCACGTCACAAAGTTGCTATGATTATTTTTGAGTCAGAAATGTTGGAGATCATTCTGCGAATCGTGCATTGCTTTTACGGCATCGTTGGCGTTCCGGCCAATTCCATTCTTATTCTTGCAATTTTGGTGGAGCGAGATACTAAATTGAAGGTTGGCCAGATTCATGATTGGTTGCTTATACATCATCATAATCATTCAGACCTAATCTGTGATTCTCTTCAATGTTGCATCATCACTGATTTGCTCACTATGACCAGGTTCCATTTTAATTTTTTTTAGTCCTTCTCATTGAAATGTTCCATTCAGAATAGTAACACATAATCCGTGGGTGGTGTTCATTTATCAGGTATACAATCATTACTAATCCTTTCGAATAGCAAAAATAATTCTCAGGGAGCGTGCACTCACTGCAACGAGAATCTCTGTTTCCTCTCCCACGATGCGATGATTCATCTCTTCTTTCACTCAATTCTGCTGATCGTTCTGATCGTTTATCGTTTTGGTACAGGTCGGATTGATGGAAAGACAAATGATATATCACGCGTGTCACCTAAGATTCGAATAAATTCTGGGGTTTCTGAGCACATTATATGTTTCTGACCTATATGTTTCTATACGTTTTTCGGTAGTCCTCATGGTCCCTCACAAGATAGCGGTGAGCTTTGTTCCAAATTCTCGATTTCAACGACGACAGACGTCGTCAACTTTTGAAAATTCTGAAACGTGCCTTTTTGAGAGACCTTTAGTTTTTTTTAGGAGTATTGATGGAAAGAAAAGTTCAACAGATAAAATGTGCTAAATGACGAGGAGAATACGACCGCACAATGGCCCATCGTCATTGTATCTTGCATTTTAATGAATCGATCGGAAAAAATTTGGCCAGTTCGCACACCCCGTGGGTTCAATTCCCCGCCGGTGCAGACATCTTTTGCTGCATTTTTGCTTCATTAGCGTGAGGTAAAACTGTAAAGCGTTAGTCTTTCGATATAGAGTGTCTGTGTGTATATTCGGGCAACAACCCGTCCTTTCCCTTGTAGTATCCCTCGAGCAACGACTCAAGTAAAGAAAGTAAAGGCAAAGAAAGACAACTCTTTTCAATGACTAATAGAGGCAACAACCTCTAGTATGGTTTGAAAGAGGCGACAACCTCTAGTGTAGTTTGAAAGAGGCGACAACCTCTAGTGTGGTTTGAAAGAGGCGACAACCTCTAGTGTGGTTTGAAAGAGGCGACAAACTCTAGTGTGGTTTGAAAGCCTCTAGTATGACGAAATCGGAAAAGACCCAAGAAGCAGTGCGCAGCTACCACTACGGCTCCAATACTCTTTCTTGACACAAAATTCCTGATGACGAAAGTTCTTGAAGATACCCCGTTGAGTTCTAAGCGTTTGACGAAACACGGAAACGCGTCTTAGCCAGTTTTTTTAAAATCTCGAACTTGGGTAATTAAACCAAATAAGCGTATCAGCGAAAACAATTAGCGAAACCTGAGTTCTATGGAATCCTATACTAAGTTGTTGAACAAAAGAAAGAAAAACAAATGACCGCAACGCGGCACCACAAACGAAAATAGGAGAAAATAGAGAAAAATGACCCTAGACGCTTACGAAATAAAAGAGTACGAGAGTAGCATGTTTAAATCCTACATGCTATCCTCTCTTGGTGAAACAACGAACAGAAACGGTAGCTATCATACACTTTCGACATCACAATTAATTACGGTAAAAATATATAATCGATTTATGATCGATTTTGTACGTCTGTTTTTTCTGTCTAAACTATATAATCCTCTTCTTATTATCTTTTCTTATTTCTTGTGCATACGGTAATTGGAGGTGAATCGAGCTCTCTTTGCATCTCCCCTCCCTCTCGACGATCTCACGTCCTCGTGAGTTCTTGGTGAGTTCTAGTGTTGAAGTTCGGCATCCAAACAACCACTTCAAGTGAGTTGTTCTTTTACGAAAAAGTGCAATTTTGTTGTTTAGACATTCGATCAGTGAATAGTTCACCCGTTTTCACAATAAGATGATGACAATCTAAATTTCACTGTAAAATTATCTTCATAACGTGTACAATGTTTCTGCTCGAAATTTTCTGATAAAATGGTCTCATATTGTTCGAAAAATCGGTCATCAATCTAATGCATCAAGTATACATAGTAGTGTAGTGAAAGCATTCTGGACCACACATTTATCTGTGTTCACAGTAACAAATCTTCAATAATAGCACGCGCAATACTCATGAATAGGGATGCGGAATGAAGAGATGAAGAGGGAAATGAAGAGGGGTGTTTTTCTCTCTTATTCGCCCTCTTCATTGAAGAGCGCGCGGTCAAACGAGCTCTTCAATGAAAAGCTCAGAGAAACATCGTCATAGTGGATCATTCTCGATAGCTAGAGCTCTAGATTTCTGTAATTAACATAATTCAGACATGATCAATTGTCTATAACACGGTTTTCATGAAAATAACCAATTTGAATTCTATATACGGCCTTTTTGATGCCTCAACTCGGATGTTTTGTTTCGAAAATAACCAATCGCCATTGCCAAAGTGATAACTTGATGTGTGGAGGACAAAATAACCCTAATTTCAACCTCAATCGAGTGAAAAATGTGAATTTTCAATGTCCATATAATCGCGAAACATCCCACCAATTTCGTTCCCAACACCATTCTCAAGCTAGAGCCAAAAATCAGATCGATAGCTCTATTCCTGAGCTAGCTATACGTGAACTCTTCAATGAAAAACGGGCCCTCTTCATTGAAGAGCTCACCGATACCTCCCCTCTTCAATGAAGAATAACACCGCGCACTCGCGCAGTGTGAGTGAGAGTGAAGTCTTCATTTCCTCTCTTCATTCCGCATCCCTACTCATGAAGCTTCCTAGCGAATAACTTGTGATACTATAACTGGATCGTAGCCCTCTCGTTGTACTTGTATTTATCAGCTCGTTTGCTTCCTATTTGCTTCTCGTATCCCTCTTCAAATCCAAGGTCTTTCGATAGCAAATCGAAATATACGTCAGCATCGTCTTTGTGGCAGCTGCAAGAGGAGATAATAATACGTCATTGTCGATGAGAATAGCTCACTTGGCGTTCAAACCCCCTACTCGATTGTTTCTTCTCCATTCCAATCCCATGTTTCGCATTATTCTCGGCTCGTAAACAGGCAGACATAGCAGGATCACAAGACAGGCGCTGCAATTGACCAAATTGAAAATCTGAGTGGGGAGGGAGACATACACAGCCAGCCAAAGATCATAGAAGGCAATTGACACGTAGCGAATAAGAGAAAAATGGATGCATAATGGAGTAAACTGATAGAAGCAATTGAAACCGAAGGCAGGAATACTGATGAGCAGAAGTGGACGGGCGATTTTAAATAGAAGCTAAAAAATTTCTATGAATATGCTCAAGACTCTAAAGAGCTCGCCTTCATTAACTTTATATTCATTCGTAGCTGGTAGCTTCTGCGTATGGAATACGTATGGATCATGGGACCCTTTTTCAGTTCTCGTATCTCTTTCTGGTTCAGACGATACACAAGGTACAGAAACTGAGATACCATTAATATTGACGTGTATGTGTAGTTCACTTACCACCTGTCCAATAAACGTGACACATGCGAACGTGCCAAATTTAATCGGAATCGAGACGATTTCTGAATAGCGCGTTAGACCAATTCGAAATTATAATTGCGAACCAAGTACTATGAGTGCAGAGAATACAGCAGTGCTGAAACTGAGTATGAGTTCTTGTGTGAGTAGAAGGAGGACGGAGGAAGGTGATCCACTCTCGTACCATTCCCATGCCTTAGTTGCGATCCATCGATCCATCGCGAGCATCCAAGCACTCAACGATCTTCATTTATTCAGTTTCGATCGCTGAGACATTGCGAATCTCGAGAGGATGATTTTCCCTAAATTCCATTATATTTCTCACATCGCTACTGCATGCCCAATGAAAAATTCCCGTATCCAACTCGCTAGTATGACGTAGATTGACGCTTCTGAAATGCGGTGCTACAGAAGAGGGCACATATATATATACTATACTCACGATCCTCATCCCATCCAAAGTACTGATGCCAGATAAGAATCAGTCGTGCGACCACAAATAATATCGCCAGTGAAATACTGAAGACTGCGCGTAATCGGATCTGAAAATTAGAATTATTTACTCAGTGATCTTCATTTTTCCCACGTTTCGATGATAATATGAAGTTCTCCATATTGCTTTCATGATGGGCAAGGATAGAATCAGGTATGAGAATTGCAGTGCGAACTGAAAATATGGAAGAAAACTATGTGAAACGAGAGAAAGATGATACTTCAATGACGTAAATAGTCTCGAATAGAGGTCGATAGGGATCGGTGAGAGTCCGATTGAGAAAGTTGACCAGGTACATCTCTGAATCAGTCACTCAATTGGAATTGGAACACCCATAATAAGAATAGAGTAATGAGGGAGGGAATGAGAGACTGGTTCGTGTTATTGTCAATGGCTGTGTATGAGCTGATTGGAGTGAGGCTAAGGACAGTGTGCTACCATTATTGCTGCGATACAATTGAGGTAATGATCCCACATAGAGAATTAATTACGAATGTAGTACTTTTTCGATCACAAATGTTCTGAATATATTTTACACACACATCGCTCCAAATCAAAGATTCGCTTTCAACAGTTCAACTTCAAAAGCAAAAAAAACGCGACAGTTCCATTAGAAATTATGTGTCAAGCAAGCGAACAGAAAGTAGTAGTTCAATTGCTCAAAAAGGTTTTTTCTCGTCACAGAATTCGTTTCCGAAGATGCGACTCTTCACTCTCTCGAGGTATTCCCTCAGAGAAAAGAATTCGCTGGATTCGATGAGGTCGTGTATGTAGAATCTGAAGGAGATAAATGTATCTCTCTCTCTCTCTCTCTCGAATCCATTCACCTTGCCGCGGGGACCGCCAAGTAATTGGATCCGAACTGGCCAAGCGCAGTGCTGTCAACCTGGAATAGAATTCGATGGAGTTTGACACCTGACTTTCGTAGTGTAAGTAATGTTATTCTGATACACAATAATTCGGTGAAGATCAGTTAGTATTCCTTACTGATCGTGCAAATATTGTGTCCTAGTGAGCAGCTTAGTGGATTCAAACAATCTTAATGAACGTTCATCTCTATGATTAGCTTAGTATGCCTCTGCTACAATCTCCCGTGCTACTGCTAGAACATCATACTCACCGCAGTGGGTTCCTCTCCCAGCAGGAATTTCTTCTTTCCTAGGATCATTTGTAGTTGGACGAGGTCGTTTCTGCGGAGAAAAACAGTCGAAATTATGATATTGTATTGTGCTACCTTAGCAGCTCGTTGTACTCGTTCTCCTTGAATTTTCCAACTGAGAGGGCGCCACGCTCAGCCATCTGATATTTTTTTTCCACGTTTAGTCGCACCATCTCTGCAAAATAAGCAGACTGGCGCATTACCATCACCAATCTCACCTTCTTGCTATGGCATGAAACGAACTTCAAGCTTGAAGATCTGTGTAAGCCTTCTGATTATGATCTGAGAGTCGGAATGATGTTCTCCATTCAATTCGATGAAGGGAAGGAAGTTGTTCTGACCCCACATCGAGGAGGCCTTTGGAGTACCACCGAACTAGGAGAAGAAGGGCATTATCATAAAAATAAAAATAAAACAACGCAAGATTGATGAAACTATGAGAAGCTTCGAGAATTATTGAGAAATGGAAGATAAAGCGTTGAGCAAGAGAGCGTGGTCATAGAAGAGGAGAAGTAGGGCGAAGAAGAGAGCAAGGATGACTAAAGAGAAACAGAGTGAGAGACGAAAGGTGAAGAGAATTGTGCTTTTTCTCTGGCTGTGAGCTTTTCAATTCAAACACCAGGCACAGATCTCGGGCTATTTTTCATAATTGAACTTTTATCTCTCCAAATGTTTCGATTTCCGTTCAGATTCAAACGAATTGAAAGGAAAAGTGTTTGTTTTATCTTTAAAAAAAATAACGCTTGAAATTATTAAATGTACAATTACGAAGTGAAGATTGGATTGAAGATCGAGGCAGTGTGAAATTATTTCTTGTCACAGAATTCGTTTCCGAAGATGCGAGTCTTGGTTCTCTCGAGGTACTCTTTCAGAGGAGCGAACTCGGTGGATTCGAGCAACTCGTGTAGGTAGAATCTGATGAGTGAACTTGTTTTCATCATTGTTTCATAGTATTCAAAAGTGAATTCTCACCTAGCAGTAGGAATCGCGTAGTAGGCGCATCCGAACTCTCCAATGGCGGTGCAGTCAACCTGAGATACAAAATAAAGTTAGTCCTATGCCGCAAATGCGAAGCTAAAAAAATCCCTTTACTTTATTGTATGGCTGTTAGTGGTTATGGTGCCTGACTGAAGAACCCAATCCAGTCTCGACTCTCCGGTTCGAGCCCCAGGATCGACCATGTTTTGCAAGATGGCAGAAGAAGGCTCGCGCCCCAACCACTAGTCTCCGCCCCTTTTCTCTCTCGTCTCATTTCTCTCTCCTTTCCCTTGTCCGCGCGCGCATGGTTTTCAAGGGAGAACTCGGCTGAGAGATGAGATAGAGACAAACTCTAAAAAGCAAAACAAAAATGCAGTGCATTGATAAGACCATCGCATAGAATCGTGACCAATTTGAGTTTTTCTGTGCTGTTATCATACCTGCGCGAGTGATATCCCTGCGGCGACCCGTTCTACAGACTCCGCACACCCTCCCTCCCCTCCCTCCCCTCGTTCTAACCCGTCGCGCCTAGAGCGCGCGTCGTCTATAAGAAGGACAGGTCGCCTCCAACTAAGAGGAGTACTTAGAAATCCCTAGGGACATTTGCGCGCAGCTATGGCTGTTATTGTAGCAAAATACGGATAACCACAGCATAAATATCTACTCATACCCATAATTATGATGTTTTTCATGAAGTTGATAAAGGGGTCATTCTCACAGCGGTCGGCTCCTCAACCACGAGGAACTTCTTCTTGCCAAGGATCCTTTGCAGCTGGATCAGGTCATTTCTGCCAGAATATATGCATTTTGCTTTTCGAATTCAGTATAATTAGTCAGTATAATTTACCTGAGGAGCTCGTTGACCTCGTTATCCTTGAAGTTTCCGATTGAGGTCCTGGCGCGCGTGACAAACTGAATGTACAGTGTTTTCATTATTTGATGCATATTTGCACGTTCTCCCCAGATGGTTTCGATTTACAGAGCACATCAACACATCATTATCGCGGAAACAAAACAAAACAAAAACACAAAAAATGAAGAAATCACAAAATATCACATGGCAAACCTTGATAGCTTGGAAACATCCTCCGATTGTTTTGACGAGAGGGAGGAGGAAGGAGGGAACCTTGTCTGCTACCATCACTGACATGATCTCACCGACAACGTCCTTCTTCGCCATCAGCGTCAGACTGAAAACGCATAGGCTGTGCGAGGATCGGTAGAAAATTTTGGTTTCAGACGGAATAGAGTGTGGTTATCAAGAAGTCTGTCAACTGCATGGCCAATAGCTGCAGTCTGATCATCGGGGTAAGCCTGGAAATTTATTTGAAAGGAGCCTAGTCAGAATCCTTTAGACCGAATGCTATGAAAATCGTTTCGTGGCCCACCTTCAACTTGAAGATCTGGGTGATTCTTCTAACGATGATCTGGGAGTCAGCGTGTTGCTCTCCATTCAGTTCAATGAAAGGAAGAAGGTTGTTCTGTCCACGATCTTTGAAGGTGTTGCGTCTCTGCAAGCGAATGAAGGTTCAGTGAATGATGATGGCACATAATCGAACGAAAAAAAAGAGAAAAAAAAAGAAAAGATCGGTGAAATTAAGACAAGAGTTGATCATCGAACCTCCATCTTGATATCGTGAAGTCTGCAGAATGCTTCGATTTTGATGCAGAAAGGCGAAATAGAAGATGCCGTGGGGGTTCCGGGGAACTGGAAGATATCACGTACTTTAGATTAGCTTGCACTAATATGGTGATGCACTTGAAGATCACAATCGTTTTCTTAATTGACGAGTGATCTTACCTGATAGAGATATACAACATCTTTTTGATAATTCGTCTCCTGGAGTTCCACTGGCTTGTTTCGCTTGATTTTGTTGACAACGAATGGAATGACCTTGAAAAGTGCCAATCAGGGTGGGGAGGAAAATAGCGGGGTGGGAGACTATTATGAAGTCTGCAGAATGCCTCAATTTTGATGCAGAAGGGCGAAAGAGAAGAGGCAGTGGGGGTTCCGGGGAACTGGAAGAAAACATTTACATACAATTTCCTTGCACGAGGATGTCGTCTTTTCAAAAGGCAATGTGTTCTTACTTGGTACAGGTAGACGACATCCTTCTGGTAGTTCTTCTCCTGGAGTTCCACTGGCTTGTTTCCCTTGACCTTCTTGACCACGAAGGGAATCACCTGGAATAGTATCAGTTCAGAAGCGGGGAGGGCGGGGAGTCTGCTCACCTTGCTCGCAATGGCGAACAATCCCACCAAGTAGACGAAAGAGCTGATACAACAACAGTCACAGCCAAACATCTCTGAAACATGAGTGTGATGAATCATTATAAAAGACATTCAATATTTTTTAAAGCTGTTATCTTGATAAAAAAATTACATGAATATTGGATAATTATTGAGAAATGAACGACGTCGTGCTGAGCAAGCGAACGTGTTCATAGGAGAAGGAAGAGAGGGTAAAGGGGAGATCAATGATGACTAAAGAAAACCAGGGAAGAGAGACAGGGAGGAGAGACGAAGGAGGGTGGAGAGCGTTGTGCTATTTCTGTGGCTGAGAGCTTTTCAATCAATTCAAACACTGATAACAGATTTATTGTCTTTTTTCTCTGTAAACGTGTTTTGCCGTCGTCTACTTCTCGCTTATCGATTACAGTTTGTTCACTTATCCTGAACAGAAGTGCGAAAAACAAATTATTCTTTAAATGTGGCTGCTTGATATTATTAGATCTACAATGGCGAAGTAAGGATTGGAATGAAAATCGAGGCTATTTGAGATTATTTCTTGTCGCAGAATTCGTTTCCGAAGATGCGAGTCTTGGTTCTCTCGAGGTATTCCTTCAGAGGAGCGAATTCAGTAGATTCGATAAGCTCGTGAAGGTGGAATCTGAAGAGATACTAGTATTTGCTTGTACCATTTTTAATTGACAAAGAAATTTTCACCTCGCCGAGGGAATGGCATAGTATGCGGATCCGAACTGGCCAAGAACAGTGCAATCAACCTGAGAATCAAAATGGAGATAAATCGTTGTTCCGAACGTGAAACTGTCTTATCAAAATCAATGCAACGCATAAGGCACGCATTGATAAGCGTTTAGTGTAGAATTGATTCTAAAATGTGTATTTCTGTACAGTCATTGTTGCTCACTCCAAACATTCAATACATACGAATAATCTAGCAGAACCAGCAGATCCATTGAATTTTATCCCAAGAAAATAGAGATCTCTCACCGCAGTGGGTTCCTCTCCCAAAAGGAACTTATTCTTGCCGAGGATCGTTTGGAACTGGATAAGATCATTTCTGCAACGAATTGTTCATTTTGGAACTGAATCAAAATTTTAAATCTGGAGTCTACATGATGAATGAAACATAACGATGATCTTTTATGTCATATCAAGTCGCCATACCTGAGCAGCTCATTGACCTCGTTATCCTTGAAGATTCCAACGGAAGTCTTGGCGCGTTTGCCCATCTCAAAGCACAGTCTCTTCACAGTTTAAAAGAAATGTGTTGCCATTATCCCCCCGTGTTTTCGATTGCCAGGACACTTTTTTGACAGTACACAACTGACTGTGCACTTGCCAAAAACATGATTTTCAACTATGAAAAGAATACCTTCCAGGCGAAGGCCTTTCCTCAGAAGAAATTGACTACAGGAAGAAGGAAGGAGGGGACTTTGTCTGCCGCCATAACTCCCACGATCTTATCGAAAACGGCAGTTTTGGCCAGAAGAAATATGCTGATAATTTTATGGTGTTTACTCCAGCACCACAAATAGTTGTTTAAGTTTTTATGTAATCTACTTGAAAGTGTGGTTATCGAGAAGACGGTCCACTGCGTGGCCAATAGCAGCAGTCTGCTCATCGGGGTACGCCTGGAAGAACACATTTGAAATTTCAATATTTTTTCACTTTTTAAATCCAATGAAATCCCTGCTAGATCACACACCTTACCTTCAGGTTGAAGATCTGAGTTATTCTTCTAACGATGATCTGGGAATCAGCGTGCTGTTCTCCATTCAGTTCAACGAGGGGAAGGAGGTTGTTCTGGCCACGGTTCGTCAAGGTGTTGCGTCTCTGCAAGCGAATGAAGTATCAGAGATGAACGAGAGATGAATAACGGACCTCCATCTTGATGTTGTGAAGTCTGCAGAATGCCTCGATCTTGATGCAGAAAGGTGAAAAAGAAGAGGCAGTGGGGGTTCCGGGGAACTGAAAGGCACAGATTACATTCAATTGGCTTGCACGAATATGAAGTTTCACTTGAACGTTCTTCCCCAATCGTTTTCTCAAGAGAACATAGATCTTACTTGGTATAAGTACACGACATCCTTCTGGTAGTTCTTCTCCTGGAGTTCCACTGGCTTGTTTCCCTTGATCTTCTTGACCACGAAGGGAATCACCTGAAACAGTCGCTGTCATTCTGGGGAGGGTTGGGGAAGAAGGAGAAAGAGACTGCTCACCTTGCTCGCAATGGCGAACAATCCTACCAAGTAGACGAAGGAGCTGATACAGCAACAGTCACAGCCAAACATTTCTGAAATTTTTGGTGCAGAATCATTATATTATGCATTCACAGAAATTAAAAGGAACGACGCGGCAAGATTGACGGAATTATGAGAAGTTCGCGAATTATTGAGAATTGGGGATAGGAAAGGGAAGAGAGGGCAGAGGGGGAGAAAGGATGAATAAAGAGAGACACTGAATAGAGACGAAGGACGATGGAGAGTGTTGTGTGTACATTTTGTCACGCATCCAGAACAGAAGTTCGCAGAAACAAATGATTCATTAAATGTAGCCATTCAAAATTATTAGATCTACAATTGCAAAATAGAAATGGTAATTAAGATCGAGGCAGTGTGTGAGATTATTTCTATGTGATTAATATTTGTGTGAGATTATTTCTTGTCGCAGAATTCGTTTCCGAAGATGCGAGTTTTGGTTCTTTCGAGATACTCCTTCAGAGGAGCGAACTCGGCAGATTCGAGCAGCTCATGCAGGTAGAATCTGATGAGTGAATTTGTTCTCAGCTGTTGATACTTCATTTCCGTGTATACTCATCGAATCTAGAGCGACTGCTCACCTCGCGGTGGGAATCGCATAGTAGGCGCATCCGAACTGTCCAATGGCCGTGCAGTCAACCTGAGAATGAAGATGAGATGGATCAGATGGATTTAGATCTTTGCCCCAAATGTGAAGCTATCTTATCAAACTCTAAGCAACACCAAACCTTACATTGATAAGATAATCACATAGAATCGTTGGCCGTTTGTGGTTTTATGTACAGGGATTGTAGCGAACTACAGATAACCACACCCGATTGAAATGCATAATCATAATGTTTTTCATGAAGTTGAAAGCGATCCGTCTCACCGCGGTGGGCTCCTCAGCTACGAGGAACTTCTTCTTGCCAAGGATCGTTTGCAGCTGTACAAGGTCATTTCTGCAAAATAAATATTAAATTTGCGCTCTAATACTGCCGGCGAAAATTACCTGAGGAGCTCGTTGACCTCGTTGTCCTTGAAGTTTCCCACAGAAGTCCTAGCACGCTTGCCCATCTGAAAGTACAGTATCTTCACTTTTTGTTGGATGTTTTCACGTTGTTCCCAGATGTTTTCGATGAACAGAGCACATCAACAACCGATCGCGTGTTTTTCTTGCAGAACCAAAAAAAACAACGAACAAATATTCTGTGAATAAATCACCGAATACCTATAGACAAACCATGTTGGCGCCGAAGCATCCTCCGATGGTTTTGACGAGAGGGAGGAGGAAGGAGGGAACCTTGTCTGCTACCATCACTGACATGATCTCACCGACAACGTCCTTCTTCGCCATCAGCGTCAGACTGAAATATTGGGGATTGTCAAACCAGAAGTTACAATATTAGTTTAAATGTGGATGAAACTTACTTGAAAGTGTGGTTGTCGAGAAGACGATCCACGGCGTGGCCAATAGCAGCAGTCTGCTCATCGGGGTAAGCCTGAAGGGGCATGGTTTTTCTGGTAGAGACCGAACTTAATGAAATGCGCCCGTTCGGTGAAAGTTGAGATCACCTTCAGCTTGAAGATCTGGGTGATTCTTCTAACGATGATCTGGGAGTCAGCATGTTGCTCTCCATTCAGCTCGATGAAGGGAAGGAGGTTGTTCTGTCCACGATCTTTGAAGGTGTTGCGTCTCTGCAAGCGAGTGATGGTTCCATGAATAAAACAAATGAGCGATAGTTTGCTCACATCCATTTTGATATTATGAAGTCTGCAGAATGCCTCAATTTTGATGCAGAAGGGCGAAAGAGAAGAGGCAGTGGGGGTTCCGGGGAACTGGAAGAAAACATTTTCATACAATTTCCTTGCACGAGGATGTCGTCTTTTCAAAAGGCAATGTGTTCTTACTTGGTACAGGTAGACGACATCCTTCTGGTAGTTCTTCTCCTGGAGTTCCACTGGCTTGTTTCCCTTGACCTTCTTGACCACGAAGGGAATCACCTGGAATAGTATCAGTTCAGAAGCGGGGAGGGCGGGGAGTCTGCTCACCTTGCTCGCAATGGCGAACAATCCCACCAAGTAGACGAAAGAGCTGATACAACAACAGTCACAACCAAACATCTCTGTAAGAGGAATAGTTTGTCAGAACCCAATGAGGAGTGAGTGAGGGTGGAAACTCCGAGGTGAGATATTCCGTTTTATCGACGATGAGAAGAGTCGAGAATGGTTGGGAAATGCAGGAAAGACGTCAAAGAGATAAGAGGGTATGGTTATAGGAGAGAGGAGAGGGGGAGAAGGGGAAGGGAAGGATGACTAGCGAGGGGGAAAGAGTGAGTGCGTGTTTTGTTGGGCTACGGCTGCGGCGCCAGAGAGAGGAGAGTTGTTTACCAGGGGGCGCACACAGAGTGTTTCGTAAGGGAGAATTGTGTACCCCAGCCATCTTTCGCAAGAAAAGTGGCTGTTGTCCACGTGGAATCGAGACTGGAATAGCACTGAGTGAGTGAATGGTAGTAAGTATCCATTGCTTTTGTCCGGAATGGAACAGGGGGGTGAGGGATTGAGATATGAGGTGGAAAGATTACTCTGAGCAATATTGAGTATGTCAAGTAAGTTGGCTCCTCGATTCCCATCTCAAAAGTATCCACGATTATTCGCATAGTGAATGCAATCGGCTATACCATAGTTTGTCATTTGTCAACTTACGCAACGCACAGAACAGGCACATAAATTCACACACACACTCGGCACTCGTCCGCCTCTCGTTTGCACACGTTTTCTTCTCCTCTCCGCTGACCTTTCGCTAAGGCAACGTGTTCAATTCCCCATTTATTCGACTAGTTTTTATCATGACAAATATGGACGCCACTCTTCTTGAGTGAATGAATGGACACATCGAATACAACATGAATTATGGCCGTGCTTCTGGGTCGAAGAATTTATCCCCATGAATGGTTTATTTCATTCTGACTAGATAATTTCTTAGGATGGCCAATGCATCGGAATCAAGAAGATCGTGAACATACGTTCTGAAAAAAAGTGGTAATAATGTTTTTTGTCCTTTAAATAATCGAAACCTCTCCGATGGGAAAGCAAAGTACGCGACTCCCAGCTGCCCCAGAGCTGTGCAATCCACCTGAATGATATACTCAACTTTTATCGTATGATATTTGTTTACCGTGAAAGGCTGTTCTCCAAGAAGGAACTTCATCTTGCCAAGAATAGTCTGCAACTGGAGTAGATCGTTACTGAAACCAAATACTTTCTTTCTCATCTCGTTCTTATTTTCAAACCTCAAAAGTCCTTTGTACTGCTCATCCGTGAACACTCCGATGGATGTTTTGACGCGATTGTCGAGCTGAATATTATTTTGGCAGATGAACAAACGGTGTATAGCCCACTTTGGTTCTCATGCTCTTCCCTCCGAAGAAAGAGACGATGGGAATGAAGAGAGAAGGGACATTGTTGCTCCTTGCCACACTCCTCACTAGTGCGCCCAACTTGTTCAATTTAGCATGCTTCAGACTGTGAAGAAGTAAAACAAATTGTAGGATGAATCTCACTTGAAGGTATGGTTGTCGAGCATTCGATCGATGGCATGACCAATGGTTGCAATCTCTTCACCTGGATACGCCTACAACAAGTTGATTGCATCGTTCAGGCCACATTCATTTTTTTCTGCTTTTATCAGTTTTCGATAAGGTTTTGGTTTGTTTTCTCACCTTCAAATGGAATTCCTCAGTGATTTTTCTGATGATAATTTGGGAGTCAGATATGATCCCTCCATTCAATTCAATGAAGGGCAACTGCTGATTACTTCCACGGGTGATAAGCGAGTTGTGCTTCTGATAACCATGTTTTGTTTCCCGTCTTTAATCAATCATAAACCTTGTACTTGATGTTATGAAACCTGCAGAATGCTTCGACTTTCACACTGAAGGCGCACGTCGACGGAGCAGTGCTCGTTCCCGAAAACTGAAAACAAATAAGATTGGTGACGACGTTAAACGCGCCTAAATAAGTAAAACAATAAAAACCTGGAAAAGATAAACGACATCTTTCTCGTAATTTTTCACAGCTAGTGTATTTGTTCTTTCTCCGAATATTTTCTTGCGGAGCGCAGGAACTATTGGCCAAACCTGGAAAATTGTTTCAAATACATAGTTGGAATGTCTAACCTTTGAGAGAATAGTGAAGAGACTAATGTAGTAAATGATCTGGTGTTTATCCCTGCTTTGAATCAGATGAAGTGTCATCTCTGAAAATGGCGTTGTCTACTAATGTCCCGCAAAATAAAATAAATAAAATAAATGTGAACTGTGAAATCGAAGAAGCTATGATAAATGGAAACGGAGACGTGTGGACGATGGCAAACTTCACAGTCTAATTGATCGGCTTTATTAACGGATGGGATGAGCTGAAGCGTGAGAGTGTAGTTTCTTACGTGCGGGAGAAGTGATGAATATCGTTCTGTTATCACGCCCTTATCAGGATAAACTTAGCATACAAACCTAAAGCGTCTGATAATTACAGCAAACAATTGCTAGCGAAAGACCTGAATGATAAACAAGGGCGTGTTTCATAACGCGTTAGTAGGTTCGAAATAAGAACATGGAAAGTCGAAAGTGGATGTTGTTGATAAAAAATAATCATAAAAACTAGTTGATCATTTTCCTTCTTGGCGAGAATACGATGTAAAACGATAATCTGAGAGAGCTTAGATTAACGGAAAACAAGGGAGCAGAAGAGAAGTCTAAAACAGCCCCTAGTTAATTGTAAAGATCACACGCTGCTCTAACCGACTGTGTGAATGGGTTTGTGTAGCAGACGAGAGGAAATTTTCAATCGGTCTCTACCTCTCCTCTCCATAACATTCAATGTCAGATGTGTTTATGACCACTTGCCCCCAATGCTCTGAGAGAGAGGAGAAATGTGTTTGATGGTCGAAGCCATCTTATTTGTATTTTTTGATTCATCCCAATTTAGGTATGCAGTAACGTTTGTGAACATAATTGAAGTTTTGGTCAGGCATTTTTGATAGATGATCATGCTCGTGCTTCCACATCGAAGAATTTATCTCCGTAGATTGTCTCCTTTGTTCTCACTAGATACTCCTTCAGAGAAGCAAATTCATCTGAGTCGAGCAGATCGTGAACGCACGTTCTGAATTCAATCAATAAATGATACTTGATATCTCTATCAAAAAACCTTGCCGATGGAACAGCATAGTAGGCGACTCCAAGCTGGCCAAGCGCAGTGCAGTCAACCTTGAAATTGTGCACCGACTAGCTGATTCGCTAAGAAATTTTTGAATACCGATGTCGGCTCTTCTCCTAGGATGAACTTCTTCCCGCCAAGAATCGCCTGAAGCTGGAGAAGATCGTTTCTGGGAAATGTTTGCCTCTTAAAATTATCTCTGATTTTGTGGAAAGAATACTTGAGAAACTCCTTGTACTGCTCGTCCGTGAACACTCCGATGGAGGTTTTGACGCGATTCTCCAGCTGAATTTCTCCGTTTCTCAAGGTGAAATGAGATGTGAACCGTATTCCTCATTATCTTTCCTCCGATGAAGGAGATGATGGGAACGAGGAGAGAAGGGGCACCGTTGGCATTCGCAACGCTCCCTACGAGTACACCCAACATGTCCAACTTCGCGTGGACATTCAAGCTGAAAACTCTAGATTACTCAGAGTAGGTGTGAAATGTTCCACTTGAAAGTGTGATTGTCGAGCATTCGATCGATGGAGTGACCAATGGCTGCGGTCTGAGCATCGGGGTATGCCTGCAATGATGTTATCATTGAATAATAATGTATTTCTGCATTCAGGATATCTTCATACCTTGATTTGCATCTTCTCGGTCAGTTTTCTGATAATTATCTGTGAGTCTGAGAACGTCTCTCCGTTCAGCTCAACGAATGGCATTTGACGCTGCCGCGAGCCATAACTGCGTTGTGTTTCTGAAAAATAGGCGTTCCATCAGTTACGTGTTTATAGGGTGAACCTTGTACTTGATGTTGTATAATTTGCAGAATGCTTCCACTTTCAGACTGAATGCGCATGTCGAGGGAGCAGTTGTTGTTCCGGAAAACTACAACGAGATAGTTAGAATGGGTGTGATTTGGGTGCAGGGATGACAAATGCGCGGCTTGTTTGTCGTTTGGTCGGGCTATCGACTGAGGATGAGAAATGGAGAGAGTGAAGTGTGGAAAAGTGACTAACCTGGTAAAGGTATACGACGTCCTTCTCGGGGTTATTCTCATTGAGCTGCCTCCGCTTCTCTCCTAATAACTTCTTGCGAACAACCGGAATGAGTGGCCAGAGCTGCGAAAGTCAATTTGAATAGAGAAGGCGATTCGAATATGATAAACCTTTGAAAGAAGAGTGAGCAAGCCAATGTAATAGATTAGATCGTGAATATCCCAACCGAGCAGAGCAAGAAGGAGAATAATACCCATCTCTGAAAAGTGGCAGTTACGCGCATACAGTGGTGGGGATGGCGAAAGAGTAGGAGTTGGAGAGAATAGGGATACATGAATGTGCTGTTGTTGCACGGAAAAACGCGGAGCGGTAATGTGAAAAACGAGAATGTTTAGTACTAATGATCTTCAATATCTATTTTGTCGATTTGATACCCCTTATTGTGTTGTTAAAGTGAGCAACTGTAGTGTTTTGCTTGCAGAAGTGAGGAAATGCCATGAAATATCTTATTCATTCTTCCTTTTCTCTCTTCACTTCTCGCGATAGAGAGAGAAGTTCCTATCAGACAGTGTCTTATCGGCTGGCAAGTAGTGAGAAATCGTAAGCGTCGGCCTTTGCGTCACTTTTTTACCAAACAAAGCTCACAAGAATATCAAACAATTATTCATATCAAGATAGTTGAAATGATGACAGTACGACATCAGCGATGTGGCATGTGTAATGTAAGATATCGATTAATCTCATGATCTCGGCAGAACTTACTTCGTCATCGCACCTTCGGAGTGTCGAATTCATTGGAATCAACAAGATTGAGAAAGCCTCGTCTGGAAAAGATCCCGTCAAAAAGGCTTCTCCCAGAAATATTAGAAAGTCGACGATGCAGAACGAATAACATTTATTGTCAACATGTACATTTTATCGATGGTTCTCAAACAGTTTAGCTCGATCCGTCCCACGTACACACATATGGGTGAACTTGATTGCAATCGCTGTTGAACCATTTCCCACGGCTGGAATCTGAATTCAAGTTTTTAATATATGTTGACGGAAAAGTATCTCACCGTTCGGGTACGTCTTCACTGTGAAGCAGGACCCAAGATTAGGGTTCGGATTTCCTGGAAAAAAACTTGGAAGTTCAACGTTGGTCATGGAGCTCACCAGGTCCAAAGTTGTTATAATCGATAACGCTTTCATCTGTCCAAGAATATCCAGCGCTAAATTTTTTGAATGGATAATTTGAAAATGTATTTAATTTTTTCTTTACCGGGTGTCATATAGCCCGATGTAAAATGATGCGGTGAAGTCGAGGTACGTGACCAAATACACCAGAAAGGTGTTGAACTGAAACAAGAAGATTGGGCAAGGATCAGACTAGCCTCTTGACACACCGTTATCTCTTTGATTATAAAAATGATAAAAGTTCAATCCATAAGTTTGCGATAAAACGTCGACTGATACATTTTCATCCAATTCTGATGAGGATAAGAAATGCTCACGGCCTGGTCATGAATAGAAGCTAGGTGAGCTCCGTAGTGTACCGTGGGATTTCCACTTCCACTGTATTGGCAAACTTGCTCGGCCTCCTGCCACGAATATGCAACCATTTCAAAGAAGTAGCATGTTATCTAAATGAAATTTAATTTGATCGATAATTTTGCGAAGCCACCCGATCATAATTCACAGTGCAATTGTCAAATTCTCCATGACAGTACAAAGGTGAGCTCCAGCGAATAACTCAACGAGTAATATCTAGTACCTTGCCAGTTTGTGGGTCCGTGTAGTTACTGTGACCGTCACATACGTTATTGAAAGCTAAAATAGCTCAATTATGATGATATTATACATTTGTTTTATCAACCTATTTATTTTCACAAGAGTATTAAATTGAGATACAAACTTGACTGAGCCGGAGCTGAGCGGCAAAGACCAAGAAGAACAGAAGTGAAGACAATGAAGAGAATCATGGCAGAAATCAGTGAAATCTTCCTTCCCAAAACACTTCTTGACAATCCTTATCAATGCTTTTCTCAAGAATGATATTCAGATTTGTCATCATCTAAGGAATCAAAAGCCGAATAGTGAAAATCATCTCAATTGATTTTGAAGAGGACCAAATATGAGTCTATTATTTTTAGAAAATTCTGTAGTGGAATATCTTAGCAAGCTCTTTTGTCGTATCAGTGCGTTGAAAAAAATAAAGCTTGAGAATACTCATCGGATATTCAGTTGTTTGTGTTGTTATCTCGAAGAAGAGTTGATCTGTAATTTTCTATAGACAATTGAGCAGGATATGTGAAGCTACGTCGTATTTCCTCGAAAGAGACGCCAGGGAAGTGGATCGCTGAATACTGGAAGTGGCGTCTGCGATAAACAATCGAGAACATCTATAAATTAGGCGCTGTTATGAATGTTTTTTCTTCAGAGCTCTCGAAACAGAAGAGGTCCCAAATGTATTACAATTTTCTCAGTCAATTCCGAGAAAAGAAAACAAGGTAATATAAGATAGAATAAAATAGGTATGAATGGACTAGCTGCCACAATTTTTTCCAAAAACAAGCTCGCTCGAGCCTAAATACTGCCTTATCTTAATTCTAGTCGTCACCTCCTTGGTAAAATAATTCATAAAATATGAATGAATATAAAAACGAACAACTGGATGGAATGTACCACTTACTTATTTCGTTCGCGTCCTCTTCCCACGCCTGCCCATTCTTTCTCCATCTCGTTGGTCCACCCTTTCTCACAGTTATTTTCCTTCTCTCGTATGTTTTTTTTTCGGTAGTGTGTTTTTCTTACTCTGGCGCCATTTTTCTTACTCTTACGCTGAAAGATTATCCCACCGATGAATAAAATATTTTAGCCGTTTTCTCTTATCTAAATACGTAATTTGTCTCGAAATTTGTGTCTGATTCTACAGGAAATCGCAATTGAGAAGCAGCACACGCACAAACAAATTCGATGATGAATTGAATTTTTAACTATCACGTCTTCATCCGACTATTCAGATCTCTGAATAGCCGGGAATTCAATGCATCATCAAAACATAATTCACCACTATAAGCGAGCTTCATTCTTTGACTAATCTCGTAATTTCTTTTTAGGTCGATGTGGCTGAAAATGATTCACGACTTATCATGCGCGAGTACGATACTCGCAAATATACTAATAATCGCAATCATAGTTAGGAAAACGCCGGCTAAACTTCAGTAAGTGTCGCTTTCAAAATGTTATAAATTCTTTGAATGAGATAATTTTTCAGTTCCTATTCGATAATCCTCATGAATTTCGCGATTGTTGAATCGGCCACTGCAGGAGGTCTATTGATGTTGTACTCGAGGTAGAGGTTTCCTGTTTCTGGGTTGAGTAATGGAATTTGGACGAGAAGTATCGAAAATATCCCACTGGTTTTTTGATTACAATTGTTATTCATGCCAAAAGTCTCGTATTCATGCCAAATTGTATTTCTGGGCCTATTCAGAAGGAAGTTCCTCAATCTAGTCGTTGCCTCTTTGTAAACATAGTAGACCATTACATCTACATAGTATTCAATTTACTGATTAAAAATTCGAAGTATTTTTAAGAGTATTGAGCACTGATAAATATTGGATCTGCGTCATTGAAGGGCCTTGTCGGCTAACAGGTCTCTTCTTTGTTCTTCGATCTTTGTTCACTAATGATTTGTTTCTATCATATTTTGCACAGAACGATGACTTTTGCTGGCTTTTTTTATCATAAATGCTTTTACAATTTCCTCTTAGGATCGACACCATTCTGCGCCTTCGTCATATCATGGACAATTCACTTTCAATCTCAGTACTGCGTCCTACTCGCCTTCAGTTTTTGCTACCGGTTGTTTTCTTATTGAAACTAGCATGCAATAATCAATTCAGATACTACGCAATTGATCATTCATCGCCTAGCAAATTGGGGCTCATGATGATACTCACCATAATTTACATCCCGACAACAATTATCTATGTAATTTTAGATATACCGGCAATAATTATTATCAATTTGCAGCTATTTTTTGCTGTCGCTCCACTACTGGAAAAGACTACACTATTGACAGTTATGGCTGATTTATACCCAGAGTATTCTGCACGTGGCAGAACCAATTTTATATTCGGTAAATATTTTCAAGCATACAATATTTTCGAGTATCATTCAACTACATATCATCTTTTCATAAAAAGTACAGCTCAACAACTATTATTTTAAAAAAATATTTAGTCAGATTTTTTCGAGATTAAAATACAACAGCCGAATAATTTTCATAGCGATACACAAAATTAAACGATCCTCTAAAATAAATACTTTGGCAATTCTTTGAAAGAATACCGTATTCTATCGATAACCAAAAACTTGAGGTGCTGAGAAGCGCGGAGCGATTCGACTTGGATTGGCATGGAATCCATTGTTGATCGGCCCAGTCTATGTCATCGTCATCGTTTCTTCAATCTTTGTTCATCGATCACTCGTATCCACTCTAAAGATGAGCGAGAAAAGCAAGAAGATGCATCGGGCAATTATGAAGGTATCTATCTCATGTTCACACGAGGAAGAAAACAATAAGTTTTATTGGTGTTCGGATTCTTTACTTTTTTATAAAAAAAATCTCGACTATACTCTTAGTATCCAGGCTCTCACCTTGCAATCATTACTACCTGCACTTTTCGTGATTGCACTCGCGTTCCATTACGCAAGATTGTACCATTTGGTGCCAGAATGGGAAGAGAGTGGACATCTCACGCTAACGGTAAGGATAAGGATAAAACCAGGAAGCAGTAAGCGAAGAATGGTTACTATAAGATTGCAGCTATAAAATTGCAGCTGCTATCAATCCAGTTCGCCGCAAGCCCGATTATTACTCTCTCCTGCATACGGCCTTATCGTCTGTGAGTAGCAAAGCTGAATAAGATTATGAAATTGCAAAGCAAATGAATATGTGGTCTAAAAAAACGCTTCATTTTGTCTCCCAATATGTACAATCGTTGCATTTTACCATTTGTCAATGTGTTTTAACATTTTTTATATTACAGAGCTGTCAAGTCTTTTTTCGTTGCCCGATCCGCCTGGTTCTCTTCGAAACAGAACTGCAACGAATAAGTATGAATTAATTCATCGCAAGTGATAAAGAAAGTGAATAAAATACGAATACAGTAACGCATAATTTACACTGTAAGGCAGTGTGATCATGCATGGGCTTCCGCATCAAAGAATTGACCTCCGTAGATTGTCTCCTTCGTTCTTACAAGGTACTCTTTAAGAAGTGCCAGCTCTTCTGAGTCGATAAGGTCGTGGACTGTTGTTCTAGAAGCTCGTGAATTAGATTGTTTGTTTTGATGAATTATTACCTCGCAGATGGCACAGCATAATAGGCGACTCCGAGCTGACCGAGAGCAGTGCAGTCGACCTGAAAAAATCTTTATATTTTAAATTTTTAGAACAGCTCACCGCATAAGGCTGATCTCCCATAAGGAACTTCTTCTGGCCTAGAATAGTCTGCAACTGGAGCAGGTCGTTTCTGAAAAAAATATCGATTTTCTTGTGATCTTGCGATGTCAAACCTCAGTAGCTCCTTGTACTGCTCTTCGGTGAAGATTCCAATAGAGGTTTTCACACGTTTCTCCAGCTGGAATTTCGTCATTAAACATGTTTTGTTTTTGTCTTCGAATTATTACCTTGCTTCTCATGATCTTCGCTCCCAGGAATGCCACAATAGGGACGACGAATGCAGGTATGTTGTTATTCTTAGCCAGACTCTCGATGAGAGCTCCCAATTTATCCAGTTTTGCGTGGACATTCAAGCTGTGAACGATGCATGAAGATATATTCGAGAATTTATGATGGTGTTTCTCACTTGAAAGTGTGGTTGTCGAGCATTCGATCGACTGCGTGCCCCATGGCAGCACTTTGAGCATCGGGGTACGGCTTCAACGAGAAAATTCCATGTTTTCCCTTTCTCTTGACACTTGTGTCAACAAGTCCAACAACAAGTCTCCAACAAGTCGTTCAATATTTCCGAATCATCGTTTCGTGTGTTCTCTATCTCACCTGCAGCTGCATCTTCTCCGTCAGTCTTCTAATGATAATCTGGGAATCAGAGATCGTCTCTCCGTTCAACTCAACGAATGGAAGTTGCCAGTTGCTGCCACGGGAAGTGAAAGTACAACGCTTCTGTAAGAGGATCCCTGGTTTTCCGTTATTTGCATTTTCGAAACCTTGTACTTGATGTTGTGCAGTCGACAGAACGATTCTACTTTCACACTGAAGGCGCACGTAGAGGGAGATGTTGTCGTGCCGGGGAACTAAAGAAGACGATGAATATTCAGAGTTGGATGATCATAACACCGGAATCACGAGCCGGGAGAGCAGTCTTGGAACAATTTTTTTCAAACGCATTTTAAACCTTCTATACTATGATGGGTTAATACCCTAGAAACAAGTTTTCGAGCGATCCCGGTCATGAGTCCGAGAGCCGGCTTTTAGGAATTATCCGGTCGCTGTTCCGGCTCTTACGTATCTCAGCTCGACGATGAGCTAGAGAGCTGTCTTAGGGCTCAAAAAATGCAGAAAAATAAGTTAAACAACTTTTCTGACAAAAGTTAAAATATTGGACTAAAACTGAAAAAGTCGTGATCAAAAAAGTGACCTGAATTTCAGATTTAAAATATTTTACCTATGTTCGTTCCGAAAGTTACAAATTTTTATTGTAGAAATAAAAAGTACATTTACATATCTAATCACGATTAAAAAATCAAACCGATTGGGTGAGCAATTTTTGAGAATATTCTGATCAAATCTGAAAAATGGCAGATTTCAACGATTTTTCAATCATAACTGTTTCAGTGTTCTGTTTCATGAGTTCTAATAATGAAATTCGCATTCTACGCACAGAAATACCCAAGAAACACTTTTAGTCAGATTATTCTGAGATGAAATTATTTCAACTTTTTCATGACCCCGGGGTCATAGTCGTTTTGGGCAAAAAAATCGAAATCTTAGCATTACCTGAAAAATAGGCATTTCTGGCGTATTTACGCTCGTAGAAGCCGATTTTTCATGTTAGAACTCACCAAATTACGAAAGAAAAAAGTTATGACCGGATGGCCTAAAATTCGACGTTTTTTCGCGCATAACTTTTTTCATTCGTAATTTGGTGAGCTCTAACATGAAAAATCGGCTTCTACAAGCGAAAATGCGCCAAAAAAAAAAAGAAAAAAGTTATGACCGGATGGCCTAAAATTCGACGTTTTTTCGCGCATAACTTTTTTCATTCGTAATTTGGTGAGCTCTAACATGAAAAATCGGCTTCTACAAGCGAAAATTTTTTTTTCAGGTTTGATCAGAAAACTCTCAAAAATTGCTCACCCAATCGGTTTGATTTTTTAATCGTGATTAGATATGTAAATGTACTTTTTATTTCAACAATAAAAATTTGTAACTTTCGGAACGAACATAGGTAAAATATATAAAATACTTTTTCAGTTTTAGTCCAATATTTTAAATTTTGTCAGAAAAGTTGTTTAACTTATTTTTCTGCATTTTTTGAGCCCTAAGACAGCTCTCTAGCTCATCGTCGAGCTGAGATACGTTAGAGCCGGAACAGCGACCGGATAATTCCTAAAAGCCGGCTCTAGGACTCATGACCGGGATCACACGAAAACTTGTTCCTAGGGTATTAACCCATCGAAGGTTTGAAATGCGTTTGAAAAAAATGGTTCGCGTAGGGGCTTTTTTGCTCTTCCGTCTCGTGATACCGGTGATAAACAAGACTATGAGTAAACACATTACTTACCACTTGATGAATAAATTATTCTAATGAAATTCCTACCTGGAAGAGATAGACGAGATCCTTCTCTGCATTTTCTTCATTGAGTCGCTTCGGTTGTTTTCCGAATATTTTCTTGCGAAGAACAGGAAGCAATGGCCAGGCCTAATGAATTGTTTTGAGCAATAGAAACGATAATTGCTGTAACCTTGGAGAGAAGAGTGAACACTCCCATGTAGTAGATGATGTCATGGATGCTCCATCCAAGAAGAGCGAGGATGAGGAAGACCATACTGGAAAATGACGACGAATGAATTATCATCAAAAGGAATATCAGTAGGAACTAGTGATGAAAGTTAGAAATGTATGGTCATTGCTTCAACAAACTATGAAGAAGAACAGAAAGTGAGATGGTGATGATTTTCACGTTCACCTTTCCCACTTTATAGACGCTGAGAATGTTGTGAAAGTGTGTGAGCATCATTTCATGCTAGTGTAAACGAAATAACTCTCTTCACTCTTCCCAATCTCTGCGTGTCTCTCACTTCAAGATGAGAATGGTATCAGTATGCGTCTCAATGTTGTCTCTACGAATGTGGCGCAAACCCGTCACAATTTGCACGCAAACTCGGAACGAGCGGAATCTGTAATAGATCTACAACCAAAATTTCTCAATAGAAGCTCTTTATCGATGAAGGAAAGTCTCGAGAAGGGTCTACACCCGGTGGCATGAAATCGCGGATTGATCTAGGTGCTCGGAATAAAGGAGAGTGAGAGATCAAAGATCAAAGATCAGTCTAGGCGAAGGCGAATCCTCGCTCATTGGCGTTCTGCATCACTTCACGAGCGAAACGACGAGCGAACTTCTCGACTACTTGCTCCACGACGTCATCTGCAATTTCGAACTATTCAAATGTTTACGGAAGTCACAATCGAGAATTATCTGATGTTTTGTTCGGACACCCTCGTCTCTCTCATTGGCGATAGAGCACGTATAAGTATAAGAGCTTACCCATAGAGAAAATGTACTAGAGAAAAAATGGAAAACGTACCCTGCGCCGATCGCTTGGCGAAAGCGAATGGGAATTTGGAATCGCTCTCGTCTCCAGACCTCTTTGCGAACCGTGTATTGTACGCGAATTTGCCCTCATTGCCACGTCGATCCATGAAGGCAAAGGCTAAAACATAACATGAGTTTGCTACCAATCAGTTGTGAATCCTTTTCAAGGTCGATTCAATGGTAAGAGAAAGAAGTTTATACCCGGTCCGTTCTCGTTTCTCTCGACTGCGACGCTCAAGGCGAAGAGGCCGGCGATCAGCGCGAGTAGGAGAACCGAAGCTGAGTGCATCGTTGGAGTCGAGACTGCAATTCGTTGAAGAGTTGAAAACGGACACTGATCGAAAATATGCGGACAAATTGCGCAACGACTGCGAATAGAAGTGGAGGAACATGCATTGAGACTCTGCCCGCGCATCGCTCATTTTTATACAGGCCGGAAGCGTATCGTGACTCCTCGTCTTTCCCCATTTAACCCCCACTATCCCTTAGATGGCGTGCAACTCTTCGAGACAGTACAGTCGACGTCATCGATGGCCTCGTTCGGATTCCCCTCTCGTCCTCACGAAGGAAGTGCGTAATGAGTCGAAACGCAACATTTCCGACCCGGCCGATAAACGGACTTTACGACTCGGCCACTTTGCCTGCAAGATTCCCCCTTTCTTCACTAGTGACGGAGCATGGATGACTCCTTCCTAGCAACGCACACTGGCCCTCCGAGCGCGCCTTTTCTTGCCCCTATCCCTCTGGTCAAAGGGGCTAGTAGCCACTTCTCTCTTCTCGCCGTCAAATCGGAAGTGCGAATGACCGAATAGGCGCGCGGTCAAGAGTGCAGCAGAAGAGGCAATTATGGCGCGGCAAAGTAGGCTCAGACCCCTTACGTATTTTCATTTATACGATTTGTTTATTTCAGTGGGATCAGCAATTCTCGTTGACGGATCGACAACGCGAACGAGAATGTCAGTGGCGCCATCGATCGAACCCAGCCATGTCAGTTTTTATCAAACCAGAAAAAAAACATTTGCGAAAACTGGGCTGGTGACCGCATGCGATGATATTTATCGTATGCTAGAAACTGGTCCATACTGCTATCTAATATTACCTACATATTCGAGTTTTGGCAATTCATACCCAAAGCCATAGGTGTGCACGCCGCCGGCAACTTCTTGTTTTGACATATAAGTCAGTTTACGATAACCGGATTACGGTTATTTGTGTTACGGTAGAATTCGGAGTTAATTTAGTGCACTTTGGGATATGGTGCTCGGGGTCGAAAAATGACCAAATCTATGACCTACATACATGGACTTGTAGGGTCTGACAAGAAATTTGTCAGACCCTACAAATCCATGTATCAGGGGGTCATGGTCCAAAAGTACCATATGCCAAAGTACACTACAGGAACTCGACAATCTACCGTAACCCAAGATACCGTAATCCGGTTATCGTGAACTGACTTTTTTTTTTCGCAAAATGCGTTTTTAAGTCGGTTCTTTGGCACAGTTACTCTTATAACTCAGTTAATTTCGGTCGGAGAGCATCATCCTTTATTTTATGTAAAAGATCAAAATGTGCTCTACAATTCGTATGACAAGAGCTAAGCGATCCGACGCACGGTAAATTTACTGTGATTTTTAACGTCCGAAATGTTCGAGCTGATCTTTTTTTAAATTTTTGCGTTAAAAATCACAGTAAATTTACCGTGCGTCGGATCGCTTAGCTCTTGTCATACGAATTGTAGAGCACATTTTGATCTTTTACATAAAATAAAGGATGATGCTCTCCGACCGAAATTAACTGAGTTATAAGAGTAACTGTGCCAAAGAACCGACTTTAAAACGCATTTTGTGAAAAAAGTCAGTTCACGATAACCGGATTACGGTATCTTGGGTTACGGTAGAATGTCGAGTTACTGTAGTGTACTTTGGCATATGGTACTCTTGGACCAAATTTCTTGTCAGACCCTACAAGTCCATGTATACGGTCATGGATTTGGTCATTTTTCGACCCCGAGCACCATATCCCAAAGTGCACTTAATTAACTCCGAATTCTACCATAAACCAAAATACCGTAATCCGGTTATCATGAACTGATATACATGGTCCAAAAACGGGTCGCCGCCAGGGTTGCACAGGTATGCCCAAAGCCTAGCTAAAAAGTAGAGTAAAGTCTAGAATTTAGGCCCTACTGGCCAAGTACCAATCACAAGTGGAATCCCATCTGGACAAAGTCAGCCAACAGCTGGATGAGGACATTGCCTCCATGGTTAGCGTGAATTTTCAGGGATAAAATAGAACAGCAATGAATTCGAATAAGGAAGCAAGGGGGAAAGCTCAGAGTGACTCGAGACGGAAAGAGGCGCTCCTCTTGTTTTCTTCGCCTACGTTTCCGGAGCAATTTCGGAGAAATTAAAACTGCGCATAATTGAATTTGTTTGCAGCGTCGTAAATTGAAGGAGGACAGAGGAATCATCGACAATCACAACGAGAGAAAGACCATTCTAGAGAAGGAAGTGAGTGATGAGTAGGGTTCTCTTGCTGGAAAATTAGCCTATTCGAATTTCATTCCATACGGCTCTTTTCCAAAGAATCTGTCTCGAATGGCCGCGCACTAATGGAATTCCACTTAGAAATGGAATTTCATCTCAGAATGGAATTGAGAACGTTCATTTTGGCCGTTCGCCATTGAGTGAGGCGGTAATGGAATTCCATTAGACAGTGGAATTCCGAACGACCGTAAGGGAGATGGGGGATGGAAGGAATGGAATTGCGTCACTGATTTGTTCTCACTATTGGAATTCCGGAATTGATTCCATCAAGAGAACCCTAATGATAGGAGGATGTGATGACGAGGAATAGAAATCAGATGATTATTGTACGAAACGAGTGATGAGAAATTTTAAAATAGAGTGCTATTTTGTATGGGCTCAAACGAGTTCAGCGAATGGAGATTCAAACATGTGATGTTCAGATCTCAAAATATGAAATGGAGAAACTGGAGCATGACAAGCTATTTGAGGACACTCTACGAAAGGTCAGATAGAATTTCTAGCTAACAAAAAATAAGCTTTCCCCAAAACATGGACAGCCCTCAAATTCTGATTGCAGGTTTCCGATCGTGAGGAGGCTCTGATGCGCGATGAGATCATGCTACAGACAACAAAGGATCGTGCGCAGAGAGGGAAAGCAACCAGTGAGAGGAAGAGGGAAACACTTGTTGCCATCCCATTCATCTCATTACCACTCCAGTAATGTAGTGGGCGAGAATAGCCAAATAGTATCTTTCGTGCTTTCGCCAATGATTCTGCCTAGATTTCGGTAATGAATTCAGGATTTGCATAATTTCAGACGATGATTTGCGCATTCGACTTGACGCTGCAAATGCTAAGATTGCACAATTTCAGGTATTTAAGGGAAAACGCAAGTTCATCCCATTGTTGAAAGAATGAGTGGTGCAAAAAAAGAAGTATCGTAGGCGTTTCTCGCTTGATGACAAAGAAACCAGAGGAAATTCGTTTGATTGTTCGCCTCTTTGAGATTGGAGTTATTTGTCCTGAATAGCTCATCTTTGCACAAATCTCCATTTTTCCTTCAGCTGCTTCTCGGTGGAGACAAAGAGAGGAAAGGACACAATCGTGGACTGACGAGAGTGAGAGAGAAAGCGATGGAGGAGGGACAGAGACTTGCCAAGGAGAAGAACAAACAGGTTGGAAGGGTTCGAAGTTTGAAAATCATGAAAAGGAAAATATGCTGATATTTCACATGGTATCTTTGTTTCTTGATTATTTCTCTGGGAAGATCTATCATGGAAATGAAATATTCCCAGGACGATCACATTGCTCAATTACGAAAAGACGTGGCAGCGGCGGATGGCGCTTTGACGAAGATACGGGAGGAAGTCAAGCAAGAAATCGAGTACGTTCAATTCCAATCAGTCTTGATAACAAAACGACTACGCAGGCTGTTTGAGAGTAACCCGAAGCACACAAACCAATTGCGTGAAAGGGCGAACGCCTTTGAGAATGAGACCATTATCGGAGCGGATCACTTCGGAGAGTTGATTAGCAAGCTGAAGGATCGAACGGCGGGAAGGTATTTGACATCGGAAGTTTATTTTATGGGAAGGAATATATTTCCAGTGCTAAAACCGACTCCGAAATTGTACGTGCAATTCGCGACGAGCTCGTAAAAGTGCAAAAGCTCGTTGAGCGAAAGCGCGGTTATCTGGAGGAGATTGTCAAAAACTCGGAGGAGACCATGGATCGGTGAGTCTTTCCCTACACAGTTGCCCGAAGAGAAATAACGTTCACAGAATCGCTCGCGCTCGTGATGAACTGGAACGATCACAAATTGCAACGAGAAGAAGCCAATCGGTTGGGGATTGTAACTAGAACGATCTAATCGTATCGGGTTCAGACAGTAACTCGCATTCGCAAGCAGTATTCGAACCTTCGACAGGCAAAGACTGGTTTCGAGGAGGATGCAGAGTCAACAGTGAGTGACTGGATTTGTGAAAGCCGTTTTTGAAGCGAAATCTCTGATACTTCTAGGACTCCGAACTGGAGAATCTGGATGGTCAGCACACTTCCATGGCTCTCCGAACGGAGATGCTACAGAGACAGGCTGATGAGATGGAGAAACTGATCGCATCCAGTTCCGCAGCTGTGAGAATCAGTTTGCCTTCTTCTAAACTATGCATGATCAAAAGCAGAAGTTTGAAAATTTCATGACTTGCAGCGCTCCAAGAAAAATAGCCGACCTTCCCGACCGAAGACCGTGCGACCGGGCGGCGGACGTACAGCTCACACGGGAAGTACTGAGGAATCCACGGATACCCTTCCAACAAGGAAAACGCCGAACAAAAGTTTGTTGTGAGGGCTCATGCGTAGTCCAATTTTGAGTTCAGCCCCGAGAGTTTCCTCGGCAGTCGAGAAAGCCAAGTCTCGAAATGTCGCTGCTAAGAGACGATTGACAGCGATGAAAGTGGCGAAGGACCGACTGACCATTCAGGTACGAGCCGGATTAAACCAATCAACGATGGGGAAGTGATTTCATTCAGGCCATTTATTTATTAACTCTCCTTTTTCGTATTTTCAACAGCTTGCTTTCAGTTGGATGAGGCTGAGGCTCGGGTCTTTTTCGAACGAGATGAAGTGAGGGAATTGGCTCAGCGACTGAAGAAACTCGAGGAGGACAGGATAGAAGTAGTGAGGAACAAGGAGAAGAATGCCATCGACTCAGTGACTACCGAGACCCTTGAAACGAGGCAAGTTCACTTATTACGTCATGCGTGAACCGTAACTTTTCCATGGGAACTGTAATTATGATGGTCTTGTTCAGAGAAGGGAAGCGTGCTGCGGAGCGCACACTAGAGCTACAACAGCAGAGAGATCTCGTCGATTTCGAGATGCGGGAGCTGCAGAGTCAGATCGAGAGCGAGGAGTATGTTCAGGATATCGAAAACAAATCATGAAACACTCGTGATTATAGACAGTCTCTGTATGAGCTGCGAAAGAAACTCGAACCATATGAGAAGATGGACGTGGTAGCTTATGAAGAGGAACGAAAGGTGAGAGTTTTAATTTGATATCTGTGGAAAAAAATGATATGAGGCCGTTTGTGGTAGAATCAACAAGGACTCAAAAGGGGTGGAGAACAGGTAAAAAATCGGACATGCTCAAAATTTCGCCCTATGGGTAACTTTTGATTCTGAATCGACTGACGGTTTCCGTTTTTCGATCTTAGCCTTCTGAATCCCGGTACGGCACGACGTACAAATGGCCAAAATCTGTTTCAGCGATAAAAACTGGTCCGGAAACAGCAAAAATGGCCGAATTCTCGAAAAAAACAAACTGAAAAAAAGAAGGAGACTCTATCTTCATCCATTATCGAGTTATGATCGTTTTTTGATAGAGGCCTATCCCCTCCGAAAGCCGTAACCAAATGAAAGAGCAGACTTCCCTGATCATTTTGGTATATGAGGTTAAGGAATAAATTTAAGTGGTGATAGTTTTATATCGATTTTTGTTCCGCCAACTTTCGTTTTTTGGAGTTTTTCGACTCTAACTTTTTTATTTCGTAGTTTCATGATCTCTAACATAAAAATTCGGTTTCTACGTGCGAAAATACGCCAGAAAACCCTATAGGGATATATTTTTACGATTATGACTTTTTTGACCCAAAACTCGATCTCGACGGTGACGAAAAAGTCATATTCTCAAAAATACCCCACTATAGGATTTTCTGACGTATTTTTTTTTACGTAGACTCCGAATTTCTATATGCGGGCTCAAGAAACATCACAAGAAAAAAGTTAGATTCGAAAAACTCCAAAAAACGCAAGTTGGCGGCACAAAAATCGATATAAAACTATCACCACTTAAACTTATTCCTTAACCTCATATACCAAAATGATCAGGGAAGTCTGCTCTTTCATTTGATTACGGCTTTCGGAGGGGATAGGCCTCTATCAAAAAACGATCATAACTCGACAACGAATGAAGATAGAGTCTCGTTCTTTTTTTTACAGTTTGTAGAGAATTAAATTCTGGTTGGGTGCGCGAGATTTCATCCAATTTTGCTGTTCCCGGACCAGTTTTTATCGCTGAAACAGATTTTGGCCATTTGTACGTCGTGCCGTACCGGGATTCACAAGCCTCAGATCGAAAAACGGAAACCGTCAGTCGATTCAGAATCAAAAGATACCCCTACGACCAACGAGCAAGTCCGATTTTTACCTGTTCTCGGCACTTGTTGATCCTACCGCAAACGGCCTCATATTTAGGGTCACGCAATCGAGCTGCGCCGACTGAAGAACTACCATACTGACTTGAAGAGGGCAATCAGGGAGAAACAAAAGGTATGATTTAGAATTTGAATTTGTTTGAATAGGATTGAAAATAAAGTTGCAAAATACTCTGAATATTGGCCATATATTACAGGAGCTATCCCTTTCCGTCGTTCAACGAGAATCGGCAGTTGACAAGGCGAATGCAACTCTCAATCTGGACACATCAGTGAGGACTGAGAGACATCGAGAAGTGGAAGAAGTGCAGAAGCAGATTGAGGAATTGGAACAGGCGAGATGGACTCAGTTTGTCAGATATTCGATGAGAAAAAAATTACAGGAACTTCAAACCATGGGACTATCCGCAGTATCGTTATGAACATCATGTTTCATCTTTCTGATAATGTTTTTTTCATAAGTTTATCAATTCCAAGATTATTCATGTACAACATCGCATAAGATGATGCGTTCGTTAAAGTCGCAAACTTCATTTGATCAGAATCAAAGTACTTTTTCAAGACGCAGTCTCTGAGGTTTGGGTAGTTTAAACGTGGCTGCCATGGATGGTTCGAGGTCGATTTCCTCTCCTTCACGAGGAAGGATACGGTAGTGCTGGACTATGGAGACCAGGCCAAGGAATATCTCGACTCGGGCAAGTCCTTACGATCACATTAGTACTTATACTTGGGAGGTTACTGACCTTCTCCAGCACAAACGCGTTTGCCCAATGAGAAGGGAAGAGTGCGCTCCACGAGCTCCTTTAGTGTTAAATATTAATTATTACCCGCTTTCTTTCACCTCTCACCTTTCTCATAATCATGTTGGTATCCAAGTATCGCTCAGGCCTGAACTCTTCAGGTCGCACAAAGACGGGATCGTTGGCCATTAGATAATGAATGTCGCCGTTGACCCACGTGCCGGCGGGGATAGTCTGACCCTGAGTGGACTGATTCAAAAATCAGCCCAAAATTTTCATCCATACTCGAATCTGGACGTCCTTGAGGGTGACTCTCTGCACATTCATACCGAGGACATTGGCGAATCGTTGTAACTCGAGAACCACTGCACGTGAATAGGGCATCTGAAATCTGGACTGTCTTTCTCTGCAAAAATCTCGGAATCGCTCATTCGAAAATGTCCCACTACTGCACCTTGACTTGATCGGCCATGGTCACTAGCCTCTCCGTGCCAACGACAGCGAGAATCTCTTCACGCAGTTTATCCTGATTTAGGTGTTAGTTTTTTTCGGATGTGCCAGCTCAACCTGGATTTCGCCATGCTTGGCCAGAATAAGCATAGCCCATCTAAGCGTCGTTGACGTCGTTTCTTGACCGGCAATGAAGAAATCGGCGCACGATGACATGAGATTCACATTGCTGCAAATATTCCATCGTCTCGAGAAAATGAGCCTACATTTTAGATCATAAACTCTACACATACACAGTGAAATTCCGCATAGACGCGAATACTCACTCAAGGTTCTTATTCTCATCCATTCTCTGTCTGTAGGCGTGCACGAAACAGGTCGGTTCATCCTCCACGTTGTAATCTTTGAGTGCCCTTCCGACATTATCCACAACGTATTGGTTGATCTGAACGAGTTGTTCATTGGGAGGAATAAGACTAGATCAACCTCCTGCATTTCATGCTTTATCCTTCCCAGAATGTGCCATCCGATCCATGGAAGTCTCGCGAGAGAAGGAAAAGCCATTCCAATGGCGATTCCAATATTCTCCGAGACACTCTCCATCAACTGCAATACAATTTTTGTGTTTACCAAACGTTGAATGAAATACCTCATTGAACCGAGTGACATAATCTGTCAGGGGTTTGCAATCATCATACTTGTATCGATAGCCGAACAGCACTTCGTTGATCACGTTCGCAACAACTACCTAAAATAAATATCACAATTTTCTGATGCAGTTTATATTGTTTGTGTCTTGAGAGATTTAGAGGTTAGAAAAGCCGACCTGGATCGGCCAGTACATGTCGACATTGGATTTATCGGGTAGCTGCTCTAGATGCTGAAGGAAATCGGAAATGGACGAGCGCACCTGCGAAATAAACGCATTAGTTGATGTTTTCATTGTAGAGTGGATATTTTCAGAACAAGGAAAGAAATCCACCATCACTGCCAGTCTCTTTTACAAGGGATCTTTCAAAGACTATCAGCATGCACATCTCACCAATTCCTCCATCACATTCTTGCCCATGCCGAAGTCTCTCATTATCGAGATGGCGGCTCGTCTCTGTTCTCTCCACGTATCGCCGTTCGAATTTATCACACCTTGAATTGAGTTGCTCCAAATAAAACACCAGATTGGCCACTAGACCTGAATTGGGAGAAAATGAGAAAGCCTCTTGAAATACTGCGTTATCCGGACGACCAGCGAAGTCATCACCTCAATCAAGCAAATTACAAATAACTAGTGAACGATGAGACTCCAGCGCATGTTCCACGCATTGAAAAAACATGCTGAAGACGGGACTACCATTACCTTTTTTTAGTGAACGATGAGCGTACCTTTCTCAATGAACGCCTCTCGTAGGACATCGAAGTCGGTTATTTGGACATACGGGAAAGGCATGAAAAAGGTGTAGATAGGAGGCTGAGCTTTGCCAATTCGATCGAATGTTTGATCAATGCGACGAGGATCCATCTGCATGCAATGAATTGCACTTTCGAAAAAAATCGCCAAACATTCCATAAAATGCATTTGAGCTCACCTTGTCCAAGTTTCCGATGAATGGAAGAGGAAAGGGTCCTTTCGGATAATGAGAGACATATTCATAATAGCGATAGAGACCAAAAGCAAGTAGTGATTCAACACAGACGAGAATTAGTTGAGACAAACTCAAGAAATAGGCGAGCAACGCCAGAAGTGGAATCACTACTGCTTTCCACATCCTGCGAATGACTTGGATTGTTGTTGAAACGTCGACAAGAAAATGGGAAATCCGCGCTCTCTAGTTCTCGTGTGAGGATGTTTTTTTTATAACGGGGCAGGGCCAGATAAAGATAGTAGAGAGTAAGGGGGGAGATAGTGAGCACACTACACAAAGCAATGCATCGGGAGGGAAGGCGACTAGAAAAGAGCACTCTATCTACACTGTTTAGTCAGTTTCATCAGTATCTCGGAGGAAATATCTGAGGCTGTGAATTTGGAAAGAACGAGCCCGACGGATTTTCATCATGATGCACGATGTATTTATATGTTTATTCCATTGATTATAAGTATTATTTATCGATGTTCACGGAATGGCATAATTACGTGCTGGCTGGCACATCACATGTTTACTGATTCCAACTTATCGCGTATCTTTCACTCGCGAAATGGTGAAACCGAGGTGGATGCGAGGCTGTTCCTGTACTGCCTCACTAAATTTGACTGTGGCTGCTTATTTCCGAATATGAAAATCATGGAATTCGCCGGGCAGAGTAGTGTGAACAGCATCTCGGCAACAACGATCAGCTCTAAAAAAAAAAGAATGGTAATATCACTCAAGAAATAACAATAAAACAAACCTTGAGTGCTCTTCTCGGTACCGAGACAAATGGATACAAGGAGAATGGTGAGAGGAAGGAATACAAAAGTTGTCGACGCCAACAACTGAATTACTCCTAAAAATGCAAAACGAAATGTATTTTCACACCTGAGCAGCGATAATAGCCGCATTCTTCAATCGAGCTCGGGTTGCTTTCTGATTAGGGATGGCGAATGAAGAAAATTTCGAAGAATGAAGAGAAGGTTTTCGCGCCCTCCCATTCTGCTCTTCAGGAAGAATGACCCGGTCGTTCTCATTCTTCATGAAGAACAGTTTTCACGTTAGTGGCTCTAAATCGAAAACGAATGAATATTTTTCCTTGAAACTTTAGATTTGGGTTCAGAAGGTCACTGGGAAGAAACCCTCTCAGTGGCATCTCACAATTCGAATGTTTTCGTGTAAAAGGTGGGTCAAACGATCAATTCCTGTATTGTTCTACTGATCTTACCCTGTTCTAGCTCTTCCCTGACCTCCCACCTTCCCTTTCTCCTCTGATATCTCACCTCCTTGTCCTGTTCTAGCCCTTCCGTGAACTCCCCCCTTCCCTTCTCCTCTGATATCTCACCTCCTTGCCCTGTTCTAGCCCTTCTCTGACCTCTCCCTCCCCCTCCTCATCCTCCTGCCCACCGCCACTGCCCACGAGATTTTTTTCCCTTCCGTTGAAACTAGCCCGTCATCTGTTCATACACCCCCCACCATCGATCCCTCAAACGCCATGCAAATCGCATCACTCCCCATTGAAATCGAGGGCATTTTAGAGGCGATTCTTCAGGAAGAAAATCTCGTTCTTCATGAAGAATCGGCCGACTCATTCCGTTCTTCACGAAGAATGAGACCGGGTCGCTCGCCTTTGTGAGAGAGAATGAAGAGACAAAAATCATTCTTCATTCGCCATCCATATTTCTGATACTGATGTTCTGTGATTCGAGGTCGGGATCTTCAAAAATTACATGATTTCACTCAATTTTTGACCGACTCACTGAACAGCAAGTTGAAGCGTTACAAGCATTAGAATAACCATGAGAAAACCGAATATGGCTACATTTACCACAAAAGTGATTACAAATAGCCTCACAAAAGCCATTCTGAATTGTAAAAATGGATTTTTTTTTAAATCTGATAAATCTTATCATTCTGTTCTTTTCTGTTTATCACCCCGAAGTTTCTGTGTTCACGTGCCCAATCGAGCTTGAGATCCTCAAAAAGCTGTTTTCAAGTGCAAATTTCATGAAAATTAGAACCTTCAGCAACTGTAATTGAGAGTCAGATGATGTACTGAGAAAAGTGAATGACGTAGGAATTGTGAGCATTAGACAAAGTGTGAATACATAAAAGGCTGAAACGAGTTTGCTAACTACCCCCGAAGGATTGCAACTTCGTCTGCTTCTTGCTCCAAGTTGGAAGAAGGATCTTGATGGAAGTAAGGTATGAAATCGAAAGAATATAACAGCTATAGTTGCCGCGCAGAATGGAACAATTGTGAAGAACATTATGCACTGAAGTTTGCATACAAATTGCGAGAAAATTGATGTTTGAAGTACCACATTAACCCGAAACGGAACCCCGAGATAACAGAGCAATCCGACACAGTATCCACCACCTGATATTTAATGCATATTCGTAATTCAGGGAAACTGAAGCACCTGTGCGCGGCAGAAGAAAAGGTGTGAACAGAAGACAAAAGAAGGAGTTATTAAGAAACGCTTGGAGCTGAAATTGACATCACAAGTTGATAAAAAAATCATACATACCTGAACGTTCATATGTAAGTATCGAAATTCGGGCACCATATCGGTTCTTTTTGACAGCATATAAATTGATACTAGAGTGCTTACAGAGCCCAGCACTCCAGAAAAGAACAAGAAAAATGTCGCAAAATGGTCAAAAAAGTCACTCAGTTTATTTACTTCCATAGCGCAAGGAAATCACCTTCCCTTCCATGAATGGAAAGAGTTACTCTCTAGCTTCTTAATCACAGGTTGCATCTTTTTTTTTCCTCCACAACAATTTAGTCAAACTTCTTAGGCCGAATTCTGATCTTCAACATGCTTATTTTTTATCAATTATCGGCTCAATAGATTTTCACTTTCAAGATGGCGAAACAACATTTGAGGCGTTGCTGTTTCGGTACTGCTTCACAAGGGGCGACATTCGTGGCTTTCCAAAGATGATAATAAGGGAATTGGCAGGATAGAGTAGTGAGTAAAGCATCTCAGCGATGACGGTTAGTACTGCGAACACAAGTTCCGAGTTTTAGAAATATGATAACGAAACCGACCTTGAATGTCTTTATCCGCTCCAAGTCCAACAGAGGTGATCAGTATTATTATTGGTATAAATCCAAATGTCATTGAGACGAACATCTGATGAAAGTTTTAAGAGTAAAATAAACCCACTCGCATATACCTGAGTGGTGAGAATGGCTGCATTTTTCAATTTGGCTCTTTTCGTTTTCCGTTGCTGCTGATCCGCCAAAGGACAGCGACATCTGAATTCTGGCCACTACCTGCTTTATGCCATCACCCACTTACTTTACAGCCAGTCTAAGAGTAATCACCAGTATTACGATTAGTAAAACGCCAAAGAAAGTCAAATTGGAAATGAGACAGATAAGGGTGACTCGAATGATTGCTAATCTGAAACGGGGAGAATAGAGAATGGAAAAAGGAAGACCTCACTGCTCATCGCCATTGATCACAGCGAAATTACGATGTTCTTTAGCCCAATCAAGGTTCAGTTGCTAAAATTTCTCTCATTTGTTTTTTGTCAAAATAACTAGTTACCTGCAGAAGCTGCAATTGCAAATGCGCTGGCGTTCTCAGAAGAGCGAAAGAAACAGGAATTGTCGACATCGAAAGGAACGTGAGTGCATAAATCGCTGAAACAGACAGTCACGAATCCCGCGAGTAGTAAACCTATTCTGCTCTTTGTTCCAAGACGAACGTATCCAGGTGGAAGAAGAGTTTGGAATCGGAAGAACGAGAGAGAGATATTGGCAGTTGAGCAAGCAATCATTATGAAGAGCATGATACACTGATTATATTTGATTACTCTCAAAAATGCTGATTACCACTACCATGTTCACTTGAAATGGAACTCCGAGGTAACATAATAATCCAACGCAGTAGCCACCACCTGTGATGGAATTCGGATCAAGTTCTTTTAAACGCAAAACCTGTATATGGAAGAAGAAAGGGAGTGAAGAGAAGACAGAAGAAGGCATTATTCACTAATGCATGAATCTAGTAAACATTAATGAACAAACTACGATTACTAAACGTACCTGAATATTCAGTTGCAAACACCGAAATTCCCGCACCATATCAGTTCGTTTTGAAATTACATAAATTGACGATAGAGTGGTAACTATGCCTAATGCTCCTGAGAAGAACAAGTAAAATGTCACGAAAGTTTGGAATGAATCGCTCAGTGTGTTCGCTTCCATAGAGAGACGAAGAACCACTTTGGCAACAGAGTATGAATCAGGTGTGGCTCGCAAATTACATGTCTCCCTGTCCAACGCAACTCACGGACTAGCGTAATGGGTTTAGGTCGCAGACTTCTGTCTTGATTCATCGTTACTGAGAAAATGCGATTTATGGATGCAATTACACCGATAGGTACAGGCAATTGTGCCTGGTACGCCGAATGTGTCCAAAATCTTCATATCAATAGCTCTTACAAGAATTCTAATCTCCGACTGGCGGGAAAATTCCCGAAGAAGCTATTGTTTGCACATTTTAACTAAAACCGGGGATGCTTGAACGTTTCCGATTATGATAATAATTGCATGTGTCGGATAGAGAAGTGAAAATAGCATCTCCGAAACAATGACAAGTACTGGAAATATCGATATTTTAACAACAACAAAAAGATTAATTGAAACCTTGCGTGCTTTTATCCGCACCGAGGCCAATAGAAGCCACTAAAATGAGCAGTGGAATTAAACCGAAAGTTGTCGTTGCAACAATCTGTGTAAAATTTTCACATAAAAATAATATATTTAGATTACCTGAGTGCCAAGAACAAGAGAGTTCTTGAGTCTGGCTCTAGTCACTTTTTGATACTGCAATTCAGTAGTTCGTAATCGAGATCTCAAAAATCATCATTTTTACTCCACTCTAAGGTGTGACACACTGGCTAGCTAATCTGAGTGTGATCACAAGAAGAAGCATCAGAAATATACCGAAGATGGCCAAATTCACAATAAAGGAAATGACGGTTATTTTGACAATATCTAGCCTGAAAAAAAGAGTAATGTTATCGGCATAGAAATCGTGTTTATTAACTGTTTAACTCCATAGATTACTCCGAAGTTTCTATTTTTAAGATCCCAATCCAGTTCAAGTTCTTGCAGCAAGTGGAGTTGTAGATCCTTCGGAGTATTCAGAAAAGCAAATGATACAGGAATAATGATCATCGAACAGTATGTGAAAACGTAGAAGACTGAAGCTAATTGATATTAGGAATTTTCCTGGGGCTAACCAATTCTGCATCGCATCCCGAAATGATAGCAAAATCCTGACGGCAATAATGCGTGGAAACGAAAGAATACGAGTGCAATATTCGAATCAGAACAAGAAGTTGTAGTGAATAGCATAATAGCCTATCAAGGACCTTACATTGTTTGACTCTTTTTGTGCATACCAGATTAACTTGAAAGGGAACACCGATGTAGCACAGTAATCCAACACAGAACCCGCCACCTGCATTGATACCGCACCCTGGAACATCGAACAAGAAAAAAAAATGTATATGGCAAGAGAAAAGGAGTGAAGAGAAGACAGAAGAAGCAGTTATTCACAAACGCATGAAACTGAAAATACGTTGAAAATGAAGGAAAAAAACAAAAAGCATTCAGATCCTTTCTAACTTTTAAACGAACCTGGTTATTCAATTGCAGATAGCGAAATTCCGGTACAATGTCTGTTCGTTTCGAAAGCAAATAAACCGACAGTGGAATCGTGACCAATCCCAGTGTTCCAGAAGAAAATAAAAAGACACTTCCAAAAGTTTGAAAGGAATCGCTCAGGTTGTTTGTTTCCATAGCTGAGATATGACCACTCTTCCTCACGAGTGAAGAAAATTCGAGGCAAATTACAGGTCTTCACTACCACAACTGCTAAAACTGCCATTAATCCCTTTCACCAATCCCTGTATTTATTATCGAACGAGTGATACAAGAGATACTCTTTATTGGCTTCATTCTTGCTCTGGGTTCTTGCACCTGGCCGGGAATGCTTCATTGAATAGATTCAGCAGTCGATACACTTCAATATCATGCTTAGATAACGTTACATTTTCCTGAAAAGCACAGAATAGAAAAAAAAACAGGGTAAAAAGTTCGACTCGATTACAATGGCATACCTCAACATTGTCAAGCAAACAGAACAACTCTCCTAGTCGTGTTGCATAATCTGCCTTCCCTCGAGATTTGTACACTTCGTGCATCTCATTTAGAATTTTATCACGATTGCACTGCACGACTGTGGATAGTTCCTCGTTCACGAGTGCCACATCTACAACTTCTTTGTTCAATAAATCGCCTCGGTGCAGCCGAACCTTTATTCCAGAAGGACAAGCCTAGTAGCGCTAGAAATTCGACATCGTCCGGTTTCACGCGATGAAAGAATTCGCGATTCATTGACTTTGTCCGTGTCATGTTCACTTTCAACGCACTGAACAGAGAGTTGCTTGACAAATAACTGTATGTTTTACTTGATTGCTTCCTCTTCATTCGTGTCGAAGGGACAATCATTCAAGAATGAGTTGATTGAGTCATTGTTTACAATCGTCGTGTAGCTCGCAAAACTGCAAAAGATTTTTTTCTTCATTTTGCCTTCTTTGGACTTCCTTAGCCTCCAAAATAGTAAGCTTGCTGCACTTACTATGTATCAAGGTCATTTGGGAAGTGATGAACGGACCGATATGTTGAGTCGAGAAGACTCACTTGTTGAAAGCAGCTAGAGATACACCATCCCTAAACATGATACATTACTCATATATGATCCTATGAGGAGAATAACCCACTCTGTTCACTGCGTCCATCTTTGCAAAACACGGGAAGGTAAGGGTCGCGAAATCATTGAGGGCTGCTGCGAATATTCGAGCATTTGGAACAACCATTGAATATGTGGCAGGCACGAATCGCTGGAACAACCTCATCAAAAGGCCAGTTGTAATTCATCACTTACGATTGCGGTTCCATCGAATTCTCCCTGACTCAGATGGTAGGAGACAGGCTTCGTCGCCGTTTCTCCTGATTTCCTCGTCTGACACAACACACTGAAGAGGAAGGGGTTTCAAAAATCTGACACAACAAACTGAAAAGGAATGGGGAATAGGTCAAGTGAACGATGAGAATGTACAGACAAAGGTTTAAGGAGAAATATGATGTATGTACGCTATAAATCACCTGTAGCTCCATCGTATCTTGTCTAGCAGAGGAGTAGAGCTAGAGGAGCTGCACGAAGGTTGATCGAGAAGGAACCTGCAATAGTAGTGGCACAAGAATTAGTATCGTAAGAACCTGGAACAAACAGTTTCTGATACTACACGCGATCTACGAGTTGCGCAATCATTAATGAGCATTCGTTTTGAAATGATCAAAAACTCACTTAGTGTGGTCGATGAATGTTGTTTCGACACGCTCCTCAAGCTTCCGCAATTGAATCGGATCACAAAAAATTCGCTCAACTTCGGGTGCCTAAGTGAGTGAAAATATGTCCGAAATTGGATTACAAAGGCCTTACCGGCACAGTATCGGTCGCCTTGCCCATAACCTCGGCGAAACGCTCGTACCGACATTTACGGCATGATGTTGTCGCATCTGAAGACATTTGTTATCTCAAGTTTATTTTACTTACTGATTTGCCGACCACAAATATGATAGTAAAACGGAACTCAAAAATTTAAAAGTAGAAGCTAGAAAATTGATAACAATTCGCGATCTAAACCTTTCTCGATGCACTTTCCCTCTCCTCCTTTGCACTTTGATGGCGGGCGATTAGTAGTACAAATCCGCCTGAGACTAGACTCAATTACTGGAAATGAATGGGAAAGTTCTCACTTGTAGAAAACAGCGCAAGCACGACATGCATCGATGCCCAGATGACATTCACTGATTGGAACTGAACAAATCAGACAGTTTCGATGCTGAAATGATCGATTTAGAGAAATTAATAATAAAAAGAACTATGAATCACCTCTTTATTGCCGTCCATACACGGTGGGTCGATATCGCGCGAGACAACAAAAGAAAGCACACAATGTGTAGAGTACTCATTCTCTCTTTCTCACGTGTCTCTCAACTCCCAATAATCCCTCGTCTTCATCCCATCTCTTCCCTTATCTTTTATCTGCACTTGTGACGGCCATCCAATCTTTTTTTTTTTCGAAAAAATTAACCTCGAGCATTACTGATGGACATCTCACATTACTATGATAATTCATGAAAAAAAATGGCGAACTAATCGTTCAATTGCATGCGTCACTTTGACAGGGAAATCCAACTTTTAGAGTATGCTCCTTCTGAGTGGGGTCTGATGAAGATCGAGATAGATTGAATTCGTTGAAAATATTCAGTAGTCGATACACCTCAATATCTTGTGTCGTAAGATTAACGTTTTCCTGTAAAATTATTACTTCCAACTTGTACGTAAACCATGACTCACCTGGGCATTATCCAGTAAACAGAATAATTCGCCCAATCTCGTAGCATAATCTGTCTTTCCTCTACTTTCGTAGACACTGTGCATTTCTTTCAGGATATTCGCCCGATTCCTTTCTGTCACTATAGACAGCTCCTCATTAACCATTGCAACTTCTGAAAAAAAAAAATTTCAAAATATAATAAATTACCGCCCTGCAATATCACCGTTATTCCAGAAGGACAAGCCCAATAGTGCTAGGAACTCGACATCATCTGGTTTCACTCGATGGAAAACTTCGCGATTCATTGTTTTCATTCTTCTCATGCTCACTGCCAATGCCCTCAATAGGTATAATTTTGTCTAAATATAAAAGGTTGATTCTGTACTCTAACGCTTCCTCTGCATTTGTTTCAAACGGGCAATCGTCCAAAAACGATTGAAGATAATCAAAGTTGAATATTGTAGTGTAGCTCGCAAAACTGAAACAGTGAGAGATAAATTAAAATATAAATTTCGATCACTTACTACGTGTCAAGATCATCAGGGAATTGATAGGCTGATCGATAAGTAGAATCAAGCATGCTTACATGATGGAAACTGTTGGCTATGCACATGCGCTGAAAATCGTCTGAATTATCCATTTAAGCATCATCCTACCTTGTTAGCCGAATTCAACTGGGCAAAATCCGGAAAGGCTGCTTTAGCGAAATCCGACAAAGCTGCTGCGAATATTCGTACATTTGGCATAACCATCGAGTAAGTAGCGGGGACTAATTTCTGAAGAACAATCAGGACATAATACACTCTTAGCATAGCACCCACAATATCTGATCCATCATATTCTCCTTCGCTGATATTGTAAGTGGACGGCTTAGTCGCAGTCTCTCCCGATTTCCGTGTTAGACACATCAAACTGAATTGGAAAACAATCAAATCGTCCAAAAATAAATTATTTAGAAAAATATAATCCGGATTCCGTTCTTTTTTACAGACAGTGATAACTTCTCAAAAAGTAGTACCTGTAACTCCATCGAATTTTGTCCAGTAGGGGAGTATTACTACACGATGGCAGATCATGAAGCGACCTCCAATCATTTTTTTCATTAATAAAAACAAAAAAGTTTCCACAAAGTTTTAGTTATTTGGTAAAGCACCTATTTCCAAAACACAATTCTTACTCTAAGTACGTGGTGTGATCGATGAACGTAGTTTGAACTCCATCTTCTGTCGATCTTCGCTCGGAGCCATGTGACTCAGTCAGATAACTCACAATTCTCTGCTGAATCATGAAGTCATTGAGTTGAAATTCAAATGACCCCACCTCCGCTTTTTCCTCAATATCATTAGCGAGCTCGTTGCTGATTGATTCGGAGAAGAGCTCGAAGCGGCATTTTCTACACGAAGTTGTAGGATCTAAAACTTCAACATTGTCTCTCTTTCCCTTATCATTTTCTGTAAACACAATTGTGGAACATGGATGAATAAAGGATATGCGAAAATATGAAATGAAAACCTTTCTCCAGACACTTTCCGTCTCCATCCTTGCACTTTGATAGCGGTACATTATCAGTGTAGATCCGCCTTCAACAAGCCTGGCTCGCAGTATCATTGGGTAATGCACGCCTACTTGTAGAAAACGGCGCACGAGCGACACGAATCTATTCCAAGGTTGCCCTCACTTATCGGAACTGAGCAGATCAGACATTTTCGAGGCTGAAATGATCGTGTTTGCGGTGAAATATAAAAGAAAAGCACCTCTCGATAGTCCATTCTAGGCTGATCAATACAGCGCGCAAGAGCCAATGTGAGCACACAAGGTGTAGTGCACTCTCACTTTCTCTTCCCGTCTCTTCACTTCCCATAATCTATCTTCCTGTTTTCGCCTTCCTTCTCTCTCCCTCTCTCTCTTTCTCTGCCATAGATAGCGAGGATCAATGCAACCAGTTTGTGCAATCAGACAGAACGAAATGCCACAGGTTAGATAAATTTATCGTCAGGCAATGCGGCGATTAGAGGTTAGTGTTGTTCCTGGACCGGGATTAGCTTGAGATTCTGCTGTTTGGGAGTCATCATGGCAGCGTTATCTGTTTTGAGATCCACGGGTGAATCGTCCGTGGGAAGGAGCCGATAATGTTGGAGGGTGGCAGCGATACCCAGGAAGAGTTCGGCACGGGCCAGACCTGAGTAGACATATCTAGATAGCTTATTCGTGTTGCAATCCAAATGTGAGAATTAAAACGAACCTTCTCCAGCGCATTGCCTCTTTCCCATCGAGAACGGCAGCGTTCTATCCAGTACATCCTTTCTCAACGATGTCCCGTCATCGCTTAGATATCTCTCGGGGCGGAATTCCTCGGGATTCTCGAAGATGGGATCGTGTGCCATTATCTGGAAGATGTCACCGACGAGAGTAGTGTCGGACGGGATGAGATGACCCTGCAATAATCCTGAATGTTTTCGATCTGAATGAAAATTCTTGACGAGAAACAGAAATTATCATTCTTTAGATGACCCAGTGTCTAACCATAATCTCGACATCCTCAGTCGTCTTCCGATTGACGTTCACTTGCAAGATGTTCGCTCGTCGCTGAACCTCGTGAACAACTGCATTCGTGTACGGAAGGAGGTGCTTATCAGCCAGTGAAGGGAGACGATCTGTGCCCACCACACGGAGGATCTCCTCGCGAGATTTGTCCTGCGAAGCAAACAAGTCATGGCAAAGAATTTTTTGAACCACATAAATAAGAAGGCTCAAGGGATTTCCCCACCTGTTGCTCCTGATTCACCGCTAGAAGGAACATGGCCCATCGCAACGTCAACGTCGCCGTCTCTTCCCCAGCAGCGAAGACGTCGAAGCATACAGCATGCAGTTGCTTTTCTCTGCAAATGAATGCACTGAACTTGATTCTCGATATTTCTGAGTAAAATAGAACGATGCATGGTTATATTCTCAGAAAAAAAGTGATCTCACGTTATGTGGGGGCTGCTGCCGATATTCCTCGAGTAAGCGTGCACGAAACAGCTATCTTCGGCCTCCTTGTCGAAGGTTTCCAATGCCTGCTTTGTGTTTGTGTCGATGTAGGATTTCATCTAAAATTGTGACAAACCAACATAGATTATGTTCTTGTGCGAATCCTGAAGAAGTCAAGAAAGACTCACGGTCTTGATGTTTGGTCCGTGAACTTGGCGAGCCAATTCTTTGAACCATGGGATCTCTTGAAGGTATCTCAGTGTGAAGCTAGAGAAGCGAACGATCAGATTCGAGAGGGCGATCTCGGAGAGCTGAAGATGCTGCTTGATAATTCGAAGATTGTACAACAACAAAAACGAACAGCTTTGACTGCTTCGACGAAATCGATTAGAGGCTGACAGTCATCATACTGATATCGGAACCCGAAAAGAGTCTCATTGATGATATTAGTTACCATCAGCTAGAAATAATCGTCATCATTCATCCAAAGTTCGGAAGGCACCTGAATCGGCCATCGAAGGTCCACACTGCTCTTGTCTTCGATCCTGTCGAGATGGCGAAGAAACTCGGCGATAGAAAGATTCACCTATCAATTGATAGAGTTAAATAAACCCTGCTATCTTTCGTACCTTCTCTTCCATCAAGCTCTTTCCCATGCCAAAGTCGCGCAGAATGGTAATGGTCAAGCGTCTAAAGAACGATTCGCAATCACTCAAACGAGATTGTGATATACCGATTCTCCAGCCAGCTCTGTCCATTCGCGTTGATGACTCCACCGTTGAATCCGAATCCGAACTCATCGTCAGAAGCAATAAGTGGACGGCCGGACACACTATCGCCTGCAACAATTCGATGTTGGAATTCGATCAAGACAACATCATATTCCATCAGTGTACATCAATATAACATCAATGTGATTCGTCGGATCGGTCTTCCACTAATTGTTCTCACCTTTCGTAACATACGCCTCTTTTACGCCCTCATAATTCGTGATAATTACGACTGGCACTGGTAGGAATACCGTGAATATCGGTCCATACTTGAGTGACAGCTCTCGAAACTCGAGATGAATTTTCTCAGAACTCAACTGCGAAATAAATTTGACTAACTAAAAGCACCATCGGTCACAAACCTGTCTGAGATTGCCAACAATGGGATATGGCCGAGGACCTCTGGGGTATTTCGACACCCACCAATAGTAGCTGATGACGTAATAGACAAGGCCGGTGGGTATCGTTATGAGAAGGAGAGCTAGGAATGACATGGTGGATGAGGGAGCATCTCCTCCTCCAACTTTTGTCCCAATCTTTGTGCATCTATTCTGTGCTTATCGCGAGAGAGTGGCGAAATAGCAGAGAATCGTAGACTTGTGCGTAGTGATGAATGTGTAGTCCAACGGTGTTTGGACGACTCCAATTGTGCCTTGCTCGTTTCTAATGGTAGATCGCTCTAGATTGGCTCATGATTTTGATGAAAAACTGATGTAATTCATTGGAGTATCTCGTTCTTTTTCCTAACTGTCTAGCTCTCGATAACGGATCATGATTTCGTGAATATCTTCATGTTTGAATCGACGCTGCCTATTATTTCGACGTATGAGTCTTTCATCATTATGGCAAGTTCAGAGTTACAACAATTTATCACCGGATTGTTTGAACCAATTCGAAAAATTTCGATAAGTCACGTGAATAGATTCATGAGTTTGTACATCTCGAAATCCTCCGAGGCGAGTGTCACGTTTTTCTAAAAGTCGAAATGTTTTTTATTTGCGATGAATTTATATGCTCACCTCCATATTCGCCAGTAGACATAAAACATCCCCCAATCGCATGGCGTAATCCGGCTTCCCCTGCTTTTTGTACATCGCATGCACTTCCTTCATAATCGCTGCTCGATTTCGCTCCACCATCTCCATGAAGTGATCGTTGACACTGGCGAGTTCTGCAAGAATTGTCACCGAGTCTTGTTTTATCATAGCTTGATTTCTAGTAACCATTTGGTGAAATATCAGAAGTAATAGGGAAGTTGTTGACCCTGAAATATTTCCGTTGATTCGTATCACTCACCATTGTTCCAAAAAGCGAGGCCTAGAAGGGCGAAAACCTCCATCTGGGTCGGTTTCACTCTCAGGAAAGTTTCCTTGCTGATCTTCGCACCCCTTGACATGTTCTTCTTCGCGTGTCTGGAAATTTTCCTCTTCAATATGTTCTAATCATCTCTCTCATACCTCAAGGCGTCTTCTCTGTGCACTCCCACTGGGCTGCTCTCGAGAAACAATTCCACCGTATTCTGCGTCAAAATTGTCGTGTAGCCTCCGAATCTGAGATGAAGCTATCTTTCCAATTACTGTAGACACGTCGCAATTAAAAAACATACACAGTCTCACAATTCGGGAAGTGATGAGCAGCGCGATAGGTCGCTTCAACATGGCAGAACAGCATCATTGAATGGAGGATCACCAGGCCCTGGACGTGCAGAATCGACTCTTTTCTAGTTTCGGAAATCACAACTTCTCCCTGCATACCTTGGCCATTTCGGAAAGCTCCCGAAAATCATCGAACGTCGCATTTGCAAAATCACAGACCGCAGCAGCAGCGATTTTACCGTTGGCTAGCACGGTTTTGTACGTCCCGGGATAGAATCTCTGTTCGATAAAGAAATAATATCACTAACTGGGCATAAATATTTTGTATCAATGATTCAGAGCGCAGCATTCCTCAGTATTGGTAGAAATATGAGCAACTTACAAGATTCGTACCCTCAAAGTCAGCCAACTTGGGCAAGAACTCATCCGGCATAGTGCTGATTTCGCCAGTTTTTCGAATAAGGCACAGCAGGCTGAACGGATGGTGTGAGCCGTTTGCAAGCGATTGAATATCACTTGAATCCACGTTTTATTCGATCGAGATACGGAGGGTCACTGCACGAGGGCTCAGAGTTGAAGAAACTGAAATATCAGTTTCAAATCCTTGTTGGGTCAGTGAGAAATCCTCCCTATTTTCAGTCAACCCCTTCATGATACGAAAACGTGCAATTTGTTTTCACATTATCATTAAAATAGCTCGTGACAAAAAACTAAGAGAAACAGCGGAACCTTGTATGATCGATAAAAGAAGAAGATGCATCTGCTTCACTACTGCTACAATTGGAAGTGGAAGTGATCAGCTCAGAGTCTTCCATTTCTTCAGTGTCCTCAAACAATAATGTGATGTGAAAATTTGAAGGGACGAAAAATCTCACCACGGAATCCCCAACATTGTCATTGGCTCGGGCGAGAACTTCGCAAAACTTTATGAAGCGACACTTTCGGCAGTTTGATGTCGGTTCTGAGGGAGGATATCGGTGGAGAAAGAAATGTAAGTGGTTTCTCACCCACAGTAATGCACTGCCCATTGCCTTGCTTGCACTTGATGTAGTTTGGATTGAGTAGAACGGTGCGTCTGCAAAAGAAACATCCGGTTTAAACGGGTATGCACGCTTCATTACGTATGTGCGCAGAAAACAAATTGAATGATAACTAACTTGTAGAAAACTGAGCAAGCTCTACAAGAATCGATGCCTAGATGACATTCTGTGATCGGCACACCACAGATCAAACATCGTCGTTTCTAAAAGAAAATTAGTTGATATTGCTTTTTGTCCGCAAATTAAAGTTATGATTGGAACGAACGAAATGAGCGAACAAACCTTTTCATATTCTAAGAATAGAAAATCACCAGCCATGGTTCGGTTCGTGAAGAGATCGATAGCAGTGACGAGACGAGTGCTGCGTTGTTGGGCAACACTCACGAGGGAAGAGACAAGGAGGAAGCAGGAGAGGGCAGAGAAAGAGAGTGAAGGAGAGAGTGGAGAGAGATGGAGAGAGTCCCGGCTGGCTGTTGCTAACTCTCGTGTCTCTGCACTCTCACTAGTGGAGAACGGGGCAGATTTAAGAGGAAGAGTGCACTGATAACTATTTGTCCGTGATCTTTGTGCACGTTGCGAGAACACGACAGAAAATGGTTTATTTGGGGAGCTACTATCTCAAAGTTTTGTATCGCGATAGTTATCTAACGCAGCACTCCTTCTCGAACATGTTCAGCAATTGATAAATGCGAAGGTCTTCATGCGACAATGAAACGGTTTTCTGGAATTTTAGTTTCGTTAAAACTTCTAAAACATTTTCCACCTCAATATTGACGAGGAAGCAGAATAACTCTCCAATTCTACATGCGTAATCTTCCAATCCCTGCTTCGAGTAGACGACTCTCATGATCGATGCTCTATTCTTCTCTACAATCACAGTGAGGGAACAGTCCGTGTTGATTATCTCTGAGTGAATTTCACGTTGAAAAAATATCGAAAATGAGATATTACATTTTTATAATGCTACGATCATAATAGTGACCAAAGGATGAGACCGCGCATATTTCACGGTTAACTATTCTCCGGTTTTGCGTAATGGAATCGCCTTTTCGTATATTTGAATATATTTTCTTTATTTATTCTTTTGCTAGATTGCTTCTAAAGAGGTCCCACGCACAGCGCACTAAGGAAATATAATTAACGGATAGAATAAGCAAATAATTTGTAAATTCGTCATTGCCGGAACAGTTTATTTCCCGGAACAACTTTTTGTAAATTTGTAATACCTTCATTCCAGAAAGCGAGTCCCAAAAGTGCGAGAAATTCATCGTCCGATATTTGCAGTTTGAGAAAATATTCCTTCGTCAGCTTGATCGACCGTTCTAGGTTACGTCTCATCTGACTGATCGTTTGAAATGGTAATGCCGAACATGCAAAACGTACTCCATAGCTTCTCTCTTATTTATTACGTGGGGACAGTCTTCGAATAGTTTGTCAACTGTGTCTATTGTGAGTGTAGTCAGATAGCTCGGCATTCTAGCAAAAGATATCATTGACGACTTTTTACACATTGATAACTAACACCGTTGAACAGTTTGGGAAGTGTCGAGCAGCTCGGTAGGTTGATTCCAGCATTTTCACTAGCTTCAGTGAACAGGAAACTACCGTAGTCTGCAGACAAAATATTTGTATTATCATGAACAGAAGTCTCCTTACCTTGTATTTTGCAGACATTCTTCGAAAATCCGGGAAAGTATTCTCGGAGAAATCGGAGAAAGCAGCAACGAAAACTTTAGCATTCGTGGTTAAACTGGTGTACATTTCTTGAGCAAAAGGCTGAACATGATAACTTTTCGCAATCAGTAAATTCCTTCTCGTTACCGAGTCATCTGGCTTCGACCCAAGTTTCTTTGAATTGCTCGAATGGTCTCTCCTCCTTGCGTCATTTCTGAATATTCGATTAGAACGAATTTACGACGATACATCAACAACGGAATACCTCTTGAGTGCATGAATGAATTCACTCTGGTCAATGGCTCTCGGATGAGTGCTCAACTCACCAGATTTCCTAATGAGGCACATCAAACTGAAATTATCATACCATCTCCATTAAGTTATCATCCAAGACCAACCTGTATCCTCTTCTAATTATATCCAGTGTGGGATGAAGAGGCGGGAAAGAGAAACTGAGTAGGAATAATATTGAATAGTCGAAAATAAATTCTGACCATCGATGATCGATGATGGAACTACCAGGATTCGAGTCACATTCATTATCGCCGAATTTATGATTTCCATTTGCAAGAATCCACTCAAACTTTTCCAATCTACACTTTCGGCATGCTGTCGATCGCTCTGTGAAATGTATTCAGTGAAACTAAAAACAATTGAAAACAATAAACCGGTCGTTTTGCATTTTCCATCGCTTTGCTTGCAAATGAGAAAATCTCGATTGATTTTGCGTGTTCGTCTATATTTAAAAATTTATGATATCTTTCGAGAGATGTTTCCTCACTTGTAAAATACGGCGCACGCACGACAAGAATCGATGCCAAAGTGACACTCGAGTATTGAACACTCGCAAATAAAGCATTTTCGAACCGGAAAGATGTATGCCGTTGAATAAGAAACAATCTTTGCTCACCTCCCGTTTATCCCTCGAAGTCATTTGTGTGTGTGTTATTGATTCGTCTCCCGAGAGAAATGTACTGAATTACACTTAATTCAGTTCCCAAATAACCATTTAATTAAATAATAATAATATTCCAATTAAAATAATAAATTAAACCATTTCCCATTCTATTCAAAATGTCGTGCTGTGCCGACATTCAAATCACCCGCGCACGAGCGGTCTCACCACGACGCAAAGCCAATTTCTACCGTAATCCTCTAAGTAGGCCCATTTCCCTTTTCCACGTTCATTTCTTCTTTTCCCCATCGCTGCGGTCACTCGTCTTCTTAATTCTATATTATTTTATCCATATCGACGCTATCGTCATTCCCTGACCCCTTTTCTGTCGCATTTTCCCCCTTTACGGCGTTTTTACACCGTCTTACAACTGTTCCCCGTTCTTCTTCCCATAATTACGTCATCATTTCATCGCCAATCGTTCCAATTATCGATTGGTTTAATTACCCAAGTTTGAGTTTGAGGCGTCGTCGGTGGCTGTCGAGAGCAAGCCCATCGTCGTCGGTGGCTGTAAAGAGCTACCAACAAGAACTCCAACAATTGAGCCAACGCATCACCGGAAGGAAGACGACCTCACAAGGTTTGTTGACCTCTCCACTTCGTTTTGGCCTTCTTACTGACCAACCCATCCATTCTTAACCAAAACCATATTGGTTGCGGTTACCATTCCACTCTAACTAAGGCCAATCCACTTGCCGAAGTTATTTCCATTTCGTCATCTCAAACGATACTGTTTTGATTCCAAACCATTGCGTTTCATCCCAAACCAATTACGTTTTGATCCAATCAATAACGTTTCCAATCGAAACGATTACGTTTTGATCCAATTCATAACGTTCCCCGTTCGTCACTTCTCATCACCCTTTCTACGTCACCCTTATTTGTCACTGTTATTGCTTAATGAATTATTATTATTAAGTCTTTGTCCTTACAACACAGTGCATACCTAACTGACCTCTTGGCATCGTAGTCAAAGTCAGTACAAGAAAGTATTGTGCGCGAAGGAGGGCAACAACAGCGGGGTGCGCACTTTCCTTTCTTTCTCTCTGTCTCTCTTCTCTTTCATCTCTCCTTTCTCTCGCTTCCAACGCCACAAACTAGAAGCATCTGATATCTCTTATTGACTTATCCACTATCGGTCACTCCAAACATCCAGTATCAAGAATGTGCACATGATATTTTGATCTTCTGTTTTTTTTCAATCTGATCTCTCAAATTTCGCGGATGATTGAATCAGAGATAGATGCCACGTGTACACTAACATCTTGTTAGTCTCGCTGAGGAATATCATTTGACTTGGATAATCAGTTTGTCCTGGTTCTATGATGTTTATAAGATGAGAATAGAGACAGAAACAGTAACAAATTTAGCTCTTTATGAAAGAGATCGAACATTGTGTAATCAAGTCATCGACACCGATTCTCGGTGAGAAAGTTCATGAGTCGATACAGCTCTCCATCCTCATCAGCGAGCGTGCACACTTCCTGAAACAACGGGTGCGTTCGACAAATCATCACTAAATACAACATGTGCTCGGGTTTGAATCTCATTGCACAATAATGGTATGCACAATAATAATATCCATTTCGCACCTCTAGATTCGCAATCAGACAGTACAATTCCCCCAGTCTCGTGGCGTAATCTGATCGTCCCTGTTTCTTGTATACCACGTGCAACTCCTTCGTCACAGCGTTTCGATTCCTCTCTACGATAGGACCCAACTTCTCGTTCACAGTGCTGATTTCTGAAAATCAATGAATCAATGAAAGAAGTATGCAAAATAATGCTCACGTATCAAGGTTTGTTAAACCCCTCACCGTGGTTCCAGAATGCGAGACCCAGCAGAAGCGCGAATTCATCGTCCGTAGGCATCACCTTCTTGTAGTGATCCTTGCTCATTCGATTGAGTTCACTCATATTGCGACGACAGGCACTGGAAAATATAATGATAATCGTTTTCGTCAAATTCGATAATGAATTTTGATTTCATGATGATGCTACTTTAACGGTCAAAAGTGCTAGTATTACTCACTCAACGGCCTCAGCTTTGTTGATTGGACGCGGGCAATCATCGAAGAAGTTCTCGACGATCTCTCCATTCAAGATGAACATGTACCCAGGGAGACTGAAAGTTTTATGTTTTGAAACGTTTTGAACAAACCAATAAAACACCTACCCTGTATCACAATCGGGGAAATAATGGTTAGCACGATATGTGGCCTCGAGCATGTTTACCAGCTTGAAGGATGTAGTGACCACAGTTCCCTGAAATTAATGTTTCTTTTCTGAGCGTGATGTGAATATCTCACTTTATCATCAGTGGACAACCTCCGAAAGTCCTCGAATGTAGCATTTCCAAAGTCGAAGAGAGCAGCCATGAACACTTTAGCTATGGAGTGAATGACTGAGTATGTTGCAGGGAAGAAATGCTGAGAAATAAGTGGTGAGCGTTAGACAATGATATTCGATGCTCACTATTTTGTTCTGCTCGATCTCTTCGATTGACGGGGAGAAATCATTGGGAAGCCACTGGAACTCACCCGCTTTCCGAACGACGCACAGTAAGCTGAAGAGGAAATTATTTCAAATTAAACTTTCAGTAGACAAATAACCTGTATCCGTGCCTTATTCTACTCATCAACGGAGTGTCTTTCGAAATCGAAGGAACGAGCTTGAAACTGAAGGATCCTTGTTGAAAATTCGCTAGAATATTAGATATCACCTGTTGTGATCGATGAATGATGTAGAAGGTAGCTGATCAAAGTTATTATCAAGCTCATCATCCTGAAATTGTGCACTTGATCTAATAATATTTCCTTGTCACTTACTGTATCTTCTGACTCCTTCGCATTCTCTTCGAGAGCTCGATTCAAGACATCACAAAACTTGCGGTAACGACATTTCCGACACGATGTTGTAGGCTCTGCAGATCAAGTTCGCTAAATCGATCATAACACAATCCGACGAACCTTTCTCAATGCAATCATCGCTGCCCTTCTTGCATCGAATGAGGTTCTGGTCCATTTTGGCGGTTCTTCTGAATTTTCGGAAATTTTGTAGCAAGAAAAAAACGAGAAACATACTTGTAGAACACAGAGCATGCTCGGCAAGAATCGATTCCCAAGTGGCATTCCTTGATCGGCACTGTGCAAATAAGGCAGTTACGCAACTGCAAAACATAATCGCTTCGACTAAAAAATATATTTGAAATAGTCGGTAAACTACCTGGGCGTTCACGCTGGTTCGTCGGTGGTTATTCATAAGTGGTAGTGGGCAGTGGTTCACTAGACCAATGGACTATGAGGAGAGAGAGAGAGGGGGAAGAGAGGGAGACACACAGGTGGAGAGAAGGAAGAGATTTTGGGAGAGAGGGAGAAAGCGCCCCTTCAGAGCTCTTTCTGATACTCTGCCACTCTCTTCACTTGTCACAGTCCCTCGTCCTCTTCTCTCTTTCGCTCACATATACGACAAAGATCAGCGCAAGAGAGCGCGAGCGCAGGAGTGAACTGTCGTGGTTCGATGATCTTTGATCTATGCGTCAGCCGAAGATGTGGAAGAGCCTCGACCTGATATCACGATAGTGCTAAATTGTGATCGCAGGCCAACTCAGAATTTAGTTGACATCATCTTCGATTCCGCGTAGAATGCTGTATTCTTTCAATTGTGTGATATTGCAGTCTTAGTAGTTTTGATGTCCACAGAAATCGATTTGAAACAACAGATCAAGAACGAATGCAATTTATTCGGAGCAAAGTCATTAATATCTTCCTTACTCCAGACCACTACTGCTGACTGTTATAGTACGATTATTCTCCGCGAAACGACCTCCAAATATCGGGATCACGGTTGGGACACAAAACGTTTTCCAGACACAAAATTTGTGTCCACACAAAAAACACAAAAAGATTTTTTTGTGTACACAAAACACAAAAAAAACACAAAAATTTGTTTTAGGCTGCAACCTATTTTGATAAATTTTCCAGAAGTATATTTTGAAATTTGAACTTGAGTTATCAATTTCGTGACTGGTTGGTTTTTTTTCCGAATCTTCAAGCATTTTTGGACAAATTTTTTTATACATTTTTTCAGCGAAATAAAATTTTTCCCCAAAAAATGATGAATTTCTACGATTTTTTTGCTTCTGGAAGAATTTTTTTTTCACGATTTTTTGTGTCAGATAAACACAAAAATTTGTGTCCATAATCCCGAAAAACACAAAATCCCAGCCCTGATCGGGATACACCGAAGTTGCCTACGAAAGACTGTTCGATAGTCTGTGCTGAAAAAAGTGTGCAGAGAAAAACTCGATTTACCAAAACCTCAGGTAATAATAAACAAAATAATTGGCACATAGTGAGATGTTCACTGGGATTCCCAACAAATCTTCCACGATGTACAACTCTTTTCCAACAATGAATCAAGAAAATTCAATAAAAATCTATTTGAAAACCTTCCAATTTGTGGTCAATCGCACTACAAGGAATCCGGCCATGCTTGTGAACCATCCGAGAACCACAACAATCATAACAGTGAAGATAGAGCGAAAAATCTTCAGGTTTGGACCGCCTGTGAAATAGCAGAGTTGGTCAGACGTGAATTTTGTATCAATAAATCCAAACGTACCTTTTTTCTTAACTCTTTCCCAGACGAAAAGGTACACGATGAGTGCAGTGATGTATACGATACAGGAACACATGGCCCATCCCTCTTTTGCCTTTCCATGATACGCTTCGGGTGGGGAACATATGACCTGTCTGAGTAGTTGGATAACTTCTCCTCGAAATTCCATACGATTATCACGCATTGAGAAGCGAATTAAACTAGTATTGTGATAGTATGAATCTGAGAAGTGTTCATCGATGTTTCTGTTTGGTTCTAATCAGCGAGACCGATAAGTATCGAAAAGAGTTCTTGGATGTGTAGTATGAACGAAAGAATACCCAAATAAGCCGATCAAGACCAAGACTCAGTACGCCGAATGTTCCAGTGGAGAGACCAAAGAGAGGAAGGGCCTAGAATGAAAATGGTATTCCCAATCAGTATGAATTCAAACCTGGAAGGCATTGCAAAGATAGCTGGACATATAGAAACGACCTGACAATATCCAGAGGATCTTGGGAATTTGACCAGTCTGGAAATGTCTCATTACATCATGGAGGAAGGATAAGTAGTACCATATGCACAATATCAGCAAAAGAAAAGAAGGCGATAAGTACGTTGCACGTGCTATGAAGCATTCTAAATCTGCCTAATCTGTGGAATCAATTGTCATGTGGCTCACTTGGAGGATACTGTAGCAGCAATGATGAGTGAATTGGTGATACATCCGGTTAAAACAAGAAAAGTGTACAACTCGGCGAGTACGATTGTGGCTTTGTCCATTTCCATATCTTAAAATCTGAACGATTTGTCTTCTGCAAATGAATGTCGTTACAACATAAATTACACGCCCGGGAGAACTGAAGGCATTTTATTCTCAAGGCGCAATCTCGCAATATGGGAAATTCGATTACACCGAGTAAATAGTTGTTCTTTCCTGCAAGATATCGTAATGAGAATATGTGCTATGTTATTCCAGTTATATTTATATGCCGGAAATTTTGGGAATAAGAATTGTCGATTTTTTGTATCGGTTTTCATTCGCATCGCTATCCGATATGAAATACTGGTCTTCTTTATACATGTCCCCGCCTTTTTTCTCGAACCTGCATCATGTTGTCCATAAGGCATCATAATGGATCAAATACCAGCGTTCGTTCTATATTTTTTCTCACAAATCATGCGGCGCTATTACAAAAAGCGATTGTCCGACCACTTCGAAAGGTGAGATTTTTCCGTATCAAGTCTCCTGACAAAAGTAGAACCGATTCTGAACCAGGTATTTACTCCCACGTGAGACACCCATCGGACTCTTGCTGGAACAATTGAAGATTCAAGTTTGCAGATATATTTTTATTCGTTCAAAAATGGAGTTTGACGTGGATGTTTATTCCCAACACTGCCGAAGAAATATTTCAGGGTGTCAATGTATTGGTGTGAATTGCCACAGTGGCTACTTCTCTTGTCCTCTTGAAGGCAAGGCGACGAACGGAATGCGAGAATAGAATCAGACACCTTCAAACAATTATGATAAATTGTTTTCCTATATTGCCAATTCAGTTCACCAAATTCAGCCTAACCAAAAGGGAGTTACTGCATTAATTCCGAGGAAAAGCCATTGAGCGTACCCGCAGAATAAGACATGCACATAGCGAGCGATAAGCTGACAACAATAATATTTCATGAAAGTTGTTTGATTTCTAAAATTCACCCCATTGACAAAATATAGCATGTAAAATGTGTATGAAACGATACTAGTTATGACCAGTCCTTTCTCTCCATTGAATCTGAATATATTATACACATCAAACTTTGTGATGAAAAAAATACATCCGCCTTTACCTATCTGCATTGTCAATATATTGTAGTTCTCGAGTTAGGAGAATGGCAAGGAATAAGTTGACTAATAGAGTAGCTTGGCTAACTATTATTCTGATGATATCTCACGTTCTGTGAGTAATTGTTTGATCAATAAAAAATGATTACTGTCTCACCTCATCGCTAGCTTCTATGTCTGGAATAATAATTGAAAAGTTTCAGATTTTCCATATGACATAGAACTCTCGTGGGATAAACCAGAAGTCAAAAACTGCAGGGAGAGACAAAAGAGTTGAGATGCTCATTGATATAATGAAGAACAGATAATCATTCTGGAAGACGAAATTTGTAAATGACAAATATTAAATTAATTAATTCTTACGTTCTGCAATCGAATGAAGAGCATTATCTTCAATCTGTTCAGAGCGATGAAAAACCTTGTATTGAGGCCGATACCGCTGATAAATGCGTAAACCACAGCTGAATCGATTTAACTCATTTCTATATTTAAAAAAAAAACATACTTAAGGGAATCACGAAACCATTTTCCATAATTGATATGTAGAAATCATACATGAAGTCATACGACGTCAGTTGATATATGATGAGATATGCCACACTATCGAGAAGTTCCTGACATTTCTTGAAATTATTATTATCCGTATTTTAATTTTGCTTACCATTATTCCACTCACGGAAATGATCCGAAATGTATAATTCTCTGAGAAAGGACGGAAGAAGAGTAGTTTGAAATAGACAAAAAATGCTAGTGGAATCGTGAAAACTAGGCAGATAATAATGCCAATTGTTTGGCAGTAGTCGAAAATATCAAGCGCAGACATGAAAAACTCTGTCAAGCAACTAAGGAAGAGACGAGTAAAAATGCAAAAAAAAGTTGGTTTCCTAATTTGCACCTACTCTTTCATTTCCTCTTGGGAGTGTATTCTTGGGAGTTTTCTCGGGAGTGATCTGCCTGGCACAGTGACGAATTTTTAGAAAATGAATATGATCACGAAAATTTTCTCTTTCTCGCTCATCCTTGCCAAAATGTTCTTAGAGACGAGTGCTGATCCCATTTAAGTTATCCCGGTCAGGGCACCATTTTCAACCCACTTCCCGTTGGAATCGGCGATTATCAGCTTCGAGCGCATCCAACCGTCTGCATGAAGGTGTTACAAATAAATGAGTAAGACCAATTTTTGAATACAAGACAAAGCTTATTGAAAACATTTCTCGCAAACCAATTATATTTTCCATACTAATTTCATCATGTAATAGGCAGGGCGTGAGTGCTGACAATCACTGTCTGTTAGTCTCTGATTATGCAAATTCTTCGGAGCGAAAATCTCATCCGAAAACTGTTCTTTCATTCTCTCTCTCTATCATAGCACTCGCTGCCACTGTTTGCCTGTTGGAATGCGCGATGAATTGTATCAACATGTGTGCACTATTGTACTTGGACTGGCAACATTATTCAGGTGAATTATTGGCTCTGTCTGAATAGTAGGATTTTTTGAAAGTTTCCCAGTCTCAAAAAAGTTTCCCGGTCTCAAAAAAGTTTCCCGGTCTCAAGGTCGATACATATGTGACATTGCAACATGTTTGTTTCATTGTTAACTGCTAAATACGAATAATGAGAATAATACAGTGCAGTTATAGGCTATGATTATGATTCTCAAACTAGCGCCCTCCTCCTCGGCCCCGTCCTCTCCCACCTCCTTTCCCTCCAGGAAATCGAGTAAGTTACATGTGGTACCTACGGGAGTGCGAACTCTACGATCATTTGGTTCCACAAACACAATGTCATAATTAGGAAATCGAGTATCGAAGTCCACTTGTAATCTCGGGATCTCTCCGTACTAATCCCAGTGTTCTCAGACAACCATCGACTCTGAATAATTTTAAAATGAGCTCAGTGGTAAGCTTGTTCAAGAATTAAAGACCGCTTGAATTTACCAGACGTGCATTTCAGTTGAAACACACAACTACAGTAGCCTCGGAAAGTCTTCGGGCACTTTTTCATTCTTTCATAACTTTTGACTCGTGTGAAATTTCTTGCTCATACTCGGTCACGACATAGCACACCCAACGAGTGTTTTTTGGATATTCCATGGGGATATCCCTGGTTGTTGCGTAGTGATGACGCAATCAAGTACTTTATAAAACAATCGATATTATTACATGGATTTTTCCCTGCTCACCAAACTTTCTGAGTATTAAGAGACTCTCTGGGATATAGTGATACATCTCTGCACATGCTCACGGATTCCTCCCATACTTTTTTTCTTGAAGTAAGGGTCCTTAGTGCTAATCGACGGCACTACTAGCTTAGGACACATGTCTAATTTTTTCACATTTTTCCATCCAAATGTAGACGTTTCATGTCATAACTAATTTAATCATTTTGGTTTTTTTCCACATTTTTCCATCCAAATGTAGACGTTTCATGTCATAACTAATTTAATCAAAATCATTTTGGGTGGTTAGCATTTTAAATAACTACATCATGTGGTAAGTAATTGGTGTACATTTCAGAATTTTAGAAATAAGGCCTCATCTTTACTTTCTGGCCTGAACTGAACACATCAAAATGCCTCCTGAGATTGAAATAACCAAAAAGTTTCTACTATCTGGACTATAAGTCTCGCTTAAGAAGCGAAAATGATCGCTATGATATTAGGATCATCTTTTGTGTTGACAGTAAGAAATCATTCTTACGGAGTCTCGCGGAAACAATCAAAGTCGAAAAATCACTCATTAGAAATCTGAAAAGTTCGGATCTGGATAAGTTGAGTATATGGAATATCCAAAAAAACACTCGTTGGGTGTGCTATGTCGTGACCGAGTATGAGCAAGAAATTTCACACGAGTCAAAAGTTATGAAAGAATGAAAAAGTGCCCGAAGACTTTCCGAGGCTACTGTAGTTGTGTGTTTCAACTGAAATGCACGTCTGGTGAATTCAAGCGGTCTTTAATTCTTGAACAAGCTTACCACTGAGCTCATTTCAAAATTATTCAGAGTCGATGGTTGTCTGAGAACACTGGGATTAGTACGGAGAGATCCCGAGATTACAAGTGGACTTCGATACTCGATTTCCTAATTATGACATTGTGTTTGTGGAACCAAATGATCGTAGAGTTCGCACTCCCGTAGGTACCACATGTAACTTACTCGATTTCCTGGAGGGAAAGGAGGTGGGAAAGGACGGGGCCGAGGAGGAGGGCGCTAGTTTGAGAATCATAATCATAGCCTATAACTGCACTGTATTATTCTCATTATTCGTATTTAGAAGTTAACAATGAAACAAACATGTTGCAATGTCACATATGTATCGACAGAACAAAGATCATGAAAAATTGATATTGAGACCGGGAAACTTTCAAAAAACCCTCCTATTCAGACAGAGACGAATTATTTGATATATGAAACGTTTATCAAAGGCAATACATATGAATTAAAAATTCTCGAAACAATTAATTGCAGATATGCCGGCTATGACATGGCCACGTTCATAGTTGAGTCAGTTCTTTATTCAGCCCACTTGAGAGATAATTCATCCATCGTTAGCCATGCCGGGTTCTATGGGTTTGTTTATTTCAATTAAATGATTTAGCGAAATGTTGGAAAATATATCCTTTCAGGCAAGCAGTGAGAGAGATTTCGATGTGTGCAACTTCATTGATGGTTCCAATATTCTTCCACCACTTGGGTCCAAAGGTGAGAACCTCAAGATATCAAAGACACTATCGTTTGCAGAAAGAGTTAGTTCTCGGCGCCCTTCTACTTTGTTGTTTCTCCATCAGTTTTCTATACATTAGTAATGTTCTATATTTCTCGGTCAACGTTCTAACAGGACTTGCGCGATCTCGTATGTTACTATGGCTTTGGTAGATAAATGGAAATAATTTTGAGTGACCTACATTGGAATGGCAACATATCAAATGCAATTTTCAACCAAGCAAACGCTGGCGAGAAATTCGGCTAGAACTTCGGCACTTGCTGGAACCAGGTGAAACTGATCTACGAGATATTGCCATTTCTGATCTTTGTTTTACAGCCTGACAATCGGAGCATCGCTTTACGTGTTTATATCTGGGGCAGAATCTGGAGTTGTCGATGGAAATCAATCCGATCAATATCGCTACTACAGTGAGGAAGAAACAAGGTCAGATTGATACCGTAAATTAAAAATAGCCTGATGAAAGGATTACAGATTCATGTACGGAGCTTTTTCAATGTTGTTGCTCATCAGTGTCATTCTACACTGCATCCTTCCAAACAGGTTTCTGAGAAACACCAATGGGTGTGTTATATTTGGATACTGTAGACAAATCAAGAACAGTGTTGAGTCTCAGAGTCCACACGTGCATCAATCAACTGCTAAGCAAGCGAGTGAGTTCAAATAATATTCTCTGTAGTCGCAATTTCTCACTTATTTTCTTCAAGAAGCTATTACTTCTACGATATTCGACACCTCAATGATCAAACTCATACCGGTAATTTGACAAACTAATTCGTTTTCAATCTATTTTAGGTGCTTGTCAATCATGGTATATTCTTGGTGTTTGCTATGAGTATATATCCGACGTCTCTTCAATTCTCCTCGGTTCTTTCAAAGGGTCTGAGATATCTTTAGGGGGGATGCCAGTTAAACGAAATTTTGCTTAGATTATCCTCAACTCACCGCATACTATGCCTATACAATGTTCGCAGGAACAATTGCATGTACGTAAATTTGATATGAATTTAAATGCCCTTTGAGCGCTTTTCTATCTTAGCAAAAAAAATTAGTCCTTTATGTTCGTATGTGCTATTTTCTCACTACGCAAAGCATCAGACTGTACATTCATTCGAAAAAAAATTAAATATTCACTATCTGTGCAGGTGGAATCATTGCCGATCCATTGTCGAAATTCTTCCACGATTTCGGTCTTCGACCGCTTTATTTTCTAACCTTGGCACTGCAGGTACGGATGGTCATGCGAAATATGAGAAGGAGAAATTATTGCAGTTGATCATGATGGTTCTCTGCTGGTTCACCGTCCCGAACTGGTCCACCACTCAACCCACCGACGAGAGTTCGCTCATACCTCCCAAGTCAGTCTCATCCAAGATCAGTTAGAATGATGATCTGATTCCAGCCTCCCTTGTGTCTTGCTAATCTCGTTTCTCTGCGGACTCATCGACTCTACGATGACTGCAGCGAACACAGTGTACTGCTCGAGGATTATGCCCGGTATGTCCTTTTTTTATTCGACCAGCCACACCAAGGGATGACCAGTCACAGTTGTTTTTCCGGATGATCGGGTCATAACCGGTATGACGATCACGCTAAAAGTTTATTTTTTCCTGGAATTATTAACTGTTCAATATTCCATGCAGGTCGAGCATCTCACACCTATTCCGCTGCTCGCTTTTACATTGTGCGTATCTTCCTTTACGAGATGGATTCATGGTCACAATATTTAGGGAACTTCGGCAGCTATTATCTTCTTCTGCTCGCCCTCGCTTTCTATGACTTATCATGCAATCATTCAGGTATGAATAGCAATTCAAGACAATTTATTTACATTCTCAATCGGGGAAATACAATTCAATTGTGTACTCTTCGTCTTTAGGTAACGTTCATAGTGCTTGCCGGTGTGGCTTTCACCAGCACCGCCAATCATATCGATAAGCTGGAGTTCGAGACGTTGAATTCTGTAGTCGAACTCGAAAAGAACCGTGAGTATCGATTAGAATGTACGCATCCTGAGTTAAGACTTTTTAAGGACCTGAGGCTGTTGGCTTGACTTCCGTTGGTGAAACTGAATAGCGTACTCTATGTTCTAGAGAGCATAGGACCAATAACTGGAATCGAACATTTAACACAAGAATTTCTCCTGCCTTGTGTTGTATCTACTCTGAAGAGAAGAGTAAAGAGCCTTTTTTCCCCTCTTTTGGTGCTTACGATTTTGAATGGGAAGCTGTTAGGTATTCATTTCTCTTTAAAAAAAATCTTGCAATCAAAGAAATCGTCGAACCGAGTAACTCGTGTGCCTTTGCACTATGCGCGTGCCTTATCGAAGTTCACGTGATAAGAGGAGGACATTGGAGTTTATCGTTGCAACCCTCCCTCTTCCCTCCTCCCTCTGTCAACAACTCAAATCACGTTCCAGTGTATTCCTCCTTCTTCACATGATCAGATCGGTTGTTGTTTACGGTTCGCTTTTTGTTTTCCTGAGGTATTTCCTACCGGCCATCGTCAAGAAACTCGCATCTTCAAAGTCTGTGAAAACTCATGAGAAGAAATGGAAGACGGACGTAATCTATCTCTACCAGGTTGTTATCCTATTAAAAATTTGTTTTTTATATGTTGCTTTACAGATGGCTGGCACCAAGTCAATGTCATCGGTGAGTCCATTCTGCATCAAAGTGGAGACATTCTTAAGACTTCACAAGATTCCGTTTGAAGTGAGTTTCCATTCTTTAAAATATCAGAATCGAAATATTAATCAGCGGCGCAACATTCTCCTCGCTCGGGGAGAGAATGGGAAAGTGCCTTTTATTGAGCTGAATGGTGTGCAGACTGCTGACAGCAATTTGATCATTCCGAAGCTGGTTCAACACTTCCATATTGAGGTAAGCATCTGAGTCCAGTACTGTGATAGATAAAAGATCATGTTACAGGAGTACGACACCGAACATGATGCAAATGTTGGGCATGCTATTGCTTCCATGGTCGACTTTCGCACTTTCAAGTTTGCAGTACGTAGTTTTAAAATGTAAAACCGTTCTGTTTCAGTCTCTTCGTGCACTACAAGACTACCTTCAGTCAGCCGATTTTTATGAAAGCTCTGGCCGCTGGGTGCATTTCGGATAGAGTAGTGGAATGGCTGACTCCCATTGCAGAAGAAAGACTTCGCGCTGAGGTATTACTGCATTGATCTGGTATTCCGATCATGCCAAATTTCATCAGATGCATCGTCGTGTAAATGACACATTTGGTCAATTTACAAATGTTCAATTCGATGAGATGGCCAGAAAGGATCTCGAGGTGTACAGAGGACTGATTGGAGATAAGAAGTATCTGTTCGGCGATAGAATGACTACCGTGAGTTCCACCTGAATTCTCATAATCGAATATTGCTTTAGGCCGATTGTGCTCTGTTCGGCCATCTCTCAGCTACTTTCTACCTCAGACAGGACACTCTTCCAATGCATACACTGGTGTCGGAGAATTTCGCGCCCCTTGCTAGGTGAACTTGTTATAAAAATAAAAGTGAAATGATTCTTTTCTCAGGTATATTGAGCGGATCCGCGATGAGCTATTTGGTGATGAGTTTTGCATGTGAACGATCTCTGACCTTCTCATCTGTGTTCTCTCCTTCCATCCTCCTTCACTTTGGGCACACTCCCGCACACTCACACACTGAACAGAACGGATAATAACAAGAAACGACAGCGCCAACTGGCGCTAGATTCTAAGTTGTGTTCGGTTGTTCTAGTCTATGGTCCAGATCTTGCTCAAATAGCATCTCTCGTAAGGTGCGAGCCATTCTCAACCACATTTGCATGTTTAACTCATATTTTTCAATTGTATTATCTTCTGGACGATCTTTGGCTAAATTTGCAGAATGATCTGTACAGTTTTGTTTGGAGCCTCCCTCCTACTGGTAGTCCAGTACCTTCTCCCATACGTTCTCCGTATGCTTCGAGCAGATAAACCCGCTACGCTCCACGAGAAGAACTGGAAGCGAGGAATCGTTATCTGTACCAGATTGGTATGAAACTTGCTCATTATGATTCACAATATTCAGCCGCCTGGCACTAAAGTTCTTCCCCCCGTCAGTCCATTCTGCATCAAGTTGGAGACATTTCTCCGACTGCACAAGATTCCTTTTGAGGTGAGTTCTTCCCTATTTCCCTACAATCGCATTATTCAGCGTCGTTACACCCTTTTCCTTCGCGGTGTCAATGGGAAATTTCCATTTGTCGAATTGAATGGCGAGCAAATCGCAGACAGTTCACTCATTATCGATCGACTCATTGATCAGTTCAACATCAAGCTTGTCCCGAAATTTTCTACTTTGCTGAAGTTTATTTATTCAGGAATAGGTCAGTGAGAATGAATCGAGCATCGGCCATGCAATCACCTCAATGGGTGATCAGAGAACTTTCAAGTTAGAAAAATATTGAAAATATCACTAAACGCGTTTTTTTTTCTCAGTCTGTTCGTTCACTACAAAGTAACACGAACTCCGGAACTCTTCTTCAGAGCCATTTTCGGCACTTATTTGCCCGAATCACTCATCGACTTCCTCACACCAATCATTGCTCCGATCAAAAGCTCATTGGTTAGACAGTTTTAATTTCTTTTCAATAAAACCCAACTAATTCATAGGTTCACGGTAAGCTCGCTGCGGTGTTTGGAGAGTATTCAGACGCAGACTTCGATAAGCTCGTGCATAAAGAACTTGTTGCCTATCGAGATATCCTTGGTCAAAAAAAGTTCCTACTCGGAGACTCGCTAACTACGGTATGTACAATGGTTTTAGCAACAAGGAGGCTTGCATATGAGGAGACCAATTTAGAGTACCCTGAAATGCTGTATTATCAATATAATAATGCACAAATAAACTCTTACACTGTATCCCTGAGTTCCCTCCTCACTCAATTTGCATTCTCTTTTTCCCCCACTCTGAGAAACACCCAAATGAGCCCGGTGAGCAGTGGTGTTCACCATACAAACCACAGCTGTGCCTGCAAATACGATGTTGTGTTGGGCTATTCTAACAATGTTGCAATGGATAAAACTTATTTAGATTCGTTCTCATACACACTGTCGAGGCTAATCCGAACATGATCAATAAAGCGATCTTCAATCGATGAGACTCCAGTGAAAAGAGAGGAGGCGAAGGTTTGTTAGTCGCTCCCAGATCAGTCGATGCCATCTCTTCAGCGTGACCTCGGATTGTTGTTGGCCACGATGAATGGACGTTGACAGACAAAAAAAATCTCACTGATATATTTACATAATCACGATTCTTTCCACTAGCGGTAATTCGCTTCACAATATCACGCGTAAAAAATTCAACAATCAAAGAGATAAAACACAGAGCACGTCTGAGTCAGTTGTCTCTTATAGACGTAGATAATCATGGGAAAGAATGTTCCACGTTTCGTCAGGCGCTTATCCAGAGAGAAATGCAAAGAATAATAACAGATACCAAACGATTATTTTATAGTCATGAAAATGTTTACATTTATTTACCGTCATTTCAAAAAAGGATATTTTTTTCAGCTGCGCAGCTGAATTCACCCTTTTTTAAGGTAATGGTATTTTTGATAATCTTCTGGGTAATTTCTTCGGTATATCGTCTTCCACTTCGGAAGATTCCTCCTCTATTATTGCCCAGTCCTGAACTTCGGCTGCAAAATCACATTTATTCCGAATTGAATATTTCCGATACCGTCTCCAAAAATGAGAAATATGATTCCTCCAATGACATTCAGCGCTGCAGTTATGGCGAACATTAGCTTCCAGGTATACTGAGTTTTCTGCAAATCACTAAGTGTGCTAAACAAAATTAAAATATTACTGACTAGTTTCATAAGAAGTGACATCAACATCGGACTGCTAATACTAGCGAGCGTCCCTGATAGCAGCATCATAGACGACAATGTCCCACTGGAACAGTACATTAATTTATAATTAAACAATTTTATTGTTCTTTTTTCGACTTAAAACAGTAGTACCTGTACTGCGGCGAAATGGACATGAGTGCAGTATTATAACCTGGTATCCCGAACGAGCATGTAATACCTGTAACAACAAAAAATGATGCAGATGTGATTGGTTTCTCACCATAGAAAATCAGACAAATTGCGGCGATCCATGATTTATCACAAGAAGGAAGAAATGCCAGACAAAGCAAAGATATGGCAATTCCTGCGCCGCCTAAATATTTTAGAACTTATTTATGTAGTCTAGCTCATAGACTCACATAACGATTGGAATATTTTTGCCGACGACGTCACGTTCAGAACTCCCTGTGGGAGAATAATGATTTATCATTATATTTTCAGTCCTTACTTTCTGTTTGAGTCTATCAGAAACAATGCAACATCCGGTCCGCGTGAATATCTGCACCACGGACGAGATCATGGTGTATAAACCATTCTGGAATAATCTTCACTAAAAGCGATTTGATTGCGCGCACCATCGAGAGAGAAATCATGAGCTCATCGCGGAAGTATGTGGGAAGGAATGTCTGTGATAATCATTGTAAATGAAATGACTAGTGAGGGCACCTGGATGAATGTTGAACTGAAGTTATTCGCAAACTGAGCGCATAGACACGCATAAATCGGCTTGCTTGTCAGAATCGATCGCCACGGAATCAACACGATTTTCTGAAATCAGTGCTCATGTTCTTGCTCATTTCTTATAAACTTTAACCTCTTTTCTCCGAATCTCAGCAGTGAGAAATTTTGCTTCTCTTTCAGAGACTAATTTGTTTGTTGACGGACAATCGGAAGCGAGTATAACCCATGCAATAGTCCACATGGCACCGAGAGTTCCTGCAGTTCAAGTCCAGGTCAGTAATCCATCAGATAACTGACCAAACAGGTAAAAGATCGATTGCCATCCCAATTGCGAACCACAAAGGACTGCTGATATGACGGATGAAAGAGCGGCTCCCATCTAAATAAATCAATGGAGTGAGAAACATGAGGAGAATTGGGTCACCTGGCTTCCCGTCAGGTAAATTCCAGTCAAAGTGGATCGTTCACTATGTGGAAACCAACGACCAGCCATCGACCCATTTGAGGGACCCACAAATCCCTGAATGATCATTTGAACATCAACAATTTTGGAACATCATCGAAAACATCGAGTGATCTTCTTAACCTCTGCCAGTCCCAAGATAAGTCTAGCAATGAAGAATGCATTGAAGGACCATTCAGCGAGAAAGGGGGACGCCATTGAGATTATCGTGTATATAATACACGTGGCTACAATTTATTAAACAAAACATGAGAATGAAATGAAAGGACGAATAAAAGGAGTCATAGAGCCATTGAGAACTTCGCTCACCACTCAGAATATTCTTTGGTCCAAATCGATCTGCAATTGAACCGGAGAAAGGAACTGTGATTAGAGAACCGTAAAATACAGCCGAGAGAAGAGAAGCCTGCATTTGAGGAGACCATTCTAGAGTGCCCTGAAATGCGATACGTTTTTTTGTTGGATAAGACTACAAAAGAAATGCAACGCTCACAATGTATCCCTTGATAGAGACATCATCTTCATGTCTGCTGCATTTTCTAGAGACGCCCAAGTGAGCCCGATGGGCAGTGGTATTCACCATGCAAACCATAGCCATGCCTGCAAACATCGTACTAGTTGATCGATATTAATAGAAAATGTTCAAACATGTTATTATGAATATAGCTGACCTAAATTAGTTCGAATGCACATGGTAGTCGTTAGTCCACACATGAGCAATAGAGATATCTTCAGTCGATGAGACGACAGTAGGGGCGGAGATGCTTCCTTTCTCCCGATGATTTCTCCCTGATCAATCGATGCCATCTCTTCAGCGCGACCTCGAATGGCTGTTGGCCACTGGAACATGCCATAACCACGAAAAAAAAACTCCATAATTTGCATAATCCCGATTGTTCGATGATTCTCTTACACCACGCGACGATGAAGATAGTTTCAATATGATCAAATCGAGATCGTGTCAGAGTGATCAGGAGCATAGACATTACATTTATCATGTCAGACAGTTGACGCCAGATGGGGATGGATGGTTTCAGATAGGTTTCGGGTCGGTTCTTCGTTCGAGAGAGAATCATTTCGTCTGGGTGGGGGTCAAGGGATCGGTCTTCTTTCCATTCACAGACCCAAGAGATTGGCTGGAGAAAGGGTTGCGATCATCCAGGACGATAGGACTTGATGTAGAGTGTTCATTGTTGATGATGGAAGAAGGCTCCCGTGATTTTAGAACTGAGTCCACCAAACTCGAGTCATCAATCGCGAAACGAGACTCGACGAGAATGGTATCTGAGGGACCAAACATCAGAGCCCATCACACGGTGACCAGAGTCCGGCTTGGATGGGGATTCCGATCTTGTTGAGTTGATGGAGTAGACGAGGGGAACTAGAGGGATTCCATTCTCTATCAGAGAGAAATGGAGAAGGACCGCTCGCGACGACTAACAAAAACGAGAATGTCAGCATAGACATAATTATGGGAAACACCGTTCTGTGAAACCTTGAAGGATCATTTCTCACAGGTGCCAATTTCCATGTAGCGATTACTGCGTTAGAGGTATCAGTCAAACTCACTTTTTGAATTTCGAAAAAAAAACTCCAGAGATGTTCGCTCTCACGATACTTCATCTCATCTACACTAGTTTATCCCTGATCCTATACGTTGTGATGATCATCATTGCACTGTCAATTCGTCGGCAATTTCCAACTTTCGTCGCACTTACAATAACGTCTTCCTTTATTGTGAGTCTTCATGTGGTAGTAGGCTCAATGAATCAGATTCATTTCAGAAAGTTACATATCAAATCGTCATGTTGATTCAAATCAGATTTCCTCAAGACCCGGCCTTTTTTGGGTTTGTTTATCGGGAGGAATGTCCATGTATAGATCAACTAATTGCAGATACTACAAATGGCTAATTGCTGGTCAAGGAATCGCTGGTGTGATTCGAGAAATGCACTTCATGTGGTACTTTGTTGGATGGCTTCTCATGGTACGTTTTTCAAAATATGATAAATTCAAAATAAACTGTATGTGAGCATCATTATTTTTAGTATGCTTGCACATTTCTCAGTGCATTAAGTAGATTCACTGCAATCGTGTTGTACGAAAAACACGAAAGGCAAGCTTACTTTGAAATTCAGCAGTTCAAATCGGCATTCAGATTTGGCAGTTCACAGTGTTGATTATAATTGTAATCTTTGCAATTGTGATAGCACCTGCAGTTCCCAGCTTGGGTTCAGGTCATAGTTATGTTTACCGGCCGAATTACACAGACTACGAGTTGGACTATACAGGTGCGCAGGTTCGCTGTTACATCACAATTAGTGATCAATCACGGAATACAGGTGGACACTGTCAAAACCTTTGCTTACTTGGCCAGTTACTCGTCTCTATTCACACTTCTTACTAGTGCTGTTATTCTAGTGACCATCAAGAGCCTTCGTACAGTCCGAATAGCTCCCACAGCAAGTTTATAGAGAATTTTTTTTTCAAATTTATTGCCAATATTTGACAACAGCAAATTAACAGACTCGTACGAAAGCTCAAACGAACCTCTTCATTATTTATGTCGTGGATTTTGCTTCAATGCTCCTCAACTTGATCAGTTTTTTCGTGAGTATTTGTTGTTGCATAGCGTTAAACTTCTGGTATTTCCTGAACTTCACAGATCATTCTCGGAATGTTTCCCATTTGTTCAAGTATCTTCTGTCTGAGTGAGTTTCTTATTTCTGGTCAAATTCAAATTCTCAAACAGTTTTCTTCAATGATTCTAGGTTTGCCCTATTACACCTTATTGTTTCCTGGGCCCGTAAACAACGAGTTGAGAAGAATATTGATAAAATTCGTAGTAAGATAATATGTGGCATTGTTTACCTTATCTCTCCCTCTTATCATGGCTTCCGTCCTCATAGGTCTTGTACTAATGCCCTCCTCAATTCTTTATCTCAGTGGCACTCTGCTCTCAATAGAGGCCACTACATTTCTGTCGCATTCATTGATTTCTATCGTGCCTTTGACACTGTCTCTATTGACCTTCTGATTCACAAATGCTCCCTTCTCGGCAGATGTATCCTCAACGGATGTATCCTCTCCTGGATTCGAACTTTTTTGCTCAACCGTTCTCAATCCGTGTCTGTTAACAACTCTACCTCCCCCTCTTTCTCTGTTCCTTCCGGGGTTCCCCAGGGATCCTGCCTCTCCCCCCTCTCTTCTCTCTCTACATTAGTGATCTCCCCACCATTCTCCCTCCCGAAGTGCACTGTATCCTCTATGCTGATGATGTCAAATTGTGGTCTTACTCTGATTGCTCCTCTCTTCAATCCTCTCTCGATCTTCTTTACCAATGGTCCACTGACTGGGGACTGTCTGTCTCACTCTCTAAGACAGTAACCATGCTCATTGATCCATCCCATCCACCTTCCTCATTCTCTATGAACGGCTCATTCTAAAACAAGTACTACGCAAATTCACTCGTTCTGTTCTTTACAAGTGTGGTCTAGCTTATCGTTATTACCCAGATAGGTTACGTTTCTTCGAACTAGAGCCTCTAGAATATCGCCGCACACTTATCGATCTTGCATTTATCTACAAAGTGATTCATAATGATGTTGACATTGGCTGTTCCGACTTTCTTTGTTCTGCTCCTCCTCGTGCTAGACGTCCCAACTTATTCCAACTACGTAAGCACCGATCCTCCTCATCCCTTTTCCACCACTTTCTAACCAATAGAATTGTACCACAATGGAACATTATTCCCAACTTTATTGTAATTTCACGAAATAGTGATCTGTTTACCATGCGAACTAAAGTTGTATTGCCAATTGATTACCTATTCTATCACTAAGCTGTCATTTGTTATCCTTTGTCGCCTTGTTGTGACATCGTAGTATCCTGTTTCTACAATAACTAATTCCACTCTATTATTTCACAATCATTATTCTTGCATGTTAAATTGAATTGAATTGAATTGAATTGAATTCCGTGACTCGAGTTGAATACATGGAGTGAAAAAAGTATGCATAATCAGATTATTAACGAACACGTGTTTTGTAAACATTTTGAGAAGGCAGTGGTACATGCAAGTTCTAGGCAATGTGGAGCATCCTTCTTTGCAAAGAAATTAACCATCAAAATGGGAGCTGCAATTGTGGGGGACATAGCACGACTCTCTTCTCGTCCAGTTAATCTTGTCATTGAAGAGTGTCACCCACTCAATATTCTGAGGATTTTCTGAAACTTTACCATGAATACAAAATACTCATTGTTCCCATACTCAGCAATGGTTCCAATTCGCGTTCTCCCACAGTTCCATTGACGATGTGAACCACGATCTTGGATTCAGATGACTTTCTCAAATAGTAGTTTATCATATTAGTAGTCGGCGTAAAAGCTATAAACTTTTCACAGAACGGGATCAGAGCCTCAGTCAGAGTTGCGAATTGTGAGAGGGAAGACGCATACACCTGTGATTTCCTCAATTACCAGAGCAAATGTCAAAGCAAAGACGTTGCGAATTTTAAGAGGTGATATCCATGAAATCATTGCGGGATGACTCACAGGGCCCAGTTTGAAGAGGTGTTCCTTCTCGAATCCAGTGGATGTTATTCCGCCCCAAGCCACGATCTTCCCGTCTTCATTTAACAGAACTGCGCACTCGAATAATGGAGAGGCGAGGAATGGCACTAGAAGGTCCTTTCTGAATGGTAGAGCATAGTAGTGATTGGACTGAAATTAGTCTCCTTACCGATCCCGTCCTGTCATCTGGAGATCGAAGGCAAGTAGCTCCTCGATCTGCGCAGGAGTCAGTGTCGACTTCATCTTGATCGAACCGGACGCAACCATATTGATTCTCAAGCACGTCTGAATCGAGCAATTGCATTTGAATTCCAAACGAGCCGAATAAAAAGGGAGAAAGCGCACAGCTCGCATTTCGTCGCAAGTGAGAATATTGAGACGGAGTCGAGAGATCTCCAATGGAGTGTCATTCGCAGCGTACTTGGGAGCCATTGCGGGCGCTAAAGAGAGCATCAATACCAAGGGTACACTGGCACCAAACCAACCTCCCCGGAGTCCGATGACTTTCCCTGTCGCTCGAATTCTCTCCATTGCCCTCTTCCACATCCGGCTACCGATTCCTGATCCACGCAGTTCTGGCACGCAGATGTACATTCCTTAGATTAGGTGGATCACCATTAGGCAACAAGCGTATGGTAATTACCGATGAAGGCCATCTCATCGTATTCATTCCACACAACACATCCGAAAAAGGAACCGTCTGAGAGGAGGAATGTCAAGTCCTGGGGTGTGACAGCCACTAACCTTCATCCTTCCTTGCAAACACGCATCTCGTAGAGGTGAGGGAGGGGACGAGAGAAAGCACTCAAAAAACTGGCTGAGGGCGATGAAAAAGAACTCAAACTCACTGAGATTATCGTCGGATGTCCATTTGAGGCGTCTCACTTCGTCTTGCAACTGAGTCCACAGAAGATCGGTCCCGGAGTCCACGATAGAGTGAGAAGGTACGGACATTTGATCGAACTTGAAAGGGTTGGAAAGGGCAGTGAGCACAGTACAGACGCCAAGCCGTCTCTCGCTCTCTCCCTTGCACTTATGTACGTCAGGGGGATGCTACTTTTGTAGTGTAATGGGGGCGAAAGAAGCTAGGCCCGATGGCGTGTGCAAAATGTGTGGTCGGGAAACGTGCGGGCGATCACAGGGAATTTTGATCTTTGGGAAGAGCAAACACGAGGCAAACACGGAACAGCTATGGTGTATAAAACTATTTATCCATTCCACCAATAACAGACACAGCGATGATTACGGAGGCCTCATTAGCTGCTATTGGCTTCATTACTATTCTCAGACCACGCATCACCACTGATCGGTAGTCTTTCATGAGAAACATTATAACGAGTGCATCCCATGTGGGAAAGCCGGAGTTCATTGCAGTACAAGCCATTGCGATGCCGAAATCAGGGAAGTTGAAGAAGAGACACGTGAGAATGAAGAAATATGGAATGTAGACGAATAAAACGGGAACAGCTGTCTGCAAGAGAACGCCTTGATCTTGATTTCATTCATGGAATTGAAGAGAGAAGAAGACCCACCAGCAGGGTAGATCTGCCCCTCCCCCTAGATTACTGAAGGTGGTACTGCCTCGTGCCTCCTCCCAAAAGACTCTCATCAAGTCTTCCCGTTCCATCACCAACAACCCCTGCCTCAAGAGTTGCCCTGCCCTCCAGCGCATTCGCATTCGCCCGTCTCTCTCTTCTGCTGAGCGTGAAGCACAGTGGAACCTCAGAGAGGAGAAGAGAAAGCGAAATCAGGCAGGTGGGCCCCAGTGGGTGATCTATGCAGGAGTTCTCATGGAGAAAGGTAAAGTCGCTGAGTTCAAGCAGTCCCCTCCCCCTCAAAACTCCTTCTCCTTCCTTACCACTCAGCCGTCAAAATAGGTGTCTCCTCCCGACTTTACCCTAGTAATTTCTCTCCTTCCATCCAGTCATCGTCTTTGTCTTCTTCTCCTTCTCTCTCTTGTCTGTATTTCAATTGTCGATCAGTAACAAGCTCCCGGCGTTACACCATCTACTTAGAGTTGAAAAACCAGACATGTTGTGCATAACCGAATCATGGCTTAATAGCCGTACTCCCTCTTCTCTTTTAATTGGTGATCTACCCTATATTGCAATTCGTCGTGATCGTTGTACAGGGCGTGGTGGCGGCACATTCCTTTTCCTCAGAGACCACTTTCATTAAACCGTTGTCGATTGTATAAATAGAAACATTGAATGCCTTTCCATTGATCTACTTACTTCCTCCTCTCTGGCAATCCGCATCTGTATCGTTTATAGACCTCCCAACTACAGTATTGCTCAAACATAGTCTCTTATCGATTGTCTTACTGATCTAGTATCTACTTCTTCTTCTCCCATTATTTTCATTGGTGACTTCACTCTGATACTCTCTCCACCCCTACAACCAACATTGATGTGTCTCTTAACTCCTTCGTTTCTAGTGCGGCTCTTTCCCATCTTATCACTGCACCCACTAGAAATACTCGTTGCATTGACTGGTTACTTACCAGTGATCCCACCATTATCTCTGCACCTACTATAATCCCTTCTTTTCCCTCCTCAGACACCTCTGGCATATCTTTTTCCATTGACTATCATTCTCTCCCTCCTTCTCAATCCCTTATTAGAGATTATGCTCGTGCCAATTATGATGATCTTTCTTCGTATTTATTTAATATTGATTGGTTCAGTTTGTTTTCTGTTTCCCCGGACCCTGACTCTATGTATTCATCGTTTGTAACCATAATTCACCAAGCCATTGACTTGTTCATTCCCTACCACAAACCAAAACCAACTGTTGCATCGTATCCTCCTCACATCCAGAAGCTTATCCATCGCAGAAACATTCTTTTCTCTAAGATTCACTTGCTCCCTGTTCGCAATCAATACGAAAGGTGTAGTAGAGATCTTTTGAATCAAATTAAAAAATGGAACCAATTTTGTGAGAGGAAGAAACTCAAACACTCGAAGGATCTCTATAGACACATTCGTTCTCTTACCAAACCCAAGTCTATTATTCCTAAGCAATTGCATTCCTCTACCGGTTCTATAGTGTCTCCCAGAAATTTCCAACCTTCTCGCTTCATGTTTTGCATCACACTTTACCCTCGATGATGGCATCATTCCCTCTATACCTTCCCACCCTCTCCCTCCTTTCCTCTCTAATGTCTCTTTCCTCCCTCATGATGTTCACAGAGCTCTCAAAAAGCTCTCTCCTCCCTGTTCAACTGGCTACGATAAGATTCCTCAGATTGTTTTTCGCAAATGTGCTCACGCTCTTTCTCTTCCTCTTTGTGACATTTTCAATATCAGTATGCTTACCGGTATTGTCCCTTCTCTCTGGAAACACTCCCTCATTACACCATTGCCTAAACCCTAAAAGGACGCCAAATTTCCCGACTCTTACAGTCCTATTTCTATTTTGTCCCCCGCTTCTAAAACCATGGAACGATTAGTCAAAGAGAAATTTGCTCCTTACTTATTTAGATTCGATGTTATTCCAAAGTACCAGCATGGCTATCGCCCTGGTGCTTCTGTGCTCACAAATGTTATTGACTCTGAGAATGATTGGACCCTTGCACACTCTCGTAATCAATTTACTGATGTGATCTACCTAGATTTCTCTCGTGCTTTTGACACTGTTCCTTTCACTAAATTGCTCTCTAAATGTTCTCACTATGGTATTCATGGAAATCTTCTTGATTGGATAGCCTCATTCATCACAGATAGGCATTTCTCAGTTCGTCTCGGTGATTGTATTTCCCAGCCGTTCCCCGTACTTTCTGGCGTGCCCCAAGGATCAGTATTAGGACCGATTCTATTCACTTTGTATGTATCTGATATTACCCATGTACTTTCTAAATTCCCGGATGTTCGTATCCAAGCCTATGAGGATGATATCAAATTGTACATTTCCTACCCCCTTGCCTCTGCCCATTTCATGACCTCCCAACTTCAGACAGCACTTGATGCAATTCATTCCTGGACCATTGTTAATCAGTTATCACTATCTGAGTCTAAGTGTAGTCACCTCCACATCGGTTCTTCTCCCCCTATTTACAAAATCAATAATGTCACCCTCCTTAGTAAATGCCCTCAGCGTGATCTAGGTATTCAAGTTCTCCCTTCCCTTCTTAGGAACGCCTCTGTTGTCGATCGTGTCAGCAAAGCTAAGACTGCCCTTTACATTATGCTCCGTGCTGTGTCTGTTAACTCTTCTGAAATCCTTATAAAATGCTACCGTACTTTTGTACTTCCGCATCTTGACTTTGCTTGTCCCTTCTGGAACCCTTACATCAAGAAAGATAGTCAAACACTAGAGAAGGTCCAAGAATTTATTCTACCGCTGTTTTCCATCCTCTTCTTATCCTCTCAGTCTTCCTTCCTATTCTGAACGTCTTTCTTTTCTTGGTCTTCAAGCGCTTTCGGAGAGGAGAGTGATCTTTGATCTAGTTTTCGCCCTTAGATTAATGAATGGCGATACGGTCCTTGATCGTAATAGATTCTTCACTTTCAAACCCCTTAGAGACAGATCAAACACATTCGGAATACATATAGAATTTACGAAATCCACCCCACGTTTTCATTGTTTTTCTAGGAGAATAGCTAGAATATTGAATGAGTTGCCTACCAATATCCATTGTTCATCGAGTATTGATGCATACAAGAAGAGATTACTTGAATTAGATCTTTCTAGGTTCATCATTTATCGTTAATAATATCTTTCATGTTTGGTTAATCACCTTGTTAGTTTCTTTCCCCCACCCCCTCCCCCTCTTTCTCTATCAATCACCCCCCCCCCACCACCCTTTCCGTATCCCTTCCACCCCAATTCCATCCCCATCACCATTAGTGATCTTTATAGTCTGGTTCTCGGAGCCATGTCAAGCTGGTATACACCGAGTTCCTCCTCCTCGGAAATCCTCCCACTCTCATCTCCTCTATGAGATAACGACCAGAAGAAGACAAGAAGAGACCAGACTATTAGATCTTTTCTTTATCATCCCACTCCTCCTTTCTCGTTTCCTCTCCCTTCCTCCCATCCATTGAGAGTCGTTTTTAGAAATATATTATTCAAATGTATCATTATTTGTTGCGCCCTCGGGCGTAGATAAAATATATATAAGAAAATAAGTTGACCCGGATTATCAAGGTCATCAGAAGTTGTCTCTGCAGATGTTTAGAGAAAGCTGTTAGTTTGTCCGCCATAGAGATACATCGAAGAGTGAGAATAGCGAGAAATGAGGCGAGACATATTGACGTGAAGAGAATTGAGTCGAGAGACAAAAGTACCAGTCCAGCACGCCAATTCATTTGGTCATCACGCTGAAAATACATTGAAATGGCATAGAGAACATGACAGAAAACGTCACCCAATGGTCCATGACAATGAATCCGTCCATCAGTGTTCGACCATATCTTTGTCGATATTCCTCACGAGCAATAATAGTCCCTATCTCATCTATCTCTCCTGTTGCTCCGTACACACAAATGGAATACTTGCACCGAAATTTTGTGCGTGTTTCGAATCGGATTTTTACCATGATGAAAATCCTGAGATATTCGCAGAAATCAGCAGCGCAATGAACGGCTTCTTCGTGAAAAATCGTATGCGTGCAGGGCTGAAAAGAAATTCCTGAATTATACTTCGCTTAATTTAGTCTTACTGTTTCACAGCCCAAAATCGATAGAGAAAACGTATAATCATCAGGATAAATGGGATGGTGAAACTGGCACAGTAGAGACTTGTCAGCTTCTGAAAATATCTTTTTACAAAAAGTAGGAAATGCGACTGACTCTACTCTCAATGTACTCTAAATAAGTTGACCTGGATTATCAAGGTCATCAGAAGTTGTCTCTGGAGATGTTTAGAGAAAGTTGATAGTTTGTCCGCCATAGAGATACATCGAAGAGTGAGAATAGCGAGAAATGAGGCGAGACATATTGACGTGAAGAGAATTGACATATTGACGTGAAGACATATTGACCATGATACAGACGCAAAAGTGTTGCCCACCGATACGACTTGCTGGAAAGAATATGCTTCGTAAAACAAAAATGCCACAAAAATCATAAATTAAAAAAAAATGCTCACATGATTGACGTTGGCATGTACGAGAATCGAAAATATGTCACAAGAAGTGAAGATTTGCAGTAGGACTTTGTAAGATCCTAGACTCTTCCTCGAGTGGCATGATATAAGGAACAAGAGTAAGCTGTTGAGAATAAGGCCGGTCACTAAATGCGTCTACTAAATTCGAACATAAACACAATTACTCACCAACATGAACGCGCTCTACAATTTTAACAATAGAGATGGCTGATACCCACATTCTGATTGTCCTCGAAGAAAATATTATTATATTCATCGAGATTACTCGATATTCAGCGCGGCTCCTTGGGAACGTTCGATATTATAAATTTATTCACCATGCACTCGTCATTAAAATTAGAGAAAAAATGCCCTTGAACATGAGATAATAGATAACTAATCATACTGAACTATTTTTATCACATCTTTGTGGAATTATATTCTTCAGTCAATCAGCTATTATTTCACGTCAACAGCCTCTCTGCAGAGGAGAATTGTTCCCATTGTTTAATGTTGACTTGAACAGATGAAAAGTGTGGATTTGTGGTTTTTATTTTTGGTCATCTTCACAAAAGAGATACCATCTATTCCTCGGAGCATCGCTATGCATGGTTGCTGGCACTGACTCGTTGATGCCACGCTCAATTCCTATGTCTCCTTAGTTATTCTTAAGCCACTTCTGTTGCCTATAAATAGAGACCACAGGCTCCGCCCACTTGGAGGAAATAGAGAGTTGCCCAAAACCTGGCGAGAGGCCGAGCAAAATCGGAGACTCAACCAAATTGAACGATCAAAAGAGTTTTCTGTAGGTCTGAGGATCTTCTATGAAATATGTGAGGCGCAACATGATCCATTTAATATAATCGGTCAAAATAATTTCCAAAGTTTTATTTGGCGAAAAGGAAGCATTTATAGTGTATGGATCTTGTTGCGCCTCTCGTTATTTATTAATTCAATTTTTCCACTAATTCTAAAATAAATTTCGATGAAAAATATAAAGTCTCTGAATTGCTCGACCTCTGCAAAAGTTAGAGTACGCGCGTATTCAAATTCCGACTTCCGTTGTTTATCTTTACAACTAGCAAAACTGCCTGCAAAGGAGGGGGTTTGATTAACAAGCACGCTACCGATTGAGCCACAAGACCATGTGTTCGCTCGTCTCAGGTGGGCTACATAATTGTGAGAGGATGGAATAGGCCAGTAATGCATAGTGGGAGCCTCGAGACCACCTTTTCAGTTGTTTCTCGACAAAGTGTTGACTTATCGAAATACGGCCAAAAGTATGATGTTACTGAGTCCCAGAGGGATTCTTTTTCTTTGGCACTACTTTTCGATTGCCTGAGTGAAATCGGCTATCGACCCTGTGGTCTCTACTTATAAAATGTTGATGTTTTTGCTTCCACTTCCATTTGACTTTTTTTTGTAATTTTGATATTTTGAAACTGAGAATCCACAAGTTTCTGTCGCAAAAAATCAATATGATGAAATTCAGAAGAAAACAACACTAATTCGCTCGGCGATCCTTGAAACTAATTCATTGGAATCGACAAGATAGATTTTCAGTTAAATAAAACCAAGATACACGTTCCATAGCAAAAGAATATGAAAGAATGCGTGGGTACGACTACAAATCTCCACAATCTGCCATTGTAGTGCGTCATAGCAAAAAAATCCGCATATTGACAAGGAGTCGCAAAAGCCAGCGAGAATTGTGCGAATGAGAATATTCAAATGCGTCACGAGGAACTGGTGATTGGTGTAATTTTTGATAGCAACAGACGGATTTTTAAATTTTCGATCCAAAGAATGTCCTGCAAACATTTCGTCATCTTTCATACGTCATGATTACTTTCATTGAAACGCTGATAACCTCATCTCTGAGGGTTTTGCAGAAAATTATGAGTAGGTAAGATGGCAAGCGCGAGTACAAATCTGTCGCGCATAAGAAGATGGCGAAAAATATGCGGAAGTCTTTCTGATTGTAAATGTCGAGGTGAATTTTAGTTACTGCACTTGCCTCAAAATTGATTGCGAACACGAAAGAATGTGCGTAGAATACAGTGTAACATATCTTGAATCGAGCGAAAATGACCAGATATATTTGAATGATTTAACCTCTAATCCCATTACAAGAGTTGCAATCCACAATAGCGAGATTGCAACTCGCGATGGTGACGGTTCTCTTATCCCATTCGTTGAAACGTGCTAACAGGTAAGCGAGCCTTTACTTCCTTTTAAATCTTTATTTGAAACCTCACGATGAAACCTCCAGATGACTACAATGTAGAGCCCGACTGTGAAAGCACAAGCGTTGCGAGAACAATTCTCAACAATGAATTTATGTTACATATCCTTCAATTCGAGAGAAATTTCACTTTTCGAATTTTCTCTCGATTTCGTCGGATAGGTCCTGGTTTTTCGAGCACAACTTTTTCCGTTCTCCCTTTCATGAGTTCTAGTAATGAAATTCGATTTCTTCGCATAAAAATACGTCAGAAAATCTACTTGTTTGATGGTTTTGAAATAAAAAGTTTTTCGCACCATAAACAAGCCTGATCAAATCGGTACCTGAGAAGCCTTTGAGCCATTAGGAAACCACCGTACCACATTTTAAAATTCAGAAAAAAATCCTCTAATCCTAATTCCTGACGTAGAATTTGAATATGCCAGTTAGAAAGTGCGCATCTGACATGGGAAATTTCTATAGCACGATTTCATCGATTTGCGACCGAAAAAGTCGGTTTTTCGACCATAACTTTTCTAAATCACCGTATCATGAGTTCTATCATAAAAATTCGTTCTCTACGTGTGGAAACACGCTAGAAAAACTACTATTCTTATACTTCTGTGATAGTGACATTTTCGACCCCAAAAAATGTGGGATACTGTAAGTCCACTAAAACCGACCTGAGGCCTTAGCTAGTAATGGCGGCGATCAGCACTCGGGACGCTCACTCCAAGAAAAACGTATGTAGAGATTCTGAATTTTCACCATCCGTGGACCTTTTTCACTAACTCGTGGAAGGTGTGTTAAGCACCTTTTCTGTAAAAATGCATTTCGGGTTGTGCAAATCGAGACGAATGGTTATATCTTTAGCTTGTTTACAAAATTATCTCAGTCAATTAATCCGTCCGACTTGCACTGTTGCTGATACTGTCTTGTTCGTCACATCGGAATTTTCTGTAGCACGATTTCATCGATTTACGACCGAAAAAGTCGGTTTTTCGACCATAACTTTTCCAAATCACCGTATCATGAGTTCTATCATAAAAATTCGTTCTCTACGCGTGGAAACACGCCAGAAAAACTACTATTATTATACTTCTGTGATAGTGACATTTTCGACTCCAAAAACTGTGGGATACTGTAAGTCCACTAAAACCGACCTGAGGCCTTAGCTAGTAATGGCGGCGATCAGCACTCGGGACGCTCACTCCAAGAAAAAAGTATGGAGAGATTCTGAATTTTCACCATCCGTGGACCTTTTTCACTAACTCGTGGAAGGTGTGTTAAGCACCTTTTCTGTAAAAATGCATTTCGGGTTGTGCAAATCGAGACGAATGGTTATATCTTTAGCTTGTTTACAAAATTATCTCAGTCAATTAATCCGTCCGACTTGCACTGTTGCTGATACTGCCTTGTTCGTAACTTCACTAGCTTCCATTCTCATCGTGGCTCTTCTCAGCCCACGCGTCAGAGCAGATCGATAGTCTCTCATGAGAACGATAATAACGAGTGCGTCCCATGTGGGGAATGCTGATATGATCGCAGTACAAGCGGCTCCCAAATCGAAATCGGGGACGTCGAAGAAGAGGCATGTGAGAACGTAGAAATAGGGCAGATAGACGATGAGAACGGGAAGTGCCGTCTGAATGGAACAGGGATGGGCAAGTTTATCTATCATGGAGCTATTCCGAACTGAATATCCACACCTGCACAATGAGAGTAGTCAGAAGTTGCCTCTGTAGGAGTCTGGAGAGGTTGGACAGTTTATCTGCACGAGCAATGCATCTAAGAGTGAGAATAGCGAGAAAAGATGCGAGGAATATTGATGAGATGAGAATTGAATCGAGAGAAAGAAGAACGAAACCGGTCCTCCAGTTCTTTATACCATCCCGCTAAACATGAACGTAATATCATTTCGAACGTATTTGGGTACCCAGTGGTCCATGACAATGAATCCGTCCATGACTGTTCGATTAAATCTTCTTCTGTACTCCTCACGAACGAGTATCGTTCCAATCTCGTCAATGTCTCCAGTTGCGCCGAAAACGCAGAAGAAATACCTACAACAAAAATTTTTTTTTTAAATATTAAGATACTCACCAAGCAAGAAATCCGGATAAGTTCATTGCAACAAGAAGGGCGATGAATGATTTCTTCGAAAACCGTGCGATGCGTGTTGGACTGGAAATGATGTAATGTAAATAGAAGAAATTGTTCTTCTCACTGTTTCATCGCCCAAAATCGATAAAGGAAGTGAATAATAATTCAAATAAACGGAACCGCGAAGCTTGCGCAATAGAAGCTTGCGCAAAACCGATAAGTTTCAAAATGTCCAGAATCACCCACTCTGCTCTCCGTGTATGACCATGAGACAGAAGCGAATGTTGTCCCAACTGATACAACTGGCTGTAATCAATTTCCATTTCGTATTTTCCCCATCTTCAAATAGAAAAAATATTCAAATATGTCAATTAGCTTACATGATTGACATTGGCATGAACAAGGATGAGAAAGATGTCGAAAGATGCAAAGACAAGCAACAGATATTTGTATGAACCGAGAGTTTTCCTCGAATAATTCGACATAAGAAATATCAGCATTGTGTTGCAGATTAATCCGGTAACTGGACTTTCTATGTATTTATATTTCGAGGAAATAAATGAGCTTACCGACATGGACATGTTCAATGATTGTGAAAGCCTGAATGACCTCTTCGTTTACGAAATACATGTCTAAACGGTGTTTATGAAGATAAAATGATGACTAATGAACAATTGAGGTTGCTCGAAGATTGTACCGTATAATATACACGATCCCCTGGGACGTAAGAATGCGAAAAATAACTTCTATTTTATCTTCAATAAAATGCTTGGTGCACTTTCGTATATAGTTATTCAATGAAAATGATAGTGCACTTTTGTCGTAGATCATTGTTATCATTTAGTTTTTCGAGTTAAAAAATATTATTTGTCTACTGAGGCGATGGTAACCCAAATGAATAGCTGAAATCTCTTTATTGAAAAGGCGTGGTCATTCTTATCTGCGATAAAAGGCGAATTTGTGGATTGATCAAATTCATATTTCAGTTTCTATTCGAGGCAGACAATAGTAGGAATGACCACCGATGGAAGGTTGATGAACTCATCGGGTTCTGTTCCAAAGGCCACAATGTCTACAGTTAACTGCATCATACACATCACTCCCTTCATGTTCACTGGAAGAGGACCAGTGTAACCAGGAATCGTCGCCTGGTAATGTCAAGATATTGGCATAAGATATTGTCATGAGAACAACACTTCAGTGATGAGTAGATGATAACTAACCTTTCTTCCATTCTTGCACGAGATCATCACATTGAACTTCTCGCTGTCGGTGTAATCACACGTGTCCTGGATAAGATCCGCCTGATTCGAGTAGTTCCGCGAGCCACACGCATGGGCGCATTCTCAAATAGAGCAAGGATTATGCTAATACAGTTTTGGAAGTTACTCCCTTCAGCAAAACGGCTTTGCGGAGTGACTAAAGATCGATGTTGACTCACCCGGTTTCGATGGCGCCTTAATGAGGAGTTCTGGTGGTGCAGTAACCTTCGTAGTGGTATCAGGGACGGTAGTTGTAGACGTTGGTATCTCTGGGGAAGACACGGCCACGTTCTGGCCGAATACAGCCGCCTGATTTGTTCAGCATAACTGAATTTTTTCTCTGTACATGCAGAATCGAACCTTGCCATCGCCGCTTGTCCCATACCATTTTCCACCGATGCAAGTCAGATCATCGTATTTGCCGGATTTAATATCCTGAAATCACCACTCTATTTTCTCTCTCAAACTCTTTCAAGACTTTCAAGGTCTACGTTCCGAACATTTTAAAGAGACACATAACTTACCGAGGTGCCATTGATGGTGCTTTCTAGACACGAAAGTTGGAAGTTTCCACCCTTACAGTTTTCCACTGCTTCTCCGGAATAAGGACAGGTCGGACAGTCGAGGGCTAAAGATGAGAATATCTGATTCTGGCAACGAGGTAAATAACCGTACCGTAACCGACGACAATAGTAGCGAAAACGTATGCCAGTATCATCATCAAGTGAGGATTAAGGCAAACCCTATTTTATAAAGCGCTCGATTTATGTAAATGAAGCCCTGTTGAGAGAGATAATCCGAATGGCATGAAACCGGTGTTGCAATGGTACTGAAACAATCGATGGGTAGTTTGATAATCTGGTCTTTGTCTCTTCCAACAGATCATCTCATCTCTTGCAATTGGTTTGTCTTGTATTCTCGGAAAAATTGCCATTATAACGTCTTAATATTAATTTATTGGAAATACGTACCCGGAAACGAGTTATAAATATGAGGACGATCGCCTTATTTTCGAGCAAAGGCCGGCACAGCTCAAAAAGGTCGATTTTCTGAAACTGTGTGTTATGGGGTTATCGAGGGAGGTGAAGACGCTGTGCATATCCATTTCGTCCTCAAACACCTCGTTGGCTCCAGACGGCGTCACGTCGAAATCGAATTTGGACACGCTACTCGGCTCTCGAAAGTGCTAATTTTAGGTGATAGCCTTTCCTGCGGTAGAATTCGACGGCGAATACGCCTGTCTAGTTCATTTTTTATGATTTTCAAAAACAATTTTTTTTAAAATGCAAATCTTGACAGAGACGTTTCCGGGCTTGCCACTGCGCAGATATCGATCGGGCGTCACGAGAGGATTCCGAATCTATAATTTCCTCCAATTATAGGGTCGGACCGCCGAGCTATCCATTTTGAAGTGCTTTGAGATTGTAAGAAAAATGGATCCCACGTCCCTTCCTCTCCCCCTCGATCTCTTCCCTGGCCCCGATCGACGAGAGAGCGTGGAAAATAGAGAGAGGGCACGAGAGAGTAGGGAGAGGGAGAGGAGGAAAGCCTCAAATTCTTACAATCTCAAAGCACTTCAAAATGGATAGCTTGGCGTTCCGACCCTATAATTGGATGAAATTATAGATTCGGAATCCTCTCATCACGCCCGATCGATATCTGCACTGTGGCAAGCCCGGAAACGTCTCTGTCAAGATTTGCATTTAAAAAAATTTTTTTTTGAAAATCATAAAAAATGAACTAGACAGGCGTATTCGCCGTCTAGTCTGTGATCAATCACAAACTACTCTTCTCCTTGGCGCAAGGTTAGACCGCTCTCCTCTCTAGAAGAAAGACGAGCAGACAACTCACACTCTCGTGCACACTACACTTCCCAAGGGAGAGTTCTTAGCCTCTTATTCATTGGCCAGCCTCTAGCAGTTGATAGTGAGCTGCCGTGATTTACCTGAAATCGGGCGGGAAAGCATCTTCCGCTCTAGGGTTCATGTGCTTGTGAAGTGTTGACCCTCCATTCTCTATCGCTTGTTTTCCCTCTTTTTCCCTGCTCCTCTTTCCTCTCCTCGACCCTCACATTCAGCTCAATGGACGCGTGGAGTATCATCCTTTTCGTGCTTGGATATCTCTTCTTAGCCCTTGTCGCACTTCGTCTTCTCGCTTCTCTCTACAGGATAATTGGAGTGTGAGATCATCTCTTAATTTCCCTAAATTGTACTGTTTTACAGATATTTCTTGTGTTCGCGGCGTGATTTGCACGCGAGAGCAGGGGCGAGATGGGCAGGTGAGCGAGAGAGAGGAAGGGGGTGAGAGAAATGGGTAAAGAGGGGAAAGAGGGGAGATAACGATGAGAAGTGATCTTTCTCCCCTCGGTTCCTATGCAAGAGACAACGGAAAATAAAAATAAAAAAGGATCTTGGACGCTCAAGAATGAGAAGGAAGATTATCGCACTGAATTGTGCGCTCTAACCCTGAATATTGGAATGAAACGGTGTGATTTAGATACGTTACCAATGAAATTGCAGTGATCACAGGAGCGACTGATGGAATCGGAAAGGCATACGCATTTGAGTTGGCTGACCAGGTTTTCGATTACAAATTTCATCAAATCTTCAGATAAATTGTTTCAGAAATTCGATATATTCCTCGTGTCAAGAACCGCTTCAAAATTGTTCGAAACAAAGAAGGAAATATTGGAGAAAATTCCTGGAGTGGGTATTCCAGTTCTTACATGACAGCCTTTCCATGACTCACGTTAACTTTGAGAAAACAAATGCGCTGAATATCCGATAACGAAGGTGCTTCAATATTGCGTCATACACGTCTTTCGTGAATGATCCAATGAAAGTAAATACAATAATTGAAGGTGAATGTTGCCTCATACGCATTCGACTTCACCGCGCCAACTCACGATGACTACCAGCCACTTCTCAACGAGCTGGCTAAAATAGAGGTTCGCACTTTTTTCTCCCATTTCTACATTCTTGAACCAAACGCAGAAAACACCTAGTACCGTAATTTATAATATCATCGTTTTGTTTCAGGTTGGCGTTCTAGTGAACAATGTCGGAATGGCCATCGACTGTCCGGAGGTAAATGAATTTTCACATTGCAAAGTGCCCCTCTTATTTTTCACGGCAGTTTTCCACATCATTATTATCATGAACCATGTTTCATTGTACTTACGTACAAACATATCAATCCTGAATCAGGCAATGCACGAAGTTGAAGGAGGAATTGCTGCCCTTGCTCGCATCTCAACGTGCAACTCCCTGCCAGTCATCATTGTGAGTCTCAGATTTCCCATTCGAATGACAATGACTGTTTTCAGTTGTCATCTTCAGTTCTGGAGCAGATGGTGAAGAGGAAGAAGGGGGTCATCATCAACATCTCCTCTGCCGCTGCACTCACTGAGATGGCCTACTGGAATGTGTACTCGGCTGGAAAGGTAAACAGCCTTCGAAAGAAGTAGGAGATGTTGTTTGATATGGAGCCCCTTCATAAAAAACAACCTCGTCCCGACGAGCTAAAATATTTCATCAATTGAGATCACAAACTTCAGCGATTCATGCTCCATCTATCCAATATCCTCCGCCAGGAATACTCCCCACATGGAATCACCGTACAGTGTATTACACCAATGGGAGTGTCAACGAAGTTGAAGATTGTGAGATCCATCTGCAATTCATCTTAAACCATCTCTTCTTTGTTAGGTGGACACAATCGTTTTCTTCGAGCCGTCCGCTACAAAATTTGCACGATCGGCACTCAAAACTGTTGGAGTAATTGGAGAAACGACAGGATATTTCGCACATCAAATACAGGCGAGAAAGTACCCATTGATTCGCTCTTTCAGTTCAGTTTTGAAAAGTTTGAGGATATATCGAGAATATCGTTTTAGGCAGAGATGATCGGTCTGATGCCAACTTGGCTCGCCAATAAGCTGATGGCTATATTCAACCTCAAACTCCGAGCAAGTATTCACGCAAAGCGAGCGAATAAAGCATGAATTGTCCACTACGAAAAGATAAATATGATCCTGTACAATAACAAGAGACAAGTGCGCGGCCAAATAGTGGATAAGGGCGAGAAGAATTGTCCGATTCCACTACAATTCATCCCGTTCGATTGAACCCCCTCAATTGAGCGATAATAGTGTGAAGATATCTCTCTTTTCTCTATAATCGGGTGGTGTTAACCGATCTCGAAAGATTTATCTTCGTTTGATTTTACGTTCTTTCATTTGCGCTACCTTATTTATCTTGACATTCGTACAGGATAATGATAGTGAATTGCAATGTTTCTTAGATGGTCAAGAAGTCCGAGTGTCCTGATAGAACTTGGACTGCGGTCTTCGACATTCTCGACTACATATTTGTTTTCATACTTTTACTACAGTTTCTATGGATTATCTTCAAAATCTTCGGACCGTGAGCAGACATCTTTTTGAATCTCTGAACCAACAATGATAGGTATTTCATCTGGCCTAGGAAGGATTTGCACGAGCTAGCGGGAGCAAAATGGGCTGGTAAGATTACGAGTGTTTTTATGCAAGACAATATTCTTTCTAGTTGTAACTGGAGCAACAGACGGTATCGGGAAAGCATTCGTGCATGAATTGGCCAAAATGGTAGAATATTGCGGATTTCTCCTCTAGAGTATCGAAACTTCAGAAGTTCCATATCCTTCTTATTTCAAGATCGCAATCAAGATTGGATGCGAACGTCAAAGAACTAGAAGTCGAGTTTCCTCAAGTAAGCGTGCTTATCGATTTCAATAAACGCATAAGTTTTCAGGTCAAGTTTCGAGTAATTGTTTTTGATTTCGGAGCATCGAGAATAGAAGAATATCAACCACTTTTTGATGAACTCTATTCGTACGAGGTATCTCGGTAAACAAGTGGAGGATCATCCCACCGGTCCACTGTTACAGATTGGAATACTCATCAACAATGTAGGAGCAACAATGGAGCATCCAGAGGTGAGATCAATTTTTAAAACGAGTAATCCCTAACACGGATTTCCTCTAATTTTGTAGGAAAATTGAGACCGTTTACTACAGGAAAAAATTTTGGGTCTTGGATTCCGCTGAAACTAGCTGTATTGACTAGAGTGAGGGTGAGGAGAACGCATGTCTACTTCATTTGACCAAATTTGCATATTGAGCCGATCTGTGACCTACCACTGCGAAATGCTCGATCTCGGTCAGTTTTTGACCTACAGAGCCCTCGTTTTTTCCCATCGACTCGTCTTCCCATGATCTACAAATAACTCAACTAAATGTACGGTTTAAAATTATGTCTTAAATGTGTTTAGCTTGATAATTCGTTTTCTCGGGTATAAAAGTCTAGTTCTCTCTAAATTTTCCTTTAAAGGGTATGAATTTTATTTTAGAATCGGATTCCGCACCCCTGATTTAGGGTAGTGACATATTCCATAGGTCTTCAATCTGGCCAGCCGATGTCGATCTCTCTAGGAGGGATCTTAACTTTGCGTATATTTCGATAAAACACGCTGAATGCCGAATCGCACTTCGTAATTATGCAAATGAATAAAATAGGGTGGTCAAACGATAGCTCTCGAGGAAACGGATAAAAAAGTTTTAGTTGTTTGAATCCTCAAAATGGAACGTTTTCGAGTTATCGATAAAATTCGAGTGATTATGACCGATGAGTGATTCTGACAAGAGCGGTCTCAGGCGGACTGTTCCGACAATCATCAGATTTCGAGCAATAACTCGAAAACGGTCGATTTTGAGGATTCAAACAACTAAAACTTTTTTATCCGTCTCCTCGAGAGCTATCGTTTGACCACCCTATATTATTCATTTGCATAATTACGAAGTGCGATTCGGTATTCAGTGTGTTTTATCGAAATAAACGCAGTTCAGATCCCTCCTAGAGAGATCGACATCGGCTGGCCAGATTGAAGACCTCTGGAATATGTCACTACCCTAAATCAGGGGTGCGGAATCCGATTCTAAAATAAAATTCATACCCTTTAGAGGAAAATTTAGAGAGAACTAGACTTTTATACACGAGAAAATGAATTATCAAGCTAAACACATTGAAGATATAATTTTAAACCGTACCTTTAGTTGAGTAATTTGTAAATCATGGGAAGACGAGTCGATGCTCTGTAGGTCAAAAACTGACCGAGGTAGATCGTTTCGCTGTGGTGGTCACAGATTGGCTCAATATGAAAATTTGGTCAAATGAAGTAGACAGGTGTTCTCCTCACCCTCACTTTAGTCAATGAAGATAGTTTCATCGGAATCCGAGACTCAATATTTTTTAAAATTACATAGGCGAAAGAACAACGATGAAATGTCGAAAACGGAAATTTTCGTCATTTTTCGGCCACCGTGAAAAGTTTTTAATGTCATGTCCATTTTTTTATTACATTGTTGGATTCTCCATGTAGAACTACCCCCAAAGAACATTTTTTCACGGTACATTTGTCTATGCGCTCGAGAGTTATGCTTTCCGGCCCGAGGCACTCTCGGAGGCTGGCGAGAGAACAATGACTAGAGATTTCGGCAAACGTAAAGATTTAATCACTTTTACATCATATTTATCTTCCAACAATCGTTTTCAATCATGTGTGTTGATATCATAGGGGTATGATTGCGATAAGACACGGAAAACTGAAAAGTCAAAAAAATCACTTTTTCAAAATTTCAAAAATTCATAAGTGTTGTATCTGTGCTCCAAATGGTGTATTTTAACAAAAAATCACTTGACTAATATATGGCAACAACTCCTAAGAGTTACAGCCGATTTGCGAATCTTTTTTGAAATAGTGATTTTTGGATTTTTGGATCGAGAAATTTTTCGACCAAAACTTTTTCTTTAGAAACCGGCCGAAAAGCACAGATATTGTTCATAACTCAAATTCGAGTGATTTTCCATTGGAAATACACCATTTGGAGTACAGATACAAGACTTATGAATTTTTCAAATTTTGAGATTTTGAAAAAGTGATTTTTTTACTTTTCAGTTTTCCGTGTCTTATCGGTATCATACCCCTATGATATCAACACAAATTGTTGAAAACGATAGTTGGGATATGATGTGAAAAGTGACTGAATCTTCACCTGATGGCGAAATCTCTAGTCATTGTTCTCTCGCCAGCCTCCGAGTGTGCCTCGGGCCGGAAAGCATAACTCTCGAGCGCATAGGCAAATGTACCGTGAAAAAATGTCCATTGGGGGTAGTTTTGCATGGAGAATCCAAAACTGTAATAAAAAAAATGGACATGACATTAAAAACGTTTCACGGTGGCCGAAAAATGACGAAAATTTCCGTTTTCGACATTTCATCGTTGTTCTTTCGCCTATGTAATTTTAAAAAATATTGAGTCTCGGATTCCGATGAAACTATCTTCATTGGCATTTCCCGGAGGATGCACTCCAACCTCTCATATTGGGCCGGCGATGAGCTCTAGGTATGGCACTTCACCCTGCACATATTGGCATAGGTTGTCAAAAAGTCGTCCGTAGTGAAAGTCCACTAACCCATGGAACGTCTCCTAAGAAACAACCATCAGGTTCTGCACAAAGTGCGTGGGGAAAAGGCCGAACTCCTCCGAATCTCAACCGTGAACACTCTTCCGATGCTCATGGTGAGAAATGGCATTTAGAGAGAAATTCTAATTCTCTCGTTTTTCAGCTATCATCAGCTGTGCTCGAGTATATGGCACCACGAAAAAGAGGTATTACAATAGCATTTCAAGATCCATGAGAACTATCTTAGGAGTGATCATCAATATCTCATCCGGCATAGCCCTAACCGAAGCAGCTCAATGGAATGTCTTCACTGCTTCTAAAGTGATCCCATATTATAACCTACAAGTGTAAGCCTTCAATTCAGAAGTACGTTCTACACTTGTCCAGAACTCTGAGAGAAGAATACGGCTCTTGTGGAATTACAATTCAATCACTTACCCCCATGAGAGTGGTGACCAAATCACTATTACCGAGGGTGAGCTATTTCATGTACTGAGTAGTGTTAGTTGTATTCTCAGGTGGACCGTCCTTCCTTCTTCGTTCCTTCTGCTGAGAGTTACGCTAGTTCTGCACTGCGGACGGTCGGAATAGTGAGTGAGACTGCCGGATACTACTCCCATCAACTGCAGGTAGGTGTTCCACTTGAGTTGCAAACAAAGTCATTTTATTTACAGATCGAGCTCAACAACTTTCTACCCACTTGTTTGTATCGGAGAATAGTGAATAGATCCACTCGGAAGGTGCATGATTCAATTCGAAAAGATTTAGAGAAGAATGGAACGGTGTGACACTCCATACCAGAATTTAGAATGGACAAACACTTAATAAAAAGGTTATAATCTGGAGCATTCTGGAAAAATCAATATTCATGGGTTCAACAATTGCATTTATCGAATCTATCACATCTTGCTCTTTTCCTTCTCGTGAATCAATTCAAAAGTGATTCCGAATGACTTTAGATAGTCGAGAATGTGAGTATCACGGAATGCCGATGCTGTCGTGTAGACGCCACCCCTGAGTGTCATTTCCCTTTTCGAGAGAATAACAAGATCTAGAAAGATCAAAGATCAGCAAATGCTTACTGCTTGGGAAGTTTGTCTGCATCATCCAAGAGAGCGAGAGCAGCCGATGCAATACAGCCAGAGGTGCCGATATACCCGAGATCGGGACCGCTGCACACTACCAACGCCTGAATACTACTAGTTGCATCACATGATTCCAGAGATCACAGAGAAGAAACTAGCGCCACTCTCTTCAAACCTCGGAGCTGGTGATTTGCATTCACCTTCTTGTTTGGATTCAGCTCATCCACGTTGTCTCCGTCATACCATCCTCTTCCAAAGAAGAAATACTCGAAGTGAGATTCCTCCATCTGCTGCTTTGTAGGACCGGAATCCTGAAATGTCGCGTATTCTACCATTCAAAGTGAACGGTTCCATCCCACCTTGAACATGTTGAATGAGCACTGCTCAGGGTATGATTCAAGCAGTTTTCTCATCGTACTAAATTTACTGAGCATTCCGAATGCTGTCATCCATCCACCGAGGAGGAGAGCATTGGAAAGAGATTCTGGAAAAGTATTAAAAGTGTAGGTATCTGGGAAGTTAATATGATTAAAAAAAATCAGCTTAAAAAAAAGTGTGTGATTGTTGTTACAGGCCCCTAACAATGTCTCACCGAATGCTATGTAGGTGGAAATCTGGAAAGGTCTCTTTCCGTTCACATGATAATCGTAATATTGCGAGCGCTGGACGATAGACTGAATGATATCGATTTTATTATTAGTAGAGTCGGTTTTACTGACAAACAAAGCTTATGAAAAGGCACCTTCAACCTACTTTATCAGCACCCGGAAATGGGAGAATCCACCCCTGCAGTGAATTCTCTTTCAATTTCCAAAGGAGTCCTCTGAATAATTGCTGCGTTATCTCAATTAATAACCGAATCAATAACCTCTCAGGCACTTTGAACTTCGTTTTCGGTAATCTATCTGGCATTATCGAGCGTCTCATTTGACCTCAAAGTCAGCTCTTATTATCCAAACATCTAAACAATAACAACCGAGATTGTCTTCTTCAGTGGAAGACAAGCTATCCATAAGAGTGTAGTAGCTGGTAGAACTGTAAGAGTAGCCCTGAACAAAAATATTTACAATTAATATTGAATGATGCATCTGTATTGTATAAAACATACTGATGCCTCGAAATTATTCTTGACAAAAGCTTCAACATATCCCAGAGTACCGTCGAAATTCCTCTTGAGCAAATCAGTTCCGAGATCGCAAGGAATTGAGTCCCATCTGTTGGAACAGTCATTTACCTAATAGCGGCTTCTGCAATCAATCGTACCCACAAGCTCCAACAACGTAGACTCCGTTCTCTCTTGTCTGCCTTGCATATTTCATCTCAACCTTCTCCAGGTACTGCAAATAATCAGCTCACCGACAAAGGTAAAATGAACTAACAGCAGGTTCTCCAGAAACATCGATGTAATTGGCTCCATTCTCGACTGCCGCTTTCACTACTGGCTCGCCATGAAGTCGAAACTGTACAGTAATACTTGCGAGTTTCTATCAGTGCCGCTCACTAACCGGTCCAACAGCATTGATTATCAATGTGGCCTGTTTGGCCATTCTCGCGAGTGATTCGTCATCAGATGTGTCGGATATTATCACATGATACTCTGATACACCGGGAACTCCTGTAGAAAGGCATTGAATCCCTTTGATGTTCATCCGCCACAACAAGCAAAAAACGACAATTGTACCTTCAGTCGTTGTCGCCATCGACGTCGTCGGCACGGGAATTTCAGGCAGGATCAGATTCTCGAAGTGACAGCAGTATGTTCCACCATTTTGACGAATGCAAACGCCCTCTTCAATCGGACAACTGTCCATGAAACAGACTGAAACAGACCGGTATGTTAACTTGAGAGGAAGAATAATTTTATTTTTGTTTTCGGCAATGAATACTCTCAGAACAATGGAAAACACTTGTCAAATGTAGATACCGGAGCATCAGCAGTAGATTAAAGATGAGAACACTTACTTTTTTGAGGATCGATCACCGAGCAAGTCAGACCTTTCACAATTTCTGATCTGACGATTGGAGGCCGTATAGGTTTTTCTGACGTATTTTCGCACGTAGAAAACGAATTTCTACGTTAGAGATCCTGAAACTTCGAAATAAAAAAGTTGTGATCGAAAGACTGCAAAAAACGCGAGTTGGCCGCGGTTTTAGGTTGCCTATTTTCTCACGGTTAACTGAAATGCTTAAAGGGATCTGACATAAATACAAAAGCCGATCATATTGTGATTAGACGATTATTTCAAGATTTTGAAAGAATAAAATAAATTTATAATTAAAATATTTATATTTTTAATTTAATTTACAAAAAAATGATAATTATGGTGTATATCGAGTGCGTGGTGGGATCAGCGGTCATGCCTAATTCAGAAAAGTCGCAAACTGGAACTGACTTTTCAAGCTAAAATCGACGACGAAATTTTTTTTTCGCGTGAATTTATTTATTTTTGCTTAAGTTTGTATTATTTCACACATTTAATTCCATTCTATTACGTAGTGCGCTAACTCGCCTGTCTGTTCGTGACAAATCGGTGTGATTTCGCTCAATGGTAACCTCTAAATCGCGTTATGAATGCAACGAACCCTCGATTCCTGCACTCAGTCTTTATTGCATTCTTCATTGATTACTTCATAGCTGCTAAATATCTTGGTTGTAACATGACTGAAAGCGTACTTGTTGAGGTGCGAGGCGTGGGCGCGGGTGGTGTGATTTCCTCAGCTTTCTGTCTTCTCTATAAACTCTTCAACATTCGCATCACCAGGTACGGAGCGAGCTGTGAGTGCCCTATCTCTTTTATTATATCTTATTTTTATCATTGCTACCCACTGGATAAGCCAGAATTGAATCTTGACACCTTAACGCTTCGAATTTCAGATGCTCGGTCATCGATTAGAAGCTGTGAGACTGAGACGTGACGAGGCGGAGTCGACTGAGTTGTGTATTTTTTAAAATACAATATTCTTAGATTATTTATATTTATAAAGAAAGGTTTGTTTATTTAATGATGACTCACATAATTGAGCACAGACCAGTGTATTGTTTGATGAAAGGAGTCACAAAAAAATTAAATTACCAGCCTAGTGATTAGATGTTTCTTTCATCTTATCTATTTGCTAAACTGTAATATAGTTTTGTAATTTCGTTGGCCGCGGTTTTAGGTTGCCTATTTTCTCACGGTTAACTGAAATGCTTAACCCTATATACCAAAATGATCAGGAAAAGATTCTCTACAAACTGGCTTAGGGATTTGCTCGCATGCGGCCATTGTCAAAAAACGCCTTTTTCTCGAAAACGAAAATAGATAGAGCTAAACTTTTTTTTCATTTTGTAGAGAATTGAATTCTAGTCGGGTTCGCGAGATTTGACACCATTTTGACCTTTCCCGGGCTGTTTTCATCGAAGAACAAGAATTTGGCCAAATCGACGTCGCGTCGTACCGGGATTCAGAAGCTTCTGATCGAAAAACTGAAAACGCCAGTCGATTCAGAATCAAAAGTTACCCCTAAGACGAACTTTTGAGCATATTCGATTTTTTTTGCTGTGCCAGACCCTGTTGTCCTTTTACTGACTCTTACGCAAACGGCCTCATAGGCAACAAAGAGAAACAAAATACTAGGATAATAAACGTCATTTTCAAAAGGTATCTCTCCATCCGACATTCACGAAGTGTCACTCTTTCACGCAAAAAGTGTGGAAGTTCCGTTTGCTCCGCAGACTTGGCTAATCTGTGCTTGCGGTGCCATGCAAGGGTTAGAGGAAGAAGAGGGAATGAATGGAGGGCTAGAGAGAAGCGATCAGCGAACACTCAGGGACAAATAATAACCTATGAAATACGCTGTAGAAGTCATTCTAAGTGATGATTATATTAAGTTCCATAAGTATGTCCAGAGCTCTGCATGTATGTTCGATGCATATTTACCGAAAATTACACGCTAGATATGCAATCCCTTTTAGTTCGTTGAAAGTTCTCACTGGAGAGAGTTCACCATAGTTTGTTGCGGGATTGTTTATCAGTGTGAGAGGGAAAGAAGATAGAACGTGCCACATTTCGATCCACTTCTTTGCCATTTTATCATTCCCCGGCGATCCTTTGAGCTAATTCTTTATTCAATCTCCTTTTCATCAGTTAGATGGTGTCTCGATATGATATTGTCGTGATCGGTGCCACTGGATTCACTGGATCGTACATTGTTCGTGCAATCGCATCCTCGCCCTTGTTCAACGTAAGGAATTAGTGGATTGACAATGCCAAATTTTTGGTTTGTTTAGGGAAAATCAATGGCTGTGGCGGGACGGAATGAATCAAAAATCCATGCAACTCTGAAACAAATTTCTGAGGATATTGGTGAGACCCTTCATCATGTGCAGTAATTGGCTTGTGCTCTATTCATCAAATGCGGATTACTTATACCTGATTCTTCGATATTCGAATTCTTCTCGTTTCTGAGCCAACCATCTTCTTGGTCGCGATATTTCAACGTAAATAGGCACAAAGAAAAAGGTAGTGGTGATGTGATTAGATAAAAGAAACGTGAGAGCACGTGAGTGCTGTCTCTATGGTTCTGTGAATATTCTCATTTTCAAACCTTTCTATCGGTGAACATCAAAGGGATTCAATGCCTTTCTACAGGAGTTCCCGGTGTATCAGAGTATCATGTGATAATATCCGACACATCTGATGACGAATCACTCGCGAGAATGGCCAAACAGGCCACATTGATAATCAATGCTGTTGGACCGGTTAGTGAGCGGCACTGATAGAAACTCGCAAGTATTACTGTACAGTTTCGACTTCATGGCGAGCCAGTAGTGAAAGCGGCAGTCGAGAATGGAGCCAATTACATCGATGTTTCTGGAGAACCTGCTGTTAGTTCATTTTACCTTTGTCGGTGAGCTGATTATTTGCAGTACCTGGAGAAGGTTGAGATGAAATATGCAAGGCAGGCAAGAGAGAACGGAGTCTACGTTGTTGGAGCTTGTGGGTACGATTGATTGCAGAAGCCGCTATTAGGTAAATGACTGTTCCAACAGATGGGACTCAATTCCTTGCGATCTCGGAACTGATTTGCTCAAGAGGAATTTCGACGGTACTCTGGGATATGTTGAAGCTTTTGTCAAGAATAATTTCGGGGCATCAGTATGTTTTATACAATACAGATGCATCATTCAATATTAATTGTAAATATTTTTGTTCAGGGCTACTCTTACAGTTCTACCAGCTACTACACTCTTATGGATAGCTTGTCTTCCACTGAAGAAGACAATCTCGGTTGTTATTGTTTAGATGTTTGGATAATATGAGCTGACTTTGAGGTCAAATGAGACGCTCGATAATGCCAGATAGATTACCGAAAACGAAGTTCAAAGTGCCTGAGAGGTTATTGATTCGGTTATTAATTGAGATAACGCAGCAATTATTCAGAGGACTCCTTTGGAAATTGAAAGAGAATTCACTGCAGGGGTGGATTCTCCCATTTCCGGGTGCTGATAAAGTAGGTTGAAGGTGCCTTTTCATAAGCTTTGTTTGTCAGTAAAACCGACTCTACTAATAATAAAATCGATATCATTCAGTCTATCGTCCAGCGCTCGCAATATTACGATTATCATGTGAACGGAAAGAGACCTTTCCAGATTTCCACCTACATAGCATTCGGTGAGACATTGTTAGGGGCCTGTAACAACAATCACACACTTTTTTTTAAGCTGATTTTTTTTAATCATATTAACTTCCCAGATACCTACACTTTTAATACTTTTCCAGAATCTCTTTCCAATGCTCTCCTCCTCGGTGGATGGATGACAGCATTCGGAATGCTCAGTAAATTTAGTACGATGAGAAAACTGCTTGAATCATACCCTGAGCAGTGCTCATTCAACATGTTCAAGGTGGGATGGAACCGTTCACTTTGAATGGTAGAATACGCGACATTTCAGGATTCCGGTCCTACAAAGCAGCAGATGGAGGAATCTCACTTCGAGTATTTCTTCTTTGGAAGAGGATGGTATGACGGAGACAACGTGGATGAGCTGAATCCAAACAAGAAGGTGAATGCAAATCACCAGCTCCGAGGTTTGAAGAGAGTGGCGCTAGTTTCTTCTCTGTGATCTCTGGAATCATGTGATGCAACTAGTAGTATTCAGGCGTTGGTAGTGTGCAGCGGTCCCGATCTCGGGTATATCGGCACCTCTGGCTGTATTGCATCGGCTGCTCTCGCTCTCTTGGATGATGCAGACAAACTTCCCAAGCAGTAAGCATTTGCTGATCTTTGATCTTTCTAGATCTTGTTATTCTCTCGAAAAGGGAAATGACACTCAGGGGTGGCGTCTACACGACAGCATCGGCATTCCGTGATACTCACATTCTCGACTATCTAAAGTCATTCGGAATCACTTTTGAATTGATTCACGAGAAGGAAAAGAGCAAGATGTGATAGATTCGATAAATGCAATTGTTGAACCCATGAATATTGATTTTTCCAGAATGCTCCAGATTATAACCTTTTTATTAAGTGTTTGTCCATTCTAAATTCTGGTATGGAGTGTCACACCGTTCCATTCTTCTCTAAATCTTTTCGAATTGAATCATGCACCTTCCGAGTGGATCTATTCACTATTCTCCGATACAAACAAGTGGGTAGAAAGTTGTTGAGCTCGATCTGTAAATAAAATGACTTTGTTTGCAACTCAAGTGGAACACCTACCTGCAGTTGATGGGAGTAGTATCCGGCAGTCTCACTCACTATTCCGACCGTCCGCAGTGCAGAACTAGCGTAACTCTCAGCAGAAGGAACGAAGAAGGAAGGACGGTCCACCTGAGAATACAACTAACACTACTCAGTACATGAAATAGCTCACCCTCGGTAATAGTGATTTGGTCACCACTCTCATGGGGGTAAGTGATTGAATTGTAATTCCACAAGAGCCGTATTCTTCTCTCAGAGTTCTGGACAAGTGTAGAACGTACTTCTGAATTGAAGGCTTACACTTGTAGGTTATAATATGGGATCACTTTAGAAGCAGAGAAGACATTCCATTGAGCTGCTTCGGTTAGGGCTATGCCGGATGAGATATTGATGATCACTCCTAAGATAGTTCTCATGGATCTTGAAATGCTATTGTAATACCTCTTTTTCGTGGTGCCATATACTCGAGCACAGCTGAAAAACGAGAGAATTAGAATTTCTCTCTAAATGCCATTTCTCACCATGAGCATCGGAAGATTGTTCACGGTTGAGATTCGGAGGAGTTCGGCCTTTTCCCCACGCACTTTGTGCAGAACCTGATGGTTGTTTCTTAGGAGACGTTCCATGGGTTAGTGGACTTTCACTACGGACGACTTTTTGACAACCTATGCCAATATGTGCAGGGTGAAGTGCCATACCTAGAGCTCATCGCCGGCCCAATATGAGAGGTTGGAGTGCATCCTCCGGGAAATGCCAGACATGTCCCAAAAAAAGTCGAAAATTTCATCCACGAAAAAAAGACGCTGTTATAAATGTTTCAGGCCTATTTTTCGATAACAATGACGAAAAATATAGTTTGGAAGCGAACGAACAACGACAAAATGTCGAAAACGGCAATTTTCGTCATTTTTCGGCCACCGTGAAAAGTTTTTAATGTCATGTCCATTTTTTTTATTACAGTTTTGGATTCTCCATGCAAAACTACCCCCAATGGACATTTTTTCACGGTACATTTGCCTATGCGCTCGAGAGTTATGCTTTCCGGCCCGAGGCACACTCGGAGGCTGGCGAGAGAACAATGACTAGAGATTTCACTCGGTCACTCAGGCACCTTTAATTTTTTTTAAATGTCTTAATTTTTACAATTTTGTAGTGAATGGAGTAGCCGAGGAAATTTGGAAAGCAGCAGGAAACGATCTGATCTCTGCCCGCGCTTCCGTGTCTCTTCCTCTACAGGACGGTTCAATTCAAGTTACTTCGGCCTACAATCTAGTCCCTCGTTATTACAGTGAGTGATTAGCGAAATATATTTATTAATTTAATTAAATTTCCCTTAGATATCTTTCACGTTGTGGTACCGATTGTCGCCAATCCAGTTTCATTAACATCGGAAGAATGTGAAAAGATCAAGAACTGATATGACACGATATTGCTCAAGGCAAGAGATATGGAGATGAAAGATATGGTTCGTTACATTATATTTCTAAATGAGTACTCTAACTATTCAAGGTGCTGCCGTTTCTCGGAAAACCTAGAAATTGCGGAGCTCCTGAACTCGTTACTGTGGATGCTATCACTATTGCCTTTGACTCTGTGTTCAAAGCAACTTGGAGAGGATTAATCGAGGTGATTCTAATTAGAAAATGCAATATTTGTTCAGATCGTCGAAAACATTGTCTTTACCGCTACATTGAGAGATGTGTACAATACTGCCAAAGAAAATCCGCTCTATGTTGACAGGAAGGCATCCCAGAGTGAGTTTGGATAGTTCGTACAAGATTAAATTAGCTATTCCAGCAAAACCGATGGAAGTAGGAAGGACATGCACTGTTGGAAACGAACGATTCAAATGTGTTGAGCAACACGTCAGGTATTTCATTCATTTGCAAATAAGTATCCCATACTATTTTTTCAGAATCAGTTCAGCAGTCGGCAAATGGAAGTCGTCAACACGATCTCTCGATCTGCTCGGTTGCTCTCATGAGGCTGATCTGATTATGAGCCGTATTGGACATTTCGATGTTGACTGGAAGAGCTCTGTACTTGATAATTTATTGAAATTTTTAAAATGTTCAAACAATACATTTTAGGAAGCGGGAAATCATGAGATATGCGCAAAACATCTGGAAATATTTATCATGGATTGGAGTAATCCGTTCTGGCAGAACTTCAAAAGGAGAAAAGACGATGGAAATATAATCTGTTCTTTCCCAGATCATAAAGGTTATTTTTTGCATTCTTCACAAAGCTGAAAAACATGTTCAGGACCAAATCCTGCCATGAATCGTGATCGCACAAATCTCAAAAATCTCGAATCTCGTAAAACAATCTGTGAGGTCATTGCTCCCGGTGCTGTGGAAGAGTTAATGAGAAGAGTCATGAATGGAGTGAAACTATTGGTTTGATTAGTTAATTTTGACAAAAAATAAAATAAAATTTAGCAAAAGGACACTGGTGCGCCCATCAAGGCGCTCCTCGCTAATGCGGCGGATCTGTTTGAAAGAGCCGATTGCAAGCTGAATCGCCTCTTCGTTCTGGCGACTGTCGCTTCTTTTCCTCTGCCATTGGTGAGCTGGAGATGGAAACGAAGCTAATCATTACTTTACAGCTTCAACAATTCTTCATTGGATTGACTTAGTACTATCATCAGAAAGCAAGGGATTTGTATGCTAGGGGAAGAGTTGATGTCGATCGGCGTATTACTCGATATGAAGAAAGCCATCTGGACAAGCTGATCGAGTTCATTCTAAGGTTCAACATTAATACATTATTTTTTGAAAAAAAATTCTTTTACAGCCCTCTCGTTGTCATCAATTTGCCATTCGATGAGAGACAAGAGAAAATTGATTCTGGATCAACGATGTCGATGCCCAACCTAGTCAGACTGCAAACTATCGATGAAGTTTACAGGATGTATCTAATGGTAAGCAGACTTTTCCCATACCTATGCAGTATTAGCAAATTGTGTTTTACAGTACTTGGAAGAAGAAGGTATTTCTGAAATGGCACTCAAACCGACTACAGCCAAGTACATCATCGGTGTAGTGACTCCAACTCAGAGAAAAAAATCTGACCTGCGTTGATGAAAAGGTGGCAGAAGGTGTGAAGGTTAGCGTTATAATATTTTTTCCGAAATTTCATTATCTGTTTTAGGCATTCGATGAGCTTTTCAATATCGTCGCTGAATTGCTTGAGAAGGGAATCATCGATAAACATACATCGACAATTGTAATCAAGGATCTACAATCCGGAAAAGCCTACCTTCGTGGACTTCAAGGTATCGAAATGCAATTAGCAATTAATTACCCGATATTATATGTTCACATCAAACTCCACGACAATTGTGCTGATCACTGTGCTACATACGCTCTTTCTGATCCCGATTCAGAATGCTTTGCTGAAAAGTGTGATCACGATCACGACAGTATTTGTGACAGGTATGTTATCTTTGGTGAAATTCAATTCAATTGCATTTTCCAGGTGTGCCGATTTGGATTCGATTCTGGACTAGATGAAAGAACTTTTGGAAGAAACCCTGCAATCTGCATCTACTGACGCCGACAAGTATGTTGATTGAGATGTATAGTCAAAATAATGATTCAGGGAACTATTCTCAATTCGCAAAGACGAGTGCATCATCTACTGTGATGCTATCTACGAAATGAAGAAACACCGCGCAGAAACATGAGCCCTTGTATCCTCGAGAGACGCAAACCGAGTATTATGGAAAGTCTGGAATTGCCATCCACGTCAGCCATGCAGAGACAATAATCAACGGAGAAGCAGCAGAACATATTTCTCTCCACATTTTCGAGGCCGGAGAGAAGCAGGTTTGATTGTAATCCATGGTTCGGCTAAAATTTCAAATTCTACAGGACGGAACTGCTGTCGCTCTGATCCTGGCAGAATTTCTCAAGGAGCTGCAAAAGATGGGAGTAAGCCGTGTGATCATCCGTTCTGACTGTGCAGGCATGTTTATTTTGAAAATAAATGCTAATCTCATAATATGTCAGGTTGCTATCGAAACGCTCCACTCGTGTGCTCTGTATTGAATATGCAAAAAGACTTGTCATCGATGAATTGCTCTTCTCGGAAGCTCAAGCTGGCAAAGGCCCTTGTGATAGAGGTACGATATTCCAAAATGATTAATTTTTAATCGATGTTTATTTAGGAGCCGCTCAATTCAAGGGGAAAGATCGTGACTATGTCACATCATCTCGTAAGCCAATTGTCACGAAGGAAGATCTACGATTCTCTCATCGACACGAAGCATGGAAAGCTGCTCAATGGTGTGAGCATTCATCTCTGCGAGATCATGAGCAAGACGCAAGTCAAGTCGAAGATTCCCAAGATCACTAGCTACACTAGCTTCGCATTTGAGGTATTTCACTTCAGCAAATGTTATTTATTTATTTTTATTCAGATAATATTTCTGAACTACTAATGGAATAACAATATTTGAAACATAAAAGAAAAATATTCTGAAATGAACAAAAACATCACTTCAGGGCAGCGAGATTCGTCTGAGACATCATCGTTCAATCGGCAATGGAATGATCATTCGCCTCTGTTCCCATGCGAGGGAGAAATGAAGATTATTCGTAGTAGAGGGCACACTATCGATCAGCCTGATCTGTTCTGGCGCACAAGAACCTCTCATCAATCTCGACCCGTGAAGATTGAGAAAACTGAGGATGCAATCACTTCTTCTCACATGCTCCACTATAAACTGTGTTCCTTTTCAGACTCTAACCTACCAGATGGTGCTTCCAATGGGGTCACTAATCAGTATCTCCTACTGGTTTCTCGATATGATTTATCAATTGCATGCGGAATGGCCTGGTCGACTCTTGATGATGGTGAGGGGATGGTAGCATCTCTCAACAATCTCTATTCCAGACTGAATGTTTCATCTGCCTCGCATCTCCGATCATCAATCTCTCGTGTCTTCCGCCATACAGAAAATCGTTCACTGGGTGGCAGAAATGTCAATCCATATCGCAAACTTCAGAACTATCCAACAATGTATCATAATGTGTGAAACAGTAATATTATCGTTATGAACCATAAATTATGTTCTGATGTATGGGAATCATATTAAATTACGTATTATTATTGTCACGATAACCGATAATGATAAATTATATAAAAATGCAGATCTAACAATGAATGAACACACGTTGGTTATTTGTAGTGACCAAGTTCAGGCATATATTCATTATACATATTCATGAGGAGATAGACTTTTTCATCTTCTTGATGTTGGGTCGCAGCCTCCTGAAGAAAATATTGAACAACCATCACAGTTTTAAAAAAAAAGTAGAATTGAAATGAAATATGAACGGGCATTTGAACGAACCTCCATGTTGACGAGTAAACATAGAACTTCTCCCAATCTGTCTGCATAATTGGTTCTTCCTCCAGTCGCATAATATTTGTGCAGTTCCGCCATAATCAATGTTCGATTTTTCTTCACAACATCCGTTATTTTTTCATCGTCGGTCGTGGTTTCTGTAAAAAAGGAATTCAGAGAATACAAATCTATGATACGTAGAATCGAGTGAAAGGTGTATTTCTGATAATGAAACATACGGTCATTCCATAGAGCGAGCCCGAGAACTGCCAGGAACTCCTCTCCAGTAAGCTGAACTCGTTTGAACATAGCCTTGTTAGTCACTAGATTCCGATTTACATTTTTGATTATTTCACTGAAATGGGAAGGTTGTTTGCATCAATATCTTTAGGAAACAATCGGAAGTGTCCTACGAACCAGTAACTGCATCATTCAAATATTATAAAACAATGTGTAATGGGTGAATACCGCAAGCATTTTAAACCATGGGTATTATATTTGAAATCTACATTCAATAATGAAAATAAATTTGTTGCAGTTTAACATTATTGAGATACGTTTGAAAATCAGAAATAACAATTTGAACTCACACAGCTGCTTCCTCTTTGTTCACATGCTGAGGGCAATCAATAAGGAAATCATCCACTCTATCGGCAGAATATATCGTCGTGTAGTTGGGCATACTGTAATGGGTAAATATGATTATTTGCTCAGAATTATTCGTATCGATGTGAAATAATTTATCAGGATTTGAGATGATCACTCACAGAGTATCATCATCGGGAAAGTGGTTCACTGAGCGATAGAGATCGTCAATTTTGTTCAATAAATCGAAGTTCCCATAAAGGAGTAGTCGCTGCGATTATCAGTTGAGAAAGTACCGCGGAAATACACTCAAATCAGAAAAAAAAGTTCTCACTTGATCTGGTCTGGACAATTTTCTGAAATCTTCGAAAGAAGAACTGTAGAAATTCATCAGACCGGTATACATTATCCTCGCATTTGGAACAGCTGTAGTGTAGGTCTCGCGTGCGAATTTCTACAACTTTTGAATCTCATTTTTTTCATCAATCTCATCGTGGCATAGCTATCCACATAATTAGAACACCTACGATGGTTCCTCGTTGCAGTTGATCGAATGTCTGGGTTGAACAGGTGCCCATCTCTCCATTCTTCCTCATCAGGCAAAGCACTCTATAATGGGACGATCGTGCTCAAATGTAGTTGAATGGGGGATACCCGTAAGCTCTCTTCATCCTCTCCAGAGTGGGTGTCTCACTACCCGCGAAGTAGTGAAGCAGAGATCTGTGCTTGACCCATTCAACGGAAGATTATGACATGATACATTACGTTTCGTGGTCGAGAAAAGCAGGGAATGAGGTAGAAGCAATTCCGTGCTGGGCCGTTTTTCTCACTGCAGTTTTATTTCCTTCTTTGGTGACCACCTCGTGGGCTTCTCCCTGCAAATGAACGTGATTGGTCAAGCCATATTTGAGAGACAAACAATTGGTTTAGCTTCAGAGCACGAGGTGAGAACGAATGTGAATCGATCAAAGCGACATTTTCTACAAGTTGTTCTGGGATCTGAAATGTGAATGAGAATGAGATATATTCGAAGGATGGATAATGGAACCTTTCGAAATGCATTTGTTATTTCCTTCTTTGCACTTGAGGATTCGATTTTGAGAAATCGTTCTTCTGAAAAATGGATGTGAGAATACGGCGAAATTTGAAGTTCCCAAACATGATTTTATGAAGAAGAAAATAACTGACTTGTAAAAGACCGAGCAGGCACGGCAAGTATTGATGCCCAAGTGAATTTCGGTGGTTGGCACTTCGCAAATTAGACAATTTTCAACCTGCTGAGAAACTATTATGTAATCTAGTAAACGAAAATAGTTACCTGTTGAACAGAAGCCATGCGCAAGCGAAAGATGGTGACTAACTGGAGCAACGTGCGAGCAAATGGAGGGAGAAGAGAGCCAAGAGATGGAGGGAGAGAGAGAGAGAGGGAGAGGGGGAAGAGAATGAGTGGAAGTACAACGCTGTCTGTTTCCTCTTTCAATCTCTCGCCCTCTCCATTCTCCCCTCGTCTCTCTCCTTTCTGACTCAGCACACACCAATCAGGGTTGCTATGAGAGATCACCAAAGATCATCGGAACAGAGAGAAGGGTCGAAATGTGCAGAGTCTACTCATAATGATATCATGAAGGTGGCATGGCATGCCCATTGTATTTCAGAACTGATGATAAAAATATATTCAGAGTGCCTGCGTATGTGCGCAACTACGCGGTTCTTCTTAACACTGGTTCTGCGAATGAATACTATATATCAGAGCTCTCAAAGATCTCAGTTTCATTAATTAGAAATGAACGTTTATAAGTCGAGAAATTGTGTTGAATAAGAGAGTCGCGTGTTCATATGTTGCTACTGTCGGGAAGATCGAGGAAGATCATTTGTTAGAGTGGACTGCGATTGACTCCCCTTGGATCCTTTAGGCTTTGTGAAGTATTCCACAATCGATCTGGAATATCTAGTTGAATTAATTGTTATTCTGCGTGATTGCCTTTGCAACACTCGAGTGGACATCAGAATGATTAGAGGATGAGACATGGCTAGTGTTAGGTAGAGCATGTTGATAGCGAAGATCAGTAGGAAGAATGTTCCCGGAGTAACGGCGATGAAGGGAAGAAGTGACAACAGGATGATGAGAAACTGTGTTATTGAAGCGGCGTTTAGACTATTATTCAATACCGAGTAGAGGAGGAAGAGAATGATGGCCTGTCGGAGTGCGCTCATTTCGGGAGATGAGACTCGCGTTTCCTTGATGTTCAAACTTCTGAGAACAAGAATTAGAGAACATTATTTGATTCGACACTATTTCATTCGAAACGACTAATTGCTCCAAAGTGAGATAATGCAAGTGGTGGACACTATTCCCATTGGAAATTAACTACCGCAGACCTTTTCCTGTGGAGTGTGACTACTATTCCGACATAGACGCATGCGTTGAGTATGCAAATGACGTAAACAAGATAGATCAGAACCTTAATAGAACCTGTAAGGTTGAGTGAAAAAGATAGTTGCATACTTTGAGAACGAACACCTTGGAATTACTGTAGTTAGTGTGATTATCAGTCTGAAATTAGCCGTATTTTGCAAGTTCACATTCAATTTATTACATTACCATATAAAATTGGTCGCAAACATCTTGGAATGTATTCGTCTTCTCATTGTATTCACGGCGGCATCCGAGAATTGAGAGAAGGAGGGAACTGAGGATAGAGAGGAGAACGACTAGAAAAAGCCAGACGAATACTCTGGAAATGAGGAAAGAATGCACGGATAGAAGGAGATGGCATACCGAGTGAAGATGAATTCGAATCGACGAACGACAAGAACAAACACTCTATTCAGACTCATGAGAAATGAAATGAATAGAATTCCTAAAAAGCCATTGTGTCCCTAAAATAGGAATATTTTACCATAATCAGAAAACAAATCGATTGAAGTCAGCAAGGCGTTTATTGTTTCAGAGAAAACTTTTCCCTGAGGAAATATTTCAGTGAAAAAGAGATGTTGGGAAGTACCTTGTTCCAGTACTGGGAACTGACAAGGACGGCTTGCATAAGGGTCATTATTGTGGTAAAACAGAGCAAACCGCATATTATGAAGAAGAAGTGCGACTGTAATTCTATTCAATTTGATAGTCTTTCTCCAATTTAATTCATGTTGAATATTGTTCGACGGTTGACAATCATCAGGGATATCACGAGTGAATTGATCAAATTAGCGATGATAACATAGATACTGTGGAAAGTGACAGGCACGAAATAGTACCGGCTATGGAACACAATTTTCATACTTGGAATCCAACGAAGTGTCTCTCACCTATTGCTGAAGGTTGCCTCCACACCATCAACAGGAATGTAATGTCCAGGCATTCTTCCATAGATGGGAACTCCATTGGCAGGCAATAGCATTGAAGATACGAGGGAAAAAGTGGAATCACTCTCTTTCTCATGGGCGTGAAACGAAAGAAGACATTAGAAGGTACCAATCTTCGAAGTCTCACCACAAAAATGCCCCCAATTACAAATGGGACTAAGTTGATCATGAGAGTAGAACCAATGTGAAGAATTGTACTTTTGAGATTGCTATTCATACTGGGGGAATCAGGAAAAATTATCTGGGCTGGGAATTGTGGATAAATTGTCTTATATTTATTAATATTTTATCATTCGAAAGATGTCATTTAGAACCACAGATCCTTGGGTCTATTGGCGATGTGATTGGCGACTTTGGGAATGGCGAGGAATTTCTTCTGATGGGCAGCAATGAGGGGGTAATCAGAGAGGAGTTTCTCCGGTTCGGGAACCAATCGAAGGAGCATCTCGACCACACAACCAACGAAGATGTCGGCGTGAGTGAGAGAGGGAGTGGAGGCCAACCAGCCTGTCGAGGACTGAAATAGACGTGTGATGCTTTTCAAAGGCATTGATTCCATTGATATCTACCTCGGATTGAGTCTTGTAGATATTCAAGTCTATACCCACAATTCACTCACCTTGCTCAATGCCTTCTCGAAGAAGGTGAAGTTCTTATCTCTGGCGGGAATGAACACAGATTGGTAGAGCGCCGCCTGGAAGTTGACATTGATTATCGATCGAATTGCCGTCTTCTGAATGCTCACCTTATCTCCAGGGAAGAAGCCGACGTTGCATCCATGCCAGGGGAAGATGGCCGTCATCAAATCAGCCATTTGATCCGCCAAAGAATCAGCGAGCGCCGATGAGAGTGGAGAAGGGCCGGCAAATCCTGGAATAGGCAGAGGTAAGTTCGAGGAACTCTCGCACAATGATTTGGTGATATTGTGTTGATAAGCCATTAAATTATGTACCAAATTCGCGGGCGAGATATCTCAAAATGGCTTGAGTCTGGCCGAATTCGACGCCATCGACGGAGAGAACGGGAAGAGTACCAAGAGGAGTTGCTGAAATAATGAGAGCGATTGGCAGTTTGAGACTGGTCTAGTTGAAGAGGGAACATAGAATGGTTCGGCACCATACAAACGAGGAGAGATACGCCAAAATGAAATATAAATGGGAACTAACTAAGCTTGAGGGCTGGCCAATCCTTGATCGCGACGCGAACATCCTCGAATGGAACATCGGCGAGAGCGAAGAGAATGCGGATGGGATCTCCCCTGAAGTGAATGAATCATTGAATACTCTATGCAGCAGGTCTGATAACGACAAGGTCAGTCAAAAAAAAAACAAATAGCCAACCTTCCCGAAGTGTTGAAGTAGGTGAGCTTGTAGGAAGGCATGTTCAGTAGCTGCAGATGAGATGAACTGACTATGCGAACACTCATGCGAGCTTTTATAGTGGCCCTCCCTCTGCCTCGTTCGTCTCTTCGTCTGATCCCTCCCTTTTCTCTGTGTTCTCTCACTTACCACACTTTATCGGAGCACCCCAGATACACATTTCAGCACAAACCCTGCCAGTGGGAGCGTGAAGGTACGCTCTCACGCTCCCTATGGCATGGTTTGTGCCTTTAGAGTGCACTGGGGAGTTCAAGAGATCAACGTTGTAAAGATGAATCAGTGGTGTTATAAAAACAATTTTTTTTTTTCAGTTTTAACACATTTATCAAGAGGTCATACGATTCTTCGCCCTTTAGAGAGGGTTAGGGAAGGTCAAATGAGAGCTCTGATGTGCATGGCGTTCCATGTGACTTTTCTTGCTTCGTTGAGAAAGTTTGCGCCGATCGTCTTGCGGAAGAAATCGCTCCATCTTGTCATAGGGCGGCCTCTCCTTCGTTTCCTTCGTGGGAACCAGTCGATCATAGATCGGCTCCACTTCAAGCAATCATCAATCGAGAGTTTGTGTACCCAAAACCATTTTCTTTTCTGCGCAGTGCGAACGAAGTCCAGAATTTTTGTGGAATCACGCAGCCGCTGGTTAGAGACATGATCAAGCACAGTACATCCAACCATCCATCGTTCCATTTTGCGCTGGGCCACCGATAATCGATTCATTTGAGCTTTAGTCAGTGCCCAACTCTCACATCCATACAATACCGCGGGAAGTATACAACCATTGAAAAGACGGCGTTTATGTGCCATTGGTATACCCCGATTAATGAGGAAGGTGCGGTGTTTATGGAATGCCCCGAAACCAGCTTGAATACGTCGGGTAATTTCGCAGTCATCCTTTGCACTGACAGCGATAGAGCTTCCCAAATACACCACCCTTTCCTGTAATTTTACAATTTTCCCTGCCACTTTGACTACCCGGGGACAAAGCTTAGAAGTCATCCCAACGGTTTTGTCCCCGTTTAGCTGGAGTCCCACAGTAGCCAGTACCCGCTCCAGATCCCTTGCCATTACCTGAATCTGCATTTTAATCATGTGATATGAGAACAGCATCATCGGCGAATAAGATATGAGAGAGATACCATCCATTTACACTTATTCCCTTCCTAGTCCAGTCTAACTGTCGGAATGCCATATCGAGAACTGAGATGAACAGCCTCGGAGACAAACAATCCCCCTGTCTTACACCTCTTCCAACCTTGATCTCCACCTCATTCCCATTAACCATTACCATATTTCTACTGCCTTGTGAGAGACCCGCGAGGAAAGAAACTACTTCTGAGGGAATGCCCTCCTTCTCCACTGCCCTGTACACCGCGTCTGTGTAAACACTGTCAAAAGCTTTAGAAATATCTACAAAAAGCAGATAAATCGGCATCCTGTAATCGACACAGTGCGCAATGACGGACTTTAGAGTATGAATTGCATCTACGGTTGAGTGACCTTTTCTAAATCCCATTTGCTCCCAGCCCTTATTTCTATCCAAAACTGGCGCATATCTCCTATTGAGCAGCCCGGTAAGCGCCTTCTGCATAACAGGAAGCAGGCTAATCGGTCTGTAGTTTTTGGTGAGGGATGGATCGCCAGATTTGGGTAGAAGAATTGTACGTGAATCCCCAAACCCATGTGGAATATTCCCCATTATGATACTATTGAAGATGGTAGTGAGAGTAGGGACCAGTTGATCTACCCCGACACGCAGCATTTCCCCCGTGATCCCATCCTTCCCCGGTGACTTGCCCGATTTGAAGTGTCGTAACACTTGATCTACCTCAGCTTCGCAGATGGGAATGAATGGATCCCTTTCTATCTCCTCCCGATACCCCAACCCACCATCACCTTCATAAAGACCATTGTAAAAAGATTGAAATGCCCCTTCAATACCCAATTGTGAAGTTTCTAATACCCCGTTCCCGTTTCTAACCCTCATTATCCTATCCTTCCCAATTACCAATTTGTTAGTTGCCCTTTTGTAACTTTTCCCCATTGCAATGGCCTCGTTGACATAATTAAGGTAAGCCATATCCCGGTCGTGTTTATACGACTCCCGAATAGCCCTATTGACGAGTAACCATTCCACCCTTGAAACACCAACCGTATCCATCTTGAGTCCCCTACGCCTATCCAACAGATCCCTAGTCTTTTGGGAGACCCTTCTACCCGGCGGTGTGAAAGTAGTAGCAATTTTCCCCGCCCCCTGCACCGCAGACACGACGCTACCGTAATCTGGACTCGCACCTGCGCGCGTCAACTCTAAGCCTAGACTGAATCGAAATAGGTCATTTTGGAGGTGCGAGTCTCCCCGTGCCGGTCTATTGTGGTCCCGCCGGAATCGGAAAGGAAAGGAGATGGTGGCTCTAACCAGACGGTGATCTGACGTGAAATCAAACCGATTAACCACCCCCACATCTAGTACCCGAATTCCCTTTGGGAGCATGATATAATCTATTTCGTTGCAAGTGCGCCCGTTCGGAGAAACCCATGTATATTTTCTAATTCCCCGTTTTTTAAAGAAACTGTTACCCACCCCAAGTCGCAACCTCTCACATAAATCAACCACCATTTGCCCTTTTTGATTCCTATCCCCGTACCCGAATTTCCCCACCGAAACTTCCCCTGGTTCGCAACAACCCACTTTTCCATTGAAATCACCCAGGATGACTTTATGAACGAATCGATACCGATGACTTCCCGCGACTGGACTGTGAAACTGTCTTTCAACTTCATGCATGAAGTTACCGTACTCGATCATGTCACTAGAGGCGGGCGCGTAGATCTGGAATAATCGTATCAGGACCTTTTTCGACACCGCATCATCAAGAAAACAGATCCTGGGGGACAAAACGCGAAATCCGATCACCTTCCGTGTTACCTCCCCACTCACTATGAAACCCACTCCGGCGGTTCGATTCGGTAGTCGGTTAGAGTGGTACAGTCTTCCACTACTCCACTCAAGATCTTTCTCTCCCTCACTTGATCTTCTCACTTCTGACAGTCCGATAATGTCCACCTTGATCTTGGATAGGGCGTCTTCAAGCTCCACAATCCTTGCATCCTTGCATAGCGAGAGGCAGTTTAGAGTAGCCAGCGATAGAAGTGCCATGAGCATAGTCTACAGCTCCCACGGTGACTAGTCGGCTTGGGAGGGGAGACGAGAGCGGAGCGAAATGAAAACCGACCGAGCGGTAACCGAGCAACGCACTCGAATGTTTATTATTGATAAAAACAATGTGATTACTATAATGGTTATAAGATAAGATCGTTCTTGTTCACTCGGGCTCTTTCCACGAAAATGAGTTAGTTTTCAAAACTAACTCATTTTGAGTTAGAACTTCGTTTGGATATTTCTGTTGAATATGGAGGGGCTCTCATTTGTTCACTCCTTGCGCTAAGCGCACAATGCAAATACGCTGTTCAGTTCACGCTAGCTGCACACTTTAGCACAACTTTTTCTGTCCGAAATCAAACCCTTAAAATCCGTGCATGTGTTCGAGAGAGACCAAGGTAGGTAACTACAAAGATTGATGAAGTCAGTAACTCTAGTTACCCAAAATATTGGAATAAACATGAAGGTGTTTCCTCATTCGTGTTGGCGCTCATGTCACACGAAGCTAGTCAGTAGGACGATAGCTTCTTCCATGTGCTTCCGTGGCGCAATCGGCAGCGCGTTCGGCTGTTAACCGAAAGGTCGGTGGTTCGAACCCACCCGGGAGCGTATATTTTGCCGTTTTTCATGCAAGCTCGATTAGATTCATCATTTTCAGAACAGTTTTTTCTTCAATTTTGAAAGAAATTTTAATCGCAACGATACTTGCCTTCATGAGATAGAGAGATGATTTTAACATTCACAGAAGATTGCAACACAATTTTGACATAGATAATCCAGACACCGAAAATGCCAACCACATGGATGCTGATAGTAGTACTCAAGGAAGGCCGTAACGTGAAAAGTCGATATCCCCTTCCAATTGAAGAGAAGCATTGCTATCATCGATATGATACGTATCATTTGCGAAGCTGTTGATCCACAGAGAATATTGGGCAGGCTCAGATAGGTCTGGGGCATCTCTCATCACTGAAAAATTATATTATTATATTATTTAGCATATTATCGATTTCCTCTGTTGAAAAACTCACCATCGCTATCCAAGGAAAGAAGTGAGCCGTATGAATTGTCGTTAGCATAAGAATTGCTGAATGAAGAAGAGCCACCGTCACTCTGAAGGCGTATGTGGCAATGTACTAAAGATGTTCGTACCATGCCGTTCATTTCTGATGAGAGTCTGAGTCTTCTGAAGGATAAGTCAAATTGAGAAGAAATTGCATCCTCGGGGCTTTCATTGAACGCGAAACTAAAATGAGTTATTAGTTTATGATTGAAACATCGCCGCTACCGATTAGCAACTGGGTGAGTAATGGGAAGGCCACTGAATGTTGATCCAGTACTCGCTCGTCTCATCGTGTTGAACAGAAGTGCACGATCTTCCTGTAATAATCATAGGGATGATTACGTTTCAGTAGACGATTGACATGCCTTCGAAGACACACAATCATGCGAGTAGATGAATTTTAGGAGCTGAGTTTTCTGGAAAAAAAGTTTTCATTTTTTAGGACGACTGATAAAAATGACCTTCATTTCAGCATCGGCGATCATCCCGTCAATCTTTCCAATCTCACTAGTCAAATGTGCTGTCTTTTCCTCGTACTCCTTGGCTTTCGCAAGCAAATCACGTGTGCGCTGGCTGGAATTTCAGATTATTTTTTTTAGACAATATTAAGGAAACTAACCGATGTTTAGTAGCAGACTCATTGTTCTTCTGACGTCTCTGACGGTATTTCTCTTCTTGGATAGGATCAGATGGAACATCGAGTCTTGCGCCACGAGCCATCTTATGAATGAGGATGAATCAAGTATGAAACGGGATGAAGAATGCATGGCTGAAGGTGGTTTTATACTGCGAGATCGTCAATCATGGGATATGGATGGAGAGAAACGGAAAGCGTGTGTTAATGTGATCGCTAATTCGTGATGGAGAGAGACTATTGACATTAGGAGATCTTTCCCTCTTTCTCTCGACACGCTAACGGTCAACTAGGAGATTACAGGGAGGTCGAATTATCGCGCAATTGCCTAATTCGAATAATGGCAAAGAATTGAACACTCGGATTAGCACAAATCTGAACACTGGCGGAATCAGTTATCTGATGAGAACGGATTTAGATTTAGATGAAACAGTTATTGCCCCTATAGCTCATAAGAATTCATTTGTTAGCGGGTTTCTTCTGAAATTCTGATGTTTGATAGTTTACGAATAAATCGGAGTACTGATCTAGAGACAACATTACGGAAATTGTTCGGTTTCCTCTTCAATAACGGAACCCCTAGCGAGATTCTCTTCTACAGCGTTATTACATCAATACGAGATACTTTCCACGTCGAGAGAGAAAGACTCGAAAGGGATTCTCTCCTCGATTCTCCCTTGGTTACTTTCATTTTTGGGCGACTAGGCCTATGTCTCCCGAAGATAGTCCCCCTATTGCGTCACAGCTTTCGAGATGCGACAAGACAACAAAGAAACGCCCGGACATACAGGTTAGTCATGTTTTAGCTGATTTTTTCCCGATTTTACTTTTTCAGGGATTACGTGGAATCTCTATAATCGCGGTAATTCTATTCCACATAAACAAGAAACTCTGTCCTAGAGGCTTCCTTGGAGTTGACATGTGAGTATTTCATCCTCTTTTCGTATCAATAAAACATTACGTTACAGATTTTTCGTAATTTCGGGCTTTTTAATTTCATCAATTCTCACTCGAGAGCCGTTTCTGACTACAATCAGTATTTCCCATTTCTACAGTCGTCGTTTCACTCGAATCGTCCCACTCTATGTACTCACTCTGCTAATTACTCTCGTTTGTTTAAAGAAACTTTGAACAATGCTCAAATCCCATCTAGGCATTCGCTATTTGGATATTGGCCCCCCTCGACCTGCGTGAAGTCATTCACTCCACCAAATGGGCTGCGATATTCGCGAAAAATATTCAGCAGATATTGGAGTTGGGAGACTACTGGACGCAAGTGAGACTATTCATAGTCTCATAGTAGGATTGACAACCCTTGAGACTAATCAGGCCTCTGAGTTCGCTCCTCTTCTCCACTCTTGGTCTCTCTCGGTCGAAGTTCAATTCTACCTCTTTGCTCCTCTGCTTCAATACCTAATTTCATCCATTCAAGGAGCGCAACTTCGCTTAGTTTTCACCCTTGCCATAACATCGGGTTCGATTGATTATTTCTTTACTCAATTGCAAATATCCTCGCAGCCTCGCTCTTTCACTATGGTTTCCCTAATGGTTCCTCTCGATTCTTCTCTCTTCCTTGTCGTCTTTGGCAGTTCACGACGGGTTTCACTTCTGCTCAGTTGACGTCGTTGTGGAGTCAGGAGATTCACGACGACGACAGTCTTCCCTATGTGGAGTCAGACTCCTCCGGTTTGTCTTTCTATAATCCTATCAAATCAAAGGGTTCACGTCTTGCAGATGCTCTTACAATTCAATCAATTCCACGAGATTTTCCGTTCGTAGTATTTTCCTCATGGACATTAGTCATCGCAGTACTGGTACAGCTTCTTCTTCCGGTTCCCATCCCAGCCGACATTTTGCGCTTCTCGGTATACATTAAATTCAATTTATTTCGAAAACAGAGAAAATTCAGATCACAGTATGCGTAGCTTCTCTCATATTTGTGGGATCGCGATATCAGTCGATTCTTCTCTCGAATCGGTAAAAACTATTGAATAATATTATGCAATAACAATTGAGGATTCTCTCCTTCGTGGGGGACATCTCATATGAACTCTATCTCGTTCATTGGCCGCTCATAGTCTTCTATCAATACACAACTCGATTACCTCTTTTTCACCCAGGTTCCCCATTCTTATCTCATGGTATCAATCATCCAATCTAGGGGCCGCAGTACGAAGCAGCTGCATGATTCTATCATTATTCGCCGTCTGTGCGAAGATGATTGAGCGATTTTCGCACAAGCGGAAATTTCAATTCGTATTGATCGTGTACTCTCTCATAGCATTTCTATGCATCTCAAGTCCCGAATTTACAAACCTCGCGCGGAATCAAATCGGATCTACCAAGGAAGGAACTCGCAATTGTGAATTCGAGAAAAAACAGTTTAACGGACCGTCAAAGTCACTGCGTCTTACAACGAAATCCGAGTGCAATCATGACAATATACTGTAGTTTCAGTTCGTGATAGTTTGATATCGCGAACTGCATTACAGTGCTAAATGCAGTAGTGCCACCAACTCTCGCCGTCGCGAGCTGACTCTCCCTGTTTTGCTTTGATTTTCTTAATTCTTTATGTGTAATTGCTCCATATTTGTTACCTTTCGACGCTCCTATATCCCCTCAATATATTTCATCGATGCGTATAGATCATGCTTGTGAGCGAGGAGTGAGAGTTGAATCGAGTCGTGACCAAAGCCTCGTTTGTTCCGCCTTGTTCCTACGCGTTTGGAAGTTATCTACTTTCTAATGAGTGAGTAAATAAGAGAGGAAGTGTTTATCTAGTAAGCGAAACCGATACCCTTTAGCACTGCATGTTCGTGGTCCAAATGTCTTTATGATCGCATCGCTTTCGCACCTTATTGTTTGTTTTTCACCATTCGCAGCTATTTCTTCCAGGGAGACGCAAGATCTGGGAGGAGAAGCAAGCCCAGAAGCCGGTTTGGAACATGGCATCAAATGAAAAGGTAGTTATTCTTCTCTTTTATTTGTCTGCGTTACCTGAAGCAGTCATAGGCGTTATAACCTTGTGAACTTGTGGAAGAGAAGCGGTGACTGCTTATACTTGTTAGGTAATCTTTATTTATTGTAATGTACCCTTTGTTTAGATAAAATTTCGTTGATGGAGACAAGGCCCCCGAAGCCACCAATGTGACGGGACCGGAAGGAGCGGAGGTGCAGGGATCTCGCGATTATAACATTCTGATCCGCTGTCGTACTACTCGTCGCCAGTCGCGTCCCGACGGAGAAAAGAGTCAGTTATATTCGTTCTTACACAGCGTTTCCAAAAAGGTGAACATTCTGAATAATCTATATTTTTGCACTCGATGAATACCATACCAAATAGTACGATTGAATACTTATCGCTGTTGTAGCATACGCCGTTATTCTCTTGATAAGTGTGCGTGTGCTACGAAGGTCGAATAGCCAACATTAATGCTTATTTTGCTAATCTTTGTGGTTTTCCCGAAAACTGTAGACCTGCACGGTCAATTATTACTAGAGTTTGAGTCAAAACGTATAAAACAGCGCACGTGGATTACGGTATGTCCTTAGTATAATATTTCAAAATACTGTAATCCAAGTGCCTCTAATTGGCCGAGACTAATGAGGATGATTTTAAGGAGACGCCAGTCCGTTGTCGCGCCGAGCGACGAGAAGAGATGATCCTCCAAACCAATGAGTAGTTAGTGATCTTCTCAGTGAATTTCACTTAGCTATCTCCGCTTGTATAGATTGCACCAATTGTATACACATTGTGTACTTGTTAGTTTTTATGTTTGCTTGTAATGGATGTATTGATAATAAAGCGAAGCCACCAATGCCACCAATGCTAATGTATGTTGTTCAGCAGATATTTCACCAATGACATATTTGCACCGATATTGTTTGAGTAAACACTTTGATATGAGGAACAATACGGGATACGATGGCTTGCCTCATTCCATTTCTATTATCAAGTGATCCTCACTGAAACTGAAGAATCGTATACTGTTGATTGACATTGACTTGTTGAAATTGAGATCTAAATATTGATTTTGATTCATTTATTTTGCCGTTCAGTTACTCGAGAAGTACTGCGAAAAATACTGCAAAAATGTTGGCCATGTCCGGGGTTTGAACTCGCGCTGCCTCTAAACTGCAAGGAGAGAAAGTGCCCAACAAAATCGACACGTGCGATTCCAAGGGAAGTGCGAGGGAGAGCGGCAGGGACACGCGCTGTCTGCGTCTCTGCCCTCTTCCCTTCGAGAGTCTCTCGCAGGCCCTTTAGCCCCTGGGCATTGTAGAAACTTTGCGAGCGGTTTTCTCGGCCCAGAATTGATCAATCGCTTAGCAATTTTGGATTTGTAACGTCGTTCAAGGGTCCTTTCAGGCTGCATCGTTAGTTTACCATCGAAAATATTGAGTTTAATCCTCCTTTAATTTAGAATATTCAATATTGCAGTTACCTCGGAAGAGATTGAATCAGCTGTTCACTGGGCGATGAATACTGACATCTATCCCTTCCCTCCTTCTCTTCCTGATTCTGAAGCTCAACAGTGAGCATCGAAGCGCCTCATTTCAGTTCTTCAACACATTTCAGATGGACTAACTACACTGAACCCAAGCACATTTCCTACAGTTTTATTGTTGTGAGTTATCGATCATGGATATAAAGTTCAGTTTTCATATCAGAAAGGCTCCGGCAACTTGTCCATTCTGCTGATCGGTAACTCATTTGCGTGGAGAGCTGCTTCGGTGATTCCTAATGCATTTTCTGGAAAATTCAAGGCGCTCAGACTGTTCTCGGAACTCGGTAAGGATTCCGGAGAGCTTAGCGCCCACAATCATATTTCAGGATGTCCCGTTCTAACTTGGCAACCAAATTGCACAAATTTCCGAGCCGCTTTCACAACAGTGCTGGAACGAATGAAACCAGATATCATCTGGGTTGTCGCATGGTGAGTCACGGTGGTTTCCCAATCAAATTTATTCCAGGGAACCCAATTTCTTCGTTTACTCAAATAGCCAGCTACGGAACCAAGTGACTACTTCCGTGAAGCTTCTCCGGTGAGAAAGACGAGAATATAATTAACAGATTGGGATGCTTCACAGGGCTCATACGAAGCAGTTAGTGATCGATGGTCAGAGTGACTATCACGGATTCACAGTGGACCCCAAGCAGGAGACAATAAGAAGGTTGCAGTTGGGGCAGACGGACTTCAGTGATATGCAGTTGTCCAGAGAGGTTGTTCATCTAGCGTATAAACTACTATCAATCTTTTCCAGAAGCACAACGAATTGCACGCATCAGAGTGGTCGATGATGAGGTCGCTCGAATCGTCGACAGTCACATTTAACAATGTCGCCGATCAATTCTGCGAGTCGGATTATTGTCCTTTGTTCGTCTAAATTATCGATTTTCAAACGTTTCTCTATTATTCAGTTATAATCCACGAAATCTTCATCAGTATTACGGTGATCGAAGTGGTCACATGAACCAGGAGGGATTGGATCGACTGAGACCAGGATACAAAGAAATTGCGACTACGATAGTTTCGAAGCTTTCGAGGACATGATACGATTTTTGTGTAATTCTGTAACGTGATGCAATATGTTTAAAATAGTCAATGCCTTCGAATACGCTAGGTGTGGTGGCTATATACAGTCCCGCAGAGTCTCCGCCCCAACAAGTGGGGCACCGAGGGTCACCGTGGGTCACCCGAGGTCACCCCGACTTTGAGGCGGCGTTAGACCCCTTCAAAATGCGAGTTCGACTTACTTTTTTTGGCTATGGGCTTTTCTCATGAGGGTCAGTCGATCTGTGAAAGCAGATTTCCGAAATTTGCATTTTGAGCTACTTTCTGAGACGTCATCTTTGACCCGTCTCCCCTCCCCTCCACTCCCCTCACCCATTCCTTACTCTCACCTTTCGAGGGAGCGGTCATTTATGGAAATGAGGAGAGAGGAGGAGAGGAGGGCAAAACTATGACGTCTCAGAATGTAGCTCAAAATGCAAATTTCGGAAATCTGCTTTCACAGATCCATTGACCCTCATGAGAAAAGCCCATAGCCAAAAATAGTAAGTCGAACTCGCATTTTGAAGGGGTCTGACGCCGCCTCAAAGTCGGGATGACCTCGGGTGACCCACGGTGACCCTCGGTGCCCCACTTGTTGGGGCGGAGACTCTGCGGGACTGTACATACTATATAAGACTATGTTGAGAGAATTCGATTTGATATCAATAAATGATTCTTCTCAATCTGATCATGAACCGACGTGTGTGACAGGAGTAACCGCCACAGCTGAAACGGGTCTCCACATGGTCGACTTTCTGGGGGAGGCCGATGGATCATTCGCCAAAAACCCTCTCTGCAATCAGCCCAACACATCACTTGATGGAATCTAATTTATGCTGTTAATTTAATTTTTCCTTTTCAGTTCCTTTACTCGATTTAAGAGTATAGTCCAAGTTCTCCTTCGACTAAAAATTTTCAGTACTATGTTCTCGCATGCACACACATAAATTATGTTGCGTTTCCAAGTTCGTTGGCTATGACGAACTTCCGCTTCCTCTATTGGAAAGGCAAGAATACTCACCGGTAATTTTTGAGTGCAATCATGATCACTGCATCCCATGCGGGGAAACAAGCAGTATAATGCATACACAACTCGCCCATTCCAAAGTCGGGCATTCGATGGAATGAGAGAGTGAGAAAGTAGGGAATGTAGACAAAGATTAATGGGGTCAGAGTCTGGAGACGAAGAACTGATCGAATATAATGAGTGCAAACAAGTGAAAAATTAACACAAAACTGTCATGAGATGGTTCTTGGTATTCCCTAGCCAATGAATCTAATCAGAAACCAATAAATATCCGAAAGTTTTGAAATTGTCACCCTGAAAATTTTGTGTTCCTACCGTGCAAATTAAACTTTTTCATTCGATTCCTCATGCGATTTTACTCCTGGTGTGTTTTCTTCAGAACGATGGAGCGCCTGCAACCGCGTCGTTTTGGAGGCCGAATGAGCTGAAAAACGACGCGGTTGCAGGCGCTCCATCGTTCTGAAGAAAACATCCCAGAGGTAAAATCGCATGAGGAATCGAATGAAAAAGTTTTATTTGCACGGTAGGAACAAAAAATTTTCAGGGTGACAATTTCAAAACTTTCTGATGCTCCAACTTTTTTCGGAGATGAGCTAGAACTTAACTCCCAATTGTAAAAAGTCTTATCTCGTCGAGATCTTTTAGAATTTATATAATTTCGAGGGTCCCCGAAGCGCCGTTCATGAGATATAAAAACTGACGCACGAGGTAAAGTAAGACACAGGGAATGAGGCTTTGAAGATACGGCTTTCTATGGTCGATTTTCGAACTCTACGTCCAAAGTTGACTCTAAGGCCAAATTTTGAGCATAGGTTGCAAAATCGTTGTACGGCCTGTGGTCCTGTGGTATGTCCCCAGCGTTTTTACTTATAACGAAGAGCAAAAGAAGATTCAAAAGACGATTCCAACTCCTTGAACGAAGAATCATGATAGTGGCACAACTGATATGACAAAAAAACTGACCGATGAACCTTCTCGATTTCAGACACCGAGTGATCTGTCATCGCCAATTATCTTCTATTGAACAAATAATCAAGAATCACGGACGATCTCATTTTAGATATCCTAATCCCGAGGGAGATAAACCAATAATCATACAAAAACTGGCTGAAAATATTTTTTTCGAGATCGTTCATCATTGGTTTCGCGCACAAAGATCTAGCAGAAAAAAAGCGATAAGTCTAACCTTTGTCAAATTATATCCTGCACTATAGGAGATAACATGCAATATTTGCTTAGCCATGGTGAAATAACTCTTTTTAATTTTCATTTGATCTTTTCATGCAGCACTATTGGGAAAATCGGTAAACAAATAGTAGGCCAATGCGCACCTAATAATTTATTGCGATAGAGCCATTTTTGAGCACTTGAAGGTGCGTATCACATTTCCTTCGCAGTAGTCTGCCGATGTAATTCACACATAGTGTGAGACAATACATATAAAATTCAATGCTACTAAAAACAGTTGACTTTCCTTTTTTTGTTTCTCAGCAAACCACTCATTGTAATCATAACATTTATTTTACTTCTTCATTTCCTCAGGATCTGTTTATCCAATATTACTACTACGATGAGTACATTATAAACGATTACTGTAACTATGCATACGTGTATGAGAGGAAACTATATATTTCAGACGGTAATGGTACTTCATACGCATGGAATCTGAGAGGTGATGGTGAGAGGAGATGCCCCCTGAAAACATAATATATTTGCAGTATTTCAGAACTATTCACCGCAATAACTGCAGCGAGTGTGCAGTTTCCCGCGCAGTTGTTCGTATCCGCGAAGTCTGACTTCTGTCCATTCTTCATGAAGATCTGTAAAAAAAGAAAAACTTGAATTTAATACGTATTCGTGAATTAATTGGAGAAAGTATGAATATAATCTCCCATCTCACCTTGACATAGGTTCCATACTCATTTCGTCGAGTCTCGAAGACGAGAGCGGAAGAGAAGGCTGGAGTGATGCCCTGAATACGATGGATTGGAGGACAGGATGGGTGAGCGTTGTACATTGAATCTGTCGAGGACTCCGAAGATGTGCGACAGTGCGAGGAGGTTCACGTCGTGCTGCAATTATTGTTGTTTCTAGGTAATTCGACGATCCTACGGTGTAGTAGACGCGCAGCTTCGGCTGATCAGCGCAGGGCAGAGAGGGGCAGTTGGCCACCTGTAGAACACTGCGTAATTCGTCCATTTCTTTCAAGTCAATATAAAATAAATACGCATAAGGTTTAATTTAATTGAAATACTCTCAGCGACAAAGTTCCTGATCAACTCAGTCGTCAGTAGTCCTGCCACTCGCTTGATTCGCATGTCGTTGAAGTGGGTTCCGGCGCCAGCCAGCAACTCGATGTACTGAAGAGAACATGAGATTCGTGAAATACAAGATAAATTTGCGCGCCTTGTACATGAACTCCTTGGCGGGCCCCTCGGCACATTCCTTGTAGTTGGCAGGCATATTGATGAGTGGATTCGGCGCTTCGGCAATGATCGCGTCGATGAGCGAGGGTGGAACACCCTGTGCATGGGAAGAATATCAGTTCGCAATCGTTCTGGCAGTGTCTATGATTACTGTACTCACGGCGCAGGCGGCCGGCCACTGCGTGGTGAGCATCGTTGTGAGAGCCGCGGCCTGGACATTACGATTGGAGGAGAGATTGAGACGGGAGATGACATCCGCCCATCCATCGCCACACGTGAGAAGAGGAACGAGCAACTGAAGATGAATTATGTTGTTTCGGAAGAAGGAAATGTAAGTGAACGCATTCGTTTCAGTTCTTCTGAACAAGGGAAAAATGAAATGGAGAACACGAGTCACCCCATCCGCCGACTGTTCCTTCGTGAAGATGGGTGGTACAATTGAATGGGATTTTGATGTTCTGCAGTTTACAAGTATCAAAGCTGTTCAAAACGGGTCAGCAAACTGTTGAAAGAGCCCGGCGCCAAAAGCCGCAGCACTCATTAGACAGCGATTGACGGCCGAGGAACGGAGATAGACCTCAAGACGTCGAATTTATCACTGATTCGGCTCTTTCTCATTATTTTCCCTGAAAATGCTTTCATGAAATAAGAAGGTACCTCGGATGGGAGGAATCGCTTATCAATGAATCCACTCATCACATATCGCTGTTGGAAGTCGCGGCCCTGGTCGAAGGCGTTGTCGATTCCAAGCTGGAATTGCGGAATGTTGAGTGAGAAGCAAAAGAAACATACGTCAGTGAGCTCGCCGTTGCCTCTGAAGAGGATCTGCGGTGACTGGGGCGTTGCCCATCCGGAAGTTGCAGCACGGTCGGCATGACGAATAACCTGGGAATGGAGGGGAAATGAGAAGAAGGCGTTAAGGCTGATGATACGGTGAATATAGCAATGTTATCCTCATTGTGTCAGAAAACCACCATATTAACAGAGAGCAGTTCATCAGCTGCGAAGATGAGGACGATGGAAGAGAAGAAGAGGAGAACGATAGTCTTCATCCTCACCTGCTGAGAGAAGAGGAACGACTAGAGAATTCACCATAAAGACAATACGATAATCTCCATTGGAAAGCATACAACGCAATATGAGAGGAATCGCGAGAGTTTCGAGAGCCCTGCGGAACTTATTTCCTTGTTTCTCTCAATCAGAATCGCGGCACAAACCCTCAGCGAAGAAGGTTGATATCCTCTCAAAGATGTTTCTGCAAGTTGCTCACATCATTCACTCAAGGGATAATCCAGCCGTGATACAGCAAAACTTCCGCTATTTCCTTCAATGGCTTCGTGCGCGTGCTTTCTGCAGATTATATGAGAGGAATCGCGGGAGATTCGAGAGTTTCGGGGTATTAGCGGACTTAGGAAATAGTTTCCCCGATTCTGCTGAAAAGTGAAACTTAAGTACTTCGAATGATGCTCTTTCAAACTGCGTTGGCCGATTTTTGATATCAGGTCTCATCTTCGAGTATAGGTAGGTCAAATTAGGGATACTACGAAATTTACGAACAAAATCGCATCACGAAAACAGCCATAACTCGCTTTTAGATTGTGCTAGAAACAATTCCAAAAAAGTGTTCGAATGAGGAGGCATAGGGCAACATTTGGTCTGTTGGTGATGTCATTCCTTTTTCATGCGCTGGATCGGGGTGGTCGGTTTTCCAAAAAAGTAATGTAACTTTCCTAATCGAAATTACCGCAACAATCCCCGCAGAGTGATTTGAAAAAAACCATGTGCCTAACACCACCTCTTCAATCAGAAGGATCGGAGGTGAGGAAAAAAAAAGCCCGCCCTTTTGTCCAAAAAACCTGCGATTTTTGCAAATTTTCGAAGTTTTTCAAGCATAACTTTTTTCATTCATATTTTTATGAGCTCTCATATCGAAATTCGGAATCAGCGTGCAAAAATACAATAGAATTTACTATAGTCATATATTTTCGAGATAAAAATTTTTTCGACTTTGACCACATTTTCACCATGTGGTCCCCCCTTAGGTCCGATTTTGGTCGAAAAACATTTGTCTCAGAATCGTGTCACTATAGGAATTTCTGGTGTATTTTTGAGCGTAGAAAACGAATTTGCTAACTAGAGCTCATGAAACATCGAAATAAAAAGTTATTACCAAAATCCAGAGCAAAAAAATTTTGAGATTTTCTTTATAGCATAACTTTTTTATTTCGATGTTTCATGAGCTCTAGCAAATTCGAGTTCAGCGTTCAGAAATAAGCCAGAAATTCCTAAAGGAACATGACTCTGAGACAAAAAAATTTCCAACAAATTCAGACCAAAGGGGGGGAGCACATGAAAAAGAGATCAGAGTCGAAAAAAAAATATCTCCAAAATATATGACTATAGGAAATTCTATTGTATTTTTGCACGCTGATTCCGAATTTCGATATGAGAGCTCATAAAAACGTGAATGAAAAAAGTTATGCTTGAAAAACTTCGAAAATTTGCTAAAATCGCATGTTTTTTGGACAAAAGTGTGGGCTTTTTTTTCCCTCACCTCCGATCCATCTGATTGAAGAGGTGATGTTAGGTACATGGTTTTTCTCAAATCACTCTGCGGGGATTGTTGCGGTAATTCCGATTAGGAAAGTTACATTACTTTCTTGGAAAACCGACCTACCCCGATCCAGCGCATGGACCAGGAATGAAATCACCAACATAAGAAATGTTCGCCTCTGCTTCCTCATTCCAAAATTTTCTTAGAATTGTTTCTAGCACAATATTAAAGCGAGTTATGGCTGTTTTCGTGATGCAATTTTGGTCGTAAATTTCGTAGTGTCCCTACTTTGGCCTACCTATACTCGAAGATGAGACCTGATATCAAAAATCGGCCAACGCAGTTGGAAAGAGCATCATTCGAAATACTTATGTTTAACTTTTCAGCAGATTCGGGGAAACTATTTCCTAAGTCCGCTAATACCCCGAAACTCTCGAATCTCTCGCGATTCCTCTCATATAATCTGCAGAAAGCACGCGCACGAAGCCATTGAAGGAAATAGCGGAAGTTTTGCTGTATCACGGCTGGATTATCCCTTGAGTGAATGATGTGAGCAACTTGCAGAAACATCTTTGAGAGGATATCAACCTTCTTCGCTGAGGGTTTGTGCCGCGATTCTGATTGAGAGAAACAAGGAAATAAGATCTCTTGAAGTGAGACACTCCCTTTTTCGCTGCTGAAACATAGATATTGTTAGCCGATACTGATACGTTTTCGCGGATGTATTGTTGTCCCGAAATAAATATGGCGCCGAAAAAAAATGCATGCACGACCAAATAATGATCCCTTCTCCACTTCAATTATTAAATCAAGTGCGTCTCAGTAATTTTAACAGGTGATGGTTTGCGATATTTCTGTGAGAGAATAAAATAGATTCGAGCGAAACACCATTTTGAAAGGTATTGAGCGGCAAACCTGAATGACGTTATCTGACATTTTAAAACCCAAATTGCTTAGATGACTGATCAATGAAAGGACCATTCAATTATCAACATCTGGAAGATGCAGCTCCCTTTCTCTATTATCTCCTTTCCAACTGTTGGTATCTCGGTCACTGATTTTGTAGTAGTAGTTGGAAAATTGGTCTTGTCTTCTTTGCTTATTCGTTTTGGATAACACGAAGTGCTTGTCAGGAACACTGTTATTGTCCTTGAAATCTTTTTTTTTGTAATTTTTAGTACTTCTTCGCGGATTTGTTTTAAAATTTAACTTTACAATAGTTTCATTTTAGTTGTCGCACGGTTTACGGTCATCCTCCTCTAAGAAAACACGAGGAAAAAGTGCGGAAAATGAAAGAATCCGAAGAGAGACAAAACATGTCGCTCCTTCGGACGTGTATTGAAATTCGCACGTCTACCGCTTACCGGTGGAGTGCGGGCTGGGTTGCAGCATGTCGACACGTTTTGAAGTATCTATGCGTACCTTATCCCTCCCAAAAGATTAGATGAATCTAAAGTTGGAAAAAAAAGTTGGGCTACTTTTTGTTAGAACCGCAGGGGGCGCTTGACGGAGACTAGTGGTTGGGGCGCGCGCCTTTCTCTGCCTCTTGCAAAACATCACCTGCGGGCGGGAGTCGAGCCTGCCTGCGTCGGCATGCCAGTCGGACACCATGCCCATTAGGCCAGGGCGGCCTACCGCAGGGGGCGCTTGACGGAGACTAGTGGTTGGGGCGCGCGCCTTTCTCTGCCTCTTGCAAAACATCACCTGCGGGCGCGAGTCGAAGCTGCCTGCGTCGGCATGCCAGTCAGACACCATGCCCATTAGGCCAGGGCGGCCTACCGCAGGGAACGCTTGACGGGGACTAGTGGTTGGGGCGCGCGCCTTTCTCTACCTCTTGCAAAACATCACCTGCGGGCGCGAGTCGAAACTGCCTGCGTCGGCATGCCAGTCAGACACCATGCCCATTATAATGGGCATGGTGTCTGACTGGCATGTCGACGCAGGCAGGTTCGACTCCCGCCCGCAGGTGATGTTTTGCAAGAGGTAGAGAAAGGCGCGCGTAAACGTCGCCCTAGCACACCACTCACAATCGCTGCTTGCTTGTACTTCTGGTCTGCCTCCATCACCTTCCCGTACTGCGAGTGGATAATGGGCATGGTGTCTGACTGGCATGCCGACGCAGGCAGGTTCGACTCCCGCCCGCAGGTAATGCTTTGCAAGAAGTAGAGAAAGGCGCGCGCCCCAACCACTAGTCTCCGGTAGGCCGCCCTGGCCTAATGGGCATGGTGTCTAATGGGCATGGTGTCTGACTGGTCGATTGAAATTTTATCAAATCTACAAATATTTTTCATCATCTCATTGTTCACATACATTGATGAAATATCTCACAGGCTGAATGAGAAAAATCTTGTCTTGCAACAAAACATACCGTACAATCACAAGTCACAAGATATTTTTGTACACACATTTTGTATTCTTGTTGTCTTCTCAAGTAAACGTCACGGGTATCTGTAATTTTATGATATTTTGCTTGTTTCTACGCCAAGTATTCTTTCTGTCGGCCTAAGAACTCTCGATTTCAAAGAAGAAACAAGTAATTTAGTTGTTTTGATCTAAGTTTTCTATTTCACTAATAATCAACAGAACTCCTGCGTAATTACAACGTCAACGATCACTACTCATCCATCCATTCATTATCTAGAATCCCAATTATCTTATTGAACAGAAGCATCAATCTCTCCGTTTGGAATGACTCTCAGTCATTGGGTAGTAAGCGCAAGAATTATAATATTATTAGAAGGTTTGTACAAAAGTTATGTGTATTTCTTTACGTTTTATTCCGCAGGAATTGGAGGGATTGCTCTGAATTCCATACTGGACTACGCTCTCTTTCGAACAAATCTCGGATCCGCAGCTATACTTTATCGAATCTCGTGTATAATCAGCGCATTATCAAACATCTACACATCATTTCTGATTGCACTCGAAATCAACGTCATAGATAAATAATTAGCAATGGTTCTGATCTTTATTATTTCTAGACACCGTTGATGGTTGGAGGAAGTTTTGTTGCTGCGCTATACAGCCCAGTTCTTCTTCACATTCCAGCAAAAATTGCTAATTATCTATTTGTTGCATTCGGCAGCCAAACTCATGTGATGTGGCAGGAACGTTTGCAATTATAATTTATAAAATCTTTAATGCGATTGCTAATGACAGCTGATACCTCCACCAGTCATCCTTCAGTATCTATCACTGCACAGGTGTGATTTACTTCGCCATTATGGTTTCAATAAACAGAAAGTTCGCTGGCGCGATTCTAGAAATTCCACAAAGTTGTTCTACGCGTATGTATTCACTGTTATTTTTCAAATATTCAGCTTGGTATGACAAGCGTCGAATGCGTCAAAGCAATGTGTTATCATAGATTAACCAGTTTCGATACATTCCAATGGATGAATATCGCAAAGAACTTTACGAAATAATTCGTGAACTACATGGAGCTGGCCCTGAAGACTGCATAGTTGATGGAATTCCAATTGTTTCTACAGTAAGTTTCGTTTTAGATACTTGCTGTAATGAGTCGTTTCAGAGCGGAGCATACGATTTGATGACTCAGTTCTACGTGGATATTTTCCCATCCTATTCAGTTTGCTATGGTCTATTCATCTTTTGCACAGTCAAGGTGACGTCATGAATCTATTTGAAGGGATGATTTGATTACAGATTCGATCGAAACTCCGCTCATTCGGAAATACAACGAGCGGTAGAACTGAGCAAATGCAGAAACGTTTTTTTCGTACTCAAATCGCTCAGGTGAATATGCGATGAAAGTTGTAATCACCTTAAAAGTGTTAGGTCCTCCTTCCAATGGTCATCATCTCTTTTCCTACTGGACTGATGAGCGTAGCTAGGAATTGATATGAAGAACTATTCATTCTTCTATGTCTATGCTTTCTGGATATCGCCGTTTGCTCAAGTTTGTGTACAGAATATGTATATGAGGCCGGTTGCCTACCATTCAACCATAGGTTGGTACATCGATTTTTCGAAAAACGGGAGAAACAGGTTCTCGAGGGTGCTGATCATCATGGCCGACATCATTTTGGACCAAATTGATCGGTGAAGCCGGGCTGTACCCCGGTTGCAAATCAAGATTTCTCAATATCTCACGTCTCCGTCGACCAAATGAGCTGAAATTTTCACAGCATATGGAATTGAGATTGGGAAGCCGATCATGATATCCACGTGTTCCAGAAACAAAGGGCAACATTTTTGAACTACTCTTTTCGAATATGAGGAGGTAGTGGAAGCCAATTTTTGCATATGCGGATGCGCCTTGTCGAGAGGATCATTTTTTGTATACATAGTGCGGGTTAAATTACTCCCGTTTTTTTGTTATCTTCACTTTTGTGGGCTTCATTTCACTTTATTACCGCGTTACTCGAGAACTTCGACAAGGAATGCACGAGTTCGTGAATGAAACTCATTCCATTCCTCACCGGTGAAGCGAGATTAGTGGTGATAAATTGAAATAAAGCCCACAAAAGTGAAGATAGCAAAAAAACGGGAGTAATTTAACCCGCACTATGTATACAAAAAATAGTCCTCTCGACGAGGCGCATCCGCCCATGCAAAAATTGGCTTCCACTACCTCCTCATATTGGAAAAGAGTAGGTCAAAAATGTTGCCCTTTGTTTCTGGAACACGTAGATATCATGATCGGCTTCCCAATCTCAATTCCATATGCTGTGAAAATTTCAGCTCATTTGGTCGACGGAGACGAGAGATATTGAGAAATCTTGATTTGCGTGCAGCCCGGCTTCACCGATCAATTTGGTTCAAAATGATGTCGGCCATGATGATCAGTAACCTCGAGAACCTCTTTATCCCGTTTTTCGAAAAATCGATGTACCAACCTCCACACATGTTTTACTGAGTAGTAGATGACCGGCCTCATATATGAAATATGAAATTTCCAAGGCACTACTACTTCTCGGATTTGTCTTCAAATCAACAACTGGAAAGTCAAGTCAAACAACAATAGCTTCGGTAGCAAAGGTGCGATGTTTTTCTAGATACTTTCTCATTACTTCATTTCAGCTATCTCAAGTCAGAAGTATCAACTGATGTTGGCCTTTTGTGTTGCTATTGAACATTTGAAAACGGTGCGGGAAACGCTATCCACGTAAATATCCATTCGCGCTTCCGTACTTCCACACTCGATTGATGATCGCATAATTCATTGATCTTCATTTGCAATTTCATTATCTCGATGCATACATTTGGATGAACATCTGAAGAAATATATTTTAAAAAGATCATTCTAGTCTAATAGATACATGAAAGATGTAACTGGACGAAGACGAAAAATGTTCCAGTAAACACATGCTTTCTTTTTCTTTTTTTTTGCTTAGCGAAAGTGTATTAGTAAAGTCTTGTATTGGCCAACAATTTTTTTATGTTTTCCTAACAAGGTGCTCGCATTTTATTCAAGAGAGAAGGCATCGCAGATGATTTTTTTTATATTTTTGTTTATTTCGTGCTTCACTAGCCATAGACAAAACTCCTACGTCATCAAACAGCTTGCATACATCGGTCTTCCATTCAGAAGAACCAAAGTATGTTCCAGTTCTAAATAAATCCCAGCAATCTCGGGCACGTACGCAGTCAAGCAGTTAATCATACTGTGGAAATTCACACATCGACGTTATTCTCTATTCTGATAATCGTGAAATCGCCAGTTTCCCGCTTTGTTTGTCTCTCAGATGGTTCTCAGTCCTTGGGTAGTCAGTGCACGTATAGTAAAATTTCTTGAAGGTAAGGCTTCAGAGAAAAGGCAGGTGTGGATGAACTGAATGCAGGTATCGGTGGAATAACGCTTAACTCAGTGCTTATCTACTTCCTTCTTCGAACTAATCTTGGATCAGCTGCGAGACTCTATCGAATCTCATGTCTAATCAGTCGAACATCTACACTTCTGTTCTCATGGCTATCGTGATCAATGTGAGAGATAATAATTTTTAATATTATTTTGTTATGCAAACTAATTCCAAGATGCCATTGATGGTCGGAGGTGGCTTCGTTCCCACTCTTTACGGACCTCTTCTACATTTGATTCCCGAGAAACTCGCCGATTTGTTTTTCGTCGCATTTCTCAGCCAAGCTCATATGATGTGGGAGATGATTCCGGCACCCTCAATTCTGCAGTATTTGTCGTTGTACAAGTAAGTTTTCAGAAAGATTCAACACTCATATATTTTCCAGATCCGAATCTCGAAACTCAAAGAAATTGTTTCTTGCCTATATCATCCCGATTCTTCTTTTCGAAACGATCAATCAAAAATATTTTCAGGATCACTGTCTCAAATACATTCCAACCGTTGAGTATCGTAAGGAAATACAAGGAGTGATTGCTGAATTGCACGGAGCAGGGCCAAAAGACTGCAGAATCTACGGAGTTCCCAAATTTTCAAAGGTAAGAAAAAGTTTTAAAAAATTCTGAGCGTTTTCTTCCAAGAACGGCGAGTATGACCTGATGACGATGATCTACTTTGACGTGTTCCCCTCCTACTTCTCCAGTTACGGACTGTTTGTTTTCACCGCCATTCAGGTTCTCACAATAGCTCGTGTTTTGAAAATGGAAAAGTGATAACAGATTCGTGAGAAACTCCGTTCACTGGGAAAAATAGTTAGCAGCAAGACGGAAATAATGCAAAGACGATTTTTTCTCACTCAAGTCGCTCAGGTTATTTTCGTAGGGAAGATTATAGTTGATGAGCTTTTCTTCCAGATATTTCTCCCTCTCGTTCTTCTCTCCTTCCCTACTGGACTCGTAGTCACGTCTGCTTTTCTTGGAGTCGACTTGGCCAATTTCTCCTTTCTATTTGTCTATGCTTTCTGGATTTCACCTAGCGCACAGGTTGGCTAAGCTGAAGGATAATGTCCCAACATTCGATTCAAAGGCTCTCCTTCTCCTCGGTTTTGTCATGAAATCATAGAGATCCTCATTTCAACGTTCAACGAAAGTCTCCGGGACAAAAGTAGGCCTTAGTTCATGAATAGTTTTCAAACGAATTTTAGATGTCACTACAACGATCCTCGATTCAGCACGTATAGTGTATGAGTCACTTTAAACGAAAACTCCATGAACCTGATCTTCTATTAGGGTGTCCCATAATTTTTTAGAATTTTTTTCAAAATTCTGTTTTTCACTTGATATGATACTTATCGACTTCAGCTAAGCGGTGTTGGATAGAGTAACCATTGCTCTTAAACTTCTGTACTTGAGCCATTGAAATCATTGTACTTTCGAAAAACTAGGCCATTCTGACACAACCTCTGTAAAAATCGCACTATCTAATTTACTCTTAAGCAAAGAGGTAAAAACAAGGATAGTGTCTCTATAGAGTTAGTACTTGACAGTGAACACAAATTCCACGCCAAGCCGACTGCTCATTTCATATTGTATCATCACTACATAAAATGGACATTTTTACAAACGTTTTTAGAAATACTGCGTAATTTGCGCTAAAAACAGTTGGATCTTATTCATTATAATTTATCACTAATATAACATACTGTTTGGGTCGCATAGGCTTGTCAACAAGTTTGGAAAAAATAAAATACAAAAATCGAATTTTTGAAATATCATAGAAAGTGACAATTTTTTAATTAACTGTTTCGTTTCATGAAATTTCTTCTGTTAATGAAAGTAGACTGCCCACTCCTACTTTGGTGTTACTCCGAGGATCTCATCGTCATTCTTAATTGAGCGGGAAAATATAAATGTACGGTCAAAAACACACTTTTTAGCCTATTGCATCTCTATCAGGCAATATTAACGCTGCCTGGAAACAAATTAATTTAGTAAATAGGGAGCACTACATTTTGCAATGGTGCGTCCACAATTGTGCATCGTGGTTCACAAGAGAAAAAATAGGGAAATTTTTTTAAAGAAATTATGGGACACCTATTACCTTACGTTTCACAGAAAGAAGATAAAGTATTTCATGATTTGCTGAACTCTCGTGAGATGAATGAATTGATGTGTGAAGCTACACGGATTTTTTTCTCCCTTGACATGCAATCCTCCTTTTTTCTCCCTCATTACCTGAACGTTCTATTGTGGACATTCGCTTCACTATAGATAATATTTTCATTCATTTGCCTGCGGAGAGACCGCGCGTTTATAGTTTTATTTTTTGATGGAATCTTTTTATAAATTTTGCGAGACTACCAATTCTCCATATCATACAGGTAAATACATCGATTTCATGGATATTGCAATTCCATTTTGAAGATTCTGGCCATTGTTCCCGCGATCGTTCCTACTGTTCTTCTGCTGGTAGTGGTGAGAAAAAGTTCTCTGCATATAAATTGCAGGTTGGATTTTTTTTTCGTTATTTTTATTCATTCAATGCATTTCAGAGTTCTGATTATTTTATGGTCGACTATCCAACTCTTAGTCTACTTATTTATTTATTTAATTATTTATTTATTTGATACACCCCAACGGGTGTGACATCATGTGAATAACATATACAGAATGAAAAGCAGGAGAGGGGAAGGGTGGGGGGGAATTGGGATAGAAGAAGGGAGAGTTGGAGTTGATCACTCCCACAGATACTCTTGATAGTGGACGAGGCCTCGGAACGGGAATGGGACCGTTCGATCCATGTATATCTTATGGACCTAGAGCAAGGGTGGGGAGTGATGGGGGATTCTACAGTTTAGGGATCACTATTTGGAGAATGAGGGCCGTGTCAGGATTCGATAACAAGTGAAGTTTGATTGTGGGCAACGATAATTTTGGATCAACAATACGATGAATCTTACAAAGGAAGCGAATAGTGCGATGAGAGAAGGAGGATCGTAAGTTTTCTCTACGAGCAATAGGAATGTGAAGGGAAAACGCATTGTTTCTGGACGAAACATTACGAAATGAATAGAAGCGAGACATAGGTAGATCAACAATTCCATTAACTATCTTGAGAGAGAATAGAATATCAGAAACCACACGACGGAGATACAAAGAACGCAAGTTAGCAGAAACGAGTCTCTGATCATAGCAAGGAGGAGATGAAATACGAGGGGAAGTACGATAGTGTAATAATCGAGTGAAAAGATGTTGGCATCTTTCTAATTGCCTAATGGGTCCTTTAGCTGAAGGTGACCAAACAGGGGAAGCGTACTCTAGAATAGGAATAATGAATGAACGATAAGCACGGATATAGGGGTCACTAGATGTACACGAAACAGATCTAAACAGAAGATAAATAAGCATATTCGCTTTCTTACAAATAATGTCGATATGATAAAGGAAAGATAGAGAGGAATCAATGTAAACTCCTAAATCTCTAACTGGATCGGGAGGAGAGACTGAGTAAGGGAGAGGGAGAAGGAAGGAGTTGAGAGAGGTGGAGGGGATTGTTTTTACCTATATAAAGGGCGGTGTATTTCTTTTCTGCAACCGATAACTGCCAGGTTTCGCAGTCTTCTAGGATACCCTGTAGCCCTTGTTGAAGTTGAGAGGGGATAGATGGAAGATCGTTAGGTTTATGCGTGATGTACAGTTTGATGTCATCAGCGAAGAGACGGAAGTTGACTATTGGAAAGGGAGAGAGAACCCGGGGTAAATCGAAAAGGTAGATAAGAAAGAGGAGAGGACCTAATACGCTGCCTTGTGGCACCCCGCTGAGTACCACTCTCTCAGAAGAGAGAAAGGTTCCGACCTTAACCTGTAAACGACGATCGAGCAAGAAATCAGAAATCCAATTAAAAAGACAACCACGAATACCTAAGCAATTTAATTTATGGAGGAGCTTAGAGTGAGAGACCGTATCAAATGCCTTAGCTAGATCAATATAAACGACGTCAACACAATCATTTCTATCAAGAGATTCACGCCAAGTCTGAGTACAATCAAGAAGTTGAGAAACTGTTGACTTGCCACGGACGAATCCGTGTTGCTCAGAAGAAGCAATAATAGAATGAATTTCACACCAACGAACAAGTTTAGGTTTAATAATTCGTTCCATGACTTTACTAGGAATGGGAGTGAGTGAAATAGGACGGAAGTCAGACAAGGAAGAGGGTGAAGTGACCTTAGGAATAGGAACAACAAAAGAACGCTTCCAGAGAGAAGAACTTGGCCAAGCATCAAACTGTAGTTCATAATATGAGCAAGAGGTTCAGAAAGAGACAAGTAACACTTCTTGAAAATAATAGACGGAATACCATCGGAAGGAAGAGAACAAGAATCGGAAACACGTCTAAGATGGTAAGCAATATCAATAGGGAGAATAATAGAGAAAGGCATAGTTTGAGGAATGGTAAGGGGGCAGTGAGGGAGAAGACCATCATCAGCAATGAAAACGGATTCAAAGTAAGAAGCAAACGCTTCAGCTTTATCAGAGTCATTGATCATAGTATTACCATGAGAGTCAAATAGAGAGGGAGCAATTGATGAACGAGGTTTAAAGCGAGTCGAGATGTAACGATAATATGATCGGCTGCGATTGCCAGATAAAGCTTGTTTTCCTTGTTACGAATAAACTTCCTTATCTCAGAGTCAAGCTTAGATGATACAATAATGAATTGGGATCTGACTGGTGCAAAGGAGAGCTTATTAAAGAGACAACGTTTATGATTAAGAAGAGACTTGATATGAGGAGGGTAATTCTCGAATGGAAGGAATTCCTTCTTGAAAGGGACAAAGGAAGTGAATAGGTGAGCAAGATAATCAACAAACTGAGAGTACATGTGTGAAATATCAGAGAAATTATCAAAGATCAAAGACCAATCGGTGCCAGAGAGAGTCGAGTTTAGACCAATGAAATCAGTCTTACGGAAATCAAAGGAAGGAATGGACATCGGAACATTAAAAGGCCAGGAAAGATGGAAAGAGACACTGGAGTGGTCAGAGTTCTTGAAGGGAGAGGAAACAACACAATGAGAGATGAGGTCAGGAGGAGCAAGAACAATATCGAGAAAGTTCGAACCTAGAGTGGACCGATTACTTCTCACGCTCCTTTTTCGTTCCAGGTATTACGATGTGATTTAACAAATCTCAACTTTTTTCTAAACAGAATTTCGACCACATATGATTGTGGTTTTTCTCATCCTTAGTTATGTCTTCACTTGCTTTGAATTCGCGATTTCGGCTGAAAGAGGTAAATCTGACTCATCAAAGTCGGCACGAAATTTCGCCAAATTTCATATTTTCAAGGAATATCGGCGAGAGTCGGAGCGTATCAGACATCAGGCGCTAATGTCAAAACGCTCGCAGTATTCACAATATTGAGTGTGAGAATCTCATGATGATTAGTATCTATGAGGTCTCGTCAGATACTCTATTGCACATCCTTGTCTGTCGCTGCAGCAGCGGGGCCGGGAACCATTCTGGCCAGTTGGGCAGCGGTGCTCAGCAATACTCTCGACGTTGTCGCATTTCTGGTGAGAATAGTGCATTCGGAACCCTATGAAAAAACCATACAGACCGATCTTCTCGCTCTCTGGCACAGTCGGCGACTACAAGAATTCTTTCGGCATCGGTAACTTGAGTACACGCTATCAGGTTTTTCGTTTTGGAATATGATGCAAGGGGCCAATATTCAAGGTACGAGAAGCATACGAAGTAGCTAAGGATATGATTCCCGCTTATCTGATTGGGCTCGAAAAAAAGGTGAGAAAACGACAATGCATTTTAGCCAGAGTGTGTATGTGATTCAGGTGGTATTAATGACAATGAACTGGCTGTTTGTTAATGATTTGATCGTATACGGGCTCAACGAAGTGGTATTTCTCTCGGTAATCGATCCTTTTCTTCCTTCCTTTAAAATGGCCTGTCAGCTAGTCGTCATTAATTGTGGTATCACATCGGGATTGCTCCTAGCAAAGCACAACCGACTGCGTATTCGAGTAGTGCAACTGTTTGTGTGAGGATCGATTCAAGAGGAGCCTTTCAATTTTGTTTTTAGCAGATCTGGAGTTTCCATTCAGCCGCTGGAGGCAAATGAAAGACATCTTGCAACTGATCGGTACTTCAAAAATCTACAGGAATCGTGGAGTAGAGCATGAATATCAATCGAAACATTTCATCATTGCGTAATAACTAATGTGTAGCTCATTTATCTAGTCGTGTTCCACTGACACTGCAGCTTTTCCTTGACACGTTATATAATTTATCAGCAATTTGATCGTTGAAGAATGAAGATTGGTTTGAATTGGATTGAAATATGTAAAAGCGAAATTATTCAGCGAGAAAGTTATGAAGAGGGTTTGAAATAGCGACCCGTGAATGCTTCCTGTCATTCGTTTCGTCTCTTAGATCTCAATGGCCATTCTACCGATAGGTGCCATTCACTCTATCTGCCGGGGGGATTGGGGGCGGGACGAAGTGGGGCCGGTGTTCCTCGTGACCATGGAAGTGCATCTAGAGGTGGAGCTTGAGACGGAGGAATGGTATAAGTCTGGTTGCTCTGGAGGCTTACCCGAGGCACGGGGGGAGGCGCACGGGGACTCTCATCGAAGTCTTCGCTATCTACTGCTTGAGGAGGAGTTACCACTGACATCTGGTAGGTCTGCAATGTATGAATTTGGATGCAGCTCGTGTAGATAAAGAGGAAATGCTCAAAAGCGTTAGAAAGATAAATAAAAACTACAAACAAGTCTCACATTTTCCCCCAGGCTCTCAACGGCTCTTCTTCTCTGCTCGGTCTCCTTACAGTAATGTGAGCAGAAGATACAGAGAATAACAGCCAGCACGAGGAAGCAGGCGGTTATACTGAAGGTAGAAGTAGTTGAATGACGAATAAGGGAGAAGTCAACTAACACAAAGGGCAGTGCACTCTGTCTGTGTCTCGGGGGTCTCATCTCGCAGCATTCCCATTCACAGCAGTGCAGATCGCCTGGACAACGCCAGGCCAGTTCCATCACTCTGCAAATGCAAATTTGAGTCTCAAATATGCGAATTATTTGTTATCTCCTGTCTCAACCAAACTGTCAGAGGTTTAAATGATCTCTTACTTGGTTCCATTAGGAAAGGTCATGTGCATGAAGGGATCTCGACTGTCCCTTCTATCAAGTAGTCGAGTGCAAACTTCGGGCGAGCCATCGACGCTCACGCATGGATCGATCTGGAACTTTTCATTCTCGGGAAGACACAAATAATTATCGTTCTATTCAATTATAAAGGTTTCGACTTCCGCAACAATTCTTTGAAATCCACAAATAGATGTATTACCCATGACTAGCCTGTGAAATGTTTACATTGGGCCGAATGGGCGAGGGAAGAGTATTAGTCGTCGAGGAGACGGAGTTTCGCGAGTGGGTCACAGCGACGACTTGACGACGAGCCCTTGGTACCTGCGAAACAGAATGTAAGACTATACTAATACCCACAAATGGAAGAGCAATGTCGAGGACTACATACACAGATAATATTCTCACCTCTACTTCCTCCCCGATGGTGTAGTTGTTGTCGTTGGTGTGTAGTGACTGAAGAGAGTCCAGAATGAAGTCGACGTCGCTCGTGGATGGTCGATCGGTAGTAGATGGGAGTGAAGTGGATGTCGAGGATGACGACGAGGGTATGGTGGTCGACTTTGTCGTTGATGAAGATGTCGATGAAGTGATCTTTGTCGTGGATGTGAAAGTTGGAAATGTCTTCTTTGAAGTGGAAGTACTTGAGGACTGGGTAGTAGTCGATACCCTCGAGGAAATGAACACGATCGGCACTTCAGTGATGGAAGGAAGAAGATCGACTGGAGCTCCTCTTGATGGAGGAGTCGAGGAGGGTTTGGAAGTGGAAGCAGATGTAGTTGTTGAAGTTGTGGAGGAATTACGTGTTGATGTGCCTTCACTAGTAGACGAGGGAACGACAGCGAATTTCTGTCGAGACGAATCAGCTTTTGATGCTGATCCACAATCGGGTGGAACGAATACAGGATCCCAATAATAGAGGATGCCATTGACACTGTAAGATACGTCCTTTTTTGCTCGTTGACTGGATCCCACCGGAAAGACCAATTAGGCGACTTGATTATTCTCGTGTTTTCACCTGTTCCAGAGTAGCTCTCGCCCAGAAACAACGTGGGCTCTTCTAAGAGCCTAAACCAGAATCAATTATGAAAAAAAAAACGTAACTTGGACAATACCTGCCAGCAATGGATGACTGAGACACGGTGGGATGAGTGGAACCGTGCATGTATCGTGTCTTCGAACTAAAAAAATAAACATCAGTGAAAGCTCCTAGGGAATTGAACTCACGATGATAAATCAAGCTGGTTTGTCCTGATAAAATCATGGCACGTAACGTGAACGAAAACAACTTAAATATAAATCGACTTCATTTGGGAAAGGATAACTTACCAAAGTATACAATTCCTCCTCGAAACATGGAATAATTATGAAAGGTGCAACGGAATTCACGAGACTGGGAAGCGACTAATACTGAGTCACTGCTTGCTTTGGTCCTCTGTCCTGTTTCCAAGGAGTCTCTCAGCTGGATCCCCTCCTTCTTTCCTCCTCCTCTCTTCTTCCGACATGCCCTCTTCTTCTTCCCTTTCGCCACCCTCTGTGGATGAACGATGTAGCAACCAAAAGTAGTCGCTTCTCTTCCGATGATGTGCACGATGGAAAAAATACGAGTTCACTACAGATCGCACTCCTTTTTTGAATAATGTTCTGATTGGAAAAAGTCCAACGATGATTGTGATAGTCTCTCGGGAGACATCGCATGCTCTCGATGAGCTTTCATCTTCATTTGGTAAGCGATGCCTGTGATTGCACAGATTCGTAATAATCTCCTGTTCGATGCACAGAAAGAATACAATTGCAGGTAAGCTCACATGCAAATGTTTTCTTTTCTTTATGTTTGCGTACTGATTCACCCCGATTTCAGCCTCGCTGACTCTTCTCATTCCGTTGATTGGTCGACTCGTGGCACGGCTCGTCCCATCTTCGGTGGATTATGCATCGCAGCTTGTCTCGCAGGGATTATCCCCTATATTGTGTGCCTCAGGATAATATGGGAGATGCGGAAGCACGCTTGCTATAAGGTAGGTTCGTACAACGACAGCTAATTGACTAGGATAATCGTTGCTTGAGATGATGTTCTTCCTTGCAATGGTGGATATCTGCACTCTGATGGGGAATACCTACGCTGGCGCTGCATTCATGTGGGGTGAGATGTACTGTCACCATCCGAGACTGAACTATCTTGTGAATGCGATCCCCGTCGGTGAGATTCCTCTTGTTTACATAATCTACGTGTCTTCTGCAGCTTCCTTCTACTCCTCTTGCTGCACTTGTTTGATGATAGCGATCAATCGATTCATTGAGCTCACGAATATCCGAACACTGCTTCATCTCTACAAGGCTGGTATATCGTTGATTACGGTGTTACTGTTCTCTATCTCAGGATAATCGTCCCTGGTTCTGGATGGCCATTCCACTCGCCTATGGAATCATTCCCGTACTTTGCACTCCGATTGCCATGTTGAACTCGGAGATGCATTTCTTCATGGTCGATCCAGGATTCAGCAATCAATACGAGGTTACCAAAAATGTACAATCTAACAAATGTTCTCTTCATAGTATACGAGCTACTTCATGACCTTCAACAACAGCTGTTTCCCTCTCGCATCAGCTCTTCTCTATGTCATCATGACTTTGAACGTGTACGCAAAGAGAAAACAGGTTATTATTTCACGTCCTATTTACTAAGCCTGGTTTTATATTCTCGATGAGTCCTTGGGGGATTAGAATTAGGCCTCAAATACATTATTCACAGGCCGATTTCGAGCTCGCCCAAGATTCAGTGTATCGTGCGGCACTAATGGTACATTTTTTTTCGTTTTCTACATGCCCCTCAACTGACCTTTCAGCTCTCAGCTCAATGCGGTGTTATCGTCATCGTGCACATGTCAACGTGTGTTGGTATGTTTCATTAGTACATTGTATTTTAATAATTATATTTGCTATTTTAATTATGCTTTGAAGGCTATGCGCTTCTGCAATTCATGGATTCGCCAGATGGTTTGAGATACGCACTCCATTTTGGATGGATTCTTATTCATGGTGGAATGCAAATTTCGACAGAAATACGTATTGTTTCTTTCAGCGACTCCACCCTATGTGTATCTGCTTTTCAATCGTGCGATTCGTCGTGGTCTCGTTCAAATGACTATACCAGTTCAATCACTGACTCATTTGTCGGTTTGGAAGAGCCAAGTAACGCAAGTGCACAGTGCAAATACAATCAACCTAGAAATGATGAACAATCATGCCGATAATTCTTGAATTTTATGTCCTTTTTTCTGCAATTTCATGTAGAGGCAATAAACACATTCGTGCTCGCTGTGATTTATACCATCCTCATTTTTGTGCAAGATTATTGCTATAATATTTTCATCTGCCTATGTTAGAGTAATCTGATCATAAAATCACTACGTTCCAGGAGAGGCGAGCGAGAGAAAGAGAGCGCAGAGAAAGAGAGGGATTTATCCCTCGCTCCCTCTGGTGGCCTAGTTGGTAGTGCGTTGGCTTTTCAAAGCGAAGAAAAGAAGCAAGCACAGGTTGGAATCCCCCTGCCCTCAAAATGGTTTTGCCGGTTGCTAAGATTGTAATTGAATATTATCATAATGTCTTGCATAAGACGACGTCTCGGTAATTTGCAAGCATTTTGGCCCCTGGCCGGACACGTTTCTCTAGCAATGAGAACCAGAAGCCCATACTGGGTTGCTGGAAGGGTCTTGGTACCATGATGCACAATCCATGACTTATTTGTTGTTACAGCCGTGGCACAGGGAGAAACATGATTTTAAAGGTAAAATGGTCGAAAAATCAAATTTTCACAACCGATCGATATAGGCCCAATTTCTCTTTTGCGTTATTTTAGGGGTGCCCTAAGAGTCTTAAATACATGTTCTGATCGAATACTGCTCATTGCGAAATTCACTTTTTAGAAATGATTTTTTGTTTTTCTTTACCATGATGCCCATTTTCGGAAAAAGTCCCAAAGGCCACTATATACGTTTTGTAGCCCTTTAAATTCTACATTGAATCCTACTTTTGAAATGTTCTGGCAGGGCCGCCGAAGATGTACTTTTTCGATTGAATCCAAAAAAGTGCCAATTTTGAAGGTTTTTCGCGCACATCTTTTTTCTTTTGAGTTAAAATGAGCTCTAATAGCAAAATTCGGATTCTACTCGTCAAAATACACCAGAATCGCGTATAGTCAGATTTTTCCGAGGTAAATTTTTTCGACTTTTTCATGACCATGGTGTCTGATGGGCATGGTGTCTGACTGGCATTCCGACGCAGTTCGACTCCCGCCCGCAGGTGATGTTATTATTGGTTATGGTGTCTGACTGAAGCCCGCTATATCACCGGTTCGAGCTGCGAGAAAAGTTCGGAGAAAAGATGGCAGAAAAGTTAGAGAAAAGTTATCATGGTCATTTTTTGGGTCAAACAGTCGAAATTGTGAAAGAAAAAAGTTAAGGCCAGAAAACCTGAATCTCGCTGTTTTTCGAGCGTAACTATTTTCTTTCACAATTTCGTGAGCTCTAACATGCAAAATCGGCATCTACGCGCAAAAATACGTCTGAACACCTATAGTAAGATAGTTCTGAAATTTCGACTGTTTGACCCAAAAAATGACCATGATAACTTTTCTCTAACTTTTCTGCCACCTTTTCTCCGAACTTTTCTCGCAGCTCGAACCGGTGATATAGCGGGCTTCAGTCAGACACCATAACCAATAATAACATCACCTGCGGGCGGGAGTCGAACCTGCCTGCGTCAGAATGCCAGTCAGACACCATGCCCATCAGACACCATGGTCATGAAAAAGTCGAAAAAAAAAAAAGAAAAAGTTTTTTGGATTCAATCGAAAAAGTACATCTTCGGCGGCCCTGCCAGAACATTTCAAAAGTAGGATTCAATGTAGAATTTAAAGGGCTACAAAACGTATATAGTGGCCTTTGGGACTTTTTCCGAAAATGGGCATCATGGTAAAGAAAAACAAAAAATCATTTCTAAAAAGTGAATTTCGCAATGAGTAGTAATCGATCAGAACATGTATTTAAATTTAAGACTCTTAGGGCACCCCTAAAATAACGCAAAAGAGAAATTGGGTCTATATCGATCGGTTGTGAAAATTTGATTTTTCGACCATTTTACCTTTAAAATCATGTTTCTCCCTGTGCCACGGCTGTAACAACAAATAAGTCATGGATTGTGCATCATGGTACCAAGACCCTTCCAGCAACCCAGTATGGGCTTCTGGTTCTCATTGCTAGAGAAACGTGTCCGGGGAGTGGTCTCAAATTACCGAGACGCCGTCATAAACAATTCACCTTGTAACAATGTTTTGTCGAGGAAAACGTACATTGTTTATCTTCACATGATTGAATATATTCCGACAAGGACAATATCGAATAGCATTTCTCAATACTTCACAAAGAATGGAATGACGGCTTATTAGCTTTTCACAGTTTGAAACAGAGTTTTCAAATAACACAGCATCTGAATTTATTCAACAACAAAATCGAAAACGAAGAATAAAATAAACCAGAGAGATAGTTAGCTAAATATAAGAAAAGAAAAAGGTGATTCTGTTAAAATAATCTCTGATACTATGCATGCTATGTTTAAACAAACCGGGTAACAACAAGGGTAAAGACAAGGCCGTCCAATTTATAAAGCATAGGTAAGATAAGAGGAAGAATAGGGGAATCAGTAATATTTTTGTAACGAAATTTACAAATTTAAAGGACAAAATGAACGAGAAGAAGAAAAATTGTGTAAGAACACACAATCAATCGATGACAAATAATTACTCATAAAAAGTTCTAAGTCGCAATACCTCACGCAATACCTCAATTCATTGACCAGATGGGTCTAAGAGTTTTTCCACTTCGTCCAGAGACAGCTTTCAGTTGAGCTCGAAGAAGATTCGAGAAACTGTCGTTGATCTCCCCAAATTTCCTGAAACGATGATCAAACACGTCTCAGCCTTTACCCTTATAGTACTGAATAATCGATCGCAGTATTTCTACAGTAGCTACTCTCTTTCAATTATGCACACTTTCGTTTTCCTGACCGGCTAAAGATTGTACAGAATGAGAGATCACTCTTCGCTTAGGCAACACTAGACATTATTCATTAGTGAACTATTTATTTCACCCCTCTCATTTCAATCTGCGCGGTCGAAATCTGTGCCAGAAACCGAAGAAGTTCCCAATATTTCTTGTATAGCCGATGAAACGCCACTTACTGAAAGAAACAATCAGTTTCTTCACCAGATACTTTTGTGTTTCATCAATCAGCTAAAACTGATTTTAATGGACCTTACAATGCTTCCGTAAATAAATAAAGAAAACTCGTTTCAACAGCATTTAGAATAAACAGTCATAAACATTTACATGATTCATAGACAACGGTCTCGATCAAATTTACTATTACGATATTGATTAACCATGCAATTTCCCGTTTCAACACGTGCACAAGATCACGAACAAACGTTTTTCACTTCACAAGGGATTTGAGGAAAGTATTGCTTTGACATCTTTAGCTAACGAGTAAGTTGAATTGCGAATCGACTCCTCACCTGACCATCCAATTGATACGATGGACTAAAAAAAAAACGAGACCTGGAAAATAACTAAGTAATTAAAATGAATGGCCTTCCATATCAGTCCTGCTCTCCTACTCCCAATTTATAATGCAGTTTGTTAGTTATTGTTCTAGGTGCAGTCTCGTTCAGGGTATTGGAGTTGAACAAATAATAGTAGATCATCCTAATCATCTTCTTGCTGTGCTTGCCGACGTTCTTGTGCGAGATCACCTCAGCCAGTATCCTGAGCCAAACCGTGAGCCGAACCTGCAAAGCGTACATAATTATTTGGTTTATTTGTAATAATTGCTTAACACGTGAATCACGATATGTGCGAGCGGTCTCGGAAAATTTTTTTTCAAACCCGTTTGAAACCTTCCATACTATGGTTGGTGAATACCCTGTGAACAAGTTTTCGAACGATCCCGGTCATGTGTCCCTGAGCCGGCTTTTAGGAAATTTCCGGTCGCAGTTCCGGATCTATCATATCTCAGCTCTAGAAAGCTTTCGAAAAGCTCAAAAAATGCAGAAAAATAATTCAAACAACTTTACTGAACTGTGCGAAAGGATAGGTGAAAACTGGAAAAAGGTGCGTCTGAAAAACCAACTTAGTTTTATATATCATGGATATCAAACACAGTGGATTTTATTTCACAATATGATAAAGCAAGTTCGTAGGGATAAATAGAAAATTAAAAATTAAAATATTTTTCGTTCACCCGCTAATGTTTCATGCCATCGAATGTCAAAAACTGGCAGATTTAAAACGTTTTTGATTATAACTTTTTTTGTTCAACGTTTTATGAGCTCTCGTAACAAAAATTCGGATTCTACGTGCAAAAATACACAAAAACTTATTTAAGTGATTTTTTTTTCGAGACGAAAATTTTTCGCCTTTTTCATGGGTTCACGGTCATTTGTGGGCCAAAAAGTCAAATCTCAGAAATATCTCACTATAGGTTTTTTCTGACGTATTTTTGCTCGTAGAAACCGAATTTGCATACTAGAGCTCACCATACTGCGAAAGAAAAAAGTTATGTCCGACCAAACGAAACGCTGAATTTTTTCCATCATAACTTTTTTCTTTCGCAGTTTGGTGAGCTCTAGAATGCAAATTCGGTTTCTACGAGCAAAAATACGCCAGAACCATCACTCTGAGGTGGTGGACGGGGCTTATGGATGGCCCTGACCGAACGTCGGGAGACAGAGAGGGGGGAATGAAGGGGAACAGACTCGAACGAGTTCGGCGCTGACCGAACCCCAGGAGACAGAGAGTGGGGAACGAGTTCGGCGCATAGTAGTGACCGAACCCCAGGAGACAGAGAGTGGGGAATGAGTGGGCGCTCGAACGAGTTCGGCGCACGAACCAGTTCGGATTGGGATATGCTTCAGAAACAGATCAAGTTCTGAACCAAGCACACTCTCTCAGATGAGGGAGTGTGCAGAATGGAAAAGCTAAAAATCGAAATTACGTCCTCAATTTGGTATGTTAACAATAAACTAGTTGTCGTATCACCCCCTCATTGGCCATTCCACTCCCTTCCGTCGTACATACGAGGTCATCATTGATTGAGTATTCGAAATTTGAGTGAAACCCCTTAGGTCATGAAAAAGGCGAAAAATTTTCATCTCGAAAAAATTTCGCTAAATGAGATTTTTGTGTATTTATGTAGAATCCGAATTTCGATACGACAGCTCATAAAAAAAAATAACGTTGAACAAAAAAAGTTATAATCAAAAACGTTTGAAATCGGCTAGTTTTTGACATTCGATGGCATGAAACATTAGCGGGTGAACGAAAAATCTTTTAATTTTTATTTTTCTATTTATCCCTATGAACTTGCTCTTTCATATTGTGAAAAAAAATCCACTGTGTTTGATATCCATGATATATAAAACTAAGTTGGTTTTTCAGACACACCTTTTTCCAGTTTTCACCAATCCTTTCGCACAGTTCAGTAAAGTTGTTTGAATTATTTTTCTGCATTCTTTGAGCTTTTCGAAAGCTTTCTAGAGCTGAGATATGATAGATCCGGAACTGCGACCGGAAATTTCCTAAAAGCCGGCTCAGGGACACATGACCGGGATCGTTCGAAAACTTGTTCCCAGGGTATTCACCAACCATAGTATGGAAGGTTTCAAAAAGGTTTGAAAAAAAATTTTCCGAGAAGAACTGTTTTTGCTCGCGCCTACCGTTATTCACGTGTTAAAGTTAATTTTGCAATATAACATGATCGAGCAGAAAGCGGGACGAGTGGGAGAAGTATCGCGAGCTGACAAAGCAACAACACGGCTGAAAGGCACCAAGAGCAATGGGAAGAGTGGGGAGACACGAGCAAGCATGCAGGACTGAGAGAGAAGGATTACAAGAGCACATAGCAAATCAGGTATGGAAGCTACCAATAACGAGAGAATGGAAACAAAATGAATGACGAAAATGAGCGTTTCAAACGGTGAAGGTTGGTCCTGATTTCACCAGCTTCACTCCGGTTCGACGTGGTCAAGCTGGTGACCAGTTCGCAGAGCGTGAGTAGCACTTTGCATTGAGCGCGAGAACTTACGCTAAACATCGAACAGGAATCAACTGATCGTTAAATAAAGAAAGGTGGGGAGCGTCAAACTTGAAAGCGCAAAAGACGTTGGTTTTAGAATCGAAGGACGAGTAACAGAAAGGGTTCTCTCTCCAGAGTGTCCCCCCAAAGCAGTTATAACAAAATAAAATAAATATAAATATAATAAAACCGCTTTAAACAAGAAAGGCAGAAAAATTTCATCAAAATCACACTTGTCCGAAAAAATGACACTGAACTATCGTAAACTGCCATTTAATCCCACCACGAAATGCCCACTGGGCGCGGCCAGGACGTAGTGAAAATATTCAAGATGTCGACACCTTTATCAACACAAACGTGGGCATTTGAAGCAAAATCGGATGTTTTTGTGCGCTGAACTTACAGTAGTCCGACACGCATGATTGCACTGATTGGTGAAAGACATACCTCGTTTCACAATTTCCCTGTTGACCATCTCAGACACGATGAACTCGTCGTCGTCCGTCCATGCATCTAACAGACAGTACTGGTCAACGTTGATTCGATTGCCACTGATATAATAGTTTTCGCAAGCGATTTCGCGAAATCTTCAATCCAATCGCATTTGCTCTCTGTGGCATTGCAGTACAACATATTGAAAAGGATGATTTCTACCATTGTCTGTTCTCGTGGGATACTTATTCACTATGTTAATGCCTAATGGACATTATGTCTAGGGAAATGTTGATCGCTCAATTACGCAACAACCTTCTGTTCGATGCCCAGATCGAGTACAATTGCAGGTGACTTTTGGAATACTGTTATGACAAAAATCTTATTTGTTCAGCTTGGTAGACGAAGAAGTTGACTGGTCAACTAGAGGGACGCGACGTCCAATTTTTGGATTGCTTTGCATGATCTCTGGTCTTCTCGGGGTCATTCCGTACTGTATCTGCCTATGGATAATGTGGGGAATGCGGAAAAATCCTTGTTACAAGGTGGGTGCGGCTTTTCATATCAAACCTTGAAATATTATTTCACAAGATGATGATTTATCTGGGTGTCAACGATGTTCTCTTGCTATTCTGCATCTGTTTCTTTGCTGGAGCTGTTTTTGCAACAGTTCGATCAACACAGTGACCATCATTGATCATGGTGTCTGACTGGCATGCCGACGCAGGCAGGCTCGACTTCCGCCCGCAGGTGATGTTTTGCAAGAGGTAGAGAAAGGCGCGCGCCCCAAAAACCAGTCTCCGTCAGGCCGCCCTGGCCTAATGGGCATGGTGTCTGACTGGCATGCCGACGCAGGCAGGCAATTATCGATCTTACTCCCTTGACATCCGCAGTCGACTTGTAAGCCTGAAGTTTCTTGAGGAACTCCCTTACTGCTGGAACTCCAACACTGTCAGTAATGGGCATGGTGTCTGACTGGCATGCCGACGCAGGCAGGCTCGACTCCCGCCCGCAGGTAATATTTTAGGGAGAGGTATACTGCCATAATCCCAAGGTGCACTTCTCGGTGTGTATGTTTGCTTTCGGTAAAACTAATCACACAGAGCAAGCCAAAATACCCTTTTCAGTCTGCTTCTTCTCATCTTGCTCTACGTGTTTTCTCATCGCCTTCAATCGTTTCGCCGACATGCTCAATATTCGATGGATCTTCGAAGTAATCCGTTTCTGATCTTAGAGATCTTTTTAGATATGGCTCATTTCAGGGCCACCGTACATGGTACTGGATGATCGCTCCAACTATCTACGGATTATTCGCTGCTCTTTTCACTCCGATCGCATTCTTCAACTCCGACCTTCACATTGTTCATTTTAACCCGATGATCAGCGATCGATATGAAGTGAGTTCATTGGAGTGACCCTCTATGTGAATCCTTCGTAGTATGCGAACGTCACGCATGCCACTAATAACATCTTATTTCCCACTGCTTCATGCATCTTATACGCAGTAATGATCAGTAGAATGATGCTCGAGAAGAATAATGTGAGTTTTTTTTTCTATGTATTGAAGTATTGCTCACTTATGAGCGAAGACAAATATAGCCGAATAGAGAACCATGTGCCATGTACCAGAACCATGAATAGAGAACGAATAGAGAACCATACATCGAAGAAAAGGAAAACGAAAAATTGACTGAGAATAGAAATAGAAAGAAAGTAACCATCATTTCCTCTTTATTCCGCTTCCCTTCTGAGAGTAAAACTAATTCCATCTTTTGTAGCTATCAGTGCAATGCGGAGTCATTGTCTGTGTGCACATGTCTACTTGCATTGGTGAGAAAATATATATGGTCGTTATTTTTAAATGTACTAGTTACAGGTTATCTGGTACTGCAATTCATTCCATCAGTTGATGCTATTAGGTACTTTGCTCATTTGCTCTGGATGCTTCTTCACGGTAAATTTAAAGTATGGAAGTATTCATTCGCATAGTGTTCAGATCTACCTCCGTACGTTTATATAATATTCAACGAATCGATCCGTGAGAAGTTTCCGCTTCTCAAAAATACCGCGTCATCAATTTCAATGAGCTCGGTGTCTGGAGTAGTCACCATTTGAAGTTCACATTACTTCATCGCCCTCACTTGAACAATCGTGGATGCTCAAAAGCATCGAAAAAAATTATTGCATCATATTTTCCCCCTACTTTAATCCGTATTCTGTTTGCCATTATCCGTTGTACAAAGATAAATTCGGTGTTTTTACAGAAAACTATAAATCTCCGATTTCCGGTTCTTCGGTTAGATAGAGCCGAGTCTTGAGGGAAAATTATCGGGTACGAGAAATTGCGATGTGCCACACCAATTTGAATAGTTTCCTTTTCTGCTCTCTAAATATTCGCCCCTTTGGTCTTTCGCGTTCCGAAATTCATTCTCAAACTATTTTTTATTAATGAAGGTCATGTTTCTCACCAATTACCTCAATCGAAACATAACTGATGAAATGCAGCCGTTGTTAGAGATAGTTTATTGCATCGAGGTGAATTTCCCTTCACTATCATCTTCTCTATTTCGATATTTTTTCAATTAGCTAATTGTTCACATTTCAGTTGTTGTTCATCATATTGTAAATGTAATTGGCGGAACTCTAGTCTACGTTATGTGCACTACCACAATCTTCCATCGCACTGTAAATACGAAACACAAAAATAATGATATCGAATCATTTTGCTAGATTCGGCTCAGGGTAATTCTAGCTGTTATCAATGCAGTTGTGTATGTGTTTTCCCGGGCAGTTGTGATGTATCACGAATATTAATGGATGCGATATGAAGGTGGCAAATGAAAAATTGTGATGTGTACTGAAATTAGTTTCCAGTTGTTGTAAAGTGTTAGTCTTTCGATACAGAGTGTCTATGTGTGTATTTGGGCAACAACCCTTCCTTTCCCTCGTATTATCCCTCGAGCAACGACTCAAGTAAAGAAAGTAAAGGCAAAGAACACAACTCTTTTCGATGACTAATAGAGGCTAACAACCTCTGTACGGTTTAGAACAAGTTAAAGGGCAAACACCCCTTAGTGATGACTAAAGAGAGGCTAACAACCTCTGGTACGGTTTGGAACAAGTCAAAGGGCGAACAACCCTTAGTGATGACTAAAGAGAGGCTAACAACCTCTAGAAACCGGGAAAGATCCAAGAAGCAGCGCGCAGTTACCACTACGGCTCCAATACTCTTTCTTGACTCAAAGTTCCTGATGACGAAAGTTCTTGAAGATACCCCGTTGAGTTCTAAGCGTTCGACGAAACACGGAAACGCGTCTTAGCCAGCTTTTTATCTCAAACTTGGGTAATTAAACCAAATAAGCGTATTAGCGAACAATTAGCGAAACCTGAGGTCTATGGAAACCTATACTAAGTTGTTGGCAAAAATAAAAGAAAAACAAATGACCGCAAAGCGGCACCACGAAAATAGGAGAAAAATAGAGAAAATGTTCCTAGACCAGCTGACGAAATAAACTAGTACGAGAGTAACACAGTTACGCCCTACGTGCTAAACTCTCTTGGTAAAACAACGAAACGGGAACTGTAGCTATACACTTTGACACACACAATTAATTACGGTAATTACATGTTATCGATTTATGATCGATTTTTATACGTCTGTTTATTGTGTGTGAAATAACTCTGTCTAAACTATATATTATTCTTCTTATTCTTCTGTTTATCTACGGAATGTCTGCTTCTCTTTATATTGTTACCTGGTACTTGGTGTATTCATGTATTCAGAAAGAAGTTTTCATCAGCTACATGGTAATTCTGTGAGTATCTACAGATCAATACTCATTCCATCATAATTTACAGTGTTTCGGTGCTCGCTTTAGACAGGTGGATCGCTACTAAATATTGGGCATGGTAAGGTAAGTCCGTCAAATAAATGTTTTCAGGTTTGATAATAATAACGTGTCAACATTTTTCTTTGCACAAGAAATTGTTGTGCACATAATTGCTTATGCCGAGGGATTCATGCTGGCCTGTGGTGGGTGGATTACCATTTGCAACCAACTCTTATTTCTCAGAGGTGATATCGGATTTAACTACAAGTGTATATTTCTGCATCTGGATATTAGTCGGAAGCGTCGTGAGTTAATTCATGCGTTTCTGTTTTCCCAAATTTTAAACTATTTTGTTTGCTAACACCTCTTTTTGAAGGCCTTCACATCATGCTATCAGCACAACTTGAAAGCACTGAAGAAAATTAAAATGAAGCCAGTGATGAATACTTATTCAGTTTCGAAATGTTATCAAATTAAAGATAATCTGGCTGTTCTTCGAGTAAGTTTACCTACACCCTGCCTTTTTTACGAAACAATAATTTTTTTTTAGCTTTTCTCAAAAATTGCCATTCCATTGGTTTTCTCCACAATACCTGCATTTGCATCGTATTTGTTGTACAGTCTCATTCCGCCGAAAATTGGATTTGATAATTTCCGGCATATTTGTGTAGCCATGTTCGACCTCTGGCTATCAATGTACGTGAAGGATGCAAGATGATGGCAATATTCAAAATTTAGGTCTTGCGTGATTATTCATTCATTCATTCATTCATTTATTCCGTTGCTTTTGGTAATGTACAAGAGATTATCGAGAAGAGTGCAAGAAACGGAGGTCCGTCGATGGTGTCGAATCGGTTTTTTGCCAGGCAGCAAGGGTTGGGTAGGGGGAGGGTGGGGGGAGGGGGGTGAAGAAAGATTAAAGATCAAGCCAGTTACCAATAATTGAGTTGGGGTAGAATGAGGGGGGTTGAGAACGAATATAGTTACGAAAAACGTTGTGAGAAGTATTAACAATTTCGGGTGGGAGGGAATTCCAGATTGAAATGGTTCTAGAGGCAAGGGTGGAAGAAGAGTTATGCGGAATAAAAGGCAAAGAGATACGAAAATTGTGACAATTACGAAGAGTGCGAGTAAGAGGAGTAGGAGTATAAGTAAACAGAGAGGAAACATCCATAGAATACCGGTTATTAACAATTGACTGGAGAAAAGTGATATCCATAATAAATCTACGGCGTTCTAAAGTAGACAAATTCAAATCGCGAAGTCTGGATTTATAAGAAACAGGCGGAAGAGAACAGCGATAATAAAGTCTACGTGTAAAATCTCGTTGAACTCTTTCAAGTTCTCTAGTCATATCTACACTGTGCACTGGGTTCCAGATAATAGAGCAATATTCTATATTAGGCAGGATGAAAGTAGTAAACGATTTCAGATACAGATCGGGACAGTTACTACGAAAGGATTTAAATAAGAGGTTTGCTTTAGAACGAGCAGTAGAGATAATTTTAGAGATAGGGAAAGAGAAAGAAAGGGATGGGGAAAAATGCACACCTAGATCCTTGATGATACATTTACTTGGTTCGGTAAGGACAACATCATTGATCGTAAAACGCCTACGGGGATTATGGAGACCATAATGCATAATATGACATTTAGTCTCAGAAATTCCTAAATTCCACTGAGAGGACCAATCAGCAACAGTGTCTAGAGCAGATTGTAAATGATCGGAATGAAGTGGGGCTTCAGCAAATAATTTGAGGTCATCGGCATATACAGAGTAATAGATAGACTTGTGGAATTGAGAGCAAAGATCATTAATGAAAAGGATGAAGAGAAGGGGACCGATACAGCTGCCTTGAGGCACGCCTGATCTAACTGATGAAGGGGGAGAGAAAGACGAGTCAATAAAAACGGATTGAGTTCTATTGGACAGGTAAGAATGGATCCAAGAGACAAGATGATCAGATAGCCCTAGATTAGACAATTTATGCAGAAGTAATCTGTGATCAATGGAATCAAAAGCTTTGCGGAAATCTATATAAACAGTGTCGAAAGGAGAGCCTTTCTTAAATATACGAAGGTAATGAGAGTAAGTCTCCGCAAGATTGGTGGAGGTAGATCTACAATTACGAAAACCGGTCTGATGGGGATCAAAAAGATTGTTTTGGTCAAGAAATGTGGTAATTTTGTCAATGAGTATTTTCTCAAGGACTTTACAAACAGAAGACGTGAGAGAAATTGGACGAAAATCAGAGATAGAGTTACTCGATTTCTTTGGAATTGGTTTAACAAGTGCGTGTTTCCAGAGAGAGGGGACTTGACATGTGAGGAGAGACTTATTGAAAATAATAAGGAGAGGAGAGATAATGGATTCTCGACATTTAGTGAGGACTATACTCGGGATATGATCAGGAGAAACGTTAACCTTAGGAGCAAGTTTGCTTAGAGCGTAGATAATATCTAAGTGTGAAACAAACGGGACGTCAAAAATAATAGAGGGACAAGGCTGAGGGAGTGGGGAAGACTGAGGATGAGTGAAGACTGAACAAAAGAATCGATCGAAAGCAATACATTTTAAATTATTTGTCAACAATAGGGTTCCGTCAGAATCAATTATACCAGATGGTGTGGTTTTGGGAGCGGTGAGTTTACTATTACAATATTTGTAGAAGAGCTTAGGATTAGAAGAATTTACAATACGATTTTCGAGAGTACAGTGGAAACGGTTAAGGGCAGTGTTAAATCTATCTGTCATTTTAGAACAGGCATAGCTATTTGGGGCGATGCGGGTTAAGTTTTTACTCTTACTGTAAAGGATCTTGAGGGATTTAGGGTATCTAGAGAAAGGGGAGGGTTTTGAAAGAGGGACAAAGGAATCGAGAATATTACTGATAAAGGAAACGAAATATTCATAAGCTTGATGAACGTCTAATCCACTTAATGCAAGGGTCCAATCATGGGTGAAAATGACTGAGTTAATTGAGTTCCAATCAGCAAATTTATAAAGACGAGATGGGACATACTGTTTGGGTGGAGGAAGGGGGATGTAGAGATTAAAAATCACAGAAAGATGGTCGCTAAGTGGTTATTCTTTCTTTCATTCCACTTCATGAGCAACGGATCGTTCATTATCTCCGTAGAGAGTCAATTGAGACAGAAGCACCATCTGCACGATTTAGAGAACATCAGACAGTCACCAACGTTTATTTCACTATGCTGAATAAAGAATGGCAATGATTGTATGATAATAGCCGGTAATTCATGGGAAGCTGTCTGACTCTACTAACACTCTACTTGTTAGAAAAATTTCCATATGAAAAAAATATCTCTTTAGGGACTATGAGGGAAGGAACTGGGATAAAAAACCGAGAAAACTTTTAAAAAATAATGTCGAGTTCCACGCACTTAGCTAACGTTAATGAGCGAATTCTTTGAAAACGGTTAAGATAGTTGCGTCGGCATTACCGTGGTACTATATCATTTGATTGTCATTTATCATGTATCTGCCCCACCAAGCGTATTCGTCGCAAGACCATTATAAATTCGAACGTGAACGCATCAGTTTTCGCATCGGATATTACACATTAGCAAAGAATATTGAACACTATTTTGCAAGAAACCATTACTTTTTTGGAAAGAACCTTTTTCACTGAACCCGTTTACAAGCTACTATCGATGGTGATTAGCAAAATGAGCGATTTGAACTTTATCGTATACCATCATTTCCTCATTTGGCAACCGATTTATTCTGATGAGTCGGTGCTGATTACCGTCTCCCACTTACTCAGAAAAAATCACATCACTACTTTTTAACGATTGTGCATCGTGTTTGCAAGTTGGAAACGATTGTTTATCTTCTTGCAGTAGCGCGTTTCAGAACCAAGATCCTTTTTGTTAGTAATGAAGATTTGTGATCACTGTTATCACACTTATTTATTCCTTTCGTGCATATTTCTGACATTATTAGTTGGTCTATAATAATACGCTCATCTCTGTCCTCGTACGCACATATTTTCCATTGTATGCCATCTCAGTACAGTTAATCTCATGACCACACGACTTCTAATAATATGATCGATACTGAAATTATTGAGACCGCAGCTGTTGGTGAGCTCTTTGAATTATCAAGTTGGTTTGGATTCGATATTAGATAATTTATTTTCAGTGGCAGGTCTTTTGTTCAATTCAATTCTGTTATTTCTGATAAAGCGATTCTCGCGCAAGGAATTGGGCACTTACAAGAATCTTCTCGCTATCTTCTCACTCTACGACATCTTCCTCTCGATATTCCATGAAATCGCTCATCCGGTTATAAGCAGTTAGAATTAGAGATGAAGATAAATTTCCAGAAATTCCTCAGAGTCAACACGACATTCGGTGCTGTTGCCCGATCCAGTATACAGAGTGTGGTGAGGTTTTGCTCATCGAAAGTCATCACCTCGGCATTTTTTCAGCACCTCAGTGCCTCTTTCTTCGGTTGCTTCACTGTTCCATTCTCTCTACTCAACATTCATTTCCTCTATCGCTATTGGACAGTGACAAAGTGAGTATATGAGATGACAAAGCAGAAAATCCACTTTGCAGCCCGACTAAAATCGAACTATTCTCCAAACCCAAATCGATTATTGTATTTGCGGCCTATCCCATTTTAGGAGGAATCGCTTGGTTCGTTTTTCAATAGATTGAAAACCCTCGCTTCTTGTACTACCAGGTATTTCATCGCAGCAGCCCTTTCTCCTCCTCCCGATGACCCTGGACTGGCGATTCTTAAGGAAAAGTTCGGAGAGATGTTCAATGAGACGATAGACGACGGTTGGCTTGTCATGGACCATTGGGTTCCCATTTGGCTCATTCCTCAATGGATTCCATGCCTTCAGCGCCATGGCAGTATCAACAATGGTGCCTCCCTCCCCGTGTTAATCGCAGCTCTCTTCATCATGGTTGGCAACTTCGGAGCAGCCACGTCTCTGGGTGGTCTGACCTACCGCAGTCTATCTAGAGCCGACTCAATATCGTACACATACAAGAGTTTCCAACTGCAGATGCTCGTTATCGCTTGTGTACAGGTAGATCACATTAGTGTAGTAAGCAAAGGCAACTGAAGTTAAGACCTTCGTCCCTCTGGTGCTCGTCGGTCTTCCCTATACTTGCGTGCTCTATCTTCCCTTCTTCAACATTCCTGATTTCGGAATGTTCGACTTCTTCCCTCTGCTCATCTCGCTCTTTCCTGGATGGGACGCCATTGTGATTGGTTGTCTCATTCGAGACTACAGGGAGGGATTCCTGAGTCTGTTTGGATGGAAAAAGGCCAAAGTTGTGTTACTGGCCCCCGTGAGTGATATGACCACGAGGACTGCAGATTAGTTCTTATCGTCACACGAAAGTTCACCTTTTAATAAATATTTGCACAAATACTAATTCATTGCGTACAATCCTACAGTAGATATTTTTCTCAACGTATGGATGCTCTTCTTATCACTCTCTCGACACGAACAAACATTTCTCTAAAAGCGAACACTTTGTTTACTATGTCGTAAAGATATTTCGCCCCACTTATTTCTATCCATCGGCAATGGTGTACAAGTCTCCGTTCCCTCTCGTTCCTGTTTCTAATCAGAGTCTACACAAGAAACTTCTACGGGCTATATATCATCATGGAACAATTCACCCAACCAAGAAAGCCATTGTAAGTTCAAACTAATCAGAGGATTTTTTTCACTCAATATTTGCAAACAAATTTGATACTTGGCAACAAGATATTTTAGATTACGGCAGAGGACCCCAGTAGGAGCCTCACGTTTCATGAGCTATACACACAGGCAAGTATAGACGCAACAAAGACGGAACATCTAGTTGAGATGATTATCAGGTTCACTCAGTCCGATCTTTCCTTCGAGTGCGCGGATTCAATGATGGAGATATGGCCTGCCTAGTTCTCCCCAACTGCATTGAGTTCGTTGTTTTTCTTCTTTTCAAATGGGATTATTTCATTTTCTCTAGATGGATAGTCTTTGGAATCGGCGCAATGGCAGTTGGTGGAGCAATTTCAGGAGCTAGTGCCCTCTTCACCGATTGTGAGCAACTTTTTTAAATCTTAAATTATTTTATTTCGGAAGAGAAAATTATTGGAAAATGCTTACTCTTGGTTTCCAAAACTTTTAAATCTTTCTCATTTACAGATGAATTGGAGAGACAATTCGTGGACTCGTGCTGTTCAATCGTTCTCACTGATGAAAACCACCTAGAGAAAGTGATGAAAGCGGCGAAAACAAGTGGCAGAATCAAAGTATGATCGATGTTGCTCAACGGAATTCCATCAACACAGAATGCCAATTTTCAGACAATAATCTGCCTGAGTAATAGGAGCTCAGACTCTTCCTCACTGCCAAGCAACGTCATCGAATGGAGCGAAGTTATCTCCTGCCCTCCTGACTATGACATCATAGATGGTGCATATATTCAGAATCAGTGTTTCGACAGCAGAAAATTAACCAATTAAGTTGATCCGAAGAGAATGGCCGTTCTTCCATACTCATCGGGCACGACTGGTTCACCCAAGGGGGTCATGCTGTCTCATAGCTGTCTCGGAACACTCATTGATATTCTTATTGAGTGAGTTGTAATGTTTACTTGATCTCTATCTGCAGTCCAACAGTTCTTTCTTCTAAATTACGCAAATATTCAGCCACTACAATCGGGAGATATTCCCAGTTATCGGACCGAAGAACCACAGTTGGTATCATGTTAGTCGGTTATCTCTCACTCACCAAGAAGCGTAAGATACCTTCCAGGAGACATTAGTCGTGAACATTCCCCTCTATCACATGTATGGCTACTCAATAGTTCACATGGCGATCTTCGCTGGCTCTACGACTGTGGTGGTCGGCAAATTCGATCCCGTTGTCTTTCTTTCGGCAATTCAACAGTATCGGGTTAATGCATCTTCCGAAAGTATCAATGACAATCTGAAAACAGCCTCGCCTGCTCTTCACGGTTCCTCCCATTGTTATCTTTCTTACCAAATATCCGAAGGTCGATGAGTATGATTGCTCGTCTATCGAGGTCAGTTGAAAAGAAAATAGTGTTTTGAGTAAAAAATAGTCTGTCGGAAGCCTGTTATAATTGAAGCCGTGCAAAAATCTTTTGAAACATAACACATTTTTCCCGTTCATTCTCTCCGGTGCTGCGCCTATTGGCAGAGAAACATGCTTGGAATTCCACTCTAAACATACGAACGTCAAGTTCCTCAGTCAAGGTGATCAACGCGGTATAATTATCGACCATACGTAGTTCATTCAGTATACGGTATGACTGAGAGTGGAGTAGTATCTCATTTGCCCATTCTCAATGTCAAAGAACCTTACAAGGGAGTCGGCAAGCCAATGTCAACTTTCGAACAGAAGGTTGTCGATCTAAGCATAAAAGCTGAAACTATCATTTCTAGATCATTGATGTAAGCAGTGGTAAGGAAGTCGGAGTGGGAGTGCGAGGAGAGGTAGAGTAGTCTTTCCATGATGACATGATAATCAATAATGACATGGAGGTCTGTGTTCGATCGCCCATACTAATGATGGGATATCTGAATCGGCCTGAAGCAACGGCAGAAACGATTGACAAGGAAGGATGGCTGCACACTGGTACAAAAGAAAATAATCAGCTAAACAAGAGGAGATAATACAACATTAGGTGACATTGGTTACATGGATGAGGATTGTCGAACGTATATTGTCGATCGATTGAAGGAATTGATCAAAGTGAAGGGACTTCAAGTACTGGATTAATTGAGCATTCAGTAACCACTAGAGATTTCAGGTTGCGCCCGCAGAAGTGGAAGATCTTCTTCTTTCGCACCCGCTTATTAGAGATTGCGCTGTGATTGGAATTCCCGACGAACGAGTTAGTTATCATAGCAAACTCAGCCAAATCATAACTACGCCGATAATATGAACAAATCAGATGGGTGAATTGGTTCGAGCTTACGTTGTCAGGGCGAATGAAAGTCTGAATAAAGATGATGTCTGCAGTTTTGTGGCGAGTAAGCAAGTTTCGTTCTATTCCTCTCAGTAATCTTCGTTCAGTGAAACTTTCTCCGTACAAGCACATCACTGGCGGAGTCAAATTCGTGCCTTCAATTCCCAAGTGCCTTACATTATGCAAGGATATGCCAATTTTAAAAATTGCAGATCCCCTTCGGGAAAGATTCTGAGAAGATATTTGAGAGATGAAGTAGCAAGAGAGATGAAAGCGAAGATTTGATGAATGGAGACTGCGACCGAATTATCCTTCCTGGACATTCTCTACGTTTAGGTAGCAACTGATTCGTTTATTTTCAACTGTATTATTTTGTGTCCGCACATAACAGTTGACACCACAAGTGAGAATATTGCCACAGTGCAGTGTCTAATCGCGAAAAGAAGAATGATAATACACTGAATGTCGCACACTGATAAGAATACGAAAACAAAAGATGGAAATATTCCAATGGTCACTGTAAGGCCAGTAACTACGATAACCGAAAGCATGAATGATAAGATACATGATTTCGTTCCGAAACGGTTAGCTGTTGTGGCAGTATATTAGCGGCGTACATCGATAAAGATAGCAAGTAGAAACTAAGTTGTCGAGCACAATTTTTTTCCAACAAAATCGGCACACGTGCACTTTGCGTCTCGAACAATACAATCGACAGTGTTCCATGTGAACATTTGCTATTTAAGAGAAGAGCATGTGCGCGAAGGTCCCCCTCCAAAGTCCTCGCTTTCCTTCTGCTATTTACGATATTTCAGTATGGTGTACAAGTCTCCGTTCCAACCAGTTCCCGTTTGTAATGAGAGTCTTCCCGTGAAGGTCCTCCGAACAATCTGGCACCATGGTACTGTTCATCCAGAGAAGAAAGCTATTGTAAGTTATTTCGTATATAACTAATATTCGTCTACATTGATGAGCTAATGATTGGGAGAAACAATTTTTAGATCACAGCTACAGACTCCACTAAAAGTGTGACCTTCCATGAACTACATGCATTGGTGAGCGAAATTATGATAGATATGGAACCTTAAAAGAAAAAAAGAATACAACAGTGCTTTCTCAGGCTCACTCAGTCCGTGCTTTTCTTCGAGTACGAGGATTCAGTCCGGGAGACATGGCATGCCTAGTGCTATCCAATTGCATTGAGTCAGTCGAATCTAAACATTTTCTCTAGCTGATCACAACCAATCCATATTCGACCCTTGTAATCTGTCAGAAATCTGCGAGAAAAGTTCCGGAACTTTTCCATCATCTCATGGAAAACTTCCGGAACTTTTCCACGAGAACTGCGGGAAAATCCTGCAGTTTTTGCGGGAATTCAAATTATATTGTTCTCAACCGAAAGAGCAGTGTAAAATAAATAACTCAAATCTCTTTATTTATGTTTCTCCATCGAAAAACAAAACTGGAATAATTTATCGAATCCCACCATCATTAAGCAACAATCAGGTGTAATACAAAAATATAAATTGATCCATAAACTGTTGAAATATGATGTGTAACGAGAGAGATATACTTGTTATATACGATATTGCTAGAAGAGGTGATAGAAAATAAATACAAGACACACTTACCCTACCGAGCAATGCTGTTTTTCAATCTCATAAATAACGAGGTCAATAATAAGCAAAAGAAATACAAAGAGGAAGGAGCAATCGGAATTATAGACTTATTATTTGAGACTTATACAGTAACCAACGGTAAACAGTTTAAAAAACAATCGACAAACTGATCAGGAAAGATCGCCAACCATCGAGAATGGCCCTCTCTCTTCTGTAGTAGATGTGACAATCACGGACAGAAGTGTTCGTCTGAAATATCGAGTGGATATTTTTTGTTCTATGTGGAATTCGAAAAACACAGCGTTTAAAAACAGGACTGAATAAGGAGTGGAAGAAGAAGAACCGATGCACGTGGATCATCGCGCTACCGATGCACAGTTGGGTGCTGCAGTTTAAACAATATAAAGTAAAATGATAAAGTAAGGGAGCTATTTTTCGAATAAGAAGCGACCAAATATTTATTATTATTGAATTAGCGCGAATCAGCACCGATACGTAGAGCGAGGGAAAACAAGAATAATAAACTAATAAAACACGGTAACAATACGAATAGCAGAAAAGGTGCGATAAAACAGTGAAGTAAACAAATTTTTCTCGCAGGTGCGAGAAAATCCCGCAGCTGCCAGAGAAGAACGAGAGCACGCGAGAGGGAGAGAGCGCAGAAATACTAGCCCACCCCCTGCTCCCTTTTCCTTCTCCTCAAACACACGCTCTCTCGCCTTTCTCTAACTTTTCCAGCAGCTCAGCTCCGGGATTTTCTCCGAGAAAAGTTCCGGAACTTTTCCGCGAGGTGGTTAGAGACATGCAAGAGAGCACGCTTAAATGAGAGAATCAGAGAAAAAGATGCGAGAAAAGTTCCGCAACTTTTTCCGCAACTTTTCTCGCAGATTTCTGACAGATTATACGGGTCGATTATTCCATTCAGATGGGCGGTGTTCCAATTAGGAGCAATGGCCGCCGGAGGAGCCATTTCTGGAGCCAGCGCCGTATTCACCGATTGTGAGGTCATGGAGAATGTCGATTGTGAAAATTGTAATTAGAACTAGTACGTTTGATGATGAACTGGAGCGATAGTTCCTGGATTCTCGGTGCTCAGTCGTGCTCACGGATGAGGATCACCTGGAGAAAGTGATGACGGCAGTCGAAAATTGTCAGAGAATCAAGGTATATAAAAATGGTCAGAGAATCAAGGTTGCTTGTTTATGAACTCTTTTGAGTAATTATGAATTTTCAGACGATTATTTGCATCAGAAGTAGTGATTCCGCTTCCTTCCACTATCGTTGAATGGGCCGACGTAATATCGTGTCGTCCAGAATACGATGTTCCATTCGGTATCTTTCTATAGATCATTTCTTTAAAGCATTTGAAAAAAATGCAATCTTACGTCAAGATTCTCACCGATGGCATTTGAGTTGATCCGGGCAGTATGGTCGCCCTTCCATACTCATCGGGAACGACCGGCTCACCGAAGGGAGTCATGCTGTCTCATCGAGCCATCGGAACTTCCGTGGACCTCTTCATTGAGTGAGATTCATTCGGAATCATGTAACGAAATATTTACTCTTCAGTCACTTCAATCGGGAGGTATTCAATGTGATCGGACCGAAGAATCACAGTTGGTACAATGTAAGTCAGCCATCGGACTTCTGTTCTGATTATTCGATAGTCTGGCTATTTTCAATGATAGTTTCAAACATTTATAGGAGAAGTCGCTCATCTACCTTCCTTTCTACCATATGTACGGATTTGGGCTGCTCAACATCTCTCTATGTGCGGGATCTACATCTGTTGTTCTGAACAGATTTGATCCCCAAATTTTTCTATCGAGTATTGCAAAGTATCGGGTGAGCAAGTTCTTGCAAATGCAGATAAAATATCAATTTATTAATATTATAGTAATAACATTTTTAAAAATTTAAAAATATGTGAATTAAATATTTCACAGCCCCGAATACTCACTACTGTTCCTCCTATCCTCTTGTTTCTCACCAAGAATCCAGTGGTCAAGGAATTCGACTGTTCATCAGTAGAAGTCAGTTATAGAGCATAACATATATAAATTGTAATTACCGTTTTGATTCAGTAGTATACACAATATCGAAAGAGCTTTATATTTTTCATCATTGAATCCACTAATTACACATATTTTCAGGTAGTTATGCGCGGGGCCGCTCCATCTGGAAAGGATCTCTGCATGGAATTTCTCTCACAACACAGAAACGTGAAGTATCTCGTCCAAGGTAGTTCCTAGCAAATCATACGTATTTTAATCGATATTCTGCAGGGTACGATATGGCTGAATGTACAACGGGATCTCATCTACCTGTTCTCAACGTCAAAGACCCTTACAATGGAGTTGGAAAGGCAGCTAGTCTTTTCGAGCAGAAGGTAGATCTATCGAATCATTGATTATTCAAAAGCATTTTAAGATGGTCACTGGTAAAGAAGTCGGAATAGGAGAACGAGGAGAGGTATTGTAGTCAGAACAATTAATCAACTATCAATTTTTCAAGGTGTGGGTTCGATCACCAACAGTAATGATGGGATATTTGAATCGTCCGGAGGCAACAGCCGAGGCAATCGATAAAGACGGGGGGCTGCACACAGGTACTGTAGTTTTAGAAAACAGTAATCATGTGACCAATGTAAATTTCAGGAGATATTGGCTACGTTGATGAGGATGGTCGATTGTACATTGTTGATCGGTTGAAAGAACTGATCAAGGTGAAGGGACTTCAGGTACATCAATTTCTGTGCTCTATTGAAAGATAGCTTCGTTTTTTTTATATTTCAGGTAGCTCCGGCCGAACTGGAAGCCCTTCTTCTCTCGCATCCTTTGATCAAAGATGCTGCTGTTATCGGAATTCCCGATACAAGAGTCAGTGAGCCGAATCAATTACGCAATATATCGATTAAAATAACCATCAATTATTTTAGATGGCAGAACTGGTTCGAGCCTACGTTGATCGTGCGAACGATATTCTTACTGAGGAAGACGTAGTGAAGTTCGTATCCGGTAAGTTGGATCAGTCTTCGAGTAATTAAGTGTTACTTTCAGAGAAAGTGTCTCGATACAAGCATATTACGGGTGGCGTGAAATTCGTGACGGATATACCAAAGTGAGTTTCATTTTAAATAAATGATGTCAATATTTTTCAGATCCCCATCAGGCAAGATTCTGAGAAGACTATTGAGAGAAGAGGCTGCGAAAGATATGAGATCGAAGATCTAATGGACGCAGGAGCATAAATATATGATAATTAGAGTAATCTTTATGTGATAGCCAACTCAACAATAAACACTTCAATTTTATGATCTCACAATATACAATCCATCCACTTCCCGTGGGAAAGTGTGATTTTCAGTTTGTGACAAACTCAAACCCTGAGTGAATTTGGGTCCTCCAATCATCCTCTCTCACAATCCCGATCTCAATAAAAGATGATGAATCACTTTCAAATCTGGTTTCAATAAAAGTCTGGGAATCACATCTTGACCCAAATTCGCGCCTGGGGCTCCTCGCATTTGTACTCCAGTGGTCATTTCAATGTCAGTATGTGGTGGTTACTCAATGTTAAAATGAATGAATTTTTTTTTAAAATAACCACTCTGTTCAAGTGATAATAACTCGAAAATATCTCAGTATAACTCAATTTCAAATGACGCATCGTAGAGTTTAACGAGAATGTTTGCATTCAGCAGAAATATGCAACAAAAATAGCTATAAATGTACTTCAAATTTTATCGGCATATTTGCGTACTCGCTCGAAACCCTAGGCGCGAATTTGGGTCAAGATGTGATTCCCAGACTTTTAATGAAACCAGATTTGAAAGTGATTCATCATCTTTTATTGAGATCGGGATTGTGAGAGAGGATGATTGGAGAACCCAAATTCACTCAGGGTTTGAGTTTGTCACAAACTGAAAACCACACTTCCCCACGGGAAGTGGATTCATTTACTTTTATTGATGCGTAGCATTAATTCTCGCGCAGAACTATTATAATACCGTGAAAAGTGACCAAATAATATATATAACAAGCAAGGGGGGCAAGCCCCCCTTGAACCCCCCTGGTGGTTATGCATGATTGCTTAGGACCCATTAATCTGAAAATTGTAAAAGAAGTTCAGTGAAACATGCACCATCTTCTAAGTATCCTGATGCTTACATCCGACACAGTGAGAACGGTTTAGTTTGCACAATAGTCTAACACCAGAAACATTTTATATTATTGATTGGATACTCGGAGATGGTATCAAGGTTCCCCTGCCTGAGCGCTATCCTCGTTTCTCGGTAGTCAGGAAACACGTCTAGGTTGTCCTTGAAATGTTCTCCATAGGCTTGGCGTTATTGTCCAGAGCCGAAATGCCCAGGTAAAGTGAAATCCGAAATGCAGAGGATACTGCGTTGACTATTCGGAAAATGTAATGCAAGAACCTGCGAGCGCGCTATCATACTCACTCGCTAGTCGTATATCGCGTCAAGAGTGTCTCTCCATATCACCCTTGTGGCCTTGTGGTTATCGCAATGGAGCCAACACACCGCCGACCCGGGTTCTATTCCCGCATGCTACGTCTGTTTTGCAAATTTTCGACTTTTTTTTATCGCAATATTTCGGAAACCACTTTATAGATTTTGCTGAAACTGGTTATCGATAGGTATCTTGACCAGCTGAATACAATGGGGGGGGGGGTTGGACATCGAAGTAAAGCCTTTCAGACCCGATTGGGCTGGAAATCAGCCTTTTTCACGCGTTTTTGAAACTAAGTGCCGAGAACTCGGCTCAAAGTGGTGACAAGCGGTTCATTCGAAGAAGTGAACCTTATATTTATCTAAAAAGCTTAACTGCCAGAACAAAAGACTTGGGATCATCTCCGAGCTATACATGGAAAATATGTTACGCACTTGTTTGTCACACCCAAGGGTACCCGCCATTTGGCTACACGATGAGTTTTCGGGATGAAATTTTTTAAAATTTTTTTCGGCGATCCCCAGACCATGGGCACAAAGTTTGCAAAGTTTGGTGAGCTTGCACTCACGTTGAAAATTTCGTGTCGGCTGCCCCCCTTCAGAGCCGAAAAAATGGAAGGAAAAAAATAAGTCTAAACCCAAATTACGCCGGCGCTACGCGCCGGCGTCAATCCAATTGACTAATGTTCTCAGATAAAAGAATCTTCATTGTTCTCTTCTGTGTCGCTTGTTTATTATGAAATATCTCCCTTCTAAATCGTGGTTGCATTCGAGATAGCATCACTCTGCGATTTTCCACTGCTCGCTCCAGTTTTCCATTGAGTAGTTGCCCAGTATTCCTTCGGTTTAGCAGGCATCATCACACTGATTAATCCCTCTCGGTAGTCTTTCATCAGCGAAATGATAACGACAGCGTCCCAACCTGAGCAAATAACAGGGTAATTACGCTGATCAGTCAAGCGTAACTCGTAAACTTTCTTGAGTTGTATTTCTTTTGCCTTTATGTTAGCGATGCAGTACTAACAGTAATGACCAAATACCTGGGCGCAAACTGCGAAGAGAATCTTTAATTGTATGGATCGAAGACCGAGCGAAATGGAATGTGCCGATAAGTGAGGAATGCGAGAGTGAAGGCGATACAGAAACTAGGGACCATAATTCCGCATGCTACGAGTATTATTAGAAAAGGCCAGACATTGAGATGACCATCGCGCTGAATAAACAATAAATGAATACCGTGTGGATGCCACGCACACTCTGCCACTTGAATACCCAGTGATCCATAACAAGCCATCCATTGTTTATGTCATAGACGTTCTTGAAAGCGGCATGCAATGCCTCTAATGCTTCAGGTGCATCGTCTAGTCCAATAGACCTTGCCGATACATACCTGAATAAATATTTTTTCTTTGCGCGATCAATTATTGAATGAGAAAACATCTGAATTCATTCTCACCAAATAGTCCCTTGTGCGATAGGCCTAAGATGCCTAAGACTGCCTAAGACTGCAATGTGACGCGAATTCGAGAACCAAACGAGGATTCGGGATTGACTGCCAAATATTTTATTTTACTCATTGTCCTACGACCCACTCCTTTATATTCCAATATCGATAGAGGAAGTGGAGGTTCATAAGAGCGAATGGAATAGTGAAACATTCGTAAAACGCGCCAGAGATGTGCTGATCAATGTATTTGTAAACATTTTTTCTTCTTTGAAATTGATAGAGACCTACCGAATTCAGTAGAATATCCGGGAGATAATTGGAATCTAAAGCAGCTCCAAACACAGAATCAACGAGAATAACTTTCTGAATCGTATTTTCTGTATAGCGAAACTTCTTTATTCTTCTCACCGGATTGAAAATAGCAATATGTCATAGATAGCGAAGAACGATAGAAGATATTTGTAATTACCAATATCTTTCCGAGAGAATCGTTTAATGAGATAGAGTAGTAGAGAGTTCAATGAAATTCCGAGAACTGGAGAGCTGCATAGAATAAATTCAAGCACATGATACTTACAAACGTTAATTTTTCAGCAATATCAAGAGTATACATGATGAGATAACTTCAACTGCGTATCGTGGAATGGGTTATTAATTAATATAGATAGATCAAGCCGTCATTTTCAGTCCTAATAACAACACTGATATATTCGTGCTTATTTGTTCAGAAAATGGGATCGCGTGAACTCATCGCATTAGTGATTGTGCTTTCACCACAACTGACAATAAAAAATGAATGATAACAACGGGAGTATTCGTGTGCTAGTTTTCAATCAGTGTTCCATGATGGGAACTCTGCTCGATTTGGCGGTGCTCTGAGCGACGGATATTTGAATGGCCATTGACTTCTTTCTCCCTGAACTCCAGCAAAGAGGCAGTCGCTCCCGCATATCCGGTCGATAGATGATGACGATCAATCTAAGCGGAGAAATAGGCTTGATGACGTCGTTGTCGTCATTCTCCCACCCATCCCATACGTGTGTGCATTCCCATAGGAGGGAGTAGCACACGAACTCCATGAATCGATCTGTCGGCTTCATTATTTGTAGAAAGGCCATCTCGAAGATGTAGAGAAGCTCTTGCAGAAAACTCTTAAGGTGTTATTTTTTTCAAATTTAAGGGGACGTAATAGCTACCTGAACGAAACACCTCACGTTCTTCCTGTGCCGTTCGCGCGATTGTCCCCCCATCTCTTTCGAATGAATCTGAATATTATCGATTGATTGGACAAAAATTATGAACATACCAAAGTGTGGTAACTGAGCTTGATGAATAACACTCCATTCAGTACAATGCTGCCCAGGAAGACAGTGTACGAGGGATAATATAGAATGGGGCCTCCGAGCAGTTCAGAACAAGAGGTGTTGATGAAATTCCAGGCTAGATTGTTATAGAAGTAGGTGTACCCACACCCAGCTGAAAATGCTTAACTTTGTTACATCGAAATTTTGCATTCAGTAAAACTAACGTAGAAACTCGGGTACGCAGTGTAGTCCAGTGATGAACCAGACACATCCCAGAAGGATCTGAAAGATTGTTTAGACGATGAAAAATGAGCCGAAATCTTACAAATGTTCCTTTTCTATGGCAGATATTAGGGTATTTGAAGGTGAAAAAAGTGGCGATGAAACGATTGAAGGCAATTGCCAACTGCACGTAGACAACACTCTTGTATGTGAGCGTTGTGAAATGGCCGAACTTGAGACCGAGGATTGGCGGCCCATAGGGATATCCACTGAAAGGCCAGTGCTGCTTGAGACAGAATTAGGACTTGCAAGTTGCAACTCACAGCAACGTGACTGGTCCAGAGTAGAGAACGAAACAGAGAAGGGTTCCACAATTGGAAAGAGATCTTGAACAACAAAGAACTGAGAAGGCTGAGAAAGTAGAGGCACGAAAGGATTTGTGAAGGACGAAAAATATTAATGCATTTGCGAGAAACCCGATTACGCCGAGCTTAAACGTCGTTTATAACCCGATAGTGAAGAACCGCCAACCGTAATCATGAGCACTCCTGCGATAAAGTCTTGAGTTCGAATCTCCATTAGAGTCAGATGCTGTGAATTGCTGCAAACTGCATCGAAAGTGAAATGTCATGAGAGATAGAGTGTTGCTGATTCTAGTGGTGTGGGATAGTCCCAGCACTCTTCCGAGTGATCGAGTGAGGATATTAGACGAGGCCGCGTGGAATGAAGTGTGAGAGAAGAGGAGGAGGCGAATATGGCACGGACATTCTCAGCAGAAAATTGTGACGATTGCACTTAAGAAAACTTGACGATGATTCAGATGAATTTCGTTAGTAATATTTATTAACTAGGAAAATATAACCATATTCTCATGAAAGCTTTATTTTATTTACTCGTATAATTTCCTATCACAGATGAAAATGTTGGGGTTACATCCACTTTAAAGGTATTGAATGGTAAGATCTAGCAGTTAGATTTTCTCTAGTCGGAAATTGTGAGGGTTAGGGAAGTGCACATTAGTGTAAATTGGCTCGAGGTCAATCGAGGTCCCAGGCAATGGCAGAATGCGGAAGTTCTGAATACAACACATTTGGAATGGTTCGATTGTACCATTTATGGTATTTGTGTCATAATAATGGGATACCTGAACGAGAGTAACGAGTCCAATGAACAGTTCCGTTCTCGCCAGTCCCTCTCCGGCACACTGTCTCTTCCCAATACCGAAAGGAATCGTCCTGTCGACGAGCTCCTAAAAGAACAGCCATAGTTTGAGTAATTTGACAACAGTATGACAAAGTGAATTATGGTCATTGTCCAGTTACCTTTCTCTGTGTAACTCCATCCTCTGCTATGTATCTCTCGGGCCAGAATCGTTCCGGTTCTTCGAAAAGTGGATCTGACTTCATCATCTGATGGAAGTCGCCGTTGACCAATGTGTTCACTGGAATCTTGTGACCCTGCAGGAAATATCATGATGATTGAAAGCCATACACTCATATCTCTCTTACCGCAATCTCTGTGTCGACTGTCGCTCTGTGGAAGAGCAGAGGATTCGGGGCTATGATGTTAGCTTTTCGCTAAATCTCCATAACGACGGCACTCGCATAGGGCATCTTCGTCTTGTCTGACATTGAAGCGACGCGATCTTCACCGATTTCAGCGTGTATCTCAGCGCGCAGTTTCTCCTCAAATAATTACTGGTCGTGTTGCAAAGAATCGGCTAGTACTGAATGTATACGTTTGTTGCCTTGTCGTACACACTATTTACTCTTAGGGCTGAACAGTTATGAACCGCGTACCTGTATCTCTGGGTGGGCTGCCAGCAATAACATTCCCCATCTCAGAGTAGTTGTTGTCGTTTCTTGACCGGCGATGAACAAATCAGAACAGGACGAGAGAAGTTGTTCGACCCTGAAACATATTTCTGCTAATGTTGCCTATCATTGCTCGTACCGTTTGTCCTTGCTATTCTTGCGAAATGCCTGGACAAAACATGTCGGTTCCTCATTCGGGTCATACTTCACAGCGTCGCATAGCTCACGAACATGGTCCGTCATCTGTAAAATCTTCCTTCCATCAATAACTTGGGTTTTCTTACTTTCTGGAACTGTTTCACGTGTTTTCCCCAGAAGTAGCTAATAATGGGTAGATGACGTGTCCATGGAAGCATGAATATGATTGCAACCAATTTCGATCTGAGTATTCCTTTGTTATATTTGCTTGAACTAGTTTATCTCACTCTGATACGTTAGTGATCGCTTCACTGAGGCCCAGTACGAAGTACATCAACTTCTCGCAGTCATCGAATGGATATTGGAACCCGTAGAGAAGTTCATTGATGATGTTCGAAACGAACAGCTGAGAAAATACAATCTTTTCATTAGAATTCTGCGGACCACTCACCTGAATTGGCAACCGAAGATCCGTGTTCTGGAGATCCTGCTTCTTGATGAAATCCACCATGTTTCGTGCCGAAAGACGGACCTAAAGAGCAGCATGTTTTGGAGAAAGGTCACACTATACCCACCTTTTCCTCGAGCAAATTCTTGCCCATTCCGAATTCTCTGAGAGTCGTAATGGCGAATCGTCGCTGCTCCTGCCAATCGGCGCCATCCGAGCTGATAATTCCTGAATGAAGGATACTGTAATGGGCAAATATTTGTTTTATTTCGGAATTACAGGAGGGGTGGCACGAATATTTTGTTCAATGAGTTCTATAGCGGAGGTTGCGGGGATTGGTTACCCCATCACACTTGCGGAACTCCTATGTTGTCAATTTTCGTTTAAACCGAGCTATGAGCGTTTGGCTGTGTGCCAAGCGGGCCTGACGATGCAGGCAACGAGAGAGGGATAAGAGGAGAATGAAGAGACCGCGCATGCAAATCGGTTCGCGCCTCTCGGCCACCGATTTGCATACTCATTCGTGGCTCCCCTCCTTTAAGTGTACGATATGAGACACACGCAATAATCAGTACGATTGGTGATAATGACTTTGTTTCGCTCTAGGGGGAAACTACCTCCATTCTCGCACATCCTCGTCACTTCAACCAGTGGGTTTTGCATGCGACCCGTAATATCGTTTCCTGTTAATTCCTCACATTTATAGTGCTCATTTTATTTTTAGCTCACCTTTGAATGCCTTCTTCATCGTTTCGAAGTCGACGATGTTCACAACGGGCATCGGAAGATAGACAGTGACGATAGGACCGAATCTGGCTGAAAGCCGTTTCAAACCATCGTGGATGTATGGCAGCTTGATCTGCAAGTAGTAATTATCAGGTGGTGATCAGAGCCAGTATAGTTAGGATGGCCAGTGTGTACTGAGGGTGAACGAGAGGACACACAAAAGGAAGGATCGTACCTCGTTGATGAGGTTTCCGAGAAGAGGAACTGCGAATGGACCAGGAGGGAGAGACGCCCGTCGACGATAGAAGACTAGCAACTCCCAGGCGGCGAAGGTGAGCACAAGTAGAATGAGCAGAGAGATCATGACTATGACCAATGTCCATCTCAGTATTTATAACAAGGATGGGCAATGCGGCGATTAGTGTGAGAGGAGAAGGTGCAATGGAGAGAGATAATGGTGGAAGGAGAGGGACTAGACGAGAGGAGGTTAGAGAGTGGAGTGGAGTGCCACAGTGGCACACGGAAAGTGGCACTATCGGTGCACACTTTGTGTGCAATCGAGTTGACAAGCGAGTGTTCTCCGATTGCTGGAATGATTGCCTACTTCATTCTTTGGATGCGCTATAGATCCTGGCATTGAGGGATTTCTGTGTATGGTATATGTACTGTTATAATCGATAAATACTATCTCTCACATATTCATTTTATATCATTTCCAGATGTCTCTCTTCAAACTTTATTCTACTCAAGTAAAATCTCGCTAGTTTATCAGGGGTCTCCTAGCTGAAGATGCAAGCATCAGAAGCTGATATGGGATGAAGTTTGACGTGGCCGGTAAAAATCATGCAGAAACAATGTGTATGTTTTTCCCTTGTGCAAAATCACCTGTTGAGAGGAAAACCTAGGGAGAGGAACTGGACAGATCTTTCTGAATTTCATATTTTCACGGACGCCAAGTGAGCACACCTGCAATTACAGAGAAGACTCTTTTTGCTTCCTCAATCTTCGCAACAATGTTTCTACCCTGAGTCACGCATGTCTACTTTCCTGTACTATCTCACTCTCATTCTTCATTGCACACTCGCTTCAACTTCGATTGCCGTCAATGGACTGCTTCTCTTCTGTATTTTTATTCGAACCCCGGCTTCTTTTCAATCTTACTCACTTCTCCTCAAATTTCAAGGGTTATCTGATATGCTCACTACGGTTTCGGCAATTGCTACAGTGCAAAGGTTGGATCAAATATTTTTCTATTTTCAACGAATATTTTCCAGAGATATACCATGTGGATGGAACCTAATATACATTTCATATGGGCCATGCATTTTTGTCTCATCCGATCTCTGCTATTATTTATACACCGCCCTTCTAGCCACAAATGTGACTTCGGTATCAATATTCGTTATCTACCATTCAGTTCTTGTCAGTACTGGTTGCGATGGGCGCTCGTTACTGGATTCTTCGATTTGGACTCATCCCTAAATGGCGAGTGGTCACGGCACTCTGCGGAGGTGCTATTACGCCCGCGTTGATCTTTCTGGTGAGTTCTTTGTTGATTACTGGTTGCCCTAACCGTACAACGGGATCACTTGGGGACGACCCTTGCTTCAGATCAGCAACAGAATATAAAATACACTATTGACCTCCCGGAATCGTGCATGGGCAATTGGTATGGATGGTCGTAGTAACCTCCAGTCTCTTTCAAGGGTTTATTCGTCGCCGCTCGAGGAAATGATGGAGAAATGAGACAAGTGCTTGCGAAGTATCATCTGGAGTACGGTACAACTGGTGTCGTCACAGGTTCAACTCATTTACCGAGTTCTAAGATCAAAGATTACTTATGACGTGTTCAGGGAACATAGACACTCCAGCACCTTATAGCTGAGATAATGATTACTTGCGGTCCATGGCCGCTATTCATCATCATTTGGACCTATCGGTAATGTTTATTATAACGTTTTCCATAATCTAATTGGTTTCAGATCGATGGTTCTCCGTGGATTGTACGCGAATAATAAAACAATGAGCATACAGACTCGTGGACTTCACAAGCAATTTGTTTCGGTCGGTTCTGTTTCTATCAACTCCATGCTGATGTTCGTGATTCCAGATATCTGACAATCGGAACCGTCAATATAAACTTGATTGCAGGTTCTGACTCTACAAGCTCTTCTTCCAATCTTTCCACTTCTGGGCGTTTTTGCTTCACTTTTCGGCGTTTTTGGGCTTTTCAGTTATCCAATGCTGGAAATGGCGCCAGTACTTGTAAACATGGGTTCGTAATTCTAAAGAAGGAGAAGTGCTTACAGATCTCTGAATTCCCGGCATTATTCAGCCCTTTGATAGTTATTTATCATATTCGATACTTATCGGAGTGAGATTTTTAAAATCATTGTTTTATTGAAGAGAAAAGACCGGTTTCCAGCTACATCCGATCACTTTTCAAGTGCGGCAGAGGAAAGAACGAACATGTGTTCGGAGTTTCTTCCAAGTTTCCAACTGTACCGCAATATGTTGCAAATTTCTGATGTACATTTACAGACAGTAGCTCCTGAGTGAAATTCGAATGCTTCAGATTGGGCTCCCTAAATAATAGATCTTTGTGATATTTTTCCTGTTTTTTTTTGCAGTAAAGCTCTGCGAACCTTTTATTTCTATCTAAGGGGTAGACAAATTATTATTATTATTAGACTCCAGTCGTTCTTGAAAAGATAAAGGCATCATACCTTGAGAATTTTCTTTTTGAGAGATATTTGGACAGTTTTGGCTGCGTAACGAGAATTATGGTAATGAAATACTCAAAGTTTATGATGGAACAGTCGAAAGTGGGAGTAGTCGCTCCTGCGAACGTCTGCTGCTTCAGTTTGTGCGCCCTAAACAATTGAGTATTTTGGTTTCTGTGCAAGAAAGCGTTGCGAACCACACATTCTAGATATAAAAAGCGTCTGAATTTGTATTTGAAAAACGATTATATCAATATGATCACGAGAGTCTATCGAAAGATTTTTTCAAAGGTCACGACGAATCATAGAAAATCTTCGTAGTCATTGATTCGGAAGCCATAGCGTGAGTAAGAACGTCAGCTGCCAAAACACGTGTAATGTCATTCTCCTTGCACACGACACGACCTGTTTTTCTTACTCTAGTGCGGGGAACTGAACCGATGTTTCTCGATTTCTGGCCTGACGAGCTTAAACCAGCAATTAGAACGAAGTCCCTTTTTCCTTGCTTTCACCTTCTTCTCTCTACTCTGAGTCACATCAGTGATTCGCATGTCAAATATCCTCTACTACTTCTCACTGGTTCTTCATTGTGTCATTGCTACCACTTCGATTGCCTTCAATGCTTTGCTATTATTCTGTGTAATAAATCGAACTCCGACTTCCTTCCAATCCTATTCTCTTCTGCTGAAATTTCAAGCGCTATCGGATACGTTCATTTCTGTATCATCTCTCGCAACAATTCAAAGGTTGACTTTGAGATACACATTTAAAGAAGCAAATATTCCAGAATCATACCATGTGGTTGGACCCTTGTCTACATCTCATATGGGCCTTGCATTTTCGTTTCCTCAGATCTCTGTTATTATTTATACACCGCTCTTCTAGCTATCAACGTAGCTTCGGTAATGATGGTATTATACTTCGTCAAGAACAAAATCATGCAATTTAGTTCGCTACTGTGCTGATTGCCATGGGTGCTCGATACTGGATTCTGCGATACGGTTTTATCTCTAAATTGCGTGTTATCACAACGCTCTGCTTGGGAGCTATTACGCCTGCTTTGCTCTTTCTTGTTAGTTTTTGATTACCGGTTACGAGCATCATGTTTGTGATCTTTAGCATCATTATTTAGGGTCTATTCTTCACCGCTCGAGGAGATGATCGAGAAATGAGAAAATTATTGGCCAATTATCATCCGGAGTATGGGACATCTGCGGTTGTAACAGGTAAATCTACTGAAATGAATTCAATGGCCAAGCAAGCACTGTATCTTCTAGGAAACATGGACCCTCGGACTCCGAACATGCTGATCACCCAAGGAATGGTGATTTGCTGTCCGTTGCCCCTATTCATCGTCATTTGGATCTACCGGTAATGATATCATCGATCTTTTCCAATATTCTATTCCAACTCAGATCAATGATCCTCCGTGAATTGTACGCGAAAACGAAGACAATGAGCGTTCAGACTCGTGTTCTACACAAGCAATTCGTGTCGGTCAGTTGGGCCTACAAAAAAATTGAAAATTGCCGAAAATGTTTCCAGGCTCTTACCCTTCAAGCGCTTCTTCCAATTTTTCCACTTTTGGGCGTTTTCACCTCACTATTCGGCGTTTTTGGAATCGCTAGCGATCCAGTACTCGAAATAGCACCAATACTAGTAAGCATCTCACAATGCTTTCAAGAAGAAAAACAGATAAACATTCAGCTCTCCGAATTCCCGGCATTCCTCAGCCCTCTGATCGTAATTTATCATATTCGGTACTATTCGGAGTTAGTTTAGCATTTCTGGGAGAAACTCAGATGCAACAATTTTCAGCTTTCTTCGATCACTTATCAAACGCGGAAGAACAAGGAAGGAACTGGGATTCGGCGCTTCATACAAATTGCCTACTACACCACGATCATTTGTGCATTTCTGACGTCGCTCAGAAGCAACTGTTTTATATAAGCAGTGTTTTCAAATCATAAGTGATGTAGTGTACGATAAAAACAACATGCGGCAACTTTTTTTTCAATAATTTTCAAGATATCACAAAAATATTATTTCAGCGCATTGACAATTTAGGGTAATGTTTGCAATAGTAGAAGATTACTAAAATATTTTGATCTTTTAAAAAAAAATTTATCAGGATTTTGATTTTCTTCTTCGCAAATTGAACATTCATCTGTCCTGTCACATTCCCCCCTGAACATGGGCCGTCCCGGGCGGCCCGGGGCGGCCCCCAGTGGCCCCTGCCCTTTTATAGCCAGAAGAAAAATATATTTGAGACAAACTCGGGGCGTTTGAATGCTAGAAGGGGTTCCTCATTAATTGACGTTTTCAGAATTTTTAAATTTTAATTCAAAAGCTGGCATAATAGATGAATAGTTGAGTTGGTTCAACGAAAACGAAAAGGTACGGTAAGTAAAATGTTCAACTGGTCGGGGATTGAAAATTTTACTTACCGCACCTTTTCGTTTTGGTCGAACCAACTCAACTATTCATCTATTATGGAAGCTTTTGAATTAAAATTTTAAAATTCTGAAAACGTTAATTAATGAGGAACCCCTTCTAACATTCAAACGCCCTGAGTTTGTCTCAAATATATTTCTCTCCTGGCTATAAAAAGGGCAGGGGCCACTGGGGCCCGCCCCGGGCCGCCCGGGACGGCCCATGTTCAGGGGGAATGTGACTGGACTGTACTATTGAGCGAGAAAAAACACAAAAAACTAAAAACATTTCGAATTTTTTATCGAAAATCTTTCAGTCTATATTTTTGTGATCTTATTCGAGTGGTACGATTAATTCTGCGATTTCCTACGGTTTGCAACGGAAAGTGGAAGAAGAGAAATCGGAAACGAAGATTATGCAGATTTTATCATCCGTGTAACTCGAAACGATCCCTTGAATATCGTAAGAGAAGATGAGAGACAATTGAAAAAAAAGAGAAAAGCACCAACGGGAGAGCTGGCGTACCAAGAGATTGGGCCAAACGTGTTCATTAGCATGATCTGCCATGCACAATATAAAATGTGCAATAAGCTTGGTTCCACCCATCTTCGGATCGGAGCTACACCATGGTTCTTCTCCGACAGCTCTGCCTATTCGCTACCACGGTAGCTCTTTCAGGTGCGATTCCCACTCACTCCAATCTTCAAGCTTCAATCATTCAGCATCTCTACTGTGTCCGACGGCTCCTTTCAATGATATCATCGAGAATGCGAAGACTGATTGTGTCCAGGGCAACTTCCCTCTCTCCTGTCCCAATCACGCATCCGTCACCGTATACAGATTTCGATATGAATACACTACGGATAGAGAAAAATACGAGTTTTCAGGACGGGGCTTCGATGACTTTCGACGATCTCGTCTCCGTTGAAGGCTCATGGTTCGCGCTCAAGTGTGGATTTCAAGTGAACTAAATGAGATAGTCATCATCTTAGATCCCTCCTCCAGGCGACTCTTCTCGATTCCACTCCCACAGTCAGCTGTCCTCCTCCAGTTTGCGATCACCAGTGTGACTTCGTCAACCATGGCGGAGTCGAGCAGAAGTCAACCTGCATTGATGGAAATCTCGTCAAGTCATGCAGTGGTGGCAATCTGTTCATTGGCGTGAGTTATCTTCTTGGTTGAATTTCATTACGAAACGAATGTTGGCTACAGAACGAGCAATACGCGAGAGCAGCGTGTACAACTGAAGGGTGGCTCGCGTGGACTTGCGATGGAGTAGTGAAGGAGATCGATGGACCACTGAAAGGTGTGTATCCCTCTCTTAGACTGTACATTCACATATCTTCCGTATAGACAATCCTAGTCTTTCAGATCTTTGAATGCAAGAGAGGAACGTACCTTGGATTTGCAAATGCAAGTACCCCCACCATTTGGGAGGAAGGGTAAAGTTAGGGCCTACGCCCCTAACTTGATACGATGCAATGCCGCGGATGGGATTTGGATAACCAAGGATTTCTTCAATGGAGTGCAATACGACTTTCTATCTGCCGGATGTCTAAAGCGTAGCATTAATTTCATACCAATTATGTTCCGTATCGATGTCTCAGTGTCTCACACGGTCAAAAACTTGCAGCGTCTTGCCCGATGTTGAATCTTCTTGACGGAACAGAAAGCGTGTTCAGCACATCGCCTCAATGGGAACTCGTCGATACATTGCCTATCGTTACGTCCGATTCCGACCGTGAGTTGACGTAACATTCAAATCAACATCGAATCCATCCAGCAATTCGTCTGTCCTTCCGAAACTAAACTCGCTTCCCTGCAAGAAAATTCAAACGAACTTGCAATTGCTGTGGGAAACGTTAAGTTTCGATGCGAGCTAAATGGATGGATGGTTGGTTTTAGATTCTGTCATTTAGCTTAATGAAAGTATAAGTAACTCCAAATAATGTTGGATTAAGAAACGGGTTGATAATGATGCCCCACAATTGCTTCCTATGGGATCGGATAAGTGGGGATGCGTCGTTGATGAGTCGTTCGGGTTCACGATTTTGGAAATTCGTTTAATTTTACAGAGAAATGTCGGAACTCGCTGACTCATATGCAACCTGCACAAGTTCCTTCTCTTGTCGGAGTCACTCTTGACACTTCTCAGAAGCCTTACGTTATCAGTAAACAACACGTAAGGCTAATCTTCAAACTGCTTTCTCGTATTTACGAGATCGATCCCGCGCTGGATGAGCGCTGATCTCTGTATTTCAGTGGTTCAGTTGCTCTCCCGGAACTCAGTTTGTATGGATGAATGGTACTTCAATGGTTGTGAACAATTGGTTCATCATGTGTGTTGGTGGAGCTGAAGTTGGATGGATGATGCAGTATGGTAATTACGAAGGTGCATTATATGCGAATGAGCCAGTCGGATGCATCAAACGTAAGTAAAGGTGCTGTGATTAACGAGTAGAACCCTCTTCTAGCCACCTGTATTGGAATGAAGTTGTTCGATGGGACTGAATCTATTCTTGCTGCCAATCCTCAGTACGAATTCGTCGCCACCTATCCTTCCTATGCAGATGGGGAATTGGTGTGTCAATATTGTCGCCGCAGTGATAATTTTAAAATGTCCACTTTGATTCTTTCCAGGAACTTGCCTGCCCTACTGACTATTCGATCAGATATGCCGAACAGCAAAATCTCTTCCAATTCGAAACTACGATGAGAATCTCTTGCGAGGCCAGCGGGTGGTGGGTGAGTGAAACAATGATAATCCATCCATTACTGCAGTTATCTGTGCCTGAATGACGTCTTCTAGGTGCGCACGTCAACGAACGGCGCGGGTAATGATCTCAGTCCAGTGAAGGTTGACTGCTTCAAGAAGGTCGTCCTGCCTACTGTTCCCACACGTCAGTTCATTCAAACACAATCAATTATTGCGCATAGTTCGGCAGATGAACCTCCATTATATAATTGCTTGCAGCCGAGACAATGTGAATTCAGCCAATGTGAATTCATATGTCGGCATCACCGTTGATACTACCCAGCTAGCAGTGCTTGTCAATGTGAGTTCTCTCAGTATAGCGGGCACAATTCATCCTTATCGATCCAATATCTATGCATTATTCAATTTTGCAGCAACTCAAATGCGCTTCCGGTAGTCAGTTCTCATACATATCTGGCAGCAACCTTTACGTGTACGACTGGTTTCTGACCTGTGCGGGACCAGCGAGTGGAGATGCGGCCGGAGGCAATAGCGACTACGGAAATGTCCCTGTCGGATGCATCAAGCGTAAGACTATCTTACCTCAAACCATGGTGGCAGTAACTTGCAGCTACTTGCACTGGATTGTCTCTCTTCGATGGTTCAGAGTCTCTTCTGGCTGCTAATCCCCTTTATCAACTTGTTCCCACTCAACCCACCTTCTCTTCCTCTGGACGATTTGTCAGTTCACTTCACACTTGCGTAATCTTTATTTTGTTTCGCAGGCTCTCGCGTGCCCTTCTGACTGTGCCATCGGATACACTAATACTGCGACCACATTCGCCTACGATGCCACCGTCGCAATTACTTGCGAGAACGCCGGGTGGTGGGTGAGTTGAGGAACTCTCTTCAACCACTCTAATGATCTCATCCAGATGAAAGGTGCCAATGGAAATGGAATCGCTGTTTCCACAACCGTGAAATTCGGGTGCTTCCGCAAGCTGCCCAACTGCCCCGCCCCTTCATCGATCCAGCAGACTCAGCTGACTTCCTACGTTGGAGTGAGCGTCGACACAACCCAGAGCATTACTCTCTCTACTACAGGAAACAACGTGAGTTCAGAGATTTCATTAAGAAAATTTGCCAAATTTATGTTGTTTATTGCAGTTGAAGTGCAAGGCCGGCACTCAATTCGCCCTTTGGACCGCCACTGAACTACGAGTGAACGATTGGTGGATCACTTGTGACGCCACGGCATTCAATGGATGGCGAATGAACGACGCATTCGGAATGAATGCAAACTTTGACAAATCTGCAATCGCCTGCGTCAAGCGTATGTATCCCAGTAGAATAGGGGGGGGGGGGGGGGGTTAACTTCTACCACGGCGCGGGAAAATTTAATTTTCAAATTTCAATTTTTTGTGATTTAAACTGTACCTCTACCCTCTTCCCTCTCTTCCCTCGATACATATATGGTACTGTACGGTTACAGTAACCATGGTAAATACAGTACGAATACAGTAACCAAGACAATAAAGTACGCGCGCAGGACACTATCTCACAAACACACGCTCTCTCGTTGGTTAGAGAAAAAACTCTCTCATTTTCACACGCTCTCTCGCTGGTCAGAGAAAAAACAATTCGAACATTTCCGAGCACTCTCTCTCATTTTCACACGCTCTCTCGCTGGTAAGAGAAAAAAAATTCGATTATCTCCGAGCACTCTCTCATTTTTACACGCTCTCTCGTTGGTTTGAGAAAAAAGATTTTCGAAAATAAACAGCTATCTCATTTTCGCGTGATCTCTCGCTAGCTAGAGAAAGGAGCGCAGACTCTCCTAAAAAAGAGCAGACGCTAAAAAGGGTCACTAGTTGCGGTGCAGAAAAGAGAAGAGAATGACTTGGACCCTCGCTCGTCTAACTCCACCCCTAAATTGCATGTGTTTTCATCACAACCATTCAACATATTATGCAATTTTAAGAAAACTTGATCACTCGCAAAAAACTTGATTCCTCAAAAATTTTCCATTCCGGTGCATGTGGCTGAAAAATTTGGTCTTACTCGCTCCGCGAATAGGACATACGTTTGACACATCCGACAGGAACATTCTCGTAGGCGCTATTGCCTCCAGGCGCATCTCTAATTCGCCATCCATCGGTTGCAGAGTCTCCACAGGTCATCCACCAATCGATGATGTTGAATTGTCCAAAAGTGATGTATGCGAAGAATGTGTTCGCGCTGCACTTCAGTTGCTGTAAACAAGATTCGAGCTTGTGCGTTCAATTGACATCTGCTCACATTGACCCCAGCTGCGATCTGAACTGTCTGAGTGGTATCGACTGTTACTCCGACAAACGAAGAGACAAGGGATTGGTTGAGGTAAGCGAGAGCGGGGCAGTTTGCTGAAGAAAAATATCAAGAATGCATCTTATTGATTGAATTGTAACTTACTCGATGGAGTAAATTGTCTCCTGAAACAGCCTACTTTGACCGATGAGAGTCCAGTGCCAGCAGTGTTCGTTGCGGTTTTGATTGTGATTTGTGGAAGTCGTCTCAGTTACATTCTAGACTGCTTATTTCCAGTGATCTTGAAACATTACACCATCGCGCTATCTTTCGTTTTCTCAAGAGCGCGCTCGCCGCACGCAAACAGCTGAAACTGCCCCAGGGCTAGAGAGTGATGAGTCATCGATTGTGTAATCCTCCCTCGGAGGCTCTTTCTCCCTCCAACTCCACGGACTTTCTGCATTGATTTTCCGCGTTGATTTTCTCTACATTTCGCAAATACCCTTTTAGCGTGTATCCTCCGCGAATTCCCCCTTCAGTTCTGGTCTTTTGCGGCGATTCTCCCTGAATTTTCGTAAATGTTCCCCGTGTATTTCTCGCCTTTCAGGCGTATTTTTCTCCCTAGTTTCACGCTTTTTCACTGCATTGCGCAAATTTTTTTTTACACATTTCACGCCTTTCTGACATCATTTCTCCCAAGTTTTGATGCTCACTGGATAATGCGAATACTTGTTGCCTATTTCAACAATTTTTCACCTCACTCACCTCAAATATCTATCAATCAATCACTCTACTAGCAGTAAATTAGGTGCATGAGTATATAGACACACTAGTGAACACGCTATTCAATCACCAAAGTAGTGATTTATTACTGATACATGCACAATCTCGTGATATTTACATGCCAATGCCAGCTTTTCTAACCAGCATACTTGATTTATTTGGCACATCTACATGCTAATGAACTGTTTTTGGTTGTACTGATTACACAATTGCACTAGTGAACACGCTATTCAATCGCTAAAGTTCTGATTTATTGCAGATACAAGCACAATGTCGTGATATTCACATGCCAATGTCAGCTTTTCTAACCAGCATACTTGATTTATTAGGCACATCTACATGCTAATGAACTGCTTTCTGTTGTACTGATTACCCAATTGCACTAGTGAACATGCTATTCAATCACCAAAGTACTAATTGTTACAGATACATGCGCAATCTCATGATATTCTCATTGTCAATTTTTCTGATCAACATACATGATTTATTAGGTACATCTACATACAAATGAACCGCTTTCGGTATTTGGCTAGATAGCAATTTATCATTATCGTTTTGATTTCATCACTATTTCACAACATGAACTAGTATTGTGCAATATGGTGCAGATGCAGTGCAAATGTACAGAACAAAGTTCGCAATTCCCTACTACTGGAATGCTACGTGTAAAGAGTCTGGTTGCGATAAGCATGGATAAGGTGTTGAAGACAAATGGATATACCTTCACCAAAGGCATCGCGTTTATGTACAGTGCCCGACTCTTCCCCAATCGTATCACGATTATGCAGACGAAGGGTCCCAAGTTTGTACTACACTTCTACTCGAGATGCCATCAAAGCCCATACACCGGAACATTCGACACTCTGACTAGACTTCTAGACTGGATCCGCCGTTTTTCCTTATGGAGACTGAAGAGTATCGAATTCCTCAACGTTTCCTTTCTAAAACCATATGTGTCACATATACGCAAAACTATTCAAATTCTAGGAATAAGACGTGTTATGCTCCTCAACTGTACGTATCCAGGTATTGGTAAGGGTTATCAAGCCCGTAGACTCTTTTGTGCATTCAGTAATAAGAGATCCGTGACACTGTATGAGTGCGGAGATGAACGACTGGATACTCTCATGAGTGATCCACCTAATTCCGTCATTATATGAGACAAATTTCATCATTCAATCAGTGAATATTTGGCTATACATAAAGCGGTTCATTTGTATGTAGATGTACCTAATAAATCATGTATGTTGATCAGAAAAATTTACAATGAGAATATCATGAGATTGCGCATGTATCTGTAACAATTAGTAGCAATCTGTAACAACCTAATTTACTGCTAGTAGAGTGATTGATTGATAGATATTTGGGGTGAGTGAGGTGAAAAAGTGTTGAAATAGGCAACAAGTATCACCAATTCAGATCATTTCGACATATATGTTCTCCAATTATGGCATATTAGCGTTGAACGCCGAAAAGGTGTGAAATTTGGAAGAAATTATGCCTAAAATGCGTGAAATGCAGCGAAATATTCGCATTATCCAGTGAGCATCAAAACTTGGGAGAAATGATGTCAGAAAGGCGTGAAATGTGTAAAAAAAAATTTGCGCAATGCAGTGAAAAAGCGTGAAACTAGGGAGAAAAATACGCCTGAAAGGCGAGAAATACACGGGGAACATTTACGAAAATGCAGGGAGAATCGCCGCAAAAGACCAGAACTGAAGGGGGAATTCGCGGAGGATACACGCTAAAAGGGTATTTGCGGAATGTAGAGAAAATCAACGCGGAAAATCAATGCAGAAAGTCCGTGGAGTTGGAGGGAGAAAGAGCTTCCGAGGGAGGATTACACAATCGATGACTCATCACTCTCTAGCCCTGGGGCAGTTTCAGCTGTTTGCGTGCGGCGAGCGCGCTCTTGAGAAAACGACGAAAGATAGCGCGATGGTGTAATGTTTCAAGATCACTGGAAATAAGAAGTCTAGAATGTAACTGAGACGACTTCCACAAGTCACAATCAAAACCGCAACGAACACTGCTGGCACTGGACTCTCATCGGTGAAAGTAGGCTGTTTCAGGAAACAATTTACTCCATCGAGTAAGTTACAATTCAATCAATAAGATGCATTCTTGATATTTTTCTTCAGCAAACTGCCCCGCTATCGCTCAACCAATCCCTTGTCTCTTCGTTTGTCGGAGTAACAGTCGATACCACTCAGACTGTTCAGATTGCCGCAGGGGTCAATGTGAGCAGATGTCAATTGAACGCACAAGCTCGAATCTTGTTTACAGCAACTGAAGTGCAGCGCGAACACATTCTTCGCATACATCGCTTTTGGACAATTCAACATCTTCGATTGGTGGATGACCTGTGGAGACTCTGCAACCGATGGATGGCGAATTAGAGATGCGCCTGGAGGCAATAGCGCCTACGAGAATGTTCCTGTCGGATGTGTCAAACGTATGTCCTATTCGCGGAGCGAGTAAGACCAAATTCTTCAGCCACGTGCACCGGAATGGTTCTCTTCGATGGCACTGAGTCTCTACTCACCTCCAATCCTTCTTACAAGTTGATCCCAACTACTCCCACATACAAGAACGGACGATTCGTGAGTCACTGTTCAAATTGCACTGAAGATTCCCTCGATATCAGGAACTCGTCTGCCTCGCTGACTGTGGAATTGGATACGCAGAGACAGCGACCAAATTCACGTATGAAGCCACGATGAGAATCACTTGCGAGAGTACCGGGTGGTTGGTGAGTAAACTGAATGGAACTGACACTTCTAATGGAGCCAAACAGATCAAAACCGCAACGAACACTGCTGGCACTGGACTCTCATCGGTGAAAGTAGGCTGTTTCAGGAAAATATTTTCTCCATCGAGTAAGTTACAATTCAATCACTTAGATACAGTCTTGACTTTTTCCTTCAGCCAACTGTCCCGCTATCCCTTACCTCAACCAATCCCTTGTCTTTTCGTTTGTCGGAATCACAGTCGAAACCACTCAGACAGTTCAGATCGCAGCTGGGGTCAATGTGAGTAGATCTCAATTGTTCGCAAAAAAACTCGAATCTTGTTTACAGCAACTGAAGTGCAGCGCGAACACATTCTTCGCATACATCGCTTTTGGACAATTCAACATCTTCGATTGGTGGATGACCTGTGGAGACTCTGCAACCGATGGATGGCGAATTAGAGATGCGACCGGACGGAACTCTGACTATCTGAACAGAGCAGTCGGATGCGTCAAGCGTGAGTGGATTAAAAATATACAGTATTTGAAAGGAAAATTCATTATTCTACCATCTTGCACGGGACTTGTTCTATTCGATGGCTCCGAGTCCATCGTCACTAGCACTTCCAACTACGAATTCTCTCCCGCAAAATCTTCATTCGGATCAAATGGAAAATTCGTGAGCAATAGTTTCGATTTTTGTCGAAGAGATATTTCACAGGAAATTATCTGTCCCGCTAACTTTGTTCTTGGATACGAATCCATAACGACGATTACTCTGGATGCCAGTCTGAAAGTGACATGCGAGAGTTCCGGGTGGTGGGTGAGTAGTTTTTCTCACTCATTATTTTATTAGAAAAATCACTTGAGACAATGTGTGGACTGTTTAGATCTCGAATTACAGAATTGTTTGGACAGGTCAAATCTGCATTGTACGGTGATGGAGCTGCATACTCGCCTGAGAAGATCGGATGTTTAAAAGCAACGGGAGTGTGTATTTAGAACTAATAGACACCGAAGTCGATCACGGTTCCTTCGAATCCCATCGTGAGATGCGATGGGGGTTGCCTCGTGATCCGCTGATTTTCCCACTGTTCACTATCGAGGTACTACCTCGATTAGAGTATCGTTAAATAATGTGTCTTCGCTGCTGTACTTTCACAATAATGATCTTAAAAATTTGTCAACTACAAACAATTGATTATGTACTTTATTGTTTATTCAAAATTGAAAGATAATGGTTTATTCCGTGTTCATGCGTAATTACTCCATCCAGAAGAAAAGTAGCATTCAGATCACAATCCGTTAGGTCCTATTTATGTATTCCTCACGGGTGGGCTGTAACTCCTTTCTTCTCTTGCTGTCAAGACTACCCAAAAAAGGAAGGAACCTGAGTATCAGCCGTGGGCACACTCCTCTCGTCCATGTTAGAAATCATTATCGGTATCTTTCTGATCATCTCGATATTTCTCGTTCATTTGGTCAGTTTTGAACCAGTCGTGATTAATGCGTCAACAAACATTCGCAGTGCAGCGGACTTTGCTTCGTTGAAACAGTCTGGGATCGCTTCATGGAGAATCTCGCATCTGAAACATATTCGAATATGACTGCTGATTTATGCATGGAAGGATGCCTGAGTATATCAAAAGTGAGTGATTTTACATTTTTTCGTAATAGTGATTCTTTCAGTGCACAGGAATATCGTTGAGTGGAAGTACTTGCCTGTTGTTCGGAAAAGTGTTCAGCTATGGAATGACTGGATGCACTTCGCGAGACTCTTACTGGAAGAGAATTGTGAGAAATTAACAAACACCACAATTGTTTAGCAATATATTTTTCAAGGCCAACTGTTCCAATCCAGCAAGCACGGTGTCTCTGAAAATCGGCGATGCAGCGGGAAAACAAATAACATTCGCATACTATGTTTGGACGGACACATACACCTTCGCTGGACGAAACGTTGGAGGTGAGAAATTATCAACCCGTATTTGATTCATGTGTGAAGCGTTTTGCGCGTAAAATTCCGAAAATATGTTCGAGATTACTCACATAAATGTTTTGATTTCAACGGAGACTTTTCTCAACAATCCATAAAATTGTCAAAACATGATACGAATCATGAGTTCATAATTTCCTTCCTCTTCTCTAAATTCACTTGCATATTTTGTTAACTTCTTCCTCCCATCTTAGTCTTTGCATTTGTCTCCAATGACTACGTGCGTCCTGTCAGAAAGATGTCTGACAAAAGCGCGAAAATGTGTGAGCAGGAAAAATGATCTATGGAAGTCATTTTTTCTCGATATCGATATAAAAAAACGAATTAAAATTTCAGGTATTTTATCGGCATCCCAGTCGAGTTCGAACGTGCAGCACGAAGTTGCCTCAAACGGTAAATTTGTCGCTCGAAACGACTCCTCGCAGGATGGATACATCAACTACCAGATCGACTTCCCCGCTGAAAAGGTATCATCTTTCGTTAATATCACGAGAGAGGCCAAATTATTCAAACATGATGCTTCTTCACTGAACGAGGATGTTCAATTTTCACAAATCGTAATCAATTCGATAGATCAGCAAAATTAAAATTATTTTAATTTGCAGGTGTGGACTATCAGCATATTTGCTGGTTGGTCGTCTCTCTCGGGTAGGAATGCCTCTTGCTCGATGAGAGCGTGCTCATGGACACTCTGCCAGGTGGGGATGAATGACACAATCGGGGAAAATCGTGAGAGTTTGACATCTTCGATGAAGTGTCACAGAAGATTGTGAGCACTCCCAAAATATTCGAAGAATTAGCGAAGAATAATCTATTTGAGGATATTCCATCAGCCGTTCGTACTCTTCTCACCCCTCCCACCGGCAGTTTTCTCTCTTCTCCCTTCCGGTTCTCTATTCGATTGGGAAGTGCCATTGACGCCAACCCGCAGGCATTCCGATTCACATACAACACAAGCACGGACCCCGTACCAATCCCTAAAAACATCGAGATTATCTTCAATCTGAAATGATTTAGTTTTTTTATTAATATAGAACAATAAATTGGAATAATGTGAGCCAGAGAAATTGGCAATTGCAAGTAGAACACCACGAACTGTTCGAGTGCGTGTATGAAGTTAGCTTTATTTTTTTTAAACAATTTTTCCAAAGTACTTTGTTGTTCTTTTCTTTTTGATGAGCAATCAATGATATGGTCGCGGAATGAAGCAGATGTGATTCCTCTTGACGGAATGTTTAAACAATCTGGGCTGCCGAAACACTGGTAATACAACACGAGTTGGCATTTCTCATGTAAGGTTGTTCGACCAAGGTTTTCTGGCCTAAGAAACTTTCACAGCGACTGTTCATTCTTTCTGGTTTCGTTTGCAAATCTTTTATTTTTTTCATTGTCCGATGCACGCGTGTCACCTAAGATTCGAATAAACCTGAGCACATTGGAAAACTCGAAAATGAGTCAAATATATTTTTAAGTAGTCCTCATGGTTCCTCACAAGATAGCGTTGAGCTTTGTTCCAAATTCTCGATTTCAACGACGACAGACGTCGCCAACTTTTTAAAATTCTGAAACGTGCCTTTTTGAGAGACTTGTAGTTTCTTTCGGAGTAATGATAGAAAGATAAGTTCAACAGATGAAATGTGCTAAATGACGAGGAGAATATGCCTGCACAGTGGGTCCATCGATATTTTGTTTTGCATTTTCATGAATCGATTTTTTTGAATAACTTTCGCCACGATTTCGGGCCCAAACGGCGCCAACCTCCATGTGGACAGGCTCGATGAGATGAATCGAATGATATGCTGTTCATATGGTTTATTTTCATGTGGGAATAGCCGCAAGTCCCATTTTAGCTTATCAGCGCGACCTCTGAACAGTGACGCCATAGTGAGAAAGTACGGAAAATTTTTGACCAGTTCGCACACCCCGCTGGTTCAATGCCCCGCCGGTGCAGACATCTTTTGCTACATTTTTACATCATTTGCGTGTTTACCCGATTCCTTATTGTGTATGGAAATATCATCCAACAACTTTCTGAGATCGGTTTGAGACCAATTGTGATCTACCTAGCGAGTACATTTTGATTTTTTTCACAATTTTATTTTTTTGTTGTTTAATGAGATTTGTCATCTTCCTGATGTTCTTGTCAAGAGTTCGCTTGTTGATTCATCTAAAGTCGTGGAAAATTCATGCAGTACCGAGATGCGTGTATGCTTGACTTAGAACTTCTAGGCTAGAAGATATCCTCAGCAGAAGGCTATGCAGTGATCGAGAGAGGAACAAAGAAGAAAAGGAAGATGATGAATACAGTTACTAGAGTCATAATGAAATTTTGCTGAACTGATGATTATGTGAATCGATTGCACGCCAGACGCTTCATACCTTTTTTAAACATACCCTCTGGGCGCATCATACCCCGTGGTGCACATCGTTCGGTATTGATCAGATCGAAATGGCTACACATGTGCACTATTCTCTAACAGAGACTGGTTATTTATCCATCAGTATTTCATTCGCATCGCCAATGAAAATCGAGATCCTCAATGGAGACATCTTTGATGTATCCGATGCTGCCGATGCGGTGTCTCTTCCTGCGAATAAGAACTTTCATATCGACCCCAGCATGATGGAGAAGGCTGGAGACTCATTCAAGACCCACTTCAAGGATATGATCTACCACAACAAGCGGCACAAGATCATCCCCCTAAAAGATACCAAGGTGCAGCGGGTCGCCAAAGGCAAAATTCTAAAATGTCAATGTGCGTTCACTCATAATTTTCACCTCTGTGATTTTATTTTCGGAAACTTTACTGACGGCAGATCACTTGAGTTAGGTGAGATATATCTAGAGTCTCCACTTGAAATTATATCGAAAGGGCATTTATATCTGTGTGCTACAGTCTGAATTTTCTGTATTGTTCAACCGTGTTTCTCGTGTTCCACGGCAAGATCAAGCACAACCCTCCTACTCAATTGGAGCTGAACACGCTTCGGCAAGCGTACAAGAAGCTCATGAAAGAGATCATGTCAAGAAGCTACAATTCAATCGTGAGCAAACATTATTGATAATAAAGCAAGAATATTTCAGGCAATCACTCTTCCGTCCGATTCTCCAGCAGCTATTTCCGAGATCCTTCACTCCATCGTTCTTCCGTCATCCGAAAACGTACTAATTTATCTCCCATTATGTCGATTGACTGTATTCTTCTTAGGTCTGCTCGCTCCAAGTTTTGCTGTTGTCAAAGAATCCATCTACATTGAGCAATGCAAATACTTTGATAAGAGGAAATATTAGGTTGGAACATAAGTAACGCTCGTTTTTGAGCATCGTGTTTGAGCTCACATTTCTCCTCTCTTTCAAATCTCCACGAGCTATCTTTATAGCATAATTTTAGGGTATACACGGGCATCATAGCCGTCAGTATTAGATATATCTTGCTTGCTACTTAGAAGAGAATTTTAGATTTGAATGTAACTGAATTTTTTTCTGAAAATTCAGAATTTTTTCAAAGTCGTAGTTTTTCACGGAGAAAATATTCTGTAAAACCACATACAGTTGTATGAGAAACTTGACAAATACTCTCGCTGATGGCGAAAAGAGAATGGTGCTTGCTCCATTATGGCTATTCCTATTGACATTGGAATCTGAACCTACGAATAAAAGTGCGGTGACCTGGATCGATTTTTCTGACATGAGGATCGAAGGTGTTGGCCTCTACATAAGGGCGCTTCAGGCACACATCATGGAGCTGTTATATCACTATGAGCATTTGAGCCTACTTGTTCTTCTTTTCAAGAAATTGCCGTTTTCCCAACAAAAAACATATTTTTTACAGAATCGTGGCAACAATGATATCAAAGTCGCTGAGCGAATGTTCGACAAAATCGATGAAAGATTTGCTGTATCAACTACCACTAAGGAAGGTCCAACTGCTATCACTTGTTACCGATATCGGGCAAACGATGAACAAGGTATCTGATCGTGTGCCTGAACTCATTTTTTGTTTTATTTTGTCAGACCATTCTATGCGTTCCGTCAGCCTCTCTGCACTATCCCAATCTGGCCAAGAACTACAATATGGGTGGAGTCGACTTCGACGTCAAATATCAGAGAGAAAGATTTGATGAGGATAAAAGCAATCGGTTTACTGAATTTATCTGTCGGTTGGTTAATTTTAAATCCGAGTGCTTTATAAGTGCCTTAATTGTAGTTCGAACGTTCTCATTTCTCTTCCATGGGGTGATACCCGTACCACATTATCTGATGGAACGAAGGTTCCCATTGCATCGATGGCTCGGAAGTTCTCATACACTCGAATCTACCGCCTTTATGTCCGAGATCTCGAGGTCGTTTGAGCGTTTAGTTCTGTTTCATTGTGTTTCGTTTAGGCCAGCAAAGAGATGCATCTCAAACTCAGTCGTGGAAGTACTACTCGCATTCTCAAAAAGCTTGCGATCATACTTATAGATGTTAAAGTATTCCTTGACATGTGTATGCGCACGGAACCTGACATATCTAGCTATGATGGTTGCTCTGATCAATCCTCCACTTCTGTGGCCTCTTCTCGGGCATTTTATGAGGACGATCAAGTAAATCAATAGATTCAATAATAAGAGAATAGCATTTATTCAGAAATTTGGAGAGAAGATCGCGGGGGATGCTCTCGATAAGTACTGTGCTGCTCTCCAGTGAGAGATTGAATGTGGATTGCGGTAAAGAGAGATGGAAACTCACAGATCTGCAATGAATGACACGGGTAGGACGATCGACGGTATGGTGGATATGGAAGTTCTGCTGGCTGTTACTCGTGGCGTTAGATAACGGTGTCTAAATTATCAAAACTAATTCCGTTAAGTTCCAAGCGAGAAGTGAACTGGAGGAGGCAAGACAGAGAGGAGATGGCAATATGTACGGTATTCAAATGCAAATACGGTAAATGATACGTGAATTCAGGATCATTCAATTGGAGAGTGAGATGAGATCGGTAGAGGCTGGAAAATGAGAGGTAGAGAATGCGATCACTGGCCAGCACGACTTTGTCCAGGTATGGTTATTGATTGACTCATCACCGATACACTCATTCTAGATTATCTACGACGACCCCAATCGTCACTACGTTGTCTTGTTCTTCTTGGCCGCGACCGTGCGGTATACGTTTTTCCTTCCTCACTCTCTCGTTATTCCAGAAATCGCTTTCCATCTATGATTCTTCCATTTCCCAGTCGGACCCCGCCTCCTCCGTGAGCATCCTACTCTCTTTTAAGTGCTTGCGTTGGGAATGGATCCCAGTGGAATGACCTACAACCTGGAGAGCGGCCACAAGTTACTCATCGACATTCTCGACAGTGGCACTCCGCCCGTGACATACCGAGGTTTCAAGGCTGCCGCTAGAAGGATTGCGAAGAAGTGAATTCCACTCATACAATATTTAATTATTTTATCATTTCTTCCAGTATGGCATCGTCGGACAACAATTATTTCGAATCAAAGAAGTTCCGTGTGAGAGCGTGAAGAAGAGACCAACTGTATACATTTTGTAATCGATAAATGATTGCTCGTCTGTAATATTTTTGATTACCCTGCAATCAAGCAATCAATTAGTTGACCACAATATTTCACAAACAAGTACATCATTTATTGATGGGCCCGTACAATAAGAACCCGAAGAAAAAGAAGAAGGGAATTAAAGGAGGTGTCCCACGAAGTTCTCGACGTGAGATTGTGGGCATCTGGAACCCGACCAGACTTTCGAAACTCCCATGTTTTGAGGTTTTGTTTAAACTGAGCTATTATAAATTGGCTGTATGCCAAGCGGACCTGACAATGCAGGCAACGAGAGAGGGATAAGGGGACAATGAAGAGACCGCGCATGCAAATCGTTTCGCTCATCTCGGCCTTGCGATTTACATGCGCGGTCGTGGGGCGCATCCTTTAACCATCCTTTTAAGAATGACATTGTTCGACGACGGACTTGAAAAATTAGTATTCTCATCATCCCTCATTGGGAGATTTGCACCAGACCTTCCTTCGAATCATTGAATTGCTAATCCCATTATAATTTTATAAAAGATATTGTTTGCAGGAGAGAGAGAGAGAGAGAGAGAGAGAGAGAGAGAGAGAGAGATAAAGAGAGAGATACAAATAAATTTTGTGAATACAATTTTTCGTTGTCACTATTGGGTTGAGGAGTTGAAATCTTCTGTTTCTAGCAGATTACTCGAGTTGAAGTACACAACTGCAAGAGAGAGTATGTTACATCACCAGGAATTGAACATCCCACAAAGATAGAGCGAGAAATGAAAAAAAGTGATCATTAAATTTCCTCGAGGAATCAGACATAATTTTATGAAAGGAATACATATTGATAGGGGAGAGTGATGTACGAACAACGGATATAGAAATGTGAGGGGGAAGAGAGTGGGGATATACGGAATGAGCGTCCGATTGGAGATCGATCTAGAGCGAGAATAGGGAGAGAGAGAGATAGCGTTTGCAAGGAGAGTAGGGTGTCTCACTCTCTCCCTAGTCTGTCTCTACACTCCGGGTAAACAAAGAAATGGACGATAAAATAGCCTGAGAGAACGGGCCTACCGCAAAGCATTCTATAAATGCGCCGGGACAAAAGAGCTATTGAAGGGAAAGAAGGGAGGAGCATCTTTCTTTCTTTTGCGTTAGCGTTGATGATGATATTGAGTGTAAAAATTGCCTAATAAAAACATATTTATTCTTTTCGCAATGGCTTGAAATTCATCTACACATGTTACATTCACAAAATAGCATAACTGCTTTTTGAGATGCTTTTCGCATATGAGGTTGAATGGTGTCATGATCTTGAACGTACTGCAAGTGAAAGGATCAGGGTGGTAGATTGTAAGGAAGAGTCTGTGACAGTGAAATGTCCAAACTGACATATGCAGAACATCTCCGTGTGTAAAGTCACAAAGTAATCGATGCGTGTGAACGAATATTGAAAGAATATGATAGTTATTGGACTCTTGCGGTCATTGGGCGTCCAGATGGGAATGAATTCGTGTAGAAAACTTCAATTAAAATAGTTCACTCAAGTAAAATAAATAGAATCGCTCATAAAAATCGCATTGAAGGATATCAAAAAAGAAGCTTTGTGTAAAGTGAGGAACGACGGGAATGGGAAAAAATGAAAGAAGTGGGGAGAATGAGATTGTTGGATATTACGAGCAAGTATCGCTCTAAATACGATGTGTGCAACAGATCGATTGAGAGAGGAAGATGAAGAGTGAAATAATTGAAGACTCAATCTGTGAGGAGAGAGCGATTCCTCTCTCACTCAACCCCCTCAATGACATAAAAAATTAGATAGACAGAGAGCTCCCAGTAGAGAATTTTTAGTGAGGGAAATTTTAAATGAGGGGGGAAGAGTGTGAGAAAAGGAGAATTGAAAGTGAGAGGAATGATTGACCACCAATAGAAACAGCAGATCGTTTGATAGCAAGAGTGGCGAAGAGTAGGGGTTTTTCAGCTGCAACTCTATCCCTCGAATGGAGCGAATGATAAATGAAGAAAAAAGATATTGAAGTCCCTTTACGATTTGTGATGCACTTGAGACCATCCATTATGTGTGGTACAAAAAAATATGTATGGGAGCAAAAATATATTTATCATTGAAGCAATTCGAAAGGACCAAAACATTTGCCGAAATAATAATCATCTCTCTCGTGAACGCACTCTCACACGTTACCCGACTCTCGCTAGTCTCACTATCACGTCTCCATTCTCATCTCGATCGAAAATCTGGAATGGGGAAAATTAATAGATGAAGTGAATAGCAGAGGGAGCTTGTACTTGGGAAATTGTTTCCAGTAATATATTGCAAAGTGCGACAAACTGAATAATAATAAAAGAGTCAATATTTAATTTCTAAGTTTTGGTTGTAAAAACGTTTTTCGAAGCAGAAATTGGTAATTAAATCAGGGTGGGCAAACTCAGAATGTTATCGTTGATAGGCTTCTCTCGCCTTCTTTGCGGAAGCTCTGAAATTATTGATTTAAAATAAATATCAAGATAAAAAACATTTTATCTAAATAGCAACCGAAACTACCAACCTTTTCAAGTCCATCGCCAGCTGTCGTTTTCTCTTGTTCTTGTTCGGCCCTCCACTGTACAGATCGAGCACTTCATCGATGTCACCTGGTAAGACTAGATTAGCCAGGCCCTCCCTTCTCACAATCTTGACGTTGCAATCCATATATGCCCATCTAGGTTTATGCTTATTTCCGACAGCTGCGGATTCTGCGTTCCGCATCGAGAAATCCTTCCTGAAGAGCATATTTCTTCATTTGTTCAACAACATTTTTAAAAAAAAAATTACTCACGCGATTTTGGAATAGAGTACGACTGCGGGTCTGCACTTCTCGTCGGTTGTCCAATCGCATCGATGACGAGATGGATCAGCGGGATTCGATAGGAACACACACTGGTCATCGTCAGGGAAGAAGACGCGAATCGTGGCCTTCGGACCTGGAGAGGTGGATCTATCACATGCCATGCACACATACTTAGCCTTCCGGTTTGCATCTCCGTCGACTTTCTCCTTGAATCGGTAAGAGACGATTTAATCGTGCACTCCACTGATTCGATAAGCGGCGATCTTGTGATTCCCTTTGTTACTGGGTAGAGAGAATCCACTCCATGTTGCTGCCATACCTGAATAAAATCGAAGTAAATAACAGATAAACAAATAAAAAATAATTAAAGTAGCCATGAAAATAAAGAGTGAAAAACAATTTTAAATAGAGAGAGAAGGAGAGAGCACGTGTGGCGGACTGCTCTAGCTTGATCGGACGCTTCCGAGGTATAAATGGAAGGGTCCGAGCTGCGATCAAGAACGGATTCTTCCGAAGTAGAGAAACGCAAAAGATACACAAGTTCAAGAGATAATTTCTGAAAAAAAGACTGTGCTAGAGAAGCCATGCGGGCGGGCATGGATAGAATAAAGATAAGTTAAAAGACGGTCTCGTGGTCACGAACAACTAACAAAACAACTATTTTTTTTATCATTGAATAGCGAAAAATTGCACATGTGAAGACAAAAAAATCCAACGATGCGTCTCAAATAAATCAACAGATAAGTATTTCGCAGGCTAGCTAGAGTGCAATACCAGTAATATTGATAGCATGTAAAGTTTGAAAACGAGTAGAAAGGGCAGGAGGGACGTGGAAATGTGTCAGGGTGTCTCATGGCACGAGGGGTATTTCTCATAGATTGAGAATCAGATTAGGAGATCATAGATTAGTAAGTTGAGGTGGGCAGGAGAGAAGAGGAGGGGAGAGGCAGAATGTCATTCTAGACGACCTCTGATCTGCTGACTTGCATGGCACGTGGCATGTCATTGTATGAGGTGTTGACTGATTCATTGAGTGAATTCGATCCTCCCATGTATGCAGGTGGAGGAGGCTTCTTCAGTGCACTCTTGGGAGGAAGGACGGCCACTCCTCCCGGCATGGAAGATCCAGAGGGACCAGTGGGAGTCATGTGACGAGGAGCGGGAGTGGGGGTGTTGTGGCCACTGTCGTTGGAGTAACGGGTCTGATGAAAGACATTTGTTAGACGATTATATTACGATCGTTGGCCCTATATTTTTCAGTTCCAATTCTTCTCTGTTCAACCTCCTTCTGTAACTTCTAACCTCTATTATCTTTTACTCCCCATCGCTCACCTGTAGTAATGGTCTGGTTACAGCGGGAGGCTCTGCCGCTCTTACATTGTGGCCTGGTAGTTGCTCCTCCTTCTTCGACAAATTTCGCCTAGAATATTCATAGTAAAGCCTGTTTAGCCTAGCCTTTCACACTGCGTTCTCTCTAGCCAATCGCCTTTGTGAGAGATTGTACAAAATGGCAATGCACGTTCTCAATTTAGTCTCAACCGTACGTCTTCATGCAGAGATAAGTGACGAGGGCTCCGAGAAGGACGACAACGACGAAGAGAATGATGGAGAGGACGATGGTTGCCGTACGGAAGTCACCGTCGACGACACCCTGAGATTCAGAATCAACTCTGGCTGTATTTATCTATATACCTCGTTGTGACTCCACTTTTTGTCTCCTCATTGTTCTCTCACTTACAATGATTTGGTGATTTGGCACCGCGGCAAATTGTGATTTTGAATTCTAGCTCTCTCCATCCTGCTCTTGTAGCGAACGTGCGGAATGAAGAGAGCTAGTATTCAAATCAAATTCAATCAACTAATCAACTAATCATCGAATCAACTGCTAATGTGCAACTACTAGTAATTACATCCGATTTCTGAGACTAATCGCGCGAAATCACCGAGGTTCTCGCACGTTTTCAAGCTATGAGAGATAAGGTAGGTCAAGGGACTCACTGCTCTATCGGGGTACAGTACTCCTCCGTCCTCATCCTGGCAGTGCGTGTCGTCCCTCACGCCCCAAGGACATCGCTGGCAGTTCTCAACCTGAAATTCGCATTTCAACTTCGTGTATAACTATTTTTAGTGTGAAAGTGAGAATTATGTAGAGAATGTCTACATAAAACATCTTGATGTAAATGGCTGAAAATAAGAGTTAAGATTCACCTGATTGGGCTGTCCAACTGCCCAATTGCAGATGGCAAAGTAGCCAGTCGACTCACTACGGCACGAAGCGACGTTGGAGATTGTGGTGGAACGATTGCCTGAGATGACGCTTTTTCGAATCCGTTTTTCCCTAATCTAAAGAAAAAGCCGATCAAGACTCAAACTTACATTTGAGATCGCAGTCGGGTCCAATAAGAGATTGAGATGAGCAGGAAAGAGCCATTGATAGTGACATTCTGGAATGAGAAGGACTACTTTGAGAAGAGATTCGCCCATCTGATTCTCTAATCGCTCTAAGCACGCCCCCCCCCCCTCTTGTCGCGTAAGCAAATCGTGTTAGAGTAAGATTGCTCATTGGAAGGGACTAATCTCCACTTTTTCTCTAGAAGACTAGTGTCAATGAGCATAAATTCGTCCAAATAGCCTTTCCACGCGCTGGAAATTATGCAACAACCGGCTAATGGGGTTCGGCGAAAGACTCCCGATCTTTCTATCTCTTTCTATGCTGTAAACACTCAGGCAAACACCGAGGCAATATTCAACTTTCGCCTACTCACTCATTTCGATTATTTCAACAAACCTCGTGTTGAGTATCTGCCCACTGTAGTCGTTGGAGTTCTGGAGACTCTGTACTGTTCCTCCGACCGCAGGCAGAATAGTCTCGAGATCGACGTGAAAACGATCAACCAACTGGAAATGAATACGGATAGAAGCTTCTTTCATCCTGAAACTGGCATGTTTTGACGGTGCAGAGAACGCGAAAAATAAGCGGAACGCAGGAAAGATGAGCGCGTCTCTGGTTCTTTTCAATCGGCGCTAATTTCATTAAGACGCTTCTCAGTCAGGGTAATTAGGAGTGGAGGGAGGGGTGCACTCACGAGCAGTTTGCTGGCCGACAAGGGCCTTCCCGTATCGTCGTACGTGAGTCCTCGATGGTGTACAAGGACGTCGAGTGACGACTGAAGAGACGATAATTAGACACTTGATGTAATGACTATTCTTTTTTCGCACACCCTTTCTTCTCTCTGACTTGTGAGTGAGTACTCGAATTGAAGAGAGTCATCCCTAGTGATGATTACCCAAATCCTTCCTCACGTCATCAACTATGCTAATCGAGAGACTATTTATGAGTGAATGACGTCAATATCTCACCGGTCTTCCATTAATATTGACGATGAAGGTTCTGCCCCATTCGTTACTGAGAGTTAGAGGCAGATCTCCATTGGGGTCGAGTCGAATCTCAGGCGTCTCGTAAATCTCAGACTTTTGACTGAAACCAAATTTCGGTTAGTGATGATATCTAGTCTTTCCTAGAAGGCACGCTATCTCTTAGTTCCTCAGTTCCAGACTTACTTGGGAGTGGCGACGATGAAAGTGAAGGTGAATGAGCATCGATCCTCGTCTCCACAACTGATGCCCTGAGGGCATCGACACACTCCACCGTCCTGAAATGATATTATTGTCAATATCATTATTATATTGTCAATGAAATTAACAGGGAACTCATATCGGGAAATTTATCTCAGGGAGATAATAGTCTACATGAAATTTACAGAAATTCGAAAGAAAAAAAAGCTGACAATCCTATTTAGAAAGTGAAACCAACCGGAGTTCTCGATCCGGGATCGCTGAACGATCTCATTGTGAATTGAAAATTCGTCCCGCCTCCAGTCAATGCAGAGGAAGACGGCTGAATGAGCGATTTTGATAGATTCCGATCCAGCTTAGTTCACTAATTCGAATAAGTCAAGCAGAAGCGTAAAAAACTCACCGATACGTATGGTTGATAGTGATTGAAGCTGTTTCCCCCATTCCCGTTCGTATTCATTCCATTCCCATTACTGAAGGAGTTCTGTCCTCGACTGTCGATCTGTGGAGGATCCGAATTAGTGATTTCATTATATTGGGTAAACTCACCAGTGGAATACTATTGTAAGTCTGAGCAGTAGTTTGAACTTGTTGGAATTGTGAGAAGACGGATGATGAAATCGCCAGTAGAAGAAGCAATCGCTTCATCGTCTGCAAAAAGCGGCGATTGTGACAAAAACGTACAACATGAACAAACAAACGCGCGACTGGAAAGAAACATTCAAAGACGAGCGACGATCTCACTGTTACACCACTACCTATCGAGAAGAAGAGAGGATGGAAGGTTTGAGGACTGACTCATGCTCATATCAATCGATAACCTGATACGAGGGATGCTTTGATAAGATACCGCCGGTCAATGAGGGGGGAGACCGGCTGTAATCCATCGAACACTCTCAGGACTTGCCAATTGAGAGCAAACAAAAGTAATCAGAAGAGAAACAGCGAGTCTCTCGAAGTCGAAACGATGCAACAAGCGATGATTCCGGGCAAATAGTAGTAATGGGAGGGAAGATCCGGGAGCGTCAACATTCCGTGCCGGCTTCTCCCTACTATGGAGATGAACAGGACAACACTCATCTGATTCATCCTTGAGATGAGTCAGAAGAAAGAAGAGGGAAGAGAAGGACGATAAGAGAGAGGAGAGGAATGATGACTGTACGAGAAGAGAAGAGAACGAGAAGCAGAAGGGCAATTCATGTAGGCAAACTATAGCAATCGAGCAACAATATGGGCAAAAAAACGCCTCGATCATGAATGAAATTCGAGATCGACCGGCTCTCCAGGCGATGGAATCACGAGAAAACAGATATCCTGAGGGTGAGGGATTCATTGGAGATTTGAAGGGGAAGCGAGGGGAGTTGGCGTGTCTTCTCCTTTCAATTGTTTGAGTAGCGAAAAAGGCGTGTAAGAGGAGAGAGGAGGAGGAGGTGATGGGGGGAACGACATGGATTGCCTAATCAATGGGTTGTAGCCAGGCAAGTAGAGGGGGAAGGGTGCACGCGAAAGAATTGGGCAACAAATAAGAACGTGAACAATTGGCCTACCAGCGAACGCTGGAAGTGTCAACATTATCGTCTCTACAGTGTATCAACGAGTTTGAGGAAGAGCGAATCTATCAATCTGGACATTCTGCGAACCCTCTCAACTCTCTCACTGCTCGTTCCTCTTTTCTCCCCTCTACGATCCCCACCCAATCCCCTATTGTTCAGGCGGTGGATTATAGCTCGAGATCCCTCACCGAGGGGTCATTTTGCCGCCAGCCGAGAGCCACTAAAGTTACTGACCAGACGGGCGGTTCAGTTGAAAAAAGCGGACTGAGGAAATGGAGATGTTTCTAAATGTGGCTTCATTAGATACCAAGAAAGGCGAGGGCGCGATTCTAATCCGGAAATTAGTCAGAGGCCAAGAGTACTGGAGGAACCAAACAAGGCGTCGAATCACAGGCCTATGAAGAGACCATTCACTTTATTTGACCAAACGATAAGGCGAGAGAGAGAGAGCCAATAATCGGGACGATGCGTGGAATAGCATGGAGAGGGTGGAAAGAGACGAGATTATGGAGGGTCGAGGGAGAGGAGAGGGGAAACCATACGGGGAGAAGTAAGCAAAAAGTAGTGAAGAAGATCCGAGAACGCCGATAAAGAGAGGCACTTTGAGTGAGAGAAAGAGGGAAGAATAACCATTGACTCATTGTCAATAAAGGGAGAGCAGGTAAATGGGAGTATTGACCAGAGGAAGAGGGATTAGACGCGGAAGAAGAGAAACTTCGGATGAAAAGCATAGAAGAGAGAAGGAAGAAGGATACGGAGTGGTTTCACAATGAGAAGACTCGACGCTCGTCTAAAGAAGTAGTGCGAAATAAGATACTGGATGGTGACTCAGACCACCTCCAACCAAGGATTGTTATGGAATTGGGGTGATGGAATCGAAATGATTCACGCCTAAAAAGGTCGTTAATCTTGATTCAGATGATTCAGAACGAGAATTGAACTCGAAACATCAGAAATATTATATTTTCTCTCTCGCTAGTGTTGTAACTAGCATTCCAACCGAGTGCGAACCGATGAGGAAAGCGGAAAAGCAAACAAAACTCGCTCACGGCCTTGTAGTTACGAGAGCGAAAATAATCTCGGAATGACGATCTCAGTCGGTATGCAAGGCAAAGGACAATAAATAGTAGAGAGGAGTGAAAACCGGGCGATCGGGTGGCATCAAAGGAGTGGTCACTTCACCCCCCCCCCCTCCCCTCTCTCCTCTTTTTGTGATGTGTCTTTAGATGGAGTACTCGAGTCAAGGATAATAGGCAAATGGACAGTGCGGGAGCACTTCATGAGAGAGGTAATAACGAGGGACGGAAACAAATAAATGATCGAGTGAAATCGAGATTCAGAATGAATCAGCTTGCAAAGAAAGATCTTTTAAAATGAGGGAGTATGTCGTGAAATGGGGAGTTACGCAAGATGGTCCATGCAGACACATCAATGAAGTGTCCCATCCTCTCCCCTCTCTCTATTCATCCCTCGATACATTCGAACTCACAACACAAATAGAGTGTCGCTTCTCGCCCCCATCGGGTATTGTTTCAGTGCCGAATGAAGGGGGAGAGGTGTCCAGGCTATTCTGCCGTACTACTGAGTGCCAGTTAGCTGAAGTTCTCCGGATCTCAAAACTGGTCGGGATTGGAATTCCTCGGGATTCCGGTAACACAGTCAGTGGACCATGATACGCAAACAGCTCTCATAGCCATTTGTACACAATTTGTTTGGACTAGCAAAGAAAGACGTGAGATCTCTATAATCAAGCATCAAATCCATTAGTTGGCTAATATGCATTATCATGAACGCCGACAAATGCAGAGAAAAGGACAATACTGAATCTCAGATAAGGTAAACCGTGTGAGCTCTCAGTCAGGTCGTGAGAGCATAATCTAGCCATTTGGAAGAGACTTTCCAACTTCCATCCCCCCTCCTCAGTGCACTTCCTGCTCGTTCTAAGATCACTCATTCACTCAGTAATAACATCTCGCGATACATCATCTCGCATCAATGATCCCTCTTCTGATTCATCAGGTTAGTTCCTTATTTCTCTTATAAATTATTTAACTTTATTCAGCTGTTTACCTACGGTGTCTTCATCCTCTCACTGCTAACCAATGCAATCTTCATCTGGATATCGACGACTACAATATCCGATCAAATTGGTAAGCAAAGCAATCATTGAAAATATAAAAACAATATCTCATATGTTCAGGACGTTATCGCTATCTGATGATAGGGTTCGCTGCCATGGATGTTCTCGTTTCTATCACGCATCTAATTCTCATGCCGGTTCGACTCTCCTCCATTCGTTAGTCCAGTCTAAAATGTGTTCAGGGTATCCAACTCACCTCAGTCGGCTATATTTTCTTTGGCTATCATATGGTGGATAAACCAGCTTACATGGGTTCTTGGGCAGGTACGGTAGACGGCATTTGGCATATGTGATATCATCTAATAGGTATACTGTTTGTGATCTTCTTCTACCAAACCTTTATAATTCTGGCCTTTCACTATATCTATCGATATGCCATTGTGTGCGAGTGAGTTCTCATGGACTTTTCATAGATCAGAGAACTAGAAGGAAGTCTTACAAGGAAGCCCATTCCGGATTTTTAGACCAGTATGAAAGTGTGTAGAATAAAGCGATTGCAAATCGAATGTTTCCAGTCCAGGATGGCGCAAGATATTCTCCCGCCACACGACCTTTTGGTGGAGTTCCATCGCTACAATCGTTCAGCTGCTCTACACATTCGGATACTTCGAAGCTGTTCAAGTCAGTTGATGATTAGAATTTATTACAAACCCAACGACTTAAAGATTGGGTTCATGCCCTCGGAGTACAAAAAGGCCCATTATCACTCCGTTCTCGTCAATAACATCGGCATCGATACTTCGCGATCGGAGCTTGGATATCTCGCTATTGTGTTTAGAGTACGTTGAGTGCTATCCATTCGAAGTCATAACGACAACCTTTCAGCATCCATCCCCCGATCCCTCACATCCTGAAATATGGCAGAAAGATGCAGTTATCGGTATTATCATAGCCATCGGCCTGTTTGGACTCACTGCTGTAGTCATTATCACATGCAGTATTCTCATTCTTTTTCAACTCAGAGTTGCGAAGTATGTTGTTATACGACCTATCTCTATTTGAATAGAGTTCAGGTCGAGGCTCATCTCCTCCCAAATGCGCACGACTCAGCATCAACTGCTAAAGGCACTTATGGTTCAGGCCAGAAACATTCATTGCTCTCCATTTTCCCTGTGTGAGCTTTCCAGACAGTTATCCCATCCATCTTCTCTTACATTCCTCTCGGAATGGTTTTCCTCGTTCCCTTCATGGGGTTCAATCTCACCGGAATCTACGGTGATCTGATGATTATGTCTACAGCTATTTTCCCGGCTATTGACCCTATCATCATGCTGTATTTCGTAAGAAGGTAAGTGTGAATAAGCTGCTGTGAAGAATAGAAGAGAATGTTCTTAGTCCAACCTCGGAATGGTTGTTTGAAGTCAAGTCATCTGAGCGACTCTTCATATCTGATGTAGTGGAACCTAATTCATTCCAGTTATCGTGCACGAATCGCATACATATGGAGAGCGCTGAATAACCCACACATCAATCAATCTCAAGTTGAGCATCTTACTCAAAGCGCCTCTCATGTCTCTGAATTCAGAAGGTCTGCTTGAATGCATGATGCGAACTTTTATGAACCGTTGAAAATGTAATACAATTTTCTGTCTGCATCACTTGTTTCTCTTCATTTGTGTACATTTTTTTGTTGTAAATTGGATAATTTGAAGGGGAAAAAGATTTATTGCGGCTTGTCTGATCGCATTCTAAAAAAATGAGGCGTTGCAACACAATAGCGATGCGTTCCAAAGTGTGGTCAATCGATACATTTTCTTTGATTGTCTGCAATTAACTCATTTGTGCGGTTTGCTGATGCGTTCGAGCAATTTGCATAAATCTTTCTTCCGAGAGCTTTCAATTGATACAAACTATAAAATAGGGCTAACAACAGTTGGTCTACGAGAATCTCTTCTAGATGGGGACGCAGTCCCAGTCGATTTTCGTACTTTTCTTCTTAATCCAATGAGATTAAAGTAATATTTCTGAATCTTATAGTTCACAAGGAGGTATACGATAGGCTGGAGACCTGGAAAATGCCATCAGTTTGACCAAATTATCAAAAACTTACTCAATCCAAGCTGCCAAGCGACTTGACCGAAAATAATTAGAGCTGGCGGAGTCTCGAAGAAATTGAAATAGACATACCTGATCACACTTTGTATTGAATTTTATTTAATTTTTCTTCTTTTCATACTCACATTATAGATGACGTGAAGTTCCCGAAACAAATCACTGCTGCTTGAAGAAATACCTGGAAAAACCGTGTATGATGCTCACATTTTGCCATTATAATTGTTTTGACGGCGGCACTTATTTGGTGTTATCTGATCACTCTTGGGTCTCTCAAAGTTCTCTCTAATCATCTCGACACTCACTGCTCTACTCGCTCTAATCCTCTTTCGGCCGACGTCCGTTGACATCGCACCCTGAAACACAACTCAGTCTTGGCCTCTTTTTCCCCAGACTTCGTATGATTTCATCTTTTCCTGCATCAAAGAACCGTTCCCTCACTTGTTTCATGAAAATAATAATACATAAATTGACATAGAGGAAGGTGGAGAGAATGACGACTGTCAGATTGTTGACAGCATGGGGAATGTTGCGATAAATGAACTAAAATAGGATACGTATCAATCACTACAAAAATAAAGCACTTACCTCATGCTTGTTGTCAATGTACGGATTGAAGAAAAAAGTGATATTTGGAATTGAATATTGGCGGAGGCGTGAATAGAGCGAATAAAATCCCGTAGAGAGTAGGTAGTGCAAGGAAAATATGCGTACGAATTCCCTGAAAGTACCCACTTCCGTGAAGATAAAAATAAGCACAAAACCTCAAAGATCCACCCCTTATCCATCAATTCTGCCATTCGGTTACACACGAGTATCAAGCAACCGAGACATGAAGCAGTCCAGCAACCTGCAAGCTTGGTCTTTTTTGTCAGACCCTCTATTTTCAAATTGAAGTTCACCAGCTGTGAAGAAGCTATGCTAACCTATTCCGTAAGCTCCTAGGCAGAAATGCCATATCGGATTGGCACAGAACACATCTCCTTGCAGAAGACCAACACCGTAAAAGACGGAACAAACAAGAAGAGTGAGCATGTCTACTAGTGAGATCCAGAACATTATCTGTAGAAATTAGCGCTGTCCGTATGGGAACCAATAAAAATAACGAACCTTGTAGCAGGAGTTCTTCGATTCTTGTCGGAGCGCTAGCATGCATGGAAAGTAAAGAGCCTGATCGTATTTGTTCGAACTATTGAAACATACGTGAGATTTACCTCAGCGACGATACCCGAAATGAGTGACCAGTAACCGAAAACTGGCCGGACCTCCCCCGTTGTATGCCATTCTGGACCAGGTGGCATAACTCTACTGAAAATGAAAAATACCATAGAGAATGCGAACAAAATCTCACCTGCAGTTAAATCCCGGGTGATAAAATGTATCCCAGTTTGGTCCAAGAGGAATATGGGACATCTACAACGGAAATTGTGATTAATTCGTATGGTACGACTAGCGCATATTTTCCCGATTTAGCAGCGGGAAAAATTTAACGTAACAATAACAGTGGTATCTATTAAATCTACTGAGAAGTTACATGCGAGAATTGTCTGGGCAAAATGAGGTTTTCTAGGATCTCTGCGCCGGATAATGTTACGTCGCCATTAAACGCCGAGAGAAGGCATATAGTGATATGAAAAGTGCCCTGAAGAGCGCTCAGGAAATTTAGATATGAATAAGTTGATGCATAGTTTTATGCGATAGTATCTATCTATACGGGTACTCTTGTCGACCACTCGAAAAAATAGAACAAAAAGTAAGTGGACATTGTCCTTCCTATTACCTTCGAACTACGAGCAGACTATTGCAGCGCATGGATTTCTAACGTATGAAGCTTGCGTAGTGACGAGCATTGGCTATATATGCTCGTTAACACGAGGATGACGATCACTTGCTGATTGCTAAAAGGAAAATGCTCCTAATCGACCAAAGAGAACCCTGGGGAGTTCCTTGATAATGACCTCGTTATTATCGTCCTTTCCCTCGTGTTCTTGAGATCCGATAGACACCTGGATGAGGTAATGAGGTCTAAGACCACTTTCTAGATCCCTGAAACAGCTAATTAAGTTTGATGACGTAGTCTGTGTCCTCTTGTGATAGAGAAACATGAACACTATCGGGAAAAAGCATCTGTCATCGCTTTGATGATTTTCCCCTCATTATCGCTTCTAATCAGAAATTACATTTCCACTTTTTCGTTCATACGGACGTGTTTACTGTAACTAAATTGCTCAAAAACATGCGATGTCGTAATTCGGGGGTTCTCCTGTATGCCAATTTGCGCTCGTGGCAAAGCAGTTTCTCAAATTGCCAGTCCATTGGTGCACCGGCATGAATATCACACGGCATATTGATGAAATCTCGGCTGAAACTGACGCCACCTTCATAACAATCTTCATTACCGTCGGATGCATTTCCCTTCCACCCAATCTACTCACTATTTATCTGCTCGTTTCTCATAGTAAATTCTATTTTACGGAGATGCGATATTTGCTCATCAATCTCCAGGTGAAATCGACGAAACAATATAATCATAGTCGAATCTTCAGGTGCAAAGTTGTCTACAAAATCTACACTTTTGCATCCTATTCGCTCCGGTAACCTATCCTAGTCTTGGTGAGTCAAGCGAGAAACGTTGATACTGAAAAGTTATTTGTATGCTCTCCCTGCTGCTCCAGGTGGTGGCTACTGTAATGGTCTGTTATGCATGGCTGGTCTTCCGTTTCACTATTGCTTCGTAAGTATCTACACATTGACCTGGAGCTATCAACTTATTCAGACTTTGTTCCTTCTCTCAACAGTTTTAATCTCCTCAGCATTTGTCATTCTCGTATTTGCAAGACATCAAACACTCGTGGCCCAAAATTCAAGAATGAAACTGGGAAAGAAATGTAGAATAGGTAACGTCTTCAACAGCTCTTGAGCTAGTCGTGATTTGAACAGGATTCTATGCACTCACTCATCTCATCATGCTATCCATTCCACTATTGTTTCTCATTAACGGATCTTCAGTCGATGTACAGAAATGGTATCTCACAGTGAAAAACCCAGTGAGTAATTTATCCTTTGGTTGTTTTCTCCTAACATCAACCAATATTTATTTCAGTGGCTGAAATACCTCACCTGGATACAGCGCGGTATCAACTGGTCTGTGATGTACTTCGAACCCGATTCTCTCTTAATCTACATTATCATGTATACATTGTATGTCAACATCATTCTCTTCGGAGGTGTTATGTTACTCCTTTTGACGCACACCATTTGGATGATTGTACGGTGAGTAATAGAAGGGTTTGAGTAGAGAAATGGGTATGAGAGGCTCTTGTGATCTCTCGTTTTCATCCCAAACAACCATTCAAACACGTACTCAGTAACAAGTTTTTTTTGCAAATTCACGCATGAATTATCGCAGGACATGCAGCTGCAAAGAAGATTTGAGCAAAGAGAGAGGTCTTCTTTCCAGGACGTACACTCTCCGATCAGGGCGTCGCCTCCATGGTGGATGGCAGTCAGCTCGAGTAAAAAACACCATCATTGTGTGCATACAGGTACATGGCATGTCAGATCCTAACCAGCAGTGGACAACAAATGATCCCCTGACTACCTCTCTGTACTATCATAGTATACTATTGCATCTTTCTCCTTCAGTTGGCCATCGCTATCGTTATGCTTCTCGGTCCTTTCGCTGGAATGGTCACCACTGTGGGCAAAAGCATCAGTGCTGAAAACATTCGTGAGTCTCATCAAGTCACAACTGCAAAATTGACTCTTTACAGTCACCGTTCTGAAGTTCGAAGTAATTTTCTCACTCTACTCACTTGCTAATGCCATCTTTTTCATCTTCTGCAACAAACAGTGAAGTCTTACCCCAATTCTCAGTCTCATTCCTCTCTTACAGATACAATTTGTGGATGAGAAACACTCTCCTGCGGTGCCGACCCAAGTCAACTGTTCAGGTAAGCGGAAAGAAGTTAGCTATTAATAAAAATAACATCACTCACGTTCGCGTTCGAAACCCGCCAAGACGAAAACTGCTTGTGAATATCATAGTTTTTCTTCAGAGTTTGGCACTTCCTCTCGACCACGAATCGACTGAGGAACCACCATCTCCCAACACTCTTCGAATCGCACATAATCCCCACCAACCCTCATCCAACCCCAAACATGGCACTCATTGATCTGTTCCTCTCTGTGTTCACGTAATAAGCTTTGTAATTGTAACGCTATTGTAATTGTAATTGTGACGTAATTGTAACACTAATATAAAATCTGCACACGAGGTCTAAATCGAAAACTACTCAACTAAGATTTTCATGAGAAAGGAAACGTGAGAATTTATCAGAGATATCGAGATAACACTTTTATTCGTCGCCTGTCAACCCGTATTTGACTATGGTTCTACTGTATGTGATCCATTCGTTGTACGCAATTATTGGTGTCACTGGCAATGCCATTCTCCTCACTATCATCATCAATACCAGAAGTAGTGGGCTGAAAGTTTTCCGATACCTCCATTGCACAAAGAAGGGTTGCATATCAGAGTTACGCTGTCATCATATTCAACGTCGCTACAGTCGATACAATCGAGATTGTGCTTGATGCATTCGAAGTTCCACGGTGTTTCCGAATTCTTTCGCCAAATCAAAGCTATTTTAGATTAATTGCGTATGAGGAAGAAGTTATTTTAATCTTCCATGGTCGCTGCACGTGAGCCTTTCCGCAGATATATTAGCAATAAACAGCTCCTTGAAGGGTTTTCGGCCCAGAATGGTGCTATCGCTGCCATCTCGTTATGCTCCATCTCATTTTCCACTCGTTGTTTCTTATCGCCTTCTCCTTCTGGTACAGGTGACGACTCAAGAACTTCTTTCCAAGCTTTATTCCTCCCTCCAGATACACAGTTCTGGTCAAAGCAGCTCCCTGCTCGTACACTATCCAACTAGTGGCTGTGTTTATCTTCCTTCCGAATGCCCTTCCCGCGGCATTCTCCCTATTCGCAAGGGATGATCCAGAGAGGAGCAGGGAAATCCTTTACTCGCTGTACCCCACCATGGACTTGAACTCCACCACTCACAGTTATTTTCGCTCAACTGTGATTGAATCAATCGAAGTGATTCTAGGAAGTGTAAATTTCTCTGATCCCTTCTCTGCCCCAACTGATTATTCTGCTATTCTCGGTCCATTCCTAGTCTACACATTCATTGTGATCATGAGAAGAAAAGTATCATCGATTTCTTGAACTAACGCTTAGAATTGGTTCAGGTACTTCGAAAACTCGTTTCGCTAGCTGAGAATATGAGCCCGAAAACGAAGGAAATGCACGTTTCTCTCGTTCGCGTTAGTCAACCTCACTGCTCACTATTCATCTCTGATCTCAGGCCCTTACGTACCACGCCATTCTGCCCTCTACAATCTGTATTGGAATGACATCGTTCTACTTTCAGATTAGCGGATTCCGTAGTCCACTCATCGATGGAATGATTTTCATCGTAAGTGTCGTTATTGGTTCAGTTTCCAATGGTGTTGTTATGCTCGAGTGTCACTCAGCGAGCGCTCTGCACTCTCCGAGTTGTTTTTTCACTCGAAATCTTACACACTCGCGAGTTAAAACAACAAAAACACTCGCGAGTTGTTTACTTTTTTTTTGGATTGCATTGTTCTCTCTCGCTCAATTCCCTCTTCTAGAGTCAAAACCATCCCTCACCTTTGATAGTAAACAACTCGCGAGTGAATAACACCTTGCAAGTGAAAATAACAAACACACTCGCAAGTGGTAAACAACTCGCGAGCGTTTTGGTTGTCTCACTCGCGAGACCCGAGTAACTCAGAATAACAACACTAGTATCCAAAGGAACTCCTTCTAGTTTGGCTGTATTCCCGCTGTCTTCAATCCACTTCTCACACTCTATTTCGTTTGGCCTTACAGAAAGTCAGTATATGAGGCCGTTCATTTTTTCGAGCAAGGTCTGGCACAGCTAAAAAAAAACGATTCCCTGAAACTATGTGGTTTGGATATCGATCGGTTGTGTCGAGAGGATCACAATCCTATATTTTGAGCAAAATCTGTCATCAACAACAAATTTGCGCTAACATAAAGTGATCGGAATCGGCCAGGAAACGAGGGTCTCCCTTCTTCAATCCCCTTCTTCACATGCGCGCTCTCTCGAATCCACACACTCTCTCGCCCATTTGACCTGGGAAGAGGGTCGGGGAGGGGAGGGAAGAGCCGCCGCCCGATCGATCTCTGTAGGTCGCACAGCGCTAAAATCACATTCCGAAAATTCGAATTTTTAAAAATTATTTTTGAAAATAATGAAAAATAAACTAAACAGGCGTGTTCGCCATGCAATTCTACCCCAGGAACAATTTTAGTCTAAAATTAACCCCCTCGGAAGTCGAGTAGTACGTAAAACGTGATTTCGACGTGACGTCGTTTGGAGCGAACGAGGCATCTTATGGCAAAATGGATATGCCCATCGTCTTCAGCACCCTCGATAACCCCAAACCACATAGTTTCAGGGAATCGACTTTTTTGAGCTGTGTCAGACCTAGTCGGATTTGCTCGAAAAAAAGGAGAACGGACTATTTCATTCAAGCACAAACACATTCCTTGATATTCAGGGGTATCCTGAGCGTCATTGGTCGGGACCGAGTCAGCACGGTAGCACTCTCGCCATCGAGTTTCAATGAACCGAATATCCGTCATTAAATATAGCGTCGTCACCATTTCCTGCAGAAATACACGCTTGATCTCACGTTTCTCACACCCAATAATTACTCCGGGCAGGAATTGTAGACACAACTGTGAAATGTTCACCTTGTGAAATGAATGGTGGGACAGAAAGGCCTCGAAACAAATGGCAGAAACCGGGAGAAATAGAACAAAGGAAGCGAGCGAGCGAGCGCATTTTGAGTGAGATGTAAAAATGAAACCGGCACACTGACATTAGTCATCGACGACAATATTGTACAATTAATCACTTTCTAGAAGAAAGAGAAACGGATAATACTGCTTTGCATTTGCATTTGCATTTATTTGTTATTGTTTCGAGACTATCCAAGCAAAATGCAGCCGTTTCCACGTGTTATTTCTTCTCTCCTGCCAATCAAATTGACCTTTAGATCAACGATCCGAGTCTCTCAATCCAATCAATACTCACTCACAAACAACTCTCATCAGTGACCTTTCTCTCTCGCCCTCTTTGCATCCCATTCCCTCCCTTCCCCCCCCTCTCTCTCTCTCTCTCTCTCTCTCTCTCTCTCTCTCTCTCCTCTCTCCTCTCCCCTCTCCCCTCTCCTCCTCCCCTCACTTCGACTCCTTCCCCTCTTCGTGTTCGGTCGTCGTCATCTACAATGAGTGCTGAGCGAGAGGAGGAGGAACCCGCGCTGCCGCAGGTTTGTCACGTCTTAGCTCCTCCCCCTTTGACACGTTGCCGCGCACTTTTCTAACGACTCTCTAATGGAATTTATACCAGGTCGGCATGATAATCGAGCACGACGTGGGAAAATGGAGGGTTCTTCGCAACATCGCCACTGGACCCTTCTCAGGTACGGTGGAAAGATCTCTCTGGAGGTACTATAGTCTGTTGCTATTGACGCGTTTCGTGCGCGACCTCATCGCTGCTCGTTTCAGACGTTTTCATCGTCTCTGACATGGCCGATTATCAACAGAAGTACGCGATGAAAGTGGAGAAACAGCACGGCAACATCAGGTAAGCTCCGCCCCTCCCCAAGCCCCGCCTCTTGATGACTGACTCCGCCAATTTTCCAGAGCGGTCCTCAAGCTGGATGTGATGGTACTCTCTTGCATGCAACGACGAGGCGCCGTCGGATTTCCGATGATGGTGAGTCCTCTTGGAAATGACCTCATTTTCGTATTTTGCCTTGTTTTGGCGCGAATTCAAATTCGAATTTCTCAGATCGCCGCTGGTCGCACCTCCGCCTACAAGTACCTCGTGATGCAGATGCTCGGTCCCGATCTGGGCAAACTGAGGAGAAGTCTACCGGAGAAAAGGTGAGAGGCCACGCCCCCTTTCACGAGGGCGCATGATTATCCTCCTTGTTGAGATTCTCATTGGCGACGGCACTCAAAGTGGCACTACAGACGGTCGATCGACTACATGCACTACATGATGCGGGATGGCTGTGCAGGTGAGATGAGAGGGGGAAGGGGGGAAGAGGAGAGATCAAAGATCAAGTGGTTGATTGGGGAGAGGAGGGGAGAGGTCAGAGATCAAAGATCAACTTCTTGATGATGGGGAGGGAAGGGAGTAGAGGAAGAGGGAAGGGGTAAACCGGGGGGGGGGGGTAAGATCAAAGATCATTTGATTGATGGAAAAGTGAGTGGAAGGATGAGAACAGAGATCAAAGATCAAGGATCAATGGATTGCTTTGAGAGACGTGAAGGCGCCTAATCTGGTGGTTGGAATCAACGACGAGCATGACAACGGACAGATCTACATGCTCGATTTCGGATTCGCACGTCGATTCAGGTGAGATACTGTACCCCCTGGCTTACTGTAGCGATGCCATCTGATCTACCGTACCCCCTAACAACCGTACTATTCAGGGACACTGAGGGCAATCTCATTCCACCCCGAGCGAATGCTGCTCTCGTCGGCACTTTCCAGGTTTAATTCCCTCCTTCGTTCTTTGAACGTCGATCTCTACCCTAAAAAGTCAATCCTAGATCGATCCATTACAGTATGCCCCTCTCGCTGCACATGCCCACAAGGATCAATCACCGAAGGACGATCTCGAGAGCTGGTTCTACATGACCGTCGAACTCATCAAGGGTACGGTAACTAGCGAATAGATTACGGTAGATGAACTGATGAGTGACGTTATTGAATAGGTTACGGTACTTATGACTATCGATAACTTTCTTTCTTATAGGTCCTCTTCCATGGGGCAACTTCAAGGACTACCATCAGATGGGCGATTACAAGAAAGCAATCAGGTATCTCTCCCCCTCCCTCTTCCCTCTTTGATCTTTGATCTTTCCAGAAACGAGAAGCGTGCCGACTTTCTGAGTGGCTGTCCAGAGGAACTCGGCACCATCATGGATTCTATCGATCGAACGCAGTGAGTGAATACCGTAACCAGAAGAGACTATCGTACTCTGCGATGGTTACCGTACTCCATTCAGATTCTTCGAAGAGCCTCAATACGATTTGATCAGTCGCGAGATTCGATCAGCAGCTGCGAGGGCTGATGTCGATTTGGAGATGCCATTCGACTGGCAGGTGAGAGGACGGAGAGAGGGAAGGGGGGAGGGGAAGGAGGGAGGGGAAGGGGGGACTGAGGAGGGGGGGAGAGGGGGGAGGAGGTGGTAGATTACGTAATCGTTGATGCTCGTCACTCCTTCAGATTCAACGATGGATGCTCCGTCGTGCTCATTTCGTGGGTGATCTGGGAGAGTCTAACATGGCATCCGAGAGACTCGCCAATGCCGATGATTCGGACAACGACCGGTGGGTATTTGACGGCTCTGGTTCTGGCTCAGTTGATGTTTGATGGTTACAGTTCTGGGCTACTTTCCATTTCACGGCTCTGTTCTTTCATTTCCGGTCCCGGCTTTACCTTCCCCTCTTCAGATCATCGCTACCAGTGGACGCTACTCCTCCACTCGAGTCGAGATAAGAGACGAATGAACCGCAAAAGAGCCGCATCCAGCTAATGGCCCGTCCTGTACCATTCTCCCCCTTGCGTGTCATAGCTAATCGACGGTTCCCGGTTTCACATCACATTCATGTCTACAGTTATCGTAGTGTTTCTTGCTCTGACTACCTTTCTATGTAATTATTTATGAAAAATAAAATAATTGAAAGAAAAGAGTTTTCACTTCCCGATTGGATCACATGTAGAACAGGAAAGATGTATGGGATTAGGAAATGCAAACTTAGTGCGTTTTCTGGCGTGTATCACCCTCGGTTTAAAGAATGAATGAATCTAGCGTATCGATTTTGCTGAGCGTAGTAGCAAGAGTACTTGTTCCTCATATAACGTATGTCACTCCCCCAGTGGTGACGCTTGGCATGGTAGATTGCATCGATACTTCAATCTCTCACTCATTCATTCTTCCTTGGATATCCCAGCTCTCTTGCTTGAGAGTTATGAGTTCCAATCAGCTGTTGAGAATGGATGAGATTGAGAGATGGAGACAAACGGTGAGCTATCTATTTCAACAACCCCCACTGTTCTTCTCATGGCCCATTCTATTCTCTTTCAGTCGTATCCCTTCTCTCGAATCGATAGACTCGGGAATCTCGTTACCAAGACTTTGGATTTCATTCAGAACGTTGTGAGGGATGGACCGAGTGCTGAGGTAGGGCACAACGCAGATTTTGGAAAGTGGAATAGAGCATTGAAACAAGATGCTTTGTTGTAGTGAGTCCATTATTTTCCAGGGTCTTTCGACGGAAGTTGAATCACTGAAGAGAGAACGATCCAAGGCAATTAGCCAAGATCCCAATAGGTGAGATCAGAATAGTGAAATTGTAGAAATAATAGCATGTGGCAATTTACACATTAGAATAGTTAGAATAGTGTTGTGTTAAATTAGAATAGTGTTGTTCAGTGATGATATGATCCGTTCTCTGCTGTATGGAATGAGTGGATCAATAGGATTGATGATCGAATCGATCAATGAAAGATCGGATAAGGAAAATCGCTTGGATGAGACGGTGTCGTCTGATACAACTCTGCTAACGAATACTGATACCCCCGTCAGAGAGGAGCACCCCGACGTGAGTATATTAGATCAGGAATCCTTTGGAACGAAAATCTAAAAGAAAAAGATCGAAAACAGTCAAAATTGGGCGCATGAAGAAGTATTGATTGACTTATCGAGTCAAACTCATTACAGACCCCAGCCAAACGCCGATACAGCTCTATTCTGGAAAACACGAACACTGCAGCAGCCAAGATATTTGAGTGCAGCAAATGCGAAAAGAAGTTTGACACTGAACAGGGACTGAAGCACCATGTTAACGTTCATAGAGGTGAGAACATTTAATTGTACACATAATGGATAACAACCTCTTCTTCATCGTTATCGTTTTAATGTCAGACAAAAAAAGAATCGTGATGACATCAGATAAAAATCGATAATCCTATGCAGGTAGTGATGAGGAGATTCGATGCGATTACTGTGGGAAAACATTCCTCTACATGAGCAGACTCGAAGAGCACGCGCGCGGTCATACAGGGATGTTTATTTTAAAAATTATTATTGTACTGATTCTCTTAGAATTTGTGAACTTCAGGCGAGAAACCATTCACGTGTAATAAATGTGAATCCGTCTTCACATATTCTTCATCCTTGAAGGATCATTTGCGCTCTAAGCACGGTGTCAAACCATACGAATGCGGATGTGGAGAGAAATTCGAACGTCGCGCGGAGCTCTACAAACACAACAAGAAGATGGGTCACTAGATAAGGAGGAACTAGCATCGATGAAACATCTGCGACACATCTCTCACCTTGCTTCTGTGACAACAATGTCTCACTGGTTTTGTTCGCTAATTGATCATTCTGCCCTCTAATTTGTGAGTCTTTCTCTCTCTCTCGTGACCATTCATTCTTCTTCCCATTACCTCTTTCGCCGCCTACTCTTCTCACTCTCGTGATACACCTTCCGTCTCTTAATGTGAATAAAATCAACAACTAAAATTGTTCTTCTCTGCGTCATTGTGTTCTATGTTTCCAATTGAGTTTCTTCTAGAATGTTTCATCTGGAGTTAGAAATATATTTCTCTTTCACAATCCTTATGATTTCACGTGATCTCTCAGCATGGTCTCTACGTAGATACCATTCAAAGGGAAACTGTTTGTGCCAAACAGTAGGTACATGCAATTTATTTAGCTGTGTCTAAGACGCACAGCTTCACTAAGACTGCTGATTCAGAGAAATGCCTCCCGAAGAATCCCCCGTGTTGCCGTGATACCACTGCCTCTCCCCTACCTAACCACCTTTCAGTCCTTTCTTCCTTCAAGGATGCGTCTTCCCCTATCGATTCTCCTCTTCAATCTCATTCCGATCTCCCTTCAATCATGCTCCGATCACTACACTCCTCTTCAGACTTGCAATGGCGTCTCCGCCTCTGCTCTCATCACTGAGGAAGGCGCGTTTCCGGATAAACAATAGAACCCACTTTCTGAAACAAAACATCGTTTCAGCATCAGCCCACAGCTGCTTCTACGATTCGATGAGTGCCGTTGGAAATCCTCCAGCTGTCGAGACATGCACCCTCACTTGCCCTGTATTACCATGTCCTCATATTTCGAGTAACGAAAAAAAAGTTTTCAGCCATCCTCGAGAATGATCGCTCTTCTTCCCGACTTCAACGTCCAGATTGCGATCACCAGCGCCTATTTCGACTCGGTGAACTGGCTCGGTAAGGGAATTCAGCATGGAGGTTTCGAAAAGCTTCAAATAATCGATGAACAACTCGACTCTAGTCTTCCTCTCCTGATCGATCTCTTTCAGTTACCCAGGAGGACTCCTCTCGCGTCTCCGTTGGCAATTCCATCCAATTCGGCTGCGAGACTCCAAGTGGAGTGAACACTGCCATCTTCCGTGAATAAAGACATGATTACAGCCCGTTGCACTCCCTACGTTGACGATAATGGAGTAGAGCATACCACCAAGTCAGTAGGACTATCAGGGCAATCGATACAGAGACCCGAGTTAGGTGCAATCTGATCGATTCGGGAGCGGTGTGCAATGACGATACACTGCTGCCTCTGTGCACGTGCAGTGCTGGAATGACGGGAACGACGTGTGGAATCAGTGAGATTCAGTCCAAAGAGTCCAAAGATCCATTCCAAATGACCTTCCAGCTCTCGAAGCACTTGTCAATCTGAGGAACATCGGTGACTATGACAAGTTGCGAGCTGTTCGTTTTGCCTGATTCGTTCAGAATAAGCATTTTTCACAGCTCCTCGAGGCCGCTCGAAAGACTCCCGCTCTTCTTGTGGACATGTTCCCCGCCATTCTTGCTTATCTACCGGAGGATCTGAAGAGACAATTGAGTTGGAATCTGGACGAAGTCGTGGATTCTCTCATCTACGAACTCAGTGGAATCGATACGCCGTCGGTCCCATCGATTTAGATTATATTAAATTTTTATTAATGAAGGAAGGCATTCGTTCAAATCTTCGACGATACTCTCGGTAATTGCTACACTTTCAACTACGCCAATACCTCAGAAAGACCCGATGGTCTCTATCAAGCGAGACTATCCGGTCACAACAGAGGTGGAACTGGAAGCTTGCGTTAAAAAAATCGGATTTTTAGGACTTTCGATCATGCTCAAACTGGAGCCTGCCGAACAGGTAGCGTGGATTGAGTGTTCGGCCATCTCAGTATACCTGCACGGTCCGGGTACGCCTCCCAAGCAGGGCGCCCTCTATTCACTTCAGGCTGGAGCATCGGACGTCATCTCACTAAAGAAGGTTTAGTATCATTCCATCAAATTCACTGTCTGCCAAACCGTTCAGTCTATCACTAAACTCATCGCTGGTTGCATCGAATCGAAGGCAGCCCTCAAGCAGACATTCTACGACGATGGAGAGTACACCACTGACGTTGTTTCACTCATTCATTCGAAGGGGAAAATAGAGATTGAAGGGCTGCTATTCTGCCTGCTACCAGGATAAGATCCAGTCGGAATGCGGATGCATGGATGCTCGATACAAGAAGGCCCCCGGAGCCCTTGGGTGCACTTTCAACCAGAGTCAGATACAGTATGATTGGAGCTTGGAATGGGCTGTCTTTCAGCCGATTGCATCTCCTCAGTGAGCGATAGATGGGGCGAGCCCTCCACCTGGCCGGACTGTCACTGTCCCCCCGCTTGCTATCAAGAAGTGTACGGCATCGAAGCCACGAGGACTGCTCTGCCCTATAAAGTAAATGATGATGAATTCCTCAAATACTCTTGATTCTTTCCAGCTCGCCTCCTGCTCCAACTCCATTGGATGTGATGAATTGAACAAGAGAACTGCTCGTCTCTCGCTCTTCATGACGACTCTTGAGAGCGAAGTGTACAATGAGTATGATAAGATGAATGTATTTCGAAAATATTTGCTCATTCAATTCGATTTCTATCAGATCTGGATGTTCCTCAGTCAGTTCGGTGGAATTCTCGGCTTCGTCCTCGGCATGAGTGTGGTCGGAATCATCGAGATCATCATTCTGTGTGGTCAACTGACGAAGGATTCATGCACCAAATCGGATTCTTGATTGTATCGTCTGCCTTGATTGTGATGAAGTGTGCCCCGTTTCCAACGTGCTTTCGCAATCTGCTGGGTTTGCTCCTCGAACTCAGCCCTTCTCTTCTCACAGCCATTTTCCCCATGGAGATGCGCTCTTGCCATTGTCCTCAGACCGTCTGAATCACGCGGAAAGGCAGAACAAAAGGGGAAGGGAAAAGGGCTGAATAGGAAAGAAGTGCTCCTCCGCTCTAGTCTTTCCTACTGTAGACTGCAGTCTCCCACTCGATCCTCACTCCTTCAGTAGAATGGGTGTATCCATCTGTCGGCTTCTTGCCGATTTCTCCATGTGGTGTACGATAGCCTGCCTCAATAGAATCGTCACCAGTGGAAGGATCATAGCAGCAATATTCACTCTCATCTTCTTCTCCATGTGAGACATTTTTATCTTTTCGGGGTATGAAGTTCGCAGGTTGTTCCTCTTCATCTTCATCTCGGTCAATTGTGTGCTCAAGTACGTTAAATATCCATCATCGACGGATCTATCAATCAAGATTCAATCACAGGTAATTTCTGAACTGAAATAATTCTGACAAATATTTCAGGGATTCCCTCGCGTCAGCATCTGCAATCAGAACCCGATGAAGCGGAGTGCAGTCGAGTTCGATAGATTATCAAAAAATATTTTCCGTCATTTAATTTTCAGTTCGGAACCATCTCTTGCTGAAATCTCGAAACTACTGACTCAATTCGAATCTGGAGAACAGACACCAACTCAGTCTAATACGAACGGAACAGTGGATAGTGCCCTACTCCGAATGAGACGAGCCCAGCTCAATCTGAGGTGAGGATGGAGGACAGAATCGAGGTAATTTTTACTTGCAGACTTCAATGGAACAAACTGAGCAACGATACTCGCATCAAGGCCGGTTATTCATTCTCTGAACTGGTCACTGAGTGCACGATAGCAGGCGAGACGTGCACTTCGTACGTCGATTCATTTCAGTTCCTTATTTCAAAATGTTATTTTAGCAACGATTTCTCCACTTTCCTCCATCCAGACTACGGTGTTTGCTTCACATTCATCTCAGATCGGGAAGTGACTCGACCTGGACTCGGCCAAGGACTAAGACTTCTCATGACTGTCAACGTGAGACCAAAGATCAACGATCACCTTTCAAAAGTTTTCTTTTAGCAAGATTCCCCTCAGGCCTCTCTATTCGACTTCCTGCCCACTACTGATAGCGCAGCGATGTGAGATATCAGTTATCATCAAAACTCGAAATTGCGCTGCATTTTCAGCTGGGCGGTTATCCACAGCAACGATGAGTTCCCAGACTTCGATAAGAACGGATTCCGCGTTGGGGCATCCAATCAAGCTCTTGTTTCAATCAAAAAGGTATCCCATCATCCATCGATCTCGTACTAGTTTTGATCACAGACGTCTCACTCTCGCCTGAGCAATCCCTATGGATCATGTACTGACCAACCCACAGCTTCCTATGAGGTTCAATTGATCCGGTAGTTGTCAAAGAAATATCTCGTTCAGGGTTTTTCATACAGCGTGAATGGATGCGAACACGAGTGTCTACAGTCTCTGGCAGCCTCTCGCTGTGGTTGTGTGGATCCCCTATTCAGGAAGAGCCCCGATCAGAGATACTGCGAGTCTCCCTCTGACGTGGACTGTCTGATGACCCTACCCTCCTCCGTCTCCTCTCCCTCCTCCTCTTCCTCCCTCTGCCACTGTCTTCCCGCCTGTACCGAGAATCTCTTCGAGAAGGTCGTCTCCACCAGCGGCTTCCCTTCAGCCAATGTGCGAGGTTTCTCATATATTTTACACGACACAATGATTTTCAGTACAAAGTGGCAGCGGGGACTCAGCAGCAGAGAGACGTTCTATTGGGTGATCAGGGCGGAGGAAGGACGGGGGGAGGAGATGAGTCATGGAAGGATTATGATGTGCCCCCTTCATCGTCTACTAGTGGACGAGTCATCAGTCAGGGACAAACGAAGACAACGACGACAACGACAGTCGGAATATCTAAGACGCCCGTGAGATACCACCAGTATGAGTAGGAGAAATTAGTCACTTTCAGACAACGTTGGAGTGTCCTCCACAAGTATTGCATGGTCAGATTTCATACTGTAAGACTACTAGGTGAATGTTATTGCAGATTCAATCACTAATTCGTTGGAAGCAACTACGCTAGCCTGTCGCGCCACATACTCTGACATTTACAATAATCCGGTCTTTACGGTCATTCAGGGTTGGCCGTGTCTGTCTAGCAAGCGATGCAAGAGGTTCTCATTTTCTTCATCCACTTTTACAATTAATTCCGAGATTCAGCTGCATTCTGTACTCTGACACGAGTGCATCGATGCCCTGGCCATGTTCCTACACTGACTACCAAGTGTGCACCGTGAAGAACAATGCGGGATTCACCAATCATCTGTGCTCAATGGTGAGAAAGTAAATGCCCAGGACGACTTTCCCTTTCTAATCCATTCATCCCCTCCGTGAGAGAGACAGCTTGAGCGCTGAGCCGGTTCTCATAAGCATCGGTGGTTCAGTGGTAGAATGCTCGCCTGCCACGCGGGCGGCCCGGGTTCGATTCCCGGCCGATGCAAGTTTTGCAGTTTTGATGATCGTTTGCTTTCAGTTTTTCGACGCATTTGACTTCATTCCTACTGGCGTCGCCGTTCCGAATATCACAGATTGGGAGAGTGGAACGAATCCATCGGCCAAGTCAACGTGCTACTCCTCCTTTCCTGACATACAGGCCTACAACGATTGCTGGCTGTCACACGAGTGCTCCACAACGCCAGTATTGAGAGATTGCAGAATTGGGAATAAATGGGTCATTTAAGAGCTCATCGAATCTCTCTTCTCTCCTCGATCAGACGAATCCTCTTCTCGACAAGGACTTCCTTCGATCGATAGGCGCAGGCATCAGTCCATGCGAGCTATCGGTAATGGAACCGCCGGTACCAACCATGATTTTCCCCTCAGAAATCTGCCGTTACTGCCTCACTCACTCGCTTGGCCAGATCAGGAAGGAGAAAGAGAGAGGTGGCTACTGTCGACGCACCAGGGGTTGGTCTATGCTTTCATCTCTCCCTTTCAATCTCCCTCCTCAGTTCGGCAGTTGCGAATACGCGAATAAGAATTTCAAGAGTGCTGATGAGTGCATCGCTTGGTAAGTTTCCACTTATCGACCCATTCTATCGTGGACGTGCGGAACTGAAAGTTCCTCTGATTATTTGGTAAGATGGGGATGGGTTGAGGTACCACCGCAACGCCCTCCTTCTGCATGTCTTCTACGAGGAACTGCAAGTGAACAGCTACACGCAGGGAGCGAGTTATACCGTTTGAGATACGTGAAATCTGGGATCTAACTGAGATTTTGAGTTGGTCTCGCTCATCTCTGACATCAGCGGACACGCGGGACTGTGGTTGGGCATCTCGGGTGAGAAAATGATGAGTGAGAAGAATGAGGAAGAAGAGATTTAGTGGTGTCGATGGTGGAGATTCTCTCGCTGTTTGTCATGGTGATCAGCAATTTTGTCTGTGGAAGGAACATCATCATCGATAAAGAGAATGTGCAGGTTGGTGCATAATTTCTAGATGAGAACTGAAATTGAAGTTCCTTCAATTTCAGAGGGAAGCCGATAAACGGAATGAGAGAGAATCTCGTGAGTTGGAGAAGGAATGATCGAGTATTCTTCGAGTATTATTCATGATAAAGAATGTGTTGATTAATCCCCATTTGTTGACAAAGATATATCTGAAATCGAGTGCCCCTGCGTAGGCTATGAGTTGGAAGATGGTATTATCCGTAATTGTCTGGACCAATTGATATTCTCTGAATGCACTATTGTGAGGCATAATTTTTATATAGCTAATCTCAGCTTGAGAGCAGAGATAGCTTTCAAGATCATCAGTGGTTCAGTGGTAGAATGCCACGCGGCCGCCCGGGTTCTATTCCCGGCCTATGCAAGTTTTGCTCTTTAAACTTTTTGTTGTGATATTTCTTGCTGTGAACACACGCAAGCATGGGAAACGAGGGAATGAAAGGACGGAGTCTCAAACCACTTCGGATTGAGATACGTTTTACAAACAGGTCAAGTTTGAAAGCATTACTCAAATGTGTTACTCATTACTCTGTTGTGAATTCAGCATTATTGCCGAATCGAAAGAAAATTATCTCCCTCCTTCAGTCTAGAAAAAATCAAATCATCGCTCAAATTCGTATTGATAACTTGCAAATCAGTTTGAAGATCAATTGTTCACAAAAGTGCATTATTATAATCAGGCTTGCAAATTAGGTTGGCTTTCCATTCTCGTTTCTCTCCTCCTCCCTTCATTTTCGTACCCTTCACTGGCAGCGCGCGGTCCATAGTCGCCGGAGAGGACGCGAGCAGGAGTATCGTGGGTTTCGCCCTTCTTTTAATCTTTAATCTTTCATCTATGATCTTTAGACTTTGATCGTCAGTATTCATTCTGCACTAGGCTTACGTCACCGGATCTTTGCTCTCATCCCATTAGAGTGATCTTTGATCTACCCACTGTGCTGTGCGACCTTTGACCTCTCACCTCACATCATCGCGGTTTGATCTGTGATCTCTCATTTCTGCAGACCAATCTTCATAGTCTGTTCTTTGATCTTTGATCTCTCCTTCTCTTGCAGTAGTCTCGGATGTGCGCGTGTTGTTGCAAGGGGAAGAAGGCGAAGGATGGGGACAACGGAGGAACGAGCAAAACGAAGAGCGGCATTGACAAGAAGAGCGGCAAGAGTGAGAGATTTTTGATCTTTGTTCTTTGCAGTTTCATCATTTGTAGTTGTAGTTTGTAGTTTGCTCGTTGATCTTTGATGCGTGTCAACGGTCCTTTGTAGATCGCTTAGTTTGGCAGCTTTTAAGCTATTTTATAGTCTGGTTTCAAGACTTCGGAACTTGTAGTTTGATCTTTGATCTTGAATAGTCTGATCTGTGATCTTTTGTCTTTGCAGAAGCCGAGTCGCCGCCGATAGACCAGACTGAGGGCAACTACGAGAATCTCACCATCCACAGATAGGTGAGAGGAGGATGCTCTTTGATCTTTTATTCTTGGTGTTTAATCTTTGATCTTTGATCTCATCATTCAGTCACATTTGTTGCTAATTTTGCAAGATTAGCTTTGCTGTATAATAGTGTAGCCAATGGAAAGTTTGTGGGTCTATTTTATATCCTAACATTCTAATTCCAGATTGCTGCTTCGTGGGGAAGAAGCTCCGCCCAATCTGCCGCTGTCGCACACTTCTCACACTAAAAATTTCGCGCAGTCGCACACATCTCGCTGATCATAACCCGCATTCCTTTCCGCGTGTCTATTGTATAAACCGGTCTAATACAAAACAAATGGTTGGTAGTCCACACAACTACAGTAATACTACGCAAAACAGTCGAATCAATTGCTTCAACGATTTTTAAGCGTCGAGTCCTGACCTGTTCTTATTCCTGCTTATTATCGCTATTATCGCGCATCTCCAGATGAAACTATGACTGTATATTTACTCTTCCCTATCTCTCTAGTATGGTCAAATCATAGTCAAATGTGATCAATGACTTGCAAATCAGTTTGAGATAGTCGTTTCTCTCTCTCCTCCTCCTCATTTTCGTACCCTTCACTGGCCGCGCACGGTCCATTGTAGCAGGAGAGGACGCGAGCAGGAGAATTGTGAGTTTTCCTGGCCCCTAATTTTTTATCTTCCTAGTTGATCTTTGATTTCTGTAGTCTTGCCTCTAATAAGTATTGTTTGACCTACCAATCCGGCCATTTCTGTCTGACCAATGATCGTTAATCTCTAGTCTTTGATCTACCATCTCGTTTGAGAGATCGTTGATCTACCACCTCTCTATTTTGTGATATTTGACCTCGAATCGTCGCAGTTTGGTCATAGCTCTCTGATCCCTGTAGTTTGATTCTTGATCTTCATCTCTCTCTTTCCAGTGGTCTCGGATGGGAAACTGTGGCAGTAAAGGAAAGAATGGAAAGGATGGGAAGAACGGAGGAGGAACGAGCAAAACGAAACCGGACAAGAAAAGTGACGCGAGTGAGCTTAATCTTTGATCTCTGTTGTCGGATCTTCGATACTCTATTTTTGTAGTTATCTTTGAAATTTGTAGTTTGATTTTGGTATTTTCAGAGGCCGAATCGCCGCCAATAGATAAGACCGAAGGCTACTACGAGAATATCACCATCCACAGATAGGTGAGAGGAGGATGATCTTTGATTCTTGATCCTTGATCCTTGGTCTTGATTTATGTTTTTGATGTCTTGATTCAATCGCGACTTTTGGCAAAGGTGCCATTGTTGCCTGATTATATAGTGCTTTCTCGAGTGTGCGAAATGAGGTGGTGGATAGAATGTCGTCCATTACTAACTCCGTGCAAATTTCAGATCACGGGAAGAAGCTCCGCTCATTCGGCCGCTGCCGCACACTTCTCACACCAAAAATTTCGCGCAGTTGCACACATCTTGCTGATCATAACCCGCATTCCTTTGCGCGTGTCTATTGTATAAACTGCTATAATACAAAAAAATCGTTGGTCATGCACAGAAGTACAGTATAGTAACCCCGCACTAACTTTCGAGTCTGGGTCTGTGCCACTTTGTCGTGATGTGATTTGTGTGAGTTGCAGCGGCTCTGATGTAGAAGACAGGGCTCAGGAAAATAGATAGTTCCGTGAAAAGTTTCGATTCCCGGCTGATGCAAATTTTGATCTTTGAACTTTTTGTTATGATAATGCGCCCGGTGCGCCCGGTGACTGTGTTCAATGTGTTGTGCGGAAGTTGCAGTTTAATGGTCATGGAGGAGTAATTCTTTTCTTCTGGAATCGATGCTCTGTGTATAATTTCAATGGCAATGACATGATTGCGGGAGATGCGTGATGATGTGAAAATGCGAAGACTGAAGCGATACAGTTTATTTTCTAAAAGTCGCGTTTACATTTTCTTGATCAAGTTACAAGTGGTGAGCAAACTACTCCAGCGCCGAGTACTAGTTCATCGCAGCCCACGTTGGGAGTGGGAGAGTAGGCAGTACATGGTTGTTGTGGGGGTGCCTTCCCTCTCGAGTAGAGACGGAGGGGGGAGGGAGAGGGAAGGAAGAGAGAAGGGGAGGAAACAATGTGGGGGCAGATTCGCCCCCAAATCGTCACTTGTTGCAACTAATCGGACGGAGGATGGAGGAGACACAACCGTGTGAGTTTACTTCCTCTCTTGTGTATGCACTCTGCACTTTAGGAGTGAGGTCACCACACTAATTTCATTTCTCCTACATCTTTCTTGAGATTGACTACGCACATGTGATCTCTTCGAATTCCGACAGTATCCCTGACTGAAAAATTCCAGTGGTTCTTGTGACTGGTGCTACGGGCTTCGTTGGCACTCATTGTGTCCGAGAGCTCCTAGCCCAGAACTATCGAGTCAGAGGGACAGTAAGGGACAAGAAGGCATTCCGGAAGGTTCGATCTATCCATCCTTTCTGTTGATGAACTATCCTTGTTCAGATAACTCCTCTACTTCGACTGTTTAAAGGACGAGAGAATCTCGAGTTATTCGAGATTGATCTGCATGATGAGAAGGAGAAGTGGATTGAGTAGGGGAATTTCGATGATATCATCATCGTAATAATTATTAGGGATGCCTGGGCGATAGATCTGATCAATTTCGACTTTCCGTACGTCGGTGAGCATCCTCCTTGATTCAGAGCCCTCGAGGGAGTCTCATTCGTTCTCCATGTTGCCAGTCCCGTGCCCGTTGAACCGACTGAGGAAACGATTCGAACTGCCCTCGCAGGGACGATGGCAGTGTTGGAAGCAGCGGCAGTCGTCCATTCGGTAGGGTTAATAATGAGAGAGATTGGGGATTTAGAATGAGAATAGTAAAAAAAAATAAGTGTTACGAATCTTGTAGATATCAAGCTAGTTAAACGGGGTCCTACTTCTTGGAATATCACGCATTACCCAGAACTTGCCCTTCTGTTTTTCCAGTGATGATTGAAGGTGGTTTCTTTGCGGTTCCTTCCACCGCTAAAAAATTCGCGGGGGCGATCAATCACTTCCATTTTTCTTTTCTTGGTTCAATGATTGCCCCAATGTTTATCGATATTTCAGTTGAAAAGTTGAAAATAATCCATCTGAAGGCATGCAATTTTTCAGGTTCGTAAAGTGGTGATGACGAGTAGCTGCACTGCAGTGAATGGTAAGGGAGAGAGAGAATACAACTCGTTCGGGTGTACGAACTTTCCATTTCTTCGTGCCCATGTTCAAACATCACTAATGCACTTCATTCAGATGGGCACCCTAATCGAAATCGAGTTTTCGATGAGACGGTTTGGACTAAACTCTCCAGTCCGAACGTGAGGAATCTAGTCTCAGACTTAAGACGGCAGATATCTTCTCAGGTTGACTGTTATGCTCGCTCGAAAACTCTCGCGGAGCAAGCGGCATGGAAGTTCTACAAGTCGGAAAGTCAGCGGAACCATTTCAGTTTTACCAATGCCAAGTGAAACACCGTTTCGCATTAGCGATAACTCTTTTAGACAACTCATCGTCAAGAAATCAAGAAATAATAGAATGTCAGGGCCGAATAAATTCCGAATAAACATCTCAGGGCCGAATAAATTCGAGCTGACGGTATTCAATCCCACGTTGATCATCGGACCTCTTCTATCTGATGCAGACAGTGGAAGTGCCATGGTGAGAGTTGATGATTGATCTTTGACATAAACGATGTGGTAAAGGGAGCGATTGCCTCAATTACGAACTGTAGTTATCCTTGTCCATCCGTACCCATGTAACATCAGCCAACGCGTTGAATAATAAAAGAGAAATCCAGATCGTGGGCCGAATGATGTCATTCACCACCTTCCTCGCTGCTCCTCCCGCCTATATTGGTATCGTCGATGTGAGAGATGTCGCCTACGCCCATGTCAAGGTATGAATCAGAAGATCGACCTCGAATCATTATCTACTGAGTAGAGTTTCACTTCGATGTCTATCGACTGTAGCGTACATCGCCTAGACATGCTTTTTCCTGTCGGTTTTAAATAGTTAAATGTTAGTTATCAGGTGCTCGTTTGAACAACATTGTTTCGGCTGCTACATTTTTTTTGTTATTTCGGAGAAAAATTCACATGTTTTTGGAGTGTTTATCGTAAATTCTGCAGGAAAATGTGTCTCTCCCTAGAGAATAGTACATGGGAACATTTCGTCAATGAAATAAAACCATAGATCACTGGGCTACAGTAGGACATTAACATGTGTTTTCTTATCTAACGTTGCCCTTTTGGAAATACGATAACATTCTACCACTACCCCTTCATAGTCCAATCTGTTGAATGATACAGTAGTACATTACATGCATTATATTTCTTCTTCTCTAGGCTCTCACCACTCCTTCCACCAACGGGGAAAGGATTCTTCTCACTAATGCTCCCACGGTTCGCTTCCGTCAGCTCACACAATGGCTTCAGATCGAATTCGGGCCTCATGGTTTATTTCCCCCTCCAGTCCCCCTTCATCTCTTTCTCTCCAGGCTACCCAGTCTCCAACGTAGAGGCAAAACTGTGGATGATCAAGTTATACGCGAAGCTTGGACTGGACAAACAGGCCGAGTCCACGATTGCGAGATGCGATGGGCCACTCTGCTTCGATAATTCGAAAGTGAGGGAGACTACGAAGAGAAGCCATAGTGACTGTTTAAAAAAATACTGCCCACTCTTTCGTTGCTCTTGAATTTCGAAAAGAAGAAAAATCGAGTGATTCTTCCCAGAAGGAAGTGTTTGAGTGGGCACATGACCAGAATATTCATCCGATCATACATCACCTTCTATTGTTTTGCAGTCAATCAAATTGCTCGGCATCAACTATCGTGACCCCCGAGAATCTCTCTACACACAGGTTGATTAACTCGTTCCTAGATCTGAGTTTACCGAATCTTACAGGTTTACTCGATGCTCGATCTAGGAATGATTAGGAAAACGCGCAAAATGAAAGCGAAGGAACGAAGACAAGTGAACATTATCTCCGGTGCTCCTGTCAATGTATGAAACGTTATTTATTCTCGACCATTTCGACCATGATTGTGAAATGTACAAATGCATGATAAAGTATTGCGTGTTAGCAACCTGTGATGATTCTGATGCAGAATACGATTAAATTCTCCATTTATTCATAGAGCGACGTCTAACACGAGTTGAGGGTTCGTGCTGTGTTTGCTAGAGGAGATACGTCCATTGAGAAAAGATGGACGACGATTCTGAAAATAAATGAAAATGAGAGAAAATTCGACGGAAATCAGGTTTGAGAAATCATGACAATTTTAGAATGTTTATAAATCTTGTGCTCATTTTGTTCCCACTAAATAACTGGTCCAGAGAACGGCAATGGTTGCAGGAACCATAGCATCCTTGAGATTGTTTTCTATATCCTCGCAAATCTGTGAATACTTCAAATTCAGTGCTAGACAATGTGAACAAAAATGTACGCCAATGCTCTTTTCAGTTTGATTTAGAAGATGCTCACCAGTGAACTGCTGTCCGTTGTTTTCCCCAGCAGCAAACGTTTGTAATCTTCAGTGAAGTAAACGATGATGAGGGGATTCATAACGGGAAATAGACCGAAGAGGCACGCGAATATCTCAAATCACCCGTGATATCCTTTTTTAGAGATGATCTCACCCGTCGAATGAAAATCCATCCAGGATCCGCTTCACTGACTAGCCCCATCATATTGATTGAACCAGGCATGTAGAGAAATATCGTCGGATTGACAGCCTGACGTTCTATCTAATTGGGATGAAAAGGGCGCCTTTGTAACTTGAGCGATGATCATTCTGAGTGCGCATGCGTGCATTCTCCTCGATTTCTCGCTCATTATACTGTTAACTACCGTATAGTGGATCTTGTAGCCACAGTACACCTACAATTAGTTTGTAAATGATTGGAAAGAAGGGGAAGCACGAACGATGCATACAAATGAAAATAACATCATTGCTAGGAGAATGATCGAAGCGGTTTGAACTTGGACTGAATTCGATTCCTGAATGACTCCAATTTCGAATGTCATTCTCATAATTTTCAACCTCGACTTTCACTCCGAGACAGTAAACACTGCTGAAGTTAACGTGAAACTTTGTTTCGTCCAATCCTCCCCGTAGGTCTTCTCTCAATTCATTACTGCTATGGAAGATGAACACAAGGGCGAGAGTCATCCAAATAATGAAGAATAGCTGAATTACATGTATAATTTCGTAATACACTATATTTCTTCTCGGACTCACGAAAACAGAGCAAAAATAAACTGTTGCTTTCCTATACTCCATGAATATCGCAAGAACGGCGGGACTAAAATAGATTGTAAGTAATGTTTTGTGCCCTGCCGCAATTTTTGGTCTTACTTGCACAATAGTCCATAGCGATAGAGGAAACTCGAGACCAGACACAAGATGATGATTACATATGAAATCCACCATGCAAGCATCGAGATCTGTGCAGTAGAGTCATTTTCATTTTTCTTCATTTTTATACCTGCATTAAAGAGTAGTTCTCCCAGAAGGGTGAAGCCGCAAAGAATACGATAACACCAGGTGCAGAATACCAGAACTGAAATTTATGTTGCTTAATAATTTTTTTTAATACTATGGAAACCGCCCGCTATCATGCATCTCACTAGTGTATGTGAACAATTTCCCCTGAGGACAAAAATAGATAGAAATGATGTAGACTCACAGGGGTAGCGATTGCAAATGATATCGAATAGATGACATCTGTGATTACAAAGGAGTATGTGAAGTACCTGAAATTGAGATTCAAAGTTTATGGAATTCGATATGCTGCTCACCGATAAATCCCTACACGCTTGGCTCTTTTTCTTGCGAATTCTGTCAAGATGAAGTTGAAGACGATGGACAGAAAGCAGCAAGCGAAAGAGATCCCAATATAGAAAGTGTGAAACATTCACGCAACCACTAAAACACGGGCTTGTAATTGAGTATGAATGGAGACAGGAATGAATAAAACAAGCAACGACGATGATTGGAGAATGGGTGAAATGACTGAGAGATTGCACGTGGAAAGACGAAGGAAGGGTGTCAGAAACAGAGCTCGCACTCCCCTCCTATACTTCATGCAATTGAAAATTCACGGGATTCCCCCAAGAGACTGGACTGATTGAACTGCTTATGAATCAGCGTTGACGATGAGCAAGACATCAACAACTCGTGCAAAACCATAGGAGAAAATGAGCAAAATCATCCAAAATAGGCAAATCTCGCTCTTGTACAATACGACACTCAGAGTTTGCCGTTTTTCGTGATTTTCGAGCCAATTAGTAGAGGAGGATTCTCACTTTCCAACCACTTGAGATTGAATACGAAGGAGGGTTTCAGTGGCTGACTGCAGTTGTTATTCTCGTTGATTGGTTTCTTTGCTCCGTACGGTAGTTGATTCCTTCCTTTTATCAGGCCTCTCCCACTCACATTCGTAGTTGTAGTGAGAGAGAGACACGTAGGACTGTCACACGGTGTGGCATTGAATGGGACTACAGAGTACAACTTATTTGCTGTCATTCAATGGCTTTTCAAGAACACAAGTACGGGCTTGTAAACCGAAATGTGTGACTTTTTTAACAAACTGAGTAATGACGGAGAAATATATTTCATGTAAAAAAATTAGCCACAAATGAAAATATTCCTTGATGAAGAATGAAATGAATTTGTTCGGAAGCGCAAGGATGGCTTTCGGAGATGGATTAGGTGGGCTATGGACAGAGCCCATCCAACACAGAAAAAGGCATGAATAAAATAATGATCAATGGAAGAAAAATAATTCAATAATTCATTTCTCGTAGAAATTTGTTTAAAAAAATGGTGAGATGGGAAAGACACTTTAAAGGAGGTGTCCCACGACTATTTTACTGTACGAGTTCTCGACGTGCGATTATGGGGATCTGGCACCCGACCAGACTTTCGAAACTCCCATGTTTTGAAGTTTCGTTTAAACTGAGCTATTATAAATTGGCTGGATGCCAAGCGGGCCCGACGATGCAGGCAACGAGAGAGGGAGAAAAGGACAATGAAGAGACCGCGCATGCAAATCGGCTCGCGCATCTCGACCTTGCGAGTTGCATGCGCACTAAAGACTTTCCTCCGGACATCGGTACAAGAATTTCGATTCCGGCCTCCATACGCAGGACCTAGGGTGCCTTGGACCTTGTTTACAATTATGATATGGAAACTGGCCTGGCCTCGCAATGCGGCGGGCCGTGTGCGGGCACAGTGAAAAACATCAATTTTTCATATTTTCTCAGCCGAACAAGATAAACTCGAAATGCCTTTTGCATTATGATTGACATGTCCAAAGTGCGTAGGAGCACTATTGGGAACAATTTCCGGTCGAATCTGAAATTGACTTTTTCAACACAATTTTCTGATTTTCACATTTCTCAGTACTCTATAGGCGTTAGCCCCGAATTTAAACTGTTTTATAATTATGTCTTCCTCATGCCTCACCAAACCCTCCTATGCGGGAGACCATCACGTTTTTCCGTTCATTTATTCATTCATTCATTTATTCCGTTCAAGGGGGAAAGTACAAGAAATTGTCATGAAGAGATGTTCAAGAAACGGAGGTCCGTCGATATTGTCGAATCGGGTGTTTGCCGGGCAGCAAGGGTAGGGGAGGGGAGGGAGGGGAAAAGGAAAGATTAAAGATCAAGCCAATTACAAAAAATAACAGAGTCGGGGTATAACAAATAATTGAGTCCGTTATCGAAATATTTTGAAAAATTGAGTGAAAATTGGTAGATTTCGTCCGTTTTTGATTATAACTTTTTTTGCTCGAAGTTTTATGAGCTCACGTGTTGAAATTCGGATTCTACGCAAAAAAATACGCCTGAATCTTCTATAGTGATATAGTTCCGGGATAGAATTTTTTCAACTTTCACCATGACCTATCGAGGTCATTTTTTGCCAAAAAGTCGAAATCTCAGAACTATATGATTAAAGGATTTTCTGACGTATTTTCACTCGTAGAAACCGATTTTACATACTAGAGCCGACCAAAATTCAAAATAAAGAAGAAATGCTTCATAAACATAAATCTTTCGAGTATTCACTATAACTTTTTTATTTCCCATTTTGGTAGGTTCTAGCATGCAAAATCGGTTTCTACGAGTGAAAATACGTCAGAAAATCCTATAGTCTTATAATTCTGAGATTTCGACTTTTTGGCACAAAAATGACCTCGATAAAAATGGTCATGGTGAAAGTTGAAAAATTTCTATCCCGGAACTATATCACTATTGGTGATTCAGGCGTATTTTTTGAGTAGAATCCGAATTTCAACATGCGAGCTCATAAAACTTCGAGCAAAAAAAGTTATAATCAAAAACGGACGAAATCTACCAATTTTCATTCAATTTTTCAAAATATCTCGATAACGGAAAAACTTGATGGTCTCCCGCATAGGAGGGTTTGGTGAGGCATGAGGTGGACTTAATTATAAAACAGTTTAAATTCTGCGCTAACGCCTTTAGAGTACTGAGAAATGTGAAAATCAGAAAATTGTGTTGAAAAAGTCAATTTCAGATTCGACCGGAAATTGTTCCCAATAGTGCTCCTACGCACTTTGGACATGTCAATCATAATGCAAAAGGCATTTCGAGTTTATCTTGTTCGGCTGAGAAAATATGAAAAATTGATGTTTTTCACTGTGCCCGCACACGGCCCGCCGCATTGCGAGGCCAGGCCAGTTTCCATATCATAATTGTAAACAAGGTCCAAGGCACCCTAGGTCCTGAGTATGGAGGCCGGAATCGAAATTCTTGTACCGATGTCCGGGGGGCAGTCGAAAATAACCGAGCGGTCGTCTTAATGTAACTCTTTATTTCAAGCAAGTGAGAATCTCGGCCCATTAGCGATTGCATTCAGTTCAGTTGCACTGTCAGCGATAGAATTCCTCTTCCCTATTCGCTTTCTCTCCTTCTTTTCGAATTCGTTCATTCGCTTCTTTCCGAAGTGTGAAAGGAAAGAGAAGAAGACGAGAGCGATGAGAATAATGAGAATGGAGAGGAGATACATGTCCAGACCCGGTTGGAGAACGATGAAGGCTGAGATCTGAAAACACTTTACTATTCTGGAATACTCCCACAAAGAACGAACCAAAGCGATGGTTTCCAGTATGTAGATGAAAGAAGCGAGCATTTGTCGATGGAGGAAAGATGAGATCAAAGATCCGAGAGGAGCGAAGATGACAACAATGGGGACGCATACAGCGAAGTACTCCCAGGCCATCTGAGATAACATTAAATTTTTAATAAACTGATTGCTGTACAATATTCTTAAAATGAAAAGTCCGTGTGAGAGATAGCACTTACGGGTTCGATCTGGTGTTGCATGAAGTGTCGCCAGAAGAAGACAATGGCAGAGTTGAGACCGGCCATTGAAACTGTAGTCGGAGTGGCGACCTAGACGGGCATTCATAAGTTTAAATATTGGGAAGAGTCACGGACCTTTTCATTGATGCGATAGAGCAGAGTGATTACTGAGAACGCGAAAACTTCGAGACCCGTGCCAGCGATGCCAGAGAATACTCCTGAAGGCAATAAATACTTTGAAATAATTTGTTGGCAACCGTTGATACCTCCGACAAGACCCGTAGCGAAGAGTACTAGTGCTTCCTTGAACCCGAAGTTGGGGATTTTATCATAGGTTACGCGTTTCTTTTCCTAAAATTACATGGTTAGAGATCGAATTGGAGTATGAACCTACTCTGTTCAGAATGAAAAGAGCGATTGCAAACGAGAAGAAAACTGAGACGAAGGCAATTTTCTTCACTGTAGGAGAGAGATGAGCAGAGATGAACTGAAAGTTATTGAGATGGTATATTCTAGGAAGATCACGTCATACCTCTAGACAAGTGATAGTTCCTATTGTTCCCCCGAGTGTGCAGAAGAAGAGAGTGTGAGACTCGATGAGAACGTCCATTATACGGATTGAGGCTGCGGCCGAGTTCAACCCTACAACAGACATGTTACACAACTGCGGTATGTAATGAGTGTTATTGTTATTCGCAATGATAACAATTTCCGAATGATGATTCTCTGATCAAAAAAAAAATTATTTCATCTACAACAGCAACGGCTCACCGACGCTTTGGATCATTGCAGAGAAATCTCTGGCCACTGCAGGTCTCACATGGAATCCCAGCGTGAGAACAGGGAATGCGATGGCCCCTCCTCCCTCGGCTGTCGCTCCTGAAACACATTCCTCATCTTGATCAAGTATTATTAATGATTTTATTCAACTTTTTCCATAGTCATTAGTTGACCCAAAAGTGATATCGTGATTCTCAAATACTTTTAGGGCATTATTTATTGATTGATCGATAATCTGTTCGCTCTGACCTCCAACAAATGCTCCAAATGCCATCATCGCTCCAATCTCCCAATACTGAGGGAACAAATGGAAGATATCATTCTTCACTGCGAGTAGCCAGTAGACGATTTGCACGAAAAGAAAAGGAGCGAGGAGAGCTGAGAAAGGGATAGTTCAAGGCGATTAGTCAAGAGGGAATGTTACCGATCCATTTTCGATTCTTCGTGCAAAATTCGTCGAATGCAGATGGAGAACCATTGAGGGCTGCGATATCTTCGGACGTCTTCTGACCTACGCAAAATAATATTAACGAAAATAAATAGATTATCAACAACAAAAAACAATCAATAATGATAATGATCTTTCTCTCACCAGCCAACAGATATTTCCTCAAGAACTCAGCCGTAGATCGCTTTCTTCCCATCACCTTGCCATCTCCACTCGCTTCAAAGGACATGAATGACAATAGGAGAGAGCTAAGAGGGGGAGGAGAAGCTAGATCAGCAACCCGGCTAATATAACCGCTTTGACGCAGTTGCGCTGCGTTCTTTTCATCAGGGGGCGATCGACCGTAGATCAGCCAGATCAAAGGGGGGAATGCACACGAAATCTTTGGAAGTCATCGTACAACTCGTTTTGGATTGAGACCAAACAGTCAACTGCAGAGTAAGGAATGTTCACCTACCAAAACTGACGAGAGCTCGTGCCTCAGCTGCCATTGATAGTGATCGTTATGAAGAGAGAAGTTGCCTTTTCGGACTTTTAGTAGGGGCGGATTACGTAGTTGGATGGTGTGTTCTCTATTGGTCGAGAGATCGTAGATCTCTTTCGTTCCTCCGATCTACCTTTCCCGTCTCTCTCGCCGAGACACCTCAAACTGCTTGTCGAATAGATCATGAGAGGTCAACAATGAGAATGATTAGTGATTTCCCTTTCACGTGTAGTTTGTGTCCGTCTCCTCGTTGGATCAGCTAGGAAATCTTTATTATCGTACGGATATTTTACAAACACTTTCGCACAAGGAAAACGACAGCTAACGGATAGATACAGATAGAAAACTCCGATCCTCGGGGGAAAATACTATAAACAGACATTTGAAGAGGAGGCAGATCAGCCGGATGGAAAATATGAGAGAAAAGACAATTTGGGTGTTTCACAAGCGACAGTTCGAGAAAAAACAAACAGTTGACAGACCGGGAAATGTACAAACAAGAATATTTTTGCGTGATGGGCCGAGAGTTACCGCATAATCTAACACTTTGAGCTACTGCACAATCTATGGAGAGGCGAAACTGTGAAAGGGAGGAGGTAAACTTACTGAGAAATATTCGATACTCTACATACAACATCTCAGCTATCGAAAATTGAAGAAAAAACGTCGTGTTTTGTACAAAAACATAGCAAGATTCTCAACCTTACAAGCGACACGAACATTCACAAATTTGAACAGAAAATGAGGGATCGGAGTATGAGAAAAGGGCGGACTAAGAGGGATAGAAGAGAGGGGTCGAAGAATGTACAGAGACTTGCGAGTGACTGAAAGCCATCAGATGGAATCACAGCACTCGCCAAATCGGGCAGTGACAGTCATGATGATCGAGAGGGGGAGGGGGGCGTCTATACGCGAGCGGGGCGTGAGATGGGTCCGGGCGCGGCGGGCGGTCGTCCGTGACCGATGGGAGCGATCTTGGCGGGAAGAGCCTTCGAGGCCTTGATGTATCCCATCGCTAGCGCTTTCTCCACTGGCAACTGAAATGGAACGGAAATTTGACAGTGGAAGTGACGACCGAACATTTCAGACAGATTGTGAAGAGATCAAAGTTCAGAAGATCAAAGATCACTAATGATACGAAAGAGATTCTGATCATTGCTTCAACCGAAAATATTGCGTCAGATATTGAAGAGATCAAAGATCAACGAGCAGTACAAAAACTATTTCAAGGTTCAAATAACAGTATGCATTCTCGAGATCAAAGATTAGTCCAAGTACGGTACCTGCTTGTGGGGGAAGACGGGAACGTGGCACTTGATGCACGACTGAGCCTCATTCGCCACTGAGTTCTGACTCGTCCACTTGCGCTTGCAGATCTCAAGATAATGAATTAGAATGCATCAGGAATCCCATACTTCTCTGATCACAGATTATACTTCCAGTCGTATTCAATAAATTTCCAGGAATCTAGGGAGATATTTTTAATGCGAAAATACATTCAGGAAAGAGTGAATCAAATCTTCTCGGTGACTAAGACTAATGCATTCGTTTACTCGGAAAGCGGAACGTAGCAAGTAATTCCCATGAACATGAGAATGAAGAGCCGAAATAGCGTGATTGTACCTGGCACTGGAACTCTCCGTAGCACTTCTTGCGGCCTTGGTAAGGAGTCAACTCGTCGTATGGAGTGTTGAAGCGCTGAAAGAAAAGAAATGAATCTCATACAACTGTCAAGAACTGTCGATACGAATTTTCTCAGATTCGGGAGTCAAACTTTCTCACTCTGAATTATCACTCGCAAACCGAAATATGATTAGTTAAGATAATATTTCGGAATGATTCAGAGAAATAGTTTTGTTCAAGACAAAGGTTACGCTAATATTCACTCGGGAATTGCTAATGCATACCATGGGGCAGTCCGAGATGTAGTGACCGTGCTGGTAGCAGATGTGACACTGGTACTTGTTAGGCGGCGTCTGAGATGAAATTTGTTAGTTTATCAATATTGAAAAAATAAGGAAATAAAACATCGTTGGGAAAGAAAATGTTGTGAAGAAGTAAAACTTCGAAAGATCAAAGATCATATTGAGCAAGTTATGGTATAAAAGACGAACCTTCTTGGGTGAGCAAAGGAGAGACTCGAAGTCCGCGATTTCGTCTAGTGAGAAACCATCTTCGACTGCTGCTGGATTCTGAGCGTCCTCGGGCTGAAAAGAGAAGAGATTTGTGATTTTTTTAAAACTCTCCCCATTCCGTTCATTATAAAGTCCCTCTGAGAGAATAAAGATACCTAATCGCGATTGAAAATTTACTTTCTTAATTCCAGTTTTCTTTCCTTTTACACGATAAGATCGGTTTATCGCAACAAGAAATACGAAGAATTATGACAGAAAACAGTTTTCACGTGAATTCATTTTCGTCCCTATTTTCCATAATCCGCATCTCCTTCCCTTCATTCTCCTTCCCTCTCACCTTGATTCTCAGTCCGATGGTTCCATGGGGAGTTCTGTCTATGTCTCCTCCTGGTGAACATCCGAAGTGATTGGAGAGATCGGAGGGAGAAGAGGAGAGATCATCACGGAAGACACGAGCGATCGCAGAGGGAAGGAGAGCCGAGAGATTCGCTGCAAATACTTTACATTATTAAAAAAAATTAAAGTCGGCTTTTGTTCATTGATTAAAGGACACGCTACTTCACACACTATCCAATGTCTCTCAATTGTCACGTCGTTGAAGAGCCATGATCATCCATTATTCATGGCAATAGTGTGAACTTCTCCGTCTCTCCCCTCCTTCCTCCTTTCCTCTCTCAGACCCCGTTTAGACCTCTCTCCGATCCATTCCCAAATGCATCCCAACTCGTTTCATATTTCGCTGCACGCAAACATATTCGCCATGCATTCTAGAAGAGATCTGAGAGAAAAGAGAAGGAGGAAGAAGAAGGGAAACCCCTACTCATACACGGCGGGAGAATCGGTAGAATCTTGCGCTTTCCACCCCCACACCCTCGCGTTCCAAATTCCAAATTTCTCACACACTACAATATCGAACATTCATCCCGTGATATTATCCCATATCTGATTACAGAAGTTCAAAATGAGAATTTGCTAGTTCTGCATACTTCTTCAATAAGGAATATGTCAGAGATTAAAAATTAAAGTATCACCCCAATCTCCAAATTGATTTAATGGACTCACTCTGTGGGGAGGCGAGTGGTGTTCCCCCTGGTGATCCATATCCAGAGGAGGAGGAACCACAATCGGATGAGGAGGAGTCTGAGTGAATGGCGCGAGGCTGCAATCGAGAATCATTAGAATGATCATCTTTTCTAAAATTCGCCGTTTTCAATATCCACAGCTAACAGAAAGATCTCTGATAGGTAAACAATTTTCCAATAAGAACCCCCTAGATACGATCTCTTCCTACCAGATTTTACGTATAGGCGCATCACATCATCGTCCCTAAATTTTCCGCCCATCTCATCAGTTTCAGACCCGTAGTGTGAGGAGTGGAAGAAGAAAGGCCGAGAAAGCGAATTATCGGCCTCAGATAAGGGGCGAAATCACGATAGATAGTGATAGTGGTGCAAGCACACAATGGCAGATCGGAGGGATTGAGTCACAATGACAGGGGGCAGACTACAGGGGGAGAGGCTGGCGCCTACTATAGCATGTTCAGCCCATCCTACAGTTTTGACACGACTCAGCCTCTAAATCTGTAGTCTGTGATGTATAAATTATGAAATTATTTCCGTTCGTGGTTCAGACTGTGATCATGCAAAAGAGATGAGAAGGAGGAATAGGAGATAGGGAAATTATGGGAATAAAGGTCCAAAAAGGTACCTGAGCGGGTGCTTGATTGGGACTGAGTAGTCCTCCACTAGCAGTCCCAGATGCACCGAGAGAGACTCTCTCTCCTCCACAATGCTTCCCTCCTCCCACTGAGAGTAGAGAGATATCGAGGGCAAGACGATCGTACTCGAACATTGACTCCTGAATGGAAGAGAAGGGATGAATAAATGATGAATGAGAAGGAGCAAAGTCACGAAATCCTTCAACGAGCCATGGGAAAGTGAGAAGAATCGAGAAAATCGTGAGTAGATAAGCATGGAGAAAAGAGTGGGAACCCCCTACTTTGCCTACATTGAAGGATGAAAAAGGAGTGAGTCTCGACGGTTACCAGGAAGTCTTTCCAGCGTAATTGAGAAGGAGAAAACAATGAAAGGATGGATACAGGGTCTTCCATCTCAACGGGAAAGCGTCATCTTCAAAGAGTGACAAAGTAAGGCAGGAGAGGGAACAATAGCCCTAGCATCATTATCTCAGAGCACAATCGGGAGAATTCTGAAGGAACGAAACCGAAAGGAAAAGGAGCAAAAAGCAGCACGCAGAAACATCTCGAATTTCGACGAGCTGAAGTTGAGGGGCAGAGGGAGGAGGGAGGTTTGACAGAGGGAGCGATGAAAGGGAGGAGAGGGGAGGGGGAGAGGGAGGGGGAGGGGGAGGGGGAGGGGGAGGGGGAGGGGGAGGGGGAGGGGGAGGGGGAGGGGGAGGGGGAGGGAATGAACGATGAAAAAGAGACTAGAGAAGGTGGATGCAATCCCTAGTCCTTGAGAGATCGGGACTAGATTGGAGATCAGATAAGAATCGGGGAAGCAAAAGGGATGAGGACCTAAATTGGTGGCCAAAAAGTGAGGATGGATGGACACCCGAGGGTGGCGCAAGAGAAGAAGAGGGTCGAGGGCACATTAGATCAGAGATCATGCTAAATTGAGAGAGAACAGGGGGAGGAAGGGATGAGAGAGAGTGTACTATCAAGAGGGAACATACAGGGCAGAGAGGGTGAGAGAGCACACGAAATGGAGAGAGCGAAGCGCGCTACTACAACAAAAAAGTGGAGGTTTTGCGCGCGAAGGTCGCGAAATGGACCGAGAGAGGGACGAAACCGACCATTTTGAGATGGATTTGCATGTGCGTGGAGAGAAGGTGAGGACTAGCCATTCAAATTGCAATAAATGGCAAGAGGAAAGGAGAGACTCCATTCTACCCCCTTGCATACGATATTTCATAGCAAAATATTTTCCATTCTGAGAAGGGGAATATTAGGGAACATGTAGCCGCGGGTTTTCGAATTTGAGGAGGAGCCTCGAATCCGTCCTACACAACAGCGATATCTCACGATCAGATGGGGATGGCTAAGATGATCTCTGAGCTTTGACTTGCCAAAACACTCTTGAGGATGAATTAGCGATGAGCGAAATCGCGCAAGGAAAATAGCCACCATTTAACTGAATTCACCGTACCAAGACCGGAAAGTAGCTAAGAGACTAATCATCAATGGAAGGCACACATCTTTGAAAGCCATCTCGCACGGGTAAATGCCAGTGCGGAAAAAGTTCAGAATGACGAAAGGGTCCTCTCTCTCTCTTTCTACTCTTTCCCAGAGTGAAAAGAGTCACTGTTGACATCTGTGAGAGGGGGAGGAGGAGGGAAGTGGAGGGAGAGAGGGAAGGGCACGAGGAATGGAATGGAGAGAACACTCCCAGATATCATTCCATTCTCACAGAGATCGGATGAGATCACGACTGGTTAGAGCATCAAAATACGCGTTTTTGGTCGCAGATTGTAGCCATTACTGTGTACAGAAAAGGGCTTAAGGGGAATATTCATGGAATCTACAGGTGACAAAGTGGTTCCTACTCAGTGCTCGAATAGGGATAATCAAGACTGTCTATGGTCGATCAGATCTGGGAGCGCAGCAACTCGATTGAATGAGAACAACGATATGAAGCACGATTGCTCTCTGCCACGCCATCTCCCTTCTTCGCTCTGTCATTTTTGATCGTCGCTCGCCCCTCGCAACACAAAAGAAGGCGCTTGATAACAGGGCCTCTCTCTCCCTCCACCCCCTCTCTCCCCCTCCCTCCACCCCCCCCCCCACTCCCCCCTCCACCCACTCCCCCCCCCCCCCTCCCTCCACCCTCCCTCTTTCACTCATAGTAGAGGTGTCATACACTCACGCATCAGATAAGCAGAACGGAGATCGACGCAACAGCCCCCCCCCCCCTTCCCCTTCTCTCTCACTGATAGGCAAGAAGAGACTGATTAGGATCAGAGGATGGATCGAACCAACGAAGAAATGCAGAGCTATACACTAATCAGAGAGTGAGTCAGCGGATCATGAGTGAAATGAAGAGAAGAAGACGTTTCCGGCGAGAGATTGGAGAAGAGAAGTGAATGGAGAGAGAGAGGGGGATAGGAACCATAGTATAATGTGGGCTCTATGCTAATCGTAAAGGGGCACGTTCATAAGGGTCGATCGGCCATTCTGATCGAGACAAAACAATGGAAGGCATGCAAATGGGGTCGAGAGGAGAGATTGAATGGAGAGGGAAGCCGATTGGGAGTAGTATCGATGATTCCCGACATCCTTGCCATCACTTCTCTCGTCTCTCTTACCTCCCCGCTCTCTCTACTAGCGGAATACAAAGCGCATTATCCCTGTATTTCTCTATTCCGATGGCGCAATCGGTTAGTCTTTTCCTTCCCTCTCTCTCTCTGCTCTACTGACAAACTCCTTTGGGGTAAGCCGACTGTCAACAGTGGAGGAGCAGTGATAGGAGAGCGAACGTTTCTTCGTCTGATCAGAAGATAAATCAGATTCTCTGAAAACCGAAACACTTTACACTAGAGTAGACGAGAGGACGAGGGAGGAAAAGAGAGAAGAAGAGAAGAAGAAAAAAGAGATAGGAAGTGGAAAAGAAATGTTGCCGTCGATCACAACAACTTAGAACTCGAATAGAGGAAAGTCGAGAAATTGAGAGTGAGAGAAGAGAAAAGGAGAGAACTTCACAGTACAAAAGTTGTGTCTCGAGCCAATCTCAATCAATCGATGAATGGTCTCTAACCCCCCCCCCCTCCCCCCCCTCCCCCTTCCCCCTCCTTCATCCTTTCCTTCTCCGTCAAATGACTAAGATACCGTCGGAATGAATCGAGAATGGAAGGAAGAGATAAATGAATAGGTTATAGATAGTGGTGCGAGAATGGAGATTCCTGCTGGAGAAATATCACCTTAGTGACGTTCACCGGGAAATTCCAAGTGAAGATAAGAGGAAAAGAAAGAACTCCGAAATATGGCGGGAATGTTCTGCAGCCTGCATAAGAGAGAGAGAGATGGAGAGTAACATGGGCGACCAAAAAACGAAGATGGATAGATACCCGAAGTCTCTTTCTCCTCCCTCTCTCTGAGACATTTCTTCTTCGCTCTCTAGACTTCCTGCCTCTTTTAATGCTCTCATCTTATTGCCTCAACTTTTCCCGGAATCCCATGCATTTCCAGCATCAGCAGGGCCTTCTCAAGTCGCCTTTTATGGGTAGTGGGGATTTCCTCCTTTGAGAGAAATGCCTGCCTAATCAAATTTCGAATGAATCCGAGTTGCGGATGAAAAGCAAGGAAGAGAAGGAGGAAGAGGGAGGAGGGAGGGGGAGAGGGAGAGAGAGAGAGAGAGAGGAGAGGGAGAGGGGTGCACTATGAACACTATCAGTTGCTTGTCGACGAACGAGTCTAGCGTCAACAGAACGTAGCCAAGGACGGAGGCAACTGAGCGAGTGCGGCAAAATAGAAAGTGCACCCTAATGTCCTCTTGACAAGAGAAAGAGTCGGCATTGTTATCGACAAGGATGTGCATCGGGAATGGGAGGAAATGTTCTATAGAAGATGTTTGAACTGCATAGTCAATGGAGGGCATTGAGAGACTCTTGCAGGACTAGTAGTGAATTATGTCTGTTTCAAGCGCACGTAGAAGCGAAGCGTCAAGCAACCTCCCGTTCATCTGCCATTACAACAGAAGGACGAGAAGGAGGCTTGAGTGATGGAGAGAAGGGGGAATAAGTGATGATCGGAGAGAGAATAAGCAAATGGCTGCCAAATGTTGCAGAGAGAAGAGGAAGGAAACAAAAGCAAGGAAGAGAAGGAAGAAAGAGAAGAGAAGGTGAGTCACGTCCTCTCAATTTGGTGTGTTGGCAGAAGCCATGAAGAAGACCGAGAAGACACCGAAACATCCCATGATTATAGGACTAAACTTCGATGGATTAACATCAAAACAGATGTAGAACATCTGTGATCTATGAAGCCTAATCATTTCTGAGAAGCGAGTTATTGTTCATTGTGACCACTTTAGAATCGTCGTTATCTCTTTCTCACTCTCTTCCATTCCCATTCCACCTCCATTCTTCTTCCATTCGCAACTTTCCCACTCAACTTCCGGAGAGGAGAAGAGAAAAGGAGGCTAAATCCACTTTGCGGCCCAACTCCTTCAACACTTTTCATTAGACCTACGACCGAATTTCATGATGATGAAAACCCGCGGATTTCGAGGAAAACCAGAATATATCTGAAGATCGAATAAGGGGATGAAATGGGCCAAACAGGAGGAAAGACCCGTGAGTTTGTTCAGTCTGAATCTCACGCTCGTGCAAAATAAATGGAAAGGAGGAAATGGAAAAATGACGAATTTATTAGTATTCCGAACATCCTTTCGAAATTCAACTGAAAATGCCGTTTTCTTTTACAAATGGCAGATAATTTCAAGGTAAAAATACAGTATTCTCTACATTCTCTAAACAGTTTTGCTCTCCGTTCCATCTCAACAATCTCTTTACTATCCAGTTCATCACGAGGGTCAAGGAGGGTCTCGGCCATTCCAAGAGGAGAAGATATTGGCTAGAAAGGGAAGGAGATAGGAGCTTCCTTCGCTTTCCCAGTTCGACTGCCCATTCCTCCCCCCCCCCTCTCTCAATGCTCGATTGAATCTCGATTTGGCAGAAAAGAAACGAAATCAAGATCATATGCTGCTTTTCCCTTTTCAATCTGTTCGCCTCCCCTCCCGCCCGGATCTCGCTTTCGTTTAGTGGTTTCACTCTCACTCTCTCAGAAATGAAAGGGAGATGGAAAGGATTGGATGGGAGCTTGTAGGACCGAAAGACTGTGATAGTCTATAGGCAAGAGGGTATGAAAATGGGGAAGGGGGAAGGGCAAGAGCGACTGAATGTGTAATATAGAATCAAGAGTTCGAATGAACCTCCTGTGGTCAATGAAGGAAGCAAGTTCAGGATTGAACTGCATACAACAATGGACAATCATCACATACACTTTCAATGTGATAGCATCGAAACCGTCGTTTCTCGCTAGTACAGCAAAGCGGGTTTTTCGAGAAAAGACATCGGAGCGTAAAAAGTGCGCGGCAGCGCGCTCCCGCGTTCCACCGCCCACTGCTTTTCATCGCTCGTTAAGTACGTGGCAGCGCGCACGAGGAGCTCGGAAGAGCGAGACCGGGACAGGGAGAACCGATTTCACAGACACGGCTGCGAATCGGATCGGCCCATGACCACGATTTGTGCAGTGGGAAACTGCATAAGAACCGATTTCGAAAACCTACCTAGGAGTGGCAGAAAGGTTCTGAACAGCAATCGGTCAATGGGCGTTGAGTGCTGTGGGTGTATTGTCGGGAAGAGAAGGAGAGAGAGAGAGACAAAGTAGGTGGTTGGTGGGTGTTATTGGTGTTGTAAGGAGACGGAGACGAGGCTGTGGCGCAATGAATGCATTGAAGAGAAGAGAGGAGTCGAACTCGATTAGGTAATTCCCAAAGCTAACCCTTCCCCCGGAAGAGATTCCTTCCTCTTACTAGTGAGATTCACATAGGAAATGAATGAATTATAGAGACCGATGAAGAGCATTTTCAATCTTGTCGCTCAGAGGACTGCTAGTGCATTTGCGTTAATGTCATGAATGAAAGCTCGAAAAATGATGTCTGAGAGGGGGGGGGGGAATCACGAGGTTACAGAGCCGAATAAGGAGGGGGGGGGGCTCACGCTAGTCAAACAGGGGCGAAATAATGTCTGGGAGCCCTCTTCTCCCTTCCAGAATCTCCCTCCTCTTAACCCTCTGCAATGTGTCAGAGGGAGGTCAAACAAGGCCCGGAAAAGGGCTGAGAGGGGAGAGAAAACTCACGCCAGAGCACACAAATCGACGACCAACACAGTGAACTGAGTAGATGGAGATGAAAGGGAGGGGGGGGGTGAGAATCGAGAACTGATCAAATTGTGACTGGGTGGGAAACACAAGTGATCGGAGACCGGCCGACGCTTGTTTTTGCGCACTTTGCTTAGGTGTTGAAAAGGGCGCGATAGGTGAAAGCAAAACCCAGAGGGAAGGAGGTGAAGAGGGAGGGGAGGGGGGGGGGGGAAACACTCTCGGGAGCAGCAAGATAGGGAGGGGGACAGGACGGGGGTGCTGTGTGTGCAAAATGGACGATGAAATGGGCAGGATCTGCTCTTGAGATGAAGGAAGATCGAGAGAGAAAAGAGAAGGAATAAACGAGATGCGACCACTTGGCAGCATTCCCAGTGGCTAGTATCTTCCTAGCAAGGAACTTATAGTAGTTAGATTAGATAGGCGAAGTTAATTCAGACAAATCTTAGATTCCCTCAGGAAACTTTGATGAGATGTCTATTTCTCATCTTTGAGTGGCAAAGATGAGAAATAGACGGTCCACGAGCTGAATAACAGTGGATCTCGTGAGAAGAACGGAGAGTGAGAAGAACTGAGAAGGGGAGAAAGGTGAAACTTTGGGGAAACATCGAAGACGTGACCTCCTCTTCTCCCCTTCTCACTTCTCTCTTTCAATTTCCGTTCGTCCTGACCAATTCTGACCATTTGTGGAACCGAAAAGGGCCAGAGGGCCGAGAGACGAGGCGATTGTAATGAATAAGTGTGCTAAAAAAGAGGGGCGGCCTTGCCTATTTAGTCGAGAGTCTCGAAGGTTAGCGTGTAATACCAAGAGAGACGAATCGAGTAAGAATGGCCACATTCTGGAAATGGCGGGCGGGGTTTCAGAAGAGTTTCAATGTTGTGATTACAGTAGTCGGTCGATCCTGAACTTTGAGCGGCATAAAACTGCCTCTGGCAAAGAAAGTAGACAAACAAACTAAGAGGACGCGCACCCTTTCAACCCCTCCACTCAACAAACCAATAAGCTATTTCGGGTTCGGGTTTTCTCACAAAGTGTGTGCCAAGAAAGTTATGCAATCAGAAAGAGTAATGGGAAAGGGTGGGAATGACGCTCGTTGAGGGGTGAAGGTTCTTCCCCCTCTGATCCCTCGCTTTTCCAACAAATTCGAGTGGCGCCAATGACCTTCGAATGGCTACTCTCTTCTCTTTCCCGCACAGTTTTGGTTCATTGGCTAAACGTGATACATGGGGGGAAATCTCATGTTAGAGGTATTTGGGCAAAATCAAAGATCAAGGAATCATGCGATTATGAGGGAAAATTCAAAACAGGGAACGAGGCGGAAGTACCACGTGACTTCGCCTACACAAAAAAAAACTATCCAAGAAAAACGAAGATCATCAGCTCACATTCATCAAAGTGAATAGCGAGCGGAATTGGGACTACCGCATTTAGGTCTGCGCCAAAACAATTCCATCGAAACAGTTCTCGAATATTCAGGTCTGATGGATGCTTCACTAACGACCTTACAGCTATACCTGGTATGCTCAATGACTACAGTGCAATGCAATCAGAAGGCAGAGGTGGAGGGGGAGAGGGGGGGATGAAAATAGAGGTCTCTTCTCTACTGATAGCAGAGAAGAAGGAGCAACAAACTGCGCAAGCACTGAAGGATTCATTCATTCCCGTACGTGAAGGAAATGAGAGATGAAGGGAAATGAGGAGAGTGAAGAGGTCTAGAGAGAGGGAGAAAGAGGAGAGGGAGAAGGGAGAATAGAGAGAGTTATGAGTAGAGTAAGGATGTTGGCAAACAATCTGAGGAGAAGCATCTAAGAAGGGAATGATGAGGGCATGCAAGGATAAGATTAGGGACAACGAATTCGAGTTCATTGAATTCAGAAGCATTCCTTATCGTACGTAAAATAATTCATGAAGAGCTGCGAACGATCATGGAATCTTCACACCAGATCGGTCTCAGTCAATCCCAGTTCGATAGCCCACGCGCCATCATCTTTTATCTTCACTGCCCAGGAAGCACAGCCAAAATGGGCAGAATCTCTCCGAAGGACAAACACAACTGAGCAAATCCTCCCTCTCCTCCTCTTTTTGTATTGGAAAAGAGAATAGGAAGGAGGAAATTGGGATGGCGTTTGGCACTCGACGAGCACGCGCTCAATAGACAATGGAGACCCGACGAGATAATTGGAACGGAATAAATCGGAAGCACGGAAGGGATCAAAGCCATGGTTAATCCCCCACTGAAGAACAAATCGGATCATCTCTCGTTGATGGTTCACAAGTTCGCGAATTCGAGTGCCAATGTGGGATTTGCACCCCATCATCATCCACTAATCTCACTCAAAAATAACAAAATTCCAGTTTGAGAGGTGCGTCCAAACATTACTCGCTCGACTCCCTTGAGTTACTTAGTCGATCAACACCGCCTATTTCTCTGTTGGTATATTCTCAATTCTGTGTGTTTGTACCATCTAACGTCTCTCTCTTCTCTTTCCTCTCTCTATTTCATCATCCCTCACGTCTTCGTCTCTCGATTTCGTCTGTTCTCTCACTCAATGAGTTCAGAGCTGAACAGAGTTTCTATTTGCGAAAGTACTGCATCGAGAGGAGAAGAGAAGCACACGCAAAAAGTATCGACGTATGACCATCGTCGGTTGTCAGAGTTTAGAAGAAGGAAACGTGTCATTGTTAATATTCGGTGAACATGTGTGATACTAATGTGTGAGAATTATTATTTGAAACCCAGATTGAGTACAACGGACTTTTCACAGGAACCAGTTTGTATTCAGCGAAAGTACTATTCATCCGTTGAATCCGAAGCCACATGTGCTCGATTTGCGATGAGAGTTCCCTTTTCACAGCGTTTTGTTGGCATCGAAGAGATAATTGAACAAACCTTTGAGATCAAAGATCAGTTAAAATATTACATAGATCAAAAATTATTCATTTTCGACGTCCGTTGTCGGAGCAGTTTAACAGATGCGAATAGACACGAGCGATTTTGCAAAAAAACTGAAATCCTACCGTATCTAAGTGCCTCATTTACTCTTCAACTCCTGAGCTTTCCGAAGATGAAATCCCGGCATTTCGCGAACGGACGATGTGAAAATGATTGTGAAAGTTATGCAGCAGATATTCAGAACGAAAAAATCATGCATAAGCATGGCTACCCCGGGAGGAAAAGAAATGGTCTCAAGAAGAGTTTCAGCTAAACTGGCGAAGTATTCAATATGTACCACGTATTATTTGTTCTGGAACGGAGCATATGTATTCCGATGAGTCTTCGATGTCGATTATTTGTGTGTTCCGTTCTGCAGCAATGGAATGAAGCACGTGGTCTATGTTTATTTTTGTAAGCGGGTCGCTTTCTCTCAAACAAGTCCTTCACCAGTCACGAAGAAATCGCCCCCCCCCCCATTCTCTCCACTGAACAGTGAGCTTCGTCTTCAAAGTGCCTTCTTGACTTCAAACGACCTGAAAAGGGTACATACAGTGGGTCAATGAACTTTGATTGAGGATACATGCATCTACCGTCAGTCTTAGTGGAACTTCCGACTTTGTTTACCAAGGATTGCATGGTAGGATATGGAAGGTGTGGTAGATGAAAAATAGTACGATAGATTGTAGACGGAACATCTGATGATAAAGGAAGCGGTGGGTGAGGAAGGGTTGCAGTGGAAAGTTAAAGTACATTCGACTAATGGCGTTAGTCAACAGGGAGGTATCGATTGATCGATGATCTTTAGAGCACGCACCTGAGCGGGGCATTCTTTTCATCTGAGCCTCGGGGTATCGAGAGGGAGTACAGTCCCGCAGAGTCTCCCAACATGCGGGTCGCGGACGGTCGCCCCGACGCTGGGACCCCTTCAAAGTGTGTATTTTCTCATCTATTTTTGGCAGGAGTGTTCTCTCATTAGCCCCGATCGATCCGTGAAAACAGATTTATGAGATTTACATTTTGAGCTGCTTTCTGAGGCATCATATTTCAGCCCTCTTTTCCTCCTCTCCCTTCATTTCCATAAACGACCGCTCCCTAGACGAGAATGAGGAATGAAGGGGAGAGGAAAGGGAGTGGAGGGATGTCAAAAATATGACATCTCAGAGAGCATCTCAAAATGCCTATTTCTGAAATCGGTTTTCACAGATCGATCAGGGCTAATGAGAAGACACTACTGCCAAAAATGGTCGAGAAAATACACACTTTTAAGGGGTCCAAGAGTTGAGGCGACTTTGGGCGACCCTCCGCGACCCGCATGTTCCCGGGGATACTGTGGGATTGTAATCTCCAGTCACGAGGACGACAGGAAAATCCATTTGAAGGAAATCTGAAGATAACACAGATACAGGATGCATACAGTAGTACTTGGTAACATCGTACCTCATCTGCATTCTGTAGTTTGTCGGAGGTTCGAGACAACCGATGGGCTGCCGTGAAGGAGAGGGCGAGGAATGAGGGATGAGGAGAAGGCGGAGAGGGAGAGACAGGAACAAAAAGACGACGAATGATCGAAGATAAATTAAAAGAGAGGGGGAGAGGGTTATGCAAACTAGATTGCACGTTTTGAAAATTGTTTGTCTCTATTGTTCATGCAACAACATGTCGATCGGCTGAGATTAATTTGAAGATATTTTCACAAGATTATTTTGCTGATGATTTCAGGGTGATACATGCATTTTTTCTAGCTCATTGTGAAAATCGGTTTTCTGCTTTAAATCGTGCCCTTTCAAAATCGTGGATTGCACGATATAACTTAGTATGTTCAGAAGAACATGAATATTGCTCTACTGCAATACGCTCATGGTATACTCCCTTCATGTTTACTCGACCTGACTCTATCGTTTTGCCTTCCGATCATTGGAGGGAGAAAGAGAACTCTTGTGTTAGCATCGTTTGTGTCTCTCTGATACAGACACAGTACAATTACCACATCTTTTTGAGGACCATGTGTTGTGGACAAAGAGCCAAGATAATATCGGTATTCTTTTGTCGATTTCGGCCATGTTGAAAATTGGAACAGACCTCTGAATGGAGAGAGTCCGCCCCTATTGTTTTATTTCCCATCAATGATCACTAATCATACAAGTCATGACTCGCCATGACTGTTCATGACTTTTAGTCATGACTCGCTTGCTCACCTATCCTCAAGTCTATTCTGAGTTGTCGTCTTGATGATCTTTCGTACTTCTCCCTTCTCTCACTTTCCATCCACACTCAATCCTCGATCCTCTTCTCTTGGGTAGACAGGTGTGAGAGAGAGTGCGCACACCACGAAGGTTACACACACAATACACGCGAATTGTTCCGGTGGCTGTGGATTTTGTTGACTCACAGATCGGATGAGGGAAAAGCCCCCAGTATAATAGGAATTCCTGGCACCGTCGCTCCCACTTCGCTAGTTGTACCCGTTTCATTCTCAGTAGAGAAGCAATCCTTCAGAAACTATGACGATGAGCGACTCAAAGGTGAGTTGTAGCCCCCCTCTCTTATCTCTGTTCCCCATCTGCTTTGTTCAGAAATTCTCGTGGGCAGAGTGGAAGCGACCTCTCGTTGCCATCGTTCTCACTTTCCTCTGCAATGTCGAGAGTAGCATGCTGTCCATGGGGGAATGGCCCTACATGTCAGAGGTTGGTGCCTTCGTTCATCTAGAAGCAGTTTCGGTTCATGACCGTAGACAAAAAACACCTGCTGATCACGAATATTTGTGACTTATTTGTCGCACCATTTCACCTATTTTCATCTGAAATCTCAGATCGACCACGATGCCACTGCTACTTTCTACGGTTTTGCCACTGCTGCGAACAAGGCAGGACACGTCGTATTCGCATTCATTTTCGCCATTTGGGCGCACAAGATCTCTGGAATAAAGTGAGTTTTCTCTACTAGATGTTATCTACCCCGAGATCGTAAGGAAATGAGAAATCGCTGAGAAAATTGAGCACGGTGATAACACTTTGTCTACATTCCTGTCCTCTCAGGATTCCGATGCTCGTTGGACGTAGTATCACTCTTGTCGGTTGCGTTATGTACATCTTTGTTGAATTCATTCCCTCTAATCGTCGATGGTGGATGCTCTTCTGTTATCTTTTCTTCGGCATCGGATTCGGTACGTAACACCACGTTGTTGCTGATAAGACCATAGTGACAACAAACGGGCTTATCTATCTTTATCACCACTCCTCGCGTGACAGAGATTGTACGGAGATTGGTATTTGTTGTTATTGTTAGTAATTTCTGAATCATGCAGGTACTTCTCCCCTTCTCCGTTCGTACATCGCTCGAGTGACAACGGAGGAGAATCGATCCTCGGCCTATGCACTGCAGAATGGAGCTTCCGTTCTGTCGGTCATGGTCGGACCAAGTGAGTACCTTCGCTAGTTTATTCACGAATGAAATGTCAGCTGATTCAAACTATCGTGAATAATGAGACAAATTCATTACAGTTGCTCAAATAGCATTCGCTGGTCTTCCCTACCCTGGCGTCGATATCATCCCTCCCCATCTCAAGCTGAACATCTACTCAGGTCCGTCTAATAACTCTCTCTAGTTCTCACCATCTGGTCACCAGCTCCAATCTGGTTCGCTGTCATCACCAACATCATCGCCATTCTGATCACGATCTTTCTTCTCAAGGACACGGAGGTCGTGGAGGAACTGAGTCGAGGTCCATCTCAACTGAAGACATACAACGAATGCTCCCCACTTCTAGACGGCTCAGCTTCCAAATTCTCGCTCGCTTCGATCAAAGAGCAATTCGCCCGAGTGCGCACTCTCAATCTACCCTGGATTCTTGTCGCCCTCGCTGTCTTTCAGAAGATGGTTGCTACTCTCTTCAACTCAACCATGGGAGTGTCAGTTAAATTTTTTTAAAGTTATAATTTTTATAATATGAGACGAATCGCGAGATATTCGAGTGCTATAACTTTCTTAGAAGTGATGTCGCCAAAATTCCCTCGAGAGTGATTTTACGACTAACTGGTATCTACTACAGCCCCAAAAATTGGAAGAATCGGAATATAGGATAAAAAGAGGGCGGCCTTATGTCTGAAAACTTGCTGATTTTGACAGTTTTTCCAGCATAACTTTTCTCTGTCAAGTTTTCATGAGCTGTAGTATTGAAATTCGGAATCAGCGTGCAAAAATATACCACAAACTCTTATAGACATATATTTTCGAGATAAAAAAGTTTTCGATTAAAATTTTTGTCTTAGAATCATGTCCCTATAAGGCTTTCTGGCTTATATTTGAGCGTAGAAAACGAATTTGCTAACTAGAGCTCATGAAACATTGAAATAAAAAAGTTATGACTAAAATACCAAAGAAAATTTTACAAAGGTTTTTCATCGGATCATAACTTTTTTATTTCAATGTTTCATGAGCTCTAGTTAGCAAATTCGTTTTCAACGCTCAAAAATAAGCCAGAAAACCTTATAGGGACACGATTCCGAGACAAAAATTTTTCGACCAAAATCGGACCAAAGGGGTGAAAAAGGTGTCAGAGTCGAAAAAAATTTTATCTCGAAAATATATGTCTATAGGAGTTTTTGGTGTATTTTAGCACGCTGATTCCGAATTTCAATACTACAGCTCATGAAAACTTGAAAGAGAAAAGTTATGCTGGAAAAACTGTCAAAATCAGAAGTTTTTCAGACATAAGGCCGTCCTCTTTTTTTCCCCATATTCCGATTCTTCCAATTTTTGGGGCTGTAGTAGGTACCAGATAGTCGTAAAATCACTCTCGAGGGAATTTTGGCGACATCACTTCTAAGAAAGTTGTAGCACTTTTTCACTTATTTTGAAAAACCGACAGCCCCGATCCAGCGCGTGAACATGGAATGACAACACCAACATATGAAATGTTACACTCTGCCTCCTCATTCGATTTTTTTTTGGAATTGTGTCTCATATATTATTTAGTGTGGTCGGTCCACTGATGACTGCGATGTACGCATTGGACGGTCTGCAGATAGTTCTCGTACTGGGAATATCACAGGTAAGAAACTACACATAATGACGTCTACATAGATTCATGAAATCAACGAAATGACGTCATCATCATCGTTTTCAGATAGTAGTCGGACTCTTGGCGGTTGGCTTCTCATTGATCTTCGCTCTGTGTAAACTAGGCAATCGGTGAGATTGAATCGCTGGAACCAAATGAGGAATCTCCTTTCAGAATAAGCTGCCGCGTTCTCTTCGTCTTCTCCAACGTGGTCATCATCCTCGGTTATCTCATCTCCTATCCCTTCCCCTTCGATTCCAGTCCCCTACAGCCATTCAACGGTGAATACTAATTTATGTGCCAATATCATGAGAAGAGATATCACGTGCATGACTGATTATTTCAAAAAAGTAGCCATACAATGAACTCAATATTTTCTAGAAACGACCAGACTGGGATGCGATCCGGCTGAGTATTCCTGGTGCGACTCACAGTTGGTCAATTTTTTCAGAAGTTGTGAGAATATACTGGTTGTCGGAATATGGGGATGTGAATCGGCTATGGAACATTCACGTGACTAATTTTCAGGTGGTCAACATCGTTCCCTTCCTCATCACGATGATCCTCAGTAGTGCATTGGCCATTCCCTCGGCTGGTCTGAGTCTGGATACGATCTACTCCAAGATTATTGGAGATATCGATCAGGTTAGAGTGAATAAGTGGGCAGACTATTACTCACGCCATTCAGAATATAATGCAAGCGATCTTCGTTGTTGCCGAAGATATTATGCTGATAGTTGGTCCCATCTATGGAACGTGAGTTATTGTGCCTCGATCTCAATAATCAATCAAGTAATTGATCATATTTCACAGTAACGTACAATGATGAGAAAGTGTTGACACAAATACAATTTTTGTTCAGCGAGGTCTTCACTGCAATCGGCATCAATTTCCTTCAAATCATCAACGGATGTATCTATATTCTCGGGACGGTTCTATGGCTGGCAGCATGGAAGAAGCTGGCACCATACAACTAGAGAGAAGACAATGCAATAAGTGTAAACGCCATCGTCACAACTACAGGGACCACTTCCTTTACGGGTAGTCAATGCATTGAGAGTGCGCGATGTGATAAATCATTCCTTCTTTAGCGTATGACTAACACTGTGAATATAATTCTGCATGCAATATTTTACTACTTCAATGAATCACCAATTTTATACCCATTCATCGTGGCAACTACACTAGATGTCACAGAATCGCGAAGTGAAAGATCACTACCTGCAAAACTATGTGTTTGCACTACTCTGTCAATGTGTCTATTGAACTTCTCAGAACTCAGAGGGAGTGCTGAGCAGAAGAGATTTGCCTTTCCAGGGCAGATGAGGTTCGAGTTACAATAATAATGCCACCAGAAACTGGTTTTGATAGATTTCATTTATTCGCCTTCATCTTAGGACCCGCTAAATCACCAGCCAATTGGGCAAAATATGAACTGCCCTCGTCCTGATCAATTCTTGATAGAGAAGTCCTAGAATTATACCGCAATCGGAATAAATGTAATTTCCACTCACATCTCTGTTTCTAATCGCGCTTTCCGTCGGATAAATTTGCCAATGAACGGAACCCGTCTCATTCCTCTTATCAATCTTCTATCGCATGTACACATTCGATACAGAATAAGCAGGGAGTACCTGAAGTGAATAAAAAATATTTACAAAGCTTTTTTCAGTGAAAAAGATATACTGACGTCGAAACGTGAAAGTCGAAGAGTGCCACTGAGAATAGCTTGATGAAATCACAAACGCCGATGGGAATAGCGAGGTAAACTGAGAAGAAAACGAAGGCAGGAATGGCCCACACTACAGCAGGAACAGCAATCTTGCGGAGCATCTGAAAACAAGGAAGTTTGTATTTTGAAAGAGCTATTTTGAATTATTATCATAGTTTTCATCTCTGAAGTGCATCTCTATGGAAATTATGTTGTTCTGTTGCTCTCAATCGCAATTCTATTCTGATTTTACGGAAGCAATAATTATCACGTATAGACTATTCCCTATGGAATTAAACCTTCGCACATGACATACAATTGTGCTGGCATTGAAGGTTGTGCCTGATGATTATATCACGGAATAACTCACTCCAAATACGAGAAGATTTTCTTTGATTTGATAGTGCTTCGCAACAGTGTAACGAGTGGTTATTCGTCGTGCCGTGAGGGAAAGTTGTGATGCTTTGTTCCGATTTAGAAGGTAGAAGAATGTCTGAAAACATATTTACTAATGCAATCAATTTCCCTTTACATACCACTGTTCCCGTGGATAGATATACAGAAAATAGTGTCATCTGCACCGGAAGTGAATACACTTCTGAATCAAAAGAGATGAGTGAGACCACATTATGAAGGCATTACCAAACACTACGCAGAATGACGGAATGATCGCTCCCGTTTCTATAATAAGAAAGCACGCAAGAAAGACTGCGAGAGTTGAGCGATTTTGTCGTTCATACCTTGAATAGAAGAATGCTTAATTGAGAATGGAAAAGGTAACAAACCACTCCCACCACTTCGTCGCTAGAAATCGCTCGACTGATACTGTAAGAGGTCTGAAACATCTGTCGTTCTAGAATAATGATGTAGTAAACCTCACAGAAGCATGGAGAAAGTGAAGAAGAAGGCTCTGGAGATACTGACAATAGTGAGTAAATTGTTATGAACATCTAATGATATGGTATTTATTGATAAGTGTTCGTTCTCCAACCTTCAGAAAACAATTGATGATAAATTAGTGCGAGTCGGGAAAAAGTCCCTATTGATATGTGAAAAACAACCAGAAGAAGAACAATTCGAAACTGAAATTAACCACAACTATTATCCAGCTTCTACGATGCTTACGTTTCTGTGAAGAGGAGTAGCTAATGAAATTCCCATACCGGCGATAGGAGCTAAGATTAGAAACAATGCTAGTGCACATCCCTGAATTTTGATTTGAACAATTATCATTAGAATCTTATCTAACCTCAAGGCTGTAGACAATCTCAAACGCAGGCTGAAAGGGCGTAGTGAGTGTTGCATTGAGCCAGATAAAGTGAAGCATTCAGCGAGAGACGTTTCTGATGAGAGAATATATTGGAATAACACGCGTCTTTCGACTCTCCATTCAGACACGAGACGTAAAGAATAGCATTACTAGGCAACATGATGCATTGAAGCCAGAGAACACATTTATTGTGACAATTTGTGCAGGATATAACAATGATCAAAAAATCAAGAATAAACTGATGCTATTGGAGAAAATTTTAAAGGACAAGATAGGAGTGTGCGGGCAAGTCATCATAGCGAGAATAATCTTGCCCTTTGGGAGAAAAAGATTATCATCCATAACTGATAATTTACATGAAAATCACACAGAAGAACGAAACCGCTTCCGCATATTTTCCCAGCTTCGACTGACAGTGTTATCCAGACAAAGAGGCGGAGTTGTTGGGAAAATATAACCTTGATAAAATCTCGCTCAATCTAAAATGTGTCTGCGACTTCCATGTTGATGCAGTTAGGGTACAGTAGACTACACGCTATACTGAGAACTTTCGCAAATTTTATTTGTTTGTTTTCAAATTTTTAGAAACGTTCGTAAACTTCCCTAGAAGTATGTACTCATAAAACTCCCTGCTATGCTATAATAGCCGAAATACGTCAAATACGAGCTTTCACCTTCTTTTAGAAAGTTGAATGCGACCTAACAGAGGCGGAAAGCAGCGAAACAATAGACAGTGAAACTGTTTCGAAAGAGCTCGTATGAACTTTGAAAAGATAAAATACAATAAAATGAGGAAGTGAAAGGAGCTGCAAGAGTGTCCGAAGAATGGAGAAGAGAAGTAATTCCCTATCACGCAACCAAATGTAGTGCACTGTAACAAAACTATACGTTGTAGTTTACCACTGATACAGGAAATATTTCCAGCAGGCCGAGGTTGAGCGAGGGGACAATTAAGTCAAGAGATAAACAGACCGTCTATTTTTGATAGGATCATGAAGTACACTAAACGTAGGGACCACCAGCCTGAGAGTCGACTTTACGGAATCTGGTCGGAAGTATGCTGAATGTGACCATCAGGGTCTCAATATAATTTTTGTTTGGACTTATGTCGATAGCTCTTCTCTCAAGCCCACGAGAGCTCTCGAAGCGCGCGCGACTCCACCAGCCAGAGAGGAGGGGGAGGCGAGACGAGAGAGAAAGGGGCTGAGCCTCTCTCGCGTGTGTCTCTCCCCCTCCCCCCGCTCTCTCGTCGCTCTCCTCCCGCGCTCATATTTAATTCAAGCACAATTCGGGGGAAAATATTAAAATTCCAATTTTATGCTTAAAATTCCTCTAAAATACTAATTAATGGAATTCCAACTGGCGAGCAATGTTTCGACCATGGGAAATGCCCTAATCACCCTATTCCCAACCTAAATATCGATTATTGACCTACTCAGACTTGTCAGATATCGGATCGCCAGTGCTTCATTGATAGAGGCTATCTATCGCGCTTTTGGGCGAGCGATTTAGTGAGCTTTGTGCTCCTTCGATCTCGCTTTTGAGGGAAATAGTGTCTAGGGAAAAGGGGCGGGGCTGGTGGTCCCTAACTAAACGCAAGTTTAGGTATTTCTGAAAATAAAGGCATTTTGACGGAAGAACGAAGGCCGCAGTTAGACACTTCAACTTTCCGGTCAACTTGATTAAAAACCCTCCATTGCACATTCGGGGTAATTATTCGAGTTCTCTTTCATACGAGTGATCGTGAGCTTAGCAGCCACGATGAGGAGACATACGGGAACGGATAAAATTCAAGGAAAACTAATAGGAATGATGAAAGGACTAGATTTTACGTTATTTTAGTTGCGATATCAATACAATATTTACAATATTCGTTCCTGGTAGCAAATGTACATTCCTCTCTTCAGTTTGATATAATTTTCCCTCAACATCTCTCTTTTCTTCTTCTTCATCCTCTCTTCCGTTCCTCGATCACTAGTCTTCCGAGAATCAACAATCATTTGAAAATGAGTGATTAGAGAGAACTTGTATTGTCCATTTCCAACTCTTCCTTTGTTCTTCTCCTCCTCTTCTCATAACTCCACATGAGTGATGCGACCCGAGGGAATTGCAGGGCCAGGGCCAATTTCTGACTTCTCCCTCTCCTCCTCATTTTTCACTGCACTCATTTTCCTTGCAATCTTCACGTCAGTCTCAGTAATTGGAGCAAGAATTCAAGTGATTTCTAAAGAAATTTCTTCCTACTGTTGCGACTTCAGGAGAAGAGCATGAAGAAATTTTTTGCTGAAGTATGTTGGATTTTATGAAGCGACGCATGATGCTGAAATCATCTACGAATACAGAAAAAGTCTGAGAATTAGAGGGGATCTCTTTAAGTATTATTCGTCTTTGTCTCTCTATTCTTCCTCCTTCCTCCTCCTCCCCCCCTCCTCCTCCCCCTCCCCCTCCTCCTCCTTCCTCCTCCCTCTCCCTCTCCCTCCCCCCTCCCCTCCTCCTCCTCCTCTCCTTCTCCTCCTTCTTTTCCTCCTCCGACAGCACACTCTCCCGTATTGATCTCACACGCTTTCGGCAAGCAGAGAAACGAGAGAATTGAGAGAGAATCGAAAGAGGGGGAGAGAAGGGGAAGAGAAAGGGGATGAGGGAGAGAGAGCGAGAGAGGGAGAGGAGAAGGAGGGAGAGGGAGAGAGAGAAAGATTCGACGTCGTCAGGAATATTGGAAGCCCCCTATTGGGTTTTCCCTCTGGTCGACGGCTTGTAAACAAATTGTTGAAGTGTCTTTCAATAGTTTGCTCATGAATTTTTTTTTCCTTTCACAAATATTCACCTCTACTCCGAAACCCTCTTCGTTACATATTTGTTCAGCTGTATTTCAACCTTTTCAATCACTTTTTCTCTTTTTGTCGAATGGAACGCCAAACTTTTTGTCGAATGGAACGCCAAACGCATCGAATTCTCAACTATTTTTCGTCTTCCTTCTTCTCCTCTTCTTCTCTACCTCAACATTCGCATCTCGCATGCATTTATGTATTCCTTCATCCCATTTCTTATGTCTTTCTTCTTCCTTCCCTCCTTCTTCTCCCAGTTCTCTCTCACAACCTCCGTCTCTCCTTCCTTTCCCAGGGATTCTCAGCATCTTCTCCACTTTGGGGCTTTTTTGCGTGTGGTCTGTGTGCAGTCCATTGAGCACCCGTGAATTAACCCCCAAATCGGCGGTTGTCGATGACTCGAAGACCGCAATTTGCTCTCTTCTCGGGTCGGGTCCATGCATTTTTCTTCCCTTCCCGTACTTTGTTCCTCCTCTAATCGGTTGTTGTTCGACTTCTCGCTTCCTCTAATCTCTTTACGTCGAACGCCCTGAGAATTGAGACAACCAGTGGGATTTCCCTCCATTTTACGAGAAAGGGAAAGAACTCGACAATTTGTGGACAGTTGCAAGTAAGTCTCGAATAGTTGCCTCTCTCTCTCGCTCAATGTGTCGACTGATTCGATTTGGATGCCCTTCTTTTTCTCGGGTCTGCCCCTCTCTTTCCCCCTTTGGAACACAATCAGAGTTGGCTGGCCATTCTCGACTCGAGTCTCTTCCCTTCCCTTTCTTCTTCTCTCTTGTTATCGTCGCTCGGATACGCATCAGTCTCTTCTACGTTGAGACTCGTCGTCCTTGTCCTCTGTACATAGTCGCACCTTCCGCCCACTCAAGATCCGGGTCGTGTTTCTGAGTGATTCCAAGCCAATTTCTGCATTCCTCCTTTCTTTCGTCTGTTACAGACGTTCCTTCGGCAATAACAAACCCGAATCAAGCATTTTTCAACCACGCGCAGACTCTTCTCCCCTTTTCCGCCTGATGCCTTCTTTGTTTCCTCTCATTCGCCTCTCCTTCTCCGTTGTTGCATTGGCTGACCGTGTAATTTGTCTCTCTCCGTAATTAATGAGAAGGGTGAGTGTCTTTCTCGCTTCTCCAACTCACTTATGCATGCGTTTTCATTATGGCGAGAGATGCAGGAAGGCCCCGCTATCTCACTCCAACGCACACAACAAAGAAGAGAAGACTCATCTCACGAACGGAAACCACTATCTATTTCCATTCCCCATTCTATTCCTATTCCCTCCTCCAGAACTTTGAAATGCCATGGTGAATTGGATGTATCATGCGATGAATACTCTGCGAACGTTTCCCATGTTCCCCTCTTCCACTCCCCTTTTCGCCTTTCATCTGTGCAAATACGACATGACGCTTGAATGTGGATTCATTCCATCCTTTTTGGTCTTTTCCTCTCATTTCCCTCATAAATAGTTCTCTGCAACTGTCAGCTTCTTCATCATTCCACACTTTCTCTGATACTGACAAGTCTTTTCCCTTTCTAGAACTCTGATGCTGACGGAAATGCGGTTAGAGATACAATAGATCATTGATTCTCTTTTCTGCTCGTTTCATCCTATCGATATGTGGGCGATTCTATCGAGAAGCGATTAAACTAGGGCGGACAGTTTGAAAGAAAGTCGTTCGGCGCTCTCATTTTGAGAACATTTAGCAGCTGCTTTTCGTCCCTTTCACTTCTGGGAATTGGTCTCCGTCCCTTCTTCTCACCTGTCTCAAGTATCTCTCCCTCTCCCCATTTCATCCCCGTATGGCTTCCTTCTTCTCATTCGAATCTCTCGAATCTGCTTTGAATTGTTACCTTCATCGGCTCTAGATTGTAGCCGTTTTCCTCCTTTCTCGACATAGTTTATAGCCAGGGCATTCCGACTTTCGATGGCCGATCATCCGTCATTCTACTCTGTTCTCCCAGAGTCTCGACCAATCTTCTTCTTTGAAACCCTGCAGATCCGTCATCGACTAATCGTGATTCTCGAATGACGAATGGATGAATGATTGCATCCAAAAAAGGATGAAAGCATGGAGTTCGATATGCTTCTATTCTCCGTCCCTTCCTCTTCCTTTTTTGAAGTTGCTCTCACTTGTTTCTATTGCTTTCTCGCCCTCTTTTCTCCCTTTCCATCACCATTCTTCTCCTCTTTGACATCTCTGCTCCACCTTCTGATATCTCCATTCAGCCCTTCGATTCCCTCAAACTTGGCCACTGTTTTCTGCATTGTTTTCGATGCATTCTTGCTGTCTTTCTGCCTCTCTTTTTCCATTACTCTTACTTCCACTCTATTCTATTCTCTTCTCCTCCTTCCCTTCCTCAATTTCTTCTTCCCTTCTACGGGAACTCACGGCCGTCACACAACCCGTCTTTCCTCTGGTTAAACGTTTCTAAAATGGCCATTGTTGGTTCCAAATGCGTCCTCTGACTCACTCCATGTTGTTCTATATGGGGGTGGATTTCCGTTGGCGCCGAAGGTCGAGCAGTCGGATTGAATTACGAAGGACAGACGACTTTCATTGTCCAACCATTTTCATTGGCCCTTGACGCTAAAGAGGTGTACCTAGATAGGATACTCCGTGTATCTCTCCTTCTTCTTCTCTCACATTTGCATTTTGATGAGCTCACACACTCATTGAGGTGTAAAGGGGAAGACGGACAATGTTCCCTTCCCTGTTAACATCCCTCTTGCCCATCCCACTAAGGAATCGATTGTCGACGTCACTCATTCCAATATCCTCACAAAGTACATCCCTGTTTCTTCCCATTTTCGCAGTGAGACTAAGCCCCCCAAAGATGAAGAAAAGAAGGGAGATATGGAAGGGAAGAGTAGCGACGTCTCTTTTCAAGATATGAACCTTCCAGAGCTACTCTAGAACAAACAACGAAACCATGGACCAGAATAATGAGCAATATGCGAATAGTAGCATCTTCCCCCATCCTACCTCTCAGTTGCTCATGTTTCCTCAGAAACGACTTCTTCGCATGTCCTTTTGTATCCATCACATCCATCTTCCTCCTCCTCCTCTTCTCCTCACAATTCGTCGTCTACCTTCCATGCAATATTCATGCAACGCACTTGTCTCCTTCCTCGATCTCAGTTACCTTTATTAGCGCGTGTTGAACAACTATTCGGTTATTTGAAAATGATCCAGTACAAAAAGACAGTTCAATCAATCTGTTCAGTTTAAATCGTGTCGAGTGGTGAGTCGAATTAGTCGAATATTCACTCGTCTCCACGATGCTCGGTGCATCGAGCAGTGAAGAAGACGATGAGGATTTCATCGAGGAACACAATCACAATGAGGTGAGAGACTATGATAATGATCCCATCATAGACTGATACATCCTTTTACTATGTGTACCCTCGCGCAGTTTCACGGGTAGCGAGAGTGGAGAAAAGAAAATGAACCTTTGTTGACTATGAATCTAGTCTTCCAAATGACCCGCAAAAAAATTATTCCCGTTAATGCTTTGTTCCATTCCCAACAATGATCTCCTTTCAGATTCCGAACGTGAAGAAGCGTTCCTTCATGGCCTCTTCTCAACGGTCCGCCTCTCCCGCCCCCTCCGATTCAGTTTCTCAGTGCAATTCCATCAAAAGGGACAATAGTGCGAGGAGAGTCATGGACACTCCCACCAGAGCTGCGCCCAATTCGGTAAGGATTTATCCTTATTGCGAAACGCTCTGCAATTGCCCACTTCCAAGTGTCATTTCTGGTTGTTAGTCACCGCCCTTTCCTCATGTCTAGATCGCCCTTCCATTACTCATTCGTGATGAGTGATCTCGTCTCTTCTCCCATAGCATGGATATGACAAGGGAAGGGAAGGGACAGCCATTGTCGCTGTCCTTCCCCCGCCCTCGAAATTGGCAATAGCAAGAGGGGAGGAGAAGAGACCAGAAGCCGATAGATAATGTGAGAAAGGAAGAGTAAAACAGCCGGCAGTGGAAACAAAGAAACCGGATACTCGGAAGCCCCTCCATCATGTGAATTCCACCCTAAAGTAACCACCAAATGGGCCAATGATGACAATTTGAGACACTCGAAAGCAAACAAATTAATCATACGTGGCATTTCAGAGTCGTAATCTATCGACAGCTTCGAGACCAATGCTGCAGTCTTCACAGGTGAGCATTTCAATTTTTTTACATGTGATCTACGAAACTCGTTCAATAGTCTCGAAATAGAATGGCTTTCAAACAAATAGTGCTGGACTCTCAGCATCTAATCTGTTTTTCTTGCAATATTGTGGTACAAATAAATTCAAGCAAGCTGATCTGATATTCCAGGACATTTCTGACACGGAAACAGCCGACGTCGAGGAAGTTCAATCTGTTCCCCATGAGGATAGCCATCTCTCGAAGGAAGAACAGGAGCGGATACGGTAGGTAGAAGATACGGTAGCTAGCGAAGTATTGATTGATTGCAGTGCCGAAGCAGAGGAGGAAGAGCACAAGAAGAAACTGCAGTTGTACGTCTTCGTGGCTAGATGTGTCGCCTATCACTTCAATGCGAAGCAGGTATGGTCTATTTTTTTCTTTTTATGAAATCTGCAAAAGATGAGTATCTTTCGAATTCGAACATTTTCCAGGATCAACCCATCGACGCAATGAAAAGGCAATGCAAAGTGAGCAAGCACGATCTAGCGAAGATCAAAGATCGGTGAGTGCTTCTTTTCTTTATTGTCAATTAGAGCAACGATAGTCAAACTTCATTTGTGTTATCTGTCATAATTAGGATTTGTTGTTCAGATTCTCTGCTTTCCTTCGTGGTGAAACTCAGATCATCGCTGACGAAGCATTCACCAAGGCCATACAGAGCTACACCGAGGTGAACAACTCATGTTGAACTCTTAATTCTGCTCGCGTTCTCACCCACATAAAACCGTGCATAATAGAGAGAAAACTACTGTGTAGCTTAGTGAGCAGTAAGAGATCAGAGTGATTTGTTTGCTGGTGGACGCTAATCGTCTGCCTTCGCAGGTGTTTCTTCGCTCCGAGCGGGTGCAAAAAGTCGTGCAAGCAGGCGGATTCTCCCAGCATGACTTCCGAGAAGTGAGTGGAATAGAGGGGATAAGGAAGGGAATAAAACAGAACGAAAATGATAATGTACCAGGTATTCCGCACAAACGTCGATAAGCGCATTCGATCGCTGCCCGAGATCGATGGATTGAGTAAGGAGACAGTACTGAACTCGTGGATGACCAAATTCGATACGATCATAAGGGAAGACGATCAGAACTCGAGGAATCGGTGAGCAATGATTCAGTTTTCGCGAAATATATCTTGCTTTCTCCAGCGGTCTTTGAAACAGGAGCATAACTGAGAAAATATATGTTCCAGGGGTAGATTGCGAACAACGGCAATGAACAGCGAGAGTATCCTCGCCAAGGATCAGTTGTTCGATATGTTCCAACAAGTATTGTTCGTGAAGAAATTCGAGCATCAGATCATATTCAACGCGCTTCAGGTGATAGATATAATCTTGATACTGAGTGGATCTTATTCATTGCCCTAATATTCTTCGAGAGACTTCTCATATTCCAGTTGGATAACCCCGATGAGCAAGCCGCCGCCATTCGAAGAGAAGTCACCACTAGGGAAGACTGTCTGAGGGAGATCTCCAAGGTTAGCTTTCCCCTCTTTCTATTCTCTCAATTCATGTTTCCAGATGCGCAAAGTCATGCCCAAGTTTGTTGTAAAGGACATGGAGACGCTCTTCATGGACGAGGTTTGAAGCACATACCGTAGCCCGAAACAATATTCATTCTCAGGTCCGTCAATCGATCAATCTGCTAATTTCCAATCTGGAATCGGTGCCAGTCACTCCTAGAGGTGCAGCCATTGGAAAGAGAAAAGACAATCGATCACGGTACGGTCCATTTCTTTCATTGTAGCGATGTCGTTCCTTTTATGATTTCATTCATTGATACTTTCAAAATTGAGTTTCTTTCATTATTTGATTGAAATTATTATTATTTGAACAAGTAATGCTTGCTAGACATGTTTTTCGATATTTAAAAACAGAAACCCGATTTGATTCGAGAATTTCAGTGCAAATGCAAAAACTCGAAGGTGAGGGTGCATGTTTATGAGAGGTGTTTCTAGCACAGATCTGTCGCACTACTAATGAAACGAGAAGAAAGACAGAGGAGTTCCGCACCTTTCCTGTCGCGCACGATTCCCTTCTCTTCTCCTTCTTCTTCTTCTGGTTGTCCATTGGGTGTGGTGTCTATCTCGACTCCATCTCCTCGTCCTTTCATTCTTTTCCCAGTCTTTTCCCTCTAGATTCTACCGTCCCATGCATCCATCTCTTCTCTCGATTCGCTTTGGCTTATCACACACTCACCAACACACACTCTTTTCCGTAAATGCGGAATCGAATTTTGAAAAAAAAACATGTGTAACGAAAATTTCAATACCGCATGCACTGACCGTAGTCCTGTTTGACTTGAAGTGAACTCTCCTTCTGATAGCACTGTCGCACCCTCATAAATATGTTACCACGTGACCGAAGACTGGTTCCAGTCTAGCTGGACTCCCCCTCCCATTTTCCATCTTCTTTTTAGATCGCGAAGTATAGAGGATCTCTCACTATTTAACAGGTTGGCTAAAGAGAAGTGGTGTCACATTGAGCTAACGGCTTTTTGTGGTAGTGAAAAATTCGCCGTGAAAAAATGGCCTCGGTTTGGGAATGATTACGCTTGAATTTCTCGATTTTGCACTGCGTTCGAGAATGTTTTGTTGCGCACTCAGTCCTTTTTTATCATTACTGAAAACGTTTCTGCATGAAAGTCCGCTTGTGAATCCCGCTTTGAAACCCCTTGGCTTGGCAATCGAATCTCTATTCCACTCGCAAGCAACGCTTCTTCATCCCGAGTGTATTCAATCCCTTACCTCTGTGCTCAACTCGCTTCGATCTACTCCTCTTGCTTAGCAACTCCTCTCTGTTCAGCTATTCACCGTGGGTCCCATCAATACTTGCCTTGGGAATGGCCTATTGTACCAATCTAGCGCGCGCTCTTCTGAGTTAATTTGGATTCCATCTGGAAATTGAGAGATAAACAACTCTTGAATGTGGTGATTGTATGGTCCTCTGGAGGATTTGTTTCGATGTTCATCAAGAGCATCTTCTACGTGACAAAGGCATGGAAACAGTGGAAAACGCCTTGCCATTCCAGTTTGAAACGAAGAACAAGTGGAGGATCGTTGAACAAGGCGGATTCAGATGATGGAGAGGTCACGCTGACTAAGAGTGATGTCGTCCTCTCATTCAATATCGAGGTGAGGAAGAGTCAATCGATATACGAGTCAATCATACATTCAGATCGTCGTTATGGAAGTGAAGGGACTCAAGTCAATTCCCTCCAATAAGATCGTCTACTGTATGATGGAAGTTGATGGACAGAAACTACAGACTGACCATGCAGAAGCAAGCAAACCTTCGTGAGTCACTCAGTGGTCAAGGTGCCCGTTTTGTATGTGCAGGGTTCTGGAATTTTGGATATTTATTACAACATTTTCTCTTAACAAACCAGTGAACGTTGGTGTATGTCTGTTAATAGAGAGTGTTATTCGCGTAGATCAACATTCAATCAGCAACTCACTGTCAGATGGGACACGCAAGGCGACTTCACCACCAAGAACATCCTTCCGACGGTGAAAGTGAAGTTGTACACTGAAGTAAATTCGATCGTCGCCTTCGAGGATAAGGAATTGGGCAAGGTGAGATCAATCGGATTGCACAAAATTGCTATTACTCAAAGAATCTGTCGCTAATTGAGTCCTCCTTTTTTAACGTAAAGATATCAGAATCAATTGGATTCCAGGTGATCATCCAGCCCACTCCTAATTGCTCGAGGAATCCCGAGTGGTATCCGATGACAGTGGCCAAGAACAGCCAGGATAAAGACCTGCAGGTGAGTGCCTTAATGGCAGCGAGTAGTGATGATCCTATCACTTTTTAGATCCGAATAGCGATTCGAGTAGAGAAGCCTCCCAATCTCAAGTACTGCGGTTACTGTTACATCATGGGAAGGACTGTGTGGAAGAAGTGGAAAAGGAGATTCGTCTGTCTCGTTCAGGTTGATATCCTTCCCTTTGAGACTCGTCTATCGATCATTCCAGGTCTCTCAATACGCATTTGCCGTGTGTACATATCGACAGAAGAAGAGTGACCCGACTGACTTCTTCCAATTGGAAGGATTCACTATCGATTACATGCCGGAAGCAGACACTGGTAGAGACCAGAACCGGGAATTATAAAACCAAATTCGTAAATTGCAGACCTGGTCAACCAAGGCGGCAAGCATTTCTTCACTGCGATCAAAGAGGGAGATGAGCTAAAGTTTGCCACTGATGATGAAAATGAGAGGCATCTGTGGGTGCAGGTCAGTCCATTCCTTTTGGGGGGTCGGTTTATCTCCTCATATTCTCTTCATATCATTCATTCAGGCACTCTATCGTGCAACGGGTCAGGCCTACAAGCCCATCCCTCCCAAGGCATCTCTTGCCGCTCCTTCCAAACAGCAGGGATTCCAGGATAAGGCATCCAAGCATGGCATGGACGAGATCATTCAGGCAAGCAGTTCCTTCGCATAAAGTTCATGACAATTTCCTTCCAGGCCGACATGATCAACTTCAACCAGGATCATCTCTTCGAGGAACTTCAGAAGGCGACGTTGACCTTCCGTCTAACGGAACCCATCTGTTCACTGGTACCGTATATCTCTCTTGGTTCGGTACCAACTCGTTCCTCTTTCAGGGTTGGTTCTCGCCGGGTCAGATGTTCGTGATGGACGAATATTGTGCTCGGTACATGGTGAGAGGATGCCATCGGCACGTCTCACTCCTATCGAATCTACTGGATAAGATGGACGAGGGACACCTTATAGGTGAGTAAACAGCTTTTCACCGAGAATATCCAAGGGATAACTTGAAACAAAATCTATTTCAGACCCAACTCTCGTCCACTTTTCCTTCGCATTCTGCGCAAGTCACGTCCACGGAAATCGGTGAGTATTGAGAAATGAAACCATGCGGCAAACAAATAAATACGAGAAGATCATCCCCTCATTTCAGACCAGACGGAGTAGGGACAGTCACTCTGGAGGAGAAGGAGCGATTCCAAGAGATCAAAGAGCGACTCAAAGTTATCCTCGAAAAGCAGATAACCAACTTTCGGTTAGCTTACTACTAAAGTGACTTCATATAACAAGTCCCGTTTCAGATATTGTTTCCCTTTCGGTAGACCCGAAGGAGCGTTGAAAGGAACTCTGTCACTGCTGGAACGAGTAAGCGCATATTCAAATGTCTTTGGCTCATCATTTGTATCTTATCCAACATGATCCTTCAGGTATTGATGAAGGACGTAGTCTCTCCTGTGCCTCCAGAGGAAGTGAGAGCAGTGATCAGGAAATGTCTGGAGGACGCGGCCCTAGTCAACTACACCCGAATATGCAATGAAGCCAAGATCGAACGTATGTTACATTTCCATTTGCACGCACGGATCTAAGATCAAGCTCCGTTTACAGAACGAATGGGCCAAGACGTGAGTCCAGCACAACGGATCGATGATATGATTCGAATCACCGAGTTGTGTGTGGATCTTCTGAAAGAGAATGAAGAACACCACGGAGAGGTGAGTGACAGTTGATTATTTTGAGCTATTTGATGTTACAATTGTAGTTAGATAGCAACAGAAAGTGCCCTTCTAGTCTTCTGTGCATGTAGCCAATGCGTCTTTGCATGTCCGAAAACCCCGAATCATTGTTGTTTTACCACCCAATGTTCACGTAACTCTCTTTACGGCTAACATTACGTGACCAAATATCCATTTTCAGTTATACTTTTATCTCATTTTCAGCAATTACGCGGAGTAAGTGTCGATCGTCCTTTCTCTCTGTCTCTGGGTATAATGTAGGGTGTCCAGGCTACAGTAGTCTCGTGTGTCCCCCATACCGTAACTCTCCGCTTGCTTGGTAATCGTAACCTGGACACACACAATTCGTACGCGACTAGTATTCTCCTCTCCCTCATGTGTGTGCTTCACTTGATGAAGATACTGTGTTATCCCCCGAATATCTCGCTTCCCTAATCGTTGATCTACCCGAGTTTTCAGTTTTGCGCTGTTCCCCCTACCAATCCCTGCTTCCCTGTGTGTGGTCTGACGTTCTAGGCACGATCCTTGATTAATCGGTCGATGGAATCAGTCCATGAATTCTCCTTGCGCTCTCACACCGGCTTAGTCGGTACTACCGTGTATTCACCACAGCGTTGACTCACTCAGCCCTCGTAGTTTGGATATGGTGTGGTTCTCGAAGAACAGTGCTGATCTGCTCCATTCAGGCATTTGCTTGGTTCTCCGATCTTCTTTCTGATCATTCGGAGATCTTCTGGTCACTCTACTCTGTTGATCTAGACGCGGCCCTTGAGGTTGTTTTGCCCCTTTCTCTCCCCACTCAACATCATTCTCAGGTTCAACCGGGCGATTCATGGGATTCCTTCCCTCTCTTCCAGATGCTCAATGACTTCCTGTTGAATGAGCGTAAGAATGCCAATTTATAGATGGAAATTATTATTTCTTTCCAGCGACGCTCAAACACGGTTCGTTCCACAAGAAATTGACGGAGCAGTTCCAGCCCAACGTTAATCGGTGAGTTCCACGGTGTTTCGACGATGTTAAGTCAAGGGATTCAGATACGCTGACGTCATGGAACACTCGATCTCTCAGTCGATAGACAAGGGCTTTTCCAAGGAGAAATGGGAACCGAGAAAGTGAGTGCACATTAAAATACTGTTGCAACATGACTAAGAGGTTGTAAATATACAGATGATAATTAGATTTCTTTCAATAATCAATGAGAGAATACAATGAAAATGTTGTAGGGACGGCTGCACAACCTCCGAGGATATCTACTGGAAGTTGGATGCACTCATGAATTTCGTCATCGATTTGAATTGGCCTGAGGAGGAATTCAGACGATATCTCACTGGGAGAATGAAGAATCTCACGAGTGAGATGATCACCAAAGTCGCCAATTGGTAAGGAAAATTATATTCCCATTCCAATTTCAGAAAAGAAGGACCTGGCGATACATCATTGATTTCCGTGAATGTCTCTCAGACGAATCCACACCTTTCAGTACGTTCCAAGCCTTCGATCAATGGATGCAACGGTCTAGGAAGAGCACTGACTATGTCCTTCCCATAGAAGTCTGTGTAATGGTCAACGTCATCTTCTCATCCAAAGCACGCGCTCTTCGACTGAAGATGGACGCTGGAGATGTTAGTTTTCCCCATATCTGCTTTTGTGAACATGAAATTGCGTCTAGATAGTGAACCTATACGTGCAATTACGGTAGCACGGTAGCTTATCTTCAATCGATAACTAACATTATTTTCAGTACAAATACCAGTCGAAGCTCGACGAGACATTGGAGACTATGTTGAAGGACATGGAGACTACCATCCAAGAGAAACTCATTGCCGTTCTCGAGTTTGTATTGGGGAAACTGTCGCGATACGACGAGGGAAACCCGATCGGGGCCATTCTCTCAATCGCCCCTTCGTCAATGAAACCAAACTCGATCTTCAACAAGATGAAGAACCTCGTGGACACCCCGCAGTCTGCTGCTGCCTCGCCTGCGGTGAGAGAGAGAACACTCATCTGTTCGCCAAATGGATTTTTGTTGCAAAATAGCGTAAACACAGGAAAAGAGATTGCATGAGAACTGTAGAAATATTTAAGAAATAATAACTGTCAGTATGAGCCCTCCTTTCAGAAACAAGCAGCCGCAGCTCCGGCTCAATCTGGTCACATCGGCAATGCCTACGTGACATTCATGAGAGGTTGCAGTGAGCAATTGAGACAAGTTGTCATCGATGAAGTATGGGTCAATCGAGTGTTCGAGGTCAGTATCAGTCATTATTTTCCCAATTATGAAGATGCCATTATCTTAGCAGATTCTGCACCAATAATGTTTTGCACTTTTCAAAATTCGGGGAGGTATTGATTAACCGTTTTTCCAGAAGTGGTACAGCTCGCAGATGAAGATGATCTCCGAGTGGTTGACAGACAGGCTGCAGCAATCTCTCTCATCCTACCAATTCACCTGCCTCTCATTCATCGTCAAGGTATCACCATCATATTTTTCATTCATTAAATTTGATTAGCGAACATCTTTATGCATTTCGCCTTGTCTTATGAGACACTGGATCAATAATTCCTTTCAGAAAGTGTACTCCGACTTTGAGTTGCAAGGGATCGACGAGGAGCGACTCAACTTCAAGACATACCAGGGAATTCAGAGGAGAATGCAGACTGAAGAGGCCACTTGCGCCCTTACTGACTCTAATGGAAGCAATGGAGCTGTGAGTCGTTATTACTTCTTTCGTCATTAAGACGACCGCTCGGTTATTTTTCACCATTTGACCCCCCTCCCCGGACATCCCTCCAGGATTTTCGATTCCGGCCTCCATACTCATAGGACCTAGGGTGCCTTGGACCTTGTTTACAATAATGGTATGGAAACTCACCTAGCCTCGCAATGCGGCGCACCAGGTGCTGGCACAGTGAAAAACATCGAATTTTCATATTTTTTTCTGCCGAATAAGATAAACTCGAAATTCTGGCGTCGATACGGGGGTCACGGAAAAGATGATTTGTCTTCAAAGAAATATGACTATAGGAGTTTCTGGCGTAGTTTTGCATGTAGAATTCGAATTTTGATATTAGAGCTCCTCAGACCTTGGGCAAAAAAGTTATACTCGAAAAAGTTGGAAATTTGTCATTTTTTGATGAATTTCTTAACATTTCTCCAAAAGGGAAATCCCAGCTGGTATCTAATATAGGTGGGTTTGATGTAACATGAAGTCAACCTCATCCCAGTATAGGACAATAGTTTCGGAAACACCTCTAAAGTACTGACAACTGTGAAAATCCGAAAATTTGATTGAAAAAGGCGATATCAGATTTGCCCGGAAATCGTTCTCAATAGTGCTCCTGTGCTCTTTGGACAAGCCAAACATATTGCAAAAAAAATTTCGTGTTTATCTTATTCGGCAGAAAAAATATGAAAATTCGATGTTTTTCACTGTGCCAGCACCTGGCGCGCCGCATTGCGAGGCTAGGTGAGTTTCCATACCATTATTGTAAACATGGTCCAAGGCACCCTAGGTCCTATGAGTATGGAGGCCGGAATCGAAAATCCTGGAGGGATGTCCGCGGGGTGGTCGAAAATAACCGAGCGGTCGTCTTAAACAACTTCATGAATCCCTGAAAATTTACAAATAGAGAACTTGTTCATGATTCAGCAGACTTTTATTTACGAACTAGCAAATTGCAAACTGTTTCCAGGGTCTGGCAGCGGGTCTCGGAAACGCCACGGCAGCTGTCTCCAATATGTCCAGTATGGTGGAGGGAGCTGGAGCTCGAGTCTTCTCACTCTTTAAATAATAAATTATTATATTACTGTAATAATTATTCTATTTTTATTTTCTTTTTCTGTACATCCCCGTTCCCCATTCGAGCCCCGGTCTTTCACCTCCGCTCATTCGATTTATGACCACTCCCCAGACGCGTTCGTATCAGCCTTATTTACCGGTTTCGAGCCAGGATACTGACTAGTGAGTATTTATGCAATTATGAATAATGTCGAGCAATATTTGCCCTCTACCGGTCCCTTCTGTCTAGCCCAGTGAACAAGCTCAGACCCCGTTTAGAGTTGCTTCGTTCTCATCTTTTGTATTCATTCCTTGAACAAGTGGCCTTTCCTCAATTGCAACCAAGTATGTTTCACCGCTTTCCGTTCCTTTCCAAACATTGCGATCAATCTAGCTTCGAGTGATCATTTCTGCTTTCCCCAGAACATTCTTAATCAAGTCATCACCGTTTCACTTATTTATGCGTTTTCCAATGAATAAAATTTTTCCAATTGAATTATTCTTCGCAGAAATTTCTTTAAAAACAGAAATTGCTTTGGACAGTCTGTATTTTTTTTTGAAAATTACACAGTCTATTTAGCAGGGCTACCTAGTCCATTGAAGTTTTCCTGCCCATCTATTACATTCGTCGCAGGGCAACTGTAATGTCGCTTGGCATAGGACCTTTACCTTTTCCTATTCCAGGAAATAGCCTCGAATCGTGCCAATTGAGCTTGATTTTGGAATTAGGCGGAAGAAAAAGTGTCATCACAAGAACAAATAAATGACGAGGGAGATTTGTGATCTCTTCAACTCGGCCAATACACATTCCATGATTCCTATGAGAGATATGAGAGATTCCTTGCAAGATATCTCAATGAAGATTCAGCGTATCAACAAGATTCAAGATTCATCAAGAGAGATTCAGATGAGCGACGGTGTCTCAAGGGCTCAACAAACGAACGGAAAGAAGAGGAGAGGCGGAGAGGGGATTATCACTTTTTCCACTTCCGAGTAGTGAGAGACAACAGTGATAGAGGAGAGTGAGATCAGACTAGAGAGGGGAGGGGGAGGGGAAACCCCAGAGGGAAAGAAGTCACATATCAAGTTAAGCACTTAGTGCCGTCCGTCCTATATAATGATCAGTCAACGGCAAAGAGACATCATCCTCTCATCTTTTGCTCTTCTCCTCTCTTCCATTTCTTGTTCGTGACTTCGGGTTTGCTGAGCGGCTCTTTACGTGCGGTTACATGGATTCATCATCTTCCCTTTCAGATGAGTCGTTCTCTTCTCCTCTTCGCTCTTCTCATTGGAGCTTCACTAGCTGCAGAAGAATCGGTAATAATCGTTTCTCCTAATTTATTCATTGAATCTATCCGAAATCTCTCCAGAACTCTACATCTGTCGAAGTCACGTCCAAGACGAACTCGACTCGTCTTCGACGACAGTGTGGATGCTTCCAACAGGTGAACCATTGTTCCACAGTAATGTTGGCAATTCGATGTTTGCGATGTATTGCGACGTCGTAATATCGCATTGCCAACCCTATGCTACAGTCATCTCAGCCATAGAATAAACACATAATATCTCTCAGTCCAACAACTGCGGCTGCAACTCCTCCCCTCCCCGACTCCTTCTTATTCCGCAGCAGCAGCAATCGTGTGGACAGTGTCAACAGCAGTGCATACAAGCCTGTCCCATGCCCATTCAAAACTGCCAGCCAATGTGCCAGCAGCAGTGCCAGCCGTCTTGCGGACCTCCCGTATGTTTCCTAATCGGATTATTGCTCGGAAGCGATTATTTCTCCTCACGAAGACGTGTATCATTGCGTATTTGCACAAGGATAATGGAATTCCCCTGCACACCACTAATCGTGCTCTTCATTTCAGCCCCAGCTCCTTCTGATTCCGCAGCAGCAGCATTCGTGTGGACAGTGCCAGCAGCAGTGCATTCAGGCTTGCCCCATGCAAAACTGCCAGCTTCAGTGCCAACAGCAGTGCGCTCCCTCATGCGGACCTCCCGTGAGAGTTTTTGTACACAGATTATGTCTTTTCGCATTTGAGACGAACAAACATATATGTCAAAAACGAAGATGTTCTTTGCAGCCTCAGATCATCATGGTGCAGCAGCCGCAGCAGCAGTCGTGTGGACAGTGCCAGCAGCAGTGCATTCAGCAGTGTCCCACCCCCCAGTGCCAGCCTATGTGCCAGCAGCAGTGCGCTCCTTCCTGCGGACCTCCCGTTTGTTTCATTTTTCTTATCATGACCGAAATCAATCCTTGCATCTTCAGTTGTGAGATTCGTCAACATTTGTATGAAACTATACCTTAAAGAGAGAATTAAAATGCTCTAGAAGGTTCAAGAGAACAATTCCATCCAATTCCAGCCCCAGATCGTGATGGTTCAGCAGCAACAGCAGTGCAATCAGTGCCAGCAGCAATGCCAACAGTCCTGCCCCCAGCCCAGCTGCCAGCCTCAGTGCCAGCAACAGTGCGCCCCCGTCTGCGCTCCCCCGGTTAGATTCTTATTGTCATTTTAACCTCTCACTAATTAGAAGTTCACTAAAAGTTAACTCCGAATGGAGTGAAACATATCCAGCTTGACAGTCGCAATTTCAGCCCCAGCAGTCGTGCGGACAGTGCCAACAGCAGTGCCAGCAGGCTTGCCCTCCTCAGCAGAATTGTCAACCCCAGTGCCAGCAGCAATGTCAACAGTCCTGCCCCCAACCCGCCGTGAGACTGTCCTCTATCCCCTTCATCTCCTCCCTCTCCGAGGGCTTTTGACAAAAGTATCATCTGATATACCGAGAATGTCCTTTTCAGCCCCAAGTGATCAAGCTCCGTATCTCGGTTGAGCAGTGCAACCAGTGCCAGCAGCAGTGTCAACACTCTTGCCCTCCTCAGCAGCAGAATTGCCAGCCTCAATGCCAACAGCAGTGTGCCCCAGTCTGTGCTCCTCCCGTGAGTGATCTAACCACCAATTTATTCTTCAAGAACTCGGTTAAGATTGATAGAAATAGAAAAATAGAAAGGAATATACACTTCAAATATTCATAACTTCCGGTTGCGATCCCCGGTCTAGCAGTTCCTTTGCCGTCTGCCACAATCATACGTTACCGTTTCCATTTCAGCCCCAGCAGTCCTGCAACCAGTGTCAGCAGCAATGCCAACAGTCCTGCCCTCCTCAGCAGAACTGTCAACCCCAGTGCCAGCAACAGTGTGCTCCTGCCTGCCCTCCTCCTCAGCAATCGTGCCAGTCTCAGTGCAACAACTCATGCCAGTCTCAATGTCAGCAGGTGAGTCTCTCCATCCCCTTGTTCTTCTCATCCTTACTTATTTCAGTCTCTTCCTTCCAATGTGTGTCAGCCCGTGTGCCAGAGCCAATGCGCCCAGGCATGTGCCAGGAAGTAGATCAAGACTCCTCTCTCCCCTCGACAATCAACCGTGTCTGTACATACGAGAAATATATCTATGCGATAAATGTATCTTCCTTGAATATCCGTTTCGTGCGAAGTGTGATCTCGCCTACGTATTGAGCTCCTTCGAGTATCAAAACATTTTTCGTTTCCTCCACGAAATACGGAAAAATTTGTTTCCTCGCTGGCTTTCCTCTCTATCCAATCCCATCTTCCCCGATGGCATCATTCAAAGTTGTGCGTCATATTCAATGTGAGGAGGATCCCTGCCACGGGACTCGTCTCACTCCGAGCCTTCCGTTCCTATCCGCGTCCAATTCCCCTCACTCATTTGATTCACTCACAATTTTGCGCGTAGCCATGACTTCTCGCACGCTCATCCCATACGATGTAATGAAGATCTGGAAGTTTGGTTATTTGTTCGACAATGGCATCGAGTAAGCTATCTGTTTAAAACTGCTTATTTTCATTCCCATTTAAATTTGTCGTTCATTTCAGCCAGTCTTTCATTCTCCTTCCCGATTGGTGTTCGAGTCGCCAAGCCATCGACAAGGCCCTCTACCGACTGAGAGAACGATACCTGGTCGATCTCATGAAGCGAACCTCCGTTGAGTAAGTCTTTTTCTAGCTATATTCAAGCATGATATGCCATTCCGTATCCTTTTCAGTAGAATCAATCGACCGACCTTGGTTGAATCTGTGTTTGATGAGGATGATAAATTACGTCAACTGGATGAGATCTCAAACATTGAAATGGAATGTGACGTCATCGAGATAAACCAGCCGAATTACGCCTCTCACGTGAAGGTATTTACACCAATATTCCGAAAATTATTCTATCCAAAACATTACAGACAAGTGAAATCGCTGAAAGAGAACTGCCACGAGTAAGAAAGCTGTTGGATATCATCAAGAGGATTATCAGAGTGAGTCTTTCAGCTATTATCTCTTTTCCCATCCTCCGTCAGCTACCCAATTGGTGATTATCTTTATTCAGGGAGAAAAGACCTTCGGGACGACAACTTCTCTCGGTTGTATCGAGCCAGTCTCGATTCTGATTGCACCCGAGGACATCGAGGAATTCCAGTCACTCTTTCCAGTGGATACCATACAGGTATGACTTTTTAGAATAATGAAAAAGTAGAGAAGAATATTGATTGTCCATTATCCCTAGTGGTGTGGAATCAGTAGGTAAAAAAAATAAAATATTTCGACAAAAATGGAACTATTAATTAGCTGACTCAGGAGCAACCGACTACAGAGCAGAAGAAGGACATCCTCGATCCTGATTGAGTTTCTCTGGTTTCTGAATACTAAATGTCTCAGTGTTTTCAGAGCAGTTCGTACTCAACTCCTTCGATCGGTCGCAGCGGCAATTCAAGCAGATCCAGAGAAGGAGAAGTGGCAGAGGGATATGGTAGAGAAACACTCGGAAGATATGAGTAGAGAGATAGAGGCTGTTTCAGAAACGAGCAGATACTGAGAATCGTAGAAGAAGAGAGACGAAGGAACTGATCTATGGAGCGACTAATAGGAGAAATATGGAGCGAAGATTCAGGGTAAACTATTGGAAATAGGGGTGAAGGTGACTGGTATCATTTCAGATGGAATCACGCTATGTCATCGATCAGTGCAAGCATAATCGTGGAAAGACCGGATGAGAATGAGAATATAATTGTAAATTTTTATAAATCGTGATTTGTATAAATGATGTTCATTCCTAATTAGCGTGTGCATCTTCTTCAACTGAATTTTGTTTCTTTGCTGTCTGAAGATTGAAAGATTTATTTAGCTTGATTGTTTTTGGATCAAGCGCATCTTCTTTGTTTCAAGGAACAGCTCTTCTTCTTGGTTCACTCACAATGCACCACAGAGGCTTCCGTCGTCCGTGAAGATCACACCCTACTCATTCTGGTTCATCGCCTATACAGAAGTGATCATAGATTATAACGGAGTTTGTACTGGCCAAATATAGTGGGAGACGAATATTCTTGGCAATGACATACAGAGTATGTATTCAATGCGAACCGAATTCATACAGACCTGCTCATAAACGATACAGGATCGACTGAGAGGGTAATTTGTATGGTTGGTTCCTTCTTTTCTTTATCCAAACAATCAGTATCTCAGGTCGGAATGTGGGTGTCAGCTTCTACGGGATGGAATAAGATGGGGACCACAGCTGCTGGGTTCAATTGAATGATCTCTCTCTGCTTTTCTGATTGTCGTGTATCCGCTCCATTTCGTAATGCCGATCTATTGATTTCAAGTTTTCGTTTCCCCTCTCTCATCCCATTTTAGTGCATACTTTTGATTTCCGCAAAACTGATTTCTCTGGATTGGACAATGCACTTTATGGGACTGATTGGGAAGCGATTCTCTCTGATTTCATCGATGTATCGGATTTGTATGATCGTTTTGTGTCCTACCTCACTGCTCTTTTTATCCCCCTCAGAAAGTGTTCTCTTCCTTCCGATCACTACCCTCCCCACATTAAATCGCTTCTCTCACATAAACGTTCTCTGTTTGATAAGATTAGCCTCCGACCAGTACACGCCCAGTTTATTCGTATCTCGCGTAAACTAGATTACGAAATTCGAAAGTATGTTCGTTCCTATGAGAACCGATTGCTCGCCGGTAATCATAGTCGCTCATTTTATCGTTATGTTTCCACTCGTTTCAAGTCTAAAGGTCTAGTAATACCCGCTATTATTGCCCCTGACGGTTCCGTAGTCACTTGTCCTTCTAAGAAAGCGGAATCTCTCGCTGATTACTTCTCCTCAGTTTATACTAGTGACGACGGAACTGTCCCGACCTGCCCCTCTCTTGTTTCCCAATCCATTCCTGTCTCTATTATCCTCCCTCACGAGGTCGCCTCTCACCTCAGTCGTGTCTCTTCCTCCTGTTCCCTTCCCTCTGACAACATCCCATCCATTATTTTCAAGAAGTGCTTTGCTTCCCTATCCACACCACTTGCTCATATTTTCAATTACAGTCTCATGCTTGGTACTATTCCATCTCTCTGGAAATCATCTATTGTGGTCCCCATTCCTAAAGTAGCCTCACCCTCATCTGTTTCTGACTTCCGCCCAATTAGTCTAACTCCCATCCCAGCTAAAATTATGGAACGACTGCTTAAGCCCTCGATTATCGATTGGTGTACCTCCCACAATGTAATTCCCCCCGAGCAGCATGGTTTTCTCTCCAGGCGTTCTACCGTAACCCAACTGCTTGATTGCACCCAATCTTAGCGTGATGCGATCGATCGCGACTATTGTGTTGACGTTGCCTATATTGACTTAGCTAAGGCTTTTGATAAGGTCTCTCATAATAAGTATTGCTCAAATTAGAATCGATTGGAATTCGTGGTTGCTTGCTAAATTGGATCTCAGGTTACCTCTCCGAAAGGAGTTTCAGAGTGCGAATAGGCAATGTCCTCTCTTCTGAGAAAGCTGTTGTCTCAGGCGTCCCCCAAGGGACAGTATTGGGCCCTATCCTCTTTCTGCTTTATACTTTCGATCTCCCTAAGGTTTTCTCCCCCTACCCTAAACTTTCATGTCGGCTCTTTGCTGACGATATCAAGCTCTTCACTACTTTCGATCCACTCTCTCCATCCGACGCCCCCACTCAACTTCAGTCCGGGATTTTGGGTTTCACGGAATACTGCAAAACATGGCAGTTAGAAGTTGCTGAAAAAGTGCAACATAGTTCACATAGGACGAAATAATCCCCGAACCGTCTACTCTCTTCTCTCTACAAATCTCGCAATCTCTGACTCTATTCGTGACTTAGGTGTCCATATCGATCCCCTCTTGAACTTAGATTCTCATATAAAGATTGTTTGCCATAAATCAACTTCACTTGTATATCTCCTATTTCGTAGTATCAGTTGTACTATTCCTTCCCCTTACATCTCAGCCTTCAAGTCATTCATTATTCCTGTATTAGAATATGCATCCCCTGTCTGGTCCCCATCATCCAAAGGTCTTGTTCGGAAATTAGAGAAAGTACAACACTTGTTTACTAGACTCTTACATTTTCGTTGCTCCAGAGTAGAACCTATCATTCCATGCTACTCTGATCGATTATCTCTCTATTCACTTAACACCTTGTATACTCGTCGTATTGTGATTGATATTGTCTTAGCTCTCAAAATTTTTGCCCATTTTGTTGACTTAGAACCTACACATTTTTACACATATCATGCAATTAGTAGACGTAATGGTGATAAAACTGTGGGAATGTCTTCGAAGGGTAATCCCAGGGATGTCAGAGTTGCGGGGAAGATTGTGGGTATCAGAAAAGAGGTGGTCTATTTGGGAAGCATCATTACTATCAATGGGAAGGAGGAGAGGGAGATTGGCCGGCGAATTCAGGCCGCATATGGGACTTTCCATAAGCATAGATCATTCCTAGTGAATAGATCTGTCCCAATGGTTCATAAGCGCCGTCTTTTCAATGGTTGTATCATTCCCGCCTTCCTATACGCATGTGAAACATGGGCCTTGACCAAAGCACAAAGTGAAAGATTATCGGTGGCCCAAAGACGCATGGAGCGTTGGATGGTCGGTTGCACTGTCTTGGATCATGTCTCGAACGAAAGGCTGCGTGGACTCACTCAGGTCAGAGACGTTGTTCGTACCGCCTTGAAAAGAAAGTGGCTCTGGGTGCATAAAGTTGCTAATGATCATGACTTGAAGTGGAGCAGAACTGTGATCGATTGGACACCACGAGGGCCTAAGCGAGGACGCGGAAGACCGCCCACAAGATGGAACGATCTCTTCATGCGAACTATCGGACCTACGTTCCTGAGACAAGCAAGAAATCATGAATGGCCCTCCATGCACATCAGAGCCTACTCTTGATAAATGTGTTAAAATCCAAAAAAAATGGTTCGTTTGTCCTTCATCTACCCCCGTTCAAGAGAGAGAATCTCAAAGTATCTTTTTCTCACAGAACCGCTCGATTATTAAATAAATTGCATTTGATTTGTAACCCCAAATTGTCAATCCCCGTTATTAAGGTTCACTTATTCAAACACCCTGACTTACCTCGTGTTTTAGGAATAGAAGTTTCGAATCTTTGAGCTGCCCTCCAATCCATCCCCATCCATTCCCGTCTCCTTTTCCCTTCCATCTTTCGATCTACCTCGTCAAGTCATGCACCTATATCCAGTCAGACATACACTGGATAAGCGGACTCCTCCATCCGTTTACGAGACTCCCTCTCCTCGATACTCGAATTGTGTGACTCCATGAGAAGATCGATCCCACCCCTTCCCCTCCCCTCCCCTCCCTCCTACCCCGTCCCCTTTCAACACGCATCCTTCCCTTTGTTGTATTCTTACTAACTTTATATTTCCTCGTACATCCTGTACTTGTTGAAGCACCTTCAGTGGTGTACGATAAATAAATAAATTAAATAAATGCTTACGCGCATCCTCTCCTCAGGATAATACAATTCCTTTTACGATACTTTAGCGGGCTTATGCACTCTTTTTGCTCACTAATATGATACAAAAAGATGGAAATCAAACAGCGCAGTTTTTTTCTTCTAGATTTGCAGCGGTTAAAAACAGCTGAAAATGTTCACCTTATTTTGAAAGAATTGTATGTATTCGATCTCTAAATTGCGTGAGCATCCCCAGTTTCTATTTGATAACAACATAATGACTTGTGTGGGCTGATCTCATGACAAATGGTTTGTTATTGCGCTGTATAATCTTTGTGACATTTATCATTCGTTCTAGCGTTGCTAGGGGAGCAATACAATGAATTCCTTCTTCCTCTCGTCCGAACTTCAATCGACTATAGTAATCGGACAACGAGTTCTCTTTTGCTGTTCTATTGTATTCAATATTATCGCCTTTGTTTGTCTTATCAAAGAAACACCAGAGAATCAATCGAAATTTCGAAACTACTTATTCTACATTCAGGTATTTTTCGGTACCTTCAGTAATACTCCAATTTTAATTTAGATACTCGCGGCGATAAATGACATAAATCTCGATGTACTCTTCAAACCGTTTCCACTCTTTCCAGAACTAGGAGCTTTCTGCAATGGTGTCCTGTGCAGCCTCGGAGTGCCCATTCATTATTCATTCGTCAGTTATTTTTTGTATGATTCATCCAAATAACTTTGATTGGAGGCATTGAGTGTATTCATCGTGGGCAACATCGGGGGGTCAATCATCATTTGTTTTCTTTATCGACATCAGAGCATCGTCAGGGATAGCAGTCGACTCAGTAAGGTGAGCATTGGTGACTTGTTCCGAGTGAATTCGCGCCTTCTCAACTACAGAAAAGACATATTTGAGTTTTCAGAAAACATTCAATTTCATGAAGTGGAGCTTGATCGTGGTGTACACTATTCCTGGAATTGTCAGTTTCTCCGTCGAATTCGATGGAAGTCAAACGGAATACCTAATCGATAATGTTAGAAAGACGTGCTAAATTTGAGAATGCATAGGAACCATTTCAGTTTCCATATGGAGATTTGACTTGGATCAGAAAGCGGGGAATGTATGAATATTTCAAGAGAACCTCACAGATAATGGCTATTCCCATCGTTACTCTAATGGTAAATCAATTAGAGTGTAAAGGTGAACCTCGACATTTAGGTGCTCTTTATTGCTGTTATTATCCTCTCTGTGATAATCTATCAAATCGTATCGAATATCATAGGAGATGTGAGTGTAATATTCCCCATTATTGATAAAAACTTGATTCAGACTCTACGAAGTGTAAGAGCAGTGAAAAGAAACAGACATGCACTAGTTGTTCTGCTTATTCAAGTCAGTTTTTTCTTCGAAGAGCCAAATATCCGCCACATTTCAGCTCATAGTTCCTGTTTTAATGATCATAATCCCAGCAACTGTAATGATGCTCGGAATCATGCTGAAAACTGTGATTCCATATAGTTTGTTAAAACTTTCTCAACAACAAAAAACAAATATTCATGAAACATTCCAGAAGTTTGTCTCTTCTCATTTGAACTTCTCACAGTTCACACTATCACTCATAGTGTGGTCCTTCTGTTGATTACTCCTGCTTATCGGAACTTTATCAGAAGTTTTCTCAGTCAGCTGATTCGGCCGAAGGTTTGTAGGTAGAGCAAGCGTGATCTACACAACAAATTCTCCAGATTTCCCATCGGGGAAGAATACAAACGACGAGCGAACAATGTAATAAGGAATTCCGACATATCACTAACACGAGGGATATTTCATCGGTTCAGTGTCTAGACAAGGACAGACAGACGAATTGATGTTAGCCTTCCTTTCAGTTGTAGTTGTCTGGCTGAATAAACAATACAATAACGGGTTGTCACAAGATTTCCTTGAAATTATGAAAACCGTAAAATTTTATTCCCACGGATATGTTTCGAAGAGGCTTTTCCGTCATAGGGGACTCCGTTGTGACTTGGATATAGAGCACAACGAAAACGCTCATGACTATACCGCCCACAATCAAATGTCGCCATAATATTTATTCACTAGTAACTAGCTAGCATTTCTACAGGCGCGACACTATGAACGTTTTCTACATCTCTTCCGATCTTCAGTCAACCATAGTAATCGGGCAACGAATTCTGCTATACGTTTCAATTCTTTTCAATCTGACAGCATTCATTTGCCTATTTAAAGAAACACCGGAGAAGCAGTCGAAATTTCGCTACTACCTTTTCTACAGTCAGGTTATATTGGGTTGAGGAATAAGTAACGCTCGTTTTTGAGCATCGTGTTTGGGCTCATATATCTCCCGCCAATCAAATCTAAACGAGCTGACTTTATAGCATTTTTTCAGGGTATGCTCGAGTATCATAGCCGTTATTATTAGAAATATCACGCTTCCTGTGTAGGAGAGAAATTTAGATTTCAATGTACCTGATATTTTTCGAAAATTTTAGATTTTTTTCGAAATTGTGTAATTTAACGTGGAAACTGTTCGGTAAATTCACACATTCTCAGGTGAGCAGTCCGATACTACACCTCTTTCATGGTGAAGTGAGAATGGTGCTCGATTCATTGTTGTATTTTTATAGACGTTTCAAGGGGAACGTTCGTGAAAAATTGCAGTTCACTTAACTTATTTGTCTACCTTGAGGATCGAAGGTGCTGGCCTATACACTAGTGCGCTCCAGTCACTCACTATGGAGCTATATTATCACTATAAACATTTGGTGCTACTTATGCTCCTATTTGAAAAATAACAGTTTTCCAAAAATATTATTTTGTAACGGAATCAAAAGAAATGCGTGTTTTGAGGACTTTGGATTAAACCATTCCCAAGACATAGTAGCCATTCTATAATTGTGGCCACTTGGTGGATGATAGTGCAAAAGTTGCTCGTCCATTTAACCATCTAAGGCCTTACATTCAATTAGTACGGTTTACAGGAAATAGCAATAAATGTCGATTTCGAGGCTTGTTTTTCTATATCGGACTTACGAGCAATTTAACTCATAAAGAGAATGCTCCACACTTAGCAAAATTCGTCCATATTTTCAACAGGAAAGGTACTCCATATTCAAGCATAATTGAGGTCTTTAGATCTATTGCTAAGAAAACGCGGCTAGCAAAACTTCTTTCGGTCAGTAACTGAAAATCCTACACTCTCGTTAGGCGCATATCTCACACAGGCCTTTACTTGGATATTCCTCTGAATATCATCAGTGTAATGTATAACCATGATACTTTACTACTGCAGCTTAATTGTGGCTCAATAATTATTCTTCCCTCAATGCTGACCTGTCAAAATCTCAGGGTGAGGTGCGACAACTTTGAATTGAGCCGGCCATTGTGATCGCCTAAATGATCGGAGATATATGATATAGTGTGCGCTAAAGAGAGTATCCAAGCCCTTATCGATCATCAAAAACCGGAATATAATTGCACATTTTAGAAAGACGGGAGAGGTCATAATCTGAAATTGGAAAAACGAGCGTTACTTATTCCTCAACCCGATATTTTAAAATTTCATGTCTCCACAATTTTCTTCTGCTTCTTAATTTTATTAATTTTTTCTTAATTTTCTTTAAGATTCTCGCGTTTATAAATGACATCAACTTCGATGTTTTATTCGAAGTATTTCCGTTGTTTCCTGTTTTTGGAGCATTTTGCAATGGTTTTCTATGCAGATTTGGAGTACCCATTCATTATTCCTTCGTAAGTTTTACAATGCACTGTAATAATAAATACACAGTGAGAATAAAGGGCCTCACCGTTCTTATCTTGGGCAACATTGGAGCATCAATTCTCATTTGTTTTCTCTATCGCCACCAAAGTATCGTAAGACATAGCAATCGATTCAGTGAGGTGAGTATTTTATTCTGCCTGATACGATTAAAAGAATTTTCCAAACTTCTCAGAAAACGATTAAGCTCATGAAATCGACTTCGATAGTAGTCTACAGTATTCCCGGCATCGTGATTTTCTTCATTGATTTGGATTCCAGCAAAACGGAATTTCTGATTAATACTGTCAGAAAATGAAACTTCTTTATAAACCTGTTATATTTTTCAGTTCCCATACGGAAATTTGACCTGGATTAGGGAACGAGGAATGTACGTAATTTACGAGATTACACCCGTAACAACCGCGATTCCAATCGTCACTCTCGCAGTAATTTATCCAAAGAAGAAACATTGATTGCAGTTTATCTCAGGTTCTGTTCATTGCTCTTTTCCTTCTTGCGGTGATGATCTATCAAATGTATTCGAATATCATGGGTGATGTGAGTTATGTAGCATTTTATTCGATATCAAATTGTTTCTGTAGACTGTCCGAAGTGAGAAGGCTGTGAAAAGAAACCGACGAGCACTCCTCGTTCTACTCATTCAAGTAAATTGTTTATCAAAAAACCAAACAATATCATGCATCTTTCAGCTGATCATTCCACTTCTATTGATTATAGTCCCAGCGACGATTTTGATGCTCGGAATTGTGCTGGAAACAGTGATTTCGTTTAGTTCGTATAAAATTTCATAGATGTACATAACAATCAATCATTTCAGAAGTTTGCCTCTTCTTATTCCAAATTCTATTATTTCACACCACCTCTCACAGCCTCGTACTTATTTTGATAACTCCGGCCAATCGTCGTTTCATCAAAAATTTCCTTCGTCATTTGGTGCGACCAAATGCTGACATGCAAAACACGATGTATTCTTCAGGTTTTCCGTAGAGGAAAATACATACAATCAGTGAGCCGTACAATATGGAAACCCGACCGATAACTCTCGCGAGGGATGCTTCTTCTTCTATGAAGGAGCTAGATAATGAGAGACGAATGAGTTGATGCTCTAATTCTTTGTTATTGTGAAGTTTGCCTCACATCGAGCATCGATTAAAGTTGTTATCTCGATTGTGAATCTTTTTATTCAAGCTCAAATTGCACGCGCATTCTTTATCATTAGCGTGCCTTGAGATCGACCTTTCCGATCGGAGGACGAGCCTGAAACGATAGTTGTGCTATGGCTACAGGAGCTGATGCACAAACCGATGACTTATGTTGCTTGGGATTGAAAGGACGGACGGGCATAGTTTTCTTTGGATCTGGTTGAGCCTGAATGTATCTTATGCACTCTTGATTATTGATTGAACAAACGTTGACAGATGGTTTCTTCTCATCATCTTTCATCAGCAACGTCTTTTCTTTCTTCGTTACTTTTTTTGAAGTCCGTCGAGTCACGTGCAGCAGGGATCTGAATAGAGAAAAATTCAGTTTAAAATGAACTGAATGAAGACACATTTTACCAACTTATCCTTTCAGGGAACACCAGTTTTGATGATAGCATATGGAAGAGGAAACCCGCCCCGTCATGCGGTGCGACTGCTTTCGATTTTCTCTTCAGGACTTCGTCCTTCATCGGTTCTTTGAGCTTATTTAAGACAAGTTTGCCGTGATAGATGGGAGACCCTTGAAAAAGAACTGTGCTTTCCGCCTTTCAATAAATCAACTTACAACTGCACTAGGCTTTATTGGAGCCGCCTTAGAGACCTACGTACTGTTACGTCTAATGGATTAAAATTACGATCTTCTATCTCACCGTGGCCGTCGGTCCTTTCCCATTCTCCCCCTTCGGCTTCCCAAAACCCGCTTGTTCGGCGAATTGTGCCTCGATCTTGGATTCGTCGACTTTAGGGATTTCTGAAGGAGAAATTTATGCAGTAATGCTCTTCAAATAGAGTAAGCTCACCATCAATTACGACTTCGTCCAGGATTTGAGGAGATTCAGCAGGGGCAGATTTGACCTCCATGATAGCCGGTTTGATGAGGCCACCTCTGGGAATCTCTGAAGAAATAATTTGTAGTTCTTCTTCTCCTTCTTTTGTGCTAACAAATACACACTGTAATTACTGAAACACCGTCAGTGTGGTATGATAAATACAATAAAAAAAACAAATCAGAATTAAATACATTACGAATGTTCTATGCACAAATATTTGTTAGGAGTGATTGGAGGTCTTACCTGCAACAACGATCTCGTCCACGTTTTCAGGGGCATCTGGAGTAGACTGGGAATCTACGACAGCCGGCTTGAGAAAGTCCGGAATGAGATCGGAGAAGTCGAAGGCCGAAGAGAAGGAAAGAAGAGCGAGGAAGGGAACGAGGGAAATGATCCTCATCGTTGAATGATACTTCTCTCTTCAAGATTGACATTTTTATATCGGGTATGGAATTCGGAAGATGACACTTGCTTGATTCCGCGAAACCGATAGAGAAAAGGCGAATTGTGGAGACGATTCAAACATTGTAACGAGAGAGTTGGACGATCGAGGAGAATCACAGAAACAATTTGAAGGATTTCTGAATGTAATGAAGGGCAGGCTTTTTCTTCGCCGCTGCCAAGTTTTTTTTGGGATGAATCTTCTTGCTTATGTTTTATTTCTGTACACTATACGAAACATTTCATCTTTATCTCTTCCTTCTCTAGATGATTCTATAGTATCCATGCTCCTCTTCCTCCGTTGGTTCATAGGCAGGAGATGCAGTCTCAACAGAAGCTGTTCTCTTGGGGCACGAGCAGTACGCGGCATCAATTCCGGGAAGTCCAGGAAGACCGGGCTGAAAGGAGGCGTATTGATACAAGATGGAGCAATCGATAAATCATCAGAAAGTTGCGTCGATCTATTACGTGAAATACGTTTCTGTTGATGAAAAACTATCATTTCAACTCACGATGCCCGGTTGTCCATCAGCTCCCGCGAATCCGTCCATACCAGCAGGTCCGGCCGGTCCAGGCAATCCATCGGGGCCCTCCTCAGCCACCCCACCCGGACCTGAGGGTCCAGCAGGTCCGGCGCGACCGGGCATGCCGGGAAGACCGGGTGGTCCAGGCAGGTACTTGATACCGTTGCGCCCAGGTTGGCCCATTGAACCGGGTCGTCCGGGAGTTCCTGAAATGATCGATTGAGTAGAGCTGATGGCACACTTCTTATTCGAAATCTATTATTAGGATTCCAGCGAATGAAACAATGTACTCCTACCGAGTGCTCCAACATCTCCGGGAGGTCCGGGAGGGCCGGGCTGTCCTCTTCCGGCGTATGTTCCTTCTCCCTTGGGCCCGGGCATACCCGGCAGACCGGCTGCTCCAGGGTTGCCAGGGCTTCCTTGGGGTCCGACGGGTCCGGCTGGGCACACGATGCAATCTCTTGGCGTCGAGTAGGTCATCACTCCGGCGGGTCCATCGACTCCGTTAGGTCCGGCCGCTCCGGGCTCGCCATTGGCTCCTGGGGCACCATCGTAGCCACGGTCACCGGGAGGGCCAGGAGGGCAGGAGTTCTGGTGGATGTTGCAGTCTGAAGTTAAAGCAATAGTATGTACTTTAAAATACATTTGACCTTTTCAATTCAATGACGACATGAAAACTGACTGCATTGACTGGGCAGTTCCACCTGCCTCTTGGTTCGGAAGAGAGAGGCGATGGATGGATTGGCGACTCGTCTCGATTCCTTGACTGCGGGTCCTGATTGAGCCATCGGGAGAACCTCCACCCACGCATCGTCGGTCAATTTCTGAAATGGGAGAAGGGTGAATAAGCCTGTCCGCCAAGATAATTTAGCCTAATCTTGAGAATTTTGCGGACAATCTCCATACTTGGAATTCGCTCATCTCCCTCATGGCCTCATCGTAGAAGTCGGAGACGTCGTCGATGATGCAGACGGAGGCGAGGCCGGCGAAGAGAACGGCAGAGAAGGAGATGAAGATGGAGAGACAGACGGCCATCGTCGTTCGATCACCCATTCTGACCATGTTATTTAGTTGAAATAATTATTTTGCTTGAAATTGAAATGAATGGTGTGATAAAGCAGCAGCCCAGTGAATCGATAAGATCCAAAAAAAGAAGGTAAGATCGAGGCGAACACAAAAGCGGCGCTGCATTGGGAGGAAATGGCAATGAGAACAACGAAGGGCAAAGAAAGGAGAATGGAGATTAGATCGGAACTGGTCTGTTATTGGGAAAAGTTCGAAACGATCGAAGAAGGAAGTGTTCCCAAGAGATGAAGAGATTTATCAGGAGAAATGTTCTATCGAGGATCAGAAGCGTCATGTACAGAGAGATAAGAAAAACTGGCTCAGTAATGAAATGGATGATCAGTGGGGTGAGACACCTGCAGGGAAGGCAAAGAATGGGATAAAGGGTTGAAAGTGAGAAGGGAGGAGGGAGGGAGGGGGGAGGGGAGGGGCAGGTTCTCTTCCCCTTTGGCACTGTCTTTTGGGAAGCGAGGAGATTGCAGATAGAGATAAGATGGATGAGTTGGTGGGGGGGGGGGGGGAATGGTGTAACGTTTACTTGGCAGATCGAAATCGTGTTAGACTACTCGTTCAATGACGATATTCTGCTCCTTAGGAATTTTGATGGGCCGGGAAAGAGGCTGGAGATCAATCTCTGCTCCAGGGCGAGCTGAGAGTCGATGTCGTTGAATGGTAGCAGTGAGACCGAGGAATAGTTCGGCCCTAGCCAGACTCTCGCCTATACAGACTCTCTTCCCAAGGGAGAAGGGAAGAGTACGGTCAACCAGATCCTGAATGAGTCATACTCATTGTGAAATATCAAGTGTTCAGTGAATTGATACACTAGAGATCGTGAGCTTGAACATAACAAATCCGACGTAATACGCCATATTTAATTCATTTCCTGTTCACTCGCCTTCTTCAGTCCCTTCCCGTCCTCACTCAGGTACCTCTCTGGCCGGAATTCCTCTGGGTTCTCGAACATGGGATCGTGAGCCATCACGTAGTGAATGTCAGCATTGACGATTGTGCCAGAGGGAATGAAGTGACCCTTGAATTGGCATTTTATGCATCATCTATACCTTTTCATCATCAGCCTCAACTCACCCCAACCTCCGTATCTCTGGTTGTCATTCTCAGTCCATTTGTGCCTAAAATGTTGGCGAATCGCTGAATCTCGTGGACGACCGCTCGAGAATACGGCATCTGAATAGATTCTTCCATCTTCGAAGGATGGCGTCATCTTACCTCAGTCTGATCTTTCAACGATGGGATTCTGTCTTCCCCCACAACAGCGAGAATCTCAGAACGAAGTATCTCCTGTGATCGGATTTATAAGAAGATAACGAAAGGTATGGTTTTGTATACCTGTATCTTAGTGTGTTTAGCCAGAATGAGCATGGCCCATCTCAACGTTGTCGTCGTCGTTTCTTGACCAGCCAGGAAGAATTCAGAACACGTTATCATCATATTGGCATTTGTGCTGTTTATCTATCTAATTTTTAAGCTCTTGTTGACCCTAGAAAGATGCTCACTCCAGTCTGTCGTTCTTTGCCATTCTTTGCTTGTATGCGTGCACGAAGCACGTTGGTTCCTCGTCCTCTTTGTAGCTCTCCATCGCACGATCAACGCAATCGACGATGTACTGATTGATCTGAAAATTATGGTTAATGTCTACTATTGCATTTACTCGCTACTCACAAATCTGGCGTGTTCCTTGTGCTTGTGGAATGTATGATAGCCGATTACGGGAATATTGTTGAGGAAGGGAAATGCAATGCCAAGAAGGACGAACTTATTCTTCCCGATTTCACTCATAATCTGAAAATGCCGAGAATATATTTTAAAATCTAATTTTCTTACCGAATTGAGATCCTCGACGTAACGAATGAGTGCGTCGCAGTTATCGTATTCATAGCGGAAACCAAAGAGAAGCTCGTTGATTATATTGGCGATCATGATCTAACAAACAATATTTCCTCTAATTGCTTTCCCATGCCAGACCTGTATCGGCCATCGCATGTTCACGTTTTCCTTGTCCTTTATCATTTCCAGATGTTTGAGATAATTGGTAACCGAAGAGTTGACCTGCCAGTTCTTGAATAAATCGAATAAGGGAATCGGGACGATACCAACTGCTCCATTAGATTCTTGCCCATCCCGAAATCTCTCAGAATCGAGATTGCAGTTCTTCGTTGTTCCCGCCAAATTTCACCGTTAGAGTTAACCACGCCTCCATCATCCGAGAACGATCGAAGCAGTTTGAGCATACGAAGCTGCGGGCGATCAACAAAGTCATCGCCTACAGTATCCATTTCACGACTTTCGAGTCCCTTCTATCGATAACTAACCTTTCTCTATGAATGCCTCTCTGATGAGGCGATAGTCTTTGATGTGGATAATGGGCAGAGGGAAGAAAACAGTGCACAGTCCATTGAATCCATCGCTCAGTCGCTCATAGGATTTGTCTAGACTACCGAAATCCATCTGTAGATTGCCGATTGAATAAGTGCGGATGGTTGAAGAGAAACCTCAAGAAAATTGCCGATGAATGGTAGTGGAGTGGGTCCTTTGGGGTATCCGGAGACGAATTTATAGTATCGGATGAGGGAATAGACGAGAAGGAGAAGGATGCCAATGAAGAGAGGGATCAGCATGGTTGAAGAATGGAATATTGATGGGAAGACAATCAACATCTCTCCTCTATAAAGGGAAGAAGAGAGTGTAGTGTGCGTCGAGTGTGTGTGAAATCTGTTTGTCGGGTGACAGAACAGAGAGAACTAATGCAAAGACGAAAAGAGGAAACATCACGAGAAGATCAGATTGAAGGGTAACTATTCTTGGAAGCAGTGAGCAGATCAATTATCTAGTGAATCTCAACTTTCTGTAGATTTCTTTTTTTTTTCGCTTATGATTGAATTTTCTGCCATTAGAGCTTCAATATTATTTCTTTTTAATATTCTGCATATTTCTCCGATACCGTGACTTCTCAACGACAGAAGCTAATTGTAAAATCATAGATTTTGAAATAAGATCAGTTCACAATTATCATCATTTTACTGTTCCGATGCTAGTATCCGTACAGTTTAGGAGCGGTAAAGAGCGTATAATTTACTTTCAAAATTTTCAACCTTGTTTACCGTTTCTCGATTTCGTGTTAATTTCATATAGAATTGTTAATTTTACGTCAAGAACTGACCTCATGAATGATCTTATGCTCAGGTTGCGGTCTATGGAGGCGTTAATAGAATCGTTCGAGGATCAAGTGGATACGATTCTCAAGGAGGTTCGAGATGGCTTTGTCTCGATCTACACGGGCAGTTTGCCGGATGAAATCATCTCTTTCCTTGATGAGGGACTTTCCATCGACTTAGAGGACGAAAAGGTTAGAATTAATCTAGCGTTATCTGCACTCGTTGAACAGTAATGGAATCTGTTTTTTTAGTCAAATTGTTTTTAAATATATTTTATTTATTTATTACAGAGCATTGGTAACATGGTCCTCTTCCTCGTCCAAATTGACAAACTAAGCGAACGACTAGGACTCGAAGGAAAGGATCCTGGAACCATGGTAGATGTGAGTTATTCTAGTTCTTTTGTTGAAACTACATAAACTTTTCGTTAAACCGTGTGCTCATTTTTATTATTTTCTCATTCATTCTCATAATCAATTATATCATCTTACAGGGTCCAGAGAAGGTGCTGGCCATGCTCATTTCCGTGCTTCGATGCGTGATCGGTCAGCTGATTACGGTACTCGAGCCATCGACGAGCAATGGAGAAAGAGGAACTACACTCATGAGTGCATTGGAAGACGTCAAGAACGAAGTCGAAGACGAGAATGGCTAGTGGACCTATTTATTTCACTTACTTCAATTACTTGCATGCAAGTATTTATTTATTTATTGTGAAACTGTGGTTACCCAAGTCAAGCATACTAGACGTACTGGAAAATAGTGATGGAATGTGATTGAAGGTTGGGGTAGTTAGCAGTGCAGTTATAGTGTGTTCTGTGACAAAAATGAAAGATGTGTCGATGTTTTTATTGTAGCAAATATTCATATGTATTTCAGCAGAAGCCATTGATGTCAACGAGAGTGATATTCTCGGCGCATTGAATGCACTGAGCGAGGAAGGGACGAGGAAGCGCAAGTATATTCCCGGTGAGAGGTGTTATTTTGTTATTTTTTTAAATTTAAAAATTACGATGCTCTGTTATCTCAGGCACAGGAGGTCGTCGTGGGCCGATTACAAGCAACAATGCAGCATTACTGTGAGTTTGATGTACAATCCCACAGTTTAATATTTAATTAAAATCTATATAAGACGCCGTTCGCCTTATTTTCGAGCAAGGGTTGGCACAGCTCAAAAAGTCCAATTTTGTGAAACTGTGTGATTTGGGGTTATCGAGGATGGTGAAGGCGATGGGCATATTCATTTTGTCCACAGACCCCTCGTTGGCTCCAGATGGCGTCACGTCGAAATCACGTTTTTGCGTGCTAATCGGCTTCCGAGAGACCTAATTTTTGTAGAAAATTGTTTCTGGGGTAGAATTGCATGGCGAACACGCCTGTCTAGTTCATTTTTCAAGATTTTCAAAAATAATTTTATAAAAGTGAACTTTTCGCATATGTCTATGGGAGTGATCCCATGTGGATAGCTCGATCGGGCATGACGAGAGGATTCCAAATATATTTTTTCATGCAATATAAGCGTGCGGTTTTCGAGTTATGCGACTTACAGTGTTGTGAAAGTGCAAGGAAAAGGGCTCAATCGCCTCTTCCTCTCTCCTCGATCGCTTCCCTGACCCCGCGTGACGAGAGAGCATGGGGAATGGAGAGTGCGCACGAGAGAGGAGGGAGAGGGAGGGGAGGAAAGGTTCATTTCCTTGCACTTTCTCAACACTATAAGTCGCATAACTCGAAAACCGCACGCTTATATTGCATGAAAAAATATATTTAGAATCCTATCGTCATGCCCGATCGAGCTATCCACATGGGATCACTCCCATAGACCTATGCGAAAAGTTCACTTTTATAAAATTATTTTTGAAAATCATGAAAAATTAACTAGACAGGCGTGTTCGCCATGCAATTCTACCCCAGAAACAATTTTCTCCAAAAATTGGGTCTCTCGGAAGCCGAGTAGCACGAAAAAACGTGATTTCGACGTGACGCCATCTGGAGCCAACGAGGGGTCTGTGGACAAAATAAATATGCCCGTCGCCTCCACCATCCTCGATAACTCTAAATCACACAGTTTCACAAAATTGGACTTTTTGAGCTGTGCCAGATCCGTCCAGATTTGCTCGAAAATAAGGCGAACGGCGTCATAAATCACTTTAAAATATTTATTGCTCTCTCCAGTGGACCGGAGATCGCACATCATCGACCGATTGTTCTGAAGGGCCGAACACTGTCCAAATCCATCGATTTCTCAGAGATTGGGCAACAAATAGAGGAGGTCGATGTACGGTACATTTTTGTAGAATATTATCTTCTATTTATGATTTTACTGGATACATTGACTTTAACAGCGCTTGATTATTTCCTGTCATTGGTGAACCCAATCCGCCATATATTCTGGTCCATTATTATCACAGATTCTGCCACTCCCTTTGAAAAAAATCTTGTTGTTCTCCTTCTATGCGCCTATCCAAAGACCTCAGATATATTTCTAGGCGGAAGTAATTTTTGTTCTTCCAGCCGGCTATAAATGGATGTCCCTTCTGCCCGTTGAACACATTGAAGACGACGGGAGCTCTTCCCCGATCTGGTCTATACACACGGCATATCAAGGAAGTACACAAGGATAAGTGGACAAGGTGAGCTATTCACGGCATCAGATAAAGCACATTATTTTTCAATAACATCCGTTAAACCACCCCTTCTTGCCTCAAGATGACAAATATAATGAATTCCGGACATGTACATGCCAAAGAGTGTTATTTTGCGTTAATTCAACACTATGAATTGCCTAACAGATGGGAAGGGATGGTTTAACCTTTTTATAATTTTTTTCCCTCAGTATAGAACTATTTTCAGCTACGCTAAAATCAAGTGTGCAGCCAAAGAATGCGACTATCGAGCCATCAACCTTCATTCGATGAAGTGCCATTGCTATGTAAGTATTTAAAAAAAATTTGATTTCAACCTCATTCGATGCAGACGATTTTCAAGTTTGACAATTCAAAATACATATAGCAAACGATAAACGATGTGTTGTATGAGTTTGGCACGGTTTGGCTCATTAATTAATTCGAATTGCAATATTATCACTGATGATGTTTCAGACGATGCACACTCAGATGTATGATTCGTGGATTGCGAGCGGTCGATTGAACCTTCCTAAAGGTACACTTATTACGGTAGCTAATATATTTATCGATCTATCCCCTAGTATGTCTTCTATCAAAAATAATGCCATAAAATGGTGGTAACAGGATTTCTTCAGTCATTCTATTTTATCCTCTACTCTTATTATTCCAGGCTCGTTCTGTCCATTCTGTGTTGAGAAGAAGTGCATTCTGTACAGTCTCGGAGATTACAAACAACACGTCGATGAGTGCCATCTAGAGGAGATACACAAATACGTGAGTATTTTATTTGTGTATGACAGTATGTTATGGTTGTGGTTCAATAAGTTTCAATAAGTATGGTTCAATAAGTTATTAGTATGGTTCAATAAGTTATTGTATTTAGCATATTTTAGTGAGACATTGATCGATCTTTTAATTACATAGCAGAATCATCGTTTGGTTCAGTATCTATCAATTCGATTTGCTCCAGGCGCCACCACTTGGATGTTCGTGCAAGAAGTTGTTTGGAGGGACGAACGACCTATTCATTCACTGGGCAAGGGTTAGTATTTTGAATGTATTAGCCCTAGATTGTTGTTATTGATCAGATGATAGTTTTTTGTAATATTTGTAAATCAATGCGTTGCTTTTTATGATTTGATTCGAGTCTGAAGATCACAACACGATTTCAATTGGTAAATGGGAGAGTGAAAAAGCTTATTATAACATGTGTTGCTTTTTCAGGAATCATGTGCGGGCACTCCTCTCCTCCTTCAATCTCTGCCTCTTGCCCCTCAATTATTTGCTCAACCATTTAAGAAAACGACCAAGAAGTGATCCTTTATTTTCGATCATTTGAAAACATTTTTGTCAGATAAAACACATTAGATGAAGCTGTTGAAAGATTGTCGTTCGCATCTGTTGTCTTAATGGCTGCAGTGACAGAAATAAGTTATAGAATACGGAGAAAAGAAAGGATATTTCGTCGAAAATCGAATTGCTTCAGTTATTCCATCTCTGTACTTATTCATTATAGAAGCATCGTGTGATGATATCGCATCGGTGGTCACGCAAAAGGTATCTGAAAAAGAATCGAATGGATGTAAATTTATTCTGGTGCAATACTGTGTGAAAATGAACAAATTACGCGGAAGAAACAAAAGGATCCAAATACATCTTCATCAACAATAAATGAGCTACACACTTCAAGTGAGTTCCAAGTAACTACTTCTACGAGTAAATGTGAAGTAGATTTGATCCTCGCAGTTCTATGATTATCGAACACTATCTGTGCAGGAAATGTGAGCTAACATCATCACCGAGAGACTGAAGATGGAAGAGAAAACTACTAGCGAAAATGAAAGGGGCGATGTGATCTAAATGAACAAGAATAAGATCAGGTGGTAGTATAAAAATTATTGCAAGAACCGATGGTCAGCAAATGAGTACGAACGAATGAGATCAAAGGAAATCGAGACAAAACGGTTTGAATGACTTCTAATGAAAACAAGGGCGTAGCGGTATTTTAATTAACAGAAACGATGTCTAGTGGAAAACAATGGATAAACTGGCATCGAATACAGGGAGTAATAGTAATAGCCACTCAGTTTCTAGTCGTGCTCGGTCCCGCACCGTCGTTATACTTCATGTTTCCCAGCTGAATCGAGTAGGCGAGCCCATTGCTATACTGAGCAACGATCTGAAAAAAATGACTATTCTTCAAGGGAATGACCTAAGCTTCCTCTCATTAGATAATTACGGTATGAAAAACGATTACTGAATTTCCGCCAGGGTTAGTTCAATAATTATCACCCCAATAACTACCGTATCCTCAGGGAGTATATTTGGCTTCCTCTCGTTAGATCGGGTGGAGCGTAGGCAGTTACGGTATCGGATACGACTATTTCAGTGCGGTAGATCACGACTGAGACTATCTTTTAAAATTATATTAATGCTAACCGAGGGGAACAGGCGAGTGGCGAGTATCGAATCCACCGCGTGAATGACATCAGTCACCTTCTTGCCCTTGGTCATCTCAGTCATGATCAAGAAGTACGGCACCTCAAATAAATAGAACATAAAAAATAAAGTGAATCTAATAGACCCTATATTACAGTATTACTATAGATTATCCATCAAACTCTGGCTTAGTCTCTAAACAGAAAAAATCCGTGTGGTGAATTATGAACTATCATGTCAAGGATAAAAAATACGCCAATATTTGGCATTTCCACGCAATTGAATTCCATTAGAAGTCTACAGCTTTGGGTGGATCATTAAATACTTTCCCGTAATTCGGTAGACAAAAAAACTATCGACAGAATCACCGTATCATAATATATTATGAAGAAAAATAACAATAGCTACAGTAATTGAGTATATACAGTGCTAGTCCAGATTGATCTACCGTACCGCTCCATGCGGGTAGTGGGCGACGATTCTTGCGACAGCGTGGCCGAGGAACATCTCGACAGCATTGGCGTCGAGTGCACGCGTGAGGTCGAGTCCCGCAGTCTCCGCCCACTCCGCGTACGCATCGAACGACCAGATCTTGATCTAAAATTTAATAATTACAGTATAACTATAAACACGGTAATTGAACAACTATAAAGACAATAGCTGTAGCCAAGAAAATTATTGAAGTGATGAAAGGTCATCACACTATTACCGTAAGGGTACAATATATTGATATATGTTACCATATATGTTAAAAACATATGTTACCAATCATTTATGATCATTGATAAAAAAAATTACATACGCCTCTCAGTTCGTTTTGCTTGAGAATCTTGGCCGGAGCGATGGATTGAGCGAGGGATGCAGCTCTCTTTCTGTTGCCCTGCATCGGTAAATATTTTAATATGTGAGTGAAGAAAAGGTTTGATACGAATTAAAAAATTTTTATGATAGCTAATAAACCAGGATAAAAACACTGAGCTACTCCACTCTTGATCCACGTACTCTCGTGAAATAGCGAGCCAAAGTCTTCACTGTACACGATAAGCTCTTTGAAGAAACCATCTAGTCAATGTCAGCTCAGCCTTGAAAGTAAATAGTAAATATAGCAAATACTAATTACCTGGGGTGCAGTGTACGATGGCTGGATGGAGATCAGTTCGGTCAGTGTCTTCTCGAGTGCATCTTCCATTCTCGAACGACGAGAAGCCATCGACGATGTCTGGGCTGTCTGCGAAAAGTACATTATCGATTTCACTCAAATCGGTTATTTTCGTAAATTAGCATGTCCTTTTCGCCTAACTTGACTGACTATCTCTCTGTGATAGCATATGGCTAATCGCTGTCATCTAGAGTAAATAAAACTCCGATAAGTTTCCCAACCTACCGTATCTGCACCGGCTGCACTCCTTCCCCTGGCGGATTGTCGAGATGAAGATGGCTGATCCGTCTGTAATCGTGGTGGATGGTTACCGTAACCCGTTTGATACTATGAATCGTTACATTATTTGGCTACAATAATAAAATACGTGTGAATTGCTATTTTAACTGCAAGCTTAAGAACCTCAGCTCTCATCAACGGGGGATATATCTAACCAAGCTATTGGCGAGATACCATAATATGAACTTAGTGTCGAGCTGCAGCATTTGGACAATTATGAAGATATATATTTCCCTAATTAGTGCAAAAACAAATTTCTACCTAATAGACTTGATATCTCGAGATGTGATAAAAATTAAAGAGAATTATAGTGCTACTTATCTCACAATTGATTGTCCCATATTGCCATCATAATAATTTTATAATGATTTATTGATATTACCGTCGCTACTCACCTTGTCTACTCACCGTCGCGAGAGATCCATCGACGGCATGGTTGGATCGGCGCGCCGAAGTCACCTTATGGCCCGCCTGCAAGTACTAATTAGATTAATTAGAAATAGTAACAGTCAAAACATGCTTCGCGCAGTTATTACTGTAGATCATGCTCACTCTATTTAATAATAAAATACTGCACTCGAATTATTCACCGAATCACAAATAATGGTTATCGTGCTATTTTTTCATGACTTACCGTTCCGTTGGAATCCTTGCGCTTCTCCTCGAATTGGGCGATCAGATCGGTACATCCGCTCTGCAATCAGTGACTGTTCATGAAGAGGGGAGTAAATTTCCATCTTATTTTTTTCTCTAATCACACTGTTTTAATAATAAAAATTACTCACGCAGTTGCGTTCCTCCTCCCACGATGGAGTGGTGTAGCCCCTCCACTTGATGCGGTACTCCACCTGCAGCGAATAACAGCTTATTTTCTGTTTACACAATTATAATGCTTCGCAATAAATAATGCCTATAAAAATATCATGCAATTCTCAATGCTAAACACCAACTAAAAATGCATTAGTGAGGTGGCACGGTCCTCTAACGGCATGTATCGCTTCTTTTTTTCTGACAAGAAGTGGCGCAATAGATTAAATATGTCTTTCATAATCGCTGATACGAAATGAGACTATTAATCGTCGAGTAACCCCAGTTCGATTCTTAAATATCCCTACTAATATTGGCCAATCGTAGCACGATTGTTTATACATTTGAATGAAATATTTTTATTAAGTGTTCCCTAAGTAAATAATATTCGGGGTAGATCAAGAGTCTGGGAGAGGGATCAGGGGTTATAGCCAGGGTAAAATAGGAAACTGGCACGAAATAGATGTGGGATTGTCAATTGTGTCACGATGGCAAAGGTCTCGCAACGAAATTTCGGTGCTATTTCCCGCCAAAACACTATACTATGTGTTATCTATTTTTATTTGTTTTCCCCCGCGTGTGTTTCCGCTTATTCCGTTCTTAGCATGTTCATTAAGGCGCTCATCCATCTTCAGTGTCCTATTTTCGCCTCTGTCAAATGGTGGGTGAGTAGTTTCCTTAGACGAAGAGCGGGCCGACGCTAGGAAGATGCCAAAGAGAATAATAAATCGAGAAATGATTAAATCTGATATATGTATTACGTAACGCGCGATAGGCACTCGAAAGTACATAGTTAAATCCCCACCAAATCAAGAGTCTACTTGGCGTGTTGCGTTGTGATAACCGCGCTCAGATAGGTATTGAAAAGCTGCAGTACTTCATCAATATAAATAAAAGCAGAAAAATTTAATAATTGCGACGTAAAAGTCCCCCCGCGACTAACAATATGCGGCGTAAGTGGCAAACCACTTCATAAAATCGCTATAAAAAAAGAGCAGCAGCAAAAAGCAATTTCGCGATAAATGTCTGAAAGAGAATGGTTAAAATAAGTGAAACGAGTACCTTGCCCAGCTTCGTCGTGCGCTTGTCCAGAATCTCCTCGACTTCGAACTCTAGAAAAAAAACATTGAGAAGTCCAAGCAGAACAACCATATAATTTAAAATATTGTAAACCGATAATATAATGAAACTCACTGCTCATTTTGTGTTGGATAGACGTGTGGGGGCTGTGGTTCCTCTCTGAAAAAAAAACAACTTAGACAAATAAAGACAACTTAGAACGAACGAGACACAACACGAAAATTTAGGAACACGAAAAAAAACGATAAGGGAAAGTAAGGGTAAGAGAATGTTTAACGTTTAAAAACTACCATATGAAATATCATATCATGAAATAGGGACTACCAAGTAAAATTTTAAACTTCTTTTAAAATTTATTCTTTATGTGCATTTGGGTAATCGGGGGTGCAGAATTCATTAAACATACTCAGATTTTTATGAAAAAAATAATTCAGCGAGTTTTGACCTACCCGTTTAAGCCCCGCCCCTCTTGGTGCAGTCCCGCACAAAATCGGTTCGGTTGGTCATGGCATGGTCAGTAGGTCACGAATCGCGAATTTCAAACACTTTTAATCATATTTTTCTTGTGCGGCATTAAATAAACTGGCAGCTGCGGACCTATAATTATCAATATATAGTAGAAATTAATGTTCAGGAGTTAGAAATCAGTGAAAACTCGTGCAAGGTATACGGTATCTATGATATGAACCACTAGCAATAGTTTATTTGAGTGTTTATAGGTCTTAAAGCACAGAACTCGTGCTCTACAAAGCGAATCAAATGACTGCAATAAACAAAATATAACAGAATCAATAAATTGAAGGTGTTGAAACAAGTGATTATAGCAAAGTTCAACAGCTAATTTGACAAAGACCGCTGCCATTTATTTTTCTAAAATTTTGCATGAAGTTAAATATGAGGCCGTTTGTGTTAGGATCAACAAGAGTCCAACGGAGGTCTGGAACAGGAAAAAAATCTGATGTGGTCAAATGTTGGTCCCTGGGGTAACTTTTGATTCTGAGTCGACTGATGTTTTCAGTTTTTCTATCTGAGCATTCCGTACTGAGTTATGGCACCATGTTCATTTGGTCATATTCTTCTTTTTCGATGAAAACGGCTCCGGGGAGGGTCCAATGGCCACAAATCTCGCGAACCCGACCAGAATTTAATTCTCTACAAAATGAAACTTTGGCTGAGGCTCTGACTTTTCTCATTTTCGAGAAAAAGTCGATTTTTGACACAAACGTTTAGGGGCAGAAACCCCATTACAAATTGAAAGAGCAGATTTTTTTGATCATTTTAATTCTAAAGATGAACGATTTGAATTATACTGAACTGAATTACATCACTTTTAGTGACGAAAACCTGCGATTTGTGGAGTTTTTCGAGCATAACTTTTTTCTTTCGCTGTTTCATGATCTCTAACACGAAAATTCGGTTTCCACGTGCGAAAATACGTTAGAAAATCCTATAGTCACGTATTTTTGGGAATATGACTTTTTTGACCCAAAAATGGAACCAGGAACCAGAACCAAGGTCGAAAAAGTCATATTCCCAAAAATACGCCACTATAGGAGTTCTTGACGTATTTTTCCACGTATAAACCGAATTTTCATGTTAGAGATCATGAAACAGCGAAAGAAAAAAGTTATGCTCGAAAAACCGCACAAATCGCAGTTTTTCATCACTAAAAGTGATGTCATTCAGTTCAGGAGAATTCAAATCGTTCATCTTTAGAATTAAAATGATTAGAAAAGTCTGCTCTTTCAATTTGTAATGGGTTTCTGCCCCTAAACGTTTGTGTCAAAAATCGACTCTTTCTCGAAACCGAAAAATTTAGGACCTCACCCAAAGTTTCATGTTGTAGAAAATTAAATTATGGTCGAGTTCGCGAGATTTGTGGCCATTTTGACCCTCCCCGGAGCGTGTTTCATCGAAAAAGAAGAATATGACAAAATCAACATGGTGCCTTAACTCAGTACGGAAGGCTCAGATCGAAAAACTGAAAACGTCAGTCGATTTAGAATAAAAGTTACCCCAGGGACCAACTTTTGAGCCTATGTCAGTTTTTACCTGTTCCCGGCGCTTGTTGACCCTAACGCAAACGGCCTCATATAGGTCGCACAACGATTCTATGACCAAAATAGAAGGCTGCACCTCTTAATGCACTCGCTAGCCTATAAAAATAAAAATATACAATCTTCCGTATTGAAATTTAACATGATCGCTGCCACAGATTTTCCTTATTTATTTATGTCTGACTCGTTATGATCAGGGATCCATTATTTGACAATAATTGAAGAGCTGCACCTCCTAGAAATGAATAAATCTGGGAAAAATAAAATTACTGAAGGGATTTGAATTCCCGCATTTCGCCGTTTCCCACGCCATGACACGACATTTGCCCGCCCTGATTCTAACTTTTCCGGTTCGGTGGTCCCTAATCATGAAATTTTTTTAAAATGCGTAATTTAATACTGATGTTGTACAATGTTAAATCAGCAGCGGGAACATAGACTGTGGGGAAGAGGAGCAGCGATCGATCAATCGCACAATATCGTGAAGATGATTTCGGGACTATTCCCTTCGCTCGACTTGTATTATAATATAACGGCGCTCACAATTTGTCCAATGGAAACCCGATTTATGTTATTTTTATCTGTGCTTACGAGTGCCAATAAGAGTGACGATCAGTCGTGATCGTTTTTTTCCTCTTCTTTTTCTACGTACATATTTTTTTCATCACTCCGCGGTCAGCGCATTGGTGAGGTGGAACCGGTCGAAGCACGTAGACACGTTTCTGAAGGTCAGTGATGTTAACACTCTAATTCAATCTACTTTCTACCAGCAACTGTCGGAATGGTGCACCCTGGATGGGCTGTGGTGTAGGATAAGCAAGATACGATCACGACACGCTTACTGCAGTTGGATTGAGACGACTCGAAATAATAGCTGTCATTCGTCGTCATCAGATCGTTCAGTTCAACCGACTTACTTGTGTGTTTATCTTCGATCTTTGACTTTCACGGACCGGCTATTATCGTTTTGAGGCATTTCATGTTATGCCTTCAACCGTGCATAGCGGATATTTCTCAGTACACTAGTAACAAGACGAAAATAGAATAGACAATCGTTCAATAAGGCATAGTAATCCGTGATAAAAAATATAATGGATCGAAAAATAAGTTCGTCTCTCTGTGGAAATGCGATTTCCTTTTGCACTCACAATCGTGTCATTCCTCATTCCAGTCGGTCGAGTAGCTCTCACTATCAGACATTCATCTGACATAATAACACGATGCGATTTCTCTTCAGTTCGCATTTGCCGTCTCCGGAAACGAGAATGTTCAGGGTTAGCATCGTTCAAATTTGTGAAGAGTAGAGCTAATGAATGACGGAATAGCGAGATTGTGTGCTATACTATCGTTGTTACAGGCTTCTTTCAATTATCTTTCTGGGTACCAGGCGCCTGTTCAGGTCAAATAACGTCTTACATGTGAGCGTAAATGAATTTATCAAAAAAGCACATTCAATTTTTTTGGAAGATTGCCTTGAGGGGCTCGCATCTGTAAATTAATAAAATTTATTAGATTTGAATATCGCGTTAACATACGTTCCAACGAAGTAGTTGGAGAGGACTGCCTCTCGTTGACCGTCTGTCATAGTTTTGACTTTGACCGCTACTCCCTGGATATGTTTAAGTCAATGTAGATGGTATTTCTGGGTGATCGTGCCTGTATGGTGCTGAGAGTTGCCTTTATCTTCGTCTTGAGATCAGCATCAGGCTCAGACTCCACTTTGGCGCTAGTGTCCATGAAGCAAGCCACTGAAAAATGGGAGAACGTCTCGGTATCTTAGTTGCAATACGAACAGTAGATCGTCAGTCTCTATTAGCAGAAAATATAAAACGATGAATTACTTTTCTCCTCCATGGTCATAACGGCTTCCATGACAGAGAAGCATGCGGCAACGAGGATAAGAAGAGGAAGAGAATTCATGATGAGTCGGCCTGTGTTTCCAGAAAAAAGGTTTTATAGTCGATCCGAGTATTTTCGATTGTTGTTGCTCATAGTAATCCCGGAGAGATCTATCGTCTATGGATTATGTGTGAAGATTTTCGACAGTTCTGTGACGAATTTGTGTTTTTTTTTTTACTGTTGATCAGCCAGGTGAATATCATTCTAGAACTAACAAAAACATTCACAGATAACTAATGTGTAGTATTTTCCATTTGCATGCATTAGCTCTTCATGAGTACCTTACTTTACAATCTTGCCTTCCTCAATGGAATATATTCGCTCTGAAACAAATGGTGTATTGCACATCTGAGATGACATGTTCACCATAACGAGAGATCGAATCCAGTCTGTGTGCAATCGACATCAACGTTCTTCCATTAGCAGTTGCTTTTAACGCTTCTTTCACTGCCTCAAAAGATATCGTGATTCATTTCCTCTTTTTTCGATCTCTCTACATTCTCTGATTGTGTATCCAACGCAGTGGTGGCCTCATCAAGTAGGATTATCTTCGGATTGCGAATGAGTGCTCGTGCGATATCGATTTGTTGTTTCTGACTTTAAGACAGTTTGCTTCCTTTCTCGCTAATTGGTGTGTCGTAGCCCATATTATGATGAGATCTACTCTTCAGGAGTATGTTTGATCTACCAGTGAGAACTGTTCAATAAAGCAGGTTGCGTTCCCCAGTTTTCAAGCGTAGGTTATCCTTGTTGATTTGCTATAATGCTTCGTAGCTTCAACGCCGAGAGGCATGTCTTCCCTGGATATTTCTCGGAACGGCACTGGATCCTGACTTGCTAGGGCGATATTCGAGATGGTATGAGAATCGGCAGTATGAAAGATCTTGTCATTTTAAAGTAAGATGTCAAGCTCGGTTGAAGCAGAGCGTGAAAGAGATCGGTATACAAAATTGATAACAAGAAAACATCAACATCAACGGAGCAGAGTGGATGGGAATTCACTGACCTGCGTGGTACACATGAATCGGTTGTAAATTGTAATAGAAATTGTACTAGCCAGTGAAATAATGATAAATATAGTAGAAAACCCTGATGTTTGATCTCTGATGTTTGGTCCCTCAGATACCATTCTCGTCGAGTCTCGTTTCGCGATTGATGACTCGAGTTTGGTGGACTCAGTTCTAAAATCACGGGAGCCTTCTTCCATCATCAACAATGAACACTCTACATCAAGTCCTATCGTCCTGGATGATCGCAACCGTTCTCCAGCCAATCTCTTGGGTCTGTGAATGGAAAGAAGACCGATCCCTTGACCCCCACCTAGACGAAATGATTCTCTCTCGAACGAAGAACCGACCCGAAACCTATCTGAAACCATCCATCCCCATCTGGCGTCAACTGCCTGACATGATAAATGTAAAATGTGTAAATAGTAGAAAACCAATAATCATAATCACACTAGGAAAAGTGATCTTTCACTGGTGACTCATCTCTTCCCCCTTTATCTCTGCACTGGCTAATGTCTTCCTTCCCGTCATCGATGCCCCGTTTAGTTTGACTTTGGACGGACACTTTTGCGGCTCATACAAGGTACATTCCGAGTGCGAATTTGTAACTGCCTTGACGTTTGTGGAGATGTCTTCGATGGAAATGGATTACCTTTCGGTAAATTTCTTCGAAAATGGTTTTTTATCACTATCTAAAAAGAACATCTTGTAGTCTCTACATCCGCAATGAAGATAAAAGCACAAAATCGGATAAGTTCGAAAGGAGAGTGAGAGAGATACACAGTCAAAACAATAGTTATTGCGCTTATCAATATTATTGAGCATACGTAAATTACAATTGCTTTTCTCTGTTAAATTATCAGTTATGAATGAGATGTTAAGTGGATGTGACATTGAATACATGAGTCAGATCCTCAAATCCGGCAGCATCTCTCGGACGGGCGAGCATTACTATCAAATTGACAGTGTGAAGAGAGCAGAAGATGGTGAAAAAGATGAGACGAGCAGTTGATGATCCTACGATCACCGTCATAGACATCATCGTGGTTAGGCCGATTTCCACCTTTGAGTGATTGTTTACTTTCCTGATTTTTTTCTTCAATTTCCCCAGAAGAGGAAAGTGTGGAAATAAAGGCAAATAAATTGAAATGGAGATAGGGAAAGGAAATAATACGGTTGTAGAATGAAATGGGAGGACCATAAATCGAGGGGGAAAACAGAAATTGCGTCCAAAAATCTTACCGGACTGTTGACTGAGTGGCCAGTATCACCGAAGAAAAGACCGACGAGAATAAGAAGACCGTGGAAGTAGGTAGGGAAGATAATGAGATACACCCAGAAGTTGGGTTGACGAGTGAAGATAAGACGGTAGTACACCTGGAAGGTGAATGAGATATATCCATTCATGGCCTAGTCTCACGAAGTTCACTGCATATTTCTCCGCTTCGTAATACATGGTGGAGATTGGTTTGTGAGGGTCGATTCGAGCACTCCATTCACCAGTACCCTGAAGGGAATCAGTATCAGATGCACGAAACAAGATTCATCTGTACTAATCCAGACTAATAAAAACAAAGGCAGAAGTGCCAAGGATGCAAACATAGAGATCGGCAGGATCTGCCGAGAGGCCTCGTAATCCCAATTCCTCTTGACGATATCCAGCCAGGGAGAAGCAGAGCATACACAATTGCTCGTCGAAGGGGAAGTTATTGTTCTGAAAGCATTTACTCATCACCTTTGAGTGTTGAAATAGTTACTCACTCGAATATCGCAGTTGTAGGTCACAGTGAACTGAAAAGTTCCGATAATCTGTCCGAGATAGTTCACCTCAACCGTACAATTGGAATATCAGTGCATATTTTCGCGAACCGTGTATTCGTCCCTCTCGAAAGTTGTGTGGGTGAAGGAAGAGCTGAATTTTCGATTCGATAACCAATATTTGCCAATGTATCGTACCTGTCACAAGGAATGAACTTGGGGAACCACACCGAGTCCTCCTTCAAATAGAGATGGTCGATCGAATGGAAATCGTGAGGGTTCCATACTAATCGGGGATCAGAATACTCCTGGTAAAGTCATGTTATGATGGATTCATTTATCAAAACAAACCAGAACGATGCCCACATTGGCAGTGAACTGTCGTTGACGTTCGTTCTGTGATGAAAATTTATCGATGAGGGAATCCAATGACCTACCAAGTCGATCAATTTCGCTCGCATCAGCGTAACATTCAGTGTATTGTCCGAGTTCCGTGATGTTTTCAAATCTGGAAAGTTTCATTCATCTCTCTGGTGACACAGAAGTTCTACTCATTGTGTTGAAAGGACTGGCGCGAACATCATAGCCTGTGAAAAGCTTGAGCAGATCTAGATTAGCCTGTTGTAAAGTATTGACATCTGCAAAAACAACAAGAGTGCTCTTGCACTCTAGATGAGCTCGAAACAATTTACCTGATTGGTTCTGTGCTCTCAATAGAGGGAGAGAATTTCTAGATACGAAAGAGCGACGATGGGGGTCATTTGTACCCAGACTGAGACAGGGGAGGGTCTTCAAGAGCACCCAACCCCTTTGTTTGAAGTACCCCAATTTCGTAAAGAGTCATAACAAATGATTCGAGCATCATCTGAATTCGACACGATTTTCATGCTAATTTGTGCCAATGAGGGAGAGAAAATTAACCATTTAGTGAGGAGGAAGTAGGGTAAATAATGCACACAAACAATACCCAGTGACTCTGTTTTCTGTGACTATCAAGCCATAGTAACGCAAATTGATTTCATTTTCATTAAAAAATTATATTTAATGTGAATACTTCGCATTTACAAAGTAGAGGAGCGGATCTTGGGTACGGTAACATTGTGGATGCGATTAGAGGGGCGGGGAAAATTGCAACGGTTTATACACCTAGGGATGGAGGAATATCACAAGCTACAAAAGATCTTCTAGCGGGACGAAAGGATTATAAGATGCAGTCAGCCGGTTTGCCTCGCTTACAGTGGCTGCTTCTAAACAGATCGATCCGTCAATCTTTCAGAAATGATAGAGAACGGTCGTATCTAAGTTACGTCAATGCAGCCATTGCGAGCGGGAAAAGCTATAAGAAGGCTGCTGCAAGAATTGCTGTAGGGAAAGGTAGAATTCACAAAATTAGGGATGGGTCGGGTAATTGGGAATGCACACAATTGGGTATAGAGAGGGTCTTCCAAGCATTTTATACCGATTTGTATGAAGGGGACGGAGGAATAGGATATAGAACACTAAGAGTAAGGGACCCATTCATTCCCTTGTGCGTTGCTGAAGTGGAACAAGCACTTCGACATTTCAAGTCAGGTAAAGCACCGGGAAGGGATGGGATCACTGGTGAGATGTTGAGGGCGGGAATTGACTACTTAGCTCCATTACTAACAGAGGTATTTAACAACATACTAACCGGAAGTGTCCCAAAGGGGTTTGGTGACTCGCGCACTATTCTGCTGCCTAAGACAGGTGATAGTTCTCTCGTTAAAAATTACCGGCCAATCAGTCTGCTTCGTGCTTTGCAGAAAGCCCTCACCGGTCTTTTGAATACGAGACTCGCACCTATCCTGGATAGCAGTAGGAGTTGGGAACAAATGGGATTTAGACAGGGACATTCTACGGTAGATGCTATTCACACTCTCAAAACGGTAGTCACAAACTGCATTGATCATCGCTTGCCCATTTATCTACTTTTCGTGGATATTTCTAAGGCTTTTGATTCGGTTTATGTTGATGCTGTCTATAAGGCTCTGGAGGTGGAAGGTGTTCCGTCGGAAGTGGTTTCATTCCTAAGTTCCCTCACTCGGTGTAGCAAAAGTGCAGTCATAGTGAATGGAAAGGAAGTGGAAATCAATGTTGGAAGAGGGGTTAGACAAGGAGACTGTTTGTCACCCAGACTGTTTACAGCAGTCTTGGATATTTCATTCCGTCAATTAGACTGAGCGGGAAAAGGGATTAACATCAATGGGCGATTCCTCTCTCATATTCTCTTTGCCGATGACGCAGTGCTCATTTCTCACGATGAGCGACAAATTCAATCGATGGCAATAGAGTTGGAGAGGGAATTAAAAAGGGTGGGGCTTCATCTTAACGGTGATAAAACTGTGGGAATGTCTTCGAAGGGTAATCCCAGGGATGTCAGAGTTGCAGGGAAGATTGTGGGTATCAGAAAAGAGGTGGTCTATTTGGGAAGCATCATTACTATCAATGGGAAGGAGGAGAGGGAGATCGGCCGGCGAATTCAGGCCGCATATGGGACTTTCCATAAGCATAGATCATTCCTAGTGAATAGATCTGTCCCAATGGTTCATAAGCGCCGTCTTTTCAATGGTTGTATCATTCCCGCCTTCCTATACGCATGTGAAACATGGGCCTTGACCAAAGCACAAAGTGAAAGATTATCGGTGGCCCAAAGACGCATGGAGCGTTGGATGGTCGGTTGCACTGTCTTGGATCATGTCTCGAACGAAAGGCTGCGTGGACTCACTCAGGTCAGAGACGTTGTTCGTACCGCCTTGAAAAGAAAGTGGCTCTGGGTGCATAAAGTTGCTAATGATCATGACTTGAAGTGGAGCAGAACTGTGATCGATTGGACACCACGAGGGCCTAAGCGAGGACGCGGAAGACCGCCCACAAGATGGAACGATCTCTTCATGCGAACTATCGGACCTACGTTCCTGAGACAAGCAAGAAATCATGAATGGCCCGCCATGCACATCAGAGCCTACTCTTGATAAATGTGTTAAAATCCAAATCCAAATCCAACTTCGCATTTTCGTTTTCGGGATTCAACAATAAGCCAACAACGATGTCATTCGCATATTTGCTGAAACTTCCCGATAACCTCCATCTGAATTTCCTCAATGCATTCTCTCGAGGTTCTCCTCAAGTAAGAAGCAACGGTGAGAAAGCGATGAGTGAGTCAGAAAGAACTTCATGAATGCTTTCGAATTACAGAAGATACGCATGAGCAGAAAATTATCACAATTCAGAACGCGAGAAATCAAAAAAAATCAACATAATATTCTTCACGACTCATTGAGATAGGTAGAATTGCATAGGGGGGGGGGATGAAACGAGGTGCTTTCATACCCTTCCTCACCCCTTCCATCACCTTCCTTGTTTCAGAATCTCGAGCTAGACAGAGGAGAGGATGGAACGTCCCCAGATCTACTTCTTCCTTCTTCCATTCTCTGTCGTTACGCTCCTTCTCTGCATAAAAATTCTTTTCGTCCTCTGGAAGAGAAATGCGCATTACAATGCACTTTTCTATAAGCTTATTAGAACACAGGTGAGAAGAATGGCTTAATAATCCTACGCAGCTAAACATTACAGGCCATATTCGACATTTCGTACGTTATCGTGTTTTTCGCATTCGAAATTCCACAGGTAAATCTCGAATTATTAGTTTTCAGTGAATTATTGATACAGGATTGGCCTCATCTATACGAGTATCTTATTTATCACAATGAAACGCCATGGGTGCAATTGATGTACGCCCATTCATACACTTGTGTAAACGGACAGGTTAGGGATGATTACTGAAATAAATAAAATTGGAAAGATTCTTCAGATTTTGGGAGTAACTCTGAACTCAATTGGTAAGGTGTTGATGGTTCGCTTTTCATCAAGATCCATCTCAAAGGTACAGTTGAAATCGTATTTTTTGGATAATTCTTCGAAGATTCGTGTTATTGTTGGTTATTCAGACAATTGATCAGTTATCGACTGTGAAAGTGACTCTGATTCACATTACTCCTCCATTTATCTTCGGACTGAATGTCTACTTTGGTCAGACTTCCTCTCGATTTGAATTCATTCCGCCACTCAACCGTGTGACTCGCGTCACTGATGCTGACTTCGTGCGGGTGAGGGAAGAGACAAACAATGAACTCGTGATGTTATCAAATACAGATAAACTCCATGGTTTCCATGATAACCTCGATCTCTGGGGCACTCATCTTATCCTTCTGCTATATTCTCATTTTTCTGACACTAAAGAAAAGGTGAGATCGAGAGATAAAAGCGTACATCTCGAACAAAGCACAGATGAGAGCAGAATGACTAGCGTCTTCCAGAAATGAAAAAAGGCAATTGCAGGCCATATCGCAGCTGGAACAGAGAAGCTTCCATTCTGTCCACTTCGTTCGTCCTTTTCCTTTGTCTTTGCGCCCTTGCACTCTACTTTCTCAGCAACGGACTCCTGTCAATTATAAATGTGCGAGGATCAGTAAAGAAGTTACGCTGACTATGATCCTTTTTCAGTGGGACGCGATGTATGCTCTCCGTATGAACTACTACGCCTTCTCATTTCCTATATCTCTTGGTGTCTTTTGATCACGAGCGGTGAGAATGTGGCATTCTTTCATATATTGCTCGGGCACGCTATTCTATCGTTGCCTCGACTGTATGAGCTCAATCTTAGTTTTAGCAAAACTCTTGATTTTTTTGAGACAATATTAATGCTACTATCTTTTATTCCAGCCAAAATGCGTCAAGATGTTCTCGGGAAGACCCTCTCACGAACAGCCGTGATGCGTCTTCTCCCTTCTCAAACCCCTCACACGCAAGGAAGCAGTGATCCGAGAGGAATCTCCGATACCTCCAGCAACAGATAGAGATCACCGAGATGTATCACATTATCAAGTTGTCAACAAATCTTTGCTTGAAAACACATTGTGTATCCTCGTGCAAATGCATACATTCATCCTGCTCTTTAGAAATGGTCGAAGCGTAGATCTTCGTACTGGTTCTTTATTTGCCCAGACAATCTATTCACCTGAAGCATCTTGGCTACTCAAAGTATAAGCTATTATGATATGATCTCTTTCCGTATTCTAGTCACAAGATTGTTGTTCATTTTCGGAAACGTAATTCTTTCCGAAATCGTAGCAGCCACGGAGGCGTCAGATTAGGGAGAATCCACTAGAATCTATTCCGCCTCCTTCATCCCTACTGCTGATCTGCACATCTCAGCCTCCATTTCTACTCTAATCCCAGTCAGAAATGGATCTCGAACGTCCACAGCTCTACTATTTCCTTCCCCCGTTTACCATCGTCAGCCTCTTTCTCTACATTCAAATCCTCATTGAAATCTTCCGCAAGCGTCGACTCGTAGTGTACGATAGCTTCTTCTATCGAATGATCTGCAGTCAGGTTTGAACACTTTTTTGAACCCTTTTATGTTTTTGTAGATTTCAGTAAAGATGATCATTTCCAGTCTCTGTACGATATGTCCTACGTGATAATGTACTTTGTCATGGAGATTCCACAGGTGTTCAAAAGTAATTTGACCTTAAAAACTATCCATGTGAAGGACTGGCCCTCGATGTACTCCTTCTTGGTGGGAATGAATGGGATTGTCCTTCCTCAACTGGTCTACGCTCACGTTTACCTGTGCCTCTTTGCGCAGGTATCATACCACCTTAAAAGTAAGATGATTGTACGATTTCCAGACGTTGGGAGTTACGATGATGTCCCTCTCTCGATTGCTCCTCGTCTGCCATCCTACACATAAAATTACTAAAGTTTGTTCGGCAGACACTAACAGTATCTAAATGGTGGTTTGAGGCGCTGAAGTATCTCTGCGTCCAAGAAGTCATCATCTATCACTTTGTGCTTCCCGCTATCTACGCATGGTGGGGATACCTCCAGCTTCTATGATCAAATCCGATTTAGTTATATTTTAATCGCTCAAGACTGGCGGAAGTACGACTTTGTGAACAATGCAGATCGAGTAACGAGAGTCGGCAGCGAGGAGAGCATCGCAGTAAGTGATATGTGAATCGCCCCCATCTACTTCTCAAATTTAGCTCAACTCCAACATTCTTTGCGTGTCTTCCTTCTCTGGAGCTGTCTTGTCGGCATTCTGCTACATTCGAGTCTTCGTGGCACTGCGCAAACGGTAAGCTGTTTCAGCTGTGTTTTCTTATTCTAGACGGGCAAGTGCTGTTGAATTTTTGAGTAAAATACGATGCCTTTCCAAAAGAACAAGTTCCGTACTATGCATCTTGTGAACGATGAAAAAACGGCTTCATTCATTTGATATTGTAGCTTCGCTTGCAGTCCTCTCCGCAGTTGGCGCAGTGAGATCTCCATTCTCGTCACTTCATTCGTTCTCTTCTTGCATTGTGTACTCTGGCCGCTTATTTCGTGTGCAATCTTCTCTTCATCGGAGAAAATGTGAGTGACAAAGATCAATAAGACAATCTATCCACTGTGCTTCAAGTGTGCAGTGTAAAATGAGAATTCAGAAAATACGTGATATTATCCTGCAGTCTCTTCTAATCCGTAGTGAGGAAGTGACTGCAATAACTGGCTAATCTGGTCTTCTGATCTTGTCGAAAAATTCCATCGAAGCGTTTGGCTTTCGATTTCAAGCCTTTGGTTTCGGAGAAGATATTGCAATTTTATGGAATGAGTGAAAACATTGTGATATGAAAATATCTTCTCAGTGGGCAGTATTCTACACAATTCGCAAGCATTTCTACGCCTTCTCCTTCTTCCTTTCACTCGCGAATCCATGGTGTCTCATGATCACCAGTGGTTCGTCTACTCACCGATTTCATAACATCCCCTTTCTGACTTATCGATGCGATCCTCAATCCTACGCCGGTGTCTCCCTTCGTGCATCACTCGTTTCCCCCTATGTGTCAGATTCTGTCCTCCCGACGAATGTAGCATCAACGGGGCAAACAGAACTGCCGTGATGCCAGTTCCAAAGAATATCTTCACTACTTCATTGTAATCATTCGCATTTTGTACAATAAATGAAAAATATTGAATATGTCCTTGACATTGGAGGTATGCTTTAGCTCAAGCAACTTTGCTGAATATGGATCTTGGATGAAGAATCAATACACTCCTGACTCAATAGTCCTTCACGCATCACAAAAATCAGCTTAGTATATTGGGTTATGCTTTAAGATCGAAGAAACGTCGTTACAAATACATTTTAGTTTGTGACTGCATAGACTCTATTTCTATGCTCATGTGCCACGGATATTGCACAATTGACAGGGACAAAGAGACATGCACGGAGATGAGAATTCCAACCTAGCAGTCATACAAAGTTCCAGGGTTTAATCGTATCGGTTGACTATGCCCGCGTGATTTTGCCAAACCTGAAGATCTTCAAATGAACAGATCCGCAGCGAGTCAGCGGCAGTGTGCCACCTTATAATTTTCTTTTCATAATTTTCACTTCAGATTTGTGTTTTTCAGAAAACAATTTTTGAGAAATAAAATTTCATAATTTTATTTTTCCGAAGTTCTTGTTTGAGAAAAAATATTTGAGAAAAAATATTATGGAATTAATTTTTCAGATGCACGTGGGAATCGTACCAATTCTCGTCTTCATTTTAGAGATTGTTAGTTATGGTGGGATTGATTATTACCCAAAACACTGAAAGTCTCATTTTCCGCCATTTCAGTACCAAGACAAAATTTGAGAAAAATTCTCATTTCTGCAAGGGAAGAAAAACAGGCCCAAATATTTTTAGTGATAATACACTGCGGTAGTGTGCCATCACAGCGCACTTGGGAAGTGATCAACGCCTACGATTTCAGGGGCAGGGGAATAATCAAATGTAACATACTTTAAAAAAAATTTCAATATTAATTCGAACGTAATTTTATCTAAACTCAGGACCTAATTTTGGATAGCACCTGAAAAAGCTAGTCGTGCACTATCACTCGATAAAATATGGCTTTGATGAACAACTTCTCCATAGATTACAGCGACTACAAAAATAATTTTACAAAATCGTGAAATTATATTTATTGATAATAATCTTTGAGAGTCATACTGTACTGAACACTATGATGCGTGACTCATCTTTTCCCTGGCTGTATCATCTACTCATTTATCAACATATTCGTTCTAATGGATGGTTTTCCTCACACAATTTCGCAATCCTCGATTTCGTCATCACTATTTCGCCATCTTAAACGCGTTTTTGCCCATAACTCGCTTCAAATTCATCGTACAAGGTCGGGGGAGGTGTCAAACGTCCCTATGTGAGCGAATATCGTAATTTCTTAAAAGCCTTTGGCCATACCGTTGTGAAAAGCTCGTGAGACTGAGAGCGCGTAGGAGAAGTTGCAGATGTAGCCACGGAGCGAAGCGGAGTGGCTACATCGCAACTTTTCCGGAGCGCTCGAAGCATGGTGTCTGACTGGCATGCCGACGCAGGCAGGTTCGACTCCTGCCCGCAGGTGATGTTTTGCAAGAGGTAGAGAATGGGCATGGTGTCTGACTGGCATGCCGACGCAGGCAGGTTCGACTCCCGCCCGCAGGTGATGTTTTGCAAGTGGTAGAGAATGGGCATGGTGTCTGACTCCGCTTCGCTCCGTGGCTACATCGCAACTTTTCCGGAGCGCTCGAAGCCTCACGAGCTTTTTGCAACGGTATACGCCCCACTTACAATGAAGCGTTTCCTGGTTATCCTTTGTACTCGGCCCGGCTTACTGCGTAGCGGCCTACGGCCGCTAGTTTAATTAGACACAATGGAATAGGCATTATCGAGACAGAAACAGTTGGACTCTCAACTCATTTTTCAATCTCTGTTTCTCGCTCATTCGATACTTTATAGATCTTTCAAAACATAAAATACGCTTATCCCATCAAAAATGTGAGTTTTCTATATTCGTACCAGTAAACATCGTCCGCAAAGGAACAAATGAATCTGTGGTGGTCTCACAAATAAGAATAAAATAAAAGAATTTAATGAGGTGAATAACAATTGCGTGATGGGCAAATGATATTTTTCGCGTTATGATTGCGTAGCCGGAAACTCTGACGTATTAGGAGAAAATACCTCCAATCCGTTACTATTGTTGCTCAAGAAAAAGAAAGATGAAAAAGGTGCAAATATTATTGTAGTCATTCTCTGATTCATGAGCAGAATGCCATCTTGTCGTGCTAATAATAGAATCTGCGGAGATGATATTTACAAAGGAAAGCTTTCGTCAGAACTTTTAAAAAACAATTTTGGACCCAGGCAGTTTTATCGAATTTCTATAAACAACTCAACAATAAACATGGACGCTTTTCTTGGGAAACACGCGTCTGCTCAAACATCGATGATGCGATTGTGGTGGGGAGCCTTGAGAATAAGAGCGGCGCACGGACTAAAATTACGCCTTTTCGTTTGCAGTATCGAGCGAACAATTATATTTATTTAAATTTTCTTAATTTTATTTTCCGTGTTGAGAGAAAAAAAGCTACCTGTTCTGTAAATCTTCAAAAAATGATCGTCGGGGAAGGGTCTGGTGGTTAGCAGTGACACTCACTCGTCGAGTCGATGTCGTTTGGAAGCCTGAACCATCAAACTGTGGAATTTCAGTTGCGGAAGGTGGTGCTGTTCACACATTTCTAGTTGATTCTGTGAAAATATTGGTGATGTGAACCAATCGGGTTTGTGATTGCGCGGAAATTATCCGTATCTCGTGTGCTATATTCTCCTCACCAATGCTGCCAGTGACCACTTGGAATACCATCACCATCTGATTGAAGCACTCCCTGCATTCTTCTAGGAACAAGAGCCGTCTGAAAAACACAGTAAACGACAGTTTCTGCAATGTTTCAAGCGTGAATAATATTAAAAAGAACGTACAGTATTAGCAAAAGCACTACGATGAGTGACAATGGAATTGCAGTTAGCACAAGACGGAGGATGCTCAGAGCCATTGTTCATGAAATGGAATAGATCGAGTGTTGCGTCTTCCCTGAAAATGTTGCAGTGAAGCATCAATCACGCGACAACTAGCGACGTCGGAAATACGCAGATTCTCCTCGACAGCAACGTCATCATCGAATCTTTATCGACCCTTAGATACTGAAAGGAAGGAGACCTTTTCGCGCCCCAGCCTTCTTATGTAATCAGAAATGTAGTAGAGATAGTGTGGAATAATGAGAGAAGCGAGATTACCCAGAGCGTTAATGAATGACGAATCGAGAGTACTGAAGATGGAGAGAAGACCATTAGGTAGTGAAGAGCACACGGACGAGCGAATAGAGATGAAAAGTGCAGTGGATGAATAGTAACAGTGTGATCATGAATAGCCATGCAACTTCAACCCCAGCATCGGTTATGTCTTGTGATTGAACAAATTGTATACAAAACGTGACTCAGTGTTTAAAAAATTCATTCCCATTATGCGCCGATTCAAATGGGAGGGTGGGAGATTCTAGCGAGGCTTGGATTAGAGACAAAGAACATCGATGTGTTGATGATTCGATTACGAACAAATGCTTTTTTTTTCGTACGATGTATCAATTCTTTGAAATATCGATAGCTGTTTATCTTTCACAAAATAAAATAAAATGGTTCAAACTGAATGCGGCCTCAGGAATAACTGAACTGCATAGTGTAAATGAACGTCTCCTTCAAACAATTGAAGATACGGAAGAAGATTCTCGAGGTGACTCAGGAGCTTTTCGCTCGCACATAAATGGGCTAATGATTCCGAAGAGTCGTTGCTTGATGGATCTCTCGTTGGGAACGCACCAGAGACTACTGAAGGACGAATTCATTGTCCAAGTGAACAAGGTAGCGCAGTGGTTGTGTGCCAGTAATGCGAATCCGTTGGTCATGATTTCGACCCCCCTTGCCCACAGAGCCACCGAGACTTACGGGGGTTATAGAAATGGTCAGAAATCCCCCACCACGTGCACACAACACGGGCGGAATAGCCACATCGCATTGGTCGCTGAGTTTCTCAGGACAGACTGAACAGTGAACCGGCTCGGGGATGGCACAGCCCGCCTTACGTGGAAAAGCATTAACTTAACTTTAACTTAACATTTCTCACAATTTCCTGTCAGTATTGTTCTGTTAATTTCTCAACTCTATCTAGAATTCGTGTTTTATCTGAAATTCAGGACATTTTGGTGAAGTCATTCCTAGGTCTTCCTTTCCATAGCGAAGACTAGGTTAATTCAGTTCTCAAGAAACATATTTTAAGATCAAGAAAAGCATTCATAGTCATTCAGGGTCACTCACAATATGCAGCATGAGATAGCCAGTAGGAGGAAGATCAATCCAGAAGCTTCATGCACCGTGAGGACCATTGGGGAGACTGAGACAGGGGGCAGAACAGATAATAACTGAAGTAGCTGTCACTGAAAAGCATGACGACGCCCTGTGGCTGGAGACTACAATTCTTCAACATTCTCGGAATTTCAATGTCTCTATTGATTGCTGGAAGCAATATGTTTTTTTTTAGAGATTATATTGAATAATTATTATATGATTGCACAGCTTCGTGCTGTAGAACAGATGTACTAACTACAATTTGTTTGAGAGGTTGACTGTTGTTGAATGAGAAAAACATGAGTTGAATGCGGTACTAAAAATGATTGCGGAGATCAGAAAAGTACATGATATTGTGCATAATCAAGTTTGGTCGTGATTATTCGTTTCTGATTTATTTATCATTACAATTCAAAGTTTAAAACGTGTCAATATTAGATACGCTTGAAGCTTTCCGTGGCGATCTTGGACACTTGAGTGACTGTGACAGCTGGGACACTCGATACTTGGGCTGTACGACGGACTGAGAAGACTCCCAGAGGAGTGAAGGGAAGGAGAATGTGGCTGGAATATTGATATTTGGAAGCATATTGGGACGAATACTATTGCGAGAATGAGAACCACCTACAATAGAAGAAAGGAGGCAATCATGAGACCGAACATCACACACATGATGACGTATCCGAGATGCATCTGCAATCGATACAAGACGACACTGAATATATGAAAATTAAGAGCCTGAACGACTAATAGCACACAAGAATTGGCTGAATGGAGATTGAGAAGGAGCGAGAGTCGATATGAAAGAGTGCAAAAAGTTAGGAAATGAGAGATGAAAGGAAGAAACTGGAATAGATGAGAGACTCTTTCTACTCTCGTCATTCATCGATAGAGGAACTCAGCTACAAACTTTATCATTTGAGACATTGGACATGCGAAGTTCAGACGACATGACATTCGGCGAAGACATTTGAGGGTACATACCAAGAAAAGAATGAAAAGGCAGGTTGTGAAATCTTAGATGAGGGTTCAATGTGTGTGAGAGGTAGAACCCGAAGGAGCGACTGATTGTACTCGGACCATCGATGGAGAAGGGACGCCATTGTGAGATGAAGAGGGAGACTGACGGACCAGTATGCAGTAGGTACACAAGAAGAATATCAGAACGAATCTGAAGAGAAAATCAATATTGTTTAGTTAGTTACAAGTGAAATCTCTATCTGTTGAGTTAGTCAATTTCTGCAGAAATGCACCTGAACTAAACAATTTGTGCGTTCGCTGTCTAGTTATAACGAAGTCCGAAAAATGGTACTGAAACGAGATACCAAATATACGAATAATTCTAATCAGGTGAATGAAACTGACGTCATTGGAGGGACGATGCATATTGCCAGAACGGGTAGAAGAGTGCCAGGGAATTCAGATGAAGCGGAGGACATCTCACCAGAAGGAAGGAAGTATTGGAGGCCAGAGAGAACTTGGACCAATCACGGGACTTCCAGGAGAGATTGTAGTCGATTCACTTCGTCCAGTATACAGATTCTCTTGTTTTTCTATTCGTCTGCCGATGGATTGTAGCCAGAACTCATGGAAATCCCAGAAAATTACTCTGTAAACAGGCCCGGACCACGAGTATAGGGTGAATGAGAAGATATGCTATAGAGACTAGTTTATCCACAAGATTCAAGTCAACAATAGAGCACGAGGTATAAGGCACGAGAAGTGACGATGAGGAGGAAATAGGAAAGGCAAGTAGATTGATGCACTAAGGAACATTGGGATGAGGATGGTAGAATAATCTCTACAACATGCGATCGATGTCAGTCTCAACGGAGAGCGTCACTTCCTGTAGTTGAGCAATATTTTTCTTCATTCGAAGCTCCTCCTTCACTCACGAAGGGATGAAAGAGAGAAGACGTGTCTTTTCCACTCCTCACCTTCATCGAATTTACGACGCTATCCTTCTTCTCTACCAATGCCATCTCTATCTCCCATTCCGCGATCGACTCGGCTTTGGAGAGGGTGGCTCGGGGCTGAGAAGAGAGACTACCGTTACCTGGGGGACGACAACTACCGTACCTCGGGGACTATCTCAATGGCGGCGTTCTTTCGTGTTGGGACTCGGGATCGTCGTCGACTCGGGGCCCTCATCCAACAGCTACTCACAGGCTGAAGACGAATCTCGTCGGCGTATGTACTGCAATGTGATTGTTCAGTGGTCGAGTCCTATCTGTTCCATGCATCCCTTGCCTCCCTAGGGAATCAATCATTGAACTATGTTACTAAAGATTTCGATGACTAAAGATGTCGAGACATGTGCTGATGTTCTTTCATTAATAATAAGGATCATTGGTAATTATTTCCCGTTAACAGGGGGATATGTGAAGGTTATTGGTTGTTAATATCAAAGTCTCACCTCTGCTCATCGGGGTCGTAGTCGAGACCACAACAGTAGTACGCGCCAGCGACGATTGCAATGATGGCACTGAGAAAGGAAATCAGCATACGGGATCCAAAGGGTTTTTGAAACAGGTCTTAGCTCATTAGAGAAAAAATCGTACACGGCAATGATACATAGCAACCCGATGTATCCCCCGATGTCGTCGTCGGACATGGGAGGTGTAGGACGCAGAGGGAGGAATCGTACTATCCTGAGGGTGGAATCCGAATTGGACTGGAGACGGGAGGCCACCTCTTTTCAGTTCCCCATCATCTCTAATCTCCACCCTTCTTAGCTCATTTCATATGCGATTTTTATGCTGCTTCGTGAATGGGAATACTCTTCTCAATACGCGTGAAGGTCGCGATGATATAAGGGGAATCTCTCGTGACGATGAACTGATGACAAAAGAGTGAAGGGAAAGGAGAGAGACAGGGTGAAATCCATCAGTCATCATCAGTCTCTTCTCACTCTGGAGTCATTGGATCGAAGTCGTCTGGAGCGATTGCTCGGATCTCCGGGAACTGCAGAGAAGATGCAGATAAAAGACGTCGTCATGGTCTATATGACCATCGCCACTTGCATGTAAGTTTATTATACTATCTGATTCCGTCTATTTTTGAGTGCCGATACAATCCCCCACCCATCCTTCCCTGATCACTTCCGGAAAAGAATAATTTCTAAAACGCGCGCGTTCCCCAGAGTTGGGATATGCGAGAGAAATAGAATGGCCTTTTTTCTTTAATTTCAATAGCCATTTTCTCAGATTCTTCTGTGTCGCTGCTCTTCTCATGTTCTACTGCTGTTATATCGAGAGGGGATCGGTCTCAGACGTCGACCTCGAGGTTCCTCAGTATCGAGCAGATCGTATCGTGCCCATTGGAGACTTCAATGGATTGGTTCTCATGCAAGAGTTTGGAGAGGATGTAACATCGTTTGATGAAAGTTATGAATACTTGGATGAAGAAATTGCGTAAAGTCAACTTCGTTTTATATATCATCGCACATTTTCATCGAGATAAGCAGGCTGGATGACATACGTGGTAAACTTTAAGAAAACCACACTATCTTTATCTACAATTGATTGTAAGTTGGTTGATGATCGCAGATGCGTCAAATCTAATCAACTGGAAACCCAGGCCAATTTCGCTCCCAGCAACCGATTACTGTTTGTTGAGACATTGTTTTCTGCAATATGAAATTTTTGTTGCGTGAACAAGTTAGCCCAACTTACTTCTCATCAACAGAAAGAGTAATCCATCTCGATATGGTTTCATGAGAGCGATAATGATAATGGAATCAAACGTGGGAAATAGGGCATGGAGAAGAGTGAAGAAATCGAGGAATGGAGATGGAGATGAAACATTGAAGAAGGGAATATTGAGTACGTAGAAATAAGGAATGCATATGCAAATGAATGGAACCAGAGTCTGAATGAAGATTATCAGAATATTTTGAAAATTACGGCACACCTGGAGGCTGACTGCTTTGAGCAGAGTCATCTGCATCGATCTATAGGAGGATGATAGTGTAGTAGCCTTTTTAATGTAGTAGAATGTGGAAGAGGCGAGAGTAATGGAAAGACTCAGACTGAGAACCATTGCCACATCGAAGATAATGAGCGATACTTTTGAGATGAAGGCAATATCGTCATTCTGATAGATTTTGGGATTGAAAAGGTACTCAACCCTGGTGTTTACCAATCGGTAGATGAGCCAAGCTTCAACGTAAGTAGTGTTAAACTGTCTTGCAAGATTCGCATTCGCCGTCGCAATGCCAGGGGCATCAACATTCGTGCCAAAATAGCACCCGGCGTACCTAAGAAAAAAAGAAAAAGTGTAAAATGTCTTATTCTCTTGAGATTCGAACCAACCAGAATATTGCAAGTGCGAGAAAGCCGAGAACGAGCACGGAAATGAACCATTTCTTGTAGAATAAAGAGATAGACGAGGACCTGAAGTATTGTTTTCTCCACCGCAAAACCATGTTTACTGACTGATGAATGACCCAGTATCTATAGAGGAAATGAATGTCGAGGAGATAGAAAGGAGCCATGAAGCATGTCCCATACGTGATAATTATGTGTTTGTTGTGCAGAAATCTCACTGACATAACGCCATACGTGCAATTTTCGGCAATAACTTTCTGAATAGTTTGTTTGGAACGATTATTCGATGATAACTCACCGGATTGATAATTGTGTGCACAATGAGCAGGAAAACATCAACGGAAGCGAAGCAAATCAGAAGATATTTATACTTTCCTAGCTCTTTCGGGGAGAATCTTCGCACAAGGTAAATGACGAGAACGTTCAGCGAAATGCTTGGGACTGGAAAACCGATCTGCACAAAATCGATTTGAAGTTGCACACTTACTGATATTAAATCGCAAAACGTACTCAATCAGCGCACTAACAATCATACTTGATTGACGAAAAAACGTAATAAATACGAATTCATAGTGAAATATCGAGATGGCTCATTTTCCCTAGAGGGATGAGATCTGAAAATCATCAGTGCAAGTTACGCAGGCGTTCCAGTAAACGAAGAACACTAATCAGATGTGTTTGATAAGAAATATATAAGGCGTTCTCAGGGAAGTATGGTGCTGATCCACATACTTAGTTATTTCTGAAAATTAATTTTTCGAGGCTAAATCCTTTTTTTTGTTGTAAACAACCATTCCTGCCAATAAATACCTCTTATCACGAACTACGGATAATTACGAGGATTCGGACGTGCTTTTTTCGTTTTTCTTATATTTCAGAACGATGCTCGCTAAAAGCAATGGATCGTGTTAGCAGAGCAAATGGAACAAAAACAAATGGAATTGGAATCTATGCAACAATGCAAATTAGCCTTTGACCGACTAGCAACGACACCACTGAATCACAGGGAGAAGAACAGAGAAGAGAAGAACCGGTGTAATTGGATTAGAATGGGAGTAAGGTGTGGAGAACCTCAGTGGGGCTGACGATGTTTCCTTCATACGGTATTACACTCAGGGACGTCTCCCCTCCCTCACTCGTCTATGTCGCCTATGCGCTTATGTGAGAGTCTTTTCGACAAGAATATTATCAGATTATTATTTCTAGATTGTTGTATCTCGGGATAATGGCAGTTTTCTTCAACTTTGTGGTCTTCGATTTTCTTGAGGAGTAATCAGTTCATATATCGTGATTGTCTTTGATTCCATGCAAAAAAAGTCTAAACTGGACTTCCCAGTTATGTCGATGACTGGATCGATTCGAACCGTTCTATACGCGGCGAGAGAAGGAACAGAGTTCGTGCTGGGCTGGAGGTAAGTGTGTTTCCTTTTCATAAATAAAGAAGTAAAACATATTGCAATTGTATTTAGTTTTATTTATATTTATGATGTTATTTTTAAGTTTACTTGTAGAATCACGCTCATGTGCTGCAACTTGTTCACGCGAGGATCATTGAAGTATCGGGTTGAGGAATAAGTAACGCTCGTTTTTGAATTTTTTTTCACTTAATCATTAAAACTTTACAAAGCACGATAGAATCTAAAAATATTCTCCATGCGCATCGATGACCTTCTGCCATCTACCAGGCAGCTTGTGGATGCCCTCGTGATAGAAGGACTGGGGCTGGTTCTTGAAATAGTTGGTCAGTACGGTCTGGATAGTGGCTCGGTCTTTGAAGCTCTGTCCCTTGAGGAAACGCTGGAGGTCTGAGAAGAGGTGGTAATCGGAGGGGGCAAGGTCGGGTGAGTAGGGAGGGTGGGGGAGGACAGTCCAGCCATAGCCCGCCAGCTCAGCCTTGGTCTTTCTTGCGACATGCGGGCGGGCGTTGTCGTGCTGAAAGTAGATTCGAGCGTCCTTCCCGCGTGTTTGTTCGACAGCGAGTCTCAGCTTCCGTAGCTGAAGAGTGTAGACCTCTGCCGTGATAGTCGTCCCCTCGGGTAGGAGTTCCCAGAACTCCACTCCCCGCACTGACCACCAGATGCACAACATCACTTTTTTGGGGTGCAAATCTGGTTTGGGGACATCTGCTGGCTTTTGGTCCTCTCCGACCCACTGTCTCATGCGCTCATGGTTGTCGTAGATCACCCACTTTTCATCACCTGTGAAGACATTGTCCAGCCAATCAAACCGGCGATGCAGAGTGAGAAGAGTCGAAGCCATGTCCACTCGACGATCCTTGTCATAGTCGGTCAGGTCATGAGGGATCCATCTCCCGAGTTTCCACTTCTTTCCAATCGCGTGAAGTCCATTCACGGCAGTTTTTTGGTCGACCCCAAGGAAGTCAGCAAGATCGCGCGTAGTGAGATACAGGTCAGCCTCCACCTCAGAACGCAATCGATCGAGGTCAAACTCCATGGGGCGACCGGGTCGGTCTTCATCTTCGAGGGAAAAGTCGTGTTTCTCGAATTTGACTACCCACTTTCTCACGGTGGTTACATGCGGGGTATGTGTGGGGTAAACCTGCTCCAGTTGTTCATGAATGGCGGGCGGTTTCAAGCCAGATAGAAAGAGAAAGAGCATCACGTTCCGAATGTGAATTCGGTCGGGGACGAAATTGTGCGGCATTCTCGCCTGGGAGACTAGGGAGAACTGAATCGAAAACATGTGTGGAATGCCCGAGGGGCCCTCTCTCCAGTGTAAACAGGGTGGCAGACGGCAACAACAAAAGAGCGAGCACGAGGGTTCTAAAGTCAGAGAGAAAAAACGAGCGTTACTTATTCCTCAACCCAATATGTAATCCAATTCATTCATGCATTCATATCCCAAGCGATATCGATATCAACAATCTCATTCAGATGGAACAACCACGTGAGACATCACAATGAGATACCCATCGCGTGTTCAAATTCTGCCTTCATCTCTCATCAGATTTTAAATTTCTTGCTAAGTTCCCATTGGTTGTGTAGCATCGAGAAGTGAATACTCTCATCACTTCGTTCCTCGACTGCACTGAAATAGAAGTATTTATTGTATGAGTATAACGATATTTTTCTTACTATGGGGAGAAATTCATCTTAGAGAAATGCATTGTAAAAGGGACAACTCGATTGCGATGGTAGTGGATGAAGTGGTATGCGACCACGGGAGCTACAGTGGCTGCGGATCTGATGAGAATGTGTTACTGAGATTGTGCAAAACAGGACTTGCATTGCCACAATGAGATTCGCTGCTGCACTACAGACATCGAGCATCCAATAGTCAGTTTCGACTGTGATGAGAAAAGAAGGGAGGGAGATGGCAGCGATATCGATTGGAGTGGAGAGAAGGAGGAGTAAGAGAGGCCCTTTGATGGCCTGAAGTATGATTCCGAGAATAGAATAGAAGAAGATTAGTCGGAAGTGACGTTCTTTTGAAAAAGGGCGCCTCTAATAGTCAGTTGTGGCTCACAAGAAAGGGAAAAGTACTACCTGCATAACACTGATGTTCTCGTTCAATTGAACTCTCAGACTGAGTGTGTAAACGGCACTCGATCGACGATGCTCGAATAACTGATGGAGTCGATCCATCTCTGATTCGTTCACACGAAGCAACCGTCGAAATAACTAAAGAAGAATAGAATATTCGCCCATTCGAATTTGTGTGTAATCAGATAAAACTCTAGTCTTGGTTTTGAACCAGGATTTCCGAATATAATAGATGGCGTAGGCGTACCAAGTAGTTTTTTTTACTATGAATACTTTTTTCTTATTCCTTTTTTTCACTCACACAGACAAATATAGCGATTGGAAGCATGGATACAGCCGTTGCTTTATTCCCGTCGATTTCACCTGCAACTCTGCAGATTCATTGGTGTTCAGTCATCAGAGCCAACCATTAACTGAGAGTGTTGACATGGCGAGAGTCATTCCCATCACAGGGCCCATGATAAGTGCTCCTATCCAGGGCCGATTTTGCTTTTCGTAGTCACTCAGTAGTTTTGTAGCAAAGTACCTACAGAACACTTGTTGCACAACCAAAATAATTTGTAATTAGGGAATGCACCTCTCGACAGTTATAGTGAGAGGTATTTGAAAGACCATGTTATAATTCCAAAGTCGAAAAACGTTTAGAAAAGGGAGAGGAAAGTCAGCGAGGGCTGAAATAACCGTACATGATAAGCTCAAAGGATGTATGATTACTCTTGTGAGGGATCAGTTCAGATTCGTAGAGAATCATAGCTAATCTCGAACTCATTCCAACGCCAAATGAGATGAACTGACCCGTACCAAGGATTCTCAAGTTAATGTGGTATGGCTGAAAGTGTCCTATTTATTTAAGAAAAAAACTCATGAAGTAACCTGCCAGATGATCATTATGAAAATGTAGCATACGAGCTGAATGAGTATGAATACGATGAGGATTCCCTGTCGGAGCAAATTATATTAGTAAAAGGAAATAATCAAAAAGTAGTCACCTCGAGCAACAGGCATAACTTGATGGGTGTTTCGAGAAAGCGAACTCGGTCCAATCTCACGATTTGATTCATCCAATATGTGTTGTTCAATTCGTTTCTAACAAGCCAGGGAGTGGACATTAGGAGAGAACTGAATAGAATGTGAGGAGAATTCAGAGAATACACGACGAGAATGGAAGGATGCAAGGTGGTAATTGATTATTGTTCCACTGGCTACAAAAGAGGCACCAGAGATTATCAGACTGACTGAATTATCGAAGAAAAAATCGATCAATGACCACATGTATTAAATTATTTTTTGCATCATAGACAATCATCACTGACCGTTTATAAGAAAATGACGGAAGTCATGAATGTGCTAAGGGAAAAGCAATTACCGATAAACCGGAAAAACAAAGAAGCAAACATTCAGCGTATTATATATTAATATCCTTTCTCATTAATATGATCGTTGTTTTTTATTTATTTTTGAATTCGTATCTCTCATTTTCATATATCTGAGAACACGTGTTCTTGCTCTTGTGAGCTATGACGGGTGAATGTATTGTGTTTTATATGTTTTTTTTACTCATTTATACAGATTCGGCGATGAAGGATTTTGTGAGAAAATGAATGCGGCATGTGAAGGCGGATATGATGACTGTGGATGGAAGAGGTGATCACAAAACCGTATCACTGGAGGGAATGACACCCCCCCCCTTTGGACCACGCATGCATGGTAAAAAAAATTCTCGCTGCCGGTTTGCACCGGCTTGGTAGGAGGAGAATTATGACTACGTATGTACTTTACACTTTCCGAGTTATTCTTGCACATCTCCGTCCAACGAATTCATTTAGAGATTGTCTCAGTTTCTCCGATATTTTCATCACACTTATATCTGAGGAATAATTATTGTCCATGCGACTTTTCTCATGTGCGCGTGATCTTCTCCCCCTCCCTCATTCCTGTCGACTTGGGTGTTTGGGTAGCTTGACTCTCCAATGATGGATCTCGTTCTACTAGCTAGGATTATGTGCACGTTAGAGGGTATTCTTGGTAAGCCAATCCTTCAACTGTCCTCCACAATAATTGCAGGAGTAATTGCCAATTCCATTCTTCTCTACTCACTTCTGCGATTGAAATCGACATCGACTGAAAAAGTTTATCGGGTTGGAAAGTAGTCGAGAATCAGTGAAAATGATCTTGAATGTCAGGTTCCAATTTACTTTTGCGGCATTCAAGGTCTGTGGCAGGGATTCTGGCTAGCAGTTATGAACTATGTGAGTGAAAACACACATTTTTAAGGCGAACATTTTCCACAATGGAAACTTCATAATTCCCCTCTTTGGACCTCTTGTTCCATTTCTGCCTCGAGTAATCCCATTAATCATCGAACAGGTGATAGTATCAAACATCAGTCAGTCCAAAACATCAGCCACTCAGATCGGACTAGTCTTCACCACCACTCTTTTCATCATTATTCCTGCCAATTCTACACTTCAATTGTTCGCTCTTTCTAGGCAAAAGTTGTCCCAGCGATTCTCAAAATCATCGAATGGCATATCTATTTCGCTATTTCAGGTTACATTGGGCACCTGGGAAACGACTTTGTCTGGCATTTCTCCTCCCACTCCTTCTCACAATCGACGTAGCCGTATGTGTATCTCAGTGATCAATTTTCAATGTCGAGAAATAGCAGATAGTTGTGCCTTCGTTTGTGCCTTCACCCGAGTTTCATGAGATCATGAAGGCCACAACAAGGGAGATATATAATGTGGATGATGATTATCGTCTTGTTATATTCGGGAGTACATCCATTAACACTGAACTCAATGTGCGAAAAAAATCACTGATTTCGTTTCAAACTAAATTTCAGTACGGAAGGAGCCTATTTGTTCTGGTTATTTTCTATGTGATGATTCCTTACGTATCAAGTTACACAGCTTTTATCATCATGCTATTTTTGGTGAGTTTATTTTTGTTGTTGTAATTTCATGAGTTAAGTTTTTTTTTTATTATTGTTTCGTCATAACCCCATTTGAGGAACCTGTTTCTGACACTCCTTCTCCTTCATTCAGATTCGTAAGCGTTTACAAGTGAGTGGCGTCGTTCTAAGCAAGCGCACAATGCAACTCCAACGATCTTTCTTTGTCATGCAACTTCTTCAGGATTGCACACCGAATCATTTTCTTGTTGATCTTTCACTCCTTTTAGGGATTCCTACCATTGGCAATTCTATCCCTTCCTGTTATTCTCTTTATCGCGGGTGCTATTTTTCAACTTCATCTCGATCTCTTCACTCTCCTTCTCACTTACACTCTCTGGTTTTGTCCCGTTGTTCAGGTGGGAACGAGACCTTCGCATTTGAACTATCTGAAGGAATATGGTTGTGAAAATACGCAACTAATGCCCTCTATGAGAAAAGTATTACAGGCAATAGTTCAACTTCGTTTCGTGAGAAAATTAGCGAAGAGAAATGAGGAATCGTCCAACAAGAGCGGACCTTCAAGATTGTCTTCGAGCAGGATTTGAAGCTTATGAGCCCGTTCGCCTAAGAGTCAGTAAAAGGCCACAAGCGTGTGGAACATGAAAGGGTCGAAATGGCCACAAATCTCGCGATCCCGATCAGAATTTAATTCTCTACAAAATGAAACTTTGGTCCAGGTTCTATCTTTATCCGGTACAGAGTTATGATCGATTTTTGACATATTGTTTGGGGGCAAAAAATACTTAGGTATTAGAAAGAGAATGTTTTCGTGATCATTTTAATATATGGGATGAGGCCTTTATCAGTGCGCAAAGTCTATTTTTTCAAGGACAACTTTTTTCTTTCACGTTTTCATTATCTCTAACATAAAGATTCGGTTTCTACGTGCGAAAATACCCCAGAAAATCCTATAGTCATATGTTTTAGAAAGTATTACTTTTTCGACCCTGGTTCTGGTTCCTGGTTCCATTTTTGGGTCTAAAAAGTCATAATCGTGAAAACATATCACAATCGCGAGATTTGTGGCCATTTCGACCCTTTCCTGGGCAGTTTTTATCGCAGAACAAGATTTTGGCAAAATCGACGTCGGGTCGCACCGAGATTCAGAAGGCTCAGATCGAAAAACGGAAAAGGCCAATCGATTCAGAATCAAAAGTTACCGCAGGGACCAACTTTTGAACATACATTGATTTTTTCATGTTCCAGACTTTGTCTGACTCTTACGCGAACGGGCTCTTATACCGAATTTTATTGTTGTTGTAAACTAAACACGGGAAAAACAAGATTCACTTTTTAAAATTTTTTGAGGAATTTGCTGGACTCATTCTATTAGAATAGAATCAAACAATACTCGAAAAATGTACCAGAATAAATCTTAGTAAAATAAACAAGTGAAATCCCACATAAAATGTTTTCGCATGCGTTCAATGAGTATGAAAAATATGATGAATCCCCGAGGCATTCAACTTCGTAAGGTTTTAATCACCGCATTCTCTAGCTGACCAACAATAAAGTAAGACTCAGCTCACAAGTTTTATGCTTCGCTTGTTTCGTATCATCTGATCAACGATTCGGTAATGGATCTCGTTCTTCTCGCTAGGTTTATGTGCACGCTAGAAGGACTGATCGGTATGTCCATTGTGTAGCTCAGTACACAATATATAATATATCCAGGAGTTGCTGCCAACTCATTTCTCTTGCACTCGTTGCTCACATTGAAATCTTCACCTACGGAGAAACTGCTCCGAGTTTGGATGATTTCCGAATCAGTCTAATACATTTTTTTTCCAGATTCCGATTTATCTTTGCGGAATTCAAGGACTATGGCTGGGGTTCTGGCTTTCAGTTATGAATTATGTTTGAATATCCATCCCATGCCTCATTTAATCTAATCTTATACAGGTCAATATTTTGCACGACGGGGACTTCATAATTCCCCTCTTGGGCCCTCTCGTTCCTTTTCTTCCTCCAGTGGTTCCATTGATCGTCGAGCAGGTATTCCATACTAATAGAAAATTAGCAAATAATCGACATATCAGATAGGACTTGTTTTCACTACCACTTTGGGCACGATAATTCCAGCTAGTTCGACGCTTCAACTATTCGCTCTGGCCAGGCATGATTATAATGAGGTCATTGAATGTCACCTAATCTTTTCAGAGAACATTGGGTAGAATGGAAACGAGTTTGTGCTGCGTTTCTACTCCCTGTAGTTCTCACAATCGACGTAGTGGTAATTTGGTTTTAAAAAATAACAAAATTAGCAGAAAAGGCAGGTGATGGTGCCATCACTCGTGCCTTCACCCGAGTTCAAGCAGATTATGGAAGCAACGACTCGGGAGATTTACAATGTGTCCGAAGACTATCCCTTGGTCATCTTCGGTAGTACTGCAACTCATACTGAACTCAATGTGAGTGAGACCATCAGTCATTTATACGAACATTCTTCTCAGAAAGGAAGGAGTTTAATCGTTCTCGCTCTTTTCTGGGTGGTCATTCCTTACTGTGCGAGCTACACTGCATTCACTGTGATGCTTGTTCATGTGAGTCAATGTTATTTCGAGTGTCTCATTTTCGGTTAGTTAAAATACTAGAGTTAACAAAATTTGTGAGTATCTGTTTTCTCTGTTTTTTCTGTTTTTTCTGTCCCATCTGTTTTTTCTCAGATCTGGAGAAGGTTACGTGTTAGCGGTGTGGTTCTGAGCGAAAGAACAATGCAAATGCAGAAATCTTTCTTCGTCATGCAACTTCTGCAGGTATTTAGTTAGGAAATGCGATGTGATTGTGATCCTCAACTCAGGGTTTCCTCCCATTCGCGATTCTATCCATTCCTGTGTCTCTCTTTATCGCGGGTGCTGTTCTCCAATTGCATCTTGATCTTTTTACTCTACTTCTTACATACACCCTCTGGTTTTGCCCTGTTGTACAGGTCCGATCAAATCATTCCTTGTTCTATTTTCACTATTTCCAAGCAAAAACTACGGTATGTTTCAGGCGGTCGTTCAAATTCGATTCGTCAGAAGATCAGCTAAGAGAATGGAAGACCCGATCAGCAAAGTGAGACCTTCGGGAGCTTCGTCGAGTCATCAATTCACTCTCTGATATCTATTTCATAGAACAAATATCCTATTTACAGCAATATCATTGTTAGATCATGCGCTGTGTTTCAACGAGCGATGTTTCGCTGAAATAGGCCGCACCCATGCACTAGCCTTCCTCTCAGATTGCATTTTCAGATAAATCGCAAAAACTCTGGATTGCTAGTGCCAAACATGGAACAACTAGAGAAGGTGGAAAGGAACAAACTACGGCGTTAGGATTTTTGTAATACTAGAGAAAGAGCGTATAATCTACAGACAAAAAGAGGAGATTCAAAAAGGCAACTTTATGAGGGGCTTCGTTTTGGAGAGTTCCATTCGGCAGAATTCTTTGGATGGATAATCCCTCCTCGTAATATTGATTGTGGGAGAAAATGAAGGCGGATCACCTGTGATGAAGCTGGATAGTGCCACGCTGAAAGATATCGATGATCACTGTATTTTGGAGACTGGCAGACTCACGATAGAAATTTTGCAGTCTCTTCCCTCATCTTTCGCTCAGCGACGAATCGTTGCGCGTTCTTCTTAGTCGTCTTGAGGCCGATCTTAATAGTTCTCTGTAATGACGTCAGGGATCTGGTGTAAATGATATTTGATGGAAAATTAGTGAGTGTGTGTAGCTCACCGCAGAATGAATGGCTGTGAATCTGTCAGTTGGCTCAGCCGCTAGGACGTCGTATGTGTCTGATAGGGCTGTTTAGAAGAGAACAAAGAAAGATATACGTACTATGAGAGATATCAAGTGCATTGATGTCGAAGGCCAGAAGAATCAATTCAGGGCGGGAAATGTCGGCACTGAGTTTGTGAAGGTAGTTAATCAAAATATGCTCCTCCTGAAGAGCTGTTTCAAAAGGAAAGACAATTTTAGAACTCACCAAATTCGCACGAAATGTACGAAATGGGCTGAGACCCTAGCTCCAATCACGGAATTGTGCTCACTCAGAAAATCTCTGAGAGAAATTTGTCATGTTTAGTGGCAAAATGGTACTGAACTTGATTTAGGAGCATTCGCTCTTGATCTGATCCAATCACAATCAGATCAACTGGTCCCGGCCATTCTCGAACTAAACAGTCATGAGCCATCTCTCTCAATTGCGTTGCCATACCTCGATCGATAATAGCAAATGAATCATTAAACTGCGCAGAAACGGATAGTGTGATTTCACCAGAGTTCTGAAATGAATGATCTTTCATTCCCTGACCGAAATGCGGATACTATTTATTTTCGAGATTGTGCACTCACTGGAATTTCCCCATCTCTCATGTACAATAGAGTCCTCGCCGGGGCCATATTATAATCGGGGTCCTCTCCATTGATTTCTGTCCATTCAATCATCTGGATGCATTGATAAATTCGAGTGAAATGTCTCGCACTCGTCTTGTTGCTTGCCCATCTCATGTCTTCTGTCCAGTGGGGAATCAAGGGAAAGTCAAAATTCTTTCGGAAGGATCAGATTGCTCTACCTTGACCCTCCCATAGTCCGTACTGTTGCCGTGACACATGCTGTCGACTGCCCACTAGAGAAGACGAGATTAATCTCGTCGGAAATATGCGCCAACCTCTCCGAATTGATAATTGTAGGCGCACGGTAGTCGATAGCACCAGTTGCGATGAAAATACTCGAGCGAAACAAACGTATCCTGAAACGCTAAATATCACAATACAATAATACACAGTGTACCTGCTCCGATGCAGTTGGAGGCCCGAACTCATGGAGGAGTCGCAGTGTCTCTTCTCTCCACAAGTCATCCCAGTTAACTCAAAAATACTGTTTTTCTCATCGCATTTATAACTCTCACTTTGTCGCATCCTCTTCAGATCCAGGATAACAACACCGACATTCGTGCCAGAGTTCTGCAATCACCTGTTTTTCATAGTTTAAAATCGGGTGCCTCCATTTCAACCAAGACTCACAATATTTGGTAGCTTCATTCTGATGGGCATTAATTCTCGTCTGTACATATCAGGCGACGCTCCGAAGAATGCACCAGAAACATTATTATTCTTTATCACCCACTATGATCTTTCTTTACCTTGTTCTTCCATCTTCTTGAAGTATCCAAACAATACAGCTATGTCTTCGAGGATAATTATTTCAGTATCCATGAGAATAACCTGACATAGAATGCTTGGGATGAAATCAACTCGATCATGGGCTCGCTCCAATTCATACAGAGACCATCGCACTCAAAACAAAGTTTTAAAACGGTTGTGCAATGATGAATTCTCACGTCGTTTCAATCGCCATGTCTGAAACATCATAGAGAGCACCTCCTGAGCTCTGAAACAAATAAAATGTTCACTTGGCCTAGAGTGAATTTTATCGTTGATGCTCACCTGGCATCAGAAAAGATGTGCATGTGCACGATTCCTCCATGAAATAGGAGAATCGACTTGACGAGAATTTCCAATCGGCCTGCGTATTCTGCACCCGAATTTATAGTTGTCACATGGATTACTTCTTCTTTCTGAAATTGCAAACTTTAGAAGGTTCTTAATTTTACAATATGAAATTCTAACATAGTGAGGTACACGAAACTCGCCTCATATTTCTTGCATTTGCAGATTGCAAGCAGGAATATGAGGAGAAGTATGAGCATGAAGATGAGAGTGGAGGTCGCCCATTCCCGGATACCCTTTGATTGCACATCGGCATTCCTCGTAGTGTCTAGCTCGAGTAATCTGATAAGCAACTGCTGATTGTTATTGAAAGGTCTGAGAGGAACTTGAAAGAACATACAAGTGATTTTCCTCTTCGGCCATTTTCATTGATGGACTGGGTGTAACCAAGCACCCACTGAGAAGAGGGAAAACTCATCCGGGAGAGGGAGCGAGAGAGACAATGATCATAAGATGAGACGAAGCGATAGGTGTGAGCAGAATTAATTTTCCGCTACGCTCTTGTCCCATCCGGAGATTTAACATTCGGATAAAGAAGAAAACGTTGTTGCCCTATTAATATTGTTTTTGTCTTGATGATCATTTTGGCATTGACAAACATCACAGTTTATAGAACCCTTTATTTTGGCCATCTGATTAGTGGGAAAACGAAGCAACAAAAGCAGGAACATCAAGCTCACGAAAAAAAATGCTACGAAATAACTGTTTAGCGAACTACATTCTTGACTGATGCTTCAGTGAATCCCGAGTCTCTGCTTTTTCCCGACTGCGATCGAATATTCGCTGCTGGCTCCTCCGCGTTCAGAAGATCGTCGATGTTGAGAAAGTCAGAACCGTCCTGAACAAATGATTTGAGTACGGTAGGCTACTATTACTCCTACCTCCTCAACACTTGGCTCCCTGGATTCCATAAGAGGGACGCTTGCATTTCTTCCCAGAATCATGCGACGTTCTACCAACGGTGCCTAAAGAGTATGTTGTCTCGGTCAGACAATTTTATTCTCTTTCCTTACCGCAGTCATGGGCCTCTTATCCTCCTTTCTCGGCAAGGCGAATACATTCTTGTCCCGGTACTTCTGGAAATAACCTCGGTCCCAACCAGTCAGAGAACGTCACAAGCAATGTTCCCATGCTCGGCTAAAGGGTGGGAAAACGAGAGATCTCATTACTGATTGGGCGGAATTTTCCGTGCCGAATCATCATCTTCCCGGTGGGCTACGTTTCAAAATGGGGCGAAGTAAACCTGAAGTGGAGGTAGATGGCGGGGAGGGTCAGTGGTGAGTGAGGGAGATCGATGATAACGGGGAGATCCCTGTCGGTATTTCCTCGTTGACTCTTCTGTTAGGGCTTTCTCTTTCAACTGAAGTCGGGATTCATTTCAGTTGGAGATTACTCTAATACCTCATCGAAAGTGGCATCTTCTGGCTCCAAAGTGAGAGCGCTTGGAAGATCGCCGAGCAAATGGTCAATGTCATCAGTGATCTTATCCGGTTTGGAAGTAGAATCCCGCCGATTTCGGCCTCAAAGTGCAATGTTATTTTTCTTCCATACAAATTTGTCTTCGTGTCACTCATTCATCACAGAATGGGAACTCTTTCATACAACATTCACTCTGACTTCACGCGAAAAAGCAGTCTGGGCAAGTCAACCATCGATATTCTGAGATAAATGGACCGGACTCGATGAACCCCTATGCTGCGGGCATTCACGTTGCCTGGACTTATTTATTGTCGTAGAACTCCACTGGCGGAGTTGGAGAAAGAGGCACACGGAAAGAGGCTAAGAAAAGGTTCGTTTGCCCACAATTCCTGACTAAACAGAGTCGATTTATCTTACTAGAAAACTAGTCTAGTCAACGACACTTTTCCATTCGCCCTTTTACCTGCAGAGAGTACTCTAACGGGTCCAGGTCGAGATTGAGGCCGATCAATGGGAGATGAGATCATACTAACTGCACGAGATGAAACAGAATCAGAGTGCTGAATAGACCAGTAATTAGTTAGTCGAAATAGTCCTAATGAACCTGGTCGGTCGCATCCTCGGGATTCGGCTTGTTAGTCTCACTCGTCATTGAGACTGAATCGCTATTAAATACGATATCTCCGAGGGATAATTCACCCAATTGACGGCGCACGAGTTCTGATATCGATTAGATTTCACTAAACTTTCGACAAAGACCGACTACAGAAATCTAGAATAGTAGCAATGAACAAACCTTCCAGACTGATGATCCTTCCTCTTCCAATCTGCAGATCTCTCTCCAGATTCACAATTCTAGATTCCTTCTGAGTGCATTGATTGGCCATTGTGTCTCTCTCCTCTTTCCACTTCATTGACTCCAGACGCTGCAAACAATCTCCTTAGATCCTCGTGATACGGTAGTTGACTCACGACAAGTTTCAAGTCGTGCAGTGCCTGTCTCAACTGCAGTCTCAGCGCGTCGTCTCCTGCTTCAATCGAGACCGAAGACTGACGAGATCCACCGGACTAAATGAATTAATAACATATTTTCGGTTTTCTCCTATTTTCGGAAGAATTCTGCACTGTGGACTCGAGCAGTGAATCAAGACGCACTTCCATACTTGTGTTTTCCCTCTCTGCCATACAGGAATACCTCTCTCACCTGATCGGCCCTGCATCCAAACTTCCTCAACCACGTCACTTCTTCCTGCAGTTCTTCCTTCTCGTGTTCCACTACACTCAACTGGAATTGAATGGCGTCATCGGAATGTTTCACTGGCAGGAAACAAACCCGCTTGTTCAGCTTGTTGATCGTCAGGAGTGCGTTCTCCAGTGACTTGGAGAGATCGTAGATCCTTTTCTGCTTCGCATTAGAGGACGATGGAGTCTCCTCGAGCATCTCGCCCGTAGAATGCTGCAATGGGAAGCACTTTATATTTGGAATCGCGAAATAATTCACCTTTCGCAATCGGAATCGCTCCCCGATGGACTTAGTTTCGCGGTACCTGCAAGGGACACGAGAAATAGCCTTTCGCCGTAATCAGAATCAGCTGTCAGTCCTCCCCCAGTGCACACTCCAATTCTGGCTTCCTTATCCCCTCCAATTCTCCCTACCTCATGCGACCCATAGAAAATAAGACTAGTCACGTTTCCGGTAGCGAGAAAGAGCCGCTTGCAAGTTGCTATACAATGGCGAAATGAGGGAAGGAACTCACTTCGAGTCTTTCCTCCTGTCCAGACTAATCGTGCGGACACTGTTGCTGGCACCTGATCCCATGACCTGAAGAGAAGAAGGAGTGATTGGATGAGAGGGAGAGAGAGAGGAATCTCACAGTTGACAGTGAATCGAAGGAGGAATGATGCTCGAAGAGGGACAGCAATCTCTCGTGCATACTCTTGGTCATTGTAAGAGGGGGGGGGAGGGAAAGAGAGAAGGAGAGAAGGCAGGTGACAACCAGGTGAGAATTCGACAGTGACGTGTGCGAGGCAGAAAGACTTATTATGGGAAAAAGCGAGTATTTACAGCTCCGCGACACCTGCTACAATATGTTCCGTTTCCAGATAAAGACAAGTGACGGCTTGATTTTCGATGGTGACAGATCAATGGTTCGCTAGTCGCCGAGTAGTTCAAACAATCGTAAAGCACGAAAAAGCGTCAGGCGCGCATTCCTGAATAATAGCCCCTGGTAACTATGGAGTCCTCGTATAGCGAAAAACGAGAGGTGAGGAGACTACGAGAATAGAAAGCAGGAGAAGAAGAAGGATGAAGAGGGAAGAGGAGGAGGAGGAGGGAGGAGAGTGGCCCCCTAGTCGTTGTCGGTCGTTTTCCCTCCCACTGAGGGATGAATTGATGCCTGCCCCCTCCCTTCTTCTCTCTCGACTAGCTCTGGGAGTATCACGCAAAGGTGTGTAAGAGAATGAAGAGAAGGAGGAGGGAGAGGAAGACTTAATATGCTTATCAGAAGAAACCTTACAATGAGTAATGGAACATGCAAGTTAGAGCCTATTAACGATGCCAAGAACGAGCGAATATCATTTTTGAAGCTAAGAAGTGTTGGAATCGGCATCACTAAACTGTTGTTTTTATTCCATGCGCAATTCATAGAATTGTACGGAGAGCAGGAAAACATGAGATGAGATGTTATGGAGAAATATCAGCACGGGAAAAAAATCAGAAGATAAGTTAATCATCTATGGGAATTGAGTAGGAGATCTACATGCATAATTGCACATTCTTCTCACACAACTCGTTATCTCATTTTCTCAATTACTTACTAATGCGAAAATACCGTATATCGCAGAAAGCAATGTATCCTGTCAATCATAACGATAAAATAACGCCATATAAAATAGCCAATATTGTTGTATCTAGACCAGTACAGTAAAGAATTACATTTACACAATACCAGTTCTGCAAAACATATGTTTGCTTTGGTAAGAGTTGATTGGAAGAACTGTACAAACTCAATTTGCTGTAATTCACTGCTTCATATCTTCAAATTTGAAATGGAATTCAAGTAACTGAGGTATTAGTTCTTGAATTAAAAATGTGTCAGTCTTATGTCTAGAAGACAATTCCCATAAGAGAAATAATACAATTGAATCAAACTAGCGCAAGTCTCACCCGTCTGTGTCTCATTCGTTCTAGGTGTTCATGCCAAAAAATGCCATGGAATGCAAATTTCCGAGATATCGAGAATACAAATAAGTGTCCTGGACTCCTTCCCGTCTCGTTCGCGTCTCTCCTGATGACTCCTGGACTCCTGGTGCTGGTGCTCTTGTTGCTGGTGCAGGACTCCTGGTTCTGAAAATTGTGTATAGATAACGAACTATTGGAGAGAATGATAAATTCGATTATAGTCCCTGGTATGAATTTAAATGAAATGAACAGGAACAATTGTTGTAATTTTTTTTCACTCGAATCCTATTCTATCGTTGCTTTCCTTCTTCTTCCTATCATCATGATCTACCTTCCTACTCTAAACGTCTGTCTCATCTCGGTATTCAAGCGCTTTTTGAGAGGAGATTCATCTTTGATCTTGTTCTGGCCCGTAGAATTATGAATGGAGAAACCATTCTCGACCGTAATAGATTCTTCACGTTCACCCCAGTTAGACTACGGTCCAATAACTTTGGAATACATATTGAACACACCAAATCCACACCTAGATATCATTGTTTCTCACGTAGAATCGCTAGAATATTGAAAGCTCTACCATCTTATATTCATTCATCGTCTAGTGTCTATGTGTATAAGAAGAGATTACGTGAATTAGATTTCAACTTTAGTAAATACATCTTTTGCTAGTAATATTCGAATATTCTATCCCTTATATTCCCCTCACCCCTCCCCCTCCTTCAACAATCGTCAAGTAAATCTACGTCAACCCTCCCTCCCCTCCTATTAGTTCCCCCTTTTAGAGATCTATGAAACTGGTTCCGGAGTATAGTCTACCTGGTGCCCGAGTTTTCTCCTCCTTGGTTCTCTTAATCTCTTAGTGGCCGAAGAAACCGCCAGAGGGCGCGTCCAATGAGGACCCTTCCTAGTTGGGAATCGCAATGGAAAGGGAACGGAGATGGAGAGAAACAGCCAGAAGGTGTGAAAATGATTAGTTCGGAACACTACTTGGAAGAGCGCGTGCCGACAAAGGGGCATCCTAGTTGAATTAGGAATGGGCGGGGAAAAATTGAAGGATGATCTTGAATGAATCAGACAGTTCATATCGCCAATCTGCAACGATGACCACTGGTTTCGTCTTCGCTCTTCTCTTCGCGTCACTAGCCTTGACTACCGTGAGACAATTTCACTATCTTCATTTATATTAACCAAAACGATTCTGCCTTTATTTAAATATCATAAATCATTTTCAGGTTTCAGCCCGGTTCTTCTCCCTCTATGTGTCTCTTCCCTCGTCTCCCGATCACTCCTCTTTCTCTATCTGTATCAATCAGATCGGGGCTGATCATTGCTCTCTCCTCTCGATGGAGAAACTCGCAGTGGACGGGAAGGAGATGGATGTGGATTTCGTATCGAACACAACTCGATCATCGGTAAGTTATGAACTGGTATTGTGCTCGCTTTTGTTTACTGTCTTAATCGAAAATTTACGATGGCTTCCGATCTGATGGGATTGACCGATCAATGATAATGGATTAATGCATTTCAGATCCAGCAGCATATCTCCTTCACTACTTCCATCATCTCATCTGACTTCACCCACCCCCTCCGACGTCACTCTTCCCTTCGTCTCTCACTCAATCAATCCAAACCAATCTGGATCGCGCCCGGGCTGGAAATGAATGTGACGCTCAACTGTCAACAGTAAGTTTCAAACTAATTTTGGGATAATGAAAAGGAATTATATTTTGTGAAGAGTGTTGATATCACGTAAGAAACATTGCTTGAATTGTTCATGACATCAAAACGTGTGATGTAAACTTGGTCTCTTCAGATTAGAGTTCGCAATCCGGTAATTCCGACCCGCGCCGTGTCGCGCGCGCGAATAATGAGAAATGGGATTACCCGAGAACTTACCCGAGAACTTGCAACGTGTTTTGAACCATAGCTCGCGCCAACCTGCATGCAATTTAGTCTCCTTTTCAGATCATGATCATATATTCATACTCTTCGATTAGTACTTGAAAAGTGATCAAAATCTAAGGTTTTAAAATATCGATTTGGTAGATCAAAACTTGAGATTTTGAATTCGATTCTCGATTGACTTCTTATTACCCTTTTAGGGATCGTGTCCCAGCGTTTCATAGAAATCCGAAAGCGTTTAGTGAAATTTGAAAGCAAACAAGTCTCACAGAGAGGGTGTTGCGAGGGACAGAGAGAGCGCGGAAGGAAGGAACCGATCGGGAGGAGATAGAGGTCGAAATGATAGGAATAACAAGTCTCACGATCTAATTTTAATAATTACACAGATAATGGAGCAACATTGTCCCCCTGGTCTCGGGTAATGGATCGAATTCTCTCCATTACCCGAGAACTCTCTCCCTCTCATTCCTCATTCGCGGGTACCCGAAGTCTCGGGTAGTGTTGGATTTCGCACTCTACTTCAGATACTATTTCGGTGCCGCATGCAGTCTCCGTTGTGTCTCTTCCCCTCACACTTTCTGTGACTCCACTGGTAGTCTAACCTGCGCTGAAGGATGGATGGGAGATGACTGTGGGATGAGTAAGATTATTCATTTGTTTGTCGCTTACTACCGAAAGAGCCTGAATAGGTGTAGAATGTACTATGAAAATAATTTTGAATTCTGCAAAAAAATCCAAACACCGTTGAATTTCAGGAAATGACACCACTGTTGTGCCTAATATCCAGACCACTCCAACGGCCATGGCAATCTCTGCAACTACCGGGATTTTCACAGTTCCCGTAAACCCCGAATCTACCGCATCATCCTCGACTACTGTAACTATGGAACACGTTCCTGCTGGAAATGACAGTGGACATCTGATCATTATTATCTGCATGGGTGAGATAATTGAACCTTTCATCTTTATAAAATGCACATTGAAACATTTTCTGGTCTAGACGATTTCCCATGATCTACCCGATTCACTACTTTTTTTGTTTCTTACAATATCATTTCAGTCATCATCGTGATCATGTGTGGCACGGTCCTCTACAGTACTTGGAGAATGTCGGCTGCCTTCACTGCACTCTTGGCACCCGATCGATCGCATCACGACCTCACCGCGCACTACGCCACCCTGGAGAAGGGCAGGGACGCAGAGGAAGGGGATGCATCTATGCTCTTTCATGCGGCCTGCACCCATCAGCGATCACAACAGGATCTGGTGAGTGTCTGATCGTCTGGTGTTCTAACCATAAACTACACATTTACCAAAACATGATCTTGCAGATGTATCGAGCTGAATCAGAAGGTGCACTCGACGAATCATTCGTCTCCGCTGATGATGAGTATTCATACGTGGAGGTTCCTCTTGAAGGTTCGTACATGGAACTGCTGGTTTGACCTATCCAATTACGGCTTGTAATTTCATACAGTGCTTTGATTAGGTTTTCTTCGTAATTTGTTTTGCTCTCATGATTATTTTCGTTAAATTGTACATAGTCTCGATACGATAGAAATAAATGAAAATGAGATGATGGCACGCCTCCGCTGTTTTGACCAAGCCATTCCTGCAAACACTTTTTTCCTATTCGCTCTCCATCTCCCCCTCATTTTCTGCAAGGCCGATCCCTGGGGAAAAGCAAGAGAGTTGACACATCTTCACACGACCATTGTTGTGTTCGTCTATGTAAGAAATTTACGTTTACGTTCCGCGCTACTTTATTGTCTCATCGCAAAAACAAGAATACCTCGACGACAAATAAAATGTAAATTGTATCACAAAGAGTGGATTCTGGGTATATCAAACACGCGTCATCTGTCTCAGATGCCAATTGGGAGAAGGGAGAGAGGGGAGAGGCTCTTCTTCGATGGGGGAGCACAGCGGAACCTGGAAATGGCTATGCGTTTTAACGAGCTATGCAGATACATGCAAATTTCGATGAGCTTTGGGTCATGAATAGCTTGAGATGATAGATCAAGGGCGTACCGCTGATTCGGAAAGAATGTTCCTCTTCTCCACTGCTTCATGGAGACTCTCATACTTTCTGATCTGCAGTAATCTTCTCTTCTCGGCCGCGGTCTCCATTGATTTCTCAACCTGGACAAGAGGCATGATAATCTCGTCAGGCACTCTATTTCCTGGGTAGTAGACTATAAGGGCAGCGGCTAGAATTTTATTCGCTTCGCTGGTTACTACAATAATTATATTGAAAATAAAGGTGCGCGCTGGTGCTTATTGGAAACATTATTTCACTAAACTATTCATCGACCCGTCTCAAATTTCTTTCCGGAGAAACCTTTCAAGACGCATGAATTGACAATGCCACGGTATTTGGTCGTGATAGACAGACTACAAAAGTAGACAAGTGACGTCACAGACGCCTACTATTGACAGATTAAACTTACTGGATTGTCCAACTGGGGGTTGAGATATCCTCCGTCCACTGTGGAGATCATCAGGTTGCATTCATCTGTAATCAGACACTTTAGTCAGAAGGACTATCATCGTGACCTACCATCGCGCTTGATCCGACTGAGAATCTTGACTGTCGAGAAGCGAAGGCACTCGAAACAACTGACGAAAATTGCGACGAATGTGATGGCCAGAAGGGTCCATCTACTGAAAATTGAATTTTTTTGTTTCTTTTTAGTTTTTTTTTTCTCTGTATTCTAAAAATCAAGATAGAGAACTACGAGGAAGTATTTTGATGGTGTTCTGAGCCACAAAGAACGTACCAAATTATGGCACGGACCCTACTTTAGACAAGAATGCGGCATTGTGGTTCTCGGCAATTTTTCTAGGAAGCGTGGTCAACAAGGCAGGCTTTTCCAATCTTCCGGCGAAAGGCAAACAATGAGAAAGGCCCGGCGTTCAAGCTACCATTTCCAATTCTTCCCCTATTGTTTGGAACGGGTTAAATGAGAGGTGAAACTGACACGAGGATGGTTGAGAGTGAGGCTTTCTCGCAGCATTTCAGTTCACAGCACTCAAAGGAATCGACGCATTGGAGGAAGATCAAGGAGACACGACTGCCGTTGAGATGGATGTCACTGGAGAGACAATGGAATCACACCCGTTCATCTAATGCCGAAAAATGGGAAATAACGGATAGCTTTGAGGATGGCAATTTTCCGAGAGAGAAACGAACGCCACATCACTTTGTTCAGCTGTTTCTTCACCTGAATCTGGAATCGGAGATGGGATGCTCGCAGTATTTGTAGTGCTTCGTGTGGTTGGAAGTGTCCCAGAAGTAGAGATTGCCCTCGAATCTGAAAGAGACTTGCGGTCTATTTCTCATTCAGATTTCAACCTCGACTCTGCGCTTGCGCGCAAAACAAATGAGTGAAAATTGGCTGAAAGTGCGCTCACATCATGGATTTGTGTGTGATTGTCCCATTGTGTATGGTCTTTTCGAAGAGATTATCGAAGAACATCAATCGTTCCACGGGAGTATAGAAGGAGAAAACCCTGGATAATCCAATGAAACACAATCTCTATCTTGTCGACTTGCGACGCACTGAACTTGCACCCTTCGGCTAGTATTTCCCTTTGGGAAATGTCTGGGCTGAATATCTCCAAGCAAAACAAGCAGTGCAGCCTCTCATACGGATATTCATAGATGTCTCACCCTGGAAGGGAAGAGACCACGGCGAACAAAAAGATGCTAATGAGCATCTTAGCGGGCCTAAAACAACAGAATTTGCTGAAAATAACTCGCACCGGCACGAAATCCATGAATATTGAAACAAAGGGGCTGAAAATTGAGCACGTGTGAAAAAGAGAGGCCCTATTTGAGGAAGAAGAAGAAGGGGGAGCTCACAAAGTAGACGGAGATTCATGCCATAGCAACTCGGAGAAGGGAAAGGAGAGGGAGAGAGTAAGCGGAGTGAGAAAGGGTCCCCTCTTCCTTCTCTCCCTCCTTCCCTCCTCCCGGTCTCTGAGTTTGTGAATCTGGCACCTCTCATTCCCCCGAATCTCTATTATTCTCTTTTGCGAGATAATTCTAGATGACGAAGGGAGGGTAGGGGAGGGGAGAATGGAATCATTAATGGAGCCTTCGCGGCACGAGGCTAATCATCTCCACGTCCTTCTATTCTTCGACGGAAAGAAGGCAGTGTGTTATTAGAGGGAAGTCATGCACATCTCCTATGTGTGGAGAAGAAGAGAAGAGGGGCAAAACACCGAAGAAAGGGGGGGGGGGAGGGGAGGGGGAGGAATGGAATCCCCCCTTCTCATCCTGGCTCCTTCATCTATTCCCACTCATGATCACACGCGAACACATCCAGTGGAGTGTAAGCATACCATGAAAAACAGGCACGGAATGACCAAAGGATGAAATTGAGATGGGAAGGGACTGCTCTAATAGACAAATGGCCCTAACTGAGTAAACGGGCTGTTTTTTTTCTTGCTCGAGTGAAGATAAGGGCCATAAAAGTCTCCTCCAGCGCTCATTAATTATTCTCTCAGTAGTTCCCACACTCTTTGAGATCTCCAGTGGTTTACTGCACCCGAGGAAGGAATGACCAATGAATATGTGAATCCAGAGTTCGTCATTTGGCCATTCCGCACGTACTTCATCGATGGAATGGAGTTATCAATTATCTAATCAAGAGCGAATTATAATTCCCTCAATTCTAAATTTAATTAATTTGACAAAAAGCAAATTAGTGGTAATTTAGTACGATGATGTGGTTTTGTAGCACAGGTGATACAGTTGTGGGGGTGTTGGCTATTCTTACATTGTTTCGAAGAACATGCCATCATGAGTATGTTTTCCTAGTGGTCGAGTATCCCATTCGTCTTTAATCTGTTATATTCTAGAAACACTCGACATATTCGTTGTGCGATATTATTTTAGCTGGATACTGTGCTAAAATTGTGATGATATGGTTTATCATGGCGTCTTCATCTTAATGCATCCCAGAATACAAGAGAACCTTGATTTGTTGTTGCCTGTCCAAGTATTATGCCGCAATGAACCGTGCTGGATCAAAATACAAGAGTCTAAGCTTCATCAATCAGTCGGGTAAACTGTGTTTCAATTGTTCAAAAGTTGAGTGAAATATGTGTTCGCTTCGGTGTTTATGTCTCGTTGATTTCTGAATCAGTAAATTAATATATTCACGTAATCGCGCCCTACATCGAATTTTTCTGATCAAAGAAAGAGAATCGCAACCGAGACGGGATGTGCCTTGCTATTTGAGGCTGACAGAGAGGAATCGATATGAATACGACTAGAGAGATTCTGAATAAACGTATTGAGTGTGCTGAAAAAGACTAAAAGACGCACACAGTGACCCATACTTCGTACAGTTCAAAAGAGAAGTATCGAAGTTGATCGTATTTTCCAGAAGGAACGAAAGAGAAGGTAGTGTAGAAGAGACATTCAGGAGTGCAACAATCTAGGGTTGGAGAAAACGGGGAAAAATATTTAAAAAAAAATGAGAACCTCATCAATGTTTCTGCTCGTCCGGTCAGCTGGAGAAGTCTTCTTCTACTCTCGCTTTTCTCTCTGCTCACTGAGGTATGCACTGTGTGAAATGCATGGTATGGATTACTAAGGGTTTGATCTGTACTTATATTATGTCTTTATAACCCTTTTTTCGAGCCAATCTGGTCGATCGGAAAGCAAGAAATGCCTGTGTTCGCCATCCAACATACATACATACATTTATCATGTCAGGCTGTTGACGCCAGATGGGGATGGATGGTTTCAGATAGGTTTCGGGTCGATTCTTCGTTCGAGAGAAGGGCTTTTCACCGACATCAACCTTATGGAGCACGGATAGGTTCGGAGGGGCTTGCTGCTCGCCGGTCACGGATCGGTTCGGAGGGGCTTGCTGCTCGCCGGTCACGGATCGGTTCGGAGGGGCTTGCTGCTCGCCGGTCACGGATCGGTTCGGAGGGGCTTGCTGCTCGCCGGTCACGGATCGGTTCGGAGGGGCTTGCTGCTCGCCGGTCACGGATCGGTTCGGAGGGGCTTGCTGCTCGCCGGTCACGGATCGGTTCGGAGGGGCTTGCTGCTTGCCGATCACGGATCGGTTTGGAGGGGCTTGCTGCTCGCTCCTTCCCGTGCTCAGATTTCGCAATCTTGGATTTCGTCATCATTACGAAATCTTCACGTTTTCGCTCATAACTTGCTTCAAAATCATCGGACAGGCACGGGAGAAGTGCCAATCGTCATCCCGTGCTCAGATTTCGCAATCTTGGATTTCGTCATCATTACGAAATCTTCACATTTTCGCTCATAACTCGCTTCAAAATCATCGGACAGGCTCGGGAGAAGTGCCAATCGACATTTTATGATCATTTATAATTTTTTTTAAGGATAATTCGGCCATACCGTTGTGAAAAGCTCGTGAGGCTGAGAGCGTGGAGGAAAAGTTGCGATGTAGCCACGGAGCGAAGCGGAAGCCTCACGAGCTTTTTACAACGGTATACGCCCCACTCGCAAGCAAGCGGTGTTTGATTAACCTTTGATTACGACCCGGCGTACAACGTAGCAGCCGCAGGCTGCTAGTTGTTACCGCTTTCTAGAAAATTAAAGACGAATATGTCCAATCTCATTATCATTTTAGTTGATCTCGTATCCTCTGATGTTTGATAAAAAGGATAAAACGATACTATAAAATACCACGCGTGATTTCGTTGTAAACAGCATGGTTAATTGCAAGTACACATTTCCTCGAGCATTAAAAGTGTTTGATAAGAATTGTGTTGAAAGAAATACGGGTTTTGAGATCAAAAAGATAATTTTTATTCGGATTGCAGCGTCTGTTATTTTGCTATAAGTTGCAAAACATATGATGTTCACAAGAGTGCTTCATTAACGAGTAAAATCTTTCGGTATTGACGGAAAGTATAGTGCAGATTGAGAGACTACACATGGAAACAACGTGGTGTCGGGCAGTATAAGTTGGGATGATCAGGATAGACAATCAGTGAGCGAGAATGCATGAATCATTATGGCCTGCTAGTGATCCCATCTTATTCGTGTCCTACAAGTAGCTTGCATTGGCTTCCACAGTTCTGCCCGGTATGCTAATCGGAATTGAGAAGTAGAGTTAGGCAATTTTAGTGGTTGGCATCTATTTCTGCACCGTGTTCACATTTTCTTTTGGATCTTCAGATCTGCATCTCCCAGGATGTCCTCATGTTATCAGGTAGTCTCTCAGCATTATCGCGCTTTTCATATCCTGCTCTAATATTTTTAATCATTTAAAAAATCATATGCGTTGTATTTTTTGAAGTTCTTGATACTAATACACGCTTATCTTTCCTAACAGCGCTCTTCCTCCCATCTCCTATGCCATCGGAGTGTGGCGACCACAGAAAATGATCTGGATGGTGATCCTCTTCATTCATTTCCCTGCTCGACTGCTGGTGGGAACTGTGAGCATCACAAAAAGATTTATGAAAACGATTTTGACTGATCTTCAGATGTATCCTCAAGTGTGGCCTTCAACAGGTCGTGAATCTCCGCGTGGATTCATCTTCTGGAGTTGTTTCGTTGAAGGAATCTCTCTCGTTCTCGTTTCTGTCTTCCACGTTGATTCAATTCTTGGATTCAGTTAGCGAATTAGAAAAAAATTTCTTAGACGTAGTTGTGGAAAATATTTGGCATAATCTTTGCCTACCCGTTCTGGATATTTCGAACCAACTCCAAATGTTCAACGAATATGAAGACCACAACTTATGTTTTATTACATCAATTTATGCATCCACAACCGTAACTATTCTGATTTTGAGACGTACATGCTGCCTTCTTCATCACTTGGATTGCTGCTTCGATCACGAGTAGGGATGCGGAATGAAGAGATGAAGAAGGAAATGAAGAGGGGTTTTCCGCTCTCTCATTCGCCCTCTTCATTGAAGAGCGCGCGGTCAAACGAGCTCTTCAATGAAGAGCTCAGAGAAAAATCGCCATAGTGGATCATTCTCGATAGCTAGAGCTCTAGATTTCTGTAATTAACATAATTCTGACATGATAAATTGTCTATAATACGGTTTTCATGAAAATTACCTATTTGAATTATATCTACGGCATTTTTGATGCCTCAACTCGGATGTTTTGTTTCGAAAATAACCAATCGCCATTGCCAAAGTGATAACTTGATGTGTGGAGGATAAAATCACACTAATTTCGACATCAGTCGAGAGAAAAATGTGAATTTTCGTCCAAATAAAAAATAATCGCGAAATATCCCGTGTCCAAATAATCGCGAAATATCCCACCAATTTCGTTCCCAGCACCATTCTCAAGCTAGAGCCAGAAAATCAGATCGATAGCTCTATTCCTGAGCTAGCTATACGTGAACTCTTCAATGAAGAACCGGCCCTCTTCATTGAAGAGCTCGCCGATCCCTCCCCTCTTCAATGAAGAATGACACCGCGCACTCGCGCAGTGTGAGTGAGAATGAAGTCTTCATTTCCCCTCTTCATTCCGCATCCCTAATCACGAGTATGATTGTGATAGTAGATTGGACGAGAAAGATGAGATTGCATCGAAGGAGCGAACAAGTTCGTATATCATCTGTGGAAAAGTTTTTGCAATGTAGGTCAACATCAGATGAATTTCCTACATCAGATAATCGATAATAGACGGAGGGGGAGAGATTTTTTCGCGATCGTATTTTCCGTCCGGACTTTTTTTCAGTTGTCCGCGTCCTTCTCTTCTAAAGTAATGCTATGCGTGATATTTATTATCGGAACTCTTCTCGTTTCTATTCTGTATCCACTGGCTCGCGAACACTGCGATAAATACGGTAGGCCGTTACAATATTCGAATAACGATGTTACTTTTCTTCCAGCATACTCGGCGTTCTGCGTGAGTGAGTACATTCTGGTGGGATTGAACGGATGGTTCTGGGCTCTGAATCTGGGAGAAGTGTCGACTATCTATTCTGGTTTCCGAGTAACTTCTGTTCCAACAGCAGAAGCAGCCAACTGCAATGAGTCAGACGAAAATGGAAAGTTGAACAATGTATGAGCAATAAATAGTAATCACGCCTATGTTACTACTGTTGGTCTCCCGCTGCCTCGAAACAGGATTTCCCCTCCTTTCTCGCCATAGATTGTCCTCTTGCAACGAAGAAGTGGGTTGAGTCAGAGTGTTATCACGAGAGAATGACGTTGTTGTCTGATGTTCCCCGCAGGAAATGAAGACATAAACTAGAAACTATTGCAGGTGCAGAATAAGAAGGCCATTGAACACTCTCAAGACATATTTCAGCGATTCGATTTCGCTTTTTCCTCCTTTGGTTAGATTTACAATTGCATTTATCATATGATTTATTAGTGATTCGGTTCTCTATTCTACGCAAATGGAAGAAATACGGAAAAACAAGAGGACACTAGACTTGACTCCTCACGTGTTCACTACGTCTTTCCTCCGTTTCCTCTTCAACCTCGTACTCTTCGCCCTTTCGGGTCGGAAAGTGCGACAAATTGAGAACAACGAATCAACTCTGAGAAAAAGCGCATCTTTGACAAACTGACATTTCGAAGATGTTTCCGGTAGACATTATTTTGCCTTTCCGCTGCTAGCTGAACCGTGGAAAAGATAATGAGCACTACCAAAGAGGCTTGAGGATGATTTTGATGGTAGCAGATTCCACCACAAATGTTTTGTCCTTCTGTGTTTGGTGGATGTCGCTTTGTCTACCTGGTGATGGCGCGATTCACTGTTGTGCCATTATTGAATCTTCCTTCCCGACTGTGCGACCAAAAGAACAGAGTCGATCAGCAAAGGGTCAAAGATGTTCACTCACATTTGCCTACATGGATTCGTGTCCTCCTCCTTCTCCTTCCAGAGAGTGCACAATTACACACAAATGGCCGCAATCCTACCCATCGGGCGAAGACAAGGAAAGAATGAGGGGCGGGTATAAGAACGGCTGAATGGTCATTCCTCCCGAATCATTCGTCACTCAATTTCCAGGAATGGCTAGCAAGGTAGATCACAAACAAGTGCCATGGCCAGCAGTTGAACCATCCATCTTCCTCCCTCTCAAGTGGCTTTCACTCGCATCTACTCTATTACCGGGTAAGCAGTCTTACTTTCACTTTGCATTAGGCGATCACTCTTCCTGTCACATTTGTTGGAGCGCTCCCTTGTTTTCGGGAAACTGGACTTTGTATGTTTATAATATATTGAACAAACATTTTCAGCTGCCGGAATATACTTCTGCATCTCATACACGTTCACATTCGGAAAGGAAGCCATCTCCAATCTCACTCTTTCCAGTTGTCCCGATGTGAAGAGGTGAACATCCTTTCATCCTTTCATCCTCATTTCCACACAAATGTCAAATATTTTCTATTGAAGTCGCGAATGATTAGTTTCCTTCAGCGGTCTTCCTCCCATCTCCTATTCCATCGGTAGTTGGGAACCACAGAAGCTAATCTGGCTGCTCGTGCTCTTCACTCACTTCCCACCAAGAATATTCCTCACCATGGTCAGTCTTTTGAAAAATATTTTTTAATCAAAGACGAGATAAATGAAGAGAAATGTGAAATTGATTTGCTGTTTATCCACAAACACCTTTGTTCCAGCTCTATCCTCAAGTATGGGCCCCTGGCGCAGGCCGAGTGTGGCTCGCGACTTGTTGCACTATGGAGGGGATCTCCCTCGTGCTAATCACAGTCTTTGATGTCGACTCGATCGCCGGATTTCGTAAGTTCCCCTCTTTCCTTTAGACAATAAAATAATCTTTCCCTATTCAGATGTCCACGCTGCCTTCTTCGCTTCATGGGCATTCGGTTCGGTCGCCTGTATGATTGTTACCATCCATCTCATGCGATTGACGGGTCTCAAGGATAGGAGCGCCTTGGTGAGGAATCCTCTTCTTCAAACTCTCAAATGGAAATTATTTCAGTTCCATCGCACCTTCATCATCAAGTGTCTCCTTCTGGCTTCGTTCATTCTTGCAGTGGCTATCGCAAGTACACTCTATCCAATCTCGCAGCGACTCTGCCTCAGCTGGGGTAAGGGACCACTTTAGTAGGGAATCTATAGTTGTTGACATCGAAAGTTGTAGGATGGCGTCAATAAAGAACGCTATAAATGTTATATTCTTCCAGCATACTCGATCTTCTGTATCTTCGAGTATTCTCTGGTAGGCATCAACGCTGCATTCTGGGCCGTCAATCTCCACGAGTTCTCTACAGTCTACGTGGGATTCAAGATCACATCAGTGCGACACGACGAAATTCGGGAGAAGAAACTATCGTCGGGATCGCCTTCGATTACAAGCATCGAAGCCTAATGTTTTTTTATACTTATTGTGTTGGTTAGTTATTGATCATGAACTTCGGGTGCTCTTTTGTAAATGAAAGTTACGGGTTCGAATAAATTCTGCATTATAATTATCACTGCCTCACTACGTCATACATGATGAAGCATCAACAAATGAGGGGTATTTTCATTGTGCCATTCAGCAAACAGTTGAGGGCGCTTTCTCTGACGTGCTTTTCGTTACAGATCTTTGTAATTTTTGACAGTATTCATACATGACACAAAACAAACTATTATTTGCTAGAGATATGGGACTAAGGAACATAAATGATCAATAGGGTACGGGTGGTCATTCTGTCAGATGTTTCTGAAGTTTTGGGTGAACTTCTTTTGATGGTCCTGTAGGAGTGGGAATCCATCAAGAAAAGCCGAAGGATCGGGGACGAGTCTGATTATGAATTCGATACTCGCAGCGATGAATACATCAGCATGAGTGACGTCAGGAGTGTTGACGAACCAGCCAGTAGATGACTGAAGTGATTTGATGTAATGTTTGTGACGAACAAGGAAGTAGGTTACGTTGACCTAACAAAAAGATTGTCTTAATTGGCCAACCTTACGAAGAGAAGAGTCATTCTCGTTTTTGTTAGTCGTCGCGAGCGGTCCTTCTCCATTTCTCTCTGATAGAGAATGGAATCCCTCTATTCCCCTCGTCTACTCCATCAACTCAACAAGATCGGAATCCCATCCAAGCCGGACTCTGGTCACCGTGTGATGGGTATGACCTACTCTGATGTTTGGTCCCTCAGATACCATTCTCGTCGAGTCTCGTTTCGCGATTGATGACTCGAGTTTGGTGGACTCAGTTCTAAAATCACGGGAGCCTTCTTCCATCATCAACAATGAACACTCTACATCAAGTCCTATCGTCCTGGATGATCGCAACCCTTTCTCCAGCCAATCTCTTGGGTCTGTGAATGGAAAGAAGACCGATCCCTTGACCCCCACCCAGACGAAATGATTCTCTCTCGAACGAAGAACCGACCCGAAACCTATCTGAAACCATCCATCCCCATCTGGCGTCAACTGCCTGACATGATAAATGTAAATGTACGAAGAGCCTCCTCGAAGAAGGGAAGATTCTTAGCGCGAGCAGGCACGAACTCTTTCTCGTAGAGCTGATCCTTTAAAATGTGGGATATTTAGAATTGATTAAATGAGTACGCAGACCTTATCTCCACCATTGGAATATCCCTTGTTGCAGTAGTGCCAACCCATCCATGACATCACAAAGTCAGTGAATTGATCATTGAGAGCGTCGGCGAGTGCACTCGTGAGATTGTCTGGGCCGGCGAAACCTGAAAAAAAATAATATCTTATTAAAAACCGATCGAATCATAAACCGATCGATAATCTGGCTTACCGTATTGCTTGGCGAGATATCGAAGAATAGCGAGTGTCTGAGCGATTTTCACTCCATTCACTTCGAGCATTGGATAGGCAAGAAATGGTGCTTCTGTTTTAAAAAAAATAAATTACACTAATTTGAAAATTAAAATTTAAAAATTAACATACCAGTGATGTTATCTTTCCATTGCGCGATTGGAATGCGAATGTCGTCGAATTCAACGCCAGCCAATGCAAAAAAGAGGCGTATCGGCTCGCCCCTCAAACGGAAACATCAACGAGAGAAAGCGGAATAGAAAAAGCAAAAGTCGGTCATATTTAAAACAATCTTCTGGAAACAAACCTTGCGTTGAGGTCGAGATACGTAAGCTTGTAGTGAGGCATCCTTTGAGTAGAGTGAAAGAAGGATTGATGGTGATCTTGTTAGCATTGCTTCTTTTGTACTATTGTTATTGCCACTGATCATACGGAGCTCTCATCCCTCTCTCTCTCTCTCTCTCTCGCTGATTACTGTTTGATCACACTCTTCACTAAAAAAACAGGGGCTGAGATTCAATCTAAGGATTCCAATGCAAAACGTTTAGATCGATCTTGCTCATAAAAATATTTCCACTCTCGTGCAGATTATTTATTTAAACCTTTCTGAAAAACAGTTACAGCGCTGCAAATAGTGTTGGCTTCAGTCGCAGTGATCACAACCTAGACAGTTCAAGAGAAGATTATCTCTGCAACTCCACTGCCTCTCGAAGAGATAGACTATAACGAGCACTGAAACATACATAGTGAACATTACCGGTGATGTTTCATTGGTTATCAATAGAACAATTTTCATTACAAATGCGATAGCTTCTCCATTCATTTTCTTTTTTTCCCGGTAAGTTCATAACTCACAACTGAAATGTAAGTTGCATTTTCGGATATTCTGATTTGTAAGGATGGTGAGGGAAAAGATGAAGTGTTGAGGGTGGGGAGAAAGTTGTTTTTATCATCTTAGCTTATTCGGTCAAATCCCTCGTGTCTGCTGGAATGCGCGAGGATGTTAGGTGAATTCGAGATCTTTTCATGACAATGTGCAACTGGAGTAAAGATAGCGTGTACCCGAAAGAGTTGGCTAGAGTATAGCCTGGTTGATCTGGTTTCGAATCGCGTCTCTTCACCGCATCCATATAAGGTTAGACAAGAAAGGAGATTGATCAAATGAGTAAACCTCACGTAAAAGGTATGCATCTCTCCATTGGTCTTCTGGTATTCTTCAGCCTTCTCAGTATTGCATGTAAGTGTTTCGAATGATGTGGATTGAACAAGATCTACTCTGTTCATTTTGATATCGATCAACCTGGAAACCGAAAAATTACTTCAGTTTCTGAACACCATCACAGCAGCAGCGATAGTGGAGGATCGAGTGACAGTTCTAGTCATCATGGAGGTTAGATTTATTCCTTACGTTTACTGGCAAATTCTATCATGTCTACAGAAGAGACAAATTACAATTTAGGAGGTAGCAGCCACCATGACAACGGGGGAAGTGGAGGTCAGTTCAATTACTCATTTCTGTGCTAAATGATTTGTAAAAGCAGAGTAAAAAAAATAGGAAAAGGGATGCCAGGCAGCAAGTACCAGACCAAGGTTGCACTGATGATCCCGGCACGTTCATACTTTTTAGGTTCAGATCATCACCATGGAGGGGGAGGGCATCACCATCACGGAGGATGGGAAGGTCAGTGAATGAATAAGAGAGATAGAGAGAAATATATCAGCAGGATAGTTATAGGCAGTAGAAACAGTATTTGGGACAGTTCATCTTCAAGCAGTAGCAGTAGTGGAGGAGGAGGTAGGGAAGAAGTGCGATCACTAAATTGGAGTTATCTTTTGCAGGAGGAGGAGGAGGATGGGGACTAGGAAGAGGCCAGTATGAGTGTCAGTGATACTACGACTACAATACGCAACAGTGGTCTCAGTGGTACTATGACTGGACATGGAGACTGTACAGACAGAATTGCTACTGGAGAAGGAGACCCACTCTTCTAGAGAGGCTATGTAAGTGATGATACCCATATTTTTCAGAACATCTTCTACTTTCAGTTGGATGATCGCTTGCTCGAGCTTTATATCACCACGATCTAATAAGCTTTAATTCAGAAAATACAAATTTGTGACAATTTTCGTGACGTCTCTTCCGATGAGCGGATTTTTCCGATTGAAAGTCTTGAATAAAGAGTCTATAGGAAATGTGAATAAGGCAACATTGGAGAGATAGTTTTCACTGCCTGGAAGGGACAATAACCGGGACTTTTCATTACATCAATAGTGAACAGGAGGTCTTTCAGCCAGATGCTTTTGGAGTTTCGGATGAGCGAAAAACTTCTTCTGATGGGCTTGGATGAGAGGGAATCCCTCAAGGAATCCTTCATGGTTCGGGACAACTCTCATTGTTGATTCGATACTCGCGGCAATGAAAAGATCGGCGTGAGTGACTTCCGGGGTGTTGATGATCCATCCCGTAGAAGACTGAAGTGAATTGCCTTTGCTATTTTCATTTAAATAAAAATAATGAAACGAAAATACCAATACAAATCTGATGATATCACCTGTCTTAGTGCTTCTTCAAAGAAAGGAAGATGCTTATTTCGAGCAGGCACGAACTCTTTCTCATAGAGATCATCCTGTGATGTATGTAAGAAATTGATGGAATTATCTGGGAAATAGACCTTATCACCCTCTGTGTATCCTTGATTGCAATAGTGCCAATTCTTCCACTCATTCATGAAATCAGCGTATTGATCACAAAAGGAATCAGCAACAGCGCACGTGAGATTGTCAGGACCAGCTAATCCTGTAAGAAAGTTTTAGGAAATCAGCATTCGGTTAGTCATAATGCCGTCTGTTACCAAATTCCTTTGCTAGATATCGTAGAATGGCTAGTGATTGCCCGAATCTGAGACCATTCACTTCAATCATGGGCAAAGCGAGGAAAGGCGTATCTGCGATAATTAAAATGTTCTAATATTGTCAAATGTATGAAAGAACCTTTTAGGTTATCTTTCCATTCGGAGACAGGAATACGAACATCTTCGAATTCAACTCCAGCAATTGCGAACATCATGCGAATCGGCTCACCCCTCAACAGGTCAAACATGACGACGATAGTTATGATACTACCGAGCCGCTAGCTTGAACAGATAAGAGCAAATGTAAAAAATCGATTCACCTTGCTCGCAGATCGAGATATGTGAGCTGGTAATGAGGCATTATTCAAGTACAGCGAGAAAGTGGTTGACCTTTTCTCCTCTATGTTTTATCTCTTATACCCGGCCGAGAGAAGGCTAGCGATGCGCCAATCAAAACTAAAAATATCACAAGATGATCACACAGTTGACAACAAACAAAAACAGATGATGTTTTATTCGCTTGTGAAAGTGTTAGACCTGCGAGCAAGAACAATGATCTCTTTCACTGCATTACACATCAATGATCGGAAAGATCTTATAAATAGCATCAAACGACAACTCGCTTCAATGAAATGTAAACAAGTAACGAGTATCAGTTCATTCAAAGATCAATGTTCACGGTATATCGAGTATCGAAAGTATGACTTCCCGTAACAATTACTTTAGTACTGTCGACACGTGAAAGGGAAATACGATTGTAAAAAAGTGAAGGTTCGTGTAGTACTAATGTTTAAATTATGCATTTTTCACCAACGTCATTCGCTTTTTGCTAAATGTTTCCATATGGATTTCCGGTAAATATGTTTATCGAAAACTGAACCTGTGCATCCCATTAGCAGAACACGAGGATGAAATTGAAACACACTTGATCAGACAAAGTTCACTGCATGAGTTTGTATCTATAACAGTTGAAACAACATCATAACAATCGTATCAGCGCGTCAAAAAATGACGGTTGTAGAAAAAAGGTGTTGCGATCAGAATACCAATGAGGATGTCCATTCAACTTCTCGAGATATACATAGATTATCCAACTGAAAAATCGGAGTTGACAAGAACACGAGTGTCATCACTTACAAAGTCTCTCTAGTAGAGTGGGTCTCCTCCTCCAGTAGCAATTCTGTCTGTACTGTCTCCATGTCCAGTCATAATACCACTGAGTCCACTGTTGCGTATTGTAGTCGTAGTACCACTGATACTCATACTGGCCTCTTCTCAGTCTAAAGAGGCAAATGCACAAGATAGATTTCAAGACCATGTTCTATTCAATGAAGTCGCAAACCTCCTATACCACTGCTACTGCTGCTGCTAGAGGAGGAGCTATCCAAGATGCTACTACTGCTTCCTCCCCATCTACCATGATGATGATGATGGTGATGATCTCCTCCTCCTCCTCCGTGATGGTGGTGACCTGCGAATAGTTCTAATGAAGAAGCGTGTCAGCGAGTAAGATGTTCATATCGCAACATAAAATGAAACATTGGGAAACGGAAGGTCACTCACCACTTCCTCCGTGATCGTGATGCGAATGACTGCTGGTCGATCCTCCGCTGTCACTGTGACTGTGATGAGCAGCGACTGAAGGAATTGAATTAGTATGATGAAGGTCTGTAGACCGAAATAACTGAGGTAGCAAATACCCGAATGCTCACATGTGATACTGAGAAGGCTGATGCATACTAGTAGACTAATCGAGAGATGCATGACTTTTCCGTGAGGATTAATCACATGTCACTTCCCTCTCGTGCTGTACCTTATATGGATGCGGTGAGCACTGAAGAGATCCCATTCGGCTACTGATCAACCAGGCTATACTCTAGCCCACTCTCTCGGGTGCACACTATCTTTACTCCACTTGCAAGCTATTCGTTGGATGGAGATTGTGAATTCACCGAATATCAGGGCACATTCGATCAGTCACGAGGGATTTGGCCGAATAAGCTGAGCAGCTAAGAGATGATAAGACAACCGCCATGAACCCATATATGCATTGTAGCCTATAAATCGTTCAATCGTTCGCCCGAAAACTCCGGTCACAGATCAAGTGAATATATTTTCACGATGATTCTCTATAGAAAGGTTTTGAGTAAAATCGACTGCGTTCACCGAGTCATTTACATATCAATGCACAAGGAGCAATTTCATGAAATAATTGAGACAAAGTCCATTATTGGAAAACCGAAGTTACTGTCCTGAGAACATTTTTCAGATAATTAATTTGATCCTTCACAAGCCATTCTATGCTCTGAACCAGAGCAAAGAAGATAGAGTAGCCAGATCGAGTTGTTGAACCTATTTTACGATATCAACTGATCAACCTTGCTCACTGTTCAGCGAACATTCACTCTCCGCTCTAGCAGAGGATGGTGAATGAATGCAATCCAGCTGTCTCATCCTTGAGAAAAGCTTTCTCTCGGTGATGCCATCTGTACGCCGTATCCACTCTGCAACATTCTCGGCGAAAGAGAGAAACTTCCCCTCTCAGCTCTGTAGGAAAAAAACATGGGAACAATCCGGTCCCTTGGGAATAATCCGGTCCCATATTGAATTATCCGGTCCCATAATGAACTATCCGGTTCCATATTGAATTATCCGGTCCCATAATGAACTAATTTTTATAAGATAAGTGTGTTCAAAATCTAATGAATCGAAAACTGGAAATAAAGATCTTTTTGAACAGAAAAGAGGAAGCCTCTTGGAGAATCACATAAATTTATTTTTTTTGCAATCATAAATCATTTTCCGTTCACATTCCCACTTCTGCTCTCTAATCCCTCTCATTACGAGCGCCATAATCGAGGAGAATTATTGGAATGGAGTTATTTTCACAACTACGAAGCACCGCGAATTCATTATGGGACCGGATTGTGCATTATGGGACCGGATTGTTCTTTACGGGACCGGATGATTCAATATGGGACCGGATTATTCCCATGGGATCATCAATTTCCTACAAAGCCCCCCCCCCCTCTCTCTATTCGATCCTTCTATGGGTGAGGAGAGCACTATAGAGACGCCATCCGATCACATTCCAGCTGTGTGCATGATGCTCACCATCTGTACTCATCTTCTGACAGATAAAATGGAGGATAAAGAATAATTCAAAGAACTTTCACGAGAATTTCAGCAGACACGATGGATTGAATAATACGCTTGTCGCCACAAGCATTTATCACATCCACTTTGAAATATTGAGACATGCTCATTTCTAGGAACAAAAAAAGATCACCTCGGACAGTGTTAGATATTTTCAAAAATATGTTGTTCGAATGGAAATTATGCATCTCCTCAATCAAGGGGCAGGGGTTGATGCGGATCAAGGATTGGAGAGATTACACGTGTCTCTAGAGAGGATTAGATTTGACTCAGTTGTGTTCGCTGAATGGTTCCGCATTTGAAAGATCGTGATGTATCTATAAAAGATAAAAGAGCCCGCAAGGAATGAACAGCGAACGTCGCGAAAGATGCGAGCAACCGTCTTCGTAGGCTTATTCATATTCTCTCTCTTCGTTTGCGACACTGGTGAGTACAACTTTGCACATTATGTATGATGAGTATTCATCTTATTTACAGTCATGGCAAACCGTGTCAAACGTGCTAGAGGTCAGTCATTTAATCGATATTAGTGCAGTTATTGTAATAGGTCTCAAAAGCATGTAGAATGGAACCGTTTCAACCTGGCTGAGCCTAAGCAGCGGCAGAGGCAGCTCCTGGGACGGCTACGATAATAGATATGGTAGCTTCACTGAACGACGAGGAAGTGAGGGATTATAGAGATCATAGGGAAATTCGGAGTGTTCCCATTTCAGCCCGTTATGTGTGCGACTGGTACTACGGAAGACCGAATTGCTATTGGACAGGGAATCCATTCGGAATCTGTGAGTGATGAGAGACGCGTCTGATTCATTTATTTGCACTTTCAGTTGGATAATCGACAATACACGGTCGCTTCGGTTCATATTATTTATGATATCAACAATAACATTGTGAATTAATTGAGACAACCGCCATTATACATCGATCATTGCGTTTCTAGCATGAGAAATGCGAGTTTTGTTCATGAGATATTTGCTTCTTTGAAATTTCTCCATTTCTATGCAATGTTCTATGATCTGTGCTGTGACTTCAGTATTACAATGAACATTCGATGGACCAGGTTATGACATGGTGGTCTGGATCTTTTTGCATCGCAGCTGATTCTGTTAATTCTCTGGTGTTATAGGCGAGAATATTCAGTGAATTTGCGATTTCCATCTAACGAACAGCTTGATAAAGGAGTGAAGTTGAGAAAGAGAGAAAGCAGACTACTCTACAGCATAGCAGGTCTGTGTTCTATCTGCGTCGTTTCAGCGCTGACTGCACCTATAAAGGTTCGACTAGAGAGAAGATTGATCAAGTGAATAATACTCACAAAAAAGTTATGGATCTGTGCATTCGAATACTCGCTTCGAGATTCTTTATCTTCAATTTCAGTTTGACAATCTGAGATATGATCTTGTTGTGTACCTTTCTTGCGCCTGTGCTAACAACGCCTGTGCTTCACAAACGAGAAAATGAATACACCCTTAGGCTGTGGGCTGCTTTATAAATCCAACTGAAAGATCATCAATTATGCACAAGCAATGGTATTCAAGACGTCACTGCAGTAGATATGGCTGACGACGTTATTAATATCTAGTGTAGTTACACAATTCTCGCCATTGCTTATTCCAACAGAGAGCAGGCAGACAAATAGGAGTATTCCAATCTGAACGATTGATGATGACATTTCGAGCCCCTTCGAGCAGCGGAGGTGAGTAACATAAATCAGAGGAGAACTCAGAAAATGGGAACAAAGAAAAAAGTGGAACTAACAAAGAACTCCTAGCATGATGATTATGGATCTGTTCTCATGTCACAAGTGAGTGTTTTTAAAGTTTAGAAACTACTTGATCGTTCCTCTGTTCGAATAGCATGGACGTCAAATTTCAATGTTTGCTGAGTTGTTTACTGGTATCAGCAGTTACTCAGGGTTAACCGAGTACGCTCCCAAGATATAAAGAGTTCGACTCAAATGAGAACGATTGAAAGAAGTTAGAGACGATCATTTGATTTCTCCCGTGAGCTCCCATGCATCTCAATCTTTTTGGACTCGTATTCGCCTGTATTTTTGCAGTTGCATGTAAGTTATAATTCGCAATTGAAAGTCGTTATGACCATTAGCTTAATTAGTCTACCTGAACAAGTTGATTATTAGCATACTGCTAAGCACACATCTCTTTGCGATACTTAACGATGATCATTTCAGTGATGGAGCATGGAGATCATGGAGGTGGCGATCACGGTACGGATATTGCTAGACAAGCATGTACAACCAAATCATTGTTCGAAAATTCGCACCTTTCTAGGAGGACATGACCACGGTGGACATGACCATGGTGGACACGACCACGGAGGATGGGGTTAGTCCTCCGCTTTCCCTCCGTTTACAAGAAGGAAACGGTTCTAAACTTTGGATCACGTCACTGTTAGATAACGAGAATAGAGATCGAGCGCTCGATCATTTGACCAAACCGAGCTCAACTTTCGCTCTCATTGACATTGACTTTCACGTTAGAAATAATCGATGAAATCGCAGGAGGTCACGATCACCACCATGACCATGACCATGGAGGATGGGGAGGGCATCATCACAATCATCATCATCACGATCACGGAGGATGGGGTGAGGAGCGATGAATGATGCCATACCGAGGATCACGCATTCTAGGAGGAGGTGGAGGAGGAGGCTGGGGAGGCGGGAGTTCATTGTGGAGCAGCGGAGGAGGATGGGGTTAGTGAAAGGGATCATTCTTATTTCTCCTGATTGTGAACACTCAAAAATAGTGCACTTACAGGTGGAAATGGATATTATGGGAATCAGGGTTACCAGTGTACTCCCTACTACGATTGGATCTGGAGAATGTGGAGGCAGAATTGCTATTATGGGAGGAGACCCTCGCTATTGCGAAGACTTTGTGAGCACATATTAGCCCGATCCTCAACTCATTTCTTATTTCAGTTGGATGATCGACTGATAAAGCAGAATAAATCCAAAAACTTGGTAATGGTTTGAGACAACATTGATCGTTGATTACTTTTTTTTATACACTTGTGATTGTTCTGATATTGATAAATATTGTATTTCTTAGACCAGATGACTCACTGAACTTTTGTCATGGTGATCAAGTTGAATCGTTCATTGCTCATTGCCGATCCTTTGGTTCGACCGATGCGGATGTTCACTCTTCGCTGAATTGTGTGCTAAATGGCCTGTTGATTATGGATGAGCAAATTCTGAGCATTTTCACGAGGTTGTTGACCAGTGTCTAGCTTGGGCGAGCAGAAACGCGATTCATCCCACGAGATATAAAGAGTTCGACCCGAATCAGAGCGAAGGAAGGAGGTTAGAGTGACTCTGCTCAGTCGGTTCTCTCTCTAACACTCATGCAATTCAATCTCGGCCTACTGATATTTGCCTGTCTTTTCGCGGTCGTACGTAAGTTCTTATTGTGACTTATGGCTATGCAGTGGCCATCGATAATTTTCTTCCTTTCAGTCTCACGAGGAGGACACGGAGGAGGAGGCCATGGGGGTGGAGGAGGACACCATGGAGGTCGGTTCTTCTTGATCCATCCATTTAGTTTTGTTGTTAGCTGAATGTGACGCTTCATAAATAACGGTACTAACAAGATCTCGGAAGTTGTATGATATTATTCATTTTCAGGTGGCGGGCATCACGGCGGGCATCATGGAGGCGGAGGATGGGGTATGTTTTTATTAAATAATTTTTAAAAATTAGTTGATTTTATTTTGAATATCATGTTTTTTCACACCGGTAATGGGATCACTGTAAGAGAGGTAGAGAGCAAATAGAGATCAAACACTATCAATAGAAGAGGCAGAACTCAATCGCTTTCGTTTTCTTTACCTTTGCTTTCTCAATCGGAATAACGCGAATTATTCGCAGGTGGGCATCACGGAGGAGGAGGATGGGGAGGACACCATCATCACGGAGGATGGGGTGAGGAGCGAGGAAGGAATTATCACTGATTATCGGATATTTCAGGAGGAGGATGGGGTGGTCATCACCATCATGGTGGATGGGGTGAGGAATGACGGAGGAACGTCAGACCTGATATCACCCATTTCAGGAGGGGGTGGATGGGGAGGAGGGAGTTCGTTGTGGAACAGCGGAGGAGGAGGATGGGGTTAGTGGAGATGATCGGATTGAGATATTTTAATCAATTATTGCAGGCGGAAATGGATACTACGGTAATTACGGTGGTGGGTACCAGTGTACTCCATACTATGATTGGACCTGGAGAACGTGGAGGCAGAATTGTTATTGGGGAATAAGACCCTCGCTATTGCAGAGACTTTGTAAGAACAAAATCGCGTGATTACAAATATGATTCTTCTTTCAGTTGGATGATCGGGTCGTGAAGAAGACTCAATAACGATTGAAAATATTATTATCCTAAGCGACGAGCGAAAACATCTTCGTGATAAAAGTTTCCACAAAATTAATAAAAATGACAAAGACAGATGAAGGCGGGTGAAAAGTCATGATGACAATTTCACCAATTATACGAAAAGCAAGGAAAGGGGAAATTATGTATCCTGTGGTGGGGATGGACTAAAATACGGTCGGTGGTCGGTGGCCCAAAAAGGACTAAAATACGGTCGTCCCAATAACTCGCTTCAAAATGAAGTTAGAAACAAAAAAACGATGATTCGAAAGAGGAGTCGGAGTAGATCATTTTTCATGTTGATGCCATCATTCTATCTCTATGCGCTGGAGCAGGACTAAAATAGGTCATCCCAATAACTCGCTTCAAAATGAAGTTAGAAACAAACCGAGACAGTCATTCAAAAGAAGATTCGGAGTATAAAAATGTACACGATGATGACATCATTCTATCTCTATGCGCTGGAGCAGGGCCGTCGGTTGAAGGAAAAAAAGTGCAAAAACAGCAGGTGGCCGACGGTGGCTCATCCATAACTCGCTTCAAAATAAAGCTAGGAACAAACCAAGATATCCATTCGAAAGAATACAGCTTTTGCAACTGTTTTTATGTTAATGATGTCATTCTATCTCAATGCGCTGGAGCAGGGCTGTCGTTCATGTAAAAAATAAATGTGATTTTCAAAGTTGTTCGTGCATAACTTTTTTCTACTGCGTTTTGGTGAGATCTAGTATACAAATTCGGGTTTTACGGAGCAAAATACATCCGAAACACTTGAGAATTCGACTTTTTTCGACCCAAAAATGACAATGACCCGGGGGTCATGGTGCAATCGAAAAAAAATTGTCTCTTAAAAATCTGAACTTATTTTATTATGTCGTATTTTTGCTCGTAGGTTCCGAATATCGATAATATTGCTCACTAAAACGCGAAAGAAAAAAGTTATGCTCGAATAACTTTGAAAATCACATTTATTTTTTACATGAACGACAGCCCTGCTCCAGCGCATTGAGATGTGACATCATCAACATAATACAATTGCAAAAGCTGTATTCTTTCGAATGGATATCTTGGTTTGTTCCTAGCTTTATTTTGAAGCGAGTTATGGATGAGCCACAGCCGACCACCTGCGTTTTTTTCACTTTTTTTTCTTCAACCGACAGCCCTGCTCCAGCGCATAGAGATAGAATGATGTCATCAACGTGAAAATGTTTTTACTCCGAATCCTCTTTTGAAGGACTGTCTCGGTTTGTTTCTAACTTGATTTTGAAGCGAGTTATTGGGACGACCGTATTTTAGTCCTTTTTGGGCCACCGACCACCGACCGTATTTTAGTCCATCCCTCCTGTGGAGCATGAACTGAACAGTAATCTATAGAAAATATGCAACAGAGTATGGTCTGAATATTGGAATGGTTGAAATATGGCACTCCTACTTTTTGGTGGGCGCCTTTGTGGATAAAGATAATGAGCATATTTCCGTAATGGATCAGAAGAAATCTGGAATAACGAACAGTCATGAGTAAGAGGTGGTGCGCCGTATTATCACACCCAGCCTGAAGTGCTCAAGATTCGTTACAATAAATTAGTCATGACCTATTGCTTTCACTATAACGTCATATTGGAAACCCGGAACTAACTTTGTGTGTTTTGTTCCAACAAGGAACTGCACCCTCCAAGCACCTCAGGAAACCTTGCACTTGGAAGAGTATCCTCTATAAGAAGATCGATCCCTTCCCCCCTTCCTCCTCCCCTACCCCACCCCCATTCCTCACGCATCCTTCCCTTAGTTGTATTCTCACTACCTTTCTCCTTTCTCGTGCATCCTGTACTTGTTGAAGCACCTTTGGTGGTGTACGATAAATAAATAAAATAAATAAATATAACCATACTATGGTTGAACATCGAGAATGTGGATGCAGTACTGTTGCTGGTGAAGGAGACCATCGCTATTGCGGAGACTTTGCGACTGAATAACCGCATTACCACAAAAGTTTCGTGCTTCAGTAGGATGATTGACAGAAGAAGATGAATAATTTCCTTAAAAAATAACTCAGAAGTGATTTTGAACGGCGTCATTGCATGAGCAGGTGGACGAGATCTCTTCTTCAGTAGTTCTTCAGTTGCCTCTTCTTCACCTCTTCTTCAGTTGTTTCTATCAGAAATAGAAATATTTTAATATATTTTTGGATGAGATGTGTGTTATGTATGACTAAGCGTTTTCAATAGAGATCAAGGATGATTGCACTGCTGTACCAATGCTCGGTTCGACTAATGCGGATGTTGAACCTTCGCTGAATAGTCTGTTGAAATGGGCAGTTGATTATGTAGGATGAGTAAATGCTTGCTGATCTCGCGATGTTGTTCACCAGTGTCTAGCTTGGCCGAGTAGAAATGGGCTCAGTCTACGCTATATAAACAGTTCGAACCGAAGGAGGAAGTAAGATTGACTCTGCTCAGTCAGTTTTCCTTTCTCGCTCACACATGAATTTCAACCTTGGCCTGTTCGTTTTCGCCAGTCTTCTCGCGATTGCATGTAAGTTCCTTTGGTTAAAACACGTTCAAAGTTGTCTTAATATCATTATTTGTTTCAGTCTCGAGAGGAGGTCACGGAGGCGGAGGAGGAGGAGGGGGTCATCATGGTGGTTAGTACTTTAAAAAATTTGCATTTTGAGTTTGGCTTTTAAAACAAAGCTCTGGCCGAATAAACGCAATAGATTTTGAAGATATACGAATTTACAGGTGGTGGGCATGATCATGGAGGAGGCGGAGGAAGTGGATGGGGTGGACACCATCATCATCATCATAGAGGATGGGGTGAGTTGCGAAGAATGAATTATGATTGAATATTTGAAATTTCAGGAGGAGGAAGTTCGCTATTTTCGCTGAACCTGCGAGGAGGATACGGTGTGATAATATGCCATTCTTGAAATAAGAGAAATAATGCAGGTGGATACTATGGAAATTACGGTGGATATCAGTGCACTCCGTACTACGATTGGACCTGGAGAATGTTGAGGCAGAATTGTTATTGGGGAGGATATTGTAAGATCATACTCGCGAGATTACAATTATTTATATTTCTCAGATGGATGATCGATCGATGAAGATTGCTTGAGGATAAGAAGAAATCTCTATCATCCATATTAGACGCTCTAATACATTATTGTGATAAAACATATTACTCAATATGCGATCTCTGTCGGCAGTTGAAAGAAATATGAAAAATGAAAACTAAGATCAAAAGAAAAAATATTATGGTGTAGAAATAAGTTGATATAATTTATTATTCTGCATGGAATAGTAAATGGGGGGGGGGGGGAAGATAAAACCTATCTACGAATATTTCATCGGGAAACAAAAACATGAAAAGTCTACTATTTGAACTGTTGCGGTAACTCGTTTTAGAGAGAACCCCAAACTTACTCTTTTAGTCTCGTTCCAACTTACAATTGCACCCACCGAGCACCGAAATCAGCGGACTCTTTTAGTGGATGAATGTCCTCTAGAACGGAGGTTGCTCGCTCCACAGCGAACATTCGCAAATTAGGCTAAGCTGCTCAGCTCACGAGAAGACGAAGAGAAGAAGGAAGCGAGGACCTCAGCTACTCTATACCCAATTGGCCGATCGAGAGACCGCAATTTCGATTTTGCAAGTAGTTCATAGCGCCAAAGACGATTCAGTAGTCACTAAACATGTATTCCGCTGCAATCGCTGCCTTCATGCTTGTTTGCATCCTGGCTTCTCATGATGATGAGCGTCTCGGACAGCTGGGGAGCATGGAGGAGGATCCGATGGGGTTAGTGGCATTATGGAGTGCATTAATTACCCGCGGTCGTGGCTAATTAGACCGGATTTGGGTGGAAGATAGGGCGGATGAGGTTAACAGCAATGCAATTGGACCTTCGACTGGTATTGGCGACCAGCACACACGCTTCTCCAGAGATTTTGTGAGTATGGCACTTATGCATCTCATAGGCGAACAATTTGTTTAAAAAATCTGTAACAAAAAATCTCATCAAATCTCATAGCACAGGTATTCTGAAAGATCGCAGGTGCCCATGAACAAAAATTTCAAACTGGTTAGATTCCTATCAAACTAAGTCAGTGCATGTATCAGGGACCAATGATTCTTCGTTTTGTTGTTTCGTAACCGTAAATTCGAAAATGCCTAAAAGCCGGTTCTCATCACTTTTAAAATTCAAAAATTCATATCTCTCTTCAACGTTGTCCAAAATGATCGTTCAAAAAATTAAAATAATAAGTAAAATTAGATCTACAAAATCGGTGTTGAAGGTGAAACTTCATACCTGTGAGAACATTTAGGAAAATTACAAAATTGAATTTGGAAAATAGAAAAATAAGCTTCCCCGAAAAAAATTTCATACGTGCAAATGATATAGTTGCAGATTCGGAATCTGCGTCGTTTTTTTACCCTGTAATTACCACATTTCAGAGCTGGAGCTCCTGGGAGTCTTTATCTGTGTCCTCTCGAACCTGAAAATGTATTAAAATTTGCACTTTTTTGACCATAACTTTTTTACAACGAGGTTTCATGAACTCTCATATCGAAATTCGCATTCTACGCTCAAAAATACGTCAGAAACTTCTGTAGTCAGATTGTTTCGAAAATACAAATTTTCAACTTTTTCACTGACATAGTTTGATAGGAATCGAATCAGTTTGAAATTTTTGTACACGGGGTTTCGCGAATTCATGCAATCTCTTAGAATACTTGTGATGGATCAATTCTCTGCTTTGCAGTTGGTTAATTGCATGAACCGGAATATGGATGTTCGAAAATATGACCAGAGATCTCAACAGTGGATCGGACGTGACTCCGTTCATGTACAACCTTATTCTTTGAGTTCCAGTTATCTGGTAAAACATGCCATCGAATTTGCTGGATGATATGATTTACGAGAAAGGGTTTGTTCCGAGGTTCAAAAATTGTGTAGAAAGGTCTTTCCATGAATGACGTGGAAATTACTCGACCCTTTGGGATGCTTTCCGAAAAAAATTATTATTATTTTCATTTGCCAGAAAACGATTCATTCGTAGAAAGTGAAAATTCGAGAACTTCTTACCACTAGGAAGAAATCATCGCTGAGGAAGGATCTGTTCGCCAATCTGTTCTAAGGAGAGATTGGTTCAGAGAACATCATTCAACCTCGTGAGGAAGAGAACGCGCGCTTGAGAGAGAAATTTTCAAAGCTTCAAGCTTGTTCGCTGATTTGGAGAACGAGTTCGAATTTTGTAACGCTCGTGCAGCGTCTATAAAAGAAAGAAAGGGTTCAGCAGTTCAAATCGCATTCTTCTAAAGATGCGAATTGCAGCATTCGTAGTCTTCCTCTTCTTGTGTTTTCTGGTTTCTGAAGTTGGTGAGTGATGGTCGTATTTAACTTGCTGAATCAATGTATTTCCTTCGAGAATCCCGTCGTGGTGGAGGTGGAAGAGGCAGAGGAGGAGGAGGTGGACGGGGAGGTGGCAAACGTGGGGGAAGAGGAGGCGGTGGTAGAGGGAGAGGAGGATTGTCATCGCTTTGCGGAGGTTAGAATATATTTAAAGATTGATATTTGCAACTATTTCTTCCAAATTAAATGGATAATTTTAGGAGGAGGCAGAGGTGGAGGAAGAGGAGGAAGCAGGTGGGGAGGAGGGAGGGGAAGAGGAGGATTGGGATGGCTATTCGGAGGTCGGTATTTTCATCTCGTATTTCAAACTTATTTCTTCCCGGTCTTTACGAATGCTTAAAGAAGGGGAGGCACGAACGCGTATTCAAATCGCAGAGCCGAGATGCGCGCGCCGATTTGCATGCGCGGACTCTTCATTGTCCCCTTATTCATCTCTCGTTGCCTGAGCGATCAGGCCCTCTTGGCACACAGCCAAACGCTCATAGCAAGGTTGATACAAAAAATGGTTACAGGAGAGTTTCGCAAGTGTGATCTGGTAACGAATCCCACAACCTCCCCTATAGAAGTCATCAAGCCAGATATTCGGGCAACCCCTCCTTTAAGGCGGCGGCAGAGTCGGTGAAAGAGGAAGAGGGAGATGGGGTGGAGGAAGGGGAAGAGGAGGACTGGGATGGCTGTTTGGAGGTTCGACCTTTTACTTTCCTGTTTTTTAAAATTTATTTTCAAGAGCGCTGTAACTCATGATTTCCTTGCAGGAAGAGGCCGTCATCATCATCACGATCATATCTACCACACTGATCACTACTACAACAATTATTACCACAACGATGACGATTGGCAACCGAGCAGCTCATACTGTATGTAAAAGAGGGATGAAGTCACAAGATAGATATCCATTCAGATGACTCTGACAACAGCGGCGGCTCGAGTGCGTTGGGCGGTCTATAGGCACGAATGAGAGAGAACCGACTGAATCAATTGAATCGATTGAGGGAGAACGGATGAATCTGTTCGGTGAGTTTTCAGCAAACGCGTTTCAAGTACACGAGGGGAAGAAATTCATCGTTCTACTAAAACTTAGTGCGAGTACAAGTGTTATTTTAGTTTCACTTTACACATCTTATTTTGTCATCAATTTCAGGTTTACTAGGATGGGGCCAACAACAGCAGCAGCCCCAGCAATCGAATCAGTGCGATTTCAAGTGGGATTACATGGGTCAAGAGTGGAAATGGACTTGTGGTGAGCTGCCCCAACCACCGAACCTCCTTCAGAAGCTATGTGAGTCAGCCATCTAACTCATTGATTTTACGCAGTAAATAGACTAATTTAATGAAATTTGAAAATGTCAAAGACATCTCTCTTTAGTGGAAACATCCTTTGATTATGCATTTGCAAAACGACGGGCAAAGAAATAACTAACTTTTTCATTTTCAGTTAGCGGCTAATTTAGTGACACTGATGTTACTAATAATTTGACAGCCTTCGAACTTCGATGGGCTTCAATTATTATTGATTTGTAATATTGCCTTGTAATATTGTAATATGCGACAAATATACCGACAGCTTATCTTCTATTGTTCGTTGTGATCCGATTATCCCAAGAGCCGATGAGGTCTTTGAAGTAAGTGTCAGACACTTCATGGTCCCTGATGACTTCGATGGGAGTCGTTGAGAACCACCACGGCAGGCTGAAATGTAGGCATGGCTCAAATTATTTTCTAAGAAAGAATGCAAATTTCTCATTTTCTTATTATTTGAATGCATTATTCTATAGTAATTCAATGACATATCCGAGTGAATAATGTTCTGGTGAATTGCTGAATTGAATTGTGAATTTTTGCTGCCCAGCAAATAACCGATTCGACTCCATCGACGGACCTCCGTTTATTGCACTCTCACTATACTTTCTTGTCCAATTCCCCCGTTAACGGAATAAATGAATGAATGAATGAATGAATGAATTAGTGTCATATGATGTCTGTTATTTCGACAATATTTTGCACAGAACGATTTGATTTTTTCTATGCTTGTTCATAAAGCATCAATAAATAACAACCCTGTGGGACGAGTTTTTTCGAGTATTAATTGCGCACGATTTTGATTGTGGAAACAGAAATTGTTTGGAACTAATTTTTTTTTCAATTCATTACTCACTATTTGTTCATTTTCAACTCGAAACGTTGTTTCCATGTTGGTTGCGAGTAAAGCACTGCAATTATGGTGAGTGGAACGGAGCTGAAAAATAATACTGGCATACATTCATTGTACAATGAAATAATCAACTAACATTGTGTGCACCAAATCAAATAATTGGCCCAATAGTGAAGCAATATTATCTTCCTGAAAAGTTATAGTGTGAAAGATGTATTATATTAATTCATACTTTATTGAGATAATAAAAATGTAGTGAGAGTGAAAAATAGGCAATATTTGAGGCAACACCCGTGCTAATGGCGAGCTGACCCATCATCTGCATTTGAGATTATTGTTATTATTGATAATTTGTAAATGACTCACTCGAAAAACACGAAAATTCTCGGTTAGTTGAAACTTCGTCGAAAGTGAGTACATTGTAGTTGACTTCGCGATCACGAGATATGCTCGATTTTTTCGAAAAATAACAATTGCAATCTGAAATATCAATTCAAAATAGATAAACAAGAACTTCGTACGATTATCGCAGCGGCTATTAGACAAAACAGGATTCCAGCGATTGTAAGAACCTTCCTCAGCACGTTTTTGGAAATATCTGGAATAAATGACTAATAAGCGGCTATATTGAGAGAATACTTGCCTAGTGAGACATAGAACGCAATAAGTATTGAATTCGACACGGCAGCAACGATTATGAATATCGAAATAACCGATCGTTTGTGTTTCTAGAAAAGCAAATGGTAAGGTCTAGAAGTACCTGGAACCATACCTCGTAATCAGTGATGTATATTGTGGCGAAAAGTCTCTCCACAATCTAAAAAAAACAATATAGGCTTAGAGCGTTTCCAGAAGAATTGAATGAACTCACAAATCCGATGAAAATATTGCCATAGAAGCAAATTTCGTAGATATGCGCGATGGAAGCCACGGTTATTATCGTGAAATATAATTGTTCTGGAGATTTGTTCACATCAGTTTTTCAGTTATCTTACATACCTTTAGTTTCTAATAGCCCAGTTTGAAAGATAAGAAGAACTATTCGGCTGCCCACCAAAACAAAGCTATTTACGCTGGATGCTATAACTATTCGACAAAAATTCGGATGAATTGCAGATCTCTGAAGAAAGTATAATTGAAAATTAGTGGCAAAATTTGTCTGAACCTCAATGAGTATGATAGTTGCGACAGTAGCAACTGTGAAAGCCACAAGAAGAAATACGATTTCGAGGACAATCATTAATTTCACAAAGATAATGCTCCATCCAGGTGCCATCGAAGTAACATCCGCGAATACTGCGATAAACCTTCAAAATATCGGTAAATTAGTTTGCGATCAATTGCTTACCGACAGTCGTCGTTGATTTGATTTGCATCGCAATGAAGAAACATCGAAGGTTGACCTGCCATTATTAATTGATGGTTTGTGAGAATCAGAATATAGCGGTTGGAATGTGTATGCGACACTATCGATCTCGGAGAATTTCCACTACAAGCACGTCAGATATTGACAGTGAATAGGTCTTAATCGAGTCTTTTTCTCATTAAGAACACGCGTTAGAGACCTGTCTGGACGGAGAATGAAAGAAATAGAGAGTGGATTTTAAACAGATATTCAATGAATATCTGAAAATGACAACAGTTATTGTAAGATTCAAAAACTCAGTTAGAGTCATGGACTGTTTAGCATACAGTAGGCATGATGAGCGGAACAAAAATATTCGCTAATTATTTATTTAGTTTTCCAATATTCCCGATCTTTCTCCAATGTGATCCTGGACGCAAAATGCACTGATTAAATACAAACACTGAAGCCTAGAATCCCTTATTAATGATTGCTAAACACAGTAGATTGGACCGTTCGTAATAACAAGTGAAACGGTTTATTTTCTTGCAATAAATGAAATTCAAAAAAAAATTTGTAGAGAATGAATGAAATTCCGATTAAAATGCACTTGAGAATCGTGAAAGCAAGAATTTGTACGAGTGCACGGCAAATTGGACGTTAGACAATTACGGGGTTCAAGTATCAGACTTTTCACGATCATGTTTTGTTCGTAGTAAATTACCCTACCATCCATTTAGGACATGATCTCATGAGTACAAAAAGAAAGGGATTAAACATGAATGTACTACAGCGCAGAGCAATTTCACGTTAGTCTACCAGTGATTGTCTATGAGAGGCAGACAGTCAAGGTGATTCGTTTGAACTTCGCATTCACACTTATCAAAGCGTTTCAAGGACACATACGCGGCGTGAAGATTATGACTCCGATCTATTGAATGCGAAACACCTGTAATTGTTTTCGCTTATATAACTCAAAGCCGCATTATAAATTGTTCCGATGGTGATTGCATATCATGGTAAGAGTAGACTCCTTGAATTGGATTATAAGATTGGTTCATCCGAGTTCAGATGGACTAGTAGACAGGAATATAAGAGAGGAATCGCGAGAGATTCGAGAGTTTCGGGGTATTAGCGGACGTAGGAAAAAGTTTCCCCGATTCCACTGAAAATTGAAACTGAAAAAACTGAAGTACTTCGAATGATGCTCTTTCAAACTGCGTTTGCCGATTTTCGATATCAGGTCTCATCTTCGAGTATAGGTAGGTCAAAGTAGGGACACTACGAAATTTACGACTAAAATTGTCTCACGAAAACAGCCATAACTCGCTTTAACATTATGCTGGAGACAATTCCAAAAAGTGTTGAAGAGGCTTCATGCGCGGAATCGGGGCGGTTGGTTTTTCAAAAAAAGTGATGTAACTTTCCTAATAGTGATCTCCCCAAGAAGCGCCGAAAAGTGATTTGAGAAAAAGATAGTACCAAACGTTACCTCTTAAATCACAAAGAGCGGAGGTGGGAAAACAAAATGGGCGGGCATTTTGTCCTAAAAGCCTGCGATTTTTACAAATTTTCGAGGGTTTTCAAGCATAACTTTTTTCATTCTTGTTTTCATGTGCTCTCATATCGAAATTCGGAATCAGCGCACCAATATACACCAGAAATTCCTATAGACATATTTTTTCGAGATAATTTTTTTTAACGATTTTGACCACTTTTTAACGATTTTGACCATCCCGCCCGCAGGTGATGTTTTGCAAGAGGTAGAGAAAGGCGCGCGCCCCAACCACTAGTCTCCGTCAAACCTGCCTGCGTCGGCATGCCAGTCAGACACCATGCCCATTAATCCCGCCCGCAGGTGATGTTTTGCAAGAGGTAGAGAAAGGCGCGCGCCCCAACCACTAGTCTCCGTCAAACCTGCCTGCGTCGGCATGCCAGTCAGACACCATGCCCATTAGGCCAGGGCGGCCTACCGCAGGGAGCGCTTGACGGAGACTAGTGGTTGGGGCGCGCGCCTTTCTCTACCTCTTGCAAAACATCACCTGCGGGCGGGAGTCGAACCTGCCTGCGTCGGCATGCCAGTCAGACACCATGCCCATTAGCCTCTCTCGCCGCGATGGGTTAGGGAAGCAAGAGAGGGGGGAGAGGAAGGGGCAAGGGAGCCACTCTTTCTTCTTAAAAGCTCAAAATACTTTAAAATAAATATGCATGGTGTCTGACTGGCATGCCGACGCAGGCAGGTTCGACTCCCGCCCGCAGGTGATGTTTTGCAAGAGGCAGAGAAAGGCGCGCGCCCCAACCACTAGTCTCCGTCAAGCGTTCCCGGCGACACCATTGACACGTTCCCCCCCCCTTAGGTGCGATTTTGTCGAAAACTTTTTGTTTCAGAAGCATGTCCCTATGGGAATTTCTGACCTAATTTTGAGCGTAGAAAACGAATTTGCAAACTAGAGCTCATGAAACCTTGAAAGAAAAAAGTTACGCTATAAAGAAAAACCCAAAAAAATTTTGTTCAGGATTTTGGTCATAACTTTTTTCTTTCGAGGTTTCATGAGCTCTAGTTGGCAAATTCGTTTTCTACGCCCAAAATCAGGTCAGAAATTCCCATAGGGACATGATTCTGGGACAAAATCTTTTCGACCCAAATCGCACAAAAAAGTGGTAAAAGTCGAAAAAAATGTTAACTCGAAAAAATATGTCTATAGGAATTTCTGGTGTATATTGGTGCGCTGATTCCGAATTTCGATATGAGAGCACATGAAAACGGGAATGAAAAAAGTTATGCTTGGAAAACCTCGAAAATTTGGTTTTTAGGACAAAAGGCCCGCCCATTTTTTTCTCCACCTCCGATCTTTCTGATTTAAGAGATGACGTTTGGTACTATCTTTTTCTCAAATGATTTTTTGGCCCTAATTGGGGAGATCACTATTAGGAAAGTTACATCACTTTTTTGAAAAACCAACAATTCCGCGCATGACCTAGGAATGATATCACCAACAGACGACATGTTGCCCTATGCCTCCTCATTCGAACAATTTTTTGGAATTGTCTGCAGCATAATTTTAAAGCGAGTTATGGCTGTTTTCGTGAGACAATTTTAGTCGTAAATTTCGTAGTGTCCCTACTTTGACCTACCTATACTCGAAGATGGGACTTGATATCGAAAATCGGTAAACGCACTATGAAAGAGCATCATTCGAAGCACTTCAGTTTCACTTTTCAGCGGAATCGGGGAAACTTTTTCCTACGTCCGCAAGGCTCTCGAAACTCTCGCGATTCCTTTCATAAATGATGCGAAAGATAACTCTACAGCACTACTTACAAGACTAAAATATTAAATTATTTTGAAGAAGCGTTAGAAGCATTCCCAAAAATTCACGTGAATTTCATTTCAAATGAGTGTTTATCAAATAACTGGGTTGATGTTTCAGACCCATAATTAGAGACCGCAAGCTCCGCCCACTTTGAGGGGAATTGACTTCCCGCAAAATTTTCTCAATCGAATCAGCCGATCAAAAGCGTTTTCTGCAGCTCTCAGTAGTCTTCACAAATGACGAGTGGAGCAGCCTGATCGGTCAACTCTAAGTAGGTCAAATAAGGCCATTTATGGTCAAGAATTGTCATTTGAAGTGCTTCTAGTGGTCGTACACATCTGCTCCACTCGCATTTCCTTTATTTGTATTTTAGCTGAATTTTAAACTTGATTTTAGATTTATAATAATAATTTTCACCGAATTGTGCTCGATCGCGGGGAGAGGCGAGCGCGAGAGCGGGAGGAGGGAGAGAGACACACGCGAGAGATCTCTCGCCCGATTTCCCTCTCCTCTCCCTTGCCCGCGCGCGCGTGCTTTTCGGGGGAGAACTCGACTCAGAGATGAGATAGAGACAAACTCTAAAAAGCAAAAATGTTATTCAGACCAAGACCAAGATATTGAGCATACATTTGAACCGGTACAATCAATTTGATAGATCACCCTGCGGTCTCTACCCATAAGAGCCCGTTCGCCTAAGAGTCAGTAAAAGTTCAGCAAGCCCGAGAACAAGCAAAAAATAATGTATGCTGTAAAGTTGCTCCCAGGAGTAACTTTCGATTCTGAATCGAATGGCTGATTCCGTTTTTCGATCTGAGCCTCCTGAATCCCGCTACGGCACGACGTCGATTTGGCCAAATTCTTGTTCTACGATAAAAACTGGCCCATAGGAGGCCAAGTTGGCCGAATTCTCGCGTTGAGGTAATAAGACTTTTTCTCCAAAGATTATTGTTGCCATCTGCTCCTTGAATGAATCGTGATGCATTAACATCAGCACGGTCACAAGGAAGAAACAGCTGGGACTGTGCGTGTTATCAATAATTGCTCTACCTCCTTTATCAATGGATTCAGTAAAAACTAAAGATCAACCTAAGCCTGATCATTGAAATTTGTCGTATCGCTTATCCGTAAACTATCATTAGGAAGGAATTTATAAAATCGAGCTTTAAAGATTATGAGCCCGTTCGCCTAAGAGTCGGATAAGCCGGAGAACAAGCAAAAAATAATGTATGCTGTAAAGTCGCTCCCAGGGGTAACTTTCGATTCTGAATCGAATGGCTGATTCCGTTTTTCGATCTGAGCCTTCTGAATCCCGCTACGGCACGACGTCGATTTGGCCAAATTCTTGTTCTACGATAAAAACTGGCCCATAGGGGGCCAAATTGGCCGAATTCTCGCGCGCCCGACCAGAATTTAATTCTCTACAAACAGAAAAAAAATCGAGGCTCTATCTTTTTTCGTTTTTGAGTTATGATCGTTTTTTGATCTACTGGCGGCCGGGGAAACATATTTTTACAGTAGAAAGAGCAACTTCACCTGATCATTTTGGTATATGGGGTCAGGCCATTATCAGTGTGCAAAGTTGTTTTATGAAGTATTTTGTAAGCTCAACTCGCGCTTTCTGTGCAGGAATTGAATGCAAGCGGGTGTGGTGAATTGCGAAGTGGATACGTCTACCTCGCATCCTCCGCGGGTTCGATTCCCTGCCCTTGCAGATATCTTTTGCAAGTTTTTCTGATATATTGAATGCCGTTTTTATTGATTGTAGTTGTTGAATTTAACGGAATTATACTCAACAGCAATTTAATGTTTAAATTTGTCTATCATACATTGATTTGATGTCCCAATTTGTTTTTTAAAACATTATTTGAATTGATATGGGGCGTAACATGATTTGAAAATGATTATATACATTATTTGTAATGCTACTGCTGACTCAGTGCTGAGTTTGGATAAAATTGATTTTCAGAAAAATACACCTATGATGAGATCTAAATGCAGAGTCAGTAAAGAGAAGAATTAATTGGATCTATAAGAGCGTTTCACGGGGAAGCAACGGGAACAGAGACAGATCAGGAAGTAGTATGCAAAGACGATGGCTAGAATAATGATAACGACACCGGCAAGAATTTCATATACATTATTTGTGAAGTTTTCGAAAAAAGCTCTAATTCGACCAATAAGCGATGCTTGCATCTTTTCCAGCTCCTTCTGCGTTGCGATGCGCAGCCTTTCCTCCTCCTCGAACTCCACCAGCATGCGCTTCTCCATCTCAGTGAAGTCATTCTGAAATGTTTATTCTATTATCAATATTTTTGCAGCGATTACGGCTCTCACAAAAATTAATGAAGCAAAGCTTCAGCGGGAAATTGACAAACTCCACTCCATGACAAGGCACGTGCCTATCTCCAACGATCAGATCAAACGGATTCTCAATCTGAAGACAAATGACAGCGGAGTTGCAGTGGTGAAGCAGACTGAAGAGGATACGAGTGGACAGGTATAGCATTGTATGTTGCATTTATTTCATCAACATGTTTCAGGCCGAGGTACTTCAACCGAAGAAACGAGGGGTGAAGAGGAAGGAACCCATTGAATCGATGCAGACTGAGGTTGTCATATCCGTCATAATCGATTTGAAAATTTAATTAAATGAAAAAGGTTTCAATGCAATAAATTGTCATGTTGATGTATATTGTTCCAGAAGGCGACTAGAGGACGATTATCTAATCGATTGATGGAGAATGGTAAATCGAAGTCTGTGGAGAAAGACGACGTGAAGGAAAGAGAAGAAAGAGAAAAGGCGGAAGAAGATGATGAGTTTGATCAGTTCTCTGATGACGAGATCGACTGTGTTCTGTTAATGGAAGAAACAGTCGAGAGAGTATTCGATGGAGTGTTCGATAGAGAATTTCCCCTGAGTAAGCGGTAGTTGCGCCTTGATATACGTACCTGTTATACCTCTCATTCGACTTACTTTCGTCAAAATTTTTAATGCATTTTTTTGTATTTTTCTGAAACGCAACATTATCCAAACTCAGCAGTAGCATTACAAATAATGTATATAATCATTTTCAAATCATGTTACGCCCCATATCAATTAAAATACTCTTTTAAAAAACAAATTGTGACATCGAATCAATGTATGATAGACAAATTTAAACATTAAATTGCTGTTGAGTATAATTCCGTTAAATTCAACAACTACAATCAATAAAAACGGCATTCAATATATCAGAAAAACTTGCAAAAGATATCTGCAAGGGCGGGGAATCGAACCCGCGGAGGATGCGAGGTAGACGTATCCACTTCGCAATTCACCACACCCGCTTGCATTCAATTCCTGCACAGAAAGCGCGAGTTGAGCTTGTTGTGCAGGAATTGAATGCAAGCGGGTAGGCTCAGATCGAACAACGGAATCAGCCATTTGATTCAGAATCGAAAGTTACCCCTGGGAGCAACTTTACAGCATACATTATTTTTGGGCTCATAATCTTTAAAGCTCGATTTTATAAATTCCTTCCTAATGATAGTTTACGGATAAGCGATACGACAAATTCAATGATCAGGCTTAGGTTGATATTTATTTTTTACTGAATCCATTGATAAAGGAGGTAGAGCAATTATTGATAACACGCACATTCCCAGCTGTTTCTTCCTTGTGACCGTGCTGATGTTAATGCATCACGATTCATTCAAGGAGCAGATGGCAACAATAATCTTTGGAGAAAAACTCTTATTATCTCAATAAAATCCGACTCGCGAACCTGTTCCACAGATAGGGTTGATCTGTGGAGACAGATCCTCGCGCAGTTCACAAGTGTCGCAGAGACTCCTCCCCAATGAGAGGATAGCGTTGAATCTGCGTGTGTCGTATCATGTCACACCTTGGAGGAAGTTCAAAATATGACGTCTCTGTAAGCATCTCATAATGGAACTTTCAGAAATCAGCTTTCACAGATCGATCGGTGCTAATGAGAAAGAACAATATTGTCAGGAATATTTATTTTTTTTAAAAGTTACACACTTTAAAGGGGTCTCAGCACCGGGGTGACATGATGTCTCCGCGATTTTTTTCGTTGGGGGGGGGGAGATTCTGTGGTACTGTAGATATCTGACAACTCAGAGATCGAAAGAAGAAATTTCGTTGAACATGGGCATTAGGGCGGGTAGATTGAATGAACTAACTCTTGGTTAAGAGTTAGGATTTGTTTTCATTTCTTATTGTCAGTCGGTGTTGATAGAGTATCGACATGCGAATCGTTTTTTTTTCTGAATGTGCAATTACCGCATTTATCCATTCGTGACTTTTCGTCACCCGAAATATGCGTTGTGATTTATTGCTCCATCCGATTCTCAATTTCGGGCCAGTCATCACTCATCCAAGAGTGACGTAAAATCATCTCGATTTACTGATGCGTGCGGGCTGCGACGAACTTAGAGATGATGACTCTCCTTATCATATTATCATGGGGTCGAAGGTTCGAGAGCAAGTTAGAAATTGAAAGGATTCGTTGCTGATCTATGTTTGGATACACGGTCCAAATCGTCATTCAATTGTATCTAAGAAAGTTCACAGATCAATGCTTAGTTCTGCGAGACACATATGCAGGCTAACAATAAGATCTTTGTTAGGTTCGATTAAGAAAGGGAAAGAGGTGAGAATAAGCGCGGAGAGGGACTAATCTATATAAATTTCTGTGCTTTCTGTGCTTTTCCATAATGGAAACGCCCCTATATAAGGCATTGCTTGCTGATTCACGTGAATATTTCGCCCTTTTACTGATCGGATTTCAACATCAGGGTCGCATATCAGGGACGCTCGTTCACATGATCTCACAATCAGACGAACCGGATGCTACCATGTCTTATTGATTTAATGGAATATCCAGTGAGGACCGCACCCCATAGAAGAGATCAACACTGTATGATGATAGAGAGATGAATAGGCTTGAAACTGATATTGGATGATAACAAACATAACACTCTAGACAACAACGGTGACTAAGGATATCTCGACCAAAGGAGCAGAGATGAATAAAACAGTGATTGTGCGGGATTTAATATTTGGCACAATAGAACATTTAACTGAAAAAGTTGACAAAAAGGAAGATCCAGTCAGAACGGATACTCTTTGGGCACACTTTGCGCACATGAACCTATTGAGCTATGATTTTAGGATCAAACTATCAACATTCGCTTTATTATCAGCAATATCAGCAAAAGCAGTTCAGAAATATCCCATATTCTGGCTGTCCATCTGTCTACGATTTCTTCATCCACTCAATCGGAAGTGAGTTATTTTTGCCCATCCCTTATCATGACGTCGATTCTCATTTCGATCATGACGCTGAAATTGGCCATTCTGATCTACTCCGTGATTTATCATCGGAAGAGCAATGAGATAAAGAGGGTCAAAGATAAGACTGATAGTGCTTACATCAGACGCCACCGACCTACTTAAGCCGCCTGATGGAAACCGGCAGTCATTCTTCTCATTCTCTGCCCATTCTCCAACTGCTTTTCCTTTCTGATTCACTTGCATTGAATCATCTCTTGCACATTGTAGGCGAACATCGGGGTCATTTTGTTGATGGAAATCCTTCTATCCTGAGTCACTCTTCAAATCCGCGATGACTATTCTTGTCTACCGATTGTGTTCGATTTAACACCGAAACAGGGGCGTGAAAATAAAAAAAGAGATGCACGGACGCATTTTTCCCGTTGTTCATTCAGTTTTGTGCGTTGTGATCGGTTCGTATAATCCCGCGAAGAGAAAACAATGGGAGGTTAAATATGTACCGCGTTGTGATTGATCTCCACTTGATGAGCCTACGCTTGCGCAAATATTTCGCTTCCTATAAAAAACGCCCTCGTCCTTCTCTACAGCAATGACTCCGCCGGCGTGCGACGTCAGTCAACTCTCAGTCTGCGATCTCAATCCATCACTGGAGAAGATTCACGAGAAAGAGCAGGCATGGGACACAGACCGACCTGCGCCCATCAGAGGAATGTACCGTCAGAGCTCCACCCAAGCAGAGCCTCGTCAATTCGCGAAACGTCAGAGTTCTGTTGACGCCGTCAAGGTACAATACCTAACTTTTCCGCACAATTCGTTCAATAATGGCTGATGGGGTCATTGTGACTAACGATGGGGCTGAATCAGTGTTGTCTCAATTCCCCATCGTGTATTTTAAAGGAATGGTGGAGACGACGAAGCAGTTCAGTCAAATACGATATGGAAAGTGGAAGGAAGATGACATGGTAAGGGAAATTTTTAAGAAATTTTTGTCTTATCTCTGATCAATGATAGTTGAATATTCGTTCGATTTCTAAGCTGGATTAGTATGTGATGTGCTCTGGTTGTATCCATCTGCCATGATTGTGACTGCTGATTTTTCGATTTTGATCATGACTGTAACGCCAAAACTCATTGCAGGGTTGAGGCGTACACTGGTCGCATCGCCAAGCCCGCCCACGCGTATCTCAGATGGAATCTCGTATTCACCTTCATCATCCTTCTCATGCTCACTTCTGCTTTCTGGCTTCCCTTCATCCCGGTAGTCGGATCTGCCTCTCTTGAGATCTGTCTTGGAGTCCTGATTATTCTCCATCTACTGTGGTGAGTTACAGTATTTTTGTTTTTTTTAATATTTCGATTAAAATCGATTACGGTAATTCCGGAAACTTAATTTCATCAAATCTATTACAGGCTAGCAGGAATGATAAACGCCATGAGGTACACACATCGGCTAATCGCACACAAGAAGAAAAGAGAGCAGCGAGATGTAATAACATCGAATTAGACAATCATACAACATAAATCCCAGGTGGAGTCGCCCCGAAACGACCACTTGCGGCATCTCGTGGGTATCTGTCTCTACAAAGAACCCATTCAACTCATGGTGGACACTGTAGAGTCTATAGCAGTTCAGCCAATGGCGAGCGAGAAAATCTCCGTGGTGGTGGGAATGGAGGCAGGAACTCCTGACAGATTCGAGGTTAGAAGTCGATTTTATAGCGAAAATAACACAATTTTTATTCAGAAGCAGCTAGAACTCCAGCGTGTCTTCGGCAAGAGATTCGAGAGATTCATGGTGACCACGCATCCCAAGGTTAGTATTTTTCCTTGCAATATCCCTAATGATCGTCTGTTCAGGGTCTTCCGGGTGACATCGCAGGCAAATGCTCCAACATCAACTACGCCATGCGAACTACTGTGAAAGTGCTGAGAGAGGACAAGGTGCGCATTTAGATTGCCACACGTTCCTAATCCTTTTCCTTCCAGAACTACCCTAAATTCGATAAAGAAGAATCCACTCAACTACTCATAACCACCGGTGATTGCGATTCCATCTTTGGAGAAGGATACTTTGAGGCGCTCGAGGAAGATTTCATCAAGACTCCGGAGCAGGTTAGCAGACTGCGATTAACTGCAAGATATCATTGACAGTCAATTATTTGTAGAAGAGGGATCACACTGTGTGGCAGTCGCCCCTCTTCTACGCCATCAACCTTCACAATTCACCCTTCTTTGTCAGAGTAACTGGTTAGTTTCTTCGCTTTTTGGAAGATTTGTGACACGTGTATCATTGATCGGTTGTATTCATCTAACTGTGCAGGTCTCCTTCGTGCATTCTTCATGATGGGATATCTCATTCCGTGGAATATCAACACCATGTCCATCTTCTCTCTCACTCTCGAATTATATGAGGCAGGAGGATACACTCATCCCGGATATCAAGTAAGTAGATCATAGTGATGGTAAAAGGAAACGGGTCTCCTCAATTAGTGTGTTCTCTCGCGCGATAGAGACACGAGAGACAATGCGAAATGAGGAGGGTCCGACTCCGATTTGTCATCACTGTTAGATCATCTACGTGACGCTCGTGAAAAAAGCAAGTTTTAGAAATGCATTCAAACATCGTATCATTTTAGATGGAAGACATAATCGCTTTGATTCGTTGGTCTCTCTCCGTCAGAAGGCAATGCACCATTCGATCCATTCCTGTAGCGACGTTGAGTGGACCAACATCAGGTACACACTTGTTTTCACGTTTCTGCAATGCCTTTTCCGCACATCAATATCACATTAGTGATAATATTCATATACTTATTCACGTTTGATTATTTGCGATATCCGCATTTGAATATCTCATTACTCATGTCAGGTCACTCCTACGTGAACGAGTGGTATGAGTGGGCGAGACAGATCAGAAGATGGACCATCGGAGCTGCTGAGGTGAGGAAGACGGCTCTCATCACAATGATCTTCATCAATGACATCCTCAGGTGTTCCACTACTTCGCAGTCAAGGCTCGATCTCTTCCCTTCTTCTCGGCCATTTGGTTCTCTGCCAAATTCATCTTCTACTATGGATTCTTGCTGTGCATCGGACAGATCTACGGTATCCTCGCGCCCATTGTGGTTAGTGAAAAATCATACTTCCGAGTTCCGAACTCCTAAATTTTATCGAGTCGAAACATGAACTTTGAAGTACCCTGTACTGTTTCAGACACCCTTGATGATGCCTCTCTCCATGAATGGCTCATCCGATGGTCCTCTTGTCTCCTCTCAACTCTTCACATACATCACCCTTGGTTTTCTCGGTCTTTCCTACCTTGAAATGGCCGGCGTTTTCATCATCAATCGTGTGGCTGAGCAGGTAATTTACAAAGAAGCTTCCATTTCCTAACTGATGTTTCTCAGACATTCCCTGATGGTCGAAGGGACGACACTCCCCATTGGAGGAGTTTCTTCCATTGGATCGGATCGGTGCCGACCATTCTCATGTATTGCTTGGTGGGTATTGATCGCATTTCGAAAGATAAAAGCGAACATTATCAAAACTATACAGTATCAGAAGTAGTTCCATTCAGGTCGAGCTGTTTGCTTTCTTGGAAGTGACTGTGAGGGGCAAGAGTGTCTGCTCACACTCTGCCTCGAAGAAAGACCAACTCGTCGCTCAACCGAATCAGGGAAAAGTCTATCCTATCTAAGCCAACAATTATCTAGGCAGTTCACTATTATAGTTAGTCATGATCCTCATTCTTGTATCTGGTTCATCTTTTCCATGTCATGAATCACCTACGGGTACTCCTTGCTTAGTAATGCTGATAAAATTAATGAAAATATGTTTACTTGTACAAAGACGAGAAACGGCGGAGAACGATCAGATAGTATAATATGACCTCTTGGACCTTGAGAATGAAAGGGAAAGCGTTACGCCAAGGGAGAAGGGTGACCACTTCTTTCTCACTCTCTTTTCCCTCTCCTCTATCCCCTTTCTACTCTCTCTCTCTTCTCTCTCTCCTCTTTCCCTTCTCTTTCTCTCTTTTGCTCACACCGTTGACAACCAGCTCACACATGGCCTTTTCCACACAGGTGAGTCAGTTTCATGATTTTTGTTTCAACAACTAATTTATTCTACTAAACTCGCATAAGTCGGTGCATTTGATAATTTTTTGTGAAACAATTACTTGGGACAATGCTACAACAAGCCTTTTTCCATTTCATCGAATGCAATCACATCGTTTCAGAATTCAAGTTGTTTGATTTGTTCGGTTCCAATCTCCGAATGTCATCTGGGTATCGATTCTTGTAGAGCATGCGCTGTATTCTACAAGTGAGTGTTTTGCGGGGTTACAGAAATTTAATAAACGTTGAATTTAGACGAACAGTAAACTCTACGCGAACACTAAAGTGCAAGGGACAAAATGAGTGCATTCAAAAAGGTCAGACAGGTTCTCCAAACATTCATTTGTACACTCCAAGAAATGTAGACCCCACAACCTCTTGTCGGAAGTGTCGTTTCTCGCGGTTCTCGGAGATTTATGCAAGAGCGGGAGAAGAGAGGGAGATGGAAAGAGTGAGCCCTCTTTTGTTTGTCTGCCAACACACGATTGATCTTTGAAGGAAGGAGCAAGCAATGAAGATCAGAAGGCACAAGGTGAATCGGGAAGGAGGAGTTTATAGACTATAATAGGTACGATTGCATTGGGATGATTTAATCATAATATTATTACAGTTACTACTTCGCTCTACCGAGTAGCAGTAGTGAAACGCCCATTCTGGATAGAATGAGACTGGCGTACAGGTACAATTATTGTTTCATGGACTTCGAATTTTTGTTTCTTTGTTATTTCAGCATACTATGCAAAATCAGAAAGTCTGGCGAGTTCGGAACTTATGTTGGCGTCGGATGCAACGCCCAATTTCGATCCACAAAACCGGTGAATACACAATTGATTGAAACAGTAGCACTATGAAATTTCACTTCACCAAAATACCAAATGATGGGTACGCGTGTACTTCAACAATGTTCGTCACTAGGACATTTTACTTAATGATCAAAAAAGCAAATCGAAATTTTCCAGTTCAATATCGAAGCTATTGGGGTGTCCCAAAAGTCTTGTCGCCGTTTTTCTTTTTATTATTTAAAGAGAACAGTAGGCTCTCACTCGTTGTTAATAAGTGCAAGTACTCCTGCACTAATTTATTCGACTTCGATTAGATCATGAGATTGCCTAATGGAGAAGCAATAATATATGTTTTTCGACCTTGTTTTAAAATATTCATAAAACAGAGTCGGTTGACATTCCGAAGCCCAAACAAATACCATAGTAGTAGTAGGAATCAGACTTTTAAATAAAATTTTCGAACTAAAAATATCGCTTGAGAACTCATAAATAATCAAGAATATGTGAAAATCATGACCATTTTTGAGGTCGATTTTTGAGTTATCTATTTTTACCCCCCCCCCCCCCCCCGATTGCGCTCTAATGTTAATTTTTCAACGTTTTGATTTATTTGTAAATATTTTGATCGATTTCCGGAATCAAATTCAAAAATTTTTAGAATAATGTGTGGGAAATGGCAAGTTTCATAGTGATGATGCAATTCGAGAAGGGAAGTCGGAATGGTGCGCATATTGAGTATGAATCAGTTCCTATTTGTGGCAAACATTAAACTGATTTTTATCTACTCAAAAAAAGGAGAACGAATTTTTTGAACGAAAACTGAACGTGGGTGTTTTTAGTGTGGTCAGTTCTACATACCGTAGCTCCTCGGAATTGTAATGATTTCACTGGCTCAAGTATTGAAACAGAAGGTCAATAGTTACTTCATCAATCGCCGCTTAGCAGGATTCGATAAGGCTCTTTACAGTTGAAAAAATATTTCTCAAAAAAACGACAGGACTTTTGGGACACCCCAATATATTATTTTGCTCACATAGACAAATATCGCGGAAGTGTATTTATAAGCTGGACGCAGCATCTTCAGTCAACAACAGTAGATGAAACCATTTCCGTGCTCAGGTCTTCTTCCCATCCACTTACTCTCTTGCGATTCCCAACGCTCGCATTTTCTACAGCGCAATAATCGATTTGTGCGATTCTGTATTCGAAGACTTCAGGGATCTCTCAGCGGATAGTAAGGTAAGTTGTTGATTGTTTTCGAATACACCATCACTGGTTCAGGCTTTCATCGCGAACACCACATACACTCTCTTCTCAGCTCTTGATTCAAGCTTCCGAGCGGCACACTTCTTTCCTGAAGATGACACTGTGTGCGTTATTTCAATACATTATACTTATTCTAACACAATAATCAGTGCAGATTCGTATCTTACGCCACAACTTTGACAAATGCGACAGTCGAATCATTCTTCGATGATTGCATCAACGATATCAAAGAAGCAGTAGCGGAATTCAGAAAGAACATATGCCAATGGAAACAAGGAAATGTTCAAGAAGTTATCGCCTTCAATCAACGAATTCCTGGCCCTGCTTGGACTCTCTTTGTGGAATAATGGTGAGCACACTATTATAAGATGTAATTATATATTTCTTCCTGAAGTTTTCACAATGAACGATACATTGATGAAGTTGGTGACAAAAAACCGTGATGTTATTCTGAAAGAACTACATGTAATGCTTTGTATGATGGTGAACATTGAGGTTTGAGATGGGATTTACGGAGGAAATAAACTAGAATTCTCAGAAGACAGCTTTTCATGCAAAGGAGGATATCGAAGTGTATCGCATGATGAATTTGTTCAACGAAGCTTTCAATGATCGCATTTGATGATGAATAAAATAGTTTCATGTATTTCGGAGAATTGGTGTAGTGGTTGGAGCACTCCCTTTCCATTCCATTAGGATGCGAGACCACCTTCATCTTACCAAAGCGGAGATGGGAAATTGAGATGAATATAATCAAATTCACTTCTCGGGACTTTTAGAGTATCGAACCATTGTGGAAAGGGGTAATTGATGTCGAACTCTGAACTTACTACCAGAGAGTCCTACCAGAAGAGAAGATAGAGAAAGAGAGATACCCTTTCACATGTACACACCACACATCAGGATCGTCCGTTCCCCCATATACTCCCCCGTCCATTCCAACCCCACTACGCATTCCGACTTCCACCTCAATGGCTTCTCTCTCCATCGTCGATTCGCGCAGTGCCGGCAAGAAATCCTCTCCGATTATCGACTACACCAGAGCGGTTTTTTTTCACATTCTTGTAATCTAAAGGTGAACTGAATCCATTCGTTTCAGCTTTCCACAACTTCTTATGTCGCCCTGCAGAAAGAGTTGCTCGATGCGACGATGAAGGGATGTGAAATAGCCCGTAAGAGTGTTTTTCATAAAAGGGAGAATAAATTGAGTAAACTCAGGTATGATCGGTGCCCCTGAAGTGCACGAGATGGGAAAAGCGATGATTGTCACTACGAATTCGAGGAAAGTACTCGACGTCGGTAAGTGATTTTTCTTCAATACGCAATTTCATCGTTCTATTGCAATAATATTTGCCAATCTACCCTTATACAGGCACATTCACTGGTTCATCAGCTCTCGCGTGGGCTATAGCCCTTACCTCCGATGGAAAAGTCATATCGATGGATATCGACCATGAGAAACTGAATAGAGTAAACACGTTTTGTCTCTGAAACACAAGCAATGAAATCATTCCAGGTGGGTCTGCCCATTCTTCTGCAAGCACCTGAATTGATAGATAAGATCGACTTCCGTCTGGGTTCAGCCATCGAAACACTCGGTTAGATTCAATGAACAGTTTGGAGGTGAAATGTGATCTTGCAGAATCGAGGCAGGAGAATCAGGCACCTTCGGATTCGCTTTCATCGATTCGGATAAGGTATTCCGTTGAGAAATCCGCGAAAGCAATTCATAACTCCAGGAAAACTACCCGATCTACTACGAGATGTGCGTGCAGCTACTCGCTCCTGGCGGAATTATCATGGTTGATAACGTGAGCATTTTGTTAGTGATGAAATTACTATTTGACACTCATGGTGTATACTTTATCAACCTGCTAATCAGGCTCTCGCTGGAGGAACTGTTCTCGACGCATCCAATCAGAGAGGAGCAGCCATCGATAAGATGAATAGGTATTGAGATACGAGATGAGGGCAGTAGATGGACTGATTCAGAATCGTGGCCAAAGACTCCCGAGTACTCAATACTCTTATCGATGTTGCAGACGGAATTCATTTGATTGTAAAGAAGAGAAACGTGTGAATGACACTTTTGGGATGATAAATTTTAATCGATTTACATGTCTCACACCCACACGACAGGGAACCACATCGACCGCATTTCATCAATGGGCGTCAGGTGCAAATCTTCTCACCTGCGCAATTATTTCAGTTGGGCTTTCCACGAGGCAGCATTTCTCTCATTTGTAAGATAACTATCATTTGGTTCAATAAGGCTGCTCACTAACTTTGATAGCATTCTCATCAGACAAATCCTATTTCTCTCGCCTGGATAGCGCTCTATGGTCTAATCATAGTCGAGCGTTTTCCTAATTGTGAGCTGATCGATGTCATTCTTGTTTCCTTCATCACAACACGAATTCATAACAACATAAATACCAATGTACTTCGTTTCTTGTAACATTTTTTATCGTGTGAACTTGGATTTCCGTCATCTCGTTCTGCAAACCAAAGTCGTGTGACTTCGTTGATTTTAAATTTCCAAGATTTTCCAAAAAAGATTGCATGGACTCTCCGGACGATCGAATCGTATCTGTTTTCATTTTCTCATTTGCGATAGTTGGTCTTTATGGAAATGCATGTTTCATCCTAACGATTATCCGCCACAAGGAGCTCCGAACGGCAAGAAGTGGGAAGATGTTTTAAACGATCCACAACTCATATTTCTCAGCATTGCTCCTGGTGACAATGTGTGCGATGCACATAATGGTGTTGATCAATTTCCTCACCTCGCGTTTGATCTACTTACAGACAATTCAGATAACGAGACAGGTGCAGATTTTCCATTTCGAACCTTATGTTGTAATAGCAGGATTGTTTTCTCATATACTCGATCCCTCCTGGAAATTATGCCACTTCTCATCAACTAGTGTTGTACTTCATCCTGGTGTTCGGCATAATCATCTCGCTCTTGTGGCCAATTAGGTGGGCTATCCGATAAGTTACACATATTAATTGTATTCAATCAGATACAACACTATTAGACGTGGATTCTATGTCGCTCTAGCCCAGATTCCTTGCTTCATTTTTGGAGCAGGTCTGATCATCGCACATTTATTGAGTCCTGTCGAAGAGGGAATTGTGACAAATCAATGCCTGTTCGCCGACGTTTTTCAGTCGGTACGTATTCAGTCTGCTCTTATCAGGAAGAAGTTTCGAGTTTCAGAGTGTTTCAAACTTCCGTATCCAATTCAGCATGTACTTAAATTTCCTGATTCTTCTTCTCTACTTGGTCGTGTTGACCTTACTCTGCAAGGTACTACCACATGCTTTGCACTTGCAAGAAGTGGTTCTAGTTTCAGCATCAGAGTACTCGCCATCAGAAGCAAGCAGTGAGGAGTGTGATGGTACTTGCCCCCGTCTTCATATGTACACAGTAAGAAAGGGATCATATCATCATCAACTGGAAACTCTCCAGATTCGTGATATTCACAATGGGCTACATCAGCTACTTCTTCCCTGAACACATTGCGAATGCAACACGCGCTTTCCACAAGAAATATTCGGTAACAAAAACAATGAATTATTGCAATAAATGTAAATCCGATATCAGATAACATATGCGCTCCCATCGTACTCACTGACCTACTACGTCCACTTTTGCATCAGCAAGGAGTATCGCAAAGCGCTCATTACTACGGGATTCTGTGGATTTCTCTATAACAGCAAGGGCCAAGGACTCACAAGTGACATTCGGTAATTATTATCACAAAATATACTTGGTCTTACAGAATCTTCCACAACTCCAACTCGGAATGGGCCTCAGCGAATATCAAACATTCAGCCTTCACCAGCATAATCAAATATGCACAGCATTTTCAATGTAATAAAGTTCACTTTGACTTGTTAATTCAACCTAGAATCGTCTTGTTATAATGATCAAGCTAAGTGAAACATCAGTGTCTAACCGTGGTTATCAAAATCGTGCGAAACTGAGCTCAGCTGCCACTATTTCTAATCTGCGTGTATCAACAAGGAGAGATGTGAGGGGAATGTGATTGGTATGGGCGGGGAATGTCGCACACTCGAAACAACACCAATCTCAATCGTGAGGGCTTGCGCGGTATAAAAGAACCGTCCTATTCACTCACTATCTATCGCTTTCAAACATGCCCAACTACAAGCTCACTTACTTCGAGGCTCGCGGATTCGCTGAGGTATCAACCATTTATTTGTAATTTCTACATTTGTTCTTTATGTTCAGGTTTCCCGCCAACTCTTCCACCTCTCTGGCACTCCCTACGTAGACAATCGAATTCAGAGAGAACGATGGGGAGAGTTCAAGAGTAGTTAGTTTGTCTTCCATACTCCCTACTGTTAATTTGACCAAGATCTCGAGCTGTGTCTGTCCAACTTTCTTTCTAATGACTCATTCCAGTGACTCCATTCGAGAAAGTTCCCGTTCTGGAGATCGATGGGAAGGTCCTACCTCAGTCGTTCGCCATCGCTCGATACATAGCGAGAGAGTTCGGTCAGTATTTTTCACGATTTTTTTAGTGCTTTTGTGATCAGATATGGATAGTGAATTGTGTAGCTGTTCCACATAAAAACTTCTTTCTCATAATCAGGATTCGCCGGTCGATCCAACCTGGAGGCCGCATGGATCGACGCCTACGCAGATCAGTTCAAGGACTATCTGGAGTACATCCGACCCTTCTTTAAAGTCGCCATTGGAGCATCACAGGGAGACTTCGAACAGCTCAAGAAGGAATTCGCCGAACCGAACAGAGACAAGTTCTTTGGATTTCTCGAGAAACTTGCCAAGGTTCATTATTTTTACTCGCAGACTATCACAGTATACTTCTCTATGATCCATGCAAAAATCATAAACCATGTACTTTCAGGATAACGGTCTGAATGGTCACTTCGTGGGAGATTCTCTCACTTGGTTCGATCTCCTCATTGCCGATCACATTCTGACCATGGAGAACTTCGTGCCTGGATTTCTCGATGCTTTCCCTGCTGTGCTCGAGACAAGGGAAAAGATTGTGAATACCCCCAAACTGAAGGAATGGATTGAGAAGAGACCCGTGACTCGATTCTAGACCATCACTTGGACTTATCAGATCAAGAATTTTATTGTATTTTTCTGTATGTGACAGATAATAAGCTTCTACTTCGCCTTGGTTCCGTTCGTCAGATCTTTGGATAGCATTTCAAAGTACACATCCGTAAGATTAGCCGGTTCTTGCATAGTAATGCTGAAAAGGCATACTCCTTTAAACGCTCCGACTTTTAACTCACCTTGTGCAAGTCTGTTTGTGCTTATTCCGTGGCATCACTGCAAATTGGAAAATCCTGAGCGATCTAAGCACCTTGAGGAATCGCTTTTCGCACGTGCTCATTACGCCGATCATGACGAGATTCGTTCTGAAGAGTCACCTGATCACCCCTTCGATGACGCGTGACGCGTGACTGTGTCACTCACGCTGCCATCCACATCTCGAAAAGAGCAGCTGAGAGATAGCGAAGTCTCATCATGGAATCGGGGCCTTGCATGAAGAAAGTGAAGAAGGCAAGAGTGGGCAATGACATGATGATACCCGGAATCGCCATGCGAACGAGCAACTGAACCTTTTCATCAATCACATCATAATCACAATCTTACCCTGAAAAGGGATATGTTCTCCCTCAGTTGATAGCGTTTGTTGATTGTGTATCGCGACGGATGACTCGTCAGACGTCCGAGTATTCGATTGTTGATATAAAACAGAGCGAAAAAGCTCTAAATATTGGGTTGAGGAATAAGTAACGCTCGTTTTTTCTCTCTGACTTTAGAACCCTCGTGCTCGCTCTTTTGTTGTTGCCGTCTGCCACCCTGTTTACACTGGAGAGAGGGCCCCTCGGGCATTCCACACATTTTTTCGATTCAGTTCTCCCTAGTCTCGCATGCGAGAATGCCGCACAATTTCGTCCCCGACCGAATTCACATTCGGAACGTGATGCTCTTTCTCTTTCTATCTGGCTTGAAACCGCCCGCCATTCATGAACAACTGGAGCAGGTTTACCCCACACATACCCCGCATGTAACCACCGTGAGAAAGTGAGTAGTCAAATTCGCGAAACACGACTTTTCCCTCGAAGATTAAGACCGACCCGGTCGCCCCATGGAGTTGGATCTCGATCGATTGCGTTCTGAGGTGGAGGCTGACCCGTATCTCACTACGCGCGATCTTGCTGACTTCCTTGGGGTCGACCAAAAAACTGCCGTGAATGGACTTCAGGCGATTGGAAAGAAGTGGAAACTCGGGAGATGGATCCCCCATGACCTGACCGACTATGACAAGGATCGCCGAGTGGACATGGCTTCGACTCTTCTCACTCTGCATCGCCGGTTTGATTGGCTGGACAATGTCATCACAGGTGATGAAAAGTGGGTGCTCTACGACAACCATGAGCGCATGAGACAGTGGGTCGGAGAGGACCAAAAGCCAGCAGATGTCCCCAAACCCGATTTGCACCCCAAAAAAGTGATGTTGTGCATCTGGTGGTCAGTGCGGGGAGTGGAGTTCTGGGAACTCCTACCCGAGGGGACGACTATCACGGCAGAGGTCTACACTCTTCAGCTACGGAAGCTGAGACTCGCTGTCGAACAAACACGCGGGAAGGACGCTCGAATCTACTTTCAGCACGACAACGCCCGCCCGCATGTCGCAAGAAAGACCAAGGCTGAGCTGGCGGGCTATGGCTGGACTGTCCTCCCCCACCCTCCCTACTCACCCGACCTTGCCCCCTCCGATTACCACCTCTTCTCAGACCTCCAGCGTTTCCTCAAGGGACAGAGCTTCAAAGACCGAGCCACTATCCAGACCGTACTGACCAACTATTTCAAGAACCAGCCCCAGTCCTTCTATCACGAGGGCATCCACAAGCTGCCTGGTAGATGGTCATCGATGCGCATGGAGAATATTTTTAGATTCTATCGTGCTTTGTAAAGTTTTTATGATTAAGTGAAAAAAATTCAAAAACGAGCGTTACTTATTCCTCAACCCGATAAATGAGCTTCGATTTCATTTTTTAATTATTTGATACCACAATGGAGAAGAGCGAGACAGTGTTGCACACTTGGATGTGGCGTTCCATCGAGTAGAATTCTGTAATAGTGTGAGTCAGTTTCGTTCCGTTATTCTCCTTACCAAAGACGAGAATGGTAGCTGTCACTGAGGAAAAGCCGAAAAATCCAGTGAGAATGAAGATGATGACGTAGAGAGTTGAGAGACCTTGTTTCTCGTACCTGTTGAGTAGGAATTTTAAAAATTCAAATGGAAAAATCCATTACCATTCCCAAGCAACGGTGGCAACGAAGCGCTCTGATGCAATGATTCCTGCCCTTAAGTAATCTTGCTTTCTGTGCAGGGACTCCATTACACTCACAGAAATCCGAGAAACTCTAGGGAGACTTGTCTAATGAGGCTCCACAAAGTCAAATAGTAGCTGACGGACTCTGTGAGAAGATTAAATATCATCTACTAAGATTGGGCCATACCATCGATTGTTTCTACGAAACGTTGAAAATAGAAAAGAGGAAAACGCGTGAAACATCCCAAGGCTGCCACTATAGTGTAGACAATCAGCATTATTCGTATCTGAGATCAATGTTTTAATGTTTCTTGACCTGCGTTGGCGTGGATGTGAGTTTCGTAACAACAATGAGCCATATTTCACATGCGAGAGGGGATGAGATGTTTACACGTTTCAGATTTCGCAATAGGAGGATAGACCAACAGAGACGCTTGCACTTTATATTATACATAGTAATGGATATTTCATCACTTACATTTCGGTGAAGAGGCTTTGCATAGTAGAATGCGTAAGCACCGATTGGATACAACAATAAAGAAAGCAGCAGAAAAATGATCTGTGGGTGAGGGATAAAATTTGAAATTAGTCAAATTGTTGCCTCAATGGCGTAGATGCTGTCGAAAAGTAATTCATCCCTCTTAGTGTAAGTTTGATTGATGAAAATCAGGTAGAACATCGACTGTGACCGAGTGAGTGGATAAAATCAGTGACCACAACCACACAAAAATACGATTTTCCATCATAATTACACATGACATAATTCACATTCAATTACAGCTGTCCCGACGTGAATACGTGGTAATACTTGTCAAGGCATATTATGAATCGAATTGAGAACTTGTACATTCGTTTTTATAACACGATGAATTCAGTTTCAATATAATATTATATCGCGACATAAAAACCCATTTCCAGTCAATTCCAGTAGTTATGAAGGGCAACGAAATGTTCTGCCGGTGTAGAGATCATAACGACGTTCGAAATCTCTCTGAAAGAAAGAGAGATCGAGAAAATACAAGTTTGTTTCTTACGGTGTCGGAGCAGTTGGCACTCCCATCATCGACCTTATGTAGTCTCTGTTCCGAGAGAACGCGATTACAACAAACAATTCAGCGATTGCGAACCCACTGAAAAACCTATCATCTTTGTTATTACATGAAATGACTTACTATGCGGAAATTAGATGGAATATAGCCTTGTACAACTCGAGTGTAGCTCTCTCTTCTGGTTTATCTCCTGCAAACAACTTGTTCTTGTTTCCCAGGAATAGATCATTGTTTACCAAGAAAGAACGGAGGTAAGAAGAAAAACGGCAAGTAGAAAGAGATTTGTAGTGCAGAACCAAAGACCAGAAGCCGGGAATCCTTCAAAACCAGCAAGATTATCCCTCATTTTTTAATCTCTCGAGACCATGGAAAGTCGAACGTTGTCTTTCACTTGCCAACGTTGGCTGACTGTATAATCACTATTTCTGAAGTCGAAGTTATTGAGGCGCGCATTCTCTTTAACATTCTCTGCTTTGATCAACATGAAAGCCTGAACTTTTGATAAGGGAAAAATTATAGATTGAAAAGATTACCGCGCAGCTGACGTTGCTCACACAGAAGACGAGAAATGCATAAATAACGCCATTCAAAATGTCTGTAATTACGTATTTAACAGGTTGCGATGTAAAAGGGCATATTGAGTGGAATTATAGGATGAGACCCAAATTTCGGCGTCAAGGACTAACCAAACATGAGCAAAACGGCCATCATTCCAGAGAAGAGACTGTTGCCAAGAATAAGTAGGTAAGAAACCCAGATGCGATTATTCCTTTCGTAGTCGGAAGAGAAAATGAATGCGGCATATCTTCAAACAGAACTCAGCGTTCAGTCAGCTGCCCAATGGACTCACCTCTCGAACGTTATATATGTGATGAAGTTATAGATTGACACCCATGCGAAAGTTTTGATGAACGAAACGACAATTAGAAACTCAGAGATGCCTAGGCAAAAAAATTTCAGTTGCTCATTATTTTTGCATATAAACCTTCAAATCGCTCCGCTACTTCTACTATCATGATTGAGATTCGACTGAACATGTTAATTTGAGAGAGACCACAGATCGTATACGTGTTTAGAATGTGCATGTTGATGTGCATTACCTTCACCTAAAATAACATGGTTTCAGGAATATCTACGAGTAATTGAAACCTTTAACGCGACCAGCACAAAGAACACCGCTGAAGCTGCTGTCATAATATGCCCGATTAGCTAAATAAAATGTTTTAAAGTCAACCAAAATTACGAGAATACCTCAGCAAGCAATAACCAATTGTAATGGGTTTGGAAAAAGTATGGTAGAATTGAACGAGAAACGAGAAATGGCATCCAGTACGATCGATTGTGATGAGAGAAATGAAAGGCTGATTGAGAAGATGGAATCATCTGAATGGTGTCGGCTCACAATCAAAGAATAACTGGCAAAATGTTGAAAAAAAATATTAGAAAGCGCGACAAAATGCGTATTTTATTCTGCGACTTCTCGAGTTCGTACATATTCGTATTATCCTCGAGTCTATTAGGGATTGACGTGAGATGCAATGAGGAAAAGTGCACAATTTCAGCGAAACATGCTTTCGATATACCGCTTTGTTGCCCAGGAACTATTGAATGGAATATGCTTGAAACTGTTTTTCAATCAACTCCTAACAAGATTGTTTCGTATGAGGGAGTATGAGATTCAATCAGTCTCTAAATAAAACAGATGTTCAATATTGAGGTAGGTAATCATGCAATAACACATCGCGTGCAGGTTTCCAAATTACACCTGGCAAAAGAGTAATAAATCACTCACTACTCTGCTATCGATGAGCTGTTCGCCTCGTCTGAATGCCAATTTCTTCGTCGATACCTCGCTAGATTACGCTATTCTCATGTGGGTTGAACACCACAAACGATGATTTATCTCTAAGTGCCAGTCATAATTCTATCGCTGGAGTGGTTAATGTCACTCTTGCCATTATCGTAGTCTATCTCCTCATAGTACACTCGCCCCCATCAATGAGAGTTTATCGATGGTTTCTTCTTCAATTTGTGGTAGGAACTAAAGCATGATTGTCATGATAAATTAACACTCAGGTTCTGTCTGCTCTGCAAGATTTCATGCTACATGTAAAGAGTAATGATGCATAACGGTGTTGATAATTATCCCTAAAAGGTGCTCCAACCTCACATAATCTTGCCAGTGCTGGCTGCGTATCTGATTGTCCCGTGGCCTCTTGATACTATTGGGGTCCATTATTTGTTCGTGAGTTTTCACATGTAGCATGCATTTACCTTCACGCCACCTTCTTCATAAAAAATATATAGAGTGAAAATTACGGAAAAGATAATTAATTATAAGATGACATGGATGGTGTTGACTGCTCATGGATTCTGTGCTATGCTCGATGGATTCTTCTATAGAGATCGATGTCTTCTAGTGAATTTCTACCCCAACAGCTTCTGGCAGAAATATTGGGTTTGATATTCATTACAAATTTGCAAAAATATTTCTTTAATATTCAGCGAGAATGGACAGTGTTATGGCACATTTGCGCAACTCTTGTAATCCTCATTCCATGGCCAATGCTAGACATCAGTAGATATAAAATGGCATCAGAGCTGGAACGAGTAAGACAATCAGTTATTACTTTCAGGAAAATCACTCACCATTACAGACTTATCCAAGCGTAATTTATTTGATGGAAGAAAAGAACACATTTTTGATGTATACATTTGACATGCATCCAATCTGGTTTCCTCTGGCTCTATTAGGAGCGACAGGAGGAAAGTACCCTCAAAGATTTCGAATATTACTCTCCAATTGCAGGTTTAATTTTTGTCTTGATTGGATGCGCAATCTGTTTCACAAAGATCTTTTGGTGAGTGATATCAACTATCTGATAGAACTGCTCTTTTAGGGTCCTTCGACTGCATGGGACGAATCTAAGTGAGAAAACGAAGAGAATGCATTCTTCATTCACGAAACAGTTGATGATTCAAGTAAGAAAGAAAATTCAGGCAACATTGAAGTTGCATATCATAATCAGGCTTTCGTCCCTTTTCTCTTTGAAGGAATTCCCGTCTTCGCAATGATCGTATCAGCATTCTGTTTGAAAGATGTTCAATCATCAAGTTCTATTGATCTCAGTTCCTCTCTAATGTATTCCTCCTTCCAGCCCTCGGTCGCATTACTGTCTCTGTGTCCTCCTTCCATGCAATCATAACTAGCCTTCTCACAATACTCCTTCACAAACCTTTCCGAGATCGGGTAGGGCCTGCGATTTAAAATGACATTTTTTTCTTATTGCAGGTATTTCTCTGGCTGAAACCTCTTGTCAGTTGCCGACAGACACCAACAATCGTAGGCCAACAACCAACATGTGCTTCTTAGCAATATTTTCAGCTGAAGATCGAGCAGTCTCAATCATCTCAAATGCGTCACTTCACTAGCGACCATGGACAACGATCAGAATACGATGATCTCTCTTAGACAGATGGTTTATGTATTTGATAAGAGACGGATAAATGCATATTGTCATGTAATGGAAGGACAGGAATGAGTAGTGACTGAGTGAATGAGTGATTGGCTCATAGATGGGAGTCTCTCTTCTTGAATCTATCGAGGGAGAAGAATGAGAGATCAGTGAATGGCTGCTGGTCCATTGCCCGCTGCGCCACTGCCCTTCCAACGCCCGGAGAATTCTGAAAGAACCAACTCATAAACAGAGCTTCCATGCTAGAACTACCTTGAATCCGGCACCGGACATGCATCCGGCCACTTGGATGTTCTTCGATCCTGGCAAATAGTCGATGACGTAATGCTCATCCGGTGACATCTGCAAAGATAATCAGTCAGTTATTGCTGCTGGAATTGGTCTGAAAATTATCAAGATAATGCGACAGTACCGTGTACTTGCATCTCTCCACGTTAACAGGTCCATTCACAGTGTCGAGGAAAGGTACGTGCTTTTCAATGTGAGCACGAACGTCTTCGATGAATCTCTGAAGCGTCAATGTGATCTATGATCTCTTCATCTCCCCCACCTCATGGATATCACCGGCGGGCACATCGGTGTCGTAGTGCGCCTGGCCACCATGCAGCATGAACTAAAATCAGTCGTGTTTACGATCAGAAGAGCAAAATTCTTAAAGAACTGTGTAAACTTTTCGACGATAGCCTCTTCGCTGATTGAAATACAGACCTTGACCGCCCCCGCGACATCGACGGATCCCATGGAGAAGAAGCAGCGACCATCGGGTTGATAGACGAGATGCACCGGGTATTTCTCAGGAGCGACCAGAGGAATATCGGCGGTGTTCTTAGGAGCCCAGTAGCACACGCTCAGAATCTCAGTCTGTAATGAAAATTATGTCCACCAATTCGATGTTGTCCACCAATTCGAACGCAAGAAATATCCAGTCTAAACAAAAGTATGGTTTAAACGATCAAGGTGTACTCACCCTTCCCTTGACAGGCAGATCGGGCAGCAGCTTGTTGATCCAGGATCCGAGGGCGAAGACTACTTTGGGTGCGCGGAAGTCTCCCTTGCAAGTGTTCAGAAGGACGGAGCCGTTTTCCTCCTTGAACGCCTTGACAAGAGTGTGCTCGGAGACTGTTCCCCCCGCCCGGCGGAACTCATCCTGAAATGAGTTTTTGAAAATTGCTGAACATTCTTTTACTAATTAATACCCTCAAATATTCATATAATTTGGAATTTGTGGCACTTGCTAGATACTATTGTTAGAAAAAGTGTTTTCTCATGCAAGATCTCTCACCTGGAAAGCGGCCAGCCACTTATTAGCCAGAATCACTCCAGCCTGAGGGTCGACGAGGGCAGAATAATCATCGTAGTGGTAGAGGGGATACCTATTGCGAGCCTGCAGGAGAGATATTCGGTCTAATCGATGCAACCCGCCAACCTCCTGGGCGGTGAGAATCTCCGAGGGTTTGTTGTACTGTCTGAGAGCTGCCGCATTCTTCTCCATGAGTTCCTTCGTTCCATAGATGACTCCCCCAGTCTCGCTCACGCTGAGAAAACGTTGATTATGTGCGTTCAATACTAGAGTGAACCCGCCCTTTTGTTCTCTAAATATCATGAAGCTGGAAAAGATACCCACACAATCAGTTGCTCTCCCCTCTTCTTCTCCAGTTCTCTAATCTGAGCTGTCGCATCGCTCACGAGAGCGACATAAGCAGTGTCAGCATGAGCGTATCTGGATGAGATGTGAATCAGAAGGGCATGTCGGCAAATAAAAAAAGCGATCTCACTTCGTGATTCGCGATTTACCATGCGAACTGCCATTGGAGTGACCGAGCGTGAACTGAAACACCATTTTATAGACAAATACGCTATTTTTTCGTACCTGCTCGATGATCAGAGTCTTCTTGCCTTCCTTCTGGAGGTGATAGGCAGTGGTGGAACCTGAATTTACCATAAACATTTATCCGGAGAATGAGATTAATCAGAGCTGCACGGATGTTCCGAATAAATTAGACAACAACGTGAGTGAAACGTACTGAGATTGGAATGAGTTAGATAACTCACCTATAATTCCTGCTCCAACAACGATGACGTCGAAATTCTGGGCAGACATGACTGCAAGAGCAAATTAAACAGAAGGAAATGAGCGAGAAGAGGGTTGGAAGGTCGAGAATGACGAGTTTCTCTAAAGTGGCATTCAGAAGAAAGGATTAGCACGCGATTCCTTTGTTTACTTCCAGAAGGACACTTTCAGAGTAATCCCCCTTGAGTGGTAAATTCGTGAGAAACTCTAGTAATACTAGGGAAATTCGCACATCATTGTCCGAAATGAAATGATCGATTGAAGGCTGGTTCATGAGTAGGAACCAATCAACACGTAATGTGAGTTACTCGGGATTCAAAAGAAGAGTGTGAAAGTGTAAATTGGAAGTGAAGTGTCGATGGAGAGCCATCTGTCCGCTAAATAGCCGCCCTCCCAGCAATTGGCGGCAGAAAGATTGCACGCGGATCGCTGATCTCCTTCCCTCCCCTTCCCCTTCCCCCTCTCTCTAGCATGGATTCACACGAAATTCGCACACCACATGTTTATCTGCTATGCCGTCGGGTCAAACGACACGCACTTGCCGTCTAAGACAGAGATCCCCCAAGGAGACTACGCACAGTCCCATTCCTGTCTCATTGATCGAAGCCGTACAGTTTGCACAAGGCGGAAATCCCTGTAAGAAGGTGCACAAGAGAACAATAAAGTGCAATTGGGGTGAGAAGAAGTGGCCAGATCTTTTCGCACTTCCGAATACACGTGAAAGCACTATAAAAGGGGAAAGCCCCGAGAGGATCAAAGGTTCGACACGATGCTTCCATTCATCCTCTCCCTCCTCTCTCTGGTCGTCCTATCAACTGCCCAGTATGCACAGTATCAATGGCCTTCCGTTGTTTCTCAACAGCGACAACAACCATCCAACCACGCCCTCGGAGGAAATGCCGCCATCTATGGTCAGTGATTCAGGATCTGTCAGGCTTACACAATTTGATCGTTTTATTGATACACTGATATATTTTATTAAATTTTATTATTCAGATAAACTTGATAGTGACGATCTAAATTCAGTCAGTATTTATTCTCCGATGCATGATTAAATTGGAACTATTCCAGGAAGTGGCTCGGGGGACATCTATGCGGGAAAACTGGGAGATGGACTCTACGGTGCGGGCACGAGATTTGGAGGTGCGAAATATTGTTGTGAATGCGAAAATTAGTACTTCAATGTGTCGCTGCCTTTGGTGAACTTCACTATTGTGTTCAGGCACCGTTGGCATTACTGGCGCAGTTGGGTACGCAGGAGGACAGGGATTGAGAGGAAAGAGAGCGGTAGTGACCAATGGACTGAGAGGATCAATCTCGGGAGAATACGATACAACCCGAACGGATGATCTGTTCATCGCATCTGTTAGTTTTGACGTTCTTTTATTCTCTAGGAATCGTCTTGCTCCGATTCAATCCAATGTATCTTCCCTCCTTAGGGCGCCATCCAGGGAGCGGCAAATCTTGGCTTCGGAACTCATTCAGAAGAGGAAAGTGCAGAGACGAGCACTCAAACATCAACGACTGCCTCTTCTACAACGAGCAAACAAGAAGATACGACGAAGAGTCTAAGGAAAACTGTCTGTGCACCTCGAAGATTGAGAGCAGGACGATAATTGTATACGAGTTTGTACAAAATATGATAAAATGGTTCGTATAAGCTAGACTTCTTAGAACAGAAAACGGAACGATGACGAAAAGAATTGGAGCTCAAATGAGAATTATTTCCTCCAGTAAAGGGCACATCTCGGAGTAAATATCAATCGCTCGCATGCATACTTGCATGTCCTGACAAGAGGATTTTTGTAAATGGGGATATCGAAGTTTCCTACTCAAATACGTTTTGACTAATCGAAGTTGAACAGCTTTACCTTCTCTCGTTGAGTTCCGTGATTTATTGCGTTGATAATCGCCAACATTTCCTGGTACAATCTCGGACCCTAAAATTAGTGCGGATTGTGCGGGTTGAGTAGTCCATCCTGTTTTGAGTTTTACAAGAAACACGTAATTTCCTCACTTCCTCTCTTCCCCTTCTCGCAATCACATACGAAAAGAGAGCCTTTGCATAGCTCTCACTCTGTTTCGATATAAGAGCTCGCTCATTTTCTGAAGCGTCCTCAAGACCTGAAATATCCACTAACTAAGGATTTGATACAGGCAATCTCACTCGGACTGAGCACCATCAGCGCTTTCACCAGCACATACTCGTTCTCATCTAAATCCATGATGCGCAGAGTCGTGATCAACATTGTAATAGCTTGAAATTCTCGAGCGAATGAGCTGAAGTTCGATTTTTAGTTGAATTTTCCTTTTTCCTCAAACTTGTAGGAAAAAGGAAAATGGGGGCCCCTCAAAGGGCGAAGTTCCGTCCGGATTCACTGTGAACTTTGATCCGACTTTCATGGAATAATAGGCATTTGACAAATTTGAACACAATAGAGCCATCTTCGCGGCTAATATTCTCTGGAGAAAGGGGGAAGTTGATGGAACTATTGATAATTAAATAACTCACCCTCGTGTTTGAGCTCAGCATACAGAAAACATCGAACGTCTTGAAATATTCTATGGCGAAAATTACGTTCGAGAAGTACCAAGACTTTCTATTGCCCTTGAAGTTTTCTAGCACAAATCCGGAACGAATCCGCTGCTTTATATTGTCCTGAAAAAGAATTGAACTAAACTAAATCTTGAAGTTTTCAAACAAACAATGAACGATCCGCTGATATCTGTGTATCCTTGAGTGTAGGTCATAGGCCACCAGGGCATTTCCTGAACATTAGTATTATCATTTATGACAAATGTGGGGCTTGGTGGTACCCCGTATTCAATGGATAACTTGGAGGATCCAGCAAGAGCTTCGTCCTACGAAATTATACTATTCGGAAGAGGATTGAATTTAGAGCTTCTGAACTTTTGAGTAATACATAATTCGAAAAAACTCACTTACCTGATCTTGTCGAAAGCACCTTCGACCTTTCTTAAATTCAAGATAACTCTCTCAATGACAATTTCCGGAGATGGTGGATTTCGTGGAATCTACAGTATCGGACATAAGTCACCGTCCAAAATTTCAAAGTGTTGTAACTTTTGAACCAGATAAGCAATCGGTTTGATGTTTTGGCAGGATACATTAGACCTATTGATGCATTGCCACCGATAGTGACGTCATGCTACGATTTCGCAATATTGCATAGTGATGATGCAATCATATATATGTTCTTCACTTGTGATAAGTGTGATAAGAGATAAGTCTTCTCTCTTTTTGTGATGATAGAAGGCCTCAGCATCTACCGATTAAAAAATAGTACTCATGGGGCGTTGTCGTACAGAAGCAGAAAACAGGTTCAAAATAGGGTCCCGAAAAAAATAATTTCCATTCATTGACGTGCTAGAGACTCGTTCAAATGCTCAAAATGACCCTTACAATAATTCCTGATTACCCACAAAGTTCGATATTGATATCTCTTAATTTGACCTCAGGGCACGAATTTTTCACTTTTTCAAATAATTGTTTTCTTCCTATTTTGGATGATCATAGTTCCAAGGCCGATTTTTGTTCAAATGTATTTTCTAGACAGGGTAGGTGCAAATCCATGGAATATACGATTCCCAACTTTTTAGAGCATTTGGATAACTTTCCCGCCCGCGGCCATCGAAAATCAGAGGTCAATCGATTTCAACCCAAAAAATGACCATGATACCCCATCATTAGTCGAAAAAAAGTTTCTCTCAAAACTTCCTGACTAAATTTTTTTCTTGGATATTTTTGTGTGCTGAGTACGAATTTCGGTATGAGAGTCCATGATATCATTAATGAAAAAAGTTAAAATTTATTATGTCGAAACATTTTTGGATTTGGATTTTAACACATTTATCAAGAGTAGGCTCTGATGTGCATGGCGGGCCATTCATGATTTCTTGCTTGTCTCAGGAATGTAGGTCCGATAGTTCGCATGAAGAGATCGTTCCATCTTGTGGGCGGTCTTCCGCGTCCTCGCTTAGGCCCTCGTGGAGTCCAATCGATCACAGTTCTGCTCCACTTCAAGTCATGATCATTAGCAACTTTATGCACCCAGAGCCACTTTCTTTTCAAGGCGGTACGAACAACGTCTCTGACCTGAGTGAGTCCACGCAGCCTTTCGTTCGAGACATGATCCAAGACAGTGCAACCGACCATCCAACGCTCCATGCGTCTTTGGGCCACCGATAATCTTTCACTTTGTGCTTTGGTCAAGGCCCATGTTTCACATGCGTATAGGAAGGCGGGAATGATACAACCATTGAAAAGACGGCGCTTATGAACCATTGGGACAGATCTATTCACTAGGAATGATCTATGCTTGTGGAAAGTCCCATATGCGGCCTGAATTCGCCGGCCAATCTCCCTCTCCTCCTTCCCATTGATAGTAATGATGCTTCCCAAATAGACCACCTCTTTTCTGATACCCACAATCTTCCCCGCAACTCTGACATCCCTGGGATTACCCTTCGAAGACATTCCCACAGTTTTATCACCGTTAAGATGAAGCCCCACCCTTTTTAATTCCCTCTCCAACTCTATTGCCATCGATTGAATTTGTCGCTCATCGTGAGAAATGAGCACTGCGTCATCGGCAAAGAGAATATGAGAGAGGAATCGCCCATTGATGTTAATCCCTTTTCCCGCCCAGTCTAATTGACGGAATGCCATATCCAAGACTGCTGTAAACAGTCTGGGTGACAAACAGTCTCCTTGTCTAACCCCTCTTCCAACATTGATTTCCACTTCCTTTCCATTCACTAAGACTGCACTTTTGCTACACCGAGAGAGGGAACTTAGGAATGAAACCACTTCCGACGGAACACCTTCCACCTCCAGAGCCTTATAGACAGCATCAACATAAACCGAATCAAAAGCCTTAGAAATATCCACGAAAAGTAGATAAATGGGCAAGCGATGATCAATGCAGTTTGTGACTACCGTTTTGAGAGTGTGAATAGCATCTACCGTAGAATGTCCCTGTCTAAATCCCATTTGTTCCCAACTCCTACTGCTATCCAGGATAGGTGCGAGTCTGTGATAGGTGCGAGTCTGTGCGAGATAGTGTCGAAACATAGCCGATTTTAAAAATCTTTTGACCGCTGATTTTCGGTTGCCGCGGGTGAGAAATCTATCCAAATGCTCTAAAAAGTTGGGAATCGTATATTCCATGGATTTGCAACTACCCTATCTAGAAAATACATTTGAACAAAAATCGGCCTTGGAACTATGATCATCCAAAATAGGAAGAAAACAATTATTTGAAAAAGTGAAAAATTCGTGCCCTGAGGTCAAATTAAGAGATATCAATATCGAACTTTGTGGGTAATCAGGAATTATTGTAAGGGTCATTTTGAGCCTTTGAACGAGTCTCTAGCACGTCAATGAATGGAAATTATTTTTTTCGGGACCCTATTTTGAACCTGTTTTCTGCTTCTGTACGACAACGCCCCATGAGTACTATTTTTTAATCGGTAGATGCTAAGGCCTTCTATCATCACAAAAAGAGAGAAGACTTAGAAAAAAATCCCAATGACCTTAAAATCACAAGTGAAGAACATATATATGATTACATCATCACTATGCAATATTGCGAAATCGTAGCATGACGTCACTATCGGTGGCAATGCATCAATAGGTCTAATGTATCCTGCCAAAATATCAAACCGATTGCTTATCTGGTTCAAAAGTTACAACACTTTGAAATTTTGGACGGTGACTTATGTCCGATACTGTAAGTTATGAGTAGTGACCAAGATAATTATAAATTATTCTTACAATACGTTTATTATCCTTCTCTTCTACTTCTTCCTTGATTCTGCTTTTCATTTGCGCCGTGACGGTAAGTTTACGCTGTTTATTGTTATAGAGGATTACTGAAAATATTATTGTGATTTTCTTGATTGATGTTCTCACCATCTGCGGACATTACAACTTCAACGCACAACTGGAATCTGCACGAGCGGCATTGGAGTTTGCTCACTGAGAATAACAATTCCCAGTTGAATGAAACGACTGCGCTCACAGCATGATCTTTTCTCCAGACTACCACCACTCATGCAAAACAATTGCCTCTGATTCATATCCTGCCGACGGAAGAAATTGGCGCAAGCGTTGCAGCCCGGCACCTTGGAACGATTCAACATAGGTGAATATCTACCGCAATATGTGAAATGCATGAGACAGTGCCAACATACCTGGTATCGACATGTCGTCACTGACGCTTGGCAAATTACACATCGGTGAGGATTTTCCATCGGAAAGAGATTGGAGGATTCAGGTCTAGTTTTCACTCATGTAGTCAGAATTAGAAGATCACGAGGGCGCGATGTTTCGAGCGAACTCTCAGATTTTGGACTTTGTTTAGAGATAGGGGAAACGCACTATAAAGAAAGAAGGATAAAATCTCGCTTTCACTTCAGTCTTCAGCCGAATGTAGTCTACAAGGATCGAAGATCTGACTGATTCAGTACATAGAAATCGGATTTCATTTTAATGATAATACGAGGGAATTGTGGAGTTGAATGCCAATTCATTAGTCGAGATGTTATGACTGTGTAGGCCTCGTGAGTAAGATGTAACTGGATGGAAAACATTCATGAATCGTGTGTGACTGAAGAGTACATTGGGATACCACAGAGTTTAACTTCAACAGCAGTGAATATATTGTATTAACATTTAATTAATTATTTTCTCCGTTATTCTCCCATCTCTTCACTTAGTGGCCACAACAGCGGTTGATGTGGCTCCTTGCTGTCTTTTTTTCCCTCGCTCCAAGGCAGAAAAAGCGCATGAAAAACCTGACAAATACATGATATTAGCTATTTTCAGCTTTCCCACACCTGCGATATGGGCCGATGAAGTAAATAGTGAGGAGAGGGTTGAAGACTGACGGAATTGTCGTGCTCTGAGAGTCAAATTCAACTTAGTCGTGTTATATGAAACGTTCGAACTGCAAACTACCATGAAGACAGTACTTTCTAGAAAGGGATGACGGGCGACGTTGAATTGTTGGAGGAGAAAAAAGGTAACTGCGACGTTGAGCGAAGCAGGAAGACAGGCATGATACGTTAACGCCTGAGAATACAATATCACCATGAGAATTTGGAAATATTTATGGAATATTCTTTCACCTTTATAAGGCATTCGTGCATCTTCTTTGTCTTGTTGCTCATGTTGGACGAAAGTTCATTCAACTTTCGCAGTGCCTACGTGAGAAACGGAGTTTTGGAGTTTCCCAGAAAATAAGCCTACTTGTTTTCGATTGTAAATAATTGCGAAATATGCGAAGACCGGATGTATGCACACCCAGATCGTAGTGGCTGCCCCTCCCGGAGTGAAAGTGTCGATGATGCCTGACTATTGACTGCGCAGCTATGATAATCGGTGAAACTTCTTTTAAGGGTGGTACTCACCGTAGGTTATCTCAGATATTTCCATGTCTGGATGGACTTCATGAAGGAATTCGAGAGCTGGTTGCTGACCGGGTCGATCACGAATAGTCGAATGTGTTCTGATATCAACAAGTCAATAATTGTATAAATGTTTTCCCACAATGAGCACAATAGTTGGCACTGCAGTGAATAGTATCCCAGTCTGAAGTTTGAGTGAAGATGGAATCGATCCAGTGAGAATCGCACTTCTGGAAAGCTTGAGATTTTGACCAAACGATAGGGTCTACTCGCCTAAACCAGAACGAAACGGCGATAAGTAGAATGGAATGGAAGAATAAGTGGACCATGATTTCATGTGAGTAGAAGCAAAATTTTTCATCAACTAATCGACATGCGCCCTGGGAAAATTGGAGTGCAATGTATACGAGAGGGATAACTCTGTTGAACCTGGTAGATGAAGATGACCCAGGGCATTTTGGCCACGATTCTGAAAGAGATGTTTGACCAAGTCGAAAGTGTTGGCTGCAAACCGCGTTATCGTTAGCATATCTGTGATTATCCCAATAACGTCGGTAACTGCGATGTTGAGAAGGATGATAGAGTATGACTGAACACGATCATTATTTCTAGACAACGACAAAAGGCTCATCTGCAATCCTTCATTTCGAGCGAAAATAATTGCTGTTATGAGTAATACATTAGCTGGAAGTCCAATGACACCGAAACACCCATGGACAGAAAGAAGGATGTACTCCAGCCTCTGCAAAAAGAGAAGCAAGGAATGGCATAATGATAATTACGATATATTTTAGTATGATCATTCATCACACACTAAGCGCGTAGGTGATGGCAAACTAGAAGCAATTTCAGACAACACAAAACAGAGGGAAAGACCTTTTTCATATCCTGGGAATCGACCTACGATCTTTCGATGTTATTCCGGTCTCTACATGGGTGAAATAATCCAGTACTTTCACGAAAAAGCTATTGCAACAGAGATCAAAATGATCGATTTTTAATTGCAATTTCTTCAAGAAAGATATTGACAGGGGCTACACTATTGTGAAGACCACAAGTATCAAAGAATTATAGATTAGACAAAGAACATTCCTTACCATTTTTTTCGCGGTGAAATCAGGAAACTCGGTACACTCACGAGTTGCGATATCGGAGAGACTCTGTGAAAAGAAGTGGCAACGGCGATTCTCAAGTGTGGTTTTCCAATTAGTAGAAGACTCAGACGCTACACGTTTATCGCTGAGATTCACAAAACGGAGAACAGTTTTGAAAATATTGAATCCTAATTCTTCTTCAATTTGTTCGTCTTTCTTTTCACACAAATATATCGTGAACAGCACAGATAAATAAGAACAACTGGGAAGAAAACGATGAGCAACAGTACAAGGAGTAGATCTAGATTCCAGTAGATGTACAGAGGATAGTCGAAGCCCTGGAAATGCAGTTGCACTGTGAAATTGTGAAACACACCAACCTCTTGATCCAGCGATTTCACATTTCCGAATTGCGCTGCGAATTTCACATTCTTCACTAACAATTCCTTGACTGAGAAGGGACGACTGTGGATCATTTCAGCGACTAGTTTGGCTGATTTGGAGTATCTGGAGGATATCATAAAATAGATAAAGATGAGAAAAACTAACTTTTCATTGTAGAGAACTTCTTTGATAGCGGATTCGATTACGTCCGGTTTTCCAAGATCCCGTTTGTTCAAGAATATTCCTGAAAAGTATAACTGTAAGCGATTATTTGGTTAGCATCTGACCGAATCCGAGTTTGACAGCAATCGCTGCGTTTCTCGGCTGATCGCCGTAGATTGGAATGAAGACAGTGGGAAGCCCCTGAAGACAAATCATCTTCTCAAACTCACATCAAATCAAACCTTCGCTCCAACTTCATTCAACGACGTCTTTCCTCCGTGAGTGATGAGGGCCACAACGCGCGAATCTCCTGTTGATATTATTTCGTTTCATATTCTATTTATTTCGAGTAATCACCTAGCAAGTCATTCTGGGGCATCCACTTTCTGAGAACAACATTGCCGACACCTTGCAGGAAAGATCCTGCATCTTCGGGTTTTTCATACTTCCAAAGGAATGTGACCTACAATTATGTTCCTTTTTGGAAATCTTAAGCATGTCTTACATCAGGGAATCTGCTGAATGCTTGGGCGAGTCCTCTCTTGAATTCAATTGGCATATCCGATGTTTGAGCGACGGAGCCAAGGGAGAAAACGACTGTTCGAGGACGCAGATTGAGGAGATCATCGTATTCCTGAAGTTAGATTTAAATCAGGGACAGAGCCAGTATCACCTTTTCGAGTGGCTTCGCTTCTCTGATTCCGATGGCTCCGATATCAACGATCTTCCTCTGAGTGGGACGAGGAAGATCGAGAAGAGGGTCACCCGCAGTGACGATGAGAGAGCAATTAGCGATTAGCTCCTAAATGGAATTCCAAGTTCTAGAACTATAAACGAGGTTGGCAACACACCTGAATTGATGGGAAATTGGGTCCGAATCGTTCTTCGAAAGCTTGAATTGCAGAGGAGACGAAGAGGTGATTTACACGGAAGTCTGCGGCTACACAGAGGAGATTCCAGAGACGAGAGGAGATGGAACGATCGACCACACCCGAGTATGCGCCTGGATGTGTTCAAGTCTCACTCTGACCTACGAACCAGGGTGCACAATGAAAAGATAGATTCTACACAGCATCCCTGCAATGAAAAGTGATGGGACCTACTCTGTACAACGGACCACGGCGAGGGAGTCCCAGTGATCCATGCAGTGTAGTCGTTCAATGAGGAGGAGAATACAGCGACAGTCGACTTGATACCAAGAAGTTTTGCGATTCCTATGACTTGTTTGATCAATGTAAAGTCAAATAGGCAATACACTGACCAAATCCACAGTAATCGAAGGTTTCCGCTAGCATGACATCGTACTTTTCCGCTCTCAATTGCTCAATGACCTCAGGCTTGGACAGCAGATTCTTGCAGCTCAGATAAAAGATCTTGTTGAAAAGAGGCGCGAACTGGAAATGGTCATTTCCTTGAGGAAACGTTTCAGAACCATACGTTGAGCATGCTTCTCAGATCATGACTAGACCCTTCATAGATGGACTTTGACTCGTCATTCGAGGGGTCTGTGATGTAATCGAATGCTTCTTTACTCGCTTCAATGGCGAAAACTCGAGCCTTCGTAGTTCCACTCCCGACTTCAGTGCGGAGTTCATTGAGTAGCAAGGTCTGAACAAGAAAGATCACATGTCATTTAGTGGTTTGATCTAGACGATATCACTATCACTATCGCAAAGCATGGTGACCTTTTGCTGTTGAGAGTTTGATAAGAGCAAACGCGTGTCTTCACAAATCAACTTCAAATAAAAAGTAGTCTAACGAACATCGAACTGGACCTACCACGTCCATGCCTCCCTCTGCCAGTGTATCGGCCACTCTTCCCATGAAGTTGACGTGGGAGAAGCCACTCTGGATGGAGTAGACCAACACTTTTGGACGGAATTCCTCATCCGCCGAAGCAGTGAGGACAAGAGAAGTCAAGAAGAGAAGAGCGAGCATTGCAGAGGAACAACCAGTCACTGATCGTAGACTTTTAACGAACCGATTAGGGCACGGAAATCACACGCTCTCTAGTATCATTAAAGAGTTGGGCACAGTGTACTTTTCAGCACTCAATTGTTCATTGATTTCGAGCTATGGAAGCAGATCCTTACAGCTATGGCAAAAAAATATGTTGAGAAAGTGTGCAAACTCAAAAAAAGTAGATTCCTGATGGAATAGATACAGAAACAACGATTGCATGGAGTAGGACCGGTTAGTGTCTGACTGGTGAGACTTTCGTAAAGAACAGATAAGAGCACGGAAATCACACGCTCTCCAGTATCAATGGAGAATTGTTCATGATGTACTCTCTGAGTGATAACCCTGTTCCCTTGTATCTGATCGTTCTTTGAGCGAGTCTATCACTCAAAAACAACGATCTCTAAACAAGCGCATGTCAAAACAGTTGTGTTGCTAGTTGCAAGTAATGATAAATGCATTTTATTACAGAGAAACTCGCAAGCGTAAGGAATCTTTGTGAAAGGGAGGGAGATTGAGATAAAGATCTTCTTTCTCCCTCTCTTTCAAAGTCAGCGCAGGAGATTGGCGAAATGTTTGTTCCGAAATCGTTGCACTCTGTGTTTTTTTGTGAAATTGAATTTTCGTCATATTTTTTTTAAAAAATCATTTGTTTGCGTGCGAAAAATGTGCCGGGTTCAAAATTCATGGCGTATGATGCTGACCTATAAATGATGAATGTTTGGAGCAGATGTGAATGTGTGATATTTATCAGAGCATCTCGATATCACATATTTGGTCAACAAGAATGTCTCTGCAGCTTCGTATTTTCAGAATAGTCATCAATTCGATTCTTGAACGAGCATTCGATGCCTCAAAGAATCGATTAAAATATTAATTCTCACTTAAATACTTTGTGAATGATCGTATTCTTCAGTTGGAGAAGAGTTGCCATTCGGGCTGGACCTTCAGAAGCACCATGGTTTCTCTGAAATGAGAGTCTCGATAAACCACAATGACTATGATACATGCTACACTGCATCTCACCATGCAATAATCCATCAAGAGATTTGTGTAATTTTGTTGAGTAGATGATAATAGTTGGAAGGCAGATCTACTCAGTTTATCCCAATCTGAAATATGTTTATCATAATTTAAAATTCTGCACTTTTTCCGCCATAACAAGTGATATTGGCATAAAAATGATATTGGCGACTTTCATTGAATCTTTGATGAGAAATAAAACTGGAATAGTGGTTGGGGACAAATTGGGGATAGTTTTGCGAAAGGCGTTCGCTAAACTGAACTAGCACACAGTAATATTCCCGATCTCACTTGGATTGCACAGCAACAATATCTTGAGTAGAGCGTATTCTCCCCGATCGAGATGAATCTCATTGCAGTTTCTGATAACATCAAACATCGTGTCTGTTTTCCTGAAAAGTAGTTACTAGTTTATGCTCTCTTTCTCATCTAACCAAACAAAGTAGCTTCCATCTGGGAAAATGCATGTTGATGAATTATTGCAGTAGGAAAAAAATGAATTCGTGAGAATCATCAATTGAAGGGTAACAGTTTTCACTATGACAATCTGAAGAGAATCATTACTTCAATACTTTCTCTTAACTTGGTGAACCTGATCGGTTCGGTCGAGAAATTTGAAGAAATCGAATGATGAAATCCAAGCCATTTGATATACAGAATCCATGTAAAACCTCAAATTAAATCAAGTGCGTGAGAAACAGTCGTTAATCTGACCAGAACTTAAAAGTTGAGGGAAATTGGTCCAAGTCAATAGTCGGTAGGGGAATTCGGTTATCCAGATGATACTGAAATCAAGTATTTTTTATTTGTTTTTAATTTTCGATAATAACATCCATATCCATTAGTGACATTCTCCAGTTCGATAGGGGTGGCATTTCTGGAAACGAAGTGCCCATTGGAGTGAATTGACTCAGGAGATAGTCAATTGTGAGGCCACAATCAGGTCGAAAGTTGTGAATAGATCTGCGTGAGTACATATTTCTTAATGTTTACGTCTAAAATAATAAAATACTCACTTCCTGAGATGTTCCAGTCTGTTCTCAGAATAAATGAGATCTTCAAGTGATGACTTCGCTCTATCATCGGCAGAAATGATGCTCTTCATAGACATCTGTGAAGGAGAGTTGTACTAGCGATAATGTTAAGCAAGAAACCTGAGATGAATGCGTCTTCTCCATGAATATTCTAGTTAGATTCGCCTCGTCTGCATCAGTGACTATTCCTGAAAACATTCCGCATCTCTTTCAATTTCGAAGAAGGATGGACTACCAAGTGGATTCATTCCCACTTCGACGCATCGTCGGAATCGACAGGCGCGACATTTCCGTCGCTTCTGGTGCTTGTGCACTCAAAATATCGTAATGATACGTGAGGAACTACTTATGAAAGCTTACGCTGCTTTGGAATCAAACAATCATTGCCGAAAGGGCAGTGAAACATTCGGTTATCCAGAAGTGTTCGACGAAAGAACGATTTGCATCCATTGCAAGAAGAAACCTCAAGAACAGACCTTACTACTTTCTTTTGTCCAACTGTTCCAATTATTCACCTTTTCACCTCATAATGGTGGCCAGTTGACTCTCCTCCGCATACCTTACATGGCTCGGGACAGGAAGGAAGAACAACCTGGAGAATATGTTAATGGCCATCGTTTCATTCTTACTCACTCTTTTTCGGGCATTGGGTTGCTCCTCACTCGTCGACGATGTTGCGAAACTACCAACAGGAGATAAGACGTCGAAGTCGAACATTTGAAATGCTACGAATAAGAAGTGAGATTATTATCAATATTAGTTCGTCAGCACATGGGGAACTGTGGGCGTAAGCGACTAATTCTAGGCAATATTGAATAAATGTAGAGGGAAGAGAGGCATCGTCATGTAGTGTTGACACAGTGGAGGCAGACAGGAGAGAGACTGCTGAGAGACGGAGAGACCACAGGTGAAAGAGGGAAAGGAAGGAAAAGAGGAGAGATATCCAACGCATTTCCGAGAGACTGGCTGAGCGTGAACTATGGTGCTTTCATTTTCGAGTGCCTTTTAAGGTCAATTGGACGGAGGATAAGAAAGGAGTCTCGTCACCTTCCCGCCTCTCCAATACCAACAACCACTCTTGCCGACATTTTAAAATCAGATCGAAAGTGCAGTTCGGCTGGGACGGATGTCATACTCAGGGGAAGGAAAGTGAGAGTGGGGTAAGGAAAATAAGCCGATACAGGCGATCAATGGAACACGATGACCGCTAGAGTTTCTGGTTGCGGAACTCGCGAACAATGCGTTCACACCATATATTTTTTTATCTATCTTTATGGTAGCATCACAGACAAGCTCATGCGTTACAGCTTTCCAGAAAAGCTCGCAATCCATTGAGAATTCTGGAAAGTAATGCTTCGTGTGATTTTTTAAGACGATGGGAACAAACTGTTCCACGTTTTTCATGAGCACAGAATCGATGATCGGAGACACCTGATTTGGAGGATAGTCTCCAATTATAGAAGGAAGGCTATGAATAGAACGATTCAATTGAATCTTCTACTCTTAGTCAAAATCATTGACTCTTTGAACTGCTCATTATCTCTGTTTATCCATCGGGGTTCGATATTATCAAGCGAATCATCGAAATTGACAAACTTGAAATTGCTTCCTGATTCAGGGAAGTCCACCATCCTGATCGCACTTAACATTGTAGAGTCTTTGATAGGGTTCTCTTGTAGGAAAAATATGCTATTGGAATTCCATTCCATACCGCTCTTTTCCAAGGAAGCTGTCGCGCATGGCCGGTGCACTAATGGAATTCCATCTCAGAATGGAATTGAGACCGTTCGCCATTGGGTGAGGCGGTAATGGAATTCCATTCGCTAGTGGAATTCTGAACGACAGTGAGGGAGAGGAGGAATGGAAGGAATGAAATTGCGTCATTGCTTTGTTCTCACTATTGGAATTCCGGAATTGATTCCATCAAGAGAACCCTAGTCTTTGATTATTCCACTATCCAGTCTTGGCAAAATCAGTCCAATCACGGGCAAAGTTGTTGGTAACTGCAATATCCTCGGGAGTAATGACAAGTGCATGAGTTCGCAGCCGTTTCCCATACATCGGGAGAGAACCATGATAGCAGACCTCAAAGAGGAATCGTTGCCATGTCATGTCCATCCATTAACATATACTGATGAGAACATACGATTGTATCATTTGACGACACGTTGTGGCCCACAGATGCGTTTTTTGTGAGTGATAGTGCTGAGATAGACACGACTTCCACGAGATTTTAGCCTGAATCAACACGTTTAAAATATTGATTTATCGATTACCCGAACCAACCAGCCTCTTGGCGAATGACCGATAGAAATGTTATCCTGAGATGGTTTGAGAGATTTTTTTTTACAAATGAATGAGTAGTCAAACTCACAGCAATTTCCAACTCGAACCAGGTGGCCCGTCGCATTGAGTTCTCTTGTTTGGTATGTTTGTTCCAGAAGAGACACCATTCCGTAGAGCTGATTCTGGAGGAAATGAATCGATATTTCGTAAAACATGACCCCGTCAGATTATAGGCTTTTCGAACATGACCCCGTCTACGGACATGACCCCGTCAGATTATAGGCTTTTCGAAATCTCGAGTCTGCAGTCAAGAAATACTTTGCATTGCGCGCAGCTGGGTTCTACGGGGAGGGAATCCATAAGTTGAAGGAGCGTTGGGCATACGTTGTCAATAATGATGGCGAGTATACTTGATCTCATGCTATTTTTTTCTTCAAAGAAATTAAGTTTTGAAAAATGGACAAAGACTTTCCGGACAACCTGATATATCTCCTTCTCTCGTCACATTCACAATCACAATGGGCGAAACAAGCGATGGGAATTAAAAGGATGGAGAGGGAGATGATAATTAGAGGGCGAGGCAATGGTTGGAAAAAACTAGAAACTACTGAGTGTATACCCGGAAAGAAGGGCAAATATAAGGGAACAAGAAAGCGCGAAAAAGTTTCAGTCTACGATACCAAACAGCAGCGACACTGTCTGAGAAGTGTCTAAATCTGTTTCGGGATAACTGACTAATTATGCCATTATGAAAGCGATTATTCAATATTATCGGGCCGAAATCACAGGTTTCTGTCCAAATGTTAAGCAGTGAACAGTGAAATAAACAGTGAATCATGCCGCCCGAGATCTCTCTTATCCGGTTCATTTCCTCGTGAGATCTTCGTTTGCGCACACAGTTAGAGAAGGCGAGCCGCCATTATGAATGCTACCACAACTTCGGTAATAATTACTAAACCATAATATATTTTAGATTTATTTGTTTCAATGCTGATGCGGTCCAATAGAGTAATAGAGTATCAATAACATCGATGTCCGTCAGTGAAGGATCCAGTTGAAGTAGGAGGGAATCAGCGAATCTTGTATCTTGTACTTCCTTCTGCTAGCTCAATTCCACGCTTTTTGGAGATCGTTGAAGTACAGATCTTGCACTGATGAGTCGAAAAGGTTTGATTCCGGAGAGATAGGCACATACCGACTTTAATTGCAATGGATTTCGAAATGTTTTTTACCCTGAAGCGATTAATCGCATGACATGCCTCCGAAGTCCCCTGTGATTTAGTTATAATGCCGAGCAACAAATGCAACAGTTTAGAGTTTCAAACTGAAAATTCAGATATCTTAGTTAGGTACTGCCAACAATTATTTTCCTCATACACAATGAGTATTTCGCTTTGTATCGTACTTTGCAAACAACACCGAACAAGTAGCATCGAACTATTGAACAATTTGGTGTCACTTTTTGACAGTAGTTTCAACATCACATGCCCTATAGATATCCGCAAATCGGAGTGGGCAAAAAATAAGAAACAAAATTTGTAATTTTCAATTGCGTATTCGTGGACTGACAAAAAATGACAAATTGTACAAATTATTCACTTGTTCGGTTTTGTTTACAAAATACGATAAACTGGATTACTAACATTCAAATTATTAGAATATTAGTTTTTACCGCCAGATATCCAAAAATAGCTATTGGGTACGCATATTTCTCACTGAAGATTTTGTAAATGACAGTCCAATCAAGAAACATCGCACAGAACTGCAATGTTCTTTTTTATGAGGCCGGTCGTCTTATTTTCAGTAAAACTGGTGACAAGGTTGGTACAGTGATTTTTCGAAAACCTGTGAGAAGAGGTTCACGAGGGTGCTAATCATCATGGCAGACTTCATTTTGCACCAATTCGATCGGTAAAGCCGGGCTGCATCAGGGCTTCAAATCACGGTTTTGCAGTTTCACAGGTTCCGGTGAACCAAATGCTTCCAAAATTCGATTGAGCATGAAATCGTTCATGGGGATTCCAACCATGACATTCGCAATCTCTCAAATATGCTAATTGTCTTTATAAACTGCATTTTTCGAATATGAGGAGGTAGTGGAAGCCGATTTTAGAATAGTCGGATGCGCCTCGTCGAGTGGATAATTTTTCGTATAAATAGTGTGGGGTTTGAAATCAACATTTTTTCGCTATCGCCTGTTTTGTGCACATTATTTTCATTCCACACCGGAAAATGCACGCGTCTAGTGAGGAATGGAATGTGTTTCAGTCACTATTCGCTCATTTGTTGGTGACTCGTGAATGAAACACATTCATTTCCGAACACGATGCGCGTATGGCGCGGTGATGAAGCGCATAAAATAGGTGATAGCGAAAAAACGTTGATTTCAAACCCCACACTATTTATACAAAAAAATATCCTCTGAACGAGGCGCATCCGAGTATTCTAAAGTCGGCTTCCACTACCGTTTAATAATAAAGTTAGCATATTTGAGAGATTGTGAATATCATGGTTGAAATTCCCTTTGATAGATTTCATGCGCAATCGAATTTTGGAAGCATTTGGTTCACCGGAACCTGAAAAACTGCAAAACCGTGATTTGAAGCCCTGATGCAGCCCGGCTTAACCGATCGAATTGGTGCAAAATGAAGTCTGCCATTATGATCAGCACCCTCGTGAACCTCTTCTCACAGGTTTTCGAAAAATCACTGTACCAACCATTGATTGAATATAAGGCGACCGGCCTCATATCAAACTTTCTGAAAAAAAGACAACCTTTGTTAGCAAACTGATGACACCACAACGAAGCATCACACTTGTGATTTCAGATGTCTCTCGAAGCTTTGAGTGCAATTTTGCCCTCTAGTTCTGTATTTATAAAAACCTGATATTTCACATTTAGAGTTTCAACGTCAATACTTCGAACTCGTCGTTTGATATGAAGCGACGTAAGAGTCAGACACTGCGTATCGTTATATGTCTATTAGAAGCTCAAAGTTTGAAATATTACCAACAAGGAAGACAAATCGATCATTGCTGTTAGTAGAAACCCCGAGACGAGGCGATCTATATATTTTTTTAGGTTTCAAAATTATCAATCATTGCACTCACGCAGATATATTTCTCTCATGTAAACAACTGCGCAGATTAACTGAAATTCGCATTTCCTATGAATAAACAAATAATTAATACCGAAAATAATTCGCCAATAAGAAGATATTTGACAGCGATGGATCCATCATGATATCTCAGTGGAAAAGAACTAGCCATTGCACTGTCGGCAGCGAACAAAAACTCGTGTTAACAAGAATGGAGCGGAAAGATCAAAAGTCTACGAACCTGTGTTGATGACATAGCATGCGCGAAGCCATGGATGCTTAGAATAGTCAGTCGATAGGCTGAGTAGAAACAATAAGAGAGGAATCGCCAGATTTTCGAGAAGTCCGCAGGCCTCTCGAAAATCTGGCAATTCCTTTCATAAGAAGTGATTCATGATGCTGCCTTACGAGGATCGGTATTGCTTAATGGAAGATAGTTGTTCAAGAAATCGCAGATAATGTACGCAATGAATGCAATTAATCCAAGCAGGAATGCCGTTTACCACGCAAACATTATGAATCTCGATGTTTGAATAATAATATAATCCATCTAGACCGTAGGAAGAAGGTTAATTGGGTGGCATACTTGCTGTTCACGTGGAGCGCGATTCGATGAAGACTAGCGACCACCACTGAAAGTGGTACAAAAGCCAATGCAACAAGAAGAATCTAAAATATGAGAAAATGTTTTTTTTAAGTTTTTAAAAATGCAACGTTATGTATATTATTTGAATTATGGGAAATCGCGCGAGAAAAAGCGCAATATCCGTCTCCTCATCCATTACCAAAGCGACCAACAATAGAGATGTTCTCTTCCCGTAGAGCGAGCGGCTCTGTACGGGTTTATGGGGTTTCTGAAACTTTATGGGTTCCTCGAAAGTTTATGGGTTCCAGAAAAACTTTATGTGTTCCATGAAAAATACAAATGTCTCGTGACAACTTTCTGGGTTCCAGAAAAACTTTATGGGTTCCAAGAAAAATACAAATGTCTCGTAACAACTTAATGGGTTCCAGAAAAACTTTATGGGTTCTATGAAAAACGAAAATGCTACATAAAAACTTTATGGGTTCCATGAAAAACGAAAAAGTAGCGTAAAAACTTCATAGGTCCCAGAAAAACTTTTTGGGTTCGTGAAAAACTTTGTGGGTTCCATGAAATGCATTATGTATCTCGTTACAACTGATGTATAAGGCTAGTTTTTTTGACAAATAAGATTCAATTTCCTGTATCATGCCCTAGAAATAGCGAATAACTTATTAGGGAACGAAACCTCGCTTAAGACGACGTCTCGGTAATTTGCAAGCGTTTTGGACTCTGGCCGGACACGTTTCTCTAGCAATGAGAATCAGAAGCTCATGCTTGGGTGGTGGAAGGGTCTTGGTGCCATGATGCACAATCCATGACATATTTGTTGTTGCAGCCTCGCAGCAGGGTGAAACATGATTTTCAAGGAAAAATGGTCGAAAAATTATATTTACAACCGATCGCGATAGACCAAATTTCTCTTTTGCGTTAATTTAGAGGTGCCCTGAGGCTCGATTACTGCCCATTTAGAAAATCACTTTTTGATTATACATTTCACTTTTTTGAAAAAAGGTCGTATTTAATGGACTTAGCGTAAGCACTTATTACGTGGAAATTGTAGCCCTTGCCATTCTGCATCTTATCCACTTATGGCTCAGCAAACAACGCGAAAGTCGGAATTGTTTTCATTGAAACAAAAAAATGCTCGATTTCGTCAGTAATTTAATCAGATCTTTGTGCTTTCTCAGATTCATGAGCTGTATCACTCAAATTCGAATTCTACACAACAAGTTACGTCAGAATAAAATATGATCAGATTTTCCGAGATGCAGGTCATGGCATTGTTTGGGTCAAAAAGTCGAAATCTCAGAATATTCTGACTATAGTTGTTTCCGACGTATTTTTACCCGTAGAAATCGAATTTTCATACTAGAAATCACCAAAATGCAAAATAAAAACGTTGTGTTCAAAAAACTTCAAGAAACTTTTAAAAAATCGAGTTTTCGGACATACAGTATCGAGAATAAGTCTACGTCCGAAATTTAAAAGTTCTGTAACTTTTGAACCAGATGAGATTTATTTTTGATACTTTGGTAGGTGGTAGTGTACGTACTCTTGCATATGCTCACCAAGCTAGACCATGGTACGATTTCGTAATGTTGAATAGTGATGACGCAATCATAACATTGTTTTTCATGGCGAATTATTTGCTCGACGAATTTTGTCTCAGCCTTCCTACTCGGTGTATTAATAGAAGGCCTCAACACCTTTTCTATGAAATGATGTACTCATAAGAGGATGACGTACAGTGGCTTTAGACTGTCTCAAAGATAGGTCCCGAAAAAATGGATTTTCGTTCATAGACATGCTAGAGACTCGATCAAAAGCTCAAAATGATCCTCACCATAATTCCTGATGATCCCCAAAGATTTATAACGATAGCTCTAAATTTGACCTCAGGGAACGAATTTTTAACTTTCCCCATTATATTTTTTCTCCCTATTTTGGATGATCACAGTTCCAAGGCCGATTTTTATTCAAATGTTTCTCTTGGACAGGTTGGTTGCAAATCCATGGAATTTACGATTCCCATCTTTTTAGAGCATTTGGATAACTTTCCCGACCGCGGCAACCAAAAATCCGAGGTCAATCGATTTTCAAATTCGGCATAAAAAATATTTTTCGACATAATGAATTTTAACTTCCTTCATTAAGAGACCGGCTCCGTTATTTTGGAGCATTTTGGCCCCTGCACCGGAACCAGTTTTTCGGATAAAGTTGTAACTTTTTGGCAGAACTACAAGTAGTCACTATGTGCGTTTTGTAGCTATTGCATGTATGCATCGGAATAACTGTTCGAATTGGACGCCGAATCCTAATATTTTTTAACAAAGCCAAAAAGTCGTAATTTTGAAGGTTTTTAGATCATAACTTTTTTAGTTCTTGTTTTTATGTGCTCTAATGGCAAAATTCGGATTCTACGCGCAAAAATACGTCAGAAATACCTATAATCAGATTGTTTTGAGAATACAACTTTTTCAACTTTTTCATGACCTCTTGCAAAACAGCACCTGCGGGCGGGAGTCGAGCCTGCCTGCGTCGGCATGCCAGTCAGACACCATGTCCATTAGGCCAGGGCGGCCTACCGCAGGGAACGCTTGACCGGGGCCATGGTCATTTTTGGGTCAGAAAGTCGAAATCACAGAACGGCGTAAACATCCCTTCTCTAAAAATTTATGAGATTTTTTTTTCTCTGGGCGGCCTACCGCAGGGAACGCTTTGAGCGCAGCGTGTGAGAAGTAGAGAGAGGTTGAAACACGAATCGTACTAGTGGTTGAGGCGCGCGCCTTTCTCTACCTCTTGCAAAACATCGGGCGGGAGTCGAACCTGCCTGCGTCGGAAAGGTATTTATTACAATAGCAAGGGAATATTAATAATGGAGAGAATGTGGCTAGTAAATAGGAGAATGGGTCTTAGTTAGGGGGCGTAAGCCTCTTGCAAAACATCACCTGCGGGCGGGAGTCGAACCTGCCTGCGTCGGCATGCCAGTCAGACACCATGCCCATTAGGCCAGGGCGGCCTACCGCAGGGAACGCTTGACCGGGGCCATGGTCATTTTTGGGTCAGAAAGTCGAAATCACAGAACGGCGTAAACATCCCTTCTCTAAAAATTTACGAGATTTTTTTTTCTCTGGGCGGCCTACCGCAGGGAACGCTTGACGGAGACTAGTGGTTGGGGCGCGCTTTGAGCGCAGCGTGTGCCGCCCTGGCCTAATGGGCATGGTGTCTGACTGGCATGCCGACGCAGGCATGTTCGACTCCCGCCCGATGTTTTGCAAGAGGTAGAGAAAGGCGCGCGCCCCAACCACTAGTACGATTCGTGTTTCAACCTCTCTCTACTTCTCACACGCTGCGCTCAAAGCGTTCCCTGCGGTAGGCCGCCCAGAGAAAAAAAAATCTCGTAAATTTTTAGAGAAGGGATGTTTACGCCGTTCTGTGATTTCGACTTTCTGACCCAAAAATGACCATGGCCCCGGTCAAGCGTTCCCTGCGGTAGGCCGCCCTGGCCTAATGGGCATGGTGTCTGACTGGCATGCCGACGCAGGCAGGTTCGACTCCCGCCCGCAGGTGATGTTTTGCAAGAGGCTTACGCCCCCTAACTAAGACCCATTCTCCTATTTACTAGCCACATTCTCTCCATTATTAATATTCCCTTGCTATTGTAATAAATACCTTTCCGACGCAGGCAGGTTCGACTCCCGCCCGATGTTTTGCAAGAGGTAGAGAAAGGCGCGCGCCTCAACCACTAGTACGATTCGTGTTTCAACCTCTCTCTACTTCTCACACGCTGCGCTCAAAGCGTTCCCTGCGGTAGGCCGCCCAGTGAAAAAAAAATCTCGTAAATTTTTAGAGAAGGGATGTTTACGCCGTTCTGTGATTTCGACTTTCTGACCCAAAAATGACCATGGCCCCGGTCAAGCGTTCCCTGCGGTAGGCCGCCCTGGCCTAATGGGCATGGTGTCTGACTGGCATGCCGACGCAGGCAGGTTCGACTCCCGCCCGCAGGTGATGTTTTGCAAGAGGCTTACGCCCCCTAACTAAGACCCATTCTCCTATTTACTAGCCACATTCTCTCCATTATTAATATTCCCTTGCTATTGTAATAAATACCTTTCCGACGCAGGCAGGTTCGACTCCCGCCCGATGTTTTGCAAGAGGTAGAGAAAGGCGCGCGCCTCAACCACTAGTACGATTCGTGTTTCAACCTCTCTCTACTTCTCACACGCTGCGCTCAAAGCGTTCCCTGCGGTAGGCCGCCCAGAGAAAAAAAAATCTCGTAAATTTTTAGAGAAGGGATGTTTACGCCGTTCTGTGATTTCGACTTTCTGACCCAAAAATGACCATGGCCCCGGTCAAGCGTTCCCTGCGGTAGGCCGCCCTGGCCTAATGGACATGGTGTCTGACTGGCATGCCGACGCAGGCAGGCTCGACCCCCGCCCGCAGGTGATGTTTTGTAAGAGGTAGAGAAAGGCGCGCGCCCCAACCACTAGTACGATTCGTGTTTCAACCTCTCTCTACTTCTCACACGCTGCGCTCAAAGCGTTCCCTGCGGTAGGCCGCCCAGAGAAAAAAAAATCTCGTAAATTTTTAGAGAAGGGATGTTTACGCCGTTCTGTGATTTCGACTTTCTGACCCAAAAATGACCATGGTCCCGGTCAAGCGTTCCCTGCGGTAGGCCGCCCTGGCCTAATGGGCATGGTGTCTGACTGGCATGCCGACGCAGGCAGGTTCGACTCCCGCCCGCAGGTGATGTTTTGCAAGAGGCTTACGCCCCCTAACTAAGACCCATTCTCCTATTTACTAGCCACATTCTCTCCATTATTAATATTCCCTTGCTGTTGTAATAAATACCTTTCCGACGCAGGCAGGTTCGACTCCCGCCCGATGTTTTGCAAGAGGTAGAGAAAGGCGATCGCCTCAACCACTAGTACGATTCGTGTTTCAACCTCTCTCTACTTTTCACACGCTGCGCTCAAAGCGTTCCCTGCGGTAGGCCGCCCAGAGAAAAAAAAATCTCGTAAATTTTTAGAGAAGGGATGTTTACGCCGTTCTGTGATTTCGACTTTCTGACCCAAAAATGACCATGGCCCCGGTCAAGCGTTCCCTGCGGTAGGCCGCCCTGGCCTAATGGGCATGGTGTCTGACTGGCATGCCGACGCAGGCAGGTTCGACCCCCGCCCGCAGGTGATGTTTTGCAAGAGGTAAAGAAAGGCGCGCACCCCAACCACTAGTAATGGGCATGGTGTCTGACTGGCATGCAGACGCAGGCAGGTTCGACTGCCGCCCGCAGGTAATGTTTTGCAAGAGGTAGAGAAAGGAGCGCGCCCCAACCACTAGTAATGGGCATGGTGTCTGACTGGCATGCCGACGCAGACAGGTTCGACCCCCGCCCGCAGGTGATGTTTTGCTAGAGGTAGAGAAAGGCGCGCACCCCAACCACTAGTACGATTCCTGTTTCAACCTCTCTCTACTTCTCACACGCTGCGCTCAAAGCGCGCCCCAACCACTAGTCTCCGTCCCGCGTTCCCTGCGGTAGACGGCCATGGCCTAATGGGCATGGTGACTGACTGGCATGCCGACGCAGGCAGGTTCGACCCCCGCCCGCAGGTGATGCTTTGCAAGAGGTAAAGAAAGGCGCGCACCCCAACCACTAGTAATGGGCATGGTGTCTGACTGGCATGCAGACGCAGGCAGGTTCGACTGCCGCCCGCAGGTAATGTTTTGCAAGAGGTAGAGAAAGGAGCGCGCCCCAACCACTAGTAATGGGCATGGTGTCTGACTGGCATGCCGACGCAGACAGGTTCGACCCCCGCCCGCAGGTGATGTTTTGCTAGAGGTAGAGAAAGGCGCGCGCCCCAACCACTAGTACGATTCGTGTTTCAACCTATCTCTACCTCTCACACGCTGCGCTCAAAGCGCGCCCCAACCACTAGTCTCCGTCCCGCGTTCCCAGCGGTAGACCGCCATGGCCTAATGGGCATGGTGTCTGACTGGCATGCCGACGCAGGCAGGTTCGACCCCCGCCCGCAGGTGATGTTTTGCAAGAGGTAAAGAAAGGCGCGCACCCCAACCACTAGTAATGGGCATGGTGTCTGACTGGCATGCAGACGCAGGCAGGTTCGACTGCCGCCCGCAGGTAATGTTTTGCAAGAGGTAGAGAAAGGAGCGCGCCCCAACCACTAGTAATGGGCATGGTGTCTGACTGGCATTCCGACGCAGACAGGTTCGACCCCCGCCCGCAGGTGATGTTTTGCTAGAGGTAGAGAAAGGCGCGCGCCCCAACCACTAGTACGATTCGTGTTTCAACCTCTCTCTACCTCTCACACGCTGCGCTCAAAGCGCGCCCCAACCACTAGTCTCCGTCCCGCGTTCCCTGCGGTAGACCGCCATGGCCTAATGGGCATGGTGTCTGACTGGCATGCCGACGCAGGCAGGTTCGACCCCCGCCCGCAGGTGATGTTTTGCAAGAGGTAAAGAAAGGCGCGCACCCCAACCACTAGCAATGGGCATGGTGTCTGACTGGCATGCCGACGCAGGCAGGTTCGACTGCCGCCCGCAGGTAATGTTTTGCAAGAGGTAGAGAAAGGAGCGCGCCCCAAACACTAGTAATGGGCATGGTGTCTGACTGGCATGCCGACGCAGGCAGGTTCGACCTCCGCCCGCAGGTGATGTTTTGCAAGAGGTAGAGAAAGGCGCGCGCCCCAACCACTTGTACGATTCGTGTTTCAACATCTCTCTACTTCTCACACGCTGCGCTCAAGGCGCGCCCCAACCACTAGTCTCCGTCCCGCGTTCCCTGCGGTAGACCGCCATGGCCTAATGGGCATGGTGACTGACTGGCATGCCGACGCAGGCAGGTTCGACCCCCGCCCGCAGGTAATGTTTTGCAAGAGGTAGAGAAAGGCGCGCGCCCCAACCACTTGTACGATTCGTGTTTCAACCTCTCTCTACTTCTCACACGCTGCGCTCAAAGCGCGCCCCAACCACTAGTCTCCGTCCCGCGTTCCCTGCGGTAGACGGCCATGGCCTAATGGGCATGGTGACTGACTGGCATGCCGACGCAGGCAGGTTCGACCCCCGCCCGCAGGTGATGCTTTGCAAGAGGTAAAGAAAGGCGCGCACCCCAACCACTAGTAATGGGCATGGTGTCTGACTGGCATGCAGACGCAGGCAGGTTCGACTGCCGCCCGCAGGTAATGTTTTGCAAGAGGTAGAGAAAGGAGCGCGCCTCAACCACTAGTAATGGGCATGGTGTCTGACTGGCATGCCGACGCAGACAGGTTCGACCCCCGCCCGCAGGTGATGTTTTGCTAGAGGTAGAGAAAGGCGCGCGCCCCAACCACTAGTACGATTCGTGTTTCAACCTATCTCTACCTCTCACACGCTGCGCTCAAAGCGCGCCCCAACCACTAGTCTCCGTCCCGCGTTCCCTGCGGTAGACCGCCATGGCCTAATGGGCATGGTGTCTGACTGGCATGCCGTCGCAGGCAGGTTCGACCCCCGCCCGCAGGTGATGTTTTGCAAGAGGTAAAGAAAGGCGCGCACCCCAACCACTAGTAATGGGCATGGTGTCTGACTGGCATGCAGACGCAGGCAGGTTCGACTGCCGCCCGCAGGTAATGTTTTGCAAGAGGTAGAGAAAGGAGCGCGCCCCAACCACTAGTAATGGGCATGGTGTCTGACTGGCATTCCGACGCAGACAGGTTCGACCCCCGCCCGCAGGTGATGTTTTGCTAGAGGTAGAGAAAGGCGCGCGCCCCAACCACTAGTACGATTCGTGTTTCAACCTCTCTCTACCTCTCACACGCTGCGCTCAAAGCGCGCCCCAACCACTAGTCTCCGTCCCGCGTTCCCTGCGGTAGACCGCCATGGCCTAATGGGCATGGTGTCTGACTGGCATGCCGACGCAGGCAGGTTCGACCCCCGCCCGCAGGTGATGTTTTGCAAGAGGTAAAGAAAGGCGCGCACCCCAACCACTAGCAATGGGCATGGTGTCTGACTGGCATGCCGACGCAGGCAGGTTCGACTGCCGCCCGCAGGTAATGTTTTGCAAGAGGTAGAGAAAGGAGCGCGCCCCAAACACTAGTAATGGGCATGGTGACTGACTGGCATGCCGACGCAGGCAGGTTCGACCCCCGCCCGCAGGTGATGCTTTGCAAGAGGTAAAGAAAGGCGCGCACCCCAACCACTAGTAATGGGCATGGTGTCTGACTGGCATGCAGACGCAGGCAGGTTCGACTGCCGCCCGCAGGTAATGTTTTGCAAGAGCTAGAGAAAGGAGCGCGCCCCAACCACTAGTAATGGGCATGGTGTCTGACTGGCATGCCGACGCAGACAGGTTCGACCCCCGCCCGCAGGTGATGTTTTGCTAGAGGTAGAGAAAGGCGCGCGCCCCAACCACTAGTACGATTCGTGTTTCAACCTATCTCTACCTCTCACACGCTGCGCTCAAAGCGCGCCCCAACCACTAGTCTCCGTCCCGCGTTCCCTGCGGTAGACCGCCATGGCCTAATGGGCATGGTGTCTGACTGGCATGCCGACGCAGGCAGGTTCGACCCCCGCCCGCAGGTGATGTTTTGCAAGAGGTAAAGAAAGGCGCGCACCCCAACCACTAGTAATGGGCATGGTGTCTGACTGGCATGCAGACGCAGGCAGGTTCGACTGCCGCCCGCAGGTAATGTTTTGCAAGAGGTAGAGAAAGGCGCGCGCCCCAACCACTAGTACGATTCGTGTTTCAATCTCTCTCTACCTCTCACACGCTGCGCTCAAAGCGCGCCCCAACCACTAGTCTCCGTCCCGCGTTCCCTGCGGTAGACCGCCATGGCCTAATGGGCATGGTGTCTGACTGGCATGCCGTCGCAGGCAGGTTCGACCCCCGCCCGCAGGTGATGTTTTGCAAGAGGTAAAGAAAGGCGCGCACCCCAACCACTAGTAATGGGCATGGTGTCTGACTGGCATGCAGACGCAGGCAGGTTCGACTGCCGCCCGCAGGTAATGTTTTGCAAGAGGTAGAGAAAGGAGCGCGCCCCAACCACTAGTAATGGGCATGGTGTCTGACTGGCATTCCGACGCAGACAGGTTCGACCCCCGCCCGCAGGTGATGTTTTGCTAGAGGTAGAGAAAGGCGCGCGCCCCAACCACTAGTACGATTCGTGTTTCAACCTCTCTCTACCTCTCACACGCTGCGCTCAAAGCGCGCCCCAACCACTAGTCTCCGTCCCGCGTTCCCTGCGGTAGACCGCCATGGCCTAATGGGCATGGTGACTGACTGGCATGCCGACGCAGGCAGGTTCGACCCCCGCCCGCAGGTCATGTTTTGCAAGAGGTAAAGAAAGGCGCGCACCCCAACCACTAGTAATGGGCACGGTGTCTGACTGGCATGCCGACGCAGGCAGGTTCGACCCCCGCCCGCAGGTGATGTTTTGCTAGAGGTAGAGAAAGGCGCGCGCCCCAACCACTAGTACGATTCCTGTTTCAACCTCTCTCTACTTCTCACACGCTGCGCTCAAAGCGCGCCCCAACCACTAGTCTCCGTCCCGCGTTCCCTGCGGTAGACCGCCATGGCCTAATGGGCATGGTGACTGACTGGCATGCCGACGCAGGCAGGTTCGACCCCCGCCCGCAGGTGATGCTTTGCAAGAGGTAAAGAAAGGCGCGCACCCCAACCACTAGTAATGGGCATGGTGTCTGACTGGCATGCAGACGCAGGCAGGTTCGACTGCCGCCCGCAGGTAATGTTTTGCAAGAGGTAGAGAAAGGAGCGCGCCCCAACCACTAGTAATGGGCATGGTGTCTGACTGGCATGCCGACGCAGACAGGTTCGACCCCCGCCCGCAGGTGATGTTTTGCTAGAGGTAGAGAAAGGCGCGCGCCCCAACCACTAGTACGATTCGTGTTTCAACCTATCTCTACCTCTCACACGCTGCGCTCAAAGCGCGCCCCAACCACTAGTCTCCGTCCCGCGTTCCCTGCGGTAGACCGCCATGGCCTAATGGGCATGGTGTCTGACTGGCATGCCGACGCAGGCAGGTTCGACCCCCGCCCGCAGGTGATGTTTTGCAAGAGGTAAAGAAAGGCGCGCACCCCAACCACTAGTAATGGGCATGGTGTCTGACTGGCATGCAGACGCAGGCAGGTTCGACTGCCGCCCGCAGGTAATGTTTTGCAAGAGGTAGAGAAAGGAGCGCGCCCCAACCACTAGTAATGGGCATGGTGTCTGACTGGCATGCCGACGCAGACAGGTTCGACCCCCGCCCGCAGGTGATGTTTTGCTAGAGGTAGAGAAAGGCGCGCGCCCCAACCACTAGTACGATTCGTGTTTCAACCTCTCTCTACCTCTCACACGCTGCGCTCAAAGCGCGCCCCAACCACTAGTCTCCGTCCCGCGTTCCCTGCGGTAGACCGCCATGGCCTAATGGGCATGGTGTCTGACTGGCATGCCGACGCAGGCAGGTTCGACCCCCACCCGCAGGTGATGTTTTGCAAGAGGTAAAGAAAGGCGCGCACCCCAACCACTAGTAATGGGCATGGTGTCTGACTGGCATGCAGACGCAGGCAGGTTCGACTGCCGCCCGCAGGTAATGTTTTGCAAGAGGTAGAGAAAGGAGCGCGCCCCAACCACTAGTAATGGGCATGGTGTCTGACTGGCATGCCGACGCAGACAGGTTCGACCCCCGCCCGCAGGTGATGTTTTGCTAGAGGTAGAGAAAGGCGCGCGCCCCAACCACTAGTACGATTCGTGTTTCAACCTATCTCTACCTCTCACACGCTGCGCTCAAAGCGCGCCCCAACCACTAGTCTCCGTCCCGCGTTCCCTGCGGTAGACCGCCATGGCCTAATGGGCATGGTGTCTGACTGGCATGCCGACGCAGGCAGGTTCGACCCCCGCCCGCAGGTGATGTTTTGCAAGAGGTAAAGAAAGGCGCGCACCCCAACCACTAGTACGATTCGTGTTTCAACCTCTCTCTACTTCTCACACGCTGCGCTCAAAGCGTTCCCTGCGGTAGGCCGCCCAGAGAAAAAAAAATCTCGTAAATTTTTAGAGAAGGGATGTTTACGCCGTTCTGTGATTTCGACTTTCTGACCCAAAAATGACCATGGCCCCGGTCAAGCGTTCCCTGCGGTAGGCCGCCCTGGCCTAATGGACATGGTGTCTGACTGGCATGCCGACGCAGGCAGGCTCGACCCCCGCCCGCAGGTGATGTTTTGTAAGAGGTAGAGAAAGGCGCGCGCCCCAACCACTAGTACGATTCGTGTTTCAACCTCTCTCTACTTCTCACACGCTGCGCTCAAAGCGTTCCCTGCGGTAGGCCGCCCAGAGAAAAAAAAATCTCGTAAATTTTTAGAGAAGGGATGTTTACGCCGTTCTGTGATTTCGACTTTCTGACCCAAAAATGACCATGGCCCCGGTCAAGCGTTCCCTGCGGTAGGCCGCCCTGGCCTAATGGACATGGTGTCTGACTGGCATGCCGACGCAGGCAGGCTCGACCCCCGCCCGCAGGTGATGTTTTGTAAGAGGTAGAGAAAGGCGCGCGCCCCAACCACTAGTACGATTCGTGTTTCAACCTCTCTCTACCTCTCACACGCTGCGCTCAAAGCGCGCCCCAACCACTAGTCTCCGTCCCGCGTTCCCTGCGGTAGACCGCCATGGCCTAATGGGCATGGTGTCTGACTGGCATGCCGACGCAGGCAGGTTCGACCCCCGCCCGCAGGTGATGTTTTGCAAGAGGTAAAGAAAGGCGCGCACCCCAACCACTAGTAATGGGCATGGTGTCTGACTGGCATGCAGACGCAGGCAGGTTCGACTGCCGCCCGCAGGTAATGTTTTGCAAGAGGTAGAGAAAGGAGCGCGCCCCAACCACTAGTACGATTCGTGTTTCAACCTCTCCCTACCTCTCACACGCTGCGCTCAAAGCGCGCCCCAACCACTAGTCTCCGTCCCGCGTTCCCTGCGGTAGACCGCCATGGCCTAATGGGCATGGTGTCTGACTGGCATGCCGACGCAGGCAGGTTCGACCCCCGCCCGCAGGTGATGTTTTGCAAGAGGTAAAGAAAGGCGCGCACCCCAACCACTAGTAATGGGCATGGTGTCTGACTGGCATGCAGACGCAGGCAGGTTCGACTGCCGCCCGCAGGTAATGTTTTGCAAGAGGTAGAGAAAGGAGCGCGCCCCAACCACTAGTAATGGGCATGGTGTCTGACTGGCATGCCGACGCAGACAGGTTCGACCCCCGCCCGCAGGTGATGTTTTGCTAGAGGTAGAGAAAGGCGCGCGCCCCAACCACTAGTACGATTCGTGTTTCAACCTATCTCTACCTCTCACACGCTGCGCTCAAAGCGCGCCCCAACCACTAGTCTCCGTCCCGCGTTCCCTGCGGTAGACCGCCATGGCCTAATGGGCATGGTGTCTGACTGGCATGCCGACGCAGGCAGGTTCGACCCCCGCCCGCAGGTGATGTTTTGCAAGAGGTAAAGAAAGGCGCGCACCCCAACCACTAGTACGATTCGTGTTTCAACCTCTCTCTACTTCTCACACGCTGCGCTCAAAGCGTTCCCTGCGGTAGGCCGCCCAGAGAAAAAAAAATCTCGTAAATTTTTAGAGAAGGGATGTTTACGCCGTTCTGTGATTTCGACTTTCTGACCCAAAAATGACCATGGCCCCGGTCAAGCGTTCCCTGCGGTAGGCCGCCCTGGCCTAATGGACATGGTGTCTGACTGGCATGCCGACGCAGGCAGGCTCGACCCCCGCCCGCAGGTGATGTTTTGTAAGAGGTAGAGAAAGGCGCGCGCCCCAACCACTAGTACGATTCGTGTTTCAACCTCTCTCTACTTCTCACACGCTGCGCTCAAAGCGTTCCCTGCGGTAGGCCGCCCAGAGAAAAAAAAATCTCGTAAATTTTTAGAGAAGGGATGTTTACGCCGTTCTGTGATTTCGACTTTCTGACCCAAAAATGACCATGGCCCCGGTCAATCGTTCCCTGCGGTGGGCCGCCCTGGCCTAATGGACATGGTGTCTGACTGGCATGCCGACGCAGGCAGGCTCGACCCCCGCCCGCAGGTGATGTTTTGTAAGAGGTAGAGAAAGGCGCGCGCCCCAACCACTAGTACGATTCGTGTTTCAACCTCTCTCTACCTCTCACACGCTGCGCTCAAAGCGCGCCCCAACCACTAGTCTCCGTCCCGCGTTCCCTGCGGTAGACCGCCATGGCCTAATGGGCATGGTGTCTGACTGGCATGCCGACGCAGGCAGGTTCGACCCCCGCCCGCAGGTGATGTTTTGCAAGAGGTAAAGAAAGGCGCGCACCCCAACCACTAGTAATGGGCATGGTGTCTGACTGGCATGCAGACGCAGGCAGGTTCGACTGCCGCCCGCAGGTAATGTTTTGCAAGAGGTAGAGAAAGGAGCGCGCCCCAACCACTAGTAATGGGCATGGTGTCTGACTGGCATGCCGACGCAGACAGGTTCGACCCCCGCCCGCAGGTGATGTTTTGCTAGAGGTAGAGAAAGGCGCGCGCCCCAACCACTAGTACGATTCGTGTTTCAACCTATCTCTACCTCTCACACGCTGCGCTCAAAGCGTTCCCTGCGGTAGGCCGCCCAGAGAAAAAAAAATCTCGTAAACCTTTAGACAACGGATGTTTACGCCGTTCTGTGATTTCGACTTTCTGACCCAAAAATGACCATGGTCCCGGTCAAGCGTTCCCTGCGGTAGGCCGCCCTGGCCTAATGGGCATGGTGTCTGACTGGCATGCCGACGCAGGCAGGCTCGACCCCCGCCCGCAGGTGATGTTTTGTAAGAGGTAGAGAAAGGCGCGCGCCCCAACCACTAGTACGATTCGTGTTTCAACCTCTCTCTACTTCTCACACGCTGCGCTCAAAGCGTTCCCTGCGGTAGGCCGCCCAGAGAAAAAAAAATCTCGTAAACCTTTAGACAACGGATGTTTACGCCGTTCTGTGATTTCGACTTTCTGACCCAAAAATGACCATGGTCCCGGTCAAGCGTTCCCTGCGGTAGGCCGCCCTGGCCTAATGGGCATGGTGTCTGACTGGCATGCCGACGCAGGCAGGTTCGACCCCCGCCCGCAGGTGATGTTTTGCAAGAGGTAGAGAAAGGCGCGCGCCTCAACCACTAGTACGATTCGTGTTTCAACCTCTCTCTACTTCTCACACGCTGCGCTCAAAGCGTTCCCTGCGGTAGGCCGCCCAGAGAAAAAAAAATCTCGTAAATTTTTAGAGAAGGGATGTTTACGCCGTTCTGTGATTTCGACTTTCTGACCCAAAAATGACCATGGTCCCGGTCAAGCGTTCCCTGCGGTAGGCCGCCCTGGCCTAATGGGCATGGTGTCTGACTGGCATGCCGACGCAGGCAGGTTCGACCCCCGCCCGCAGGTGATGCTTTGCAAGAGGTAAAGAAAGGCGCGCACCCCAACCACTAGTAATGGGCATGGTGTCTGACTGGCATGCAGACGCAGGCAGGTTCGACTGCCGCCCGCAGGTAATGTTTTGCAAGAGGTAGAGAAAGGAGCGCGCCCCAACCACTAGTAATGGGCATGGTGTCTGACTGGCATGCCGACGCAGACAGGTTCGACCCCCGCCCGCAGGTGATGTTTTGCTAGAGGTAGAGAAAGGCGCGCGCCCCAACCACTAGTACGATTCGTGTTTCAACCTATCTCTACCTCTCACACGCTGCGCTCAAAGCGCGCCCCAACCACTAGTCTCCGTCCCGCGTTCCCTGCGGTAGACCGCCATGGCCTAATGGGCATGGTGTCTGACTGGCATGCCGACGCAGGCAGGTTCGACCCCCGCCCGCAGGTGATGTTTTGCAAGAGGTAAAGAAAGGCGCGCACCCCAACCACTAGTAATGGGCATGGTGTCTGACTGGCATGCAGACGCAGGCAGGTTCGACTGCCGCCCGCAGGTAATGTTTTGCAAGAGGTAGAGAAAGGAGCGCGCCCCAACCACTAGTAATGGGCATGGTGTCTGACTGGCATTCCGACGCAGACAGGTTCGACCCCCGCCCGCAGGTGATGTTTTGCTAGAGGTAGAGAAAGGCGCGCGCCCCAACCACTAGTACGATTCGTGTTTCAACCTCTCTCTACCTCTCACACGCTGCGCTCAAAGCGCGCCCCAACCACTAGTCTCCGTCCCGCGTTCCCTGCGGTAGACCGCCATGGCCTAATGGGCATGGTGTCTGACTGGCATGCCGACGCAGGCAGGTTCGACCCCCGCCCGCAGGTGATGTTTTGCAAGAGGTAAAGAAAGGCGCGCACCCCAACCACTAGCAATGGGCATGGTGTCTGACTGGCATGCCGACGCAGGCAGGTTCGACTGCCGCCCGCAGGTAATGTTTTGCAAGAGGTAGAGAAAGGAGCGCGCCCCAAACACTAGTAATGGGCATGGTGTCTGACTGGCATGCCGACGCAGGCAGGTTCGACCTCCGCCCGCAGGTGATGTTTTGCAAGAGGTAGAGAAAGGCGCGCGCCCCAACCACTTGTACGATTCGTGTTTCAACATCTCTCTACTTCTCACACGCTGCGCTCAAAGCGCGCCCCAACCACTAGTCTCCGTCAAGCGTTCCCTGCGGTAGGCCGCCCAGAGAAAAAAAAATCTCGTTAATTTTTAGAGAAGGGATGTTTACGCCGTTCTGTGATTTGGACTTTCTGACCCAAAAATGACCATGGCCCCGGTCAAGCGTTCCCTGCGGTAGGCCGCCCTGGCCTAATGGGCATGGTGTCTGACTGGCATGCCGACGCAGGCAGGTTCGACTCCCGCCCGCAGGTGATGTTTTGCAAGAGGCTTACGCCCCCTAACTAAGACCCATTCTCCTATTTACTAGCCACACTCTCTCCATTATTAATATTCCCTTGCTATTGTAATAAATACCTTTCCGACGCAGGCAGGTTCGACTCCCGCCCGATGTTTTGCAAGAGGTAGAGAAAGGCGCGCGCCTCAACCACTAGTACGATTCGTGTTTCAACCTCTCTCTACTTCTCACACGCTGCGCTCAAAGCGTTCCCTGCGGTAGGCCGCCCAGAGAAAAAAAAAATCTCGTAAATCTTTAGACAACGGATGTTTACGCCGTTCTGTGATTTCGACTTTCTGACCCAAAAATGACCATGGCCCCGGTCAAGCGTTCCCTGCGGTAGGCCGCCATGGCCTAATGGGCATGGTGTCTGACTGGCATGCCGACGCAGGCAGGCTCGACCCCCGCCCGCAGGTGATGTTTTGCAAGAGGTACAGAAAGGCGCGCGCCCCAACCACTAGTACGATTCGTGTTTCAACCTCTCTCTACTTCTCACACGCTGCGCTCAAAGCGTTCCCTGCGGTAGGCCGCCCAGAGAAAAAAAAATCTCGTAAACCTTTAGACAACGGATGTTTACGCCGTTCTGTGATTTCGACTTTCTGACCCAAAAATGACCATGGTCCCGGTCAAGCGTTCCCTGCGGTAGGCCGCCCTGGCCTAATGGGCATGGTGTCTGACTGGCATGCCGACGCAGGCAAGTTCGACCCCCGCCCGCAGGTGATGTTTTGCAAGAGGTAGAGAAAGGCGCGCGCCCCAACCACTAGTACGATTCGTGTTTCAACCTCTCTCTACCTCTCACACGCTGCGCTCAAAGCGCGCCCCAACCACTAGTCTCCGTCCCGCGTTCCCTGCGGTAGACCGCCATGGCCTAATGGGCATGGTGACTGACTGGCATGCCGACGCAGGCAGGTTCGACCCCCGCCCGCAGGTCATGTTTTGCAAGAGGTAAAGAAAGGCGCGCACCCCAACCACTAGTAATGGGCACGGTGTCTGACTGGCATGCCGACGCAGGCAGGTTCGACCCCCGCCCGCAGGTGATGTTTTGCAAGAGGTAGAGAAAGGCGCGCGCCCCAACCACCAGTACGATTCGTGTTTCAACCTCTCTCTACTTCTCACACGCTGCGCTCAAAGCGCGCCCCAACCACTAGTCTCCGTCCCGCGTTCCCTGCGGTAGGCCGCCATGGCCTAATGGGCATGGTGTCTGACTGGCATGCCGACGCAGGCAGGTTCTACCCCCGCCCGCAGGTGATGTTTTGCTAGAGGTAGAGAAAGGCGCGCGCCCCAACCACTAGTACGATTCGTGTTTCAGCCTCTCTCTACTTCTCACACGCTGCGCTCAAAGCGCGCCCCAACCACTAGTCTCCGTCCCGCGTTCCCTGCGGTAGACCGCCATGGCCTAATGGGCATGGTGACTGACTGGCATGCCGACGCAGGCAGGTTCGACCCCCGCCCGCAGGTGATGCTTTGCAAGAGGTAAAGAAAGGCGCGCACCCCAACCACTAGTAATGGGCATGGTGTCTGACTGGCATGCCGACGCAGGCAGGTTCTACCCCCGCCCGCAGGTGATGTTTTGCTAGAGGTAGAGAAAGGCGCGCGCCCCAACCACTAGTACGATTCGTGTTTCAACCTCTCTCTACTTCTCACACGCTGCGCTCAAAGCGCGCCCCAACCACTAGTCTCCGTCCCGCGTTCCCTGCGGTAGACCGCCATGGCCTAATGGGCATGGTGTCTGACTGGCATGCCGACGCAGGCAGGTTCGACCCCCGCCCGCAGGTGATGTTTTGCAAGAGGTAAAGAAAGGCGCGCACCCCAACCACTAGTAATGGGCATGGTGTCTGACTGGCATGCCGACGCAGGCAGGTTCGACTGCCGCCCGCAGGTAATGTTTTGCAAGAGGTAGAGAAAGGAGCGCGCCCCAACCACTAGTAATGGGCATGGTGTCTGACTGGCAAGCCGACGCAGGCAGGTTCGACCTCCGCCCGCAGGTGATGTTTTGCAAGAGGTAGAGAAAGGCGCGCGCCCCAACCACTTGTACGATTCGTGTTTCAACATCTCTCTACTTCTCACACGCTGCGCTCAAAGCGCGCCCCAACCACTAGTCTCCGTCAAGCGTTCCCTGCGGTAGGACGCCCAGAGAAAAAAAATCTCGTAAATCTTTAGACAACGGATGTTTACGCCGTTCTGTGATTTCGACTTTCTGACCCAAAAATGACCATGGCCCCGGTCAAGCGTTCCCTGCGGTAGGCCGCCCTGGTCTAATGGGCATGGTGTCTGACTGGCGTGCCGACGCAGGCAGGTTCGACTCCCGCCCGCAGGTGATGTTTTGCAAGAGGCTTACGCCCCTAACTAAGACCCATTCTCCTATTTACTAGCCACATTCTCTCCATTATTAATATTCCTTGCTATTGTAATAAATACCTTTCCGACGCAGGCAGGTTCGACTCCCGCCCGATGTTTTGCAAGAGGTAGAGAAAGGCGCGCGCCCCAACCACTAGTACGATTCGTGTTTCAACCTCTCTCTACTTCTCACACGCTGCGCTCAAAGCGCGCCCCAACCACTAGTCTCCGTCAAGCGTTCCCTGCGGTAGGCCGCCCAGAGAAAAAAAATCTCGTAAATCTTTAGACAACGGATGTTTACGCAGTTCTGTGATTTCGACTTTCTGACCCAAAAATGACCATGGCCCCGGTCAAGCGTTCCCTGCGGTAGGCCGCCCTGGTCTAATGGGCATGGTGTCTGACTGGCATGCCGACGCAGGCAGGTTCGACCCCCGCCCGCAGGTGATGTTTTGCTAGAGGTACAGAAAGGCGCGCGCCCCAACCACTAGTAGGATTCGTGTTTCAACCTCTCTCTACTTCTCACACGCTGCGCTCAAAGCGCGCCCTAACCACTAGTCTCTGTCAAGCGTTCCCTGCGGTAGGCCGCCCAGAGAAAAAAAAATCTCGTAAACCTTTAGACAACGGATGTTTACGCCGTTCTGTGATTTCGACTTTCTGACCCAAAAATGACCATGGTCCCGGTCAAGCGTTCCCTGCGGAAGGCCGCCCTGGCCTAATGGGCATGGTGTCTGACTGGCATGCCGACGCAGGCAGGTTCGACCGCCGCCCGCAGGTGATGTTTTGCAAGAGGTAGAGAAAGGCGCGCGCCTCAACCACTAGTACGATTCGTGTTTCAACCTCTCTCTACTTCTCACACGCTGCGCTCAAAGCGTTCCCTGCGGTAGGCCGCCCAGAGAAAAAAAAATCTCGTAAACCTTTAGACAACGGATGTTTACGCCGTTCTGTGATTTCGACTTTCTGACCCAAAAATGACCATGGTCCCGGTCAAGCGTTCCCTGCGGAAGGCCGCCCTGGCCTAATGGGCATGGTGTCTGACTGGCATGCCGACGCAGGCAGGTTCGACCCCCGCCCGCAGGTGATGTTTTGCAAGAGGTAGAGAAAGGCGCGCGCCTCAACCACTAGTACGATTCGTGTTTCAACCTCTCTCTACTTGTCACACGCTGCGCTCAAAGCGTTCCCTGCGGTAGGCCGCCCAGAGAAAAAAAAATCTCGTAAATTTTTAGAGAAGGGATGTTTACGCCGTTCTGTGATTTCGACTTTCTGACCCAAAAATGACCATGGCCCCGGTCAAGCGTTCCCTGCGGTAGGCCGCCCTGGCCTAATGGGCATGGTGTCTGACTGGCATGCCGACGCAGGCAGGTTCGACTCCCGCCCGCAGGTGATGTTTTGCAAGAGGCTTACGCCCCCTAACTAAGACCCATTCTCCTATTTACTAGCCACATTCTCTCCATTATTAATATTCCCTTGCTATTGTAATAAATACCTTTCCGACGCAGGCAGGTTCGACTCCCGCCCGATGTTTTGCAAGAGGTAGAGAAAGGCGCGCGCCCCAACCACTAGTACGATTCGTGTTTCAACCTCTCTCTACTTCTCACACGCTGCGCTCAAAGCGCGCCCCAACCACTAGTCTCTGTCAAGCGTTCCCTGCGGTAGGCCGCCCAGAGAAAAAAAAATCTCGTAAATTTTTAGAGAAGGGATGTTTACGCCGTTCTGTGATTTCGACTTTCTGACCCAAAAATGACCATGGTCCCGGTCAAGCGTTCCCTGCGGTAGGCCGCCCTGGCCTAATGGGCATGGTGTCTGACTGGCATGCCGACGCAGGCAGGTTCGACCCCCGCCCGCAGGTGATGTTTTGCAAGAGGTAGAGAAAGGCGCGCGCCTCAACCACTAGTACGATTCGTGTTTCAACCTCTCTCTAATTCTCACACGCTGCGCTCAAAGCGTTCCCTGCGGTAGGCCGCCCAGAGAAAAAAAAATCTCGTAAATTTTTAGAGAAGGGATGTTTACGCCGTTCTGTGATTTCGACTTTCTGACCCAAAAATGACCATGGCCCCGGTCAAGCGTTCCCTGCGGTAGGCCGCCCTGGCCTAATGGGCATGGTGTCTGACTGGCATGCCGACGCAGGCAGGTTCGACTCCCGCCCGCAGGTGATGTTTTGCAAGAGGCTTACGCCCCCTAACTAAGACCCATTCTCCTATTTACTAGCCACATTCTCTCCATTATTAATATTCCCTTGCTATTGTAATAAATACCTTTCCGACGCAGGCAGGTTCGACTCCCGCCCGATGTTTTGCAAGAGGTAGAGAAAGGCGCGCGCCCCAACCACTAGTACGATTCGTGTTTCAACCTCTCTCTACTTCTCACACGCTGCGCTCAAAGCGCGCCCCAACCACTAGTCTCTGTCAAGCGTTCCCTGCGGTAGGCCGCCCAGAGAAAAAAAAATCTCGTAAACCTTTAGACAACGGATGTTTACGCCGTTCTGTGATTTCGACTTTCTGACCCAAAAATGACCATGGTCCCGGTCAAGCGTTCCCTGCGGTAGGCCGCCCTGGCCTAATGGGCATGGTGTCTGACTGGCATGCCGACGCAGGCAGGTTCGACCCCCGCCCGCAGGTGATGTTTTGCACGAGGTAGAGAAAGGCGCGCGCCTCAACCACTAGTACGATTCGTGTTTCAACCTCTCTCTACTTCTCACACGCTGCGCTCAAAGCGTTCCCTGCGGTAGGCCGCCCAGAGAAAAAAAAATCTCGTAAATTTTTAGAGAAGGGATGTTTACGCCGTTCTGTGATTTCGACTTTCTGACCCAAAAATGACCATGGCCCCGGTCAAGCGTTCCCTGCGGTAGGCCGCCCTGGCCTAATGGACATGGTGTCTGACTGGCATGCCGACGCAGGCAGGCTCGACCCCCGCCCGCAGGTGATGTTTTGCAAGAGGCTTACGCCCCCTAACTAAGACCCATTCTCCTATTTACTAGCCACATTCTCTCCATTATTAATATTCCCTTGCTATTGTAATAAATACCTTTCCGACGCAGGCAGGTTCGACTCCCGCCCGATGTTTTGCAAGAGGTAGAGAAAGGCGCGCGCCCCAACCACTAGTACGATTCGTGTTTCAACCTCTCTCTACTTCTCACACGCTGCGCTCAAAGCGCGCCCCAACCACTAGTCTCTGTCAAGCGTTCCCTGCGGTAGGCCGCCCAGAGAAAAAAAAATCTCGTAAACCTTTAGACAACGGATGTTTACGCCGTTCTGTGATTTCGACTTTCTGACCCAAAAATGACCATGGTCCCGGTCAAGCGTTCCCTGCGGTAGGCCGCCCTGGCCTAATGGGCATGGTGTCTGACTGGCATGCCGACGCAGGCAGGTTCGACCCCCGCCCGCAGGTGATGTTTTGCACGAGGTAGAGAAAGGCGCGCGCCTCAACCACTAGTACGATTCGTGTTTCAACCTCTCTCTACTTCTCACACGCTGCGCTCAAAGCGTTCCCTGCGGTAGGCCGCCCAGAGAAAAAAAAATCTCGTAAATTTTTAGAGAAGGGATGTTTACGCCGTTCTGTGATTTCGACTTTCTGACCCAAAAATGACCATGGCCCCGGTCAAGCGTTCCCTGCGGTAGACCGCCATGGCCTAATGGGCATGGTGACTGACTGACATGCCGACGCAGGCAGGTTCGACCCCCGCCCGCAGGTGATGTTTTGCAAGAGGTAGAGAAAGGCGCGCGCCTCAACCACTAGTACGATTCGTGTTTCAACCTCTCTCTACTTCTCACACGCTGCGCTCAAAGCGTTCCCTGCGGTAGGCCGCCCAGAGAAAAAAAAATCTCGTAAATTTTTAGAGAAGGGATGTTTACGCCGTTCTGTGATTTCGACTTTCTGACCCAAAAATGACCATGGCCCCGGTCAAGCGTTCCCTGCGGTAGGCCGCCCTGGCCTAATGGGCATGGTGTCTGACTGGCATGCCGACGCAGGCAGGTTCGACTCCCGCCCGCAGGTGATGTTTTGCAAGAGGCTTACGCCCCCTAACTAAGACCCATTCTCCTATTTACTAGCCACATTCTCTCCATTATTAATATTCCCTTGCTATTGTAATAAATACCTTTCCGACGCAGGCAGGTTCGACTCCCGCCCGATGTTTTGCAAGAGGTAGAGAAAGGCGCGCGCCCCAACCACTAGTACGATTCGTGTTTCAACCTCTCTCTACTTCTCACACGCTGCGCTCAAAGCGCGCCCCAACCACTAGTCTCTGTCAAGCGTTCCCTGCGGTAGGCCGCCCAGAGAAAAAAAAATCTCGTAAACCTTTAGACAACGGATGTTTACGCCGTTCTGTGATTTCGACTTTCTGACCCAAAAATGACCATGGTCCCGGTCAAGCGTTCCCTGCGGTAGGCCGCCCTGGCCTAATGGGCATGGTGTCTGACTGGCATGCCGACGCAGGCAGGTTCGACCCCCGCCCGCAGGTGATGTTTTGCACGAGGTAGAGAAATGCGCGCGCCTCAACCACTAGTACGATTCGTGTTTCAACCTCTCTCTACTTCTCACACGCTGCGCTCAAAGCGTTCCCTGCGGTAGGCCGCCCAGAGAAAAAAAAATCTCGTAAATTTTTAGAGAAGGGATGTTTACGCCGTTCTGTGATTTCGACTTTCTGACCCAAAAATGACCATGGCCCCGGTCAAGCGTTCCCTGCGGTAGGCCGCCCTGGCCTAATGGACATGGTGTCTGACTGGCATGCCGACGCAGGCAGGCTCGACCCCCACCCGCAGGTGATGTTTTGCAAGAGGTAGAGAAAGGCGCGCGCCTCAACCACTAGTACGATTCGTGTTTCAACCTCTCTCTACTTCTCACACGCTGCGCTCGAAGCGTTCCCTGCGGTAGGCCGCCCAGAGAAAAAAAAATCTCGTAAATTTTTAGAGAAGGGATGTTTACGCCGTTCTGTGATTTCGACTTTCTGACCCAAAAATGACCATGGCCCCGGTCAAGCGTTCCCTGCGGTAGACCGCCATGGCCTAATGGGCATGGTGACTGACTGACATGCCGACGCAGGCAGGTTCGACCCCCGCCCGCAGGTGATGTTTTGCAAGAGGTAGAGAAAGGCGCGCGCCTCAACCACTAGTACGATTCGTGTTTCAACCTCTCTCTACTTCTCACACGCTGCGCTCAAAGCGCGCCCCAACCACTAGTCTCCGTCCCGCGTTCCCTGCGGTAGACCGCCATGGCCTAATGGGCATGGTGACTGACTGGCATGCCGACGCAGGCAGGTTCGACCCCCGCCCGCAGGTCATGTTTTGCAAGAGGTAAAGAAAGGCGCGCACCCCAACCACTAGTAATGGGCACGGTGTCTGACTGGCATGCCGACGCAGGCAGGTTCGACCCCCGCCCGCAGGTGATGTTTTGCAAGAGGTAGAGAAAGGCGCGCGCCCCAACCACCAGTACGATTCGTGTTTCAACCTCTCTCTACTTCTCACACGCTGCGCTCAAAGCGCGCCCCAACCACTAGTCTCCGTCCCGCGTTCCCTGCGGTAGGCCGCCATGGCCTAATGGGCATGGTGTCTGACTGGCATGCCGACGCAGGCAGGTTCTACCCCCGCCCGCAGGTGATGTTTTGCTAGAGGTAGAGAAAGGCGCGCGCCCCAACCACTAGTACGATTCGTGTTTCAACCTCTCTCTACTTCTCACACGCTGCGCTCAAAGCGCGCCCCAACCACTAGTCTCCGTCCCGCGTTCCCTGCGGTAGACCGCCATGGCCTAATGGGCATGGTGACTGACTGGCATGCCGACGCAGGCAGGTTCGACCCCCGCCCGCAGGTGATGCTTTGCAAGAGGTAAAGAAAGGCGCGCACCCCAACCACTAGTAATGGGCATGGTGTCTGACTGGCATGCCGACGCAGGCAGGTTCTACCCCCGCCCGCAGGTGATGTTTTGCTAGAGGTAGAGAAAGGCGCGCGCCCCAACCACTAGTACGATTCGTGTTTCAACCTCTCTCTACTTCTCACACGCTGCGCTCAAAGCGCGCCCCAACCACTAGTCTCCGTCCCGCGTTCCCTGCGGTAGACCGCCATGGCCTAATGGGCATGGTGTCTGACTGGCATGCCGACGCAGGCAGGTTCGACCCCCGCCCGCAGGTGATGTTTTGCAAGAGGTAAAGAAAGGCGCGCACCCCAACCACTAGTAATGGGCATGGTGTCTGACTGGCATGCCGACGCAGGCAGGTTCGACTGCCGCCCGCAGGTAATGTTTTGCAAGAGGTAGAGAAAGGAGCGCGCCCCAACCACTAGTAATGGGCATGGTGTCTGACTGGCAAGCCGACGCAGGCAGGTTCGACCTCCGCCCGCAGGTGATGTTTTGCAAGAGGTAGAGAAAGGCGCGCGCCCCAACCACTTGTACGATTCGTGTTTCAACATCTCTCTACTTCTCACACGCTGCGCTCAAAGCGCGCCCCAACCACTAGTCTCCGTCAAGCGTTCCCTGCGGTAGGCCGCCCAGAGAAAAAAAATCTCGTAAATCTTTAGACAACGGATGTTTACGCCGTTCTGTGATTTCGACTTTCTGACCCAAAAATGACCATGGCCCCGGTCAAGCGTTCCCTGCGGTAGGCCGCCCTGGTCTAATGGGCATGGTGTCTGACTGGCGTGCCGACGCAGGCAGGTTCGACTCCCGCCCGCAGGTGATGTTTTGCAAGAGGCTTACGCCCCTAACTAAGACCCATTCTCCTATTTACTAGCCACATTCTCTCCATTATTAATATTCCTTGCTATTGTAATAAATACCTTTCCGACGCAGGCAGGTTCGACTCCCGCCCGATGTTTTGCAAGAGGTAGAGAAAGGCGCGCGCCCCAACCACTAGTACGATTCGTGTTTCAACCTCTCTCTACTTCTCACACGCTGCGCTCAAAGCGCGCCCCAACCACTAGTCTCTGTCAAGCGTTCCCTGCGGTAGGCCGCCCAGAGAAAAAAAATCTCGTAAATCTTTAGACAACGGATGTTTACGCCGTTCTGTGATTTCGACTTTCTGTCCCAAAAATGACCATGGCCCCGGTCAAGCGTTCCCTGCGGTAGGCCGCCCTGGCCTAATGGGCATGGTGTCTGACTGGCATGCCGACGCAGGCAGGTTCGACCCCCGCCCGCAGGTGATGTTTTGCTAGAGGTACAGAAAGGCGCGCACCCCAACCACTAGTAATGGGCATGGTGTCTGACTGGCATGCCGACGCAGGCAGGTTCGACCCCCGCCCGCAGGTGATGTTTTGCAAGAGGTAGAGAAAGGCGCGCGCCCCAACCACTAGTACGATTCGTGTTTCAACCTCTCTCTACTTCTCACACGCTGCGCTCAAAGCGCGCCCCAACCACTAGTCTCTGTCAAGCGTTCCCTGCGGTAGGCCGCCCAGAGAAAAAAAATCTCGTAAATCTTTAGACAACGGATGTTTACGCCGTTCTGTGATTTCGACTTTCTGACCCAAAAATGACCATGGCCCCGGTCAAGCGTTCCCTGCGGTAGGCCGCCATGGCCTAATGGGCATGGTGTCTGACTGGCATGCCCACGCAGGCAGGTTCGACCCCCGCCCGCAGGTGATGTTTTGCTAGAGGTAGAGAAAGGCGCGCGCCCCAACCACTTGTACGATTCGTGTTTCAACATCTCTCTACTTCTCACACGCTGCGCTCAAAGCGCGCCCCAACCACTAGTCTCCGTCAAGCGTTCCCTGCGGTAGGCCGCCATGGCCTAATGGGCATGGTGTCTGACTGGCATGCCTACGCAGGCAGGTTCGACCTCCGCCCGCAGGTGATGTTTTGCAAGAGGTAGAGAAAGGCGCGCGCCCCAACCACTTGTACGATTCGTGTTTCAACATCTCTCTACTTCTCACACGCTGCGCTCAAAGCGCGCCCCAACCACTAGTCTCCGTCAAGCGTTCCCTGCGGTAGGCCGCCATGGCCTAATGGGCATGGTGTCTGACTGGCATGCCTACGCAGGCAGGTTCGACCTCCGCCCGCAGGTGATGTTTTGCAAGAGGTAGAGAAAGGCGCGCGCCCCAACCACTTGTACGATTCGTGTTTCAACATCTCTCTACTTCTCACACGCTGCGCTCAAAGCGCGCCCCAACCACTAGTCTCCGTCAAGCGTTCCCTGCGGTAGGCCGCCCAGAGAAAAACAAATCTCGTAAACCTTTAGACAACGGATGTTTACGCCGTTCTGTGATTTCGACTTTCTGAACCAAAAATGACCATGGTCCCGGTCAAGCGTTCCCTGCGGAAGGCCGCCCTGGCCTAATGGGCATGGTGTCTGACTGGCATGCCGACGCAGGCAGCTTCGACCCCCGCCCGCAGGTGATGTTTTGCAAGAGGTAGAGAAAGGCGCGCGCCTCAACCACTAGTACGATTCGTGTTTCAACCTCTGTCTACTTCTCACACGCTGCGCTCAAAGCGTTCCCTGCGGTAGGCCGCCCAGAGAAAAAAAAATCTCGTAAATTTTTAGAGAAGGGATGTTTACGCCGTTCTGTGATTTCGACTTTCTGACCCAAAAATGACCATGGCCTCGGTCAAGCGTTCCCTGCGGTAGGCCGCCCTGGCCTAATGGGCATGGTGTCTGACTGGCATGCCGACGCAGGCAGGTTCGACTCCCGCCCGCAGGTGATGTTTTGCAAGAGGCTTACGCCCCCTAACTAAGACCCATTCTCCTATTTACTAGCCACATTCTCTCCATTATTAATATTCCCTTGCTATTGTAATAAATACCTTTCCGACGCAGGCAGGTTCGACTCCCGCCCGATGTTTTGCAAGAGGTAGAGAAAGGCGCGCGCCCCAACCACTAGTACGATTCGTGTTTCAACATCTCTCTACTTCTCACACGCTGCGCTCAAAGCGCGCCCCAACCACTAGTCTCCGTCAAGCGTTCCCTGCGGTAGGCCGCCATGGCCTAATGGGCATGGTGTCTGACTGGCATGCCTACGCAGGCAGGTTCGACCTCCGCCCGCAGGTGATGTTTTGCAAGAGGTAGAGAAAGGCGCGCGCCCCAACCACTTGTACGATTCGTGTTTCAACATCTCTCTACTTCTCACACGCTGCGCTCAAAGCGCGCCCCAACCACTAGTCTCCGTCAAGCGTTCCCTGCGGTAGGCCGCCCAGAGAAAAAAAAATCTCGTAAATCTTTAGACAACGGATGTTTACGCAGTTCTGTGATTTCGACTTTCTGACCCAAAAATGACCATGGCCCCGGTCAAGCGTTCCCTGCGGTAGGCCGCCCTGGTCTAATGGGCATGGTGTCTGACTGGCATGCCGACGCAGGCAGGTTCGACCCCCGCCCGCAGGTGATGTTTTGCTAGAGGTACAGAAAGGCGCGCGCCCCAACCACTAGTAGGATTCGTGTTTCAACCTCTCTCTACTTCTCACACGCTGCGCTCAAAGCGCGCCCTAACCACTAGTCTCTGTCAAGCGTTCCCTGCGGTAGGCCGCCATGGCCTAATGGGCATGGTGTCTGACTGGCATGCCGACGCAGGCAGGTTCGACCCCCGCCCGCAGGTGATGTTTTGCAAGAGGTAGAGAAAGGCGCGCGCCTCAACCACTAGTACGATTCGTGTTTCAACCTCTCTCTACTTCTCACACGCTGCGCTCAAAGCGTTCCCTGCGGTAGGCCGCCCAGAGAAAAAAAAATCTCGTAAATTTTTAGAGAAGGGATGTTTACGCCGTTCTGTGATTTCGACTTTCTGACCCAAAAATGACCATGGCCCCGGTCAAGCGTTCCCTGCGGTAGGCCGCCCTGGCCTAATGGGCATGGTGTCTGACTGGCATGCCGACGCAGGCAGGTTCGACTCCCGCCCGCAGGTGATGTTTTGCAAGAGGCTTACGCCCCCTAACTAAGACCCATTCTCCTATTTACTAGCCACATTCTCTCCATTATTAACATTCCCTTGCTATTGTAATAAATACCTTTCCGACGCAGGCAGGTTCGACTCCCGCCCGATGTTTTGCAAGAGGTAGAGAAAGGCGCGCGCCTCAACCACTAGTACGATTCGTGTTTCAACCTCTCTCTACTTCTCACACGCTGCGCTCGAAGCGTTCCCTGCGGTAGGCCGCCCAGAGAAAAAAAAATCTCGTAAATTTTTAGAGAAGGAATGTTTACGCCGTTCTGTGATTTCGACTTTCTGACCCAAAAATGACCATGGCCCCGGTCAAGCGTTCCCTGCGGTAGGCCGCCCTGGCCTAATGGACATGGTGTCTGACTGGCATGCCGACGCAGGCAGGCTCGACCCCCGCCCGCAGGTGATGTTTTGCAAGAGGTAGAGAAAGGCGCGCGCCCCAACCACTAGTACGATTCGTGTTTCAACCTCTCTCTACTTCTCACACGCTGCGCTCAAAGCGTTCCCTGCGGTAGGCCGCCCAGAGAAAAAAAAATCTCGTAAACCTTTAGACAACGGATGTTTACGCCGTTCTGTGATTTCGACTTTCTGACCCAAAAATGACCATGGTCCCGGTCAAGCGTTCCCTGCGGTAGACCGCCATGGCCTAATGGGCATGGTGACTGACTGGCATGCCGACGCAGGCAGGTTCGACCCCCGCCCGCAGGTGATGCTTTGCAAGAGGTAAAGAAAGGCGCGCACCCCAACCACTAGTACGATTCGTGTTTCAACCTCTCTCTACTTCTCACCCGCTGCGCTCAAAGCGCGCCCCAACCACTAGTCTCCGTCCCGCGTTCCCTGCGGTAGGCCGCCCAGAGAAAAAAAAATCTCGTAAATTTTTAGAGAAGGAATGTTTACGCCGTTCTGTGATTTCGACTTTCTGACCCAAAAATGACCATGGCCCCGGTCAAGCGTTCCCTGCGGTAGGCCGCCCTGGCCTAATGGACATGGTGTCTGACTGGCATGCCGACGCAGGCAGGCTCGACCCCCGCCCGCAGGTGATGTTTTGCAAGAGGTAGAGAAAGGCGCGCGCCCCAACCACTAGTACGATTCGTGTTTCAACCTCTCTCTACTTCTCACACGCTGCGCTCAAAGCGTTCCCTGCGGTAGGCCGCCCAGAGAAAAAAAAATCTCGTAAACCTTTAGACAACGGATGTTTACGCCGTTCTGTGATTTCGACTTTCTGACCCAAAAATGACCATGGTCCCGGTCAAGCGTTCCCTGCGGTAGACCGCCATGGCCTAATGGGCATGGTGACTGACTGGCATGCCGACGCAGGCAGGTTCGACCCCCGCCCGCAGGTGATGTTTTGCAAGAGGTAGAGAAAGGCGCGCGCCTCAACCACTAGTACGATTCGTGTTTCAACCTCTCTCTACTTCTCACACGCTGCGCTCAAAGCGTTCCCTGCGGTAGGCCGCCCAGAGAAAAAAAAATCTCGTAAATTTTTAGAGAAGGGATGTTTACGCCGTTCTGTGATTTCGACTTTCTGACCCAAAAATGACCATGGCCCCGGTCAAGCGTTCCCTGCGGTAGGCCGCCCTGGCCTAATGGGCATGGTGTCTGACTGGCATGCCGACGCAGGCAGGTTCGACTCCCGCCCGCAGGTGATGTTTTGCAAGAGGCTTACGCCCCCTAACTAAGACCCATTCTCCTATTTACTAGCCACATTCTCTCCATTATTAATATTCCCTTGCTATTGTAATAAATACCTTTCCGACGCAGGCAGGTTCGACTCCCGCCCGATGTTTTGCAAGAGGTAGAGAAAGGCGCGCGCCTCAACCACTAGTACGATTCGTGTTTCAACCTCTCTCTACTTCTCACACGCTGCGCTCGAAGCGTTCCCTGCGGTAGGCCGCCCAGAGAAAAAAAAATCTCGTAAATTTTTAGAGAAGGAATGTTTACGCCGTTCTGTGATTTCGACTTTCTGACCCAAAAATGACCATGGCCCCGGTCAAGCGTTCCCTGCGGTAGGCCGCCCTGGCCTAATGGACATGGTGTCTGACTGGCATGCCGACGCAGGCAGGCTCGACCCCCGCCCGCAGGTGATGTTTTGCAAGAGGTAGAGAAAGGCGCGCGCCCCAACCACTAGTACGATTCGTGTTTCAACCTCTCTCTACTTCTCACACGCTGCGCTCAAAGCGTTCCCTGCGGTAGGCCGCCCAGAGAAAAAAAAATCTCGTAAACCTTTAGACAACGGATGTTTACGCCGTTCTGTGATTTCGACTTTCTGACCCAAAAATGACCATGGTCCCGGTCAAGCGTTCCCTGCGGTAGACCGCCATGGCCTAATGGGCATGGTGACTGACTGGCATGCCGACGCAGGCAGGTTCGACCCCCGCCCGCAGGTGATGCTTTGCAAGAGGTAAAGAAAGGCGCGCACCCCAACCACTAGTACGATTCGTGTTTCAACCTCTCTCTACTTCTCACCCGCTGCGCTCAAAGCGCGCCCCAACCACTAGTCTCCGTCCCGCGTTCCCTGCGGTAGGCCGCCCAGAGAAAAAAAAATCTCGTAAATTTTTAGAGAAGGAATGTTTACGCCGTTCTGTGATTTCGACTTTCTGACCCAAAAATGACCATGGCCCCGGTCAAGCGTTCCCTGCGGTAGGCCGCCCTGGCCTAATGGACATGGTGTCTGACTGGCATGCCGACGCAGGAAGGCTCGACCCCCGCCCGCAGGTGATGTTTTGCAAGAGGTAGAGAAAGGCGCGCGCCCCAACCACTAGTACGATTCGTGTTTCAACCTCTCTCTACTTCTCACACGCTGCGCTCAAAGCGTTCCCTGCGGTAGGCCGCCCAGAGAAAAAAAAATCTCGTAAACCTTTAGACAACGGATGTTTACGCCGTTCTGTGATTTCGACTTTCTGACCCAAAAATGACCATGGTCCCGGTCAAGCGTTCCCTGCGGTAGGCCGCCCTGGCCTAATGGGCATGGTGTCTGACTGGCATGCCGACGCAGGCAGGTTCGACCCCCGCCCGCAGGTGATGTTTTGCAAGAGGTAGAGAAAGGCGCGCGCCCCAACCACTAGTACGATTCGTGTTTCAACCTCTCTCTACTTCTCACACGCTGCGCTCAAAGCGTTCCCTGCGGTAGGCCGCCCAGAGAAAAAAAAATCTCGTAAACCTTTAGACAACGGATGTTTACGCCGTTCTGTGATTTCGACTTTCTGACCCAAAAATGACCATGGTCCCGGTCAAGCGTTCCCTGCGGTAGGCCGCCCTGGCCTAATGGGCATGGTGTCTGACTGGCATGCCGACGCAGGCAGGTTCGACCCCCGCCCGCAGGTGATGTTTTGCTAGAGGTAGAGAAAGGCGCGCGCCCCAACCACTAGTACGATTCGTGTTTCAACCTCTCTCTACCTCTCACACGCTGCGCTCAAAGCGCGCCCCAACCACTAGTCTCCGTCCCGCGTTCCCTGCGGTAGACCGCCATGGCCTAATGGGCATGGTGACTGACTGGCATGCCGACGCAGGCAGGTTCGACCCCCGCCCGCAGGTCATGTTTTGCAAGAGGTAAAGAAAGGCGCGCACCCCAACCACTAGTAATGGGCATGGTGTCTGACTGGCATGCCGACGCAGGCAGGTTCGACCCCCGCCCGCAGGTGATGTTTTGCAAGAGGTAGAGAAAGGCGCGCGCCCCAACCACTAGTACGATTCGTGTTTCAACCTCTCTCTACTTCTCACACGCTGCGCTCAAAGCGCGCCCCAACCACTAGTCTCCGTCCCGCGTTCCCTGCGGTAGGCCGCCCAGAGAAAAAAAAATCTCGTAAATTTTTAGAGAAGGAATGTTTACGCCGTTCTGTGATTTCGACTTTCTGACCCAAAAATGACCATGGCCCCGGTCAAGCGTTCCCTGCGGTAGGCCGCCCTGGCCTAATGGACATGGTGTCTGACTGGCATGCCGACGCAGGAAGGCTCGACCCCCGCCCGCAGGTGATGTTTTGCAAGAGGTAGAGAAAGGCGCGCGCCCCAACCACTAGTACGATTCGTGTTTCAACCTCTCTCTACTTCTCACACGCTGCGCTCAAAGCGTTCCCTGCGGTAGGCCGCCCAGAGAAAAAAAAATCTCGTAAACCTTTAGACAACGGATGTTTACGCCGTTCTGTGATTTCGACTTTCTGACCCAAAAATGACCATGGTCCCGGTCAAGCGTTCCCTGCGGTAGACCGCCATGGCCTAATGGGCATGGTGACTGACTGGCATGCCGACGCAGGCAGGTTCGACCCCCGCCCGCAGGTGATGCTTTGCAAGAGGTAAAGAAAGGCGCGCACCCCAACCACTAGTACGATTCGTGTTTCAACCTCTCTCTACTTCTCACCCGCTGCGCTCAAAGCGCGCCCCAACCACTAGTCTCCGTCCCGCGTTCCCTGCGGTAGGCCGCCCAGAGAAAAAAAAATCTCGTAAACCTTTAGACAACGGATGTTTACGCCGTTCTGTGATTTCGACTTTCTGACCCAAAAATGACCATGGTCCCGGTCAAGCGTTCCCTGCGGTAGGCCGCCCTGGCCTAATGGGCATGGTGTCTGACTGGCATGCCGACGCAGGCAGGTTCGACCCCCGCCCGCAGGTGATGTTTTGCAAGAGGTAGAGAAAGGCGCGCGCCCCAACCACTAGTACGATTCGTGTTTCAACCTCTCTCTACTTCTCACACGCTGCGCTCAAAGCGTTCCCTGCGGTAGGCCGCCCAGAGAAAAAAAAATCTCGTAAACCTTTAGACAACGGATGTTTACGCCGTTCTGTGATTTCGACTTTCTGACCCAAAAATGACCATGGTCCCGGTCAAGCGTTCCCTGCGGTAGGCCGCCCTGGCCTAATGGGCATGGTGTCTGACTGGCATGCCGACGCAGGCAGGTTCGACCCCCGCCCGCAGGTGATGTTTTGCTAGAGGTAGAGAAAGGCGCGCGCCCCAACCACTAGTACGATTCGTGTTTCAACCTCTCTCTACCTCTCACACGCTGCGCTCAAAGCGCGCCCCAACCACTAGTCTCCGTCCCGCGTTCCCTGCGGTAGACCGCCATGGCCTAATGGGCATGGTGACTGACTGGCATGCCGACGCAGGCAGGTTCGACCCCCGCCCGCAGGTCATGTTTTGCAAGAGGTAAAGAAAGGCGCGCACCCCAACCACTAGTAATGGGCATGGTGTCTGACTGGCATGCCGACGCAGGCAGGTTCGACCCCCGCCCGCAGGTGATGTTTTGCAAGAGGTAGAGAAAGGCGCGCGCCCCAACCACTAGTACGATTCGTGTTTCAACCTCTCTCTACTTCTCACACGCTGCGCTCAAAGCGCGCCCCAACCACTAGTCTCCGTCCCGCGTTCCCTGCGGTAGACCGCCATGGCCTAATGGGCATGGTGACTGACTGGCATGCCGACGCAGGCAGGTTCGACCCCCGCCCGCAGGTGATGCTTTGCAAGAGGTAAAGAAAGGCGCGCACCCCAACCACTAGTACGATTCGTGTTTCAACCTCTCTCTACTTCTCACACGCTGCGCTCAAAGCGCGCCCCAACCACTAGTCTCCGTCCCGCGTTCCCTGCGGTAGGCCGCCATGGCCTAATGGGCATGGTATCTGACTGGCATGCCGACGCAGGCAGGTTCTACCCCCGCCCGCAGGTGATGTTTTGCTAGAGGTAGAGAAAGGCGCGCGCCCCAACCACTAGTACGATTCGTGTTTCAACCTCTCTCTACTTCTCACACGCTGCGCTCAAAGCGCGCCCCAACCACTAGTCTCCGTCCCGCGTTCCCTGCGGTAGACCGCCATGGCCTAATGGGCATGGAGACTGACTGGCATGCCGACGCAGGCAGGTTCGACCCCCGCCCGCAGGTGATGCTTTGCAAGAGGTAAAGAAAGGCGCGCACCCCAACCACTAGTAATGGGCATGGTGTCTGACTGGCATGCAGACGCAGGCAGGTTCGACTGCCGCCCGCAGGTAATGTTTTGCAAGAGGTAGAGAAAGGAGCGCGCCCCAACCACTAGTAATGGGCATGGTGTCTGACTGGCATGCCGACGCAGGCAGGTTCGACCTCCGCCCGCAGGTGATGTTTTGCAAGAGGTAGAGAAAGGCGCGCGCCCCAACCACTTGTACGATTCGTGTTTCAACATCTCTCTACTTCTCACACGCTGCGCTCAAAGCGCGCCCCAACCACTAGTCTCCGTCAAGCGTTCCCTGCGGTAGGCCGCCCAGAGAAAAAAAAATCTCGTAAATTTTAAGAGAAGGGATGTTTACGCCGTTCTGTGATTTCGACTTTCTGACCCAAAAATGACCATGGCCCCGGTCAAGCGTTCCCTGCGGTAGGCCGCCCTGGCCTAATGGGCATGGTGTCTGACTGGCATGCCGACGCAGGCAGGTTCGACTCCCGCCCGCAGGTGATGTTTTGCAAGAGGCTTACGCCCCCTAACTAAGACCCATTCTCCTATTTACTAGCCACATTCTCTCCATTATTAATATTCCCTTGCTATTGTAATAAATACCTTTCCGACGCAGGCAGGTTCGACTCCCGCCCGATGTTTTGCAAGAGGTAGAGAAAGGCGCGCGCCTCAACCACTAGTACGATTCGTGTTTCAACCTCTCTCTACTTCTCACATGCTGCGCTCAAAGCGCGCCCCAACCACTAGTCTCCGTCCCGCGTTCCCTGCGGTAGACCGCCATGGCCTAATGGGCATGGTGACTGACTGGCATGCCGACGCAGGCAGGTTCGACCCCCGCCCGCAGGTGATGCTTTGCAAGAGGTAAAGAAAGGCGCGCACCCCAACCACTAGTACGATTCGTGTTTCAACCTATCTCTACCTCTCACACGCTGCGCTCAAAGCGCGCCCCAACCACTAGTCTCCGTCCCGCGTTCCCTGCGGTAGACCGCCATGGCCTAATGGGCATGGTGTCTGACTGGCATGCCGACGCAGGCAGGTTCGACTGCCGCCCGCAGGTAATGTTTTGCAAGAGGTAGAGAAAGGAGCGCGCCCCAACCACTAGTAATGGGCATGGTGTCTGACTGGCATGCCGACGCAGGCAGGTTCGACCCCCGCCTGCAGGTGATGTTTTGCAAGAGGTAAAGAAAGGCGCGCACCCCAACCACTAGTAATGGGCATGGTGTCTGACTGGCATGCCGACGCAGGCAGGTTCGACCCCCGCCCGCAGGTGATGTTTTGCTAGAGGTAGAGAAAGGCGCGCGCCCCAACCACTAGTACGATTCGTGTTTCAACCTCTCTCTACCTCTCACACGCTGCGCTCAAAGCGCGCCACAACCACTAGTCTCCGTCCCGCGTTCCCTGCGGTAGACCGCCATGGCCTAATGGGCATGGTGTCTGACTGGCATGCCGACGCAGGCAGGTTCGACCCCCGCCCGCAGGTGATGTTTTGCAAGAGGTAAAGAAAGGCGCGCACCCCAACCACTAGTAATGGGCATGGTGTCTGACTGGCATGCCGACGCAGGCAGGTTCGACCCCCGCCCGCAGGTGATGCTTTGCAAGAGGTAAAGAAAGGCGCGCACCCCAACCACTAGTACGATTCGTGTTTCAACCTATCTCTACCTCTCACACGCTGCGCTCAAAGCGCGCCCCAACCACTAGTCTCCGTCCCGCGTTCCCTGCGGTAGACCGCCATGGCCTAATGGGCATGGTGTCTGACTGGCATGCCGACGCAGGCAGGTTCGACCCCCGCCTGCAGGTGATGTTTTGCAAGAGGTAAAGAAAGGCGCGCACCCCAACCACTAGTAATGGGCATGGTGTCTGACTGGCATGCAGACGCAGGCAGGTTCGACTGCCGCCCGCAGGTAATGTTTTGCAAGAGGTAGAGAAAGGAGCGCGCCCCAACCACTAGTAATGGGCATGGTGTCTGACTGGCATGCCGACGCAGACAGGTTCGACCCCCGCCCGCAGGTGATGTTTTGCTAGAGGTAGAGAAAGGCGCGCGCCCCAACCACTAGTACGATTCGTGTTTCAACCTCTCTCTACCTCTCACACGCTGCGCTCAAAGCGCGCCACAACCACTAGTCTCCGTCACGCGTTCCCTGCGGTAGACCGCCATGGCCTAATGGGCATGGTGTCTGACTGGCATGCCGACGCAGGCAGGTTCGACCCCCGCCCGCAGGTGATGTTTTGCAAGAGGTAAAGAAAGGCGCGCACCCCAACCACTAGTAATGGGCATGGTGTCTGACTGGCATGCCGACGCAGGCAGGTTCGACCCCCGCCCGCAGGTGATGCTTTGCAAGAGGTAAAGAAAGGCGCGCACCCCAACCACTAGTACGATTCGTGTTTCAACCTATCTCTACCTCTCACACGCTGCGCTCAAAGCGCGCCCCAACCACTAGTCTCCGTCCCGCGTTCCCTGCGGTAGACCGCCATGGCCTAATGGGCATGGTGTCTGACTGGCATGCCGACGCAGGCAGGTTCGACCCCCGCCCGCAGGTGATGTTTTGCAAGAGGTAAAGAAAGGCGCGCACCCCAACCACTAGTAATGGGCATGGTGTCTGACTGGCATGCCGACGCAGGCAGGTTCGACCCCCGCCCGCAGGTGATGCTTTGCAAGAGGTAAAGAAAGGCGCGCACCCCAACCACTAGTACGATTCGTGTTTCAACCTATCTCTACCTCTCACACGCTGCGCTCAAAGCGCGCCCCAACCACTAGTCTCCGTCCCGCGTTCCCTGCGGTAGACCGCCATGGCCTAATGGGCATGGTGTCTGACTGGCATGCCGACGCAGGCAGGTTCGACCCCCGCCCGCAGGTGATGTTTTGCAAGAGGTAAAGAAAGGCGCGCACCCCAACCACTAGTAATGGGCATGGTGTCTGACTGGCATGCCGACGCAGGCAGGTTCGACTGCCGCCCGCAGGTAATGTTTTGCAAGAGGTAGAGAAAGGCGCGCGCCCCAACCACTAGTAATGGGCATGGTGTCTGACTAGCATGCCGACGCAGACAGGTTCGACCCCCGCCCGCAGGTGATGTTTTGCTAGAGGTAGAGAAAGGCGCGCGCCCCAACCACTAGTACGATTCGTGTTTCAACCTCTCTCTACCTCTCACACGCTGCGCTCAAAGCGCGCCACAACCACTAGTCTCCGTCCCGCGTTCCCTGCGGTAGACCGCCATGGCCTAATGGGCATGGTGTCTGACTGGCATGCCGACGCAGGCAGGTTCGACCCCCGCCCGCAGGTGATGTTTTGCAAGAGGTAAAGAAAGGCGCGCACCCCAACCACTAGTAATGGGCATGGTGTCTGACTGGCATGCCGACGCAGGCAGGTTCGACTGCCGCCCGCAGGTAATGTTTTGCAAGAGGTAGAGAAAGGAGCGCGCCCCAACCACTAGTAATGGGCATGGTGTCTGACTGGCATGCCGACGCAGGCAGGTTCGACCTCGGCCCGCAGGTGATGTTTTGCAAGAGGTAGAGAAAGGCGCGCGCCCCAACCACTTGTACGATTCGTGTTTCAACATCTCTCTACTTCTCACACGCTGCGCTCAAAGCGCGCCCCAACCACTAGTCTCCGTCAAGCGTTCCCTGCGGTAGGCCGCCCAGAGAAAAAAAAATCTCGTAAATTTTTAGAGAAGGGATGTTTACGCCGTTCTGTGATTTCGACTTTCTGACCCAAAAATGACCATGGCCCCGGTCAAGCGTTCCCTGCGGTAGGCCGCCCTGGCCTAATGGGCATGGTGTCTGACTGGCATGCCGACGCAGGCAGGTTCGACTCCCGCCCGCAGGTGATGTTTTGCAAGAGGCTTACGCCCCCTAACTAAGACCCATTCTCCTATTTACTAGCCACATTCTCTCCATTATTAATATTCCCTTGCTATTGTAATAAATACCTTTCCGACGCAGGCAGGTTCGACTCCCGCCCGATGTTTTGCAAGAGGTAGAGAAAGGCGCGCGCCTCAACCACTAGTACGATTCGTGTTTCAACCTCTCTCTACTTCTCACACGCTGCGCTCAAAGCGTTCCCTGCGGTAGGCCGCCCAGAGAAAAAAAAATCTCATAAATTTTTAGAGAAGGGATGTTTACGCCGTTCTGTGATTTCGACTTTCTGACCCAAAAATGACCATGGCCCCGGTCAAGCGTTCCCTGCGGTAGGCCGCCCTGGCCTAATGGACATGGTGTCTGACTGGCATGCCGACGCAGGCAGGCTCGACCCCCGCCCGCAGGTGATGTTTTGCAAGAGGTAGAGAAAGGCGCGCGCCCCAACCACTAGTACGATTCGTGTTTCAACCTCTCTCTACTTCTCACACGCTGCGCTCAAAGCGTTCCCTGCGGTAGGCCGCCCAGAGAAAAAAAAATCTCGTAAACCTTTAGACAACGGATGTTTACGCCGTTCTGTGATTTCGACTTTCTGACCCAAAAATGACCATGGTCCCGGTCAAGCGTTCCCTGCGGTAGGCCGCCCTGGCCTAATGGGCATGGTGTCTGACTGGCATGCCGACGCAGGCAGGTTCGACCCCCGCCCGCAGGTGATGTTTTGCAAGAGGTAGAGAAAGGCGCGCGCCCCAACCACTAATACGATTCGTGTTTCAACCTCTCTCTACTTCTCACACGCTGCGCTCAAAGCGTTCCCTGCGGTAGGCCGCCCAGAGAAAAAAAAATCTCGTAAACCTTTAGACAACGGATGTTTACGCCGTTCTGTGATTTCGACTTTCTGACCCAAAATTGACCATGGTCCCGGTCAAGCGTTCCCTGCGGTAGGCCGCCCTGGCCTAATGGGCATGGTGTCTGACTGGCATGCCGACGCAGGCAGGTTCGACCCCCGCCCGCAGGTGATGTTTTGCTAGAGGTAGAGAAAGGCGCGCGCCCCAACCACTAGTACGATTCGTGTTTCAACCTCTCTCTACCTCTCACACGCTGCGCTCAAAGCGCGCGCCCTAACCACTAGTCTCCGTCCCGCGTTCCCTGCGGTAGACCGCCATGGCCTAATGGGCATGGTGACTGACTGGCATGCCGACGCAGGCAGGTTCGACCCCCGCCCGCAGGTCATGTTTTGCAAGAGGTAAAGAAAGGCGCGCACCCCAACCACTAGTAATGGGCATGGTGTCTGACTGGCATGCCGACGCAGGCAGGTTCGACCCCCGCCCGCAGGTGATGTTTTGCAAGAGGTAGAGAAAGGCGCGCGCCCCAACCACTAGTACGATTCGTGTTTCAACCTCTCTCTACTTCTCACACGCTGCGCTCAAAGCGCGCCCCAACCACTAGTCTCCGTCCCGCGTTCCCTGCGGTAGGCCGCCATGGCCTAATGGGCATGGTGTCTGACTGGCATGCCGACACAGGCAGGTTCTACCCCCGCCCGCAGGTGATGTTTTGCTAGAGGTAGAGAAAGGCGCGCGCCCCAACCACTAGTACGATTCGTGTTTCAACCTCTCTCTACTTCTCACACGCTGCGCTCAAAGCGCGCCCCAACCACTAGTCTCCGTCCCGCGTTCCCTGCGGTAGACCGCCATGGCCTAATGGGCATGGTGTCTGACTGGCATGCCGACGCAGGCAGGTTCTACCCCCGCCCGCAGGTGATGTTTTGCTAGAGGTAGAGAAAGGCGCGCGCCCCAACCACTAGTACGATTCGTGTTTCAACCTCTCTCTACTTCTCACACGCTGCGCTCAAAGCGCGCCCCAACCACTAGTCTCCGTCCCGCGTTCCCTGCGGTAGACCGCCATGGCCTAATGGGCATGGTGACTGACTGGCATGCCGACGCAGGCAGGTTCGACCCCCGCCCGCAGGTGATGCTTTGCAAGAGGTAAAGAAAGGCGCGCACCCCAACCACTAGTAATGAGCATGGTGTCTGACTGGCATGCCGACGCAGGCAGGTTCTACCCCCGCCCGCAGGTGATGTTTTGCTAGAGGTAGATAAAGGCGCGCGCCCCAACCACTAGTACGATTCGTGTTTCAACCTCTCTCTACTTCTCACACGCTGCGCTCAAAGCGCGCCCCAACCACTAGTCTCCGTCCCGCGTTCCCTGCGGTAGACCGCCATGGCCTAATGGGCATGGTGACTGACTGGCATGCCGACGCAGGCAGGTTCGACCCCCGCCCGCAGGTGATGCTTTGCAAGAGGTAAAGAAAGGCGCGCGCCCCAACCACTAATACGATTCGTGTTTCAACCTCTCTCTACTTCTCACACGCTGCGCTCAAAGCGTTCCCTGCGGTAGGCCGCCCAGAGAAAAAAAAATCTCGTAAACCTTTAGACAACGGATGTTTACGCCGTTCTGTGATTTCGACTTTCTGACCCAAAAATGACCATGGTCCCGGTCAAGCGTTCCCTGCGGTAGGCCGCCCTGGCCTAATGGGCATGGTGTCTGACTGGCATGCCGACGCAGGCAGGTTCGACCCCCGCCCGCAGGTGATGTTTTGCAAGAGGTAGAGAAAGGCGCGCGCCCCAACCACTAATACGATTCGTGTTTCAACCTCTCTCTACTTCTCACACGCTGCGCTCAAAGCGTTCCCTGCGGTAGGCCGCCCAGAGAAAAAAAAATCTCGTAAACCTTTAGACAACGGATGTTTACGCCGTTCTGTGATTTCGACTTTCTGACCCAAAAATGACCATGGTCCCGGTCAAGCGTTCCCTGCGGTAGGCCGCCCTGGCCTAATGGGCATGGTGTCTGACTGGCATGCCGACGCAGGCAGGTTCGACCCCCGCCCGCAGGTGATGTTTTGCTAGAGGTAGAGAAAGGCGCGCGCCCCAACCACTAGTACGATTCGTGTTTCAACCTCTCTCTACCTCTCACACGCTGCGCTCAAAGCGCGCGCCCTAACCACTAGTCTCCGTCCCGCGTTCCCTGCGGTAGACCGCCATGGCCTAATGGGCATGGTGACTGACTGGCATGCCGACGCAGGCAGGTTCGACCCCCGCCCGCAGGTCATGTTTTGCAAGAGGTAAAGAAAGGCGCGCACCCCAACCACTAGTAATGGGCATGGTGTCTGACTGGCATGCCGACGCAGGCAGGTTCGACCCCCGCCCGCAGGTGATGTTTTGCAAGAGGTAGAGAAAGGCGCGCGCCCCAACCACTAGTACGATTCGTGTTTCAACCTCTCTCTACTTCTCACACGCTGCGCTCAAAGCGCGCCCCAACCACTAGTCTCCGTCCCGCGTTCCCTGCGGTAGGCCGCCATGGCCTAATGGGCATGGTGTCTGACTGGCATGCCGACGCAGGCAGGTTCTACCCCCGCCCGCAGGTGATGTTTTGCTAGAGGTAGAGAAAGGCGCGCGCCCCAACCACTAGTACGATTCGTGTTTCAACCTCTCTCTACTTCTCACACGCTGCGCTCAAAGCGCGCCCCAACCACTAGTCTCCGTCCCGCGTTCCCTGCGGTAGACCGCCATGGCCTAATGGGCATGGTGACTGACTGGCATGCCGACGCAGGCAGGTTCGACCCCCGCCCGCAGGTGATGCTTTGCAAGAGGTAAAGAAAGGCGCGCGCCCCAACCACTAGTACGATTCGTGTTTCAACCTCTCTCTACTTCTCACACGCTGCGCTCAAAGCGCGCCCCAACCACTAGTCTCCGTCCCGCGTTCCCTGCGGTAGACCGCCATGGCCTAATGGGCATGGTGACTGACTGGCATGCCGACGCAGGCAGGTTCGACCCCCGCCCGCAGGTGATGCTTTGCAAGAGGTAAAGAAAGGCGCGCACCCCAACCACTAGTAATGAGCATGGTGTCTGACTGGCATGCCGACGCAGGCAGGTTCTACCCCCGCCCGCAGGTGATGTTTTGCTAGAGGTAGATAAAGGCGCGCGCCCCAACCACTAGTACGATTCGTGTTTCAACCTCTCTCTACTTCTCACACGCTGCGCTCAAAGCGCGCCCCAACCACTAGTCTCCGTCCCGCGTTCCCTGCGGTAGACCGCCATGGCCTAATGGGCATGGTGACTGACTGGCATGCCGACGCAGGCAGGTTCGACCCCCGCCCGCAGGTGATGCTTTGCAAGAGGTAAAGAAAGGCGCGCGCCCCAACCACTAATACGATTCGTGTTTCAACCTCTCTCTACTTCTCACACGCTGCGCTCAAAGCGTTCCCTGCGGTAGGCCGCCCAGAGAAAAAAAAATCTCGTAAACCTTTAGACAACGGATGTTTACGCCGTTCTGTGATTTCGACTTTCTGACCCAAAAATGACCATGGTCCCGGTCAAGCGTTCCCTGCGGTAGGCCGCCCTGGCCTAATGGGCATGGTGTCTGACTGGCATGCCGACGCAGGCAGGTTCGACCCCCGCCCGCAGGTGATGTTTTGCTAGAGGTAGAGAAAGGCGCGCGCCCCAACCACTAGTACGATTCGTGTTTCAACCTCTCTCTACCTCTCACACGCTGCGCTCAAAGCGCGCCCCAACCACTAGTCTCCGTCCCGCGTTCCCTGCGGTAGACCGCCATGGCCTAATGGGCATGGTGACTGACTGGCATGCCGACGCAGGCAGGTTCGACCCCCGCCCGCAGGTCATGTTTTGCAAGAGGTAAAGAAAGGCGCGCACCCCAACCACTAGTAATGGGCATGGTGTCTGACTGGCATGCCGACGCAGGCAGGTTCGACCCCCGCCCGCAGGTGATGTTTTGCAAGAGGTAGAGAAAGGCGCGCGCCCCAACCACTAGTACGATTCGTGTTTCAACCTCTCTCTACTTCTCACACGCTGCGCTCAAAGCGCGCCCCATTCACTAGTCTCCGTCCCGCGTTCCCTGCGGTAGGCCGCCATGGCCTAATGGGCATGGTGTCTGACTGGCATGCCGACGCAGGCAGGTTCTACCCCCGCCCGCAGGTGATGTTTTGCTAGAGGTAGAGAAAGGCGCGCGCCCCAACCACTAGTCTCCGTCCCGCGTTCCCTGCGGTAGGCCGCCATGGCCTAATGGGCATGGTGACTGACTGGCATGCCGACGCAGGCAGGCTCGACCCCCGCCCGCAGGTGATGCTTTGCAAAAGGTAAAGAAAGGCGCGCACCCCAACCACTAGTAATGGGCATGGTGTCTGACTGGCATGCCGACGCAGGCAGGTTCTACCCCCGCCCGCAGGTGATGTTTTGCTAGAGGTAGAGAAAGGCGCGCGCCCCAACCACTAGTACGATTCGTGTTTCAACCTCTCTCTACTTCTCACACGCTGCGCTCAAAGCGCGCCCCAACCACTAGTCTCCGTCCCGCGTTCCCTGCGGTAGACCGCCATGGCCTAATGGGCATGGTGACTGACTGGCATGCCGACGCAGGCAGGTTCGACCCCCGCCCGCAGGTGATGCTTTGCAAGAGGTAAAGAAAGGCGCGCGCCCCAACCACTAGTACGATTCGTGTTTCAACCTCTCTCTACTTCTCACCACGCTGCGCTCAAAGCGCGCCCCAACCACTAGTCTCCGTCCGCGTTCCCTGCGGTAGACCGCCATGGCCTAATGGGCATGGTGACTGACTGGCATGCCGACGCAGGCAGGTTCGACCCCGCCCGCAGGTGATGCTTTGCAAGAGGTAAAGAAAGGCGCGCACCCCAACCACTAGTAATGAGCATGGTGTCTGACTGGCATGCCGACGCAGGCAGGTTCTACCCCCGCCCGCAGGTGATGTTTTGCTAGAGGTAGAGAAAGGCGCGCGCCCCAACCACTAGTACGATTCGTGTTTCAACCTCTCTCTACTTCTCACACGCTGCGCTCAAAGCGCGCCCCAACCACTAGTCTCCGTCCCGCGTTCCCTGCGGTAGACCGCCATGGCCTAATGGGCATGGTGACTGACTGGCATGCCGACGCAGGCAGGTTCGACCCCCGCCCGCAGGTGATGCTTTGCAAGAGGTAAAGAAAGGCGCGCGCCCCAACCACTAGTACGATTCGTGTTTCAACCTCTCTCTACTTCTCACACGCTGCGCTCAAAGCGCGCCCCAACCACTAGTCTCCGTCCCGCGTTCCCTGCGGTAGACCGCCATGGCCTAATGGGCATGGTGACTGACTGGCATGCCGACGCAGGCAGGTTCGACCCCCGCCCGCAGGTGATGCTTTGCAAGAGGTAAAGAAAGGCGCGCACCCCAACCACTAGTAATGAGCATGGTGTCTGACTGGCATGCCGACGCAGGCAGGTTCTACCCCCGCCCGCAGGTGATGTTTTGCTAGAGGTAGAGAAAGGCGCGCGCCCCAACCACTAGTACGATTCGTGTTTCAACCTCTCTCTACTTCTCACACGCTGCGCTCAAAGCGCGCCCCAACCACTAGTCTCCGTCCCGCGTTCCCTGCGGTAGACCGCCATGGCCTAATGGGCATGGTGACTGACTGGCATGCCGACGCAGGCAGGTTCGACCCCCGCCCGCAGGTGATGCTTTGCAAGAGGTAGAGAAAGGCGCGCGCCCCAACCACTAGTCTCCGTCCCGCGTTCCCTGCGGTAGGCCGCCATGGCCTAATGGGCATGGTGACTGACTGGCATGCCGACGCAGGCAGGCTCGACCCCCGCCCGCAGGTGATGCTTTGCAAAAGGTAAAGAAAGGCGCGCACCCCAACCACTAGTAATGGGCATGGTGTCTGACTGGCATGCCGACGCAGGCAGGTTCTACCCCCGCCCGCAGGTGATGTTTTGCTAGAGGTAGAGAAAGGCGCGCGCCCCAACCACTAGTACGATTCGTGTTTCAACCTCTCTCTACTTCTCACACGCTGCGCTCAAAGCGCGCCCCCAACCACTAGTCTCCGTCCCGCGTTCCCTGCGGTAGACCGCCATGGCCTAATGGGCATGGTGACTGACTGGCATGCCGACGCAGGCAGGTTCGACCCCCGCCCGCAGGTGATGCTTTGCAAGAGGTAAAGAAAGGCGCGCGCCCCAACCACTAGTACGATTCGTGTTTCAACCTCTCTCTACTTCTCACACGCTGCGCTCAAAGCGCGCCCCCAACCACTAGTCTCCGTCCCGCGTTCCCTGCGGTAGACCGCCATGGCCTAATGGGCATGGTGACTGACTGGCATGCCGACGCAGGCAGGTTCGACCCCCGCCCGCAGGTGATGCTTTGCAAGAGGTAAAGAAAGGCGCGCACCCCAACCACTAGTAATGAGCATGGTGTCTGACTGGCATGCCGACGCAGGCAGGTTCTACCCCCGCCCGCAGGTGATGTTTTGCTAGAGGTAGAGAAAGGCGCGCGCCCCAACCACTAGTACGATTCGTGTTTCAACCTCTCTCTACTTCTCACACGCTGCGCTCAAGCGCGCCCCAACCACTAGTCTCCGTCCCGCGTTCCCTGCGGTAGACCGCCATGGCCTAATGGGCATGGTGACTGACTGGCATGCCGACGCAGGCAGGTTCGACCCCCGCCCGCAGGTGATGCTTTGCAAGAGGTAAAGAAAGGCGCGCGCCCCAACCACTAGTACGATTCGTGTTTCAACCTCTCTCTACTTCTCACACGCTGCGCTCAAAGCGCGCCCCCAACCACTAGTCTCCGTCCCGCGTTCCCTGCGGTAGACCGCCATGGCCTAATGGGCATGGTGACTGACTGGCATGCCGACGCAGGCAGGTTCGACCCCCGCCCGCAGGTGATGCTTTGCAAGAGGTAAAGAAAGGCGCGCACCCCAACCACTAGTAATGAGCATGGTGTCTGAACTGGCATGCCGACGCAGGCAGGTTCTACCCCCGCCCGCAGGTGATGTTTTGCTAGAGGTAGAGAAAGGCGCGCGCCCCAACCACTAGTACGATTCGTGTTTCAACCTCTCTCTACTTCTCACACGCTGCGCTCAAAGCGCGCCCCAACCACTAGTCTCCGTCCCGCGTTCCCTGCGGTAGACCGCCATGGCCTAATGGGCATGGTGACTGACTGGCATGCCGACGCAGGCAGGTTCGACCCCCGCCCGCAGGTGATGCTTTGCAAGAGGTAAAGAAAGGCGCGCGCCCCAACCACTAGTACGATTCGTGTTTCAACCTCTCTCTACTTCTCACACGCTGCGCTCAAAGCGCGCCCCAACCACTAGTCTCCGTCCCGCGTTCCCTGCGGTAGACCGCCATGGCCTAATGGGCATGGTGACTGACTGGCATGCCGACGCAGGCAGGTTCGACCCCCGCCCGCAGGTGATGCTTTGCAAGAGGTAAAGAAAGGCGCGCACCCCAACCACTAGTAATGAGCATGGTGTCTGACTGGCATGCCGACGCAGGCAGGTTCTACCCCCGCCCGCAGGTGATGTTTTGCTAGAGGTAGAGAAAGGCGCGCGCCCCAACCACTAGTACGATTCGTGTTTCAACCTCTCTCTACTTCTCACACGCTGCGCTCAAAGCGTTCCCTGCGGTAGGCCGCCCAGAGAAAAAAAAATCTCGTAAACCTTTAGACAACGGATGTTTACGCCGTTCTGTGATTTCGACTTTCTGACCCAAAAATGACCATGGTCCCGGTCAAGCGTTCCCTGCGGTAGGCCGCCCTGGCCTAATGGGCATGGTGTCTGACTGGCATGCCGACGCAGGCAAC